>JAUPFV010000001.1:301899186-303331686 GCA_036936605.1 Limnanthes douglasii subsp. nivea
TGATGCTTCGGTATATATAGTTCAGATAAACATGACATATTTACTTTTTAGAATCATATCTTAATACACATCTAAAAAGATAATGTAGTCTACGTTAAAATTAAATTACATAAATATTAACACTTTTAGAGAATAACATAATTAACATACTTACATGAACAAAATAATTTCCGTAAAAAAAATCCAAATTATTTAATAGGGTCCGCATATAGTAGAGAACCATGAAAGGCAAAAATATTAGACATATGATTGAGAAAAATCATATATCACACATTGATCGCGAATAACTATTTTAATGTTATGCAATAAAAGGTCATAAAAAAATTTATTCGGATGAATTTTTAAGTAATTTAATTCAATTTTTTTTAAAAAAAAACTTGTTTTTAAACTGTATGTTTTTACGTATAACTCATGATTGTCTTGTATTTCGGCCATTAAATCTAATCTAATGGATGCAAATTATTCGTTGACATCATTAAGTCTTTGAGATACAACCCGATAATTGTAATGTACGTTTGACGTAAGATCTTTAATGGGGAAAATTTAAGGATGTGAAAACTTTAGAATGTGATTTGCATACAACAGAACATTTTTGACCTTATTATGTATAACTTTTCGATTTTTTATCGTTTAAAAGTATTAGGTTCGTTTGTGGGAGCTTAGATACCGTGGATAAGATTACTTCATACTATGCTACCTATTGTATCGAACATAGTAACACTATATGTTTTTAAGTACAAGTTTGAAATAAAATTTGTTACGTTTAATCGATCAGTTTTGCCCGAATAATTTTATCTACCTTGGTTTTTTAGGTTTACCAGATGATTCCTTTCGAGATTATGGATTTGCATCACTTTGTTTATAATACGAGCCGGAATATCCAACATATAACAACAGATAAAACTATTGACTTTTTTAGTTAGAACATATTAAGACGTAATTTGGAGTTATTGTCGCTATATTGCTCAAGTTAGTTCTTAAAATCTTAATATATATTGTAACGACGCGCACTCGCAAACGATAATTCACATACCTAATTCTTTTTTATCCAGTTTTAATTTTGCGATTTGTGAATGACATTTGAAATGTCTGATTCATAAGTCGTTGTCTTGTCCGCATTTTTTTGTTATTGTTTTTTTCTTACACCAACTAACCTAGATTTTCTTTTAATAAAAATAACATACCTCTTATATTTGTAAAAAAATCTAAAAAAAATCTCATTTCATCCATGTTATATTATAATATTGATAATTTATCCTAATACACCATCTAGGTATTAAACGAATTTCATCTATTCAAATTTCATGATATATTCGTACACATAAACTATAGGTTTTGGCTAAATTAGGGCCTAAATTTTGTTAACCATTCCCAAATTCTAGAGAATCTTTTTTTTTTAATAAATAGTCAAAGACAATTTTGTCCTTTGACCGAGAATCTTTAATTTTGTCTTGTAGTGAATTGTGGGTATAGTTAACCAAATATAGAAGAACATAAAATTAATCCTCCCAACAACCCTCTTATACTCAACACTTAACCAAAAATTTAAAAACTCAAAAAATTTCAAAAACTCCAAAAATCACAAATAAACTCCCAAACCTCCAAAACTAACAATTTTTTTTTAAAATCCAAATCATAGAAGGATAGATTAAGAGCGTGAGAAGCTTGCTAAGGAGTGTGTAACTCCAAACATGGTAGTTGTTCTAACCAATCTTTTGAAAAAAGTTTCCTTTTTGGTAGTTTTTCTAATTTTAGAAAGTTGGACCCGAACTACCCCGCCGGTGGAAGCCCCATCAACCGGCGGGGATGAAGAACCTTCATATTGTTTTGATGAAGGTCCAACGCCGGGGGTGATCATATCGTACCGGCGGTGTAATCGACTCCCACCTGCCGGTTCAAATAGAAGTTAACCGCCGATGTTAAACTATTATACCGGCGGTTGATACGCCTTGGTTTTATTCACACAAGTAGAAGGATGTTGTCCTGTACCCCCGCCGGTTGTGCTATTATTAGCCGGTGGTTGACAATATCCACGACAGTTTTAGTATTTTCAACGCCGGTGTTAGAATGTCCTCGCCGGTCTAAGTAGCTTAAACCGTCGGGTCGATAGGGCATAATCGCCGGATGGACTATTATCAACTGGTGGTTGACAACTTCTCCGACGGTTGAGAACATCCCCGGTGGTGTGAGTATTTTCAACCGACGGTGTGAGTGAGAAATTTTGTTTTGTGTCAAGCTAACATAATTTACGATTTCTTTTATGTAGCCTTGAGAGTTAAAGGCTGAAGAGTTAAAGGATGATTTGTATAGTTCGTACATGGTGAAAGAGGAGTAAATTTTGGTGCCTTGCTCGGTCGATTATAGCCACTTGTTCGACACCAAATCTCAATACTCTCAAGTGGAGTTGATTGAATGGGTTAAGCAAACCGCAAGAGATAACAGGTTTATGGTAATATTACGATAAGGTGATAGACTTGATCGAAAAACTCCAAGAATTGAGTTTGTGTGTGAAAGATCTAGAGTTTACACAAAATTGTTAGATCTGAAGCATCTGAAGAGGAAGTCTACTGACAAGAAAAAATACGGATGCCCTTTCACCCTTAAAGAAAAGAAGTTGGGTGATAATTTGTGGGGTTTAGAGGTCAAATGCGGCGTTCACAATCACGATACTACATCGTACAAAGAAGTCCGTTCATACTTGGGACGACTGAACAAAGAAGAGATGGATTTCGTAATTAGCTCTATGAAAATGGGATCGCGTCCTCGGGACATTCTCAGTGGGGTGAAGAAATTGAACCCTAAGAATTCTTCCTCAATGCGCATAGTCTACAACGCTTAACTAAAACACCGCAAGCTCGAGAAAGGCGGTCAATCACAATTTCAATACTTGTTGGGTGAACTAAAGTGGCTAAACTACTACGAATTCCATAGAAAGTACAAAGACGGAAACGATGTCATAGGCGAGCTTGTCTTCGTGCACCCGGTTAGTTTGGATTTGTTACGTACATTTCTAAACGTCATTGAAATAGATAACACATACAAGGTGATCAAATACGGGATGCCTTTATACGAGGTCTTTAGAGCCACTTGTACGGGGAAAACTTTCTACATTGGATTTGCGTTTATGTCGGGAGAAAAATTTGACAGCTACAAATGGCTGTTAGAGTGCTTACGTTCGTTGATGGTAACTCACTCCATTGAATTACCATCCTTTGTTTTGATGGATAGAGACTTAACGCTTGTGAAGACGGTGGAGGAAGTGTTCCTCAATGCAACACACATGTTGTGTCGATAGCACATCAACATGAACGTCCTAGGGAAAATGAAAAAAATTAGAAAGGAGAAGAAAGTGTCCAACGCCTTCTTGAAAGTGTGGAATCAAATGATGTTGGCGGAAACAGAAGTATCCTTCAACGACTATCAAACCGAATTGCATTGTGACTTAAAAAAGTATCCGCAAGCAATTGAGTATATTGAAAGTTGGTTAGGGCCGTACGATGACAAGTTTGTCACGTGGAGAACCAACAAGTGGATGCATTTTGGTAACCGCTATTCACCACCGTCCGGAAGATAGGAAATTGGTCATAGACCCAACACTCCATCAAGGTCGAAAGCCCAACCAAGCTCTTAAAGGAGTGCTTTGAAATGCCTCTCAAGCTCTTGTACAGTCACACGAGTGCAGAAGGGGCCTATGCGTACTCACCAAGCTTTGACAAATCCTCAAGGTGATGGAGAAAATCGCACTGAATGTTCTTCTGGCTGTGTTGGTGAAGATGTTACACCTCAGGAAGAACATGATGTATGCCCTAGCAGTTGCCTTCTTCATCTCCATAGTGAGGGCGGCACTGTAATCTAAATATTCCTCCGCGTAAAACGTCGTCCTTAGCCATTGGAGGCCGAATTCACTCCCGTCATTCCCCTTTATATCCTCCTGCACAACATCCGCCGAAATTCCCAACAAATATGCATATCATACATATGTCGCATTTATCGACTCCGACCTAAAGACGTCGATAATTCTCCTCTCGACCGGTAGGCCAATAATCACATACACGCCATCCAGTATAATGGTCATCTCCCCAAACCAAAAATGGAAGGTGTTCGTCTCTTGATGCCACCTCTCAAAGAACACCTCGACCAACTATACATGCGTGTTGAACTTTGGTAGATGACGTATTAGTGGCCCGAACGGTGTCTCTTCCAACAAAGCCTTCACCCCCAATTGTTTGCTAAGATCCCACTGACAGAGCAGACTGTACTTAAACTGGATCGTGATACTCAATTGAGACTGGAAAAAAAATTTAACATAAATATAATGTTAACAAAACAGTTTAAGTAATAAAAATAATAATTAAGTCCGAAATTCAAAAACTTACGTCGTCCATAAATGGGTAGTACGCCTCATGCTGCGTATAGTTTGAGAATAGAAGGATATTATTTTGGGATAAAAATAGGTTTTTCCATCATTTCGGATCAGTTGGACGTCCTTCCGCACGGATCTCTCTTCGAGGTGGTGGCATGGGGACCTTCGTTTCCTCATTCGTCTCCTCCTTGTCGATAAGCGCACGTCGTTGACTAGAGATCTCTCGTGGAGGAGAGGGTTGTACTATGCCGCCATTGTGGCATCATATTTCCTATGCCGCAAAGAGCGTTCTGTCTGGACTGTGCGCACCCCATGTTCGGTCTGATCCCCACGTTCGAGCCGATCACCCTTTGACCGACCACTACCTTCATCTTTTTTGAGCAGATGGACTTCTTCCAGTTCACGCCTTGCGATTTTCTCCGCCTTCTCTTTCTCTAGTCTAGGTGTTTCGTGCCCGCGGGAAGAAATAATTTTTTTTATAACTGTAGTGAAAAAATACTAGGTCCCCACCGGTTGAACAATTTTCATCCGGCGGGGATTTAATATTAATTTAAAAAATAATTTTGACCCCGCCAGTTGAATAATATTAATTTAAAAAATAATTTTGACCCCGCCGGGTCAATCCAGCCAAAACCGGCGGGGACGAAGAACTTTGACAATACCAGATTGGCTACCCGCCGGATCACCCCATTTTCATCCGGCGGGGATGAAGAAAAATCTGGAAAAAAATCATCCCCGTCAGTATGACTAGTTCTCACCAGGCGGGGGAATACAAACAGACCAAAACCACCATTGAAGGATCTCAAACCAAAACTTAAAATCTACCCTTAAAACACCAAATCAGTCACATCTGAACACTTCTAACATCAATATACAACTACAAACACCTATATACACATGCTTTGCCTATTATAACAACCAATGTAATTCAAAATCTAAAAAAAATAAAGAAAAACTAAATATAAGAAAAACAAGATTTAAAAGTAGAAACTCCCTCTTTCCTTTTTCTCATTGTTGTTGTTGAGTGAGTATGAATCTCCTGGAGTTGTTGAAGTTCGATTTTGGGACTGATTTTGGAGGTTTGTAGAAGAAGAGAAAGGAGATGGAAACTTGGGTCTGGTTTTGGTTTGTTTTTGTTTTGAGGATAGTTAGTGTTTAGGGTTAGGAGTTAGTAAAAGTGAACGAAGATTTTGGATACAAAGATGGAGCTACTTAAAATATGTGGATATGATTAAAATTGGAACAGTTTATCAAAAAAATCATAATTTAGCCAAAGCCTAAACTATATCCCTATAAAAAAAATGAAGCGGTAAATTTAATATTTCAAATGAAAAATAAGGTTGATATTTTTAGCTTTGTAAATATATATAATAATAAAAAGGGTACGGCTATATATACCCAAATGTGATTTAAGTATACCCAAAAAACACAGTTGACTCTTATTTGACTTTTTTATGACGAAAAAACCCTTGAAATTTCATTTAATATCCGAATTGCCACTAAGTAAAAAAAAACACTAAGTATATCCTAGATACACCCACAATTCACAAAACAATCTATTTGGTTATGTATACCCAAAAAAACACAACTCTCTACTAGATCAAACCCCATATTACTACAATTTTGTGAAATTCTTCAAATTGTTCTTTAACATTCAAAGTTGCCTCAAGAACATTCAAACTCTTTTTAATTTTTTTAAACTTCTTCTAATAAAAACACAAAATCAAAACTTGTTTTTTTGAAGTTTTTTAAAAAAAAAATTAAAAATTTAATTACTAAAAAATTCATAATTTTCGGGTGTTTGGAAGCCATTTTCTGGCCGAAATTCGGCCGGAAAATGACCATTTGCGATGGCTGAGGGTACCATAGGTACACTCTGTACCGACCGTACAGGGGGTACGCACCGGTACACCCCCTCTGTACGGTCGGTACAGGGGGGGCGTACCGGTCGGTACACTCCCCCTGTACCGACCGGTACGCTTAGCCTTCGCAAATGGCCATTTTCCGGTCGAATTTCGGCCGGAAAATGGCCTCCAAACACCCGAAAATTCTGATTTTTTTACCTAATTCAACCATAACCCTAAATTTTGATACTAAGACTAAGTTTTTATATTTTAGTTCGCCGGATTTTAGTTCGCCGGATAAATTAGAGAGAACTTGAAGGTTTTAGAGAGAAGTTAGAGAGTGTAATTGAAAAAATGAGGTGGATAAGATTAGTAAAAAAAAAACCTTATATATCTAGAAAAAGGTATTTTTGTCAAAATTTGGGTATACTTAGATCATCTTTGGGTATACTCAAAATTGGGTATACTTAAACCCGAATTGGGTATATATAGCTTGACCCTAATAAAAAATCTAGCCGATATTGAGATATACATCATCCAAATAGTACATATTTATTTCCAAAAAAGACTATACATATTTACTTGATTTGTTAGCCAAAACCGAAACTGATAAAAGGTTCTGTTTTTACTCGGTCTAAAACATTTTGAATGGTATGATATGTCCCTAGTTAGAACAATCACTTCAGAAATCTGTCGTGATTCAGTTCAGTATATCCTCTCTCTTCTTCATCTCTCATCCCATCACCAACTTCTTAAGCTTACCAAACAGTCCCATGCTCGACTCCTCTCTCTTGGCTTCTCTCAAAACCCAATTTTGGCCACGAAGCTTATATCTGCGTACGCCATCAATGGCTACTCAGCCGATTCACAGATCGTTTTCGACTCTGTCCAACAAAAATCCGTCTTCCTGTGGAACTCCTTGATCAATGGCTACGTGAGAAACCTTGCGTTTGACGAGGCTCTTGAGTCTTTAAACGAAATGTGTCGCAGTAGCGTCCTTCCGGATGATTTCACAATCTCCACCGCATTAAAAGCATGTGCTGAAAATCAAGCATTGGTAACTGGAAAAACCCTTCATGGAAGAAGTATACGATCTGGGTCTGTTTTGGATACTGTTGTTTCGAATTCACTTATGTCTATGTACTGTAAGTGCGGAGAACTTGCTGATATCAGGAAGGTGTTCGATGAAATGACGCATAGAAATGTGGCTTCTTGGAATGTTCTTATTTCGGGGTATGCAACTTTAGGAAACAAATGCTTTGATAATATTTTAGAGGAAGTTGTTAATTGCATGCTGAATGATGGGATGAAACCTGATTGTTTCACTCTTTCAACTCTTTTGCCTTTGTGTGCTGTGGATAAAGGTCGCCAATTCCATTGTTATATTGTCAAAAATGAATTAGACTTGGGTGTTCATTTAGGTTGCTGTTTGATTGATATGTACTCTAAAAGCGATAGGGTTGCGGTGGCTAGAAGAGTTTTTAATGTGATACGGGTTAGTAATGTTTATACTTGGACATCAATGTTTAATGGGTACGTGCTGAATGGAGATTTCGATGAGGGACTGCTTCTTTTTATTGAAATGGTTCGAGTTGGAATCGAACCCAATAAAGTATCACTTGTGAGCATTCTTCCTGCTTGTTGTTCGTTTGCTCGATTAATGGCTGGTAAGCAATTACATAGTTTTGCAGTTAGAAGGAGACTGAATGGTGATTTGTCTTTGTGCAATGCTTTGATCGATATGTATGCAAAGTGCGGGAAGTTAAATTCCGCCAGAAACATATTTGAAAATGTATCTTCTTGTAAGGACGCAATATCATGGAGTACGATGATTTCTGGATACGGGCTGCATGGGAAAGGTGAGGAAGCTATTACTTTGTTTGATGAAATGCTTAAGCTAGAAATAAAACCAGATACGGTAACAATAGTTAGTGTTATATCGGCTTGCGGGAGATCAGGTTTGGTTAAAGAAGGGCTCAATATTTATGATTTAGTGACAGAAAGATACGGAATTAGGCCTACGAAAGAGATTTGTGCTTGTGTTGTTGACATTTTAGGTAGATCAGGGCAGCTTGATGAAGCATTATCATTTATCAAGCAAATGGTGATGGAGCCAGGGCCAAGTGTGTGGGGTGCTCTAATGAGTGCGTCTGTGATGCATGGGAATTTAGAAATGCAGGAGTTGGCTTACAAGATTCTTATCGAAATAGAACCTCAAAACCCTTCGAATTATATCTCGCTTTCGAATCTGCATGCGTCATCTAGGCGATGGAGTGGTGTAGCTGAAGTGAGATCGTGGATGAAAGACAGAGGGTTAAGAAAGGCACCCGGATACAGTTGGATTAGCCTTGGTGGCAAGACCCATAGTTTTTATGTTTCTGATAAATCGCATCCAAATTCAAATTCAATTTATGCGATGCTCAATGACCTCGTGTTAACGATGAAGGAAACCAGCTTATTTTCGTAATGATCCAGTAGTGCAGATTTCATCCTCAAACACTTGAATTTGACCGAACATATGCTATTGCATTGCTAGATTTACTGGTTTGGGTTGGGCACAAGATTCTCTGCATTACATTAGTACAAGATCGTCTTCCATAATGGACGACTGAGTTACATGCGTTACTAAAAGTGATGAACAGAAACTTGCAGGAGGTTTCTGGTGCTTAGTCCATGTCTCAATCCCTTAAACATTCATACCAAAACTGCATTGAGAAATTTAGAAAAAAACCCTTGGCTGATAACTTGCTGGCCGACCACCCCGATTAAAAATATTGCCCAAGCGCAAACAGTTTGATGCTAAAATGTTTTAGATACCTATAATAATAATTTTTTAAAAATATTTTATATTATATTAGATAAAAGTTTAAATTAACAAATATCTGAAATAAAGTAATTATTTGTCATTCAATATACTACATTATTTAGTTATTGAAACCTATACATTATTTAAGAGTTTAAACTGAATCCGGACGTTTGTTAAGGGTAGTAGTATATATATACTTTTACGGATAAAACATTAAAAAATATATAAAAATTTATTATTATTTTAATTTAATATTTCAAGTATTATTTATTATTTATTAAATATTCAGTTTTTATTTAATATTCCAAATATTTTTAGTTATTATAAAAAAAAAAATTAGTTTATAAAACAATGAAAAAAATATATTGTTCTCATTTATTTATTTATTTTTATTATTGAAAACATTTTTTTGTGATGTTTAAACAATTATTTCTTTTTCTTTTTTAAAAAAGTAATTGTTTTATTAGTTTTACAGTTTTGATTTTATGATTTTTGTTAAATAGATTTTAGTTTTAGGTTTTTAAATGTTAGATGAAGAGAAATAGACATTGAAACAATTTTCTAGTAGGAGTGTGTAAAATAGGTACGATTTTTTTATATATATATATATATATATATATATTAGTTTGATTATTTGAGTTTTTTTAAAATTAATGTTTGTAAATTATACGGTTCATAATGTGAATCTTGAAATAAAGGTTAAAACGAAATCAAGATCATCCAATAAAAGGCTATTAAATTTATTGTTTAAGCACGAGTCATAAATCGTAAAACAAAAATTACTAACAAGAATTGTTTAAATGCGAATTACGAATCATGAAATAATATTTACAATTCTTTTTGTTTAAACACGAATGCGAAGTCCATATCACATGACAAGGGTTAAAAAAAATTAATGAATCGCAAAAGAAATGTTGTTTTAAGATTAAATTTGAATATGCATGGTGAATCACAAGTTAAACGGTGTGACAATTTAAAATAATAAAAAACTATTTATAGATCTAGTTTCGTCGGTTTTAAAAACAAAAGCAATAATTACTTCGATTTTTTTACTAAATTACGATTTAAAAAATAAGAACTTCAAAAAAATAAAAATATGATCCTAAAGCTTAAGATATATTTTTGGTATAAAATGGAATCTATACACTTATTTGTAACTTATATATTTTTATAGTAATTTTAAACCGATAGTTGTGGAAATATTTTGTTATAGTTGATAGTTCCAGAATTTTTTAGAGGAGGTTTATGAGTAAAACAATGTTTGGAGGACCAAATTCGTTATGTTTGATGTTATAAAATAGTTTAGAGAGAGAGAAGCTCCACATTATATAGAGAGAAAGTCACAAGCAATAATTATGTAATTATTAATCGATCATGTTTATAGTACACTTATTGGTTCACATTTTTTAAAACTAACTGCTTATTGTGGTCCCTCCCTTAAGTTTACTACTTGTTATAAAATAGTCCTTTTACATTACATAATTGTCAATTGTTTCTAAAAGATTTTCTTTATGTCAAATTACACCTTAAATTATAAGTGTCTTCTCGTTTCATAACTTTTCCCTTATCAGTAACCCCCTGTCCTTGTGAAAATTTTCGAACAATGACTGTTATCTTACTAAAAAAATTCATTGTCGGACTATTTGGCGCTCTCATTAGTGTCAATCTTCCATGTAAAAGACACCTTCATCGAATTTTGTCAATATTTATTTTTAGGCAGAGAACTCTTCTTCGATTTTTTCCAGGTGCTCTTCTTGGACGAAGGATTCTTCTTCGAATTTTATTAGGCACTCTCTTCTTGGACAAAAAGATTCTTCTTTAAATTCTGGTCAACCTTTTTCAAATGTTTCAAGAATACTGAATAAGAAAAATACCATCATATTTTGTTTACTTGAAGATGTCCATACCAACCGTCTCCCAAAATCTTCTTTTTTAGTGACGTCATGATTATCTAACACCACCAATGAAATGCTTCCTCCTCTATCAGGTGTCGATTGGCAAGCCCTTTGCGTGATTTTTCTTCTGACACAAATTAGACTACAACCGGTGCCCATTTATCTAGGCACTTATTACCATTACTTTGGACATTTTGGCCATAGGAAAACAAACCCCATTACCTTTGGGCTTTAAACCTTTCTAAGGCCCAATCTTTCCTTATAAAAGCTCATGGCTTCTTATCAACCTCATTCCAACGTTTTAGAGAGAGAGAGAAAATTTACGAAAACATTTTTAGAGAGAGAGAGAGACTTGTTTATGCCCAAAAAATTCCCAATCTTAGATTGATTATCGATAAGCCAAAAAACCGACGACTGACGAGCCGCTGGATTGTACGTCGAGCATGAGCCTCAACCACATGTTATTACATATTACGGTGTTTAGCCTCCAACTGAGAATTCTGGTGCAATCGTTCCCTCGAATATATTTTCTTAGCCCACCAATCACACTTCCCTGGTAACCGACAATGGTGACTATAAAGTAATGGGTAAAGATAAATACTCTAAAGGTTCTTCCTCGAAAAGAAAGAGATACCATAAATCCGAAAAGGAAAGTAAGCATTCCAAAGAGAATAAACGCTCCAAAGGCTCTTCATCAGGAATACCTACCACTCCATCTTCCACTCCTCATGGGACTTCTCGTCCAAGACCCAAAGCCCCTCCTCAAAAATTAACAAAGGCTAATGTAGATTCCATGAAAAAACGGTCCCTCGAACCTGTCTATAAGACATAGTCAAATGTTTCTTATGCTGATCATCATGTTGCAAAATCCGATGATTGTGGTACTGAGAAAGCTTTAGCTTTAGCTTTAGCTTTTGGGGAATAAGATCCAATTGCTCAAAATGATGTTATAGCTGCCGAGGGAGTGCTGGTACCAATTGTTGAAGAGAAATGGATTATTGCTGCTAAAGATTAAGTTATCGAAGAGAAAGAGCCTAGTGTTGTTCCTTTCCAAAGTTTCGAGGAGAGAAAACCAATTGTTGTTGTGCCTCAAACTATCAAAGCAGAAGAGCCAAAACTGCTACTCTTTAGATTGACGAGGGGCATTCTCCTCCAAAGAAAAAGGTGAAGTCAAAAGAAGATGTTCTGCTTCCCTCTGACATTGATGCTTTAATTATGAACAATCTCCGGTTGGTAAAATACAAGCACATTCTGGCCTTGCACAAGGTTCAGTACAAGTATTACGATGTATCCGAGGAAGCGAAGTTAAAATCCCGATGAGGACTTCCATCTACCATCTCTATCCATTTTCCAGTTGTTGGGGAAACACCTCTATCATTCAAATACCATGAATTGATTGTATACACTGAAATTAATAATTGGGGTTCTCAATTCCCCTTGGATCCTTTTTTGGTCGAGTATTTTTCCATGGTCGATCTTTGCCCCACCCAAGCTGGACCCAACATATGGTTCAAGCTCATGGCTTGCATTATGGCCTCTAGAATTTTGGGGACATATTTTTCTCTGAATAGCTTGTTGGCCTTTCTGGCTTAGCTAAAAATCCATACTTTCCCTTCTATTCCTTAACCTTTGACCGCAACCAGAAAGTTGTCAAAGATTTATTTGAGGCAGACAAGAAATGGAAGCAACAATTTCTTTTTATCTCTGGCCTGTGGGAGATGGGATCCGAGGCAACAACCGAAATTCCCCACAAATTGTCCCTCAGATGAAAAAATATAGATATGCTTCTAAATTGTCCCATGATTGATGTGTCCAAAACCTATGCTGATTTTGTGTCTTCAGCAACGACCATCTTCACTAAGCTAAGTACGTAGGCCAAAGTTGTTTGGTCCAACAGGTTCCATCTTTGCTTCACGCCTACCAATCTTGCCAAAATTCGTATATAGAAATCCAATCCTTCACACCGATTATCTTTGGAAGATCTGATGATTCGTCCAACCCAACAAGAATTTTTGGACCAGCTGGAGGCTCGAGATATCTTAGTTTATCTTCCTAAGAGGGCTAGAGCCAAAATCCACCGAGATAGGGAATCCGACGAATCTTTAGAAGAAAAAGAGGAAGTCTCTGAACTTTCCGGTGCACAAACTCAAGAAGCCAATACTAAGGTAAAGAAATCCAAAACTATAAAACCTGATGGGTCTAAAAGACTTCCTTTACGATACTCATTGAATCTGGCTCCTCCCAGCCTCTATAAAATGATCTACCCATTCAGGATCATGAAGATAATGTTTCTCAAAAGGCCAACTCCTTAACTGCTGTTTTTTTTCAAAGTTGTCTCTTCTTCTAGCTCATTCAAAATACATGTTGGGCATGATTTCTCTCATCGTCTTCGTAAACTAGTTTGATCCTCAATTATTATTGGGAAAAAAGATGCAACGTCTAAAGGATAAGAAATATCACTACAAGTCAGAGGCTTTACTAGCAGTGTCAATAATCGAGGAGCTTAAACTAGAACTCTCTATCCTTCAAAGGGAAGTCGATGCTATATATGAGAAACAAGTTAATGTCTAGGACTATAAAATGCTTACTTACAAGTGCTGTCAATATTTTATGCCAAATAAAATGCCACTAAGGATAAACTCATCGCAGCTTATAAGGAGGAAAATGATAAGGCGTCAGAATATTCCGCAAGATTCCTAAAGAATTATGAAAGGGTTGTATATGAGAAGTAGCTCATCTTATCCCAAGCTAAAAAGGATAAAGAAGAGGTTGTTGAAGCATATACTGCTAAATGTGTGGATAAATTAGATGTAAGGGACGCAATAGTTGAATCTGGGTTGATAATGGATATTCACGAGCGCTACCCTGATTTAAATTTGGCTAGCTTTTGGGAACTTATTTCCGTCGAATATCGCCCTCATGGGATATCTTTGGGTGATGTTGAAAACACTTCAGAGTCTGATGAAGACAATTCCCTTGAGTCTTCAGATAAGATTGTAATTTTATTTTATAGTCCTCATAATCTTTGAGGCAATTTTGTTGAAATCATCATAATCTTCAAGGCACTTTTGTTGAATTCCTCATAATTTTTCGAGGAAATTTATGTTGAAGTCCTCATAATATTCAAGGCAATGTACTTTATGAAATGCATCAGATTTTTTTAATAGTTAAAGACCAAATTTTGTTGGAAGATCCTTTAGGTCCCAAATCAATAGTTAAAGACCAACTTTTGTTGGAAGACCCTTTAGGTCCCAAATTAATAGTTAAAGAACAACTTTTGTTGGAAGACCTTTTAGGTCCCCAATTGATAGTTAAAGACCAATTTTTGTTGGAAGACCCTTTAGGTCCAAAATTAATAGTTAAAATCCAAATTTTATTGGAAGACATTTTAGGTCAAAATTAGATAAAGACCAATTTTATGGAAAAAAAATCATATATATATAAATCGGTTTATAGGGCACCTCGTTAAAACCTTCGTGCACCACCAGGGTAGGAAATAATATTCCACCGATATTTTACATAGAAAACATACATATTTCTTACATTCATTCTAAATACAACTTAATGTGTTTAATATTCCACGGATGTGAGAGATTTCTTCAATCTTTGTCCTTGATTCGATATGTTCCACGCTTTACTATTTCAACAACTTCATACGGGCCTTCCCAATTAGGTCCTAATTTTCCGAGGGAGTTTTATTTTGTATGGAGAAGCACTTTTCTCAAAACTTGGTCTACTATCTTTAAATTATCTTCGTTTAACTTTGGAAGCATATCTACTTCTCATCAATGTTTGGTAGTGTAAAGAATTTATTTGTGCTCGTCTTCTTTTCTCCTCAATCAGCCTCAATTCAACTGCCCTGTTCTCATCATTAGCTTCCTCGAAATATTCGCAACACGATACGATGGGAAAAAAACCTCATAGGGTACTACTGCATCCATTCCATACACCAATACAAATGGATATTCTAAAGTTATTGTTCGAGGAGTTATCCGATATACCCAAAGAACTTCTTGCAAATAATCTGGCCACTTTCAAGTCTTCCCTTCCAAAGTTTTATTTAGCCCGTCAAGGATTGTTCGATTGGTAACTTCAACTTATCCATTTTCCCGTGGGTGAAAAGGAGCCGAAAATCCCTGTTGTATTCCTCGAGAGAGAGAAATTTTTTTGCAAGTCTTTATTATCAAACTTAGGTTCATTATCCGCAGTTATTTTCATTGGAACTCCAAAACGAAAACAAATATTTGAAATGATAAACCTGATTACATTTTTTGCCTTTGTTCCAACTAATAGTTCTGCTTCTATCTATTTTGAGAAGTAATCTACTACTACAATTATTGTTTGTCGCCCTCGAGAAGCCATGGGTAAAGGTCCAACAAGGTCAATACCTCATCAGTCAAATGGAATTGCATCAGATTTACTTTCAAGAGGAACCCATGGTTTATGCATTATGTTAGCAAACCTTTGAAAAATATCACACTTTATAACCAACTCTTTACTATCGGAAGATATCGTAGGCCAATAATATCCTGCCAAAAATACTCTTCGTATTAAAGCTTTGTACCCACAGTGCGCAAATATTTCTCTATCGTACAATTTTAACAATCTCATTTGTGATTCATCTTTGCCCAAACATCATAGTAAAGGTCTTCTAAAATATTTCTTGTACATGGTTCTTTCGAGGACCATGTAGCCCTGAGATTTAAATGTATTTTCGTAGACATTGATTTATCAATTGGTAATTCATTGTTTTCTAAAAATCAACGATGTCTAGTCTCTAATATTTTTCTTTACAAGAAGATACTTGATGAGCCTTATCCACTATTCCAACCAAATGCTCTAAATTTTTTATAATTGAATGGATTTCTTGCGTAATAATCCATGGGTGTTCTTCTGAATAATAAGCAGTTATGAGTGAGTATGCCACATAATTCTCCTATCTTCGAACATGTTCATACATGATATTTTTTAAGGCTAAAGTTAAGTCTTTTAATGTATTCAAATTATTCACCAAATGACCCTTCCAAACCTCAGACTATCTAGATGCATGATTAACAAGAAGTTGTGAATCACTTATTAACCTAACTTTTTTGGCCCCACAAATTTGAGCATGTCTCAATCCTGCTAAAGTCGCTTTGTATTATGCCTCGTTATTTGTTGCTTTAAACCGAAAAGGGATGGCTTGGTACATAACAACT
Organism: Limnanthes douglasii subsp. nivea; assembly: GCA_036936605.1. NCBI lineage: Eukaryota > Viridiplantae > Streptophyta > Magnoliopsida > Brassicales > Limnanthaceae > Limnanthes > Limnanthes douglasii. Next base: position 301,915,293 of record JAUPFV010000001.1, read on the forward strand.
CCTTCTGGAGAGATTAATTGCAACCCTGCCCCGCTACCTGATTCACTTGAGCCCTCATCTATTCGGATTATCCATTATGGCTCATAATTTTCCTCATCTACTTCCACATCCCACCGCTCAGAGTGAAATTCTACTAAGAAATCTGGCAAGGCTTGTGCTTTGATTGCAGTCCTAGGTTCAAACTCAATATCAAAATCTCCCAACTCAACCGGCCACTTGGCTATTATTCCTAAAATATCAGGCCTTTGAAACATATTTTCTAGTGGAAAAGATGTTCGTACAATGATATAATGACCTTGAAAATACGATCTCATTTTCGAGAATTATTACTAGTGCAATATCCAACTTTTCTAATTTTAAATATCGTTTCTCTGCGTCCAACAAAATTTTACTGATGTATTACACTAGTCTTGGGGTATTTTCTTCTTCCTGAATTAAAATGGCACTTACGACATAATCTGTTGCCGCTATATAAACATATAATTTCTAGTGATGAAAGGTATTCTTTAATCCAACGAAAGGCTTAAAAATACTATTGTGTCCAATTAAAACAATTTTCTTGTCTCAATACTTGGAAAAAAAAAGCATAGTTTTCGGAGGAACGAGATATAAATCTATTTAATGTTTCTAGTCGTCCCGTTAATATTTGAACTTCTTTAATATTCCAAAGGGGTGTCATAGTAGTTAAAGCTTTCATAGCAGTTAAAGTTTTTTGGATTTAACTTTAGATGGACCTTTTTTTAAATTAGAAAAAGTTTCTTCAAGATCATCAAAATGATCCTAATCTTTGAGAATTTTTACCAACATATCATCAATATATACTTCAAAAAAATTCCCAATTTGTGCTTTGAAAGTTTTATTCACCAAACGTTGATAAGTAGCCTCTGCATTTTAAACCCAAAATGCATTACTTTATAGCAATGCAAACCCCTTCTAGTTTTAAACGGAGTGTTCTCTTCATCCTTCAGATCCATCTTCATCTGATTATACGCTGTATAGGCATCCATAAAGGAAAGTAATCGTTTTCCTGATGCAGAATCTACCAATTGATCTATCGGTAGGGTTGGGGTTCCTTTTGGCATGGCCTATTTAAGTTAGTGAAATCTAAACAGATTCTCCACTTTCCATTTTTCTTTTTGACCAACATTGGATTTGTTTTCCATAATAGATATTGAGATTCCGGAATGTTCCCTACTCCAGATAAACGATCTGCCTCCCAGTATTGCCTCAGATTTTACTTGAGAAAAATTCCTTCTTTTTTGTATGATTGGACGCACATTACTCTTAACTGCCAGCCTATGGAAAATTATTTCAGTAGGCACTCCAGTAACATCCTCAGAACACCAAGCAAATGTATCTAACTTGGTGGATAAAAACTCAATTAATCTCTCCTTTAAACTTGAAGATAATTTCGTACCAATTTTTAAAACTTTACCATTTCGATACGTATAATCTTCATGACTTTCATCAGGACCAAAAGACCGGGAGACTCCCTCAGATCATCAATAGGGGTAGGTTCCGTGAAAGTCCCGACTAACTACTATGTTATTTCTTGTTCATTCTCCTGGATTTGCTTGGAAGACAGAGCAGTACGAGAACATTCTTTTTCCATTTTTTGACTATTTCTAATTGTTCCGATATTATTCCCCATAATATTTTTAAGCACTGATGAACAGTAAATGCATGCATCTTAGATAACCAAGTCCTTCCGAAGATAGCACTGTAAGAAGTTGGTGCGTATATTATAATAAAAAATATAGTTACTTATTTTTTAAATGGCCTTCGACCCAACTCCATCACACTTTCAAACTCTCCAACAAATTATGTTGTTATTCTGTAAATCCCACAATAGTTTGATGCGATCGTCGGATTATATGAGGGTTAACAATATTTTTATAAGTACTCATGACTAAAATGTTGGCAGAGATGCTTGTATTGATACCAACTCTTTGTGCTTGATCACCAACTATCCTTGCTGCAATTACAACTGCGTCTTCATGTGGTCCTGTCATATCTCTCATATCATCATCTGCAAAATAAATTATTAGAGACAAAATTCGATATAAATGCGTCGAAGTGCCTGCTTTAAGTTGAGTAGTGAGGCTGACTATATGCATTTTCCGAGAGCAATGGTATCACCTCCAAAAATTGTCAAAGATTCAATAAATGCACATAAATCATTAATTGTTTTCCTTGGAATAACCTCTTCAACAATACCAATGTTGTTTATTCCCTCTTTTAGGTCCAAATACTATACTGTAACATCAAAAGAATCGATCTCCTCAGTGATTACCAATGCACTTTCTTCCTTTGACATTTCTTTAGCCATCAGGATCTTCTGAGACTGTTTATTTACAAAGGAAGTTAGCTTCTCATTCTTGATTAATGCTTGTATTTATTTTTTCAATGCCACACACTCTTTCGTATCATACCCAACATCTTCATAATACCTACAATATCTATTGTTTTTATTTTCCCTTGGATTTTTATAGGAAAAGGCTTGCAAAATTTTACTTGACTCTGAGCTTTATCGAATAATGTTGCCACACATTCAGTTAACTCCGCAAAATGAGCTGGACGAATCCATTTATTGGAGATTGGCCTAGCACTTTGATGCGTACTATATGCATGTTGGTTTATTTTTTGCCTTAAAGGAAAATGGCTTGATACTTTATGTTGTACATTCGTTCTAGAGGGCGGGACTGTATTAAGAGATCTTTGGAACTGAGTCTGCTCCAACTGATCAAAAGAACCTATTTTCGAAACTTGAGTATTATCTACAAATGTTATTTTTTCAACTTCATCTAGCAGAGCTCCAAACACCATCGTCTGTATTTCAACCATAATATATTTCAATATTCATGGGAGGAGTCCCATTCGAAAATATGCCAAAATCACAGAGTCCTCGCAATATTCCATGTCAGTTTTTACTTTGATAAAATGGTTGGCATAATATTTCAAACTTTCCCCAATGATCAATATTTCAAAGTTTTTTATATAACTCTGCGGAATTCGATTATACCATTTGGAAGCAGCCCCCTTGAATGTTTGGGGGAAAGCCCTACAAAGTAACTTATCATCATCATTAAAATTAATCATGAAATTCTTGAACTGTTCAATATGGCTATCAGGATCTTGAGTTCCATCAAATTTTTCCAATTTTGAAATATCAAAATGCTTTGGAAGGTTGCTAAAAATTATTTTCGACGACAAAGGAGAAGACCTCCAATTATGACCAGCCCTATAAACATTGCCCATCGGACCTTCATTTACTATTGTATAAAGACCTTCCTAATTTGGGGTTATGTATTGGTTGCTCACTCGATACTCAAAATTTTGACTTCCCGACGAATTTTGAACATAAGTAACATGTTCTTTCTTAGCACGGTCCTTAGACCCTTGTATTTTTTTCTTTCGAGTCCCTAATCCGATGATCCCTTCTATACTCTTTTCTGTGTTTCTTTGAATACCTCTTTTTAGTACTTTTTAGTACTTTTTTCCCAATGATAAGCTCTTTCCGGGGAAGATTCACTTGAATCATATAGTGAATAATCATTAGACTCTGATGATTCATATCGATATCTAGGCTTACTTTCCTCCTCGGAGAATAGCATCCGCTCCTTAAATATTTGTCTTTTTTATTTTCAATTCGATGGTTGTCATACAATTCTTCTTTCTCAATTTCATTTTCCCTTCGAACCTCTGATCGGATTTTTTTGAAGGTCATCGCAGCGTCTGTTTCAAAATTCAGCTTTTCAATTTCTTCTAAGAGATATTTTTCTTTTCGAGCCACTAAGACAAACTCTTCCAATATCTCATCAGTATATTGATCATCATGTTGTTTCTCATTTCCCAACTTTATCTCCGACGAGGTTCCCCTCGAAGTTTTTCTCAGCCATCAAATCGTTATTCATCTCAATGACTCCTCGTATTTCCATCATTAACTATTTCAAAATCACAAAAAAAGTACTGGAAAACAATTTCGGGTACCCAACCGTTTTCCACAAACGACGCCAATGATAGTTCTAGAAATATTTGGATGAGTAAAACAATGTTTGGAGGACCAAATTTGTTATGTGTGTTGTTATATAAGAGTTTAGAGAGAGAGAATCTCCACATTCTAAAAAGAAAGTCGCACGCAAAAGAGTTGGTGCGCTTTTATACTACATTTATTGCGTCTCATTTGTTTAAACTAATTGATTATTGCGCTCCCCCCTTAAGTTTACTACTTGTTACAAAATAGTCCTTTTACATTACATAATTGTCAATTGTTCCTAAAAGACTTTCTTTATATCAAATTACACCTTTAAATTACCAATGTCTTCTACTTGCATAACTTTCCCCTTATCAATAGTAATTTTAAACCGATAGTTCTGGAAATATTCTTTTTATAGTAATTTTAATACTAATACTTGCACAAATAACATGTCGTTTAGTTGTGAAAATACATACAAATATATTTTGAAAAAAAAAAATACTTGCAGAAATATGACTCTGATTGCTAAATAAGTCTATTTCTCTTAAAAAAACAAAAAACAATATTGTTTTGTGAAAATAAGTGTTAATTTAGTGTGAAACAACTAGCATTTTACTGGTGGTAAAAATGTGTGAACTTTTGTGTTGAAACAACTTTTTTTTATTTAAAAAAGATTATACTCCAACTGCGAAAATATGTATAACTATGGTGAAAATTAATATGGAAAAAATGCGTTCAAATTACATAATTAAGTTATAATTTAATTATGAATATAAGAAAAAACTTTATTCTAAAAATATCACTTATAATTTTTGCTTTATTTGTTAAACTAAAATTTTAAAAATTAAATAATAACTGATCATTGAAATTGTAAATATTTGTGTATTCAAATATATTATTAAAAAATAGTATAATATAAAATCTAAATAATTATTAATAATTGAATTTCTTGTCATGATTATCAGCCCTTCCTTCCATGATCCATCATCTAATAAAAACCTGAAATTGAGAATGGAGAATGATAAATTAATGAAAATAGTGCATTGATGGTACCAACCGCACACGTTTTCATGGTTGGATTGCCTTTAATTCACTTCCGTCTCTTCATGAATAATTCATGCGTTTTAATTTGGGTCAATTACTTCCCAAGCCACGCATATATGGCCCAGCATTTTAATAGTTTTAACCTTCCCAAAAGGTAAATATTAAAATCTATAATAATACTGGGAGCAGCTATAGTAAAAACTATGGCTTTTGTTATAAGTGTTAGATTAGTGTTTTTCTTAGAGAGTCTTCGAATTATTAGATAGGTTTTCTATACACAGAAAAAGAAATACAAAAATTGTGTTAAAAATGTTTTTATTTTATCTTCTTTTTCCGTTCTAGATATCAAATTTTAAAACTTCATGTAATTTAAGAATCAATTTCTGATTTTAATATATCTTTCAAATCAATAAAAAAAACTTTATCTATATCAACCTTTAGTTATATATCTGATTATTTTTTGAATTTGGTTTCCAAAAAATTAAATTTTAAATTTATATAAAAAATAAATAGTTAATTTATATTCCAAAATAATAAAATAGTATTACTTTTATTATTATTTTGAGATATTTTAATTCATTTTATTTGCATTTGGTGCTTAATCAAAATTTGATCTACGTCGTTGTCTTCTTTGCGGGGGTAATTTTTAATACACTAGATCAAAATTCGTTTGCCACAATGTTAACTGGATAAGCCTATGTTATTTAAAAGCGTAGAATTTTGATTTTTTTTTATCGAAATTAGTTGTCTATATAATTTTAATATAAGAAGTCGAAATTACATTATTTTCAAATTTTTATTTTGACCACGTGAGTTGAAATTAACAGTCTTCTCAAAACGCCTAGTTTTGACCCGAGGTAAAAAAATTGTATGTTATACTATTTTGGGTTCATATTTTTTTATTTTGTTGAAATAAATTGAAACCGTGCTAAAAAGTAATTTATACTTCGATGGTATGTTGTTAGGTTTAATTTGGGTTTAAAACGGTTTTTTTTCGCTTTCATGTCGGAGTTTCAAGATAAATTAATTTTCTTTTAAATAAGTTCAAATTTGATTATGTTTTAGATGAAATGATGGTTTAGTAAATTTTGTATTATATGAGATATTTATAAAAAAATTATGATAATCCATTGTAAACTTAATTGGATACTCAAAACAAAATCAAAATGTTCAGATCACATATCAATAAAACAAAATTAAATTTAAACTGACGTATCTAACAAAAATGAGATCGTAAATAACCAAAATATTCGATCGTGCTAGTCCGTTTAAACTGAGGATTATAAATTGTCTTGGTTTGAAAACGCTTATAAATGTGTTAATAACGTCACTTGTTTAAATTTATTTTTGTGACATATTGATAATGTCCTTAATAGCTAGTCTATTTTGCAAAAGTATGGCACCCAATGCATTAACTTCATCATAATACAAAACACATAATCAAGATCCAGTTCAACCAAACCTAACCTAATTTCAAGTTTTGTTTTCTACAGAAAACAGCAAAAATTTAAAACTCATTTTAACTAAAACCGAATCAATCACAACAACCCGCAATCGAAGTATAAATTGCATATTTAGCATGAATCTTACACTTATTTCAACTATTATTCTTAGAAAAACTCGTGAACTAAAAACAAGTATAACTGGTACAAATTTTGACCATTCATGTCGAAATTAGGTGTTCAGATCTATCACAAACCCTTCAAGTAACAAGAAAACATGAACATTAAATCTTAAATTATCTAAATCCAGCTCATAGTCACAAATTACAAGTATATAACAATAGATCATAGTTATACTAACTATTAAATATAACCTAAAACAAATTAAAACATCTTAAAACTAAGAGAAATAGAATTTTTAATATTTTGGATATAAATTTAAAAGTAAAATGAGTAGCTCTAAAAATGAAAAAATTTAAAAAGAAAATACATATATAGTTAGAGGATGATATAAAGAGTGAGTTCATATATTTGATTTGAAAAATAAAAATAAAATTAGAATTCGATCCAGAGTTGTTCTTAAAGTTAGAGAGCCTTTAAGGTTTGATTTTTGAAAAAGTGAAAATGGTGACATTTTTTATTAAATTTTTTTGGAGACATTTATAAAAGATGATGTTTCCAACAACATTAGAAACATTTATAACCAAAATTTTATAGGTTTGGAACAATAAAATGTAAAAATATTTATATTGGACCCACTTATAGTTAATTGGACCCACATATAGAAAGATAGGTACCACCATGAATATTTATATTTAGATAGACGTGGATCTAAAAAAAGAGACATTAGACAATAAAAATTTAAAACTGAATTGGTGGTTTGTTTAAGAAAATAAAGTTAACGAGTTCTAGATAGAACAATTAGTAATACTCACGGGGTTATATCAAATTTAGGCCTAAGTATAAACCTTAAAAATAAAACATAAGATATAAGTCGTCTATTTTTTTATATCGTTTTCTTTTTTCTCTCAGACCAAAACTAGTTTCTCATACTGATAGATCCATGCATAAGTTGCTACTATTTTCGTTAAGGACAACATTAAACCGACTTGTATATTGTAGAATTATCTATAACCACCTCAAAATCTAAGTCTTTCGTTGCATTAGAAGAATAACAATCTCAAGATCATGAATATTGGTAAATATTTGTTTATTCTTCTTTATACAAAACCATGTAAACATAAGGATGTCGATTATTATGCTTTAGGATTTTTTACTATAGCTTCCACAATTGGAATCATAGCTATTTTTTAAAGATTTATATTCTATATCATATCTTTATTATTTCTCCCATACCAATTTTATCGATTAATTCATATTGGAAGAAAAATACCAAATTTAATTTGATGCTGAGACCCATTAAGCATATTAAGGGTTTAAAAAATTTAAAATACATGTTTAAGACTTTTTTGGTGTAGTTGAGAGTAAAAAATTGGTTGATTGATATGCATTACTAAATATTCAAGCCTGAAATTCGTTTTTGTTTTTATAAAATCCTAATTCATAACATTAGTTTTCTTTTTCTCAAAATAGGGAAGTTTCCATAGAAACCCCATTCAATAGTTGTGTAGCCAAAAAAATGCTTATGTTATCTTGATAATATAGAAACATAAGTTGTTTTCATAGTAAGTGGCTTTTGACATTGATTAACCTTCAATTTTTTTATATTTACTTGTACGTGAGTTTGGTGACCTGAATCGCCCGTTATACCTATAACAAACTAATTTAGTTTACTTTTTTGAGAGATTTAATTTCTCTTGTATGATTTTTAAATATTAATATTTTTTTAATGTAGCACATATAGGCGGGCATGTTTAGATGTGTTATCATGTATCTTTGAAGTTCTAGTTATTTAGGTTGTATAATTATGTGGAAACATCTATGAGCATTAAGAAAGCAGGCAGAGCTGACAATATATGACCTTCAAGATGGGAAGTGATAACGCATTGTTGTTGAGAACTTAGACTCTGAGATGTATGAGGCGATGTCATGCATATCCAAAGATTATTTGTTATTCAGGTTTGGAGTTTTGAATGAGATTCATCTTCTTTTAGATATCTGAATTTTGAAAAGATATTTTACATAATAAATATTACTTCATTGTTCACGATGTAATAAAATGCAACACAAAAGATTTATTTAGTTATATAAACACTTAAGTTGTCTTTGCATTATTTACAAAGTGAACACTTCATATTACCATTCCCTGGAACTGTATATGGAAACTATCATGCCACCACGTCGTTTTTGTTTGGGCGAGTCATATAGGAAAGGGTTTTGGGAGCTCATAGCTACAGACTGAGTATTGCGAGCGTTATGAGGGTACTTACAAAATATCACCTCACATTTATCTTAAACGTTAACACATTGCTGCATGATATAGTTGATGCCTTCACACGCACCATACTCATGCACAACTATTTTTCAATACTGAATGTTTTGGTTAAGCCATGAAATAAATGTAGAACCCCTATGGAAGGCTTGATTGTTTTTAGATTTGGTCTTGAACCGACATTGTCTTTCTTAAAGATATGGTCTTCAGAAATAATGTATAGCATTTTGGTGCCTACCGTCTTCATTAAGAAATTATGATGAGTCAGTTCATATACATGTCTATTAGAACTTACAACTTGATAAAATACAACCTTTTATGTGAAATATACAGTAATTAAGTTAAATAATTTATTCAATAAACTTAGGTTCTAGTTAACCTTTTAGGTGAATAAATTCCAAATCATATAAGTATTTTAGTATAATGAAATCAATATATGTTTGTTCAACAAGAATACCAGGATATATATCAAACTATGGTTGTGGACTATTTTTTATTTTACTCTAAAATTTAGGTGTTTTATAACAAGAACACATCAAAAAGGTTAAAATCCAACCATATAAAATGACGATACTTCTTGGAATATTCTTTAAGCATATTACGTGAGATTTTCCAAATAGATAATTAGAACACTTGTAAATTTCATTTCCAAAATTTAGATTTATAGTACTTCAATTTTCCAGATTTATCCAAGTTAGTTGAATATGGAAATGATGAGGATTAAAAGTTCATTTTCAAAATTAAAAGTTTTTAGTACTTCAAAATCCTAGATTTTTTCAAATAAGTTGAATTTGGAAATGGTGGAGATTAATACTTCATTGCCAAAATTAAGTATTTTTTAGTACTTTAATTTTCTAAATTTTTTACAAGTTAGTTAAATCTATAAATGGTAAAGACTAAGAATTCATTACATAAAAGGGTAATGATAGAATTTACAATAAATTCAACTATAAATCTATTACAAGATCATATAAAAAAATATTTTCGGTAGAATGGCATATATTAAGAACATGTCACATAAAAATTTATAAAAAAATCAGGTATAAGTCTATTAAAAGATCAATTTTATGAGTTTAACATAAACGATTTACATTAAGAGCTTGTCACAATGTTATGATAGAGAAAAACATGTTTGTAGATCATATTGGGATAATGAGAAAAGTCATCATATTTGGAATGTTTCAATACTGATTTGGAGATTCAAGATTCACGTCATATTGCATATGTTTTAACACTTGTAAATTTTATTTTTGTTAACTTTTGTTTATGATATGGCATAAAATTTAAGAATATAATTATAAGTAAATGTTTAAGTATTGCGAAGAGTAACAGGTGTATAGTAAATATGAATCTGTTGGTATTTAAGTAATAACAAAGTATCGCAAGATAACATAAAGTAAGTCTGACAATAAAGGAGATCATTTAGCGTCGTGACTTTATGGATCAAATGAACATCGAACAATTTTGTGTAAAATTTGATCATACATATTATGAGAAGAAAATAGTGCATGAAATAGCATCAAAATATTAAAAAAATATTGAATTCTTTGCATTCAATAAGAACTAAATAGAATAAACTCCTCAAGAATAGATAATAATTCATTTCTCATTTGCATCTTCCCCTACTAAAAGATTGACGTCTAAGGTTTTCATGAACATATAATTTACATGGGTATCAATAACTTAGAATTTGTATGAGTGTTGTTTCAATTTTAATTCAATTTTCAATTTTTTATTCAATTTTAATATTGTATTATTGTTTAATATTATATGCGTATATTTATCAGAATGATTAATGGTTGAGTTTTCTCTTATCTTGGAAATATGCAACCTCATTCCATTACATTAGGACCAGTTAAAAGTTTACACATAATAATTATGGGTCGGTCGCTTCCATGCTACACATCATGAGAAGTCAAGGTTTATTTATGTAGTAGTTGGAAATATGATTATTGTTATAGTTTTTACACATCTATAAGACATGATATGTCCTCTATAGTTAATCGTTAGCTATCATCTAAAATGATAATGCAAGTTTGGGTTATATGTAAAACAATAATATTACATGGCACACATTTTGGTAGGCTCACTTCCGTACATGTGATAATCCAAGTAGAATATTGTAAATATATCTTGAATTAGAATTTCTCTTCATATATAGATTTATATTATCCAAGTCTATTGTTATATAAGTTTAACTATCTAAATAAAATCAACCTATTGTTTATTGAACCTGTAAATAACAAGATATGTAGTATCGTAAATATTTATAGTGTGGATACCAGGCAGATTGATGTGGATCTAGAAGAATGGTCCATCAAGATAGTACTTTAGTTATTGTCATTAACATCATAATAAAGTTATGTTCTCATACAGATGCAAATATATAGGCCTATATCAATTTAGAACTATATTGATGGGTAATTTAAGAAACTATAGTTAACAGGTTTTTAATAGAACAATTAGTAATATGTAAAGGCTTATCTTAATTTAGGGTATTCCCAAGCCCTAAGTACAAATTAACTAAAACACAAGAAACAAATCGTATTTTTTTCTTTTCTGTCATTCTCTTTTTCTTCTTAAACCATAATGAATTTTTTAAAATAATATACATAGGTTGTTGCTATTTTGTTCAAGGAAGACATCAAAAAAATTTGCAGACTGTGGAATTACCCATAAGCACCTTGAAATTTATGTATTCCGCTACAAAAAAAACGTAAATAAACCTACATTTGTAATGTCTCATCATATGTAAATTGTTATAAGTCCAATTAAATAAATTAATCCATAATTGAAATATTGACCTTACAAATAATAATAATAAATATATTAGTATTTAGTCGCATATAAGTATATAAAGTGTATACACTAGTTGGGTTAATGTGTATCTTGAGGTAGTAACCATTAGTCCAACACTTTACAATTGAGTTCTTATTATGTGGTATATAAGTAAGAACATATCTCAACTAGTGTGAGGCCTTTTGGAAGTGGACCAAGAGCAAAGCCGTGCGGGCCAGTGGGCCCAAAGCGAACAATATCACACTAGTGTGGAGATTCGAGTATTCAACTTATATACAAAAGCGGAATATGTGGACCCAATATTCCCTACAGTCCTAATAGCCAATAATGGTTATGGTCCTCTAGATTGTCTAGAATCAGAGTATAGCTAAAATGAAACCTAGATGCTAGTTATGTGAAAAGAAGAGACAATGGCTCAAACTAAAAAATAATTGTTAATTGAGGGATCTATTGAAATTTTAGTGAGTCAAATTCATTAATTATAATTGGATCTAACCAAACTCTAATTCATTTTTGTCGCGAATATCGAATATAATATGCCACTTCTAGTTTCTCTCTCTTTGCCTCTCTCTTAGTTTCTCTCAGCAATTTTTCTCCAACGAATCCATCAATAACACTTCTCATTATTCTTCATGAATAATCTATGAGAAACTAGCCTATTTGTGGGAAGATTTCCATCTACTGATCTCTATCAATCAGACTATCACTTCCACAACAATACTTAATCGCAGGACTTTGAATATGCAAAATGACAGTCTTGTATCTTCATTTAAAATATATCTTATAAACATGGATGAGTGATATAATCCGGGGATGATCAAATGTTTTTAGAACTTATTTAATTCATAAAACAAAATCAATCGAACAATCTCAAAATCATGAATAATAGTAAATATCTATTTTTTATTTTTCATATGAGATATTTCAAATCATAAAGATAGTAATTCTTGTATTATAAGGTTGACCTTATAATTTCTACATAAATATGTCTCATGTAAAACTATATCATCATACTAATGTAATTATGTTTTGAAAAATTATAAGTTTTGAAAGAATTATATTGAATTCAAATAAAATAATATTGATAGTTATTCAAAACAAAGTATTTAATATATGATCGATTTGATCCAAATTAAAAATAAGTTTATTTCCAATATAATACCAAAATAAGTAGGTAATCCATTTTGTTTTATTATTAGATGCATATTATCTAATATGACCTACTAAATTGTTTTTAAGTCAACTAGGTGCCAAATATTTTAAAAGTACCAATTTTACCTTTATTTATTTTATAATCTTATTTTTAATTTCATTTTCTATTACTAACTACAGTAACTAGTTTTTTTTTCTTCTTTCTCCTAAAGGTCTGTTATATCAAAGAATGACTCTGTCTCTGGTGACTTAGTCTATTACCGACGATATAGCCCATTTTCCAACGGCTCTCTCTTCCTTTTCTGGTAATAAGCTCAACTATGATTCTCTCACTCTTTTTTTTCTCCGATGTGAAGTTCCATCGTGCCAAGAAGATAATCGTCCATGATCCTTCATGTGCCAAAAAATCCAGCATTGATGCTCGTGCTCACAAGTGAGTTTTCAAATACAACATTTGGTTTTGAGATTTATACTTGTTAATTTGAGATTGTTACGCATTTAGGGATCATGTTTTGATTTTGGTAATTTGGTGTTTTCTTTCGTTAGATTATAGCTCAAATTCAAAGTGTTGATATTTTTTAGTTTTGGTTTTAGTTTAGATTTTGAAATGGACTAATTTCTGAGCCAATTATTGAGCATTGAAGGCCCTAACCTTTGATTTTTCTAAAATTTGGCATAATGGTGTTGATTTTTAAGTAACAGTTCTTTGTAAGCAATGGCTTCATGAACCTGTAAGTAGAATATTTAATTTCTACCGTCTAAATCTTAATATGTCTAGAGATAGGGCCATAGAATTCTATGGGTAAGTGTTGTTTTGGAAATTTTTCCTCTAGTTTCATGCTAACCAAAAGTCTAATCGAAGTGATGCTATTGTTTGCTATTAGACTTGAAAAAGTTAATTGTTTGTATATTTCTACTTTATTATGACGAATGATGTTAAATATTTGTATTTTATACATCGCCAGGAATTCCACTTAACTACTAGCTTTCAAAAAATAAAAGAGTGATTTTTAGCATGCTAAAGCAAATCGATAAGGTTTAGTCATTTATATGTTCAACATGTTTTAGATGATATGGAAGTTTATAGTTCATGACTTTTTGTAAAGCATGCGTGGTGTAGGTTTTAAGCAATATAAATGATTAATTTTGCTATAAATAATGTTGTTTACCATTATTATAATACTGTTAAAATTATGATTTACACAAATAATAATGTTAAATACGGTTAAACTCATGATTTATAACTTATTAGTATGAATAAGAAAGTTTCACTAGAAATAACATACAAAATTTATGCATGCACAAACCAACATTGAGATTCAATCAGGATATTAGCCGGAACCAAGTACTTAAAACACTGGATACGCCTAAAAATTCCACCTTCATCTTAGTTCTTGAAAGCTTAAAAAAATCTATGGTTGCCTCTGTCCACTAACACTCAATACATTTTTCCCACCATATTCACAAATTATTCCCATAATCCTTGGATGTGGTATAGTTGACTTTATAGCAAGTGTTTTTTGGTACAACTAAAGTTGTCTTAATTTCGGTATACATATGCATCTCAATCACGTACACCTCAAGAAGTTGTCTTCCTTTATTTTGATCATATGTTCCATCTTCTTTTTTACAAGGTTTACGAAGCACCTTCAAAATCTTACTCATGCACCCATATTCAACAATTTCGAACCAACTTCACCAAAGCACCATACCCTTGGAATTGTAGTACTAGTTTTAAATATCAACATTTTTCTCTTTAGGTTCCTCATGGGAGTACTCAAACACATAATCCTCCACATCCGCATTTGAAGCTATAGTGATTGATCAGTGATAGACATAAGGTAGTCGTCGCAGAAGCTACCAGAGAAAAGTTTTAAATAAAGTTGTTAGAGTATATGAAGCAAATGAAGTATTTGTTAGGTGCTTTCTACTGATTTTATATTTGAGATTAATACTTAATCAATTCCTTAGCCATCTTTGTTTCTTTGACAACTATAAATGTACAACTTGGTTATTAATTTATATTATATTTATTTCAATTATCTTTTTATTTTTTCTCACCTATCTTGTATATATAATATATACAGCAAACTAAGGATTATGTACTTAGGATAATAAAGATACTTTAGAGTAAGATTCATAGACGAGTAAGTTATAACTGAAGTATTTCTTATTATCCTGATCAGGTTAGGATTAAAGTGGTTATTAATGTTACAATATATTTTATTTAGTAATTCTGTTTGAAGTAAAATGTATGTTATCAAAATGGCTATTAATGTTACCATGTATCTTATTAAGCAATCCTGATTAATGTTATAATGTATTTTATTCAGTAGCTTGTTTTTTTCAATGGATTTTATTAAGATGCACCCATTTCTTGTAGGATTAGAGTTGTTGTTAGGGCTTAGTGAGTCGACTAAACCAAAGCAGCAGCAAGAGGTTTATGTTAAACTCATGATTTACAGAAATAATATTGTTTAGCAGTATTATATTTTAATATTGTTAAATATATAAAATACATAAAAATATGACTTAACACATGAATCTTACAAGTATACATGTTTTAATATCTTAGATATGTAAAATATAGAAGAACATACATTTAAAAATTGTCTCACAAATGCACTTCTTGTTTCAATGTTTTAAAAACTGTCTTACAAATATACATCAACTCAATATTCCATCTACTAAACATTTTCTTATAATTACACATCTACCATCTTGGTGTCATCATTTTACTTTATAGTGTAACATCATTTAGTAAGACATATAATATGTTAGCCCTTACTTTAGTTTCCCTATCCAGATCATATGTCTTCACAACCACCATTGACACCGTATATAAGTTTGACACTGGAGCTCGTCAAAGTCACATATTTTTCTCTAAAGAGAAATGATTTTTTCTCCGGTTGTATGACTTGATTATTGCAATTATCATTCACCACGACTTTTGTGCTTTAGATGAATCATGCAACTTCCATAATCTTTTCAGAAGGATGTAAAATGGAGTCATTTTTATTACTTCTATATGACTTAAACTCATATTCGTAGTTCTTATAAGTGTGTTAATCGCCTCTATGTTTGATCAAAATATAGATGCCTATTTGTTTTCTTATTTTTAGCGTTTAGGAGATCTAGAACTTCTTAATTTTGCAATTGTCGTTGTGCGAACCATATATGCATAAAAATATAATACATGTTATGCAATATTATCAAAAATGTTAAACACACAATACCGCTAAACAAACAAAACTGCTAAGCTCAAAACTGTTAAACACACAATACTGTTAAGAAAACAAAACTACTAAACTAAAAATTGTTAAACACATAGTATTCCTAAAATTAAACTTGCATATATATGCTTCTCGATCTGTGTTTATCGCATTTTTTGCTTTTGATATGTGCTTGTTTATTGGTATTAACTTGATAATTTTTTGTTAACGTATATAATCTATATGCATATTGTAGTTATAGATATATAAATATTTAGGGTTAATTATTTGAACTGGAAGAATACTGATATGATCATTGAAACTCTATCAATTGAAAAGCTTGAAACTCGACTTAATGATCGATACTGGTTTGTTTGTTTGGTATGGGTTAAGAGAAGAGGAAGCTAATTGATTCCTAGTTGATGCGTCTCTTAAAAAAGAACTAAAAGAGACATGTATTGATTTCGATTCGCTTATGAGAGAAAAGTCAAAGAGTCCGAGAGCTATTACGTAATTTTGTACTTTTTTTATTAATTGCAATTTTTTTTTTCTTTCGGAGGGAACTCGCAGCCGCTACTCAACGAGTGCGCATAGGGTAAACCTTCAGTCTGACGCAATAGCCTGCAAATCAATGTCAGAAGATAAACCACACAAGGTGACAGGCTCAGCCAAGAAAGCGTTTGCAAAAATACTCGAACTCATGATCTTTGGTCATAAGCATGTTTTACTCTACCAAGTCACCTACTCTTAAAGACTAAAATGAATATTTTATAATTTATATAATTAAATTGATTATCAAAATTAACGTGAAACTATATCCAAAATGGACGGTTTTGTTTTTAGACTATAAATCAATTACCATTTAAATTTTATTGGATACTTAAAGATGTATTCGAAAATATTACGGTTCTGAAATGGGTCACCCTTAAAAATATTGCGTATAATATTGATCCGGTCGGATTTATTTCACCCTAATAGATAAAAAGTAAAATTTTACAAACCTAAAAAACTTACCCAATACATCAGCGGTTAATAATTAACAGACCAATAGTTTTAAACAAGCGATATGAGTAACTAGATATGGATTTTCAAATGTGAATAGAATGCTAATATTATAGTAGTATACTAGTATTAGTCCTGAAGGGCATGAAATGGCTTAGGGTCCCATATATGTATAGATATTGCTTATCCTTGAATTATTTGTGGCCTCAATTCCTGCAACAA
Source organism: Limnanthes douglasii subsp. nivea (assembly GCA_036936605.1). Classification (NCBI taxonomy): domain Eukaryota; kingdom Viridiplantae; phylum Streptophyta; class Magnoliopsida; order Brassicales; family Limnanthaceae; genus Limnanthes; species Limnanthes douglasii. The sequence goes on from JAUPFV010000001.1 coordinate 301,932,534, forward strand.
AGCTGGAACCAGCTCGTGGTATTGCTTAATTACAAGTTTATTATACTTCTTAAATGAAACCAATAATATAAGTAGCCAAATACTCATTTGACCTTTTAATGTTTGGTACGTTAATATGAATGCACTTAAATTATATTACACAATTTAAGTAGACTCCGCACGTAGTCTTCAACTCCCAAATACATATTGACCTTTTAATGTTTGGTACGTTAATATGAATGCACTTAAATTATATTACACAATTTAAGTAGACTCCGCACGTAGTCTTCAACTCCCAAATACATATTTATTACAATAATAAAATATTGACCATCTAATTCTATGTATCAAATTCCAACAAAAAAATATTTTATTTGAAACTATTATAATATTATTTTATTTGGTTTTGAATTCCGTCGGTTCATTATTGATTTTATTGGCCGAATTTTTTTGAACTTTCAAAAGTTCGTGGTAGTCTACGAATTATCCAGTACGGATAAACTTAGATTCAGGGGTCGGTTGATTAATATAAAGTTATCGCGTGACACTACATTTAACATATATTTATATTACTAATGGTCTTTCGATTTTATGTCAGAGTTCAAATATCGTCAAGATTAAGGTCATTAGTACAAGTTTTTTGTTAAACATGATGTCACGTGACAGTTTTACATTAATCTATAATTGCATGTACTAACATTATCCAAAATTGATATTCTATCAAATACCAACGGATTTTTTTAATATATATAGACTATTTGTCATTAAATTCGATATTCGGAAGACGAATTGCTGTTTAAAATCATTTTATTATGAACGAAAATTTATAAAAATATTACGAAATATTTAGTTGATTAATAAAAAAAAATGGAAAAACGAAATATTAGTGCGACCAAGAAGACTGAAACCCAAACTTGGAAACCCACCAAAGCAGCCTCATTTCACACAAAATCAAACAAAGAAACATAGATTTAGCAAAACTAACAAGAATACAACACTAATCTAACAAAACAACACCTAAAATTATGCAAAAATCGAACTTTTTAAATCGAAACCTAAAAACCTAATTTTCAACAGTTTGTATCCAACGAAATCTAAAAAAAAATTATAGCAGGAGGTTTGTATTTCTTACCTTTATGTTTTGCTCCGTTTAGATTCTTGAAAAAATCGAATTTGAGTTTCGGTCGATTCTAGAGTGATCGAGAGGTTTCTAGAGAGAGAAAAAAAATGGTGAGAGATTTATCAAACCCTTTTATACATAGAGTTTCTGAAAAATACAAATTTATCAAAAATAAAATAAAAAATATATCAAACGAATATAAAATCTAATGGTTTAAGATCTATCAAAATATGACTCATTTCTAGCCCAACCCTTTAGAATATTATATTTAAAGAAAAAGTAAAATGAATTATTAATTTTTTCATGCAGCACGATAACCTCTACTTGTATATAAAATGCGCCCACATGACATTGAATGTATATAATATAAGGCGATAGGCGATAGCACCCTTCGAAGTTAAGTACATCTCTCTTCGTCAAAAGCTCACGGGTGTATCCGTACTTCCACATCCGAGGGCACGACTAGATTTACTGCTAGATGCGTACTAGAAGACAACACATCGTTAAAGCCCATTCTAGATACACTTTTCATTTTACTGTTTCCACTTTCCAGCCGATCTCACCATTGCTTTACACAACTAGATGGTCTTCATTGCAGCATTTTAAGAGCTAACGGTAACGGAGAACCACTTTACTCTCTCCGTCCGACTATATATAGCTTTTAAAAAATTGTTTTTGTCGGAGGATGTGGTTTTTTTCAATGATGTCGATTTGAAATTTAATATTTTTTAATCTGATTCTTTTAATAAAAACAAAAAATAATTATGATATTTTTAAGATATGTGTATAATTTATAATGGAACGAAAAGAGTAATAAAAAATAAAAATTATTCGTGTAATAAAAAACATAAGTATTGAATTGAATCCAAAAATACGGTTTATATAATCCCAAGCAATAAATAATTTTTTTAAAAGTTTAGGATCACATTTTGAATAAATTTAAAAATATAATTTTCGTAATTTCAAACTATAAATAAAATTTTCGGAATTTTGGATCATAGTTTGACTATTTTGTTCACATTTTAACTCTTTTCTTTTATAATTCGAATCTTTTTAAAATTATTAATGATCATTTTAGCTAAAGATATTATCATAGATTCTAAATATGAAAATAAAAGGGTTTCATAAAACGTTATTAGTTTTTCTAGTTTTATGAGCTCAAAGCTCATGACGAGGATGAATAATTGAATCTGATTCAAACGATATGATAACATATGCACTATAAAACGGTAGAACTCTTAATCATCAAGCACACGATGACTGATTTAAACCACAGTAACAAATGTTAACTTTATTGCGATGAGAGAGAAAAAATGTCAACAATCTTGAATCTATTGTGACCATTAGCAACTTAATTTAAATGAAGGAGATGATGCATCTTTGACCACATAATTACGAAATCAAACTTCCATCAATCACTTATCTAAGAGAAAGTTCGAGACTTCTGTGTCCGAAAAGGTTCGGGGTAGATCTAAAAAAGGATTCGTGAGAAGAGATTAACGCCATCATCGTAGGCAAAACTTGCTCCTGTTTAAGAAGAAAAAATCTCATTTTTTAAGTCCAACATAACAATAGACCAACAAATAGATTAGTGAACTAAAACAATCCAATCTCTTTGTTGAACCACCAAAACAACTCCACACTATTTGTTCAAGGACCCACTGGCTTGGGCAGTATCAACAACATGTCTAGCCAGTATAGCAGCAGATCCTACGATGAACCATTAGATCTCTATCGTAAACCTACTAATTCTAAGAGTGTCGAAATATAAGTATTCGTGATGGGGGAGAATTCAACATCATTTACTTTATAGTTATGTCCCCATTAACACCAACAATATTAGAGGAAGATTTTCCTTTCAATTTCATAAAATTTAAGATGGGAAAGTATAACAAGATGAGAGAACCTAAGAATCACATCGAGCAGTTAAGGAATTAAAAAATTGAGGTTCAGTGGTGATATAAAGTATATATGCAAAGCTTTTTTATGACCTTTTAAGGTTGTCATTTAACTTGGTTCAACCAACCACCTCAAGGCTCTTCGATACACTTTGGAATTATTTCCAAGATAAATCAATATGAAGCAAGGTCATCTGAGATGATGAAAATTATATCATCCATTATAAGCATGAGGGAAATGAGAGTCTTCATGACTATAGAAAGAAGTTCGTCTGAACTAAGAATAACTTGGAGAATTATCACAACCTCGTTGCTTGTATTACTTATAGGTAAAAAAATCCTTAATAATCTCCTTTTATATGATATCATGAAGCATGATGCTTAAACTTCAAGCAACTCTTAACTCAAGTGAAGTAGCAGATAAAAAAATAAAACCATACGCATGAGATGGTAAGGTAATCCTAATATATTTATATCATTCTTATCATTATGTGTATAATCATGTTTAGAGTCTGATTGAGCCTATTCCCATGACTCATGTTCAAAATTACAAACAACCTCATGACTAGACACTAAGGAAAACCTCTCATCAAACTAGGGAGTTTAGACCTGATAGTAAATAGTAGGATTTTGGAGATACAATGTACCAAATTCTCATGAAATAAAACTATTATTTATGATTGAGCCAAATAATTGGTTCACTTCTATATACCGAATAATATATGGATCCTTAAATGGAAAAAATATCTCAATAGATATGGTAAGTATCATAAACAACCTGATTATCACCAAAAAGAAATGTGAAACCTTGAATAACGAGATCCGGAGTATTATCAATGGTGGAAAACTCATTGAATTTGTTAAAATTCAAGCTACCGAGTTTCAGAGAAATATTATACCATATTAAACTCCAGCACATCAATTTTATCCTCATAGGTTAGAACTTCAAGCTCTAACACCTCTTAATAAAGACATTAGTCCTTTATGAATTATGAGAGTTCTTATACCCTGATTCGAATATGTAGACAATGGGTTTTATTGTTAGAGGAAACACCATTTTCTAAAATATTGAACTCCGTAAGAAGCATCATATAGATGATTTAGAGATCCAATAAATTGACCAGACTTGTTAAAGGATTATTAGTCGGGTTGTCATCCGACTTTGGGACCAGATTTTTGAATCATTCATAAGTTATGTAAAAATAATACCAATAGAGGACTTATAAATTTATAGGCGCCATAAGGCCCATAATTCTCAATATAAATATAGTTTATGACAGATCTAAAATGAATGAATGAACATTACTTTTTTCTTGGGGCTTATTACTATTTTATCTCTCTATTTTTTCTTTCTTGCTAGACTTTATCTCGTTAAACTCTCTAATGATCTGATCCGAACAGATCTGGACCTCATCAGTGATATCATCTATGAGAAAAGACTTATATCCAGAAGCCATTTTCCAGAAACATATGTGAGTAGTTGTAAGCCATATTATAAGCGTACTTTGGAAAAGTAGACATACATACTGCTAGAGACTTCAACATTCCCTAAAATAGGATGCATTCATCAAATTCAAGGGGTCTCCTGATCTCATTATGCTTCGAGCTCAAATTGATAAGAAACATCAGGCACTTGCAACAGAGTTGATGAGATTGAAAAATTAAGGGAAAACCTAGCCTCTAGGTTCTAAATCCAAGATCTGAAGTGAGACAAATCATGGTGTAATCCGAGACTACTAATGGTGATGAGGAGATTTTAAAGTCTATGGAATATTTTTTCCTCGACATAAGCTATAAATCTTTCGAAAATGGTGCATCAAGGGTCATCATCATTATCGTTCTCATACCAGTAGTGAAGATAACCTTACAATTAGTAGGAGTATGGATGAAAATGGGTCGGGATGGGTGCGAGTATAACTAAACCCATAACCTATCTCGACTAAATTTGTTTTAAACTCATCGGGTTATCGGGTAAGAGTATTTTGTTTTCCTTTCCCAAACCCGTCGGGTCCACATACCCACACGCGGGTACTCTATAAGTATTATTTTTTCTATATATAAAAAGTTATAAAAGTTATATCATTAAAATAATAATAATATAAAATACAAACTCTCAAACTTAGTAACAAATTTAGTAACATATAAAATTTCATATTTATTCAAATATTCAATATATTATATTGGTTATTTAAATATGCATTTGTTAACAAATTTAAAATTTAAAAGTGTAATTTTATTTTCAAATTTATTCAATTTATATTTTTAGATTTGTTACGTATAAAATAATTCAATACTATTCTAAATATAATCAAGTATGAATAAAAAAAGTATCAAATAAAAATAAAAGATATTCAAGAACTAGTTCAATCATACTATAATATAATTTATAGGTTCCTAGAATAATATAAATATTATAGAATAATAACTTTTTGAACCAATCAAAGCAATCTAATGGCGGTCATCCAACCAAAGACCGATCATATCTGGATGTGATAGATTTGGGGCTTTGATTCTGGTACAAGATTAAAATGAACGCAATAGAGTATAAAAAATCAAGTTAAACCAATGAGTCATAGCTCATTTAAGATCCAACAAAATGACATAATTTTTTATAGGGTTAAATAGTTTGAAGTACGAAAGAAATATGCGACGATTAAAAAAGTTCAACAAAATACGTAATATTAAGCTAGGTAAGATAATGGATCTGATTGGGATAATCGTTTGGCTAGAGCATTGTTATTTCCTTTTTTGGTGATGGTTTGCTAGTTGGCGGGGGGGAATGTGAGTAATGGATTCGACTAAGGTCTCTAAGGACCTCGCCTTAGAATGGTCATACCCATTGATATCCTTAATCACCTCATCGTTTTTCTCTTCTTCAACCTATTTATGAACTCTAAGACTACACCCTCCGGATGATCTTTCTGAAAGACCTTCTATCACAAATGCCCAGATTCAATTCATAGAACATCTTGTGGTAACCAAATACCATCCCTAACTTAAAAAATCACCCTTGAGTCGTAGATACTTGAACAAGCGTCGGTCTTAGCTTCCTACGCATTATTCAGGGCATGTACCTTTAAACTCTGCACCTCAGATGCTTTTATATTCTGTTCATTCCCGATGGCCTCAAGGCCCACTGTATATCCAACCTCGTTATTCAAGACAATGTTTGTATTTTGGAGTTCTTCAATCATTTTCTCCATAAACCTTTTGGTTATGCTTGCAAATCTTTATTTTCTTAAGGAATATGGCTTCCAAGTTCTTGCAATGTGTGTGGGAATCATTTGCGATCCTTATCATACTTTATCGGTTCCCTCACTAAGCTTGAGAAGTTAAGAAGCAAAAAGCGGTTCTCATCAGCTAGGTTTTCGATGATGATGTATGTGCTTTTTATGGCCTATGAAGGGGCGAACATGCGAGTGTTAAGTTATTAGCATTACTTAAATCCTCTAAGAGTATGAAGTCTTCTAAAATATGTACATACAAATTGATAACGATATTACATCGATATCTAGAGAGATATTAAGAAAAATAATCGGTGAAGGATTTACTAGTGGAAGCAGTTGAGGTCTTTGCAACATTAGCATATTTGGACAAAACCTTTGCCAAATCTCATACTTCTAAAAAAGATGCTTGCCTTTTCCCTTCAATATATTTAGCATCCAGGTTCCCATGGATGCCCCAACTAGCCACACCATTTGCAAAAGGATCCTTATGAACGATAAAAGAATCGGCTCTGGTAGATCTAACATGGTCAACCAGAGCATCCACCCTACCTCCTATCGATCTGTATGCCACAATAACTCCCAACTTCTTGAACCATTCCTTTTGGATCTTTACCCCAACCTCCATATTATTAGAACCTTCATATTTCTAAAGTCCCCTCGTGCTTAGCCTTTACCTGAAAGGTTTCAGGCTCTTCGACCTTCACCCGTTTGTTAGGAACCCTACTACCGTGATGGAAAAAAAAGATAAACATAAGGCAAACCCATGGCGTAACTGTCATATCTTCGTGGGAGATAATGATAATCTTACTATCTTTAGGGGGTCCATTATTTCTCCACGTTTTAAATATTAGAGAGTGAGAAGTTATTTACAGTGAAGCAGTTGTAGGACCTATTATCCCAGCACTCCGAAGCCCACTTATCTAGTTCTAGGAATCTATTCTCTTATATGTACTTTTTTAGGAGAATCTTTTCTTGTAATACAAAAGAAATAAGATGAGTCAGTTTCAAGGTCAAGACCAAAAGAGTACGATAAAGTTTGAAAAGAAAGAAATTTTTTAATTAGAAAATGTGTTTCGGCTGGACCTGAGCCCTTACTCATTTTCTTCTATGAGCTTCGGGTACGGTAATGGTTTTTTGTGGTGATATAGACTTCATTCTTTTAAGAATCTTAGATGAATATAAAAATCATCTTCCACTCGCTCTCCCGCTTGGGGAGATCTTCCATTATCTTAAGTCCGATAAAGAGAGGTAGTAAGGTACTTATTGGTGAATATGGTGTTAAAGGATATGAGAATTTTATTTCGAGATGATACAAGACATCATCTTTCTCTAAGTATTAAAACTAGCATGGCTCGGGCACAAGTCTGGCATGGTGAAGAATCTAAGTAAGTGGCGGTATATTAAAAACTTGAAACCTCAATTGAATATGTTTATATGAACAAATTCATCGGTGCAATCGATGTATGGGTCTCACCATAGATCGATAACCTAAGTTTGACGTTTCTTGGAATTTCCCATCAGATATGAAGCAAATTCATATCATTATGATCAATAAAAATGTATTTTCCTCTCAATGAAAACAATATGATGTTTGTTAACATCCATGGTAATGAGGGAGACCTCCGAAGCTTGGATATATTCTTCAGACCCAGAAGCTTCAGCTTTACTTATTCTCTAGTGTTCTTTACTTTCATAGATCCTTCACCTACTTTCCTTTGCTCCGACCGGATTCCAAAATATGTGTTTTTTATTATGTATTTCTTCTTCTTTGGATTTGGATTTGAAGTTACAGACTCTCCTTGAGAGAGGATTTATCAAGATGAGAGCAACGAGTGGGCTCAAAAAACTGGAAAATTGGCTAAACCCATGGTTTGGGGACTCACTAGAAGGGTCTCATGAGGTTCTCATTTTTGTGTCTAGTCTCTGTCAGCAATCATAATATAAGTCGTCTCGTCCTTGATTTCTTGGCATCCAAGGGTGTCTCTACTCCTTGAAACCTTCGTCTTCCTTTTCTTTTTCCCCTAAACGAGAGGTGTAACATTATGAGAGGAGAATGAATTATCTCAATAAGATTCATTATTTGAATTACTCTCTACCACGAGAGGCTTATTAAACCCTAAAACTGTATTCAACCGATATACGTTTGTACCCTACCATAATTGATTAAAGGAAAATGATAGAATGCATTATCATGAACAATGTATTGTTGGCTTAATTGAACAAAGAACCTGTTTTTGGAGCTAAAGTAAATAAGGTGACTGATAGGAAATAAGCTTGAAACCATGTAACTTTTCAAAAACCCGATGATAGTTTCAATTGAAACCTTTGGATTTTCGGTGAAGGTTTTCGCGGTGGTTATTTCTATCGAAAATATTTTTACAATGGTCTGAATTGGCTTAGAATATCTCTCTCTAAGTTTAAACTTACTTATATGAAATTTTGAAGTGGGGAAGGGTTTTGAGGTCCATAACTATCTATAAACCAAGAACCCTCCTTTCTATTTTTTGCTCTCCTCATTTTTTATGATTGACAAGTACCCCATTTTTATGATTGACAAGTACCCCAGGGATCCTAAAAGGTGTACCTTTCAACGCACACATGGAAATGACTTTCGATATTCAATTACTTCTCCCAATTATTTTTTATAATACATGTTATGATTAAAAATATAAATGCGTGACATTTTAAGCTAAATATATAAACTTTTGAAAATATAATCTTTATATCGGTTTCTAACCAAAATTATAGAATTTAAAGGATGGTTTTAATGAAAATAAGGCTGAACATGTTACACAATATCCAATATAAGCTATATTAAAGATTGAACTACCAGTTATACATAATACATAACATCTCTAAAATAATAATTTTAGTTATATTTTATGATGAATGATGTCGAGTTATCCTATAAAGATATTTTAGATAAATTCATCGAATGTTTAGTTTATCATGATTATTCCACCCATATACAAAGTATGTAATTGGAAATAAGTTATAAACAACAAATGAATAAACAACATAATGCATGAATTGACAATTAATTTGTTTTACAATATTATATGTGAAGGTCGTAAAAAGCATGGCGTGGAGGATCATAAAAAATAACGAGGTGAAAAAAATGAAAACAAAGAGAAAATAATAGTAACAAAAGAAATATACCAGAAAAAATGGGGATGCATCAAGATGACATAACTAATTCAAACGAATTTGAACTTGATAAAAAGAATACATTTGATTTACAAGGTGAAAAAAGAAAATAAATATAATGATAAATTTATAATTATTATATTTAATAAATAAAAAATATTTTGCATGTCTTTATTATTTAAAAGCACTTTATTTTTTTATAATTTAAATAAAAGTAAACCAACAACACGATTTTTAACGTAATATATGGCCATGATATTTTTTTACGAGGTAATCCCTTCATAAATACGTATAAAATAAAATATGGATTAACCAATGAATTTTTAAGATTTTATCTTTTTTACTACAACTCATATAATTTATAAACAACATTATTAAGTTTTATTTCACCATGGTTAGATCCATATGACTAAGTAAATTTCATATCATAGTTGGAATAACACGTTAAGTGAAAGCCTCATGTGGTTTAGGCACATCTTAGGAAAAAACTTTTTCATGGTCCATATAGTATTACCTAAATTTTAATAAGGTCATATTCATAATGCATATTGTATCATTTTAACCATTCAATCACGCATCTTAAAAAATTAATAGATTCATGCATTACTCAAATATTAAAATTTTATCATAAAAACTGGATTCTTATTCACGTCGAGAACATATAAGATATTCACAAGTATAAAATCTTTTATCTGGATTCTTATTCACGTCGAGAAGATATAATATATTCACAAGTATAAAATCTTTTATCTAGTAAATATATGTTAAACATTATCATAATATAAGACTTTAGACTTATTTGTATTGTTCATAATTGTTTTTTACTATTTTGTTTTTTCTTTGTCATTGTTGACATGAATCAACACACATATAGTGTACTACAAACTCCAATTCATGTTCATAAACAGTGATCTCACTCACCATTGTTATAATATATCTATCAATTATATTTACATTAGCTTATTTCCTTAAAAAGTGTATTTACTAAGATAATGTCTATCTTTAACACAACAATATTATATTATCTTTTGATTGTTTTATGTTTTTACTAACGAAAAACCTTTTAATATTTTTTTAGGTTCAACCATATTAGCATTATTCAAAATTTTACTTTTGAAATATTCATTCATTTTATCTTTCAAAAATAATTCTTGTTGGGGATAATCTATTATGATGGATCATCATATTCTTATTGATGCATTGTTTTTTTATCGTAAATTATATGATTAGTAAGTAATCATATAAATATCACACTAATAGATGAAAAACCTTTATGGAAATAATTGTGTAAACATTAGATCAAATTCAGATTCTTTGTACGATTATATTCGTATATTGATACTTAAATATATACTATAATATTTATGGACTAATTTGTAAAAAAAATTCAAAGTTATGGTACCTAATGACAACAACTTAATTATTGGATAAGATTATAGTTATAGCTAAATTAAAAAATTAATTACAATCCTATATATAAAAAATTGTTTATTCATTCACGACATGATTAAAAGTAAATTCGAGATGGTGTTGGTTCGAAGATCATAACCTAAATGTTAGATCCAAATATTCACTAAAGTAAAACAATAATGAGTATTGTATATAGCACATCAAAGACAACTCATATCTAAAAAATCACAAAAGAAAGAATGACAAGAATAAGAAAATAATGTCTTCTTCCTGTAAGTTTTCTAATTCTATATTTAGAGAATAACTCAAAATGAGTTTACAATTAGAGTTAAATAAAATCTTTAATTACAATCCTATATAAAAGACAATAATGTGCATTCCTTCACGAGACGACTAAACAAGTTTAAAAAAAGACAAACCAAAATCAACCAAGTCACCCTAACAAATCTTAGCCTCGAGAAGGGGTTTGGATACCCAAAGTAAAGTATATTATCATAAAATAAGGGAGCTCAGAGGAGCATAAAAGGATACAAAAGGACATAACAACTCTAAGGTGAGAATAAGGAAATAGTGACTAAAATATTCTCAGTAAAACTTAACAAAGATCAGCAATGATTGTCACGCTATAGAGCTAGCAGATCATATTGTTGCCACTGATTCTTCTCATAAGATTAAAAGTTTAAGTAAGGATAGTATTAAACTTAAGTATTCTAAAATCATTGAAATCGTGCAGACAATAGAAATAATAGATATGTTCTTAAACAATAAAGACCTAGATTCATTAGTTATAGAAACTTAATCCCCTTCCAAATAAACATATGGATCCTACCATCTTCACCAATGTTAAATAAGTTATCAAATATTTCAAAAAGTTCTTAAGTAAAATATCAAAGAAAACTCAAGTAAAAAACCTTAAAGACCCAATTTAAAACAAAATCCTACTCACTAAAGGGTTGGAATGCCCTTATCCGACTCATTTGAATGACCATTACTATACTAAGTTGGAATATGAGGGGCTTCAGGAATAAGGCTACAAAGAGAAGGTTACAATCTATCAAACGAACATAAGTATTTTATTTCTTGGCAATTCATGAGTCTATGGTACCTATAGACACTAAAGGAGGCAACTAGGAAATTGGGTTTTAAAGTATGGATTATGAATTCTAACAATAAAATTTGGGTAATGTATAAGTAATTAGTAATCATGAGAAACTAATCCATCTAAATGTGAGATATTTGGGTCTTGACAAAGAGTTCCTAGTTACTATCATCTATGATAAATGCCATAAAACACAAATACTGGACCTTTGGGAAAATCTGAGAGAAATATCTTATAATTTAAGGCATTGATGTTTTTTGGGGATTTCAATTCAATCCTCAACTCTCACGAGCAAATTTTTCGGTCCACTCTTTGTACAAGGAGTATGGATAAATTCAATTGGGTTATTATAAATTTCATTTCGTTCATGATGGTTTCCATAGTTCTAAGTGCACTTGGACAAATAATAGGAAATGGAAGCGTCTAAATATGGTGCTCTATAATTCAGGATGGTTAAACTACTTTGATAATACAATGGTGAAACATATTTGCGAGACTTGTGGATGGTATTGGAAATAGGTAATTAAGGGTCCTCCAATTCAGGCTCTTTAAAATAAATTGAAAAAGGTTTAAAACTTAAGTTAAATGCTGGAATCAGGATGTGTATGGTAACATTTTTGATGCTATAATTCAAGATGAAGAGGAAGTCAAAATCAAGAAATCAACTTTTAAACCAATAAGAGTACAGAAGATAAAACTATTGTGGATAAATATCAAGCAGGCCTCCTTCAACTATTGGCCATGAAAGAGGCTTATTAGAAACAAAAGAATAATACAAACTAGCTTAATGAGGAAGACAAAAACTCAGCAAGTTTTTATAATTATGTCAAGATGAAGATGAGGAAAAACAAAATTCATGGTATAATGAGTGGAGGAAACTGGATTTATGATCAATCTGAGTTAGGTAATGATGTAGAAGAATACTTCAAAACTATATTAACTGAGCAACCAAACCAATGAAAATTTGAAGAAGTTTTTGATTATATTCCTAAACTTATCAACGAAGAGGAAAATAATAAGCTATTGGTCTTACCTATGGAGGATGAGATTTATGAAGTTATCAAATCATTAAGCCCAACAAGAAATGCAGGTGTGGATGGTTTCAATGCCAGATCTTATCAGTATTTTTAATCTATAATTTCTTAAGATCTTTGTAAGGACTTTATGTTATTATTTATGGGACATTATGTTCCTCTAGGTATCCATGCTACTGCCATCTTCCATATCCCTAAAGTTGAGTCTATTAAATTTTAGAAAGATATCAGACCAATAAGCCTATGTACCATGCTTAATTGGATAATATCTAAGGTACTCAACAATAGGTTATCAACCCTTCTGCCTAAGATTATTTTCTTAGAGCATATGGGATTTGTCAAGAGTAATAATATACATGACAACATATTCCTTGCTCAGGAATTAGCCCATGACCTTAATAGCAAAGTTAGAGGAGGAAATATAATGATTACAATTGATATGGGAAAATCCTTTGACATGCTTCTCTTCAACCACCTCATCAAAATTTTAGATACATGTGGTTTTAATAATATGTTTCTAGAATTAATCCTTAAGAGTATAAAAAATGTCGTATACTTAATAATAGTAGATAGGGAGCTATTTGGCTTCTTTAGGGATACTAGGGGGTTAGACAAGAGGATCATTTCTCCATTAGTCTCAATATTATTGCAGATGAATACTTAATCAGGGGTTTGAGAAGCCTGTTTGAATAAAATGAGGCATTGAGATATAAGTCAATTAACTCATTAATCATTCCTAACTTGGCTTTTGCTGATGATTTGATCATCTATGCCAATGGTACTACCCCAGATCTTAAGCTCCTCAATAACTTCTTGCAGTATTATCAGGATCAATATGGTCAGCTTATTAACAAAAAACAAACAAATTTTATTACATCTAAAAGGATTCCTCTACAAGAACTAAAATGATAAAGACAATTACAAGCTTTACTCATGGTAGTCTGCCATTTAAATATATTATCATTACAATTCATACAAATAACAAGCTTACCAAAATAAGGTCCAAGATCTTTGAGTGGAATGGTAGGTTGCTTTCCTTTGGGGTAGGCTTACCTTAATCCATGTTGTCCTTGTTACTAAACATTCATATCATACTCAAAACTGCATTCTCCTAAAATTAATTATCGATTAAATTTTTGTCTAACAAGTTTCTTTGGGGCTCAACTAGTTCTAAAGTTGCAATCAACTGGTCTAGATGGCTTCACTTATGAAAGCCCTATGAAGAGAGTGGTCTCAATATAAGAAGAATAGAATATATCCAAACCTCTTATTGTTGTAAGTTGTGGTTCAACTTCAGGGGACAGAAGAACCTTTGAACTAAATTCATGAATTCAGATTACTTCTCTAAAACCATTCATATTCTAGCTCAAGCATATAATAGGGGATCCAAGACCTAAAAGAGGTTTATGAATGTTATAGATCTAGCTGAAAGATATATATTCTGAAACATTGAGAAAGGTGACATATAATACTAGATCGAAAAATGGTGTCAACGGTCAACCTAACCCTCTTATCTCTATATCAAATAAAGAAGACAACTCATGGTATACTAAAAAGAAAATAATAAACTACTAATCTGATGATCACTTGAATCTATAAATTTTTCAAAAGAATGTTCTGCCTTCTAACATAGATAATTTTCAATTAAATATCAAGATAAATATTCAAATATATGGTTTCTTTATATAACTGGGTAATTAGATACAAAAGAAACCTAGAATTCAGTAAGAACTAAAAGGAATAAGTCTAATATTGTTGTAAGAATTTGGAACTCAACAACTCCTACTAAGTGTTATTTTCTTCTATGGAGGTAACTACATAAGTGGATCCTTGTAGACTTAATATTACAAAAAAAATTACTTTATGGCTTCAAAATGTCAGTTTTATGAGAATACTGAAACAATCCAGCATTAATATGTCCAATACAACACTCATTGGGAAGTATACAAATACTTCGCAAGTCTTTTGGTATTTTAATCAATATGAGAATGTCTCTTTTACACATTATAAGGTGTTGGTTTTAGTCAGTAAAGAAATATATTTATTACAGGACTATCATTCTCCTATAATATGTTGGGTAATATGAGAATCAAGAAATAAGATCAAACATGAGGATCAAACAATAAATGTTAATTCAATCTTGTTTCATATTAAGTTCATTTTTTCCATATTAGATCAAACAACCCTTTTTAAAAAAGCTCACTGGTCACATGACTACAATGTAGCTACACACCTTGGGTGCATCTTTCATCTAAAGAATCCTATAACGACTCTACTTATCAAATGTAATCCCTCATCAAAAGAACGGGTTTAATCTCAAATCAGATAGTTCTTGTAGTCTTTATGGGGAAGTAAGTGAGGGTGGTTTAATAAAAGACAACAAAGGCGATTTAATGTTTATCTATGGTAGGATTTATGGTAAACAAACCCCCTAATAGTAGAATGTATGGATTTTCTTGATGAGCTTATTCTATGTAAAGAAAAAGGTTTAAAAATTATAGACATTGAGACAAATTCAAGTCTTAATATAGACATTCTTGCTAAAGAAAATTATTTGTGGTACTTGGTCCTCATCTTAACATGTTGTAGGAATCTTATAAACTCAAGTATGACAATCTTTCCCATATTTAAAGAGAAAATAGATCTACAAACTGGATGGCTAAGTGGTCTCCTAAATCTCAAAAGAGCCTAGAATATAACCTAAACCAAGCTCATGCAACTTTAAGAGCTATAACGCTCCTTGGAAGCATTGAAATAGGCTACATAAGAGTTTGAGGATTACTAGTACCTTCTGTCTCTATTCTGGTTCTGGATTATTTATATGTTGATATCTTTTATATGCTCTTAGTGAATTTCCAGACTTTATCGTTATATTAAAGCACTTATTTATACATGTCTGGTTCACACAAGTCTAATTATTGAAAACTATCTTTTACCTAACTGTTGCTATTTATGGGTTCTTATCTTTATGCATGTTATGTACTCTATGAAGATCAATATTTTCAAGGGCGTTAGACTGGAAGTCTCTTACGAGGAGCAATGATGAAAGGATATCATATGAATTCGAGAACCACTACTTCATTACTCTACATAAATTAGATGTTGAATCATTTTACTGACTTGAAAGAGATATCAGATGAACTTCACAAGCAAGATTATGATGGATCAAGCTTCTTGTCCCATAACTTAAAAGTTCAATCAAATACTTAATAAGGTCGGATAATAGTTTCAATCCAGCTAAGTTATCAATGAACTAAGAAACTTCAAAGATTTCTTTGGATTGAGATAAAGGAAATTAAAGATTGATTAACAGAAATCCTTACCTGGTGAAGGAAAGGCATCGAAGAAAAATCCAAATCTTTGAGGTTGCTACAAGATAGGAACAAAGTTATCATTTGTAGAAGAAAAAAAATTCAAAAGTTGGTGCATCTTATTTTTCAGAGCTCTTGGTTGGCTCCTTCCAAATTGTGTCATGATTCTGAAAAATAAATTTAAGGACAAAAATTCAAAGTCGGTGCATCTTATTTTGGCTAAATCTAATTGGGTCTATGGGCATGCAAATGTTACATGATACCCTAATGTAGTGTTAAGTCATGTATGTACAACTCAACTATAGTGACAAAATAAAATCAAAAAAATTATTCTTTTGATAAATAAAAATAAAGAGTATCGGAGGTAGCACATTAATAAATGGTGTTATAAAAATAATTTAGATCTATAAAATCACAATGAAGAAAATCACAATAATAATAATAAACTATTATATCGTCTTCGTGTAATTTTTTTAATTTTTATATTTAGAAAATAATTCAAAATAGCTCAGATAATATATATATATATATATATTTAAGATTCAAGCTATTCGAATCCAAACAATTTTTTCAAAATCTGAATATTTTTATCCACTAAACACTATTTGGACTTGAAAAATCCTAGCCTAGTAACTTTTCCAACACAAGTATTTTTTGATATTTTTTCATGTTTATAAAAGATATATATATATATATATATATATATTGGACTTTAGGCCAAGACAATATAAAATTTTGGTTGGACAAATGGTTTAAAGATAAATCATTAATCAACATGAATGATGAAACCAATACAAACTAGTACTATAAAGAAAAAATGATTGAATGTTAGGAAAATTAAAATTGGAATATACCTAAAATAAACCATTATATTACCCCCTCTAATATTAAAGTGATAAAAAACTTATAATTCATTCTAATCAGGAGGACCAATGGCACCTAACAATTTAGGTAACTTCAAATTGTATGGAATAAAATTAGGCAAAAAGGTAACCACTCTAATCTATTTGGTAAAACCTGGAATAACATTACTCAAACAAAATATTCATTTATTCATTCGAATTTTTTAAGGTTGGATCCATGTGGATTCTAATCTTTTAAAAAAACTTTAATTTGGCCTCAAAATATCAATTTTGCTCAGATATTAAAACAATTAATCATACTTTTTTTAATTGACTTGGTTTGTTTGGTCTCACTTAGCATGTCTATTCAACATAATCATGGTGTACATATGACTATTCACCATCTAGTTAGGTGTCGGTTCTGTTCTACCAATAAAGCAATACATATCAGAACTATAATTCTGGTAATCACTTGTTGGTCAATATGGCACTTTAGAAACAAAATCAAAATTTGATAATCAATCATTTACCTCTAAAGATATATTAGATAAAACAAAATTTATATTGTCAAGATTAGATTATTCTAATATTCTCAAGAGTAATATTTGGATTGGTTTAAAGTTTTGAAGTTGTGTCATCCATCTAAATTCAAACTCAAATTGAATTCAAATGACTCTTGTCTTCCCAATCATGAGTCCAGTAGAGATGAAGTCATCAAAAATAATAATGATGATGTTATGTTGGCTTACGGTAGAATTTAAAATAAGCAAAGCCCTCTCATTGCAGAATATCGAGCCCTACTAGATGGTCTCACAATTTGTAATCAAAATAACTTCAAACATATTGGTATAAAATATGATTCTGAAATCCTAATTAAAATGTTTGAAAACAGATATGGCCCTTAGTTTCTTAACATATTGATCATCTGTTGCAGGAAACTTATACATCCATCAATGACTTTTAAATATTGATGCAGCAGAGAAAGTCCAAACAAAAACTTTTTTAATTTTATTTTATTTTATTAAAATGTCTTATGTTATTTAAATCAAAACTAATTATATTAAGATTTGATTTTATTTTAAACTATTTATTTTATTTTCTTCTATTATAATTTAAGGTTATGAGAAGCTGTTATATAAAGTCTCATATAACTTAAGTTTTAATTAAGTTTTTGGAATAATATATTTTGTATCTCTAAAAATTTCAAACTTTGTTACCCTTAGATTAGGGTTTCATTATGTTACCCTTGAATTAGGGTTTTATCTATCGTTGCTTCTTTTTCTATTTTCGTCCCTACATCATTTTGGTATCAGAACCTCAGTTCCTGCTACGTGGAAAGCATGTTTCTGAATCCTGATTTCATCTGTTCAAGATCTAAAGAAAAGAACAACATCTATGTCCATGAAGATCTCGAAGATCGTTTGGTATGTGGGGACACACCAAGCGTTTCGATAGACGATCGTATTTACCAGTTATAGAAGGAGTTTAAATTGGTTACCAAACATCGGATCAAGGTAAAGCTTTCTTATCGAGATGTTGTCTCAGGTTATGAAGAAGTTTTCAAAACTATTTTTTTTATCAACTGGACATGAGGATGTTGTCTTCAGGCTTGGAAAATATTTTCGAAACCAATGTTTTTTCATCAACCGGATGGCTTAAATGTGACTTCGAATAAGGAACACTTGAGAAAAAATTATTTTATTCTGATAAGGTCAACAATTATAATTCTCAATGTAAGAATTGGAAAAAATAAAATAAAATAATTTTATTTATATGGAGCCCATAAAGTCCAAACAAAAACCGTTTTTATTTTATTTTATTCAAATATCTTATATTTTATAAATCAAATCTAATTGTATTAAGGTTTGATTTTATTTTATTTTATTTATTTCCTTGTATTCTAATTTAGGGTTTTTAGCAGCTATTATATAAAGCCTCGTATATCTTAAGTTTTAAATAATTTTTTGGAATAATATATTTTTTATCTCTGAAAATTTCAATCTTTATTACCCTTAGATTATGGCTTCATTATGTTACTCTTGAATTAGGGTTTCTTCTATTTCCGCCGCGTCATCTTAATTAAAACTTAAGGTATATGAGGCTTTATATAACAGCTTCTCACAACCCTAAATTATAATACAAGGAAATAAAATAAATGTTTTAAAATAAAATAAAATAAAATCTTAATATAATTAGATTTGATTAAATAATATAAGATATTTGAATAAAATAAAATTAAAAAGGGTTTTGTTTGGACTTTCTAGGCTACATCATTCTCTCCTGGTTGACAATAATTCATCCTCGAATTCAAAGCACCACCACCATCAAAAACCAAAATTCTTTTTATTTTATTTTTTTCAATTGTTACATTCAGAATTATAATTGTTGACGTTATTAGAATAAGATAAATTCTTCTCGGGTGATCCTTATTTGAAGTCACAGTGAAGCTATCCAGTTGATGAAAAGATTAGTTTCTAACGCCTTTTCATAGCCTGAAAACATCACCCCATGTCCAGTTGATGAAAAAAATTGGTTTCAAAAACCTCTTTGTAGCCTCAGACAGCATCTCGATAAGAAAGTTTTACCTTGATCCGATGATTGGTAGCTAATTTAAACTCCTCCAGTAAACAGTCAATACGATCATCATCAAGATTCTTGGTGTGTCCCAACATACCAAACGATCTTCGCGATCTTCATGACCATAGATGTTTTTCTCTCCTTTAGACCTTGAATCAGATGAAAGCAGAATTCAGAAACATGTTTGCCCCGTAGCAGGAACTGTGGCTCTGATACCAAACTGATGACGCAACGGAAATAGAAGAAGAAACAACGATAGATGAAACACCACTAGTTTCACCTTCACGATTACAAGCACCATCTACGTTCAGCTTCAATCTAACAGGGGCTGGAGCGATCCATTTAAGGTAAGAAAGAGTTTTCTTTCTGTTGAGAACAAACGTGCAACCTAGCAAATTACCTGCACTCAAAGCATTGTACCAGTGTTTACTAGTCAATTTGTTACACATATAAATGGCTGAAATCATTTTGATTACTAAATCAATTGCGCTTTGAACAGAGTCATGCCTTCCTTTTAATTTCGAATTGTTTCTGTTTTTCCAGAGTAACCAGCATATAATTTGAGGTACAATATGAGTTATGTGGAAGTTATTTTTAGAAAACCAAAACCAGGCTCTTATCATATGAGACAGAACCATAAATCGACCAATTTTGATTTTGAACATATTTGCAAAGTAATTTCAGATTGGCCAAGCAAAACAACAACTGATAAAGAGATGGTTTTTCTCTCTACAGTTGTTGCAAAATTGACATTTGGAGACAATCACAAAATGCCTTTTTCATAAGAATATTGTCAACAGGGATGTAGTTATTTATGAGTTTCCATCAGAGATAAGATAAGTTCTTGGGGATTTTGGAGTTCCAGATCTTTCTGAGAAGGTTTGAGGTGTTATGTTTCATTCTGATATTGCTCCAGGTAAGGTTAGTATTGAAGTCATGGTTGTTGGACTGCTTCGAAATCAGCTTGTCCTCCTTGTCTTGATTGATCTTGTAATTGATAATATGGTTGATTTGTCTTGAGGAAGGAAAGAGTTCAAAGCATTAATGTCCCAATTGTTATCTCTCCAAAAAGTGTTGACATTGGCACGGAGAAACCAGTTGTTTTCAGTAGATGTAAGAGGATTGATCAGAGGAGGAAGATTGTGCCACTCCTCGAGCCAAAAGTCCATTGTTGCTTGACCCAAAATCCATTTGACGTTACATTCTGCAATAGCTTTGATTTTAGATAATATTTTTCAAATCAAAGAGTCGGACTTGTGAGCTTTTGATTTAATATGATGGTTATCAAAACAATAAATATTGTGCATTATATTTGCCCATAAACACTTATTATTCCTGAAAAGGCACCAAAGCTTTTGAGAGAAGATTGTAAAATGTCTTTTAAATTAAAAGACATAACATAATTGATTAAAAAGTATTTGAAATTTTTCAAAAATAAAAAATGTTTTTTTTTTCTTCACGGGGTTAAACCCATTAAATTTTAGTAAAACATACTATACAAGTATAAATTCTGTTGAAGTACACTATTTATTGTAAATAACAAAAGTGTAAAATTTAGGATAAAAAGGTAGTAGTCGTACGTTAAATTTAAGATTTAGACACATGAATGTCTCGGCCTCCTCTCCTCGTCGTCCTCGTCCTCGTAGTCTTCTAGGGCAAAGCTTTTGAATGCAAGAAAAGACGTGCTTTAGTCATTGAGAAACACGAACCAGAGTTTTAAATTGGCTTAAAAATGGAAATTTGAGAAATACAGTAAAGAAAAAAACTACACCTTTTAATATTCCTAGTGAACAAAAAGATTCAATTTTTAAAGAAATGGGAATCTCAATTAATTGAAAGTGATGGATCAATCGTTGATCACACGTACGCTCAGAAAGCTAGAGAGAGACAAGGAGACAAATTTAGAGATAGAGAGAGAAAACATCGATGGATCAATGTACACAATAATTATATACTAGTATTATAGTAAATAAATTGGATGGCAATTGGCAATCAATTATAGGGCTATGAATATGATAATATTATGAGCGTATGGCTATGATTAATATTATAAGCCTTAGGATGAAAAGTGTAATTACAACGTACTACCAGACAACTTATTTCAAAACCGGCCATTATCTAGACAAATCGTGTATGAACCCGGTTTGCGAATTTGACCGTCCTACCTATATCATATAGGTGTAAGACAACTCAGCCAATTCTATACAATAGATTAATTATAATTTTAGCTAAGATGTTGAGATGGAATCTCATGGATTGCTTAGTTTCATTGCATCTCACTGGATAAGCCATAAAAGTGAAAAACAATTACCACTATCTAGGTTAATCTTTTATAGATTAATTTCTACAAAATTATTTTCGTAAAAAGCGATCGGATTAGAGTTATATTTTTAGATTAAAAAAATCGTGTTTTTTAGTTTGATAACTTTAGTTTTATTTTTATAGTAATTTATCCGTAATTTTTTTGCAAAAATAATATGAAAATTTTGTGTATCCAAATACGTTAGGGAGACGGATTCATCGCAAAAGGACATAATGTTTTGTTCATCAAGTTGATTTGTTCTTTTTTAAAACTATAGAAAAAACATTAAATCATTTGGAAAAAAACGTGTAAGATCAATGAATTTGTCAATGGAGTAGGAGTGGACTTCATTCACCACTACTAAAAATACCGTAAATGATAAAAGATAATCGTTCAATACACATGACAAAAAGATAATGAACAAGCACATCCCATTGTTTAATTCCTCGTTGTGGCATGAAAAACTCAACTGGTTCTCCATTCCATATAATTTGCATCGAACTCGACCCCATAATTGTAATGATAAATCTTACCTATGTCGATGGAAGCTTAAACTGAGTAATAATGTCCTCAATGAACCGACAAAGTTTTCCATGCACTTTGTTTAGGTCGATTTTAACCGCCATATATCATTGTGCCCTAGTGGCTCAACGCAATCAATTATTCACCTCCTGCACTAAAACCATGTTATCTGTAGTAGATCGTCATGAAGAAAACTCGTCTGATTAGGTCCAATACGCTCGACTAGCAAAAGTTATAATTTGTTAACAATTGTTGACATAATAAACTGTACCAAGATATTGATCAAGCTTATCATGTGGGACTGAATGACTCTATTTATCAACTTTATGAATCCAATGACAATCGTATCATTTGACCAAGTATGGATCTTTCATCTTCCAATCGCGCTACAGACCATCGCACAAACAACCAGCCCAATTGTCTAATGATATTTCAGATAAAATGAAGCATAAATACAATATAATCCTCAAGCTTTTGACTGGTCTGCTTGAAACACGACTTTCTGAATCTTCTTATCCTCTCATAAATTAAAAGTTCTGATTTGATTTTCCCTAGGCGAGGGATATACGAAAGGGAAAACAGACAAACAAACTTGGTATATGTGGAATATAAAATTGATCAAACAAAGCTTTCAACCTCAGTAAAATCCAAAATCCAATCCCCCTAATCATTCCTCAAACTCGTAGTTCTCATATTGTTCCTTTTTGTATGGTTGCGAGGTGGTAAAATCGTGTGTTATACATCGATCTTATCCACTGATTTTTCGAATGTTGAAACCGTAACATATCCTCCTTTTCAATAAGAATCAAACATTTATTCTTTAACTTATAACCATGTTCAAAAAGGGAAAAATTGTAAAATCTTTGAAATGAAAATTGAATTCCTCAAAGTCTAACAAGAAGTAATCTATTTTTCCTATGAAAATATTTTGAAACATCTCAGCCTCAGATATACAGATGTGACCTTGAATGGAAGATATATTTTCTCTCAATTCTGACTTAGAAGTGTCCCACTTCTCCCATATTAAATTTTAAATTTTAATGTTCAAACACCAAACATACTCGAATTTGAAGCGTTGAAGACCTTAAAGTGGATGAGTAACTCCTCAAAGTTTGATCAATATAAAAAGTGTGGTCTAAATACTCTCAATCAAATAAGAATCACCCTCATATGCGAAAAGAGAATATGCAACATCGTATTACCACACACTCTATCCAAACGCCTCATTATTTGTTGAACTTAGATTTCTATGATACGAATCATAAAAATTACATGACTTAGTAATCTAACATGATGATTTTCAAGCGGGATTACTTATCCCAAATTGAGATGATTGAAAATGAATTGTACAAAAAGTACACATGATAAAAAAATTGAATACTATATTAGTTAATTGAAAATGTATATATACTGAAACTTACAATAATACAATATGAACTTAAAGTGAAAAATGAAATCATGCAAAATCTTACTAAAAATAATTATCTTATAAAATAAATAAATTTGACAATTGTTCTTGTGAAAGACGTTGGATATTATTACCTTAATAAAAACATATTCAACCATGAAGTTTGTATTGGTACGAGATATCATGATTTGATTATTCTCGTCAATAATTTGATGTCTATTTGTTTATGTTTGTTCGAGTATTTTTTCAGAGGGAACCCGCAACCGTTACTCAAAAAATGCACAGTCTGACGCAATAGCCTGCAAACCAACGGCAGAAGGTAAACCACACAAGGTGACAGACTCAAACCAAAAAAGTGTTTGTAGAGGGAGTCAAACACATGACCTTTAGTCATGAGCTCATCTACTCTACCAACTCAGCTACCCATTTCGGGGTTGTATTTGTTCGAGTTATAATTACTATTAGAGGAAATTAATGCTGAATTATTATCGTAATAAAAACATATAAGCTTTTCTATTTACTATATGATTCAAAGTTCTATGATATATTTTTAAGCTATAATGCATGACTAGAAGTCTAAAAAAATATAACATTTTATGCTACCATTGTTGAATATGTAATCATATTACATTTTATATTAATCCACGAAAATTGTACATCATGTTAGAGAAAAAAAATATTCATGATATGAACTTACGACTATTATCATAACTCATGAAATATGAGATGTGAGACTTTGGTCACCATCATAACAAATTCTCCTCTTGAACAAAGTATCATTTTAGCCCCCTCTCAATTGACTTCCATCCGCCCACTCTAATTAGGTTGTTTCTCTTTTTGACCCATAAAGCTTTACAGCGGATCTATGTGCTCACTCCAATCACTACACTGACTTGTTCCTTAGCGCCACTCAAATCAAGTACCATTATCTTGATACACTCCAATTAAGCCACACCACTTGATGAGTCACAAGTACTCCAAACTAAGTCACACGAGTGATCTTATAGAGTAGATCATTCACCTTGAGCATGGCTGTTGCTTTAACATGTTCAATATTATTTGAGAATTTCACTCATATCGTGTTCTATCTGGGCCTGAAGCTCTGATACCATTTGTTGGGAATATATGTACCGCATATTTCTCTTTCGTATATAAGTAAGAATAATCTCCCACTAGTATGATATTATCCGCTTTAGGCCCGAAGGTCCTCACAACTTTGTTTTTGGTCCACTTCCAAAAAGCCTCAAACTAGTTGAGATATGTTCTTTACTTAACAAAAACAATTAATGATCCTTATATTAAATATTATATGTTTAGTGGGATAATAAAACACGTATCGCTTGGAATAGTCTAAGCATGTTATAAGTTAACAACTCATTTTTTTTTCTATTTACTAATCTTATAGAATTTGGTCGAGTTAGACATTCTTAAATATGTAAGTGTTGAATTGTAAAACTTTCATACAATATCTTTCTCTATTTTGTTAGGTCTCATATTATAAAGATACAATATTTATTTAATTATTTTCACTTTTGATAAGGGAGTAATTTGTCGGTCTTAATAGAAAAGGAGTCAATTGCAAAAAAGAGAATGGAACTATGTTAGAGTCATCACACATTTGGTATTTTTAGGTCAACTACATGAACAAATCGCAAAAGCACGATTTTTTATACAAGGATGATATAACCTTAAATAAAACCATAAAAAGACTTGCAGAGAGAAAAAAATTCAATGTATCATTTTGAATTGTTGATTTTGTGATAATTAATATAAAAATACTTATCTAACTTATATAGTTTATAAGGTTTTATTATCCACATTTCACGTGGTCCAAGTCCAATGAATTAAAAATATGGTGTCCAGAGATCATAACCTATTAAGCTTATTAAGTCCAATACTTTATAATTTAGTTGTTAAACTATGGTTATATACCTTCAAAACCTAATTTAATATCTATATTTCTAACTTATAATAATTACATATGATTATCTAGTGGTTCAAACTTAACTTAATCATATTAATTTGATTATCATATAAACTATTTACAATAGCTTATAATATTGAATTAACATACATTGATCTATTTTAGATAATATTTTTACATGTTATTGTACATATAGTAAGTAGAACATTGGTTAGATAAAATTATTTTTCTCATCTATATGACCAATGTACAATATCTATCTTTTTATTTTAATATAGACTAATATTTTGACTTCATTACACAATCTCATATTGTGAGATAAGCTCGATAAATTATTGTTATAACACATGCTTGTTTGTTTATATTTTTAATTTAATACTTGATGATCAATCTTAGCTTCAAGGTTGATGAAAAGTTTAGTTTGCCAAATGACCTCACTCATAAGACTTTAACCAAATATGTAGATCTATATATTCAAATAAGAGAGATAAATGAAAAGAATAATAGAAGAAGATAGTATATCTATATAAACATTAGTTCAACTAGTTTTTTTAATTTTTTGAGTGATCGAAAGAATAATCACTTATTTACCATTTTATGTATAAAAATGTAATTGTGGATTAGAAATTAAGCCTAGTTTCACTCATACCCTTATATTTTATATTGGTCATGGGCCATTAACTGGCTAAATATTTTCTCTCACATTAGTCCTTAAACCTATGTTTAGTTTTAATTGCCAGCAT
Source organism: Limnanthes douglasii subsp. nivea (assembly GCA_036936605.1). Classification (NCBI taxonomy): domain Eukaryota; kingdom Viridiplantae; phylum Streptophyta; class Magnoliopsida; order Brassicales; family Limnanthaceae; genus Limnanthes; species Limnanthes douglasii. The sequence goes on from JAUPFV010000001.1 coordinate 301,959,077, forward strand.
CCAAGTTCAATCATACACAAAATCCGAATTTGTTATGGTATCCACACAATTACCTTTATAATTTATTTTCATATATTGGTCAAATATCCATAATTTTATTTTTCTTATTTTTATGAGAATTATTTTCACTGAGGGGCGCCAACTTAAAATTATAACAGTTCGAATATAATTCCATATTTTTTATTAGAAAAAACCTAACTTATCTAAAATGGGAAGTCTATTGCATAATGACTTCAAAGTTTTGAACACAACTTTATACATAAAAAACAACACATAAATAATACATTTATTGTTTACCATATAATCCTTAGAAAACAATGTTTGAATATGACACATTATATGTAAAATATAACATTCATCATTAGTACGACACCTTTGGATAAACATATTATGTATTTGTATGAGTTTCAAAAATATAATTGTTGATCCATTTTTAATTGACTTAATTTGGTATATCCTCATTTGGAATGGTTTCCATTTTCAATGAAACCTTTAATTATCAATGCATACGTGGCATTGTTGTTCATGAATAATATACTAAATGTTAGCCTTTTCTTTAGACCGATAATATTTACAATAATATGAACCATGAATTGTCTATACCTTAAGTTCCTTAATTAACCAACTATTTTTGGCCGATATGTTGGTTTCATGATCCACTTACCAAAATCAGTAGAGTCTTAGTCTTGAAATTACATTTATCATTTAAACACCAAAAAACAAATACACATAAACAATAACAAGCCCAAACATGTTATGTTGTCACAAGTTCAAATGAAGACCTATATAGATGCACCCCAAAATGTATAGTTGCATCAAGATTGTTTTATTGTATCTTAGATAACTTTAAAACTTCAAGCATCACTATTTTCACTATAAAGTATAAATTTTTAGCGCTAATTTCCCTTAGAGAATACGTTTTCATGGCTATCGTGATTTTTTTGCTAAAATTTGGGTATGTTAGTTGCGATTTGATCATTTTTCAGTAAGAAAATCAAACCTAAAGTTAAGTAAGAAACCTAATTTTGGCATGCAACTAACTTTAAATGATAAAATAGAAAACTCTTCATTATTAAACTAGTCAAATCAATAACAAAATGTGTTTTAAACTATATATTTACACCCTAACTATATCAATAACAATCAATATCTCATTGAACTCGATTATGTAGTGATATTGAAATCAACATGTTTTTTCAATTGATATACAAACAATACTATGAATCAATCTGCGGTGGTCAGACTCTGATATCAGTTGTTAGATATTTGAATCACTCAAACACTGAGAATTAAAAAATTAATCCTTTTTAGATATCGACGAATCAATAAGAAAATATAAGATATACTTATATAATAATGTAGATATCATATAAATCATTTCATGTATCAATGTTCTTTGTTGCTATATTTCTTTGATCACTTAACCTCCCAATATCTTAATTGCGTGTCTTTGTTTGAGAATTTAAATAATGTATATTCAATCAATAAAGAAAATAAGTAATACATATTTAACGTGGTTCGGATTATGAAGAAATCCTACATTCACGAACAACAAACACCCATATTTTATATATAGAAGATTACACAAAGACTATTCAAACACTAACCATTCAACCACTCTTCTTTCTAGCAAAGTTCACTTATCTTACAAAGGAACTATGAATCTCAAAACGTTTATTCAAGTGTTAACCTTCTACCTCAACAATAACCAAATGCTCTTAGTTTTCTCTCTCAAATCTTACAAGTGTTTTCCTCATTTAGTAATTTGGTAGCAACTTCAATCCCTATATGTTATTATTTATAAAGAATCAGTGGTGTCCACAATCTTCTATAGTATATTTTAGCGCATGATAGTCGATTTCCTCATTTGACAAGACCAACTAACCCATGAGATAAATGTTGGTGCTGAAATTCATACATCGCAAGCCTACTTTGGCTGCTTGTATGTTATGTCCCTTGGAGTACGCCTTAATCCAATAAAAATTAGATTAAAGGTTGAGATTAAATAATAGTTTAGATCCTTAGTGGCTTAGCTTCCTCTAGAAGTTTTTTGGTATTTTCAGAATCCCTTCGGGAACCTTGCTATGTCTTTCGGCTCCATAAATGATATTTGCCCTTCAACAGTACGAACATTTATCAGTTTGCTCATTACCAAATTTACCCCCAGACTCAATTTATTTATGAAACTATCATTAATAAAAAAAAAACTAAGTGTATCATAGTCATACCCAACATCAAACACAACTTTGATATCTAACCATATCTAAAATATTTCAACCTTTTTTCAACTTTTCTTTAATTTGATATCGAACTTGTTCTTGAAAAAAAAACTCACTAAAATTCACTACATTTCAATAAAATTTCAAAAATAAAAACCACCAAATTGAAGTAGATATGAATCATACATAATTTTTAATTTTTTTAAATATAAATAATTTTTATTTTTTTCGGACTTGGTGAACCTAAGCACCATAGGTTAAGTGAGGTTGAACCGCTCCTGTGTAAGTGCACCAAGTCCGGTTCTACCCACATACACCATCTGTGTAAGGGCCCTAAAACTATTATTGTACTCAAGATCATTCTTAAACTAGTCAAATCAATAACAAAACATGCTTTAAACCATATATATATATATATACACCATAACTAAATCAAACAACAATCAATATCTCATTGAACTGGATTATATAATGATATTGAAATCAACATGTTTTTTCAATTAATTATACAAAAAATACTACGAATCAATCTGCGGTGGTTTGGATCTGATATCAACTGTTAGATATTTGAATCACTCAAACACCAAGAGTTAAAAAATCAATCCATTTTAGATATCGATGAATCAATAAGAACACATAATACATAATTATATAATAATGTAGATATAATATCAAATGTTTTATGTATCAATGTTCTTTGTTGCTATATTTATTTGATCACTTGACCTCCTTTCTTAATTCATGTATTTGTTTGAAAATTTAGATAATTTATATTGAGGTAATAGAAAATATATAAATAATACATATTTAACATGGTTCAGATTGTGAATATGGACAATAAACACTGATGTATATAGAAGGATCTATGGATCTCGAAATCTTTATTCAAGCGTTAGCCTTCTACCTCAACTATAACCGAATGCTTTTAGTTTTCTCTCTCAAATTTTACAAGTGTTTTCCTCATTTAGTAATCTAGTAGAAACTTTAATACAAATCTGTCATTATTTATAGAGGATCAATGATCAGCACAATCCTCTATAAGATATTTTAGCGCATGATAGTCGACTGCCTCATTTGACAAGACCAACTAAGCCATGAGACAAACGTTGATGCTGAAATTCGTACATCAAAAGCCTGCTCCGACTGCTTGTATGTTATGTCCCTTGGAGTACGCTTTAATCCAACAGATTTTAGATTGAAGGTTGAGATTGAGCAACAATTTAGAGCCTTAGTGACTTAGCTTACTCTAGATTTTTTTGGGTATTTTCAGAGTCCATTAGACAACCTTGCTATGTCTTTCGGCTCCACAAATGATCAGTTTTCTCATTCTCTCTTAGCAATATACACATTTATCAGTTTTTTCCTTACCAAATTTACCCCCAAATTCGATTTATTTACGAAACTGTCACTAATAAAAATATACTAAGTGTATCATAACCATACCCAACATCAAATACAACTTTAATATCTAATCATATCCAAAATATTTCAACCTCTTTTTCAACTTGTTCTTCAATTTGATATCGAACTTATTTTTGAAAAAAAAGAACTCACTAAAATTCACCAAATTCTAATAAAATTTCATAAACAATACCATCAAAGTGAAGTAGATATGAATCATACATAATTTTTAAAATTGTTTAAAAATAAATAATTTTTATAGGACTTGGTGCACCTAAGAACCATCAATTAAGTGAGGTTGAACTGGTGGTGTGTAGGTGCACCAAGTCCAGCTCTACCCACCTACACCATCGGTGCAAGGCCTCTACACCACCGATGCAGATTAATGTGCACCATAGGTGCATAAACTTGGAACTTATGGTGCATTTTTCTTTGTTAACACTCGTTAATTTTTTGTAAAAATGTATGTTTAAAATATTTTTTTAGTAGCAAATCGCGTGTTTGTTTTGCGTACGAATTCAAAACTTTAATATTTTTGTAACAATGTAATGATTGTGAGTTAATAAAATATTTTTTTGTCGTTTATTTTTTAGTAAATTTAAGTGTTTGACTCACTTTTAATGTTACGGAATGGTTATTCGAGTAAATATAGATAGTCGAGTAAACATGAGTAACCTTAATGATTAATAGAAAAACTTTAAAATAACCTAACATAATCCACAAAAACATAATCAAACCATCCATACGTGGTTCAACACGAAACATAAAGAAATCATAACGAGCATAAGTGCTAAAATAAAAAACATAGTTTTGGATAAACATAAAGATATTAAGCAAGGAAACGAGAATAAGTCATATAACAACCAAAGAGAAGTGATCTGCAACACTTGTTTCTTGAAGAGCTTCAAACCATCAAAATCATCTATCGTCCGAATGATGTTTATCGTACGAACAACCTCAAATCTCTAAACCTCAATATTTTTCTATTCCATGACTTTGTAGCATGCTTCGAACCTTGAGCATGCATATCGGACAACTTAAATCAATAAAAAAATAAATGTTAAATAAAAAATAAACTATAAAATAAACATGAAAGAAAATTTTTATTAGTACCTAAACTACAAAAACAATAATTTAAAATCAAAAAGTAAAATTCTTTTAGATGAAATAATTTAACCTTTATTTAAATTATAAAAATTGATAAGATATAAAATAATCTAATATCCTTAAAATATAACTTTTTTTATAGCTAAAGTGTATATAGATATAAAACAAAAATGAGTATAAAATTAACATAGTTATTTATAATAATTGTTTCTAAGATATTCATATAAATATAAGAAAACAACGACTTTTCAATAATTCAAATATCATTGATGCATCCCTCTCCCTAATCTCACGTAATTAAACACACCCACCACGAGACAAAAAATATCATTTCGAAGTTGATGAAGCCAAAGGAATTCTAGTTTATAATAAGCGAAGTTTTAGAGAGAGAGAGGAGATAGAAAAGAGTGTCACACTCACATGGCATGTGAGAGCAAAACAGCCTGTGGTCACTCTTCCATGTAAAAATACTACCTTCCTTCTCCTTCTCCTTCTTCTCCCCATCTTTTGACTCTTCTCTTTCCCCCAAAACCAAAAATTATGAATGAACACACTTTCTCTCCCTGAAAACCAGAGCTCAAGTTCTCCAATGGCAGAACTTAAACCCTGAGCTATATTCTTCATCCTTGCTCTCGAAAACAAACCCACTTTTACGAATGACTCGTTTAATCCCTCACGTTGCTCTGCTACTCTTCTGTCTTTTCTTCACTTTTCAAGCTTCTTCCTCATCAGATTTACAGAATCTGATTAACTTCAAGACTTCCTTACCAAACCCTACTTTACTACAAAACTGGGTCCCAAACCAAAACCCATGTCTCTTCACTGGTGTTAATTGCCAAGAAAACAGAGTTTCTTCCATTGATTTAAGTTACATCTCTCTAAGCATCGATTTCAAACCAGTTTCTTCCTTCTTATTATCTCTTGAATATTTAGAGTCTCTGGTTCTGTCATCCACCAATATCTCTGGCTCTATTAACGAATTCAACTGTGGTTCGCGTCTAAACACCATTGATCTCTCGATTAACACCTTGTCAGGTCCCTTATCAACAATTTCGAATCTGGGTTCTTGCCAAAGCTTGAAATTTTTAAATCTTTCCAGCAATTTTATCGAATTCTCAAATGGGTTTAGTTTTAAAAAGCTGGAGGTTCTTGATCTGGGGTTCAATAAAATCTCGGGTCGAAACGTTGTCGCTTCGATTCTCCACAATGGTTGCAGCGAAATGAAGTTTTTGAGCTTGAAAGCGAACGGAATCAACGGACAAGACGATGCTGACGTGTCGGGTTGCACGAATCTACGGTTTTTGGATCTCTCTGCGAATAATTTCACAGTCGGTGTTCCTTCTCTCGGCGGTTGTTCATCTCTGGAGCACCTTGATATCTCTTCGAACAGATTCTCCGGCGACATATCCCGCGAAATCTCGCCTTGTAAGAATCTCATGTACTTGAATATCTCAAGTAACTTATTCTCCGGTCCGGTGCCTGATTTTCCGGCGAATAAGAACTTAAAGTTTGTATCTTTATCCTACAACATGTTCAGCGGCGAGTTGCCTGTGTTCCCGCCGGAATCTTGTTCTAGTCTTGTCTCTCTCGATGTCTCGTCCAACAATCTCGTGGGTTCGGTTCCTTCAAGTTTGGGGTCTTGTTCTTTATTACAGTCTCTGGATATATCTAGCAATAACTTCTCCGGTGAGTTTCCGATTAATGTTTTGTCGAAGTTGAGTAATTTGAGAGAGCTTGCTCTGTCTTTTAATAAATTCAGTGGTGATTTGCCTGATTCGTTGTCCGATTTCGTCGACCTGGAGACATTAGATCTAAGCTCTAATAATTTGTCGGGTAAAATCCCTATCAATTTGTGTCAAAACCCTAGACATAGTTTGAAACAGCTGTTCTTGCAGAATAATCAGTTCACAGGTCCTATTCCTTCTACTCTAAGTAACTGTACACAGCTTGTTTCTCTTCATTTGGGATTGAATTACTTAACGGGTACGATTCCGGCTAGTTTTGGTTCTCTGTCGAAGCTCCGTGATTTAAGGCTCTGGTTAAATCAGCTTGAAGGGGAAATCCCACAAGAGTTGATGTATATACAAACCCTAGAGACCTTAATTCTCGATTTCAATGAACTGAGTGGTTCAATACCTTCAGGTTTAAGTAATTGTACTAGTTTGAATTGGATTTCTCTGTCCAATAACCGGTTCACTGGTGAAATCCCGAGTTGGTTTGGTCTGTTTCCTAATCTTGCGATTCTCAAGCTCAGCAACAACTCTTTTCACGGTCCAGTTCCGGCAGAGCTAGGTGATTGTCGTAGCCTGATATGGTTGGATCTTAATACGAATTTCTTAAGTGGCCCGGTACCCCCAGCCTTGTTCAAACAGTCTGGCACGATTGCGGTGAACTTCATCGCCGGAAAACGGTACGTGTATATAAAGAACGATGGGAGTCCACAATGCCACGGAGCTGGGAATTTACTTGAATTTCAAGGAATCAGATCCGAACAGTTGAACAGAATCTCGACGAGAAATCCGTGTACTTTCACTAGAGTGTACGGTGGTCACACACAGCCTACATTTAACAATAATGGGTCCATGATGTTTCTTGATATTTCCTATAATATGTTGACGGGGACAATCCCGAAAGAGATAGGGACAATGCCTTATCTGTTTATATTGAATCTGGGCCATAACAACATCTCGGGACCAATCCCCCATGAAATCGGTGACTTGAAGGGTTTAAACATTCTTGATCTTTCTAGCAACCGACTCGAAGGAACAATCCCACAGTCAATGACCACGCTCACCATGCTTATGGAGATTGATCTGTCAAACAACTATCTCACAGGTGCGATACCTGAAATGGGTCAGCTCGAGACGTTTCCGCCTTCAAAATTCGCAAATAATTCTGGTCTGTGCGGTTACCCTCTTCCTCGATGTGATGTTGATTCCGAGTCTAAAGTAAATCCTCGAAACAAGTCTCATAGCCGGCAAGCATCGCTGGCAGCTAGTATCGCGATGGGACTTCTGTTCGCTCTCTTTTGTATTTTCGGTTTAATTATAGTTGCAGTAGAAACGAATAAACGAAGGAAAAAGAAAAATTCTGCTTCACTCGATGTTTATATGGATAATAACTCGCATTCGGGCACGGCTCAAACGAGCTGGAAGCTAACTGGTGCGCGTGAAGCATTGAGCATCAACCTTGCCACATTTGACAAGCCACTTAAGAAGCTTACCTTCGCTGATCTTCTAGAAGCTACCAATGGGTTCCATGACGATAGTATAATCGGGTCTGGTGGTTTTGGTGATGTATACAAGGCCGAACTGAAAGATGGTAGTGTTGTAGCAATTAAGAAACTCATACAGATAAGTGGACAGGGCGATAAAGAATTCACAGCTGAGATGGAAACAATCGGCAAAATCAAACATCGAAACCTGGTTCCTCTTTTAGGGTACTGTAAAGTGGGAGAAGAGCGGCTTCTCGTTTATGAGTACATGAAATACGGAAGCTTAGACGATGTTTTACACGATCAGAAAAAAGACTGTCTTAAACTCAATTGGGCAGCGCGGAGGAAAATCGCGATAGGTGCTGCTCGAGGACTAGCTTTTCTCCACCATAATTGTATCCCTCACATCATTCACCGCGACATGAAGTCGAGTAACGTTTTGGTCGATGAAAACTTAGACGCTCGAGTGTCTGATTTTGGAATGGCGAGGCTAATGAGCGCGATGGATACGCATTTGAGTGTCAGCACACTTGCGGGAACGCCAGGCTACGTTCCTCCCGAGTATTACCAGAGCTTTAGGGTTTCCACTAAAGGTGATGTTTATAGTTACGGTGTTGTTTTACTCGAGTTGTTAACGGGGAGAAAACCGACCGATTCGGCTGATTTCGGAGATAATAATATTGTGGGATGGGTGAAGCAGCACACAAAATTGCGGATAAGTGATGTTTTTGATCCCGTGCTGATGAAAGAAGATCCTGGGCTCGAGATTGAGCTTTTGGAACATTTGAGAGTAGCTACTGCTTGCCTTGATGACCGGCCTATGAGAAGACCAACAATGATCCAAGTGATGGCAATGTTCAAAGGAATCCAAGCTGGATCAGGGTGCGATTCGCAATCCACCATTGCCGCAGACGATGCTATTGAGTTGATAGAAATGAGCATTAAAGAAGTACCCGAATAGTTGTGTGGGGCACCGTCGAATGCTAGAGTTTTCTTTTGCATCTGTATCATCAGTAAGTGTATGTATGTTCTTATTTATACGTAAAAAGAAACTTTGTGGCTCTTTTTTCTTTGCAATTTTGGTATAAAAATGTGTAAATACACACTTCTAGTTGTTGTTAACGTGCCATTTGTTTATCAGTGTTTCTTTGTAATCAAATTGTTCATCAGCTTAGTCTTACAAGTTATTGTCTGTTTTGTATTATTTTGAACTCCCAAGTTTTAATTTGTTCTTCTTCTTCTACTAGACACCATTCTATTATTGGAGATTTTAACTTGCTATGTATGACTTTGTCTCATTCATCGACTTGCATCCCATGTATGGAGGACCAATAGAGGATTCAAAATATCTCATTAGATCAACGATATCTCGGATTGTATGTTTAGTGGTTCCAAATATGAACGATTGCAATCGTCTATATGAATTAAATATTTGATAAAACTTTGTGATTGGATCTGATTTGATATGCTACTATTTACACTATAGAAATAAAGACCGATAAAGTATAATGTTTTTAAAAAGCTAAAGTTTGATCTTTATTTTTGGCATAAACCTAAATATACAAATAATTTAAGATGTCAAATTCTATCAATTATTTATCATTTATTTATTAAAACAAGTTAAATAATAAGTTATTAATTTCATCACGCTCCTATAAATTTGAAATTCGATTTTGAATTTAAAATTCAAAATTAGAATATTATAATTTTGTAGGGTATGCTTTAATGGATAGAACGTCGAACAAACAACGCTTAAATCATTTATTCTTTTGATGCTTCAGTCTCATACTCGTTAACACTTCACAAATGTTATCCATTGTCCGATATTGACTCAGAAAGTCATATTATAAACTAATGTATATGATATTCCCTCCGTCCCAAAATACTTGCTGTTCTAGAAAATATTTTTTGTCCCACAATGCACGTCGTTCTCATTTACCAATGCAAATTTTAATATTATTTATAATCATCTACCAATTAGACTCTTTTTTTTTTCTACTTTTTATGAAAAAGAGGTGTAATTATGGCATTACTTAAAACCCGTGCATAACCTTAAAACGACATGTATTTTGGGACAAATGGAGTATAATATTGTTATTATTATCCAACCATATATTTCATATTATAGTTAATCCAAGAGTTGATTTTTTAAGATCTTCGATTTCGCTCGACACCTTAATAATTCACTCAATTTATTGGTCCGCAAACATAAATTTCTCGTTGGCTATCTTGAAGTTTTGACGCTCTTTCAGTAAGAGACAGATTGTATCGTGCTCTTGAAGCATTTTTTAAATCTGCAAAGCCACTCTACGATTCCTAAAGGTATTTTTAACTGCTACAATCTCAGAACAAGTGAATAGCCATCTCAAGTGTCTTACCACATCCACTGTAAACGATCGTTATTATAGCACCCCACCTCACCAAATTAATCGTCATAAAAAACCTATTAATTATGGCATGTCACAATGGTACTCGTAATTTTGGTGGGCACTTGAGAGACTAAATATTTTCCCATTTGAATAGTTCCTCATCACTCGGTGAGATAAACGAATTATAAGCTAATTTTACCGCTCCCCATCACAATGATGAACTATATACTTACCCCATTAATCAGAGTGTCCGGTTCTTCCAAGATGTTTTTACTCATACTTGAATCCAACTTCTTAACTACACGGTCCATCAATTCTTAAAATATTTTTACCTAAGAACATTTATGCATAGCCCGTTTTGATTTTGTAAGATCATCTAACCCAGTTTAGCCGAGAGTGCTTTAACGAAAATTCCTTGTACGCATAAATCCTTTCCCCTTTCTTTTTTTGGTCTACACATCTTGTCTCATGCCATCCAATTTATCCTCATATCCTCCTCGGACGAGCCCTAAACGAAATCTCTAATAATTTGACCAACTTTATTATGCATATGCACCAAAAATTTCATTGTCTGTATAATATAACTCAGGAACACACAAAAATCGATTATATCAGAGTTATCTGATCCACTAAAGCGATATTATACGTTTTCAAATTTGGTAATTTTCCTATCATATTTGTCGTAATCTGTCAAGAAAAGCCTATCATAAGGTGACTCAAATGATTCTCTAAGACAAAAAACATTCTAGATGTCAATTTTTTAACAACGTTGTTGTAGATTCCCAGATATATTATTATTAACTTCTAGTTCCTTATTGACTGACCGGGTTCATCATAAAAGCAGATGTAATACTCTCTCAATCAAGCCGACCTGTTCTTTCGAAAAGTTTGCAAATAACATCGAATTATCTACAAGAAGACATAAGAGAAGAGAATATAGGGCTTATCTATGGAGATAGAGTGGAATCTATTCACCACTTACTACAAAGACTCTAAATAATAAGAGATAAGCGTTCACTACACATGACAAAAGGTTAAGGAGCCAACATGTTCCCTGGTCTGATACCTCGTTACAGTATTAAAGGCTCAAACGATTCTCCATTTTACATCTTCTTACATCGAGTTCATCATGGTTGTAACAATAAGCCTTATACATATCATTGAGAGCTCAAACCGAGTGATAATATCCTCAATGATCTGACAACTAACTTTATCATATGTTGTGGCTAGGTCAATCTTAATTGTCATATATATCCGTACCCTAGTGGCTTTACCCAACCGATAGGCCACCTCATGCACCAAGACTTTATTATTTGTAGTAGACTAACCAAGAAGAAAACTTGTCTGATTAGGTCCAATACGCTCGGTTAACAAGGGTCCCAATTTATTGACCATTATCGACATAATAAATTTTACCAAAATACTGATCAAGTTTATCTTGATGAACTAACTGACTCTCTCCGGGTCAACAAATTAAAAATCAGATGATGAGATACTTCTCTTCCAGAACAATCAGATACTTCTCCTTTAACTTCTTACCAAGTTTAATAATCGAATAATTGTACGGTTTTTAAAGCGAGAGTTGGATTCCTCAAAGTATCGCAAGAAGTAATCTCTTTTATCCATGAATATCATCAAACACTTAATATTTCCATAATCATATTTGACCTTGAATGAAAGATATACTTTCTTTTAAGTTCGAATTAGATGTGTTCCATTGCTCCCGAATAAAATCCTGAAATTTATTGTTCAAACACGAATCCGATTCAAAGTATTTAAGACGTCGAAATGGAGGACTAAATCTTGTAAGATTTACCAATGTAAGAGTGTGGTCAGAATACGCCCAATCCAAGTGAATAAACCTCCCATACAGAAAAATAGTATGCAATATCATATTTTCAGATGCTCTATCTAAATGCCTCATTATCCATTGACCCGAATTCCAAGAATCACACAATGCAAACCTCAGCCTTCTGAAATCCAACTTAATCAACCCACACTCGTGGCACCATTATTCAAATTATTCTATTCTAATCGTAATCCTAGATACCCCTCATTTAATCCTCTTCTTTTACCACTTGATTGAAGTCATCCACCATAATCCACGAAGTTTGAATACCTTAAAAAGTGACCCTAAGTGCCTCCCACATTCTCCATGTTTCATGGCTTGGTTCCTAACATACATTATTTACATAATCCATGATTCACACCCTTGTTTTGAAAATTCAATATTGATGACTTGTTGACCTGCAGATAAGATCCGAATATTCATATATGAATAATCTCAAATAAGCTAAATTTCAATTTTAAATGTTTTTGCCTCTACACTTGTTAATCATGTATTTTTAAAACTATGGATGATCTTACTAGCCTTGTGACCACTTACCCTTGACTCAACTATAACAATTAACCACACATGATGTACTTGTATCACCTTTCAAACTACATGTAAAAAATTACATGTTGATGTCATATAGCAATTCCAGACTGATACATTTAATGGGTGAATGGTTGAATTACACCCAACAATATTTCTATTTAATCTGCATATTATAAAATTATAGCTTACAAAACATAAAGATCTTCGCTTTACATTTCTAATGTCATGTCCGAAGCACTATCAACGATAACTTACTCGTGACTGCTCTATGCTTCATTTTGCTCTGTCGATTCTAGAACCATACTCGCCATCAGGTTAGCATATGTCATGTGAACAACCTCTAAATCCGTGAAACTTTTAACATATTTAATCCTCAGTTCTAGGTCTAATTTTCTAATTTAAAAAAATAAAGGTTCGATAACAGATTCTCCGCTTTGGACTGTGTAGTCACCGACTCATATGGAAGTCTTCCAGAGGTATGCTCACTCTATCAGACCCCACGAGACTTGTCAATCTATCTATTTCATTAACAACTTTATTTATGCTGCTAAACAGAGCATCTGCAATTATTTTCTCAATCTATGTGGACCCATCAATACCATACTACACATATAGATTTATTGCTTCTCTCCATAGTATTTAACATGCTCTTTCCAAATTAATCATTTCCGCAATTGATATACATGAAGTTTCCCTAACATGACCAGCTCCCATTTTACACTATTCAAACTCAAATATTTACCACACTTTCCGTTACCCATTTTGACGTTTTATTTTGTAAATCATCTCATCCAACAACTACAACCGCTAGGGGTTCCGCTATTAAAACCTTCAGTTTTTCAAATTTAGTCACTTTGATGACCTTATAACTCGAGTTCCCCATATTTGTTTTAATGATATTTTCCCGTTGTATTAATTATGTTTCCTTTTTAAACACTTAACATTATTAGCTTCCATCACGAACTCAGATTCTCTATTAGTAGGCTCATCGATATCTAACGTCTTAAACCGTGATCTAGTCTCTCTTACTACTCTATTTTGACCATCACTTGAAATAGCTCTATTGAAGGACTTTTCGTGGAAAAGAAGTACTATTCTATTTACTAGTTATCCAATCACCAAAGAAGACTCCTTTTCCATAATTGATATCCCTCTATTCACTTCGTACAAAACATAATTTTCCATATCCACCTCTAGAGTAGTATTATCTTAATGAGGTCCATTCGAGGGAAATTTCATTTTTGAAAACCAAAATGACCACACTCAAAATAAATCAAGTTCAATCTCTCATAATTTACATTACATGTTTTCCCTAAAAATGGATTATTCAGAACCAATGGCTTATCCAAATCAATCTCTATTGCTAGTCTTTCATAGTTTCCTCTCTTCTACACTTAGTTAGTAGATCAATTGTAATTGTTTTCCCAATCAAATCATTGATCTTTTGTAAAAAAATACGAGGTATAGTTTTGCATCCCGATATTAGTAATCATCACCAAGTTGTCATAGTGGTAATAGAGTTCACTTGAGGCTTGAAATTTGGAGTCAATTCCTGAACTATCAGGTAATGATCAAGTATTATCCACGATCCACCCGATAATAAAAAATTAAAGTCTTCTACAATAAAAAAACTTAATTATCAAATACCCTTGTCCAACGTCCAGAACTTCAAACATTCTTTTAGGAGCGCAAATTCATTGCAGTTTAGTAACTAAATAATCATATCCACCAATATGTCCTAACAACCTAACTACCACTGTATTTCTCTATAAATCAAAACTCTCAATAATCTCATCTCTAGAGCGCACTACATGAGAGCACTCGCATTTCTCAATAAATACGTCATCTTCAACTTTCGAGATGAAGCCATTTACTTTTCATTTTTATTCTTTAACTTTCATATTATTTTGATCAACTATCGTGGAATTAACTAAATTATTACATGTGAGGACTGTGTGCCAACCATATGTTTTCCTTAGTTGGTTCACCGACGGTTTATGATGGTATACCAATTGAAGGATTGAATTTAGAGGAGAATCCGTTGGTCGCATTCTTTTTTATAGTCTTAACTGTTCTTGGGCGAAAGTTATAGTTTAATATCTCCACCGGAAGCCATAATGTTATCCATATGCATTGAATCCGTCTTACTCTATATCACCGACACTAATGTTGACGATTTAAAGATGTTAGACGTAACTTCAATGACAAATGCATCAATTTAGCTGACTATCATAATTCGTCCAACACTGTGTGTGCGTTGTAAGTTTATTATTTTATATACGTCAATTAATTTTATATAATCCAAACAACATTCAATAAATTTTATGGCGTTCGTAGGTGAACAACAACAGTGATCGCGACAACTCTGTTGTATAACAATGCTCAGGTTATCTTTGTTGTTAAAAATTAAAAAACACTTTTAATTTACCGGAGAAACAATACTATTAGATAATTTGTAAAAAAATGGTATCACAATAGAAAAAAAAAATTTGAAAAATTATTTCACCATAATAGAGATTAGTTTTAACGTATCATTAAAAATTATAAATCTAATTTATTTCATATAATATTTGATAAAAGATTTAAAAAAATGTTTATATAGTTTTTATAAAAAAAATTATTGGTAAAAAAACTAACAAATATAATAATGACATTAAAATTCACAAAGTAAATATTTATTGATAATACTATATAATAAACTTTATTTGAAAATCAATTAGATGGATATAGATCGATCTTTTTTATTTATCATAAATAATTAGTTAATAAATAAAATAATTTAATTATAATCTAAAAAGTAGTATAATTTATTAGGTTCATAGTCCAATAATATTAATATAAAATTATTATTAGGTAGTTTTAAAATCATAAATTTCTAAATAAAAATATTTATGAAGAAAATAATTTAATATTAGTGCATAACCGAGTAATATTATAGGATTGCAGGTCCCCTTTTTAGTTTTTAGATCATAATTAAATTATTTTAATAAATTGTGAAGCAATAGTAGTTCATAGTTTTATAATAAGTTGTGATTAATTTAACTTATTTAAGATATTTTCGACGCGAAAAAAAAACATGTACAATCGTCAAATATTAGCATCTCCAATGGCAGAGGAGGGAGGTTGACAAAAAGATAAGATGAAAACCTAAACCAAAATAAAAATTAAGGTTGGATTTCAACGAGATAAAATGTAAGTGCATGAGAGCATGTCAAAGATGGAGGGTGACTATATGGGAATATTAGAATTCCAGACTGATTGAGATATAACCATGGAAAAGTAATATAGTGTTAAAGATTGTCACTATTATAAGAAGAATAAGAGATTAATTAGAGATTAGTTAGGAAGACTATGAGATTCAATATATCATCAATGCCATTCTTAGAGAAGAATACTAAAAGATTGAACACACTATTAATGTCATTATTAGAGAGAAAGACTAAGAGATTCAACATATAATCAATGTCATGACTATAGAGGAAGGCTAAGAGATTAATCATATCATCAATATAAATAATTAATATTTCATACTGATGTACTATAAAAGAGGAGTCTCGTACATGAAAATAAACAAAACAAAATGAAAGTATTTTCGAGGAAAATATTTTTATTATCTTTCTAACATAGTATCAAAGCGGTTTTCTTCGATCTTTTTGGGATTTAGAAAATATACATATTCTAATAAAAATAAAAATTATTCAACATTCAAATTAAAAAACATAAACCAAAATACAAACCAAAATTAGCCAACATTCATCTGCCAAAAAACACAAACCAAAATTAGCCAACATTCAAATTCAAAAACAAAAACACAAACCAAAATTAAGCAAAATCAGCAAACATTCATATTCCAACTTTCAAATTCAAAAACATAAACCAAAATATTAGAATTGAATTCAAGCATTACAAAAATAACAACCAAAACACTACCAATTACAATAAATTTTTGGCTAAACAAAGACTATACTAGTTTTTTTTACAACCATTGATGACAGATATGAATGATGTAGCCCAAAAAGTCCAAACAAAAGCCTTGTTTATTTTATTTTATTTTATTCAAATATCTTATGTATTTAAATCAAATCTAATTATATTAAGATTTGATTTTATTTGATTTTATATTATTTTAAAATATTTATTTTATTTCTTTGTATTATAATTTAGGGTTTTGAGAAGCTATTATATAAAGCCTCATATGCCTTAAGTTATTTTGAAGTTTTTGGAATAATAGATTTTTATATCTGAAAATTTCACTCTTTGTTACCCTTAGAATTAGGGTTTCATCATGTTACCCTTGAATTAGGGTTTCATCTATCGTTGATTCTTCTTCTATTTCCGCTGCGTCATCAGTTTGGTATCAGAGCCTCAGTTCCTGCTACGGGTCAAGCATGTTTATTATAATTCCCAATGTAACGATTGAATAAAATAAAATATATAATTAAGGTTCTTGATGGTGATGGTGCTGTGAATTCGAGGACGAATTCTTGTCAACCAAGAGAGGATGATGTAGCCCAAAAAGTCCAAACAAAAGCCTTGTTTATTTTATTTTATTTTATTCAAATATCTTATGTATTTAAATCAAATCTAATTATATTAAGATTTGATTTTATTTGATTTTATATTATTTTAAAATATTTATTTTATTTCTTTGTATTATAATTTAGGGTTTTGAGAAGCTATTATATAAAGCCTCATATGCCTTAAGTTATTTTGAAGTTTTTGGAATAATAGATTTTTATATCTGAAAATTTCACTTTTTGTTACCCTTAGATTAGGGTTGCATCATGTTACCCTTGAATTAGGGTTTCATCTATCGTTGTTTCTTCTTCTGTTTCCGCCGCGTCATCAATGAAGCAGCTGGGAGTGATATTTGAAATAAGACCCCCTTCCTTTAGTTGAATCATCCTATGAAATTATGAGAAAATAGATAGTCAGACTATAAATATTAAAGCAAAAAAAACAATGAGGTTATTCCATCACCAAGAGACATCATAATGAGGCTAACATCAAAATCAGTAGGCTTCAAAACCAAACCAGAATCAAGAGGAAAATGATGAATTGGTCATTCAGAATCTACTGAGAGGCAGTAGAAATCCTCATCACAATTGCAACAACTAAAAGTTGGCCACTTCACTATTTCAACGTAAAAAAGGCATTCTTTCATGAAGACTTTAAAAGAGAAGTATATATGGAAGCTACACCAGGATTATCTGATGTGTTTGGAAAAGATGAAGTAAGTCGATTTCATAATGCACTATATGGGCTCAAACAGTCCCAACGAGCATGGTTTGGAATATTTACTATGATAATGAAATAGTACGAGTACAAATAGTATAACTCTGATCATACCTTGATTCTTAAGAAAAAAAGGTAACATGATCACTTGCTTAATAATCTATGTAGATGACATATTCATAAAAAAAATGAAACTGAAGAAATTACGAGGCTAGGAAAGAACTTGTTCATATAATTTGAATGAAGAATCTAGGACAGTTAAAAATACTTCTTAAGAACTGAGGTTTCATGTTCCAACAAATTGATCTTTATAACTCAAAAGATGTATATTCTTGATTTACTTGTATAAAAAGTTAATGTTGATTATAAACTAATAAAGACTCTAACGCGAATTAATCATGTGCTTAAAATGGTCGAATGTGGTGACCTGGTAGAAAAAAAGAAGATATCAACAACTAGTTAGAAAACTAATTTACTTGGTACATGCTCGACCAAAAATTGCCTATGTATTTAGGGTTGTAAGTCATTTTATGCACTAAATTTAATTGGATAATATGGAAGCAATCATGAGGTTAGTACAATATTTAAAAGACATATTAGGGAATGTAATTATGTTTAAAATAAATGGATATCTAGATGTTGAAACCTACATTGATACAATTTAGGTTGGTAATCCAAATGATTGTAGCTTTACATCAGAATACTTTACGCTATTTGGGGGAAACTTAGTGACATGTAGAAGTAATAAGCATAAAATGGTGGCACTTTCAAGTGATGGGTTATAATTTCATGGAATTTCTAAAAGAGTAATGAAAATCTCGTGAATCAAGAAATTAACTAAAAATGGACTTCCATAATGTCTTCCGAGTCAACTGAAGTGTGACAATAAAGCATCAATAAGTATCTCAAAAAATAATGTTCAACATGACAAAACTAAACATGTGGAAGCAGAGGCGGAGCTACGTGGTTCTTGTGGGAGCCCATGAACCCACTCTTTTATGTATTACTAATAACAAGTAGATTTTAGTTTAATAGAAATATCGAACCGGAGAACAAACATGAATATCAACTAAATTCCGGACAATTATATCAAGTCAAATTTTTAGTATAATTATATTTAAACTATATAAATATAAAAACCAAATATTATACTTTGACTAAATTTTTGGTACATATTGATCGCTCCATAAATTTTTAGAGTTCTAAATAAAACTATGTTTAGAGGGATTTTAGGTTATTCAGATTACTTAGATAATATTCTAGAGAGAGAAAGACGTAATTTTAGAAAGAGAAAATCAATATAATAATTGCTTACTCATTGATCAATCACCTCTTTTACCCAAAAAATAGAGGGTATATTTATAATACAAATAATAGGTCCCACTAGCTCAACAATTCTATAATTGTGGGCATATACTAAGTCTATTGTTTGCTTTTCCTTTTTCTTTACATAATTGACAGTTCTTTCCTAGAAACTTTCTTTATCCATAAACACCTTCAACTTTCTTAGATCTTTAATCTTCCCTTATTTTTTTTCAGAGGGAACCCGCAGCCGCTACTCAGAGTGCAATGAGTGTGCACAGGGTAAACCCTCAGTCTGACGCGATAGCCTGCAAACCAACGCCAGAAGGTAAACCACACAAGGTGACAGACTCAGCCGAGAAAGCGTATGTAGAGGGACTCGAACTCATGACCTTTGGTCACCAGCATGCCATACTCAACCAACTCGGTTACCCCCTTGGGGGATTTAATATTCCCTTATCACATATAACTCGTTTTGATATTATATTTTGATTTGACTAAATTTTTGGTATATGATAATTATATTCAATAAATTAGGACATAATCACATCAATTATATTTAAACTAATATAAGTATAAAAACTAAATATTATATTTTTACTAAATTTTTGGTACATATGACTAGTTTTAATATTTTTTTATTACATTTTATTGTATACGATGAGTCTTAATATTATAATTTCACTAAATTTTTATTGTATAAGATCAGTTTTTAACGTGTGACGCCAATATAATTTTTTTCTTTTATAAATTTTGTATTATACATAATATAAACTCAAAATATCACTAAAAATATATCAAGTGGTCGAACCATAATTTGAAATACAAAGACTAACCAAAATTTTATAAAATTTATTTAAATTTTAATCATTTATTAAGAGTCTCACTATCTCCACTGTTAGGAAAAATCGTGTATTATGATGAATCATACTATTATTATTCGAGCTACTTGAAGAATCAATATTATTTTATTAAATTTTAAAAAAATAACACTAAATTCTACAATTGTTAAATCGATTATAAGATATGTTACTGTGAATAAACAAAATATAATAGATATTCGGAAGTCATAAAAAATAACTATAAATATTCTTAAGTTACAATTTATTATTTTAAATTTTATAGTTTAAATATACAAAAGTTATAAACTAGATATATTTTAGATATTCTGAATTTAGATTTATGATATTCTAAATTGTGTTATTAATTCTTGAAATTTTAGCTTTGCTTATTGTTTTATTTTATTGCTCACTAATTTCATAGATTAACATTGGTTGATCTATGTTTGTTCTAGAGATAGAGAGTTGGGTCTTATTTTATTGCTCACTAGTTTTAAAGATTAACATCGGTTGATCTATATTTGTTTTTGAGATAAAGAGCTATAAAGTTCAATTTGAGAGCAAATAGACCTGCATAAATCATAATCTTCTTTTTTATTTTGCCTTGCTAAGTTGTAATTTTGTTGTTATTGAGTTTTTTTAGTTTGTCATTATATGATGCATAAATATTTTAAAATAAATCCTAAAAATAAAGGAGCAAATCTAAATATATTTAGTTTAATCACTAAAGTTACCCGATGACAAAATGTTATTCCAGAACCACACGTTCTGATGGTAAAAAATCTACAACCTCAAGTCTAGGATACCATAATATTTTGGTTATGGCTACGCCACTGTGTAGAAGTAGATTGAAAGAAAAAAAATTAAACATGGTACAAATTAACTTCTTTTTGTGAGATGAGATGATCAAACTAGTAGACATCCGTACTAAAGTTATAACTGGGCGAATCTTGACTAATTGTTTTTTGAGAAAATTGTGTATTATAAATCTGATTATTCAACTTGATTAGGAATGTTAAAGATAATGTTATTAGAAGAAGACCAAGAGATAAATTGAAGATTAATTAGAAAAATCAGAATATTCAACGTATCCTGTATTAGAGCGGAAGATCACGTAATTCGACATATCCGTAATGCCATTATTAGAAAAGAAAACTAAAAAAATTCAACATATCATTAATATTAATAATAAATATTTTTTATTATTATATTATATTTTCTCCATTCCTAATTAATTGTTTTTTAAACAATATTAATTAAAAAATAAATAAAATATTCCGTTTTACCCATTTTAATTTATATTATAGTAACGTTCCAATTAAAAAAATAAGACAATTATCGTACATCTCTCTACTTTTATAAAAAATAAAAGTAATTATACTATTTGTACCGATAACCACACCTACTATTAGTTCGAAAGGGAAAGTAAAAATTACTATTGTATACACAATGAGCAACAAAAGAAAATAAAAATTATTTTTATAATTATTTTTATGAAATTTTATTTGTTATTGTTTCAAAAACATGTTGATTTTTCATAAAGACGACATTGAAAGAACCGAATAAATCGGGAAAAACTTGAGAAGGAAACAAAAACTGGAAAAAAAACAACGGGTTTTTCCGGCCAATACGAAAAGGACCGACCTATTGTATTTTTAAGATTATTTTTTGAAAAGATGTGCTAGTTTCTTTATAATGATTTTTTTAATAAAATAATTTTTTTTTTTTAAAGTTGGGTTGGGATAATAGATATTTTTAATTGTTTCCATAGTTGTTCAACGGTTTTATAATTTTAATAAATTAAAATTAATTTTCTTTTCTAAAGTCTAGACAATGGAGTATTACTCTTACCGAATTAAAAAACTGTTAAGATAAATATTGTTATTTGTCAGAGTATCTTGCTAAAATAGAAAAAGAAAAAAAACCATTCACAAACTTTGACACACCAAATTGTATTTACTCAAAAATTCTGGAAAGGAGAATATATTTTCACATGGAGGGAATTAGAAAGATAGGTAAAATGTCCAACTCACATTGATGGTTCACGCTAGAGGTGTCTAATGGTTCAGGAACCATGGTTTAAAGCTGACAACCTGCTTAAGAACTGGCGGTCTACCTGCGAAACTGGCCCATTATGACTGCAACCCGCCGAGACCGCAACCCGCCGAGACCGCAACCCGCCGAGACCGCAACCCGCCGAGACCGCATAAGGAGCAACCCGCCGAGACCGCAACCCGCCGAGACCGCAACCCGCCGAGACCGCAACCCGGCGAGACCGCAACCCGCCGAGACTGCGAAACCACGGTTTATTTGTAAAAAACCGGTGGTTTATTGGTAAATATTATGCTGATTTTATTTATTTTATATCCAAAATGTTATATTTAAAAAATATTGAGATTGAATATTATTATAGAATTATTATTACATTTTTGTTAATATTAATTTGTTTTGGTTATTAATATTTTAAGTGTTGTAATTATTATATAGTCTAAAATTTTAAATATTACTTATGTTATTATCATATTTTGAATATTATTATTATTATGTTTTTATATCTAATACAAAGCAAAACTATATCTTATCATGTTAAAATATTACAAATTCTACGGTTATAATTTTAATATTACATTTTGATTACTATTGTGATTTGGTTTTAAATTTTACAAGTGTTTGATATTATTTTTTAAACCAAAATTAGATCTTATGAAGTTATAAGTATTTCATAATACATTTGTTGTTGTTATAATAAAAGGTAAAGTCATTTTTGGATAATTTAGCCGTTCACAGTTTATACTCGTGCGGGCCAGGAGTTGTACAAATGTTTTCAAATTACAATACAAAATAGTAAAAAACTATTACAAACATCATTCATCTTCAGCTTCGTCTTCTTCGTAAGTAAAATCTTCGCCGTCAGCTTCGTTTTCTTCCGCAATTTCTTGTTCAAGTATATCTTCGTAATCATCCGGATAATCTTCGAAGATGTCGTCTACGTTCACTTCGTCTCTGAACTCTATGTCTTGCATCCTTTTATCCGCCGCTGTCCAATCCTTAACTGCCACAAGCACTCCAAGTGCTTTGCCCGTCAATCTTGTTCTCTTAGTCGTGTATTGCAACCTCGCTTGGCTGAAAGCACACTCACTTGCAACTGTAGACATAGGTATAGCATAAATCTCTTTAACAATCCTGCAAAGAATAGGAAACTCTTCAGTTTTGGTACCCCACCATCGTATGATATCTTCAATACCTTGGTCTTGATAATTCGTAAAGTCAAACCTAGTGGTCCAATATCTATACAACTCATTATCAGATTGAGGGGTTTCTGTAACATTGTTGTTTCGTAACATTGCCAATCGAATATAGTTAGTATTTCTCCCTCTACCCCTATTGTTACTACTGCTTACATTTGTAGATGTATTTGATCTATATCTTGCAGCATACTTATCATAGATATTATACAAACTATCATATATACCGCTAATATATCCTTTAGGGTCAATTGGTTCGGTCGGTGGTATATCTGTAGGAAACCGTACAGATTTATAAAAGCAATCAACTAGCAATTCAAATTTTTCTTTTCGTGAAAAAGGATCTAAAAGGCAAGCAAATGAATAACTATCAGGGATTGGATGAAAATACTTTGTGAACTTATATTCCATTCCAGGCACCATGTCTACGCATGCATAATGTGATCTATATTCATCCATATGCATGGCAAGATTAGCAATCGTGAAAAGGGCCAAATGAGCATTAGGTTGATTTTGTGAAGAAAAGGTTAGGGTGTTTTCTTTAAAAAGTCTTAAAAATCTTAACATGTGTGCACAAAATTTCCAATGATCTGGTTCAATTGGTGTTTCACGATATGTATTATAAAGCGTCGATATCTCTTCTTTAAAAACATGCGCACGTGCAAGCATTGTGTAAGTAGAATTCCATCTAGTTTCGACATCTAATAAAAGTTTCTTATATTTTTTCCCATTTGAAAGAACAAGTGTTTTAAAAGCTCTTTTTTTAGCAGCGGATGTCGAGCAAAATAGGATCCCATTTTTTATAGGGGTAATATAATCACCCTGAACCTTACGTATTCCTTCTTTCGCAACTAATTGAAGTACGTGGCATAAACATTTGGTGTGAAACAATTTTGGAAAAGGAGGATTGCAATCTGCTATAAGATATGATATAGCACTAATATTAGAAGATGCATTATCCAACGAAATAGACATAATCTTGTTTTTAATGCCATAAACATTCATGCATTCAGTCATACTCTCCCTAATTATTTGTGCGGTATGCTTCCCAATTGATTCAAACCATATAATTCTCCTTTGGAGGACCCATTGGGCGTCCATCCAATGGAGGGTAACACATATCATATCTAAATCAGTAAAAGTAGCTATGTCACTAGTAATCGAAACATTCCATGGCAAAGTCTGCATAGTTTGAATAATCTCTTTTTTTCTTTGTAAATAATATTTAAAGGCTAGCGATCGCAAAGAGGTACGTGGAATGCGTGTTGCCTGTGGGTTTACCCCAACTTGCATCCAATTTTCGTATCTCCAAGAATCCCCAAAACTAAATGGTTGTAAACTACCGACTGCATAAATCATTGTTGCTTCCCTATACGTATCGTGGTTAAACTCAAAAGGAAGACCTGTTTGAGGGTTCGTGCAAACATTAGTTGGGTTAGGTTTTGTAGGATCATATATTTCATGTTTCGATAAATGTTTTACCATAGTGCTAGTGCCCATATTTCTAGATCCACTTACGTGAAGATAACGTTTATTGCACTCTTTACAAATACAATACAAACCATCTTCTGATAGAGTATAGTGTTTCCAAATCCAAGATGTTTTCTTACGAGATCCCCCCCCACTAGTACTTCCACCACCACTTTCGCGGGAGGAGAGTGTGTCAACGTGAGGGAATTCTGTAGAAAAATCATCCATGGTATTGAGATCCACATTAGATGGTGCGTTTATCCCAGTATTTCTACGTTTTGGATTCATTTTAAAACTAATAACAGTTTTTTTTTTCAAATATGCAATAAAATACTAATAATAAAATCACAATTTAGACTAATAACAAGATATAACAACTAAATTTAGACTAATAACAAGATAGAACAACTAAATTTAGACTAATAACAACTAAGAAACAATTTGCGGAAAAACAAAAATCAAACAATTTCGAAAGTAGGAGTAGAATAAGTAAAATAACTAATTGTAGTTTTCTAGAACTTATCGAACAAATAGATAGATTTAGAGAGAAGTAGAGAGTTGTTTGAGAGGTGTGAGTATTGGTGTTGGGGTCTCCTCTACTTATAGGGGAGACCCCAAAAAAAAAAAACCGAAAAAACAAAAAAAAAAAATCGCCCGGACCATCCGGATGGGCGTCCGGATGGTCCGGACACATGATCCGGGGCATCCGGACACTTTCGCCCGGACGCCCGGACAGACAATTCGGACCATCCGGACGCCCATCCGGATGGTCCGATTGGAACCGGGGCATCCGGACGATCGTCCGGATGCCCCGGTTCAACCAACGGCTAGTTGGTTTGAACTAGCCGTTGGTTGAACCGGGGCATCCGGATGATCGTCCGGATGCCCCGGTTCAACCAACGGCTAGTTGGTTTGAACTAGCCGTTGGTTGAACCGGGGCATCCGGACGATCATCCGGATGCCCCGGTTCAACCAACGGCTAGTTCAAACCAACTAGCCGTTGGCAACGGCCAAAAGCGGACCATCCGCACGCGTGGCCGGATGGTCCGCTTGATGACGTCATGCTGACGTCATCAAACGGCTAGTAGAAAAAAAAAAAAAAAACACAAAATTACCCTATAAATACACCCTACATCCTCCTATATTTTTCACTACAAATCTCTCCCTCTCCACTACAAATCTATCCCCTCTCTCTACTACACTTCTCTAAATTTTTTTTATATTTTTCAAACTCTATTTAAATTTCAGGTTTCGCAAATGTCTTCGAAAACAAAAAAGAACGCTCGTAAAGGTGGATGTAGTGAACCAACCACTTCCGAAGTGAGAGAGGTGGAAGAAATGTTGTTGCATACCTTGGAGCATGAGGCAACGGAGAGCGAGACTATCGAACATCGCCCCGAGGGGGAGATTCGCATCCGTAGTAATCAGCAAGGAGGTCGAGGTGTAACAAAAATTTGGTCTGGTATGTTTCTGAACTACGAGGAACTGATCCAAATAGAGGGTATGCAAAAATTTTTCAAACTTATTGAGCCTACTAATGGCCAAGGTTGGATGAATCTAGCTAGATTCAAATGTGATTGGTATATAGAACTAGTGCGAAAGTTTTATTCCACGGCTAGATTAATCGAAAATGATCCAAGAGGTTTAGGAATGAATAGTTTGATTGATGGTATCGAGTATAGTTTTTTTGAAACTGATTTCTACGATCTTTTTTCCGTTCCAACCCATGATATCTATACCGGTAATAAATTACCTCCCATTAGTTATCGCCCTACGATATGGAGTGCTGATTGGCCTTTGTCTTACGAAGAAGCGGTAGAGATTCTTACTTGTCCTGGTGCGGAAGCTCCGAAAATTAGCGGTAAATTTCGAGCCATGCGGGGTAATTTGGATGGTATTGGGAAATTAGCTTTGAAATTGGTAAATAGTATATTTCTTCCACCTAGTAACAATGATTCGCAGCTTTCATATATTCAAACATTTGTTACTGCTTTTATGATTCGAAATCAGGGAATAATTAATTTACCCAGCTTGATGATTCGAAATATGGCTGCGAGGTGTGGTACGGATAAACTACCTTATGGGATGATATTGAGTAAATTGCTTGTTTCGAAAGGAGCTGATGTGAGTATGTACACTCCGGTGAAGGTGAGGCCGACTAGTGCTATAGGTAGAAACTCTTTGCGTTTGCAGGAAATATACTCTTGGGATGGAGAGTTGATTTCGAAATTAGAGGCATGGAACCACCATAGAGAAGACTTGAATCAGATATATATTGCGAACGGTCTTACAAAACCGCCAAATCCACCTACTCAGTATCGAGTTGAGGCTGAAGTGTCTTTCGATCCAAATGCTAGTGGTTCTTCGCGAGTACCGCCACAACAAAGACGAACCGATCGCGAATTTGCTGAGTTTGCGCATACTCAACAAATGGTTTGGCATGATGATTTTACAAAATGGCAAGGTGAATTTCAAAATTGGCAGGGGGGGGTAAATGACCAGCTTAGCCAGATACAGCAGTGGCAAGTAGGGGTGAATGATCAACTTGGTCACCTCGAGCAGTGGCATGGTCAATACGAGCAGTGGCATGGTCAATACGAGCAGTGGCATCATGGACAAGATCAATGGAATGAGCGATTTGCAAACTCTCAAGCCCAACAGTCGGAGTATATGCGACAGATGATGGAGAACATGCATTTGCAAGGTCAACCACCTAACAACAACAACGATGAAGCTCCTTAGTTTTTCGCAATTGATTTTCATTATCGTTGTAATGTTTATCTTTTTTATTTGATTGAACAACTATGTTACTTGTTTGGTTTTTATTTTTAATGAATTGTTTGTTTTGCTTCTATTTTTTATTAAATGTTATTTAAATCACTTACCTAGCTTTCAATTTTTATTTTGTTCTTTACAACTTACAAGTAATTTATGTTTATGCATATAAACTTCTAATATTGAATAGTTCGAAAATACAATAAACTATATAATTCATCTAACCATAAACACTTCAAGCTTGAAAGAATCTAAAGAATCACCTAATAATTTAAAATTTTAATACAATTATATGTCTAATAGGTATATATTATTTAATAGTAATATATTATTCAAACGTATCAAAATCAAATTACAATTATTTTTTAAGAATGTAATTGATGATTATAAAATTTCGATTAAAATGATAACATATTTAAATTAAAATACATGAAATAGAATAATTAACTCAATTATTGAAATTATATTCAATTAAACACTTACAAATTAATTTTAAATAACATTATAATATATTCCGATAAATGGTTCTTAAATGGTTAAATGGTTTGGCTGATGGTTTGAACTGGTAAACGGTTCTTAAATGGTTCGTCTGGTGGTTTGAACTGGCGGTTTAACTGTGAAACTGGCCCATTACGACTGCAACCCGCCGAGACCGCAACCCGCCGAGACCGCATAAGGAGCAACCCGCCGAGACCGCAACCCGCCGAGACCGCAACCCGCCGAGACCGCAACCCGCCGAGACCGCAACCCGCCGAGACCGCAACCCGCCGAGACCGCAACCCGCCGAGACTGCAACCCGTGGTTCAGACTTAAACGGTGCGGGTTGGTGCTGGTTCAAACCGTTTGACACCTCTAGTTCACGCCACCCCAACAAAAATAACAGCTTCCGAGCACACACGCGCAGCTCCGGTGACACGTGGGCCGACTGAAAACCCACTTTGTCTCCCCGCTTACCCTACAACGTCCCCTTCTTTCTTACCAGGCAGTCGTTGCTTTCACAATTTTTGAATTTGAATTTCACTTTCTCCAACGAACCCAGCTCAGACTTCCGAGATTAGCTACTCTTTTGGGTATTTTAAAACAAAATTGAAAATCTAAGGTTGTTTAAATAAAATTTCAAAATGGTTTAAGAAATGTATTATTTTTTTCTGATTTTTCTGAATGTTTTTTTTACATTTTTTAAAATTAAAACAGTTTTCGTTTATTTTTGTACCTTTTATCTAACAAACTGATCATCAAAAAGTTAATATATTAGCCATTCGATAACCAATGGTCAAGGTGGTAAAAATTGAAGAGATTGCTACTAGACTTAATTTCACTAACTTTACTAATAAAATCTCCATTAAAATCTGGATGTTTTGGAGTGATGATATCAGTATTAAAGTGCTTAACGACAATATTCAATGCTCATCTTAAAGTTATTCTCCATAGTTTAGAGAATAGTATTGTATTGACTATTATCTATGCTAAATGCCAGAGGTTACAGATGAAAGACTTATGGAATCAGCTTAGAAAAATTGCTTTAACTTATCAAGGTTGGCTTACAGTAGGTGATTTCAATATTGTGGCTTCTAGTGATTGCCAGTTAGAAGATGCAGGGTATGCTGGATCTAGATATACCTGAAACAGAAATGCTAAGTGAAATAGATTAGATCGGGTCTTGTTTAACAACCAATGGCCTACTATTTTCAAAGATACACAGGTTCTTCACATGGTCAGAACTTGTTCTCACCATGCTCCCCATCTTATTTCTACTTCTGTTAATAACTCAAATAACAAAAATAAATCTTTTAAATTTATTAACATGTGGACTTTTGATGAAAGCTTTCTTAAGATTGTTGAACGGAACTGGAATCTCAAAATGATTTGCAATCATATTCATGTCTACTGGCATAAGCTAAGAAGGCTGAAAAGTTGTTTGATAGACTGGACCAACAACCATTTTGGGAAGATATTTAACAAAGTTAAAGTCACTAAAGAGGAAGTCAGGAAGAAGGAAGCTACCTTTATTAATACTAACAATCCTGATTCCAAGGCTGACTTAGACAAAGCTAATAGTCAGTAGATTAAAGCTTTGAGGATGAATGAGTACTTCTGGAAGCAGAGATGTTACAACAACTGGCTCAAGGATGGAGATCACAACACCAAGCTCCATCATTCCTGTGTCTCCAAGAAAAGAAGAAAAAATATTATTAAAAGCATCAAGGATAACAACAACTGGATTTATGATTCTGAAGATATTAGAAAGTCTGCTGAAAACTACTTCAAAAAGATCCTTACTACCTCCCCTTACAGCAACACTAGCGAGGAGGATAATGTTAGGGTAGCGAAATGCAAGCCGTGCGGGCCAGTGGGCCCAAAGCGGACAATATCATACTAGTGTTGAGATCGGTTGTTCTTACTTATATACGGAGGTGGAATATGCGGACCGAGCCCCCATATTCCCAACAGATAATATAATGAATAACAAAATCTTCGAAAACATTCCTAATCTGGTTTCAAATGAAGACAACATATCTCTACTCAAACTCACTAATGAAGAGGAGATTTGGGTCATTATGAGCACCATGAATCCTTCGAGCGCTGCTCAGATTGACGACTATAACATCTATTTCTATAAAGCGTGCTGAAAGATCATCAAAGTTGACTTGTGCAAAACTCTTAATTATTTACTTCAAGGCAACGGTATCCCAAATGATATTTTCGCTACTGGTCTTTGTTTAATTCCCAAAACTACCATTCCTACCTGCTCGAGTAAGTACATACTTACTGGTTTATGTACAATGACTAACAAAATTATATCTAATCAACACTAGACTAGCTAATATTTTACCTAATATGATTTCTCCTTATTAAGGAGCTTATGTTAAGGATAGATCTATTCACGAACATATCCTTATAGCTAAGCAGCTGGTGCATGATTTAAATAGAAAACCCTTCATCTAACAATGCATAAATAAATAGTGTTAAAAAGACAAAACACAAATAAAATACTCTATTTGTTTCAGTTTTTTTTTAAATTTATACATAAATATTAAAAATATTAATAATTGTATTTTTTATAATATAAAAACTAAAAAAATTTAATTGATAAAAAATATTATATTTTACCATATTTAAAATAAAATAATAAATTTATTCTAAAAACACATAAACTAGGATGAATAAAAATAAAAACAGAACATATTAATTTTTCATAATTGTTGAATTCATTTGGACAACAAAATATTAAAAATATTAATAATTATATTTTTTATAAATAAAAACTACACAAATTTAACTGATAACATATATATATATATATATATATATATATATAAAATATTTTATGGTTTAGTACCATTTAAAGCCAAAAACAAAAGTATTATCCACTTATCTATCAATGTTTTCGTGTATCTTTGAGAAAGACCTATTTCACTCAACTATTTACCATTTACGATCTAATAATATCCTAAATACCTTTACTTCATTATATAAAACGTTTTCTATTTTTTACTTAAACATTTCTTTCATGTTTTTTCCCTCTCTCTAGTTTTACGATCATCTACACTGGTGACGATTCAACTTCATTTCAATTCTTTGTTTTTTTTCCGTATGATTTTGATTGTGTTTTTATTTGATTTCGACGTTTGATTTTGGATTTCTGTTGAGGTAACTCGATTTTTTATTGTATTTTTTATTTTTATTTATGTAATCTTTGTTTTTTCGTGATTTCATTTTCATTTGGTATTACTTTGATTTTGTAGTTTAAATGTGGTATTTCAGTAAGGTTTTGATTGTTTTTAGTTATATTTGTGTTTCTGGAAAATTTGGTTCGAGAAAGGGTTTACAACGTAAACGAAAAAGATGAAGTTCGGAAGATGCATAACTTTTTTACTTTAAGTACTGATAGATGCGAAAGATGATAGATTAGAAGATATGAACATTTTTTGCTAGACGAAACCTCTTTAATTTTTGTACAACTTGATGAGAAATTAGACCAACTATGATAAATGTTATGCTAGATGTGAAACCAAACACACGATAGATGCGAAACCATATAATGAAAAAATAGTGTGATATATAATTGTTTTAAAAAAATTCAAAACATATCATGAATGGATCTAGTTTTGTTCGTTTTAAAAAAACCAAAACCAATGACATTTTTGAATTTTTTTCACAGTTACGGTTTAAAAGATACGAACCTTTAAAATTTTAATTTTTTAAATTGTAAACAAAGAAGACGACTGTTACGAAGAAGATGCGATTTTTTTGCTAGATGCAAAACTTTTTTAATTATTGTACTATTAGATGCGAAACCAGACAACTATGATAAATGCTAGATACAAAACCAGACAAACTATGATAGATGAGAAACCCGACCAACTATGTTAGAAGGTAGATGGGAAACCTTAAAATGAGACACCAGTATAAAATATATATATTTTTTTTAAAATTATAAACATATTATGAATGGATCTAGTTTTGTTTGTGTTAAAAAAAATTGTATACGAAAAATTCCTTTTACATATTTATTCTTATCGCTTTCCAATTTATACCATGACTACGAAAAAAATCTATCGTATTACTTGCGAAATCTAAGTAATTATATATGCAAGAAAAATCGATAAATTATATACAAAAACATGTAGTATAGTTGATACAAAATGAAAATGTCGTATATGTGTTGTGTGAAATCTTCATAACTGCTTTCTATGTATCGATGAGGAATGAAACTAACTAAGCTACTATTGCAATGAAAAATTATGTTCGGTCACTCCAACCACATATCTGTTTGTTTTTTTGGACCCCATATGTTAATTTAGTTTTATGGTAGCAATATTTACGTGAATTATCGACTTTAGATGCTTGTTATTATCATTTTCTAATTTAGACCATAAATACAAAAATTTACGGTAATGCTTGTAAAATTTATTGTAGTATACGTGCAAAAAATTCTATATAAATTATATGTGAAACGTGAAGAAAGTATGATGAGAAACATAGTAGTAATAACATATAAAAAATCTTCATAAAGAATTTCGCCAACTAAATAAGAATAAAACTATGTAAGTTGCTATTGCAATGACGCATTATGTTTAACCATTCTTATCATGCATTTGTTGGTTTTATTTGGAACCATATGATGTTTTAGTTTTGTTGTAGAAATATTTATGCAAAATATTGAATTTAGATGATTATTCTTATCATTTTCCAACCTACACTAGAAAATACAAATAATATACGATGGTACTTGTAAAATTTAAGTAATTACACCTTAGAAACATTGAATCATTTATATGTGAATATAAGTGTAATGTAATAAAAAATATATAACATAATATACGTGCGAAATCTACCATAATTATTTATTTATTTGATCTTATGGAGATTTTAATGTTGGTTTCTTGTTATAGGTGTCAAATATTGGTGAAATATGAGCGTTGGTGGATTACACCCATGAGTTCACGGCCGACGAGTACTAAAAATATGATTATAAAAAGACCGAGTCGGTTATATAAACCAACGACAAAATCATCTTCTTAATTGTAATCGGATCACACAATCCGGGCTGTAATAGTATAACCTATAGAGTTGTATACCAATGCTAGATATCGAGCCGTTATAATAATTTATTAGCATACAAAGATCGAAATAATAAATCAACATGTAACAAAAAAATGAATTGTATTTTTAGATTAGTAGGTAACCCAATTGTCGAGGTTCGATAATATGTGTTTTTTAAGCATTGTTTATGGCATGCATAATCTTAAACTTGTCAAATACCTTCACGGACACGTGTCTATAGGGAGGTTTAAGAGTCATGTAAGCATAACGGAAGATCATCTAGTATTATTGCAATGTATTGCATGACCTAAATAGTAACGATTCACACAATATCTTCAACATGCGTAATACATAGAATTACAAAAAAATAAAGATTGACTGAAAAAGGCGGTCATTCTCGAATGTAGTATTTGTTTTCTATATTAAAAACATACAAATACATTTATTGGCATATGACTGCTAATGAAGGAACCAATGCCATAATAGACTTATTTTTTCACATTCAGTTAGTATAGATTTAGTATGAGCATTTCCACGATTGGTTTTCATGGACAACATGTACAAGAATATTTGATACAAAACATAGTTATTTAAAATTTGAAGGATTATTTCCACCAATATAAATTTTATGTCGGATTATCATTCATGACTAAAGAGAATACAAATATATACGAATGACACTTGAGATGTTTAAAAATGATTATGCAAGAGAACAACTATGAGTTTCCCCGTAAATTACCGTGGACTGTCTTTGATGAATAATATTGATAAAAAATTCCCACCCGCGACATACATAATGTGCGAATGGAATATCCAAAAAACATACTCGCCAATATAAAAAATTATTCCAAGAATTTAAGGAATTTAAAAAGTTTATGAATGTTTGGATTAGCGTGGTTTGCTTTAGTACCATTTTTGACATGAATGATAACATATGAAAATGCAAGTATCATTCACAAAAGAGAGCAAATGGTCGACTACGCGATAAACCATTATACAACACCTTATATATAGAAGTTCGTTCATGCATACATAAACAATATCATGCATTTCGACAGCACAACGACCAACATGTTTAGTTGCGAAACAAAGTTTATACGATTACCAAATGTGGCATGCGAATGTTTTTGAAAATTTTCCATCATAAAAATATTATTGTGAAACATATTTTAGTGTGCTCTGCTCCTGTTTTGGTTTTGTTGAATATGGAATTCTGCTTTGATATTGTTCGATTTTGTATTCTATTTTTATTTTCTTTGATAATATCTCAAATACTCACCCTTCATCACTAGCCACGTAACCACTTGTAACTCATGAACTAAAATTTCTCTTTCTTACTTTTTATTTATATTATTTTTAAAATGGTCCATATCTTTTAAATCGGAGCTCGAAAAATATATCAGGAAGTACCACCACATTTGTTTTTTTTAGGGTGAACAAAACTACATCCATTGATGATAGTTTTTGATTTTTTTTAAAAATAAAATTTCACCAGTAACATGCGAGTTCATTGAAAATTAACCATGAATGTTCTTTGAAAAGTAATCATGCGAGTTCTTTGAAAAATTAAACATGCGAGTTCTTTAAAAAATTAACAATGCTCTTTAAAAATCAACAACGAGAGTTCTTTGAAAAATCAAACATGCAAGTTCTTTAAAAAGTCAATCATGAGAGTTATTTGAAAAATCAATCATGTAAGTTTTTTGAAAAATTAACAATATTATTTTGTTTTAAAAGTCAACCATGCGAGTTCTTTGAAAATTAAATCATGTGAGTTCTTTGAAAAATTAAACACGCGAGTTCTTTGAAAAATCACTAATACTATTTTGTTTGAAGAATCAACCGTGCGAGTTCTTTGAAAAATTAAACATGCGAGTTCTTTGAAAAATTACTAGTACTATTTTGTTTGAAAAATCAACCATGCGAGTTCTTTGAAAAATTAAACATGCGAGTTCTTTGAAAAATCAGTCATGAAAGTTCTTTGAAAAATAAACACGCGAGTTACTTTGAAAAATAAAAAATGCGAGTTCTTTGAAAATTTAACAATGCCATCTTTACTTGAAAAATCAATCATGTGAGCTCTTTGAAAAATCAATCATGCGAGTTCTTTAAACAACAAATAAAAAAAATAAAAATTAATGGATCCATTTTTTTCGTCTTAAAAAACATATCCGATGGTATTTAAATTAAAATAAAATAAAAGTTAATAAAAGAAATTAATTTGTGATTTTTCAATCCGATAAAATTAGTTGTACCTAATACTTAAAAATTAAGTATTAAAGGATAAAAGGGTAATGAGATTGTTGTATAAATATTTTTGCTAGATTTTTTTTAATATATTGTTATTTTGAATATTTCATTGATTATATAATTTGGAAGTAGATACCATACCAAATTGCAACTTTAATCGCTTAGAGCATCCCCAACAGCTACTTTAAAAATTTGGTAAATATACCTAGGATTTTCAAACGGTAAAATTTTAGATTATCATATAATCCAACATCTATTGTATAATTAATGTAGTTTTTTATTTAAGCAGGTGGAAGAGAAAAAAAATGAATAATTATAGATAGTGGGTAACTTCCACTCTAAATATACCTACCTAAAATTACGCAATTAAATATAACTAGCTTAATAGATTATCTGTTGGAAAGAAAAAATTGACGAATAATCTCCAAATTTGCTATCTAGTCCCATATACCTACTATGTTGGGATGCTCTTAGATAATTTTTTAAATCCAATTGTATTGTGTTTGGATTGGTTCAACGGAGATATTATTACGTTGAAGCCCATAATGGGCCTATAACGCAGCCGGTTAAGGATTATAAACATACGCTGGACAAGAGCAACTAATCATGATATCCTAGTGTTTGTTTTGGTTAATAGTCATCTTGTAGGTCATTTGAGACTTGTTTTTTAATGATTCAATTTTGCGTATTACTTGTATGAAACGGAAATTAAAATTTTAAATATTAAAATTAATATTTAAATGACTAAGTATAAAACAAGAAAATAAGTTATAGATCATTTTAAGAGTTTATAGACTCAATCCAACTTTGCTTAGCAATATTCGTTAAACGTATGATGTTTGTGCTTTAGGTCGATATGAAATGTGTATTTCTGATTTTAATGATGATATATCTGATTTCCGGTATCAATTAGCTCTTACAGAATTTGTAGGTTTGAAGGTGTTCAAACCTTATATTGTTAGGAGGGAAGAACACATATTGGTGTATTTTTTTAGAGCTCTACATTCTGACTTTTAAGAACTATATAGAACAATTCTCATAGATCTCCACTTCCAATTGTTGATTTGGTAATTTATGAGCTTATTGTAGAGGATACTTGGATCACATCTTAGGTTGACAACGGGGTCAAAATTGACTAATGTTTTTGATGTGTTTGTTGTCCAACATTCACCGCTTGTTCCAAACCATCATAAACAAACACTAATGGTAACCTTTAATTAATGTATATTATGTAAATATATTACTGAAAGAAAAACAACAACAACCCATTCAACAACCACCTTTTCAACACCAACTATTTCAGCAATAAATACATATTCTTTAACAATTATGTTCCCGATGAACATATATATTAGGAACAATGTATGTAATATTCTCAATTTTAAACAGGTCAATAGCCTGAAGGTCTGTCTTCATTCTCTACTTCAGGATTCATTCATCTCTGTGGATTTTAAATTATTGTGCATGTCATCACATGTCACCTTACATGTCATAATTTGTTTTTGGTGTTTGATATTTGCTTTTTTTTATCTGCTAGTACTATATTAATGCCGATAGATAGTTTTGGCTCTACTACTACCCTTCATATAGCGTTCACTTATGTTTATGGCATTCTTAGTTTTTTAATCTTGTTTTGGTTATAAAATTGTATAAATCTGGTCAGTGGGTCTTTTTTTTATTTTGTTTGCGTTATACATGGTCATCGTACTTAGAGGGTGATTTAGATATGCCATATATTTGGGAATTTTATGTTTTAGAGGAACTCAAAGTGACTGATATTGTATTTTCTAGTGTTTATGTGTCTTCATTCTATTTGAGTCATTTTTCATATGAATGTTATGTTTGACATTACCGTTTGGGATATTTATCCGCATCACATTTAAATTTTTTAGTCTCTACATGTGTTTTTGGTCAACTAAACACTTGTATTATCTATGATTTTAATGATTGTAAATTAACAAGCTTTTATGTGTTACTGTATAATAAAAGTGCCTATTATTATCTTACCAGTTTTAATATTCTATATTTTGATGTATGGGGTCCATTTTACTTTTCCATAATGAATGCTTCGACCTATTATGTATCTTTAATTAATGACTACACTCGTTATATATTGGTTTATCGTTAAAATGAATGTCTAATTTTTACTTGCATCTGATGGTACAATAAATCAGTCATCTTGTAGAGAATCCTCTCAGCAGATTGGTGTTGGAGAATGAAAACATAATCATCTTGTTGAAACTGCTTGTTCTTTCCTTTTATATACTAAAATTCCTAGTATCTTTTGGGGAAAAGCACTTTTAACTGTCGTACATGTGATTAATCAAATTCATATATATATAACTATAAGTCCCATATGTATACCAACTATCGTAAAATAGTCTTCCATATTCATTTTTGTATTATAAACTTCCTATATATTTCAACAATGTTGCATTTTTGTCCCCCACGTATAATTTACAAGGATTAAAAATGCATTTTTGTTGAAACATGAGAGACTATTTGGTGACATTAGACAACTATAAGGGATTATTTGGTAACATTGGGTGAACATGATGGACTAAAATTTTACATTGTTAAAACACGATGGATGAGTTTAATACAAAAGTGAACACGGGGGTTATTTTGTGACAATTGATATACATGTGAGAGTTACAGTGATTTTTACCCATCAAATTCTCACTGCATATAATTTAGGTATGTTTTCGTTTTAGAAGTTACCTAGGCAACATCTCGATTATTTCTATTTACGGGTTTTTGGAAGTATGTGTTTTGTCCTCCGCCCTCATATCGAACATTACAAGTGGTCTCATAAAATAGGTACATATGTTTTATGGGTTATAGTATTGGACATAAAACATATCGTTTCTTTGATCCCACAAGTCAAAAACTATATGCGCCTCAACATGTTAATTTCTTTTAGCATATTTTGTTTTACTTTATTTTGGGAAAATCACATGACATAACAAAGACAAAACTTGAGGTTATTGATCCATTTGGAATCGACATCGATACTTCAATTATTATTGATGTACCAGTTCATGAGATATCTACATCAGATGATATTAGTTATGCTCAGTTAATATATGAGACTACTCGGTTAAAGCTCGAGTATGCGTCTTCCTCTAATGAAACCAAATATGCTCCACATCTCATGGGATTTACTCGTACAAGTAAGTTTATTAAACTACCAAATTTTGGTTATTCTTCTTACTCAACACTGTTTAATTCTTTCATAGTAAATATACTTGATTTATGTGAACCTCAGTCGTATAAATAAGTTATTTATGATCTTATTGACAAAATATTATGGCCGAATAGCGTATTTCTCTTTATCAGACTCATACATTAGATTTGGTCAAACCTCGACCTAGTAAGCATATAATTGGTTCTCGCTGGATTTTTAAAACCAAAACACTCTGATGCGCCTACTAAGATGTATCAGGTTAATGTTTAGCAAAATAATACTCACAGAAGTATGATATGGATTATGAAGATACTTTTTCCCTAGTGACAAAAATGACAATAATTTGTACCGTTATTGTTGTTGGATCTATTCATCAGTGGAAAATATTTAAACTGGATTTCCAAAATTGTTTTCTAAATAATAATAATCATCAAAAGGTTTATATGACTTATCCTAAAAGTTACGCAACAACCAGGTACAATTTTTCGGTTTGAAAATACTGTATACGGTCAAACAAATATTTGGTATTTAATTTGAGAAATTCTCTATAATTGTTTTTGAATGTTTAATGAATAAGTTTACATTTCGCAAGCATACTAAATTAATATACCGAAAAATGAACCATAGATTCCATTTTTTGTTTCAAAGAAAAATATTTCTCGTTCCCCCATATTTATTCTTGAAACACAAATCAAAATACTAAATCTAAATGTGACATTGATACAATTTACCAAATGATGTCCATTTCAAAAACACTAATTTTTTTATAGATGTAAGGTTCAATCCAAAAGCTTGGCCTTTAAAAAATTGAGGCGGTGAAAAAAGAACTTTAGGATTTTGACTTAAAAAAAGAGAATATAGATCAGAAGCTTGTACAATTGAAGAGAACCATAAAAGCCACTTAGGGTTTAAAACAAACTTGGTGTATATTTTGCAAGTCATAATTGGTTCGATTTTGCATGTAAATACATTATTCTAACAAATAATACATATATTTTTCAAAGTGAACCAACATAAACTAAAAAAAATAAAACAATAGCAAACGCATAAACATAATATATTTTATGAGTCAAGAACCTTTGTCTCTTAGTTATTTTTCTCTTTTCGTCGAGATTTATTTATTATTATTGGTGTTATAGCTTGTCTTGGAGTTTGAAATCTTTATATCTAAACTCTAATGTGATAAGTTTTTTATTACTTGAAACTATTTTTAAATACCTCAAGATGAGTTACACTAATAAAGTGTAATGCCTACTAATTTGTCAACTCGAATAATCAATGCACTTTTCAAAAATTTTAATGTCTGATCAGATGTGTATCCGAACACTGTAAATTTATTATGTCTGATTAGACATCTATCCAAACTCTTTAAATTCTAGCTAAATGAGGTGTTTTTCCAATATTTTTGTCATATGTAGTTTTTTAATATTTCGTAGTTCACAAGTAGTTTCCACTTAATTCATTAATTTCCAATGATAAATTCAAATGAAAATGAAAACTTTAGTTTCACATGCATCTTACGCGAATATTAGTTCACAACAAAGGACACATACAGATTAATAAGCAACAGATTGGTCGTAGATTAAATTTGAGAACATTATTGTTTAAACCTTAAGTAGTGTTTGTAGGATTGTGTATTCTTAATAGCTCCATCAAATGTGTTAAATTTTAACTACCACTACATACGATGACATGCGGTAGCCAAGTCTTGTTTATATTAGGTTTTTTTCATTGACGTGTAAATTTATTTGGTCTAGCACACAATTTTCAACTTAGTTTTGCAACCATACATGTCATACATAATCAATTTTTGGCTAAGACCTTATGGTAGTTGTTATTATAAGTAAAATAATCCTCGTATAAGATGTATTACAGTCTTTAGTACAACAATCAATTTTCAGCTATGTTTTGTAATTACATGCATGCATTTACCCATAACTTGTTATTCTTTTTGTTAATGAAAAATATATATTTGATTTAAAAAAAAATTCAACCCCAACTTTTGATATTTTAATTTTTTTTTTTTGTTTTTTATCATCAAAGCCCTATTATTGTTTATTTTATTATTTTTTATTACTATTACATGAAATATATAATTCTAGATGCATTTTTTTGTTAATTCACAATTTTTTGTAATTCTGATTTTATAATTTTAATACTTCACGATTTCCTACATTTTATATCCTTAAAAATAATTTTTATACGTTATCAATTTTTACTAATTTTATATTGTAGTTGTAAATGATTTTTAAGTATTGATTTGTGATGTTTGAATGTTTTTGTGAGCTATTTTGTACTAGCTTTCATTACTTACCATTTGTATTAGGTTACATATTATATATGTGTGGATAATGTGATATTTTTTTGTTTTCATAACATAAATTAAACTCATTTTTATATCTTTCTACGATTGCATTAGATTAGAAGTTATTTACGTGATGATTGTAAGAAGGTTATGTTTACGCAAGTTAGTTGTACTAATTGTTGTAACTATCCAGTTGCAGTAGGTTAAGTTTTGATTAATCGTAAGTTCTTAATGGTCTCTTATTTTTCCAAGTTAAATTGTACTAATTTTTCAATAACATGTAATTAATATTTTAATATTCAATGTTTTGCACTAGAAAATTATTGTTTGTATGTTTTCACAAGTCAATATGTACTAATTTTTAAAATTTTCTTGAGTTACAATTGTTTAGTTAATCTTTTAGCATAAATAATTATAGTATCAAGCTTTCGTAAATTAAATTACACTAGTTTTTGCAAGTTCAAATATGACTATATATGTGACAAAATGTTAAATACTTTTCAGGAACATGGATTACATGTTTGATAGAAATAATAAATACAACACGAATAACTTAAGAAGAGATATAAGTTATGCCATATACACCATTTACACCATCCATATAAACTACATTAGGTCTTAGGAATGTAACTCAAATTTCTAGGAAACATTAGGACCTTATAATGCCATTCATTAAGATATTTTTCTAAAATTTCTTACATAAAGCCTTGTTCCGATCAAACCTGTCAAAAAATCAAGGATTAGATGGTATGAATGCTTCATTTTATCATAAATATTGTGAGAGGATTGGCCCGACTGTTTGTGAAATGGTTTGTAACGTGAATAGAAGATGAGAGA
Source organism: Limnanthes douglasii subsp. nivea (assembly GCA_036936605.1). Classification (NCBI taxonomy): domain Eukaryota; kingdom Viridiplantae; phylum Streptophyta; class Magnoliopsida; order Brassicales; family Limnanthaceae; genus Limnanthes; species Limnanthes douglasii. The sequence continues at coordinate 302,000,759 of JAUPFV010000001.1, forward strand.
TCCTGACTTGGCTTAATTGTATGACCATTCATCTTATTCATAAAGTTGTTAACATAAATAAAGTTAGCCAGTTCCGCCTGACAAGTTCGATCAATGTTCATGTAAATTTTATCATGTCGGTAATGATTAATAGATTACGACCATTACTTGCCGAGCGGTATTAGACCCAATAAGACAAGTCTTCTTCTTTACTGTTCTACTATAAATAACATATTTTTTATCCAAGAGATGGACGATCGGTTGCGTAGAGCCATGGGGCATGATGATATATCTTGGCTAAGATCAAACTAGCCAAATCGTATGACAAATTTAGTTGGCGGTTCATTAAGGATATTATCACTCAGTTTGGGCTCCCATCGATATGAATAAGGCTTACCATTACCATCACGAGGTCGAATTCAATGCAAATTATATATAATGGATAATTGATTGAGCTTTTCATGTCATAACAAGGTATCAGGCTAGCGGATTCGTTGGATATTTACCTTTTTTTCACATGTGTTGAACGATTATCTCTTATCATTCATGTAGTTTGTAGTTATCAGTGCATGTGCAATGAATTCGATCAAACTATTGATGATTTCGTTTAGAGTTTATTCGAAGAGGGTATAAAGATAATTGACTGTCATGTGATAAGATGTGTAGACAAAAAAAGAAGAGAAGCTAGAATTTAGGAGTACACAGAATTTTAATAAAACTCTATGGACTAAACTAGGGTAAAAGATCTTATAAAATGATAATGGGTTATGGGTGAGGGTTCTCAAATAAAAATTATTTTAAGGAAATGTTGTTGGACCGTGTAATTAAGCCTTCAAATTTGAGGATGCGTACAAATTTTTTTGAATGACGTGACGTGCTTATTAATGAGGTGGGTATAATTAAATATTATAATGGGGAACAATACAAATGAAACCTAGATTCATCACGAGTATTTTAGTAAAATCAGGTTATAATTGGTTTATGCCACAAGGTGAGAATGAAATATTCAAATGGATAATGATGTGGGGGCTCAAGTGTTCGCAAAATATACAATTACTATTGTGGTGTTCCATAAGTGATAGACTTTCAAAAATGGTTAATTTGGTGAGATCAAGTGTCACAATATCGATTATTCGCGGTGGATGTGGTAAGGCCTCAAACTTGGCTATTTACTTATTCCAGGATTATGAGAGATACACATATATTTGGGAATTATGAAATCTCGTTTCAAATTTAAAATAAAATTTTCAAAAGCATGACGAAGTTTGTAGCATCTATTGTAAGAACGTCAAAACTTCAAGGTGGGCAACGAATAATTTTTATTTACGCACTAAGAAATGAACTACCAACTGTGAGAGATTATAGAAGGAAAATCAAATTATTAAGGTTCCAAATTCCAAGAGCTTACAAAATTCAACTCTTGGATTAACTATAATATACTATTGGATTGACTATATTATGACATATATAGTTCGATAGGAATAACATGATTTTTGAATCCAATCAGAGGCACAAGTTTATAGCAGAAATTTGAGCTATGGTTTGGAATACGACCAAAGATTATATTCAAGCTCGGGTAAAAGAGGTTGACGTGGGACTTATATTTTCTTCCGGAAGCCAAGTGCATGAGTTCACTCAATGTGGATGGGTGGTTGTGGTCAGATCGTTTGATATTAGGTGTATAAAGAGTGTTCCGAAACGCGAATGGTATATTTCTAGATGGATTCGCGGTAATATCAACTTTTTAAAATAAACTTTATGCATTACAATTCAGGCTATATATAACGTTGGATTGTAAGTGTGAGATATTTGTGTACAAACAGTCTCACTAGAATTGCACACATTATTGAAATATGGTGACGACAATGGAGGCCATGGGGCGGATGCACTTATAATCCGCGAAGATATTTTCGCAAATCATCTAAACTTTGAATTCAACCATGTCTATAAAGAAGCTCATTATTATATGTTGATTGGATAACCAAATGGGGGACAACTTCGTTGGTGGATGCGACTCTGTATGTGGATCCAACAGATGGATTTAAAAAGTTCCCTATGTGATATAAATATGGATGAGCTACTCTTAACTTTGTATTATGCAACCTCGAAGGTTTAATATTTTATTTCTCGTTTTTAAGTCTCGTATGCATAATATGTTTTGGATAATTTACCAATAACTATCCAATATCAAACTTATTTACCAATAACCACCCAAGATTTGATAAAGTATGGATAACCACCTGGTGATATATGAGTATTTACAAATAACCCACTCGTAATTAATGAGTAGTCAGAAATACCCCATAACTGTTTTCTCTCTTTGATATATTTTGTTTTCTTTAAATATTAAATCTTGCTACCCATAGAAAAAAAATGAAAATACCATTGATTTTGTTTATTTTTTCAGATGAACAAAACTATATTCACTAAATATATTTTTTGAATTTTGTTTAAATTTTTTTGTTGCGTAATTACATGTAATTATGTTGCAAAATTAATCCAAAATTTTCAATTGTGTTCCAGCTGCAGAATTACGTACAAATGTGTTGCGTAAATAAGAAGAAAATAGTTGCAGAATTATGACTTTGGTTGCTAAATAAGTACGGGTTGTGAAGAAAAAATACAAGTAGTTTTTGTAAAAATAAGTGTTAATTAGGTGTGAACAACAAACTTTTTTTAGTTGCAAAAATATGTGCATTTTTGTGTTGAAAAAACTTTAAAAAAGATTGTGTTCTAGTTGCGAAAATACTTGTAACGTGGTTGCAAAATTAGTGTGAAAACATCATTTATGTTCTAGTTGTAGAATTACGTGTAAATAAGAATTTTTTTTTTCTAAAAATATAACTTATGTATTTTGTTTCTTTTGTCTTTAAAATAATAAAATAAAAAACATACGTTTTTAGATTTTTTTGAATAAAAATTTGAAAGATATAAAATTTTGAAGGTTGAAAATAACTAACTTTTTAAAAATATACGTGTTTGTGTATTAATGGATATTATTGAAGCAATTTAGGATGCAAAACCCAAATGATTATCAATAATTTAGTTTTTAGCCCAACAGTTATGGTAAAAAAATTTCTTTTATAAATGTCAAATATTATTAGTATTCCTGTAATGATACTAGAGCTACCTACTCACAACAGAAACTATATTGTCGTCTACTACCCAAACTATTATTTATGCTTACTTAATACTTATCTCATTTATACAACTCACCATCAATATCTAATTCTTTAATAATATCTCAAATACTCACTCTTCATCACTAGCCATATAACCACTTGTAACTCATGAACTAAAATTTCTCTTTCTTACTTTTTATTTTTATTTTATTTTTGAATGGTCCATATCTTTCAAATCAGAGCTTGGAAAATATATTCGAAAGTACCATCACATTTTTTTTTTGAAAGTGAACAAAACTACATCCATTGATGATAGTTTTTGATTTTTTTTAAAAATAAAATTTCACCAGTAACATGCGAGTTCTTTGAAAATTAATCATGCGAGTTCCTTAAAAATTTAATGATGCTATTTTCTTTAAAAAATCAACCACGCAAGTTCTTTGAAAAATTAAACATGTCAGTTCTTTAAAAAGTCAATCATTAGAATTTTTTTTAAAATATATCATGAGAGTTATTTGAAAAATTAATCATGTGAGTTTTTTGAAAAATTAACAATACTATTTTGTTTTAAAAGTCAACCATGCGAGTTCTTTGAAAAATCAATCATGCGAGTTCTTTGAAAAATTAAACATTCGAGTTATTTAAAAAATTACTAATACTATTTTGTTTGAAAAATCAACCATGCGAGTTCTTTGGGAATCTCATTCTAAAAACTAATTGACAGGAGAAGGAGGGCTGATGATGGGTTCGCTCCAAGAATCGTGACCGGGTATTCAAGAAAGCCCATGAAGTAGTAAACCCTAGCTTAATCGTTTCCTCTTCTCGAGGATTGTTATCGTCTGCCCTCCACTCATTCAGATCTCTCTCTCTTGCTCCTTCTCTTTCTCTTCAAAAACGAAAAACAAACCTCCTAAATCCAATTTCTCTAAGATTTTAGCGTCAAAATAAAACTCAAAGGCGATCTCCTGAGGCTGGTTGTCGATTGTAGCTTCTCAGTCTCTTGATGAGAAGCTGTGTCGCAATCTGAAATCCCCAAGATTTGGATCTGTTGCTGGTTCATTGTTCAAAAAGCGTGTCCCTGAGAAGCTGGTTCGTCAAGGAAATCACCAAGATCACCAAGATTTGGATCTGTTGCTGGTTCGTTGTTCAAAAAGCGTGTCCCTGAGAAGCTGGTTTCTTGCTCAGCTGGTTCTCGATCCGAAATCACCAAGATTTGGATCTGAGGAAAGATGAGCAAGAATGTCGCTCAAGAAGACTTTCCCTTCTTGAAAGGTGCTGCTATTCCGACAATGAGAATGAATCCTACATTCGATTCTGAAGGGAAGAAGTCGTTTGCTGAAGCGCTTGGAGGAAGAAGTAAGGAGTTCATTCATGAAGGAGTCGTGCATGAGGAGCATGAGGACTACAAGTCGATTCATTTTCGACTTTCAGATAAGTTTTCTCTGACTAATAACTCTAAGCATACTTTAATCGCGAAGTTCTCGTTTGGGAGTCCAACTCTCAGCGAGTTCAAAGCATACATTGTTGCATTTAGATTTGTAGGATCTTACAGCATATCTAGATGGGATTTTAGGCACTTTTTCATAGAATTTGCTCAACTAGAAGATGTAAAAACATTATGGACCAAACCTGTTAGATCGATAGGAAGTCTGTCCTTTAGAATTCTTAAGTGGTCTCCTGACTTTCACCCTAAAAAGGAGTCACATGTGACTCCACTCTGGATTTCTCTACCGAAATTACCTGAAATACTATATAATTCTGATTCTGTTAATCAAATTGCTAAATCAATAGGTCTGCCTCTAGTTGTATGGATCCCTAGGAATAATATTTCTATGTATAACTACTGTAAAGCTTGGGTTATGATTGATGTGTCTAAGCCTCTCCCTCAAAGAGTTTGGATATGCTTTGGGGAAGAGGATGGTTTTTGGCAAGATATTGTTTATTTGAAAAAACTTTTTTACTGTAAATCTTGTAAGCATATAGGACATAAAGAAAGTCAGTGTAAAAAAAATGAAATAGAACAAAATGTGAACAAAAACAGAAGTAATAAAGATAACATTAAAAATATATCTAATCCACCCTTAAAAGAAGTCTGGATACCAAAAGTTACAGGAACTGATAATGATAAACATACTGAAATTGAGGTTAGAAATATTGAGGAAACTACTAAGAATTCTGAAATTAAACAAACAGCTGACGATGATAAGATCTTAACAGAAGGAAAAATGGATAAAAGTGATATAGAAAATATTCAATCTGAAAGGCAACAATTAAAAGAAACAGAAGTTAATATTGTAACAGAAGTAAATGTAAAGGAGTCAGTTGAAATAGCTAATAATGATACATCCAATATAAATACAACACAAAATGATATAGAACAAATAAATATTGAACTAAGCCAGTGTAACAATCAAATTGGTCTTAATGTAACAGAGATATATAGTGGATCTTTAAAAAAATCAAAGGAAAGTACAAATAAGGATATATCTAGTGTGTCTTTAGAGTTTTAGAAGAATAATGTTAAGATTTTTAATCAATTAGAAGACTCTGTAGAAATCACTAAGGAAGATATAATTAATGAACTTGAAAATATAAAATTAAGTAATCCTTTCAATGCATTATCTGATGATGAGTTAGAAGAATTAGAAGAGGTAGTAGGAACAGAACAAATGCCCTTAGTAAGGTCTAGTATAAGTGAACCTAATTCACCTAAGCAAATGAAAACTATTAAAGAGTCATTTAATGTTAATGTGAGAAGATCTGCAAGAAATAAAGTAATATCTAGAACAAGAAACTTTAAAAGGTCTATAGGATCCACTTATAAAACTTCTAAATGACTGTATTACTTAATTGGAACGTAAGGGGAATTGGTAATTGTAAAACAATAAGAAGAATAAAGAACATGATTAAAAAATTTGCTGTTGATATCATAGCTCTTCAAGAGCCTATGATATCAGCAGAGAATATAACTTTAATCTGTCTAAAACTGGGTTTTAATTCACAAATGGCAAATATTAATAATAAAATATGGTTGTTCTGGAAAAATGGTTATGAAATTGATGTTTTGGATAATTCTGATCAGCTTTTAAATACTATAGTAAGTCATTCTTTATCTAAGTCAGTAGTTTTAATTACTATAGTTTATGCAAAATGTAATAGGGCTCATAGAATGTTGTTATGGGATCAGTTAAGAAATATTTCAGTTACTAGTTTACCCTGGTTAGTGGTTGGAGACTTTTTGGCTTGTAGTACTCTTTGCTCTAGAGGTATAGATGAATTTAACCATATGATTATAGACTATAAATTAGAAGACCCTGGTTACATTGGATCAAACTATACCTGGACAAATAATCATAAGTGGAAAAGACTTGATAGAACATTGCATAATGATAAATGGAGAGAAATTTTTAATATAACAAAGGTAAATCATTTGGCTAGAACATATTCAGATCATTCTCCATTGTTAATCTCAGTAACTAATAATTCAACATATAAAAAACCATCTTTTAGATTTCAGAATATGTGGTTAAGGCATGAAAATTTCTTAAAAACAGTGAATGATAACTGGTCTAAGGCAATCTGTGACTCTTCAAATATGTTTATATTTTGGTCAAAACTTAAAAGACTTAAGGAACATTTAAAAATATGGAATAAAGAAACATTTGGAAATATTTTTGATCTTTTAAGTAAAGTAGAAGAAGATATAAAAATTGCTGAGTTAAGATTAGAAGAAAATGATTGTTCTGAAAATCAAAGTAAGTTAAACAGTTTAAACATTACATATTCCATATTGCTTAAGAGAGAAGAGGATTATTGGAAACAGAAAAGTTATTCTAATTGGATCACAGATGGTGATAACAACACTGCTATGTTTCATAATTATGTAAAGAAGAGAAGATCTAAAAATATTATAAAAGGAATTCAGGAAAATAATAGTTGGATTGAAGATGATAGTTTGATAGGAGATTCTGCTGTGAAATACTTTTTTAATTTGTTAAATAAAACTCAAACTCAAAAAGATTTTTCTTCAGTTAGAACTGTTATTCCTAAAATGATATCGTCTGTTGATAATGATAGTATCTTAGTACTGCCTACTTTAGATGAACTTCATGCTGTTATTAAGAGTTTGAACCCTGATAGTGCTTCTGGAGTTGATGGCTTCAACTCCAGATTTTATGTTTCTTGTTGGTCTATTATAAAAAATGATCTTTTAAATGTTGTTATAGATTATTTTCTAGATGTTACATTACCTAAAGGTTTGTTTGCTACATTAATATGTTTAATACCTAAAAATAATTCACCTAAAACTTGGAAACATTTTAGACCTATAAGTTTGTGTTCTGTGCTGAATATTATAATTTCAAAACTTATAAACATTAGAATAGCTAAGTTACTGCCTTTTATAATATCTAAGGAACAAGGTGTATATGTAGAACATAGGCTTATTCAAGAGAACATATTAATAACTCAGGAGCTAGTTAAGGATCTGAATAGAAAAGTCAGAGGAGATAATGTAATTATAAACTTGGATATGTCAAAAGCATTTGATAACTTAGAGTTTAACTTCATTTATGATGTCTTGTTGTCATTTGGGTTTAATGATAGAGTTATTAAGTTGATTAAGAAAAGCATAGAGAATGTTAGGTATTCAGTTATAGTTAATGGGAATGCTTATGGTTTCTTTAAATCTGTTAATGGTCTTAGGCAGGGAGACCCTATGTCTCCTTATCTCTTTACTATAGCAGAGGAATTCCTAATTAGGGGTGTGAATAAATTAATTGAACATCATAGCTCTATGGCCTATAATATGAAAAGTTTAGTAAGGATTAACTGCTTAGCTTACGCTGATGACATTATTCTATTTGTTAATGGTTCTCAAACAAATATAAAAAAGTTAACTGAGTTTTTAGATTCTTATCAAGCTCTTTCTGGTCAACAAGTAAATACACAAAAACTACTTTCATAACTCCTTTAAGAATGAACAGATCAAGAATATCATCTTTAGAAAGTATTTTAGGTTTTAAACATTCTGATCTTCCATTTACTTATTTAGGCATTCTAATTCATACAAATAATCATTCAGTTCATTTTGAGAAGTTAATAGATAAGATAAGAACTAAAATTTTAGATTGGAACTCTAAAAAACTATCTTTTGGAGGAAAAATGACCTTAATAAACTCTGTTCTTATGTCATACCCTATATACTATTTGCAATCTATTAAGTTACCTTTAAAAACTATATCTAGGATTGAGAAGCTGTTTAATAAGTTTTTATGGGGGTCTAGTGAGACTGATAAGCATATAGTATGGTCTACTTGGGATAAAGTGTGTAAGCCTTATAAAGAAAATGGATTAAATATCAGAAGTATAAGAGACTTACAAACTGTTTTTTCATACAAACTCTGGTTTAACTTTAGGGATAATAAAACACTTTGGTCAGAGATGATGCATTCAAAGTACTGTAATAGCTTACATCCTTTACAATCAACATTGAAAATGACAGACTCTAAAATTTGGAAGAGAATGTATGAAGTTAGGGAAAGTGCTGAAAAACAAATAAGATGGAAGTTAGGTAATGGTAATGCAGATTTTTGGTTAGATCATTGGTATAATACCAAACCTTTAATAACTTCAACAGCAAGTAATTCTATACACTATACACAAATAAAGATTAAGGAGTACTGGATAGATGATGTATGGAACACTGATAAATTGTTAAGTATGTTGCCTGTTAATTATGTGAATGAAATCACAAAAGTTAATTTTAACCCATGCTTATCTGATTCTATAATCTGGAAATTATCAATTGATGGAAAATTCAATTTAAAGAGAACTGTTAATGAAGTAAGGATCAAAGCCATAGAGTCACAAATAAAAGATAAAGTCTGGAATAATATCTCACCAAAAAAATGTTCTTTTGTCCTTTGGAGAGTAATGAATAACATTTTAAGTATAGATATTAAGCTGCAACAGATTGGTTTTAGTTTAGCATCTAAATGCTCTAGTTGCCAGAATCTAGAAACTTTAAATCATGTCTTTGTATCATGTGAGTCGGCTTGGTATACCTGGTCATACTTTTCTACTATGTTTAGGATAGATATAGGTAGACATATGACTGTGAACAACATCATTAATCTTTGGTTATTGTCTACATCTAAAAGAATACATATTAGAACAATTTTGCCTGCATTGATTGTATACTCTATTTAGCATGCTAGAAATAGTTGTAAACATAAAGATAAACCCTTATCTCCCAAAAGGATAGTTAACAATATTCTATTCATGCTTGCATCTCTAGATTTAGGCTTGCGGTTGTCTAGGAAACATTGGTCTAAAGATCTGCATTTAGCCAAAGACTTGAAATGCTTTAATCATGTTAAATATACAAAATCATGTCTGTATGTTGTCTGGTCCTTGCCTGATCATAATAGACTTAAATTGAATTGTGATGGATCTGCTTTAAACAATGGTGAGGCTAGTTCTGGTTTTATAATTAGGAATAGTTTAGGAGTTACTTTAATAGCTAAAGGTGACTTACTTGGGAAGTGTTCTTCCATCACTGCTGAGGTTTTAGCTTTAATAAATGGGCTGATGTACTGTAAGGATCATGATTTATTATATGTAGATATTGAGACAGACTGTCTCAGCTTATTCAATATGCTTGCAAATGGCAGTTATCCTTGGTATTTAGATCAAATGCTTACATATTGTAGATCTTTGATTAAGCCACAAATGACCTTGAAACATATATATAGAGAGCAGAACTATGCTGCTGATTGGGTAGCAAAATACGCACTGAAAGTGAATTCTAATTTCATGGTTGAATCAATACATCATTTGAATGAATTAAATGCAATAACGTTATTAGAATCATTAAATCTAAGTTATTTCAGATTCTTTGATGATGATTAACTCTTTTGGCAAGTGGAAGCTTGACCAACATTTTGTTTTTACAGGTTAAGGAACAATAAACAGAGCTGCAGAATAAGGACATGGAAAGACTTGTTTAAGGAAAGAAGAAGAAGAAGAGAAGGCATGGAATGAAGCATGGAAGAGATAGACATTGCAGCTACGATATAGAATGGCATGGGAAGAGTCGTAGGAGTCGTAGGAGAAGAGAATGATGCAAGAGGAGACAAGGAAGAACATGTAAAAGTAGAACATGTAAACTGAAGTTAATATTTGAAGAGAAAGCTGTATAAAATGAGTTACAACTCATTACACATTTGTAAAGCTTTTTTATATATCAATAAAAATGTATTTTCTTGGGAAAAAAAAAACCATGCGAGTTCTTTGAAAAATTAAACATGCGAGTTCTTTGAAAAATCAATCATGAAAGTTCTTTGAAAAAATTAAACATGCAAGTTACTTTGAAAAATAAAAAATGCGAGTTCTTTGAAAAATTCACAATGTTATCTTTGTTTGAAAAAATCAATCATGCGAGCTCTTTGAAAAATCAATCATGCGAATTCTTTAAACAACAAATAAAAAAAATAAAAATTAATGGATCCACTTTTTTTCGTCTTAAAAAATATATCCGATGGTATTTTCAATTAAAATAAAATAAAATTTAATAAATGAAATTATTTGTAATTTTTCCATCCGAAAAAATTAGTTGTACCTAAAATTAAGTATTAAATGATAATGAAATAGTTGAATAGATATTTTTGCATAGGTCTTTTTAATATCATTACTATTTTGAATATTTCATTGATTATATAGGTCAAAAGTAGAAACCATACGAAATTGCAACTTTTATCGCTTAGATAATGTTTTAAATCCAATTATATTGTGTTTGGATTGGATCAGCCGAAATATTATTCTATTGAAGCCCATAATGGGCCTATATCGCAGCCGGTTAAGGATTATAAAGATACGCTGAACAAGAGCAACTAATCATCTTGCAGGTCATTTGAGACTTGTTTTTTAATTATTCAATTTTGCGTATTAACGAAAATCAAAACATACGTGATAGGATGAAAAGGAAAAACAAAATCGAAATTAGAAGACCTATTAAGGAAGAACCATTAGTGAATTCATTCGAGTTAATTTAGCAATGAAAAACGTTATAATATATTTATGTAACTTCGTCATTTCATGGAATAATTTACTATATGCATTTCTCATCCACATACCAATATGAACGTAGTCATGCAATTATTAATTGTAAAACTAATCCATGAAATAATCATTTTATATAATGCTAGATAAGAGGATATCTCTCATATTAAAAATACAAGGCATATCAAACATACCGTGCAACACACGTATAGCACCCAGAAGCTGATAATAAGCTAGCGAAAGATAGTGTTGAGTTCGTATGAAGTCCGGGATTCTTCAAGTTCAGTAGATGGATAATGTACATGTCGACCTTCGTACGTGGTTATCACCATCCGAGGATCATCGGCCAATCTCTCTACTCTCTTCTTCACGGTACAATTATCTTCTGTACACCGATAGTAACTCCTGTTGAAATAAAGTTCGAAGAACGTTTATTGTAGATAGTACTGTTATTAACAGTGCATTTCTTAGAGTTTGCACATTATTGGTTAGGGTATGGCTATATATACCCAAATGTGGTTTAAATATATCCAAAAAACGCAGTTGACTTTTGTTTGATTTTTTTAGGACAAAACCCTTGAACTTTCATTTAATATCCGAATTGCCACTAAGTAAAAAAAAAAACACTAAATATATCCTAGATACACCCAATTCACAAAACAATCTATTTGGTTATGTATACCCAAAAAAACACAACTCTCTACTAGATCAAACCCCATATTACTACAATTTTGTGAAATTTTTCAAATTGTTCTTGAACATTCAAAGTTGCCTCAAGAACATTCAAACTCTTTTTAATTTTTTTAAACTTCTTCTAATGAAAACACAAATTCAAAACTTGTTTTTTTGAAGTTTTTTTTAAAAAAAATTAAAAATTTAATTACTTAAAAAATCATAATTTTAGGGTGTTTGGAGACCATTTTCCGGCCGAAATTCGACCGGAAAATGACCATTTGCGAAACCTGAGCGTACCATAGGTACAGGGAGGGCGTACCGGCCGGTACGCACCCCCTGTACCGACCCTCTGTACCGATGGTATGGGGTGGCGTACCAGCCGGTGCGTACCCCCTGTACCGACCGGTACACCCCCTCTGTACCGGTCGGTACATGGGGGGCGTACCGGCCGGTACGCCCCCCCTTACCTATAGTACGCTCAGCCTTCGCAAATGGCCATTTTCCGATCGAATTCCGGCCGGAAAATGGCCTCCAAACACCCTAAAATTCTGATTTTTTTACCTAATTCAACCATAACCCTAAATTTTGATACTAAGACTAAGTTTTCATATTTTAGTTCGCCGGATTTTAGTTCGCCGGATTTTAGTTCGCCGGATAAATTAGAGAGAACTTGAAGGTTTTAGAGAGAAGTTAGAGAGTGTAAGAGAAAAAATGAGGTGGATAAGATTAGTAAAAAGAAACCCTTATATACCTAGAAAATGATATTTTTGTCAAAATTTAGGTAAACTTATACCACCTTTGGGTAAACTCAAAATTGGGTATACTTAAACCACATTTGGTATATATATAACTTGACCCTATTGGTTATTGACAAAGTTACGGATAAAACTTAATCATACCAGAGATTTATATATCTTAAGTAGAAAATGATGGTGGTGGTTGTAGATTTGTTTTATATAAGAAGAATTATTATCAAATTATAGGATATTATTGGACCTAGCTAGAAACTAATGCATGCATGATTAGTGAATCAAATTACAGTGCTGCAATGTCATAGTTACCAAATAAAACGAGGAGAAGATAGATATAGGACCTACTAGTTTGTAGCCAAATCTCAGATTAAACGAACTCACCGGTCGGTAGAGGAGTGAAATAACAATGAGTCAAGTTGAAATTGTTTAAAGACATTGAATCTAAAGTTACTAACCCCATGGTTACTTATCTTCTTTCAAATTCAAATCTTGATCACTTTCTTACCGCTACAATGTGTTAGCTATTTAAATTATTATAGTGTCGCGTGACTCAAATTATCTTTTAGGATATATTATTTTAATAAATAAAACTTTTTTTTAATTCATGTTATCAAAGTGCAGTTTGATTATTGGTCGATTTGATAAGAGAATATTCTCCTGTCTTGCGGTGAGTTCGTCAAGGTTCGGGGCGACACACTATTTTTTTAAATTATGATATGGTGTTTTTATTATATTTGATTTTTTTATCTGATTTTGTTGGATTTGATATTTTGTTTTGATCATGTTCGATTTGGTATTCTATTTTGATCATGTTCGATTTGGTATTCTGATTATGTTTGGTTTGGTATTCTGATTATGTTTATTGTTCAATTAGATCTTGTGGGTTCCATGACTAATATGACATGAAAATACGACTCTCTATAATTTATTAATACCCAACTTAATGGGAAGAACTTTGTCTATTGGAGTTTTACTCCGAAAAATTTCTTTGGGACAAAAACACGTGCAGATGTGCCTGAAGTACATAACTTCAACTTACTGAAAAAACCAATGTTGAGAGATATGCTATCTTTCTTGATAAATGGGAGACCGATAACGCATTTACCACTTGGATTAATAAATTTGTAACTCAGACGACTGATATTTAAATGGTTTAAGTATGACACCACAAAAGAAGTTATGGATCATTTGAAGAGAATGTAAACTCAATCTAACTTTGCTTACAATACTCGTTAAAGTACGATATTTGTGCTCTATGTTCAAATGATACGTGTATCTCTAGTTTTTATGATGATATGTCTAATTTTTTGGATCAATTAGCTCTTACAAAATTTGTAGGTTTGAAGATGTTCAAACCTTATATTCCTAGGAAGAAAGAACAAAATTTGGTGTAGTTTTTTGAGGGATCTACGTTCCGACTTTGAAGAATTGTGTGGAACAATTCTTCATATCTCACCTTCCCGTTATCGATTCGGTAGTTCATGAGTTTATTACAGATGAGACTCGTGTCACATCTTAGATTGACAATGGTCAAATTTAACTAATATTTTAGTTGTGTTTGGTGTCCTACATTCACCTTTTGTTCGAAACCATCATATACAAGCACTAATGGTAACCTTTGATTAGTGTACTTTATGTAAAGCTAACAATCATTGGAAATCTCAATACACATCGCCGAAAGCAAAATAACAACTCAGTAGTCTTCCTCAACAATTTTGTTCCTGATGAATAGGTGCTGATGAGTCCGGATTCCGTCAGCACTTCGGACAGAGTCAGTTCGGACAATGTCTACTTAACCGGACAAGGGCAGTTCGGACACCATCATCCAATGGACTGTTCGAACAGAACTAAAGTACTTAAAACCTAATCACTTCTTGACTAAGCTTCTTGTTCTCCTACTTAGAACTAATGGGTCCTTAAACTCGACCCGGGTCCATTAAACACGACCCGAAAGCCCAAAAGGCCCAAATATAAGGGTATAAATACCCAACCACCAACATTAAATGAAGGTAATGAAAATTAAATACAACCAGGCTGCTCGATTCTCCCTCTACAATCTCCCTAAACATTAAATACTCACAAACTTCGACAAAACTCTAAACAAAAATGACAGACTTACCCTCAGATAAAAACAAACCACACCAGGTGCATCAAGAGCAATGAATGTGATATTCTCAACTGTTGGGAATATGGGTGTTGTGAATACGGGGTCGTTCACTGGTTTTATTACATTCTCAACTGTTGGAAATATGAATGTGATTAGTGTACTTTATGTAAAGCTAACAATCATTGGAAATCTCAATACACATCGCCGAAAGCAAAATAACAACTCAGTAGTCTTCTTCAACAATTTTGTTCCTGATGAATAGGTGCTGATGAGTCCGGATTGCGTCAGCACTTCGGACAGGGTCAGTTCGGACAATGTCTACTTAACCGGACAAGGGCAGTTCGGACACCATCATCCAATGGACTGTTCGAACAGAACTAAAGTACTTAAAACCTAATCACTTCTTGACTAAGCTTCTTGTTCTCCTACTTAGAACTAATGGGTCCTTAAACTCGACCCGGGTCCATTAAACACGACCCGAAATCCCAAAAGGCCCAAATATAAGGGTATAAATACCCAACCACCAACATTAAATGAAGGTAATGAAAATTAAATACAACCAGGCTGCTCGATTCTCCCTCTACAATCTCCCTAAACATTAAATACTCACAAACTTCGACAAAACTCTAAACAAAAATGACAGACTTACCCTCAGATAAAAACAAACCACACCAGGTGCATCAAGAGCAATGAATGTGATATTCTCAACTGTTGGGAATATGGGTGTTGTGAATACGGGGTCGTTTACTGGTTTTATTACATTATCAACTGTTGGAAATATGGGTGTTGTGAATACAGGGTCCGGGGTCCGGTCCGCATATTTCGTCTCCGTATATAAGTAAGAACAGTACGGGGTCCAGTCCGCATATTCCGCCTCCGTATATAAGTAAGAACATCACGATCTTAACCAGTCCATATATTCCGCCTCCGTATATAAGTAAGAACATCACGATCTTAACATTAGTATGATATTGTCCGCTTTGGTGCCCAAAGGCCCGCACGGGTTTGCTTTTGGTCCACTTCCAAAAGTCCTCATACTAGTTGAGATATGTTTTTACTTATATACCATTGATCCTTCCAATGTTTAACCGATGTGGGATGTGGAACTTTGGTATCCACCTTAATAAATCCTCCTCTCGAACAAAGTACTACCTTAGCCTCCTCTCAATTGACTTTCATCCGCCCACTCTAATCAGGTTGGAAGACTACCTGACCATAAAGGCACTACAGATATTACTGCTCACTTCCTATTAGACCACACTTGTCTTGTTTCTTATTGTCACTCCCCACTCCAATCAAGTACCATCGCTTGATGAGTCACGGGAACTCCGAACTAGGATCTCTAGAACAGATCACCTTGAGAAGGACATCTGGCTATATTCGACTTCCGAGAATTTCACCACCGTCGCTATCTATCTCGCTCTGGCTCTCATACCATGTGTTGGGAATATGGGTACCGCATATTCCGCCTCCGTATATGAGTACAGACAACACGATCTCAACACTAGTATGATATTGTCCGCTTTGGCACCCGAAGGCCCTCACAACTTTTCATTTGGTCCACTACCAAAAGGCCTCATACTAGTTGAGACATGTTCTTACTTATATATCGCTGATCCTTCCCATGTTTAACCGATGTGGGATGTGGGACTTTGGTCGCCACCCTAACATCAACTTTTTTTCAATCTTGTTACAACTAGTCAATTGTGTAAATCTGGTCATTAAGTCTTCTTTTCTAATTGCATTTATGTTATACATGGTTATCGTACATAGAGAGTGATTGGGATATGCTGTATATTGGAGAAGTCTATGTTTTGGAGGAACTCAAAACGATTGATGTTGTTACCTCTAGTGTTGATTTGTTTTCGTTTTATTTGATTTATTTTTCATATGAATTTTGTCTTTGGCATCCCATTTGAGACATGTATTCGCGTCATATTTAAAGTTTTTAATCTCTACATGTGTTTTGAGTTATCTAAACATTTATAATATCTCTCACTATAGTGGTTGTAAATTAATAAACTTTTATGCTTTGTCATGTTCCCCCTTTTGATATTCTCCATTCTGATGTATGCGGTACACTTTTACGTTTCCATAATGGGTGGTTCAACCTCTTATGTACTTTTTATTAATGATTATACTAGTTATACATTGATTTATTTTGTGAAATGATTTCACTTAGTTACTTGCATTTGATGGTACCATACACCAATCATCTTGTACTGATACATCTCAACCGATTGGTGTTGTAAAAAGAAAATATAATCACCTTGTTGAGACTACTCTTTCTTTGCTTTATCTACTAGACTTCCTAGTTTCTTTTTTAAGAAAATCACTTTTGACCGTCGTACATGTGATTAATCGAATTCGCACTGCATACAATTTAGGAATGTCTCCGTTTCAGAAGTTACATAGACAACCTCTAGATTATTTCTATTTATGAGTGTTTGGATGCACGTGTTTTGTCCTCCACCCTCATGTCGAACAGAACAAGTTGTCTCATAAAATGCATATTCTAGGTTATAGTATTGGACATAAAATATATCGTTACTTTATTTCACAAGTCAGAAAGTATATGCATCTCAACATGTCATATTGTTTTTAATATATTTTGTTTTATTTGATTCCAAGAAAATCACATGACATAATGAAGACAAAACTTCAAGCTATTGATCCCTTAAAAATCCACATCGATACATCTATTATTCTTGATATACGAGTTCATGAGACATCTACAAGATATGATATTACTTTTTCTCTGTTCATGTCTGAGTCTACTCGGTTAATGCCCGAGTTTACTTTTCATTCTCCCTCTCATGAAACTACAGATTCTCCACCTCTCATGAGATTTACTCGTATAAGTAAGTTTACTAAACTTCCAAGTTTGGTTATTCTTTTTACTCTACTCCATTTATTTCTTTCATAGAAAATATACTTGAAATATATGAACCTAAATCGTATAAATAAGTTGTTTCTGATCTTTGGTGGCAAAATGAAATGGATGAAGAACATATTTCTCTTTATCAGACTCATACATGAAATGTGATCGAACCTCGACCTGATAAACATATAATTGTTTATTATCAAGTTTTTTAAAATCAAAACACTATAATTGGTTGAGATGTACAACACCCGTTTTGTAAAAAAAAAAATAGTTCACAAAAATATGAAATAGATTATGAAAGATCTTTGTTCCAACGATAGAAAATGACAATAGTTCATATTTTTATTGTTGTTGCATCCGTTTGCGAGTTGAAGATTTTTAAGTTGTACGACCCCTCTTAAATGTCGCTTACGAATTGGGTAAGTTTGCCCGTTTAAAACAAAACTCTATATGGTCAAACAAATTTTTCGAATTTGATTTGAAATCCTCTCAAAATTATTGTTTTATTTGGGGTTTTTAAGTATTAGTTAATAAAAGAAAATATTTACAGAGTGTCGGATCTTTTCACTAAGAATGGGAAGAAAAAATTGTCGATTAATAGGGCCGACAACGATGCGTGATTGTTCTTCAATCTCTAAATAATATATACTCCCTCCCTTCCCTTTTATATGTCGTTTTAGATAATTGCACAGATATTAAGACAGGTAATCATGACTTTCCAATTCAATAAAGCTTATAAAAGCAATTAATTTTATTGGTCTAACCATAATTAATGCTCTCTTTGTCTTATACAAAACAAAAAGCAAATTAGTGGGATTGGTTCAAATATATTTAATGTCCAAATAATAACCTAGGACGACAATTAATTTGGAATTGTAAAATTTCTCTAGAACGACTATTAATTCGGAAGAGTATTCTATATCATTGATCATGAATCAATAGTGTAATGTAATATTGAAAGATAGTATAGTTTAATTCCTAACTTACACTAATAGGCGGCACTAAAAAGTAAGCATAAAGCTACTCACATGGGCCTAATATCAAGCTGCATTCAACATCATGATTTGAATTTGTCTCTTGCAAAGTTATATACTTCACCTATTATTACCCACTTTTAGTTTAGTTATACAATATTTTGCACCACTTTAATCATTAGATCTTCCACAAATTTACCCATTGAGATCTCCTGCACACAGTCTGTAAAAGCTGTGTAGCAAGCAATACTAACCCCCATATAATAAGACAATAAAAGTGACGGTCATCTTAGTAGATACTAGTGAATAGATTATGAACCACGTTTAGTTTGAGCGAAATTTAAAAAAAAAAACAGAACAAAAAACGAAAATAAAGGGTTTAAATAATTCAGCTAGTGTTACCTGGGATGCATGGTGTTCTTGACAACTTTCTGACCGTATTTCCTCCATTTGTAACCATCATCAAGAACATCGATATCGCTCAAGGTCTTGAAGCAAAACCTAGGTTCCCTCTTTCTGGCTTTTATCTTCTTTTTTATTGTAGAAACCCCGAAATAATGTTGGTAATCTAGGCCACTCCCTGGTAAGTTTATGCCCAAGCGCTTATCATTAGCCCTGTACAAAACAAATCACGTCTTAAATCAATAGCTAGAGAGAGCGAGAGGTCAAATATATAATTGAAACGTTAGTTAGTGCATAATGTGTCAAGTTTAGTAGATGATTCTTGAATGCGCCTGGATGACAACCAAAGTAATGTGACCTATTATAGCCTAAACCCCGTAATGTTAGCTACGACCAAAATGTGAAAAAATAAATCATCACACCCTTTAAACAATATTTTACAATTGTTAATACATTAAATGCATTGGATGGGATTAGAATTCCAAAACTATAAAAGATGGTAGAGAAAGCATTGAGATGAGTTTGAGTTATAGTTGTACCCTAGATTAGGAGTTGATCTTTGGAAAGGAAGACAAGTGTCTCCTCTTCTTTGGGTTTCAGTGAGATTAGGAACAAGAGAAGGCGTTGGAGGTGCAAGATAGGTACTACTTGGCATTTCCAAATCACGGAGAAGAGATAAGGGAGGGTTTAAGCTCAAAGTTGGTGGGATTAACAACATGAGCTCTTGCTCTTGATGGAAAAACCCTACGTGAGATGACATCTCTCTTTTTCTTCTCGATATTGAAACTTTAGGAAGGTGTTGCTTTAATAGTGGACTACAATGGAAGCTTTTGAGTTTATGTTCTTATATATCATTAAGTTATATAATAGGTTGATCTTTAAATTAAAATATTATATTAATAATATAGTGGTTTTACCTGGGACATCAAAGAAGCTATAAATACAAATACAAAATTAACACAATCGTTTGAATTTTCTTTTCCATTTTTTTTTTCAAACAACCAGTAAGATTAATTAAATTTTATAAAAAAAATTAAATAATTCTTTTTTGTAAAATTAAATCCAAAAAAAGTTGTGGAGTCTTAACGTTCAATAGGATGATTAAAAAGAACTAATCCATATCTTTTAACCATTCTATTTTCTGTCGAAATTTATTTTGGCCAACTATCTTGTAATACTTGGTTATTATTAAAATTATATTAACAATAATAAAATCACTTTTATTTCAATTCATTATCTACAACGACAAATTTTTAATTTTTTCAACAGAAAATTATAAAATTCCGCGACTGGTCAGCTGTAAGAACTCTAAAGTGACACCAAATTTAGAAATCATAATATATTTGGTAGCAACATATCTACTAGATTTTATGAGGTATGTATTTTTATCTCGCATTTTTCAACAATATCTCTTATAATATTGAACTTAACACTTACATGCTTAGCTCGACTATGCACATTAATTTTTTATATAGACATATTATAATTGAGAATCAAATCAAATCTGAATTACTTCTTGCTTGAGTTTAATTTTTGAAAGTAGGTCTTTAATCCACATAGATTCTTTCACTGCTTCAATTAATCTTATTTATGCTTCAGTAGATGATAAAGCTACTATGTGTTGTATACTAGATATCAAATGATTGTATTTCCTTCAAGTGTGAAAACATACCCACTAATATATTTCCTTATATCTAAATCCCAACGATCTTGGAGAATGAAGTCTTTTTTTAAGACTATACTTTCTTCTATTGACCCTTTGAGGTATTTTAAGAACCCACATTCCCAATGAATGCTTCCAGGTTTACTCATAAACATGTTGATAATACCTATAACATAAGATAGATAGGTCTACTTCAAAAAAGTATATACACAATGCTTCCCACAACACTAGAATATAGTATTTTTCTGTGTTTATGCATTATGAATCATGTTTGATATATGAAAGTTTAAAATATGCTCCACTTGTTATTGAAACATTTTTAACTTTAACAATTGGAATCTATCCAAAATCTTCCTCAAATAATATTATTACGATAAATATAATATACCATTTTTCTATCTCTTTTAATATCAATACTTGATGTTCTACCTACTTGAAACAAATATTTCATCTATATATCATAGTAGGTAAATATTATATTTACTTTATAACAAAAATACAAGAATCATTATTGTTTTTTCACGAACTTATGTTCTATCATAAATTTGTAAATATTTGACTCCAAAGTCTTGGAGACCTTCTAACCTATAAAGTGAGGCTTTGAACAGTACATCGTCCCTCGACTATCGCGTTTGGTGGCAAATAGTCCCTTGACTTTCAAATGTCCGTTGACAGTCCCTGGACTATCGCGTTTGGATAAAGTTAGTCCACCAGATCCTCTGATCCATGAGAGGATGCCACCTGTCACCATAGTCCCATATTTTTGTATCACCACTAGTCCCTTGAGTTTAGTTTTTCGTAATATTCTACATTTTGGATTTGACCTAAACTCAAAGGACTAGTGGTGATACAAAAATTTGGGACTATGGTGACAGGTGGCAGCCTCTCATGGATCAGAGGATCTGGTGGACTAACTTTATCCAAACGCGATAGTCCAGGGACTGTCAACGGACATTTGAAAGTTAAGGGACTATCTGCCACCAAACGCGATAGTCGAGGGACGATTTACTGTTCAATGCCTATAAAGTGATTTCTTCAATAAATACACTTTATTTTTATTCTTTTGAACTTCAAAACCCTATAAAGTGATTTCTTCATACTCCATATTTTCATGAACAAAGTTTTTCTTCACATTCATCTGCTTTAGCTTTATGTCTCGATGAACTATAATAAACATTAATACACGTATAGAAATGTGCTTAATCATATGATAAAAAATCTCATTATAATCAATACTATCTCTCTAGGTGAAACCCCTTACAACTAATATGTCATTAACCCTAGCTGATTTATGCCCTTGGCTGTCTGTTATTTTTCACAAACAACCACCTGTAATCAATTATGTTTTCTTGTTTAGGCCTATTAACAATCTTTCATATTTTATTTTTATATAGTGAATTCATCTCTTCTTTAGTTGTGTCTTCCCATTATTTCTATTTCCGTGAATTCTCTGCTTCATGATAGTAATTTAGATATGCATATTCAATATTTTCAGATGTTATTAAAGCAAAATAGTCATTTAACCTTGTTGATGAAACAATTTCTATGCATGTTTAGTCTCGGTCTAGTAAATAGTTTGATAATTTACTAGCATCAATAAAAAATTATTCTCCTACTTATTTTTCATCTTTTTAATCATTTATGACTTTAGTATTAACTCCACCTCCATGAGAGATCCGTGTAATTATTCTTTTCGAGACATCATTTCACGTTATCTTTAAATCTACACTCGATATTATTCTTCTTTTCTCTGTATCATTATGTCTTACCTTTATTTTTATAGATTTTAAAGTCTAAAATACATTTTCATCAAATACCACGTTTATGTTTATAACATATTTCTTTGTGTCTATTAATCAAATTTTATAAACTTTAGTACCCTTATGATACTCCACAAAAATTATTTTCAAAACTCTTGGTTTAAGCTTCAATTGATCTTGATGCACATATTCAATAAGGACTAACCTTTTCATATGCTTACACATTGGTTTTTCATTCAACCATATGTCCTATGTTTTGTTGAAGTCCACTGCAGAACAAGGAGATCTATTTATAATATAAACTATTGTACCAGCAGCTTCGACCCAAAATGTTTCTCCAAGACCTGACTCATTCAAAATAAATCTAACATTTTCCATAATAGTTATATCTAATCATGTTGGCCGCTCCATTCTATTGTGCACTATACACACACATGTAATATGTATTTTAATACCACTCTTCATACATAAATCATTGAATATTGAGTTATAAAATAATACACCATTATCAATCCTCAAGACTCTAATCCTCTTTGGCAGTTGATTTTCAATCATTTCATTATACTCATAAAATCTTTAAAATATTTCATCCTTACTTTTTTAAAATAATAACCAAACTTTTGTCCTCTTATATATGGTTGATAAGAAATATTGATTACGAATAGAGACAAAGTGAGCTATGAACCTCCCATAGATTAATATACAAGTATCTTAGAATATCTCCTATTCAACGCCTTCCAATACTAAACCTTAGTTTCTTTGACTTTCCTATAATACAATGTTCACAAAAGATTAAATATTAGTATAATTTTTTTAATTAATCATTTTACTTAATACTTTCGAATTGTTTAAGCTCATATGGCCCAATATACTGTACCATAAAGAGGTTGAATTTTTCTTCTCTTTGATATTACCATTTATGGAATATAAGTTTCACAAATAAAAAATAAACATTATTCACCAAGGTTCTATTAATAGATGTGACATTTTTTATGAAATCTAATCACACCAGCTCCTATGTCATATTTATAACCAAATATGTACAAGGTTTATGCTGATATTAAATTCTTTATAAGATTAGGAACATATCTAACATTTTGAAGCATCTTTATTGTCCATCAATACCATGTATGAGAATAGTTCATTGACCATCATATCCTAACATTATTATTGTGCCAAGAATACTATTTTATTCCACAAATCAATCTTTCCTATTTAGCATGTGTGAAGTACAACCTGAACCTATGACGTATGTGTCTTTTGTTTGTGCATCATTTACACTTAATTCCTCGAAGTAAATCGTTTATTCAACAATAACAATAACCTCTCTCGATGCTTCACCATCTCTATGCTTTTGTCTTCTCTGAGGATAGTTCTTTTTTATATGACCTTGATGTCTGTAAAAACGATATGTCACTCTAGACCCAGAACTTGATATTCTTATACTCATCAATTTTTTTATAAAAATATCCCTTGAAGTTATAGTTTGAGATATTCCTCTCTTTAGAGTATGTATCAAGAAGTATGATTTATGTCATTGTTCAACTATCTCTCTTTTACTAGACATTGCAGCTGAAATCACATCTTTTAAGTTTAAAGAATCGTGGTCATATTTCAATGTATGTTTTAGTTTATCATAACTAGCTAATAAAGAAGTCAAGAACAATATACCTTGAACCTCTTCCACAACAAATACATCTAAAATAATCGAATCAACAACCATTTTTAAGAAATCAACATTACCATTCCCATTTTTTAATTAACCATCTTAAAAGTGTTAAATTGTATATAGATTTTATTTGGTAAAGAACTATCCATATATAGGTTTCCAGCGAAGACCATATTTCGATCATAATATAACATTTATTAATTTAAAAAAAAATATGATCTATAACATTCATGATAATTAAGCCCATAACTTTTTATGGTTCCATATTTCTTGGATCAAGAATTACCATTATTTGATATCTTGAGCTTGATATCTCATTCCCCGCCTCATATGTTTTTTGTCATTCTTACTCAGAGGAACAAGTATTTATAGTTTATGGTCTGCCAAAACATCATACAGGCTAAAATTTTCAATATAAGCCACCATCCATATATTCAACAAAGAATAATCTCATGTACTATCAAATTGATCGATCTTCATTATTGAATTCACCATTAAATTTGTCACCAAGATGCTCTGATACCAATTTTATTGGACATATTATAAACATATTTTATATTTATATTATGAAAATTAATTATTATATATCCAAGAATCAACAAAATTTATCAAGTCTTACTAAAAACTTAAACAAAGTAAATTTATAAAATTAACGAAAAATGATTTGATAACCCAATTTACTAATCTGGAATGGATATATCTACATTTGGATCGAAAAGAAATCATTGGAAATTTCTTATATGGAAATATGATTCAAGATACAAGAACTGCTTAAAGAAAAAGAATAACACTTTATTTTTCAATGTATAGGTTAATATAAGCTGGAAATCAACTCTCGAATTGATAATAGATCCTCTAAAAAGAATACGTTCTAATTACATATATAAAATTTTGACCTTTAACCAGATGGCTAAAAAAACTGATTAATCTTCACCATTGATCTTCATTAATCAAATTGCACACTATCGCAAAGACTCATTTATCTTCGGCTATAACCATATTCAGCCAAAACCTATCTTTGGCTAATCTCTAACTTCAGCCAATAAAACTTTGGCTATGACCACGTTTAGCTTCAACCAAAACTAAAACGTTCAGTTAAAATTAAAACTACAGGGAAAATAATAACCAAATAACCATAAAATACGGCAAAGATCGTTCGAGATGATTCAACCTACCTACCAAAAAATAGTGGCAATCCATATGAAACAATTCTTAAAATATATCAAATAACAAAATATAAAAGGTGCATCAAGGCTCGAAAGTGCTCTACATCTATAAATAATATCCAAAAATGAAGAGATCCAACCTACTTGACTGCAATAGTCCAAAACAAGCCGAAGTAATGAGAGAACCTACATGAAACAAAATTAAGTAAGTTATGACTTAGTGCCAAAAAATCTGAAATGAAAATCATAGAGCATACCATGCAATACCACAGATATAAGGGATACAACAGAGCGAAAGATTCTTGAGTTAATCTTTCTCCAAACATCTTAGATAATAAAACCAAAACTAACGTGTCAGAGATGGCGACGACTAATAGAAGATCAATTTCCATCCTTCAAAAATCAAGTAGGCCAATAAAATATTTTCAGAGAGAATCTAAACTTTGTACTATCCATATCCCTAATGAAAAGAGTGAAGACACAACCATGTAAAGACAATTATTGATTGAGGTATTCAACTCTATGGATGAATTAAAAAAGAAATCTCTATTTAACTCTTATTTTTTATGAAGAAAATAAGTTTTTTTTTATCGAAGGTTACTTTTTTATTTATATTTTTTTATATTTGGTGGATATTATATACGAATAATAGATCATTATAGTTGAAGATTGATTGGTGTTGTTCATCTAATCCTAGGACACCAGAATATTGAACCATGAACGAAGAAAGGCATGCGAGAAAAACATATTGTCTAGTGATTGTGAGACTCAAATTCTTGACTGGGGAGGACGACGAAGGCTTTTGCTCTTCCATCCCTCGGATAGGTAGAGAGAAAGGGAATAGATTTTGGTTTTTTCATGTTGTCAAATAGTTGAACAATAAAAATAGATGACGAATGCCTGATCGAATTGATCAAGTATTATAGGAACAAGGTTCAAATCTACTGACCTGTTAGGATACCTATCATAATCATAAATGGCTCGTCTCTCTAGAATATGATTAATAATTTTAGTGTAAGTATTACAAAAAGTACATTCAAATTAGTTAAAACCTCAAATATGAAGCTTATTCCAAGTGGATAAGTGAAAACAATTATAAGCTATAATATAATATCACAAACATCATATTATGATACATCAATTCAACCCACTCGAGAAATGAAATAAATTTTTTGTATGGAAATAATAATATTTACATTATCTAAAATGTTTTTTCATTTTTTACATTGGAAATAATTTGTTTGTTTTGGAAATAATAAAATGTTTTTTTATAAAATTTACATTACATAAAATGAAATCTTGGATGGTCTGTCATTTGGATGAGAGAAATACTCGTGAGGTTTGAGAGAGAAAGCTAGAAGCTTCCGGCATAGTGCGGTAGAAGATAAAACTGCAAGATATTATAAGATCCATAATTCATTTGTAAGTGGAGAGTGCTTTGTAACAAAGATAAGTGGTTGAGTGTTTGGTATTTGAGAGATTTTTTTATAACCTCATATATATAATTTGTTTATGATGCATGTGGATTTAGGATATTTTCACAATCTGAACTACGTTTAATCTTTCTTGTGTGTACTTATGTTTACATTCTTGTTATTTTCTTGATTTGTTATTTGGGGTGCATAACTAAGATTTGACTACAAACTAAAGTTGTGTGGATCATTTATTTATTATCACTGATTCAATGCTACCACAAAATAAGTTTCGGTTGAAGCGATTGAGTTTAATTTAACGGATGTCCGAAATTTGGTTGTTACTGGGATCTGTTGGTATTAATTTCTTTGAAGCAGTGGTTCTTTTGTACGAGGAGTTTCCTTAACAAGTAGTATGTCGAGCATGGATAATCTAAACCAACAAGGTGTATAATGTTGAAACAAAGATAAAAGTATGACGATCGTTTCAGATCTTGAGGTTAGAGAGAATGTTTTCATTAAAAAACCAAGAAAAGCCACCAATAGAGTTTTATGAAGTTCAACCTTGAAAATTTCAACGAAGATAATGATTTTGACCTCTAGAGAAGTAAGGTTTGAGTTGTCCAAGTATATAAATGATTAGTTGCTGCCATTGACGAGAAATATTCGGATAAGAGTGATATCGAGGTGTTTTACAAAGCTCATAGTGACCTCATATTAAGCTTCAGAGATGAATTTCTCCGTGAGGTATATGAAGATCCTACGACGGTGGGGATATGAAATCAGCTGAATGTGATTTAAATAAATAAATATCTGGATAATATATTATATTTAAAAAAAAGTTGTATACGCTGTCAATAATTGTAATCAAAGAGATCCGAAGACACCTAAATGATTTGAATAGAAACTTTATTGATTTTATGCAATTACCTTCAACTTTATCTGGATATAGGTTTTGACAAATTTGTTTTCTAAAATTAAGAATTACATATGAGATTTTTGTCTCAAATCATATATCCAATAAAAGATATATATATATATATATCAAATAGATAAAGACTTATATATATGAAGAAACTGATTGGTGAAGTCGATTATGAAAACTATCGATGTTAAATCGCTAAGTTAACATATTTTACATATCATAAAATTAGACTTTATCATATGAAAAATCAAATACTAACCAAGTGTAGCGTGCAACTTATTAAGTCATATTTTATTTTATATTTTTCTATAAATAAATTAAATGAAAAAATAAATTACTCTCGTATTATTCGCAGACATTTAGTTGTTGAGTTCATTATTATTATAAATTGTAAGATATTAATAATATAAGTGATAGAAAAATATTTGAAATATACTTAAATACATCTCTTAGTTTGTTTATATCTCTTTTGGATTATTTGGTTTGATCTAATGGAACTTTAAACAACACTATGTTGAAGAAATCTGTAAGAAACAAATCATGATATGTTTAGTCGATGATGATTAACGGATGTAAACCACATATGATGGATATATAGATGTTATATTATTTCCTTAAAACTAAAAAGCTTGAGTTTAATGAATAATGATGTATTCATTCAGTTAAAATTCCCATGTAAGTCAAACCAAAAAAGTTATTCACATCTAATCTAATATTTGAGCATATGGCGTGTAAATTAAAAGTGGTTTATGATTATTTGATTCACAAACAACTCTAATTATATAGAGGGAATAAATAGAGTTGTAATCCTAGAATATAATCATAAATATAATATAAGAGAATTGCCCAATATCAAAGTATTTCTGAATTTATCTAACCATAAATATAATATAATTGTATTGTCCAATCTATCTAACCATACTAAATATAGTCTTTAATAATTCTCCACGGTTTGAGCAGGCGTGCAACAACTGCTCAAACTAGACCTGAATAACTAAAAATATTGTCGAGGAAATCCTTTAATAAATGTATTAACATATTCAAAAGAAAATGGCACATGAAAAATCAGATCTCACCAATTTGTACATTTTCACTCATGAAATAAACGTCCATCTTAACATGTTTTACTCATTGCTGTTGAACTAAGTTTTGAGACAAGTACATGATAATTATGTTGACGTAGTAAATGTTGGTGGTGTTGGTAATAGAATCATGTTGCTCAAGAAGAAGATTTCAAGGCCAACTAGCTTTAACGTTAACATTATCCACTCCTTTATATTCTCTTTGACATTAGATCATAATATAGTAAGTTATAATTTTGAAGAGAACGAAACCATATTATCGCCAAGAAACACATCTTATCCTAATGTTGATCTTCTCGAATAAGAACATCCTCCCAAGTTAGCTTTAGAATAGAAAATCAAAGATAATAATGGTGTCATAATAAGACTTATAACATAGTTAATAGTAACATAAACATATATAAGAATTTGATTCATAAGATTAAAATGTGTTTTTTATAGATAGACTTAGTCAACTGCATAAAAGATGTCAGGGTTAGCAAAAGTGAGGTATTGTACGGTTACAATTAATCTTCTATATAACATATCATCGCGTAATAATTAATCATCTGATGCACTCAATTTAGAAGAAGTGTCCATAGACATGTTATCGATTCTCATATGGATATAAATTCAAGATGTAAGATATTACGAGTGTATTATTATTGGGATAAAAATAAAGCGTGATTTTCCATTCGAACCGAGATGTCCAAAAAATTGTGAAGGGACCCTATATATGAGATAACGAATTTGTGTGTGAGTATCTCGATATTTAGTTTAGTAAGTTGACACTGATATTGATATTTGATAGAGGAAGCCCATTGGTGGAATGTTTAATGAATTGTGCCATACAAGAATGTATTTTCAAACTAAGTTTATTAGTTATTCATGTATTTGAGACTTCCAAATAGAGTATTATTCTGATTGTAGCGGACTTAAAAATAGGCTAAAGGTTTCATGATAATCAATGAAAATATTTTGCAATTTTTTATTGGTCATTAATCATGTTTTGTAATATTTTAAAGATCCCCTAGTTCTTAATTTATGCTAAAATATCCACATAAATCTAATAAAAATATTATCTATGGGACAAAGATTGAGTTTTCATGTATTATTAACATGAAAAACATTGAATGCAATCTATCTGACACGTAATGATTGAGGATCTTTTAGGGTTTAAAGATATAATATTGGAACAAGAGATATATTATGTGTGGAAGCATACAGATTAAATTTTGGGTTGGGTTTAGGGTTCCATGTTTAGATCGGGTTTGCATGAGGTGTTAGTTTGTATTAGAATAGGGTAGTTTGAAGATGATAGGTTGTCAATTGAAATTTTGTGATGTTAATGAGGTAGGTGGAGAAGGTGATGTAGTTGGAGAAAGATGGGTGTGTAAGTCTGATGAAGGGATGAATGATGGATTATTAAAAATAATGGTGATCAATATGTCATCGAGAAAGTTTTGTGTACTAGGTCAACTTAAGGTATTGAATAATAAGGTATTTAAAAAAAATGACATACCGATAGATGTTCATTTTCCTAGTTTTTGGATTAACACAATGATACCCTCAAATGTATCGCGGGGATATTTTGTGTTGTTGAAAGACATATAAGTATGGATAGGATGCACAGTCAAACACCCGAAGATGGTCATATGTGGATTAATGGTTTTAGCAGGAAATAGTTGGTGTTACTTAGTTAAGGCGTCTGTAGGGTAATATATTATGGACTTAGTTGGTCGTATAGAGAGATTTTACCCAAAATATGGG
Source organism: Limnanthes douglasii subsp. nivea (assembly GCA_036936605.1). Taxonomy (NCBI): domain Eukaryota; kingdom Viridiplantae; phylum Streptophyta; class Magnoliopsida; order Brassicales; family Limnanthaceae; genus Limnanthes; species Limnanthes douglasii. The sequence goes on from JAUPFV010000001.1 coordinate 302,031,141, forward strand.
AGGAAAATTGACATTGGCGAGGAGAGCACAAATGATATAATTAAGGCGTCTTGCCGTACGTTCCACCTTACAGTTTTGTGGGGAATTTCATAAATGTTAATATTTTGACAAATGTTTTAGATTTATTTTTTTGTGAATCCACCTCAAGATCACACTGAATACTTTTGATGAGTTTTCCAATTTGATTATGCATGAGTTTATGAAATTTTATAAATTTTTAATATTTTTTATATCTAAATTTGAGAGGGTAAACTCATATGCACTATGTGAAACTATAAATTAACACCATATAATATATGTATATGAATGTGCTAGATACGAATAACGTCCAACAGTTTTAATGTATAATGTCAATGTAAAAATCAAATATTTAGAATATTGAAATGATAATTATTTACTATTTAATAATTGACACGAATGATAAACAAACGATAAAGTTGTTTTAAGATAATTGATAAAGAATGTAGAACTAAATAAATCAAGATTGGTAAAGCCAAGGTGACCTAGATGGAAGTTGAATGACACAATTATGGTAGTGTGAAGTAATGAGGTGGTAGGTGAAGTGAGCAGATTTAATTCCCACATGCTATTATGGAAGAGATTTCCACCTTTGAGATATTCCAAAAAAAACCTAAAGGGATCATAATCAATATAAACATGATTACCGTGGGTGCATTTTATAATGTTTTTATAATGGTTGGTGAGTAAAGTATGTTGTTTAAGGTATTGGATTTATTTAGCAAATGTTGAATGTCATGACAAATCATTTTTTGGTATACAATTATCATTGTCTACAAACATAATGCTGAAAGTTGATTGTGGGTCGATGCTCCTGAGCCCATGTACTATTGCGGATCCTAAAAATTGAGTTACATGTTTGAAAATTGTGCTTTAATGTCAAGTTTTATAAGCATTCAAAATCTATATTCTGGTTGGGTTTGAAAAGTTTGTATTTATGCGTGTTGAAAAATATCATGACAAGAGTTTTGAGCAATCAATGAAGGTACGAGTGGTACATGTGAGTTAACAAGAATCGTCATGCTAGAATCTTGATGAGACTTTTGGAGACGTTTCTCTAATTTAAGTATGCTTCTAGCAACGACTCTTGTCTATGAGTTTTTATTTATGAATGTTACAACCGTTTAAAACTCGATTAAAATCTCTAAATTAAATATGTTTGTACTTAAAGATAGGAATATCCTAAATTAAGTAAAATCCCATGCATATTACTGAATACCTATTAAGAGCCTGATAACTCACTTTTATTAAGCAACCCATCCATTTAGTTCTAAATTTATACAGTCCAACGTCCCGAAATCTGTAGGGAACCATAACCATATTGAGACTTAAGGCCCAGTAACTGAAATTCCAGATTGAAGAAACCTCCCTATAGAGCCATACCAATCCGACTTGTATTCATACTATAGATATCCAAAGCACCATCTATCTTATTGGATGTAGGTTCAATAAACTATATGTTGACTATCTTTAAATAATTAGACTTATATAATATGCTTGGATAATCTTAATCAACACGTGATAATACATTCAAATTACAGATATCCTTACAATCTCATACTTGGATTATCATATGTACTGAAATATTTTTACATTATATAATACTAATTATTTTTACAGGTATTCCAAACTTTCCATATAATTCTATATGATACATAACAATGAACTAAGGTATAATGATTTATCAATGCGTGAAAATTCTAACATAATCCCATTGACACTTAATGAACTTTGATTTCTCACAGAGTGCAACATGGAAGCGACACGAACTTGTTCTCACTATGCGTTGACTACCAAATGGTATTATTTTACTTAATTTAGATTGCTTAACTTCTATGAATAAGTGAAAAAGTAACAATTTTATTATTCAAATAAATATATTTATACAATATGAAACAATAACACAATTTGAAAACTAAACTAAAATAAAAATTGAACTCTCATTACATCTAAATATCCTCTAAGCTAAGGACGTCCACATGAATAACGTGGTCTTGAAAGACCTCAGATGTTAATACGTTAGTATGGGAAGATAAAATATACAAAATAAATCATCATCATTTCTTATAAAATGTATAAATCAAAACTACACAAATATGTCCAACATCCATTTAATCTAGAAATTCGTGATTGTAAATTATCTTTTTTATATCTCGACTTACTTTATGTCATATTGTCATACTTTGTTGTTACTTAAATACAAGATCTCTATCTTACTGTACCACGGTCATTCCTCATAATAATTTAGCATTTACTTCGAATTACTTTTATAAATGTTATACCTTATCCGAAGCAAAAATGAGCTTATTTCAAATTTCAAGTGCCAAAACGTATAAAATCTAATGTGTCTCTGGAATTTCCAAATCAGTCTTGAAACATTCCAAATAAGATAAATTTTCTCATTCTATCACAATAAGATACATAAACATATTATTTCTCTATCATGACACTATGACATGTTATTAATGTATGTCTTTCAAATTAAATTCATAAAAATAATTAATATGAAGTCCTAACATGTAAGGTGTTTCACCTATAAATTTCTCATCAAACTACTTCAATCGATATTTTATGGTGGCATGAAACAAGTTTATGTAGCTTATGGTTAAGAATATATTAGTGAGATACAAATTTAATTTTGGATCAACTCCCACTAAACTTTTGAACTCTATAATATTCTACTAAGTTTATCTCAAACCCAAACAAGACTATAACTTTGAGAAATCCTAAAATTATTAATAAAACGCTAGCTTAGTATCTTAAATTAATTTACTTTGATTAAATATTTGATTATTAAATACTTGTTAATCTTCATGTTGACCGTTGCAATCATCATTCTTAATGAACAAAGTCATTGTATTTAGTTTTTGAGAGTATGGTTTTGACTTGGTGGGCAAAGCATAATTGATTACATGAATCAGTTGTATTATCTTAGGCTTCATTGAAGCATCGACTGTATAGGCCTAGGCATCGCCAAATCATCAGTTTATTTGGGGAAAGCATTTGGTAAATCCAAACAACTTCTTATACCAGAATGTTATCTTATAAGGTATTGGTTGTTTGACTAGGAAGCCATTGGTCAAACCAAGCAAGTTCATCTGCCAGGAAGCTTTTAAAAAAGGAATTGGATTCTTCTTTTTGGAAGACACAGGTAAAACCGAGCAAAGTCATATGCATGGGAGAATTTAGACGAGGCGAATGCTGCTTCGGTCTAAAATAAAATTTATGAGGTAAATTATGCACTAGCCAAGTGATTATTACATAGACTTGAGATTTTTACGTATGACTGCTAGTATAAGGTGTCAATTATAGTGGTTAGATATATCTTATGTTAGAAACATAATTTAGTTATTTATTATTACATAATAAATGGTTATGTTATTATGTTTGTTACATTGAATTTTGGAGAAAGATTGGCACAAAAATTATAGTTAATGCTATTTGGCCATTGAATAAAAAGGATGAGACATTGGTCAATGTGCAATATATATTAAGAGATAAAATACTTTATAGATTTCTTCTTAGGAAAAACATAGAGTTATCTTAGAAGAGTATTGTGTGCGTTATAAAATTTAGAATTTTATAAACACTATTTTTGTGTTATCTTAATCTTTTATAGTCATTGTCGTTAAACACTAAAGGGAATAATATGGTTGTGGCTCAAAGTGGCGGATGCAAGTTTCCGAACCACTATAAATTTTCTGTGTTTTTACTTTATCTTACTTTGTTATTAGCTTCGTTATACTTTAATAAAATCATTATACGTATAGTGATATAGTTCTTCAAACGATCAATTTGAGACATAAATTAATAAAATCGAGTTTGTTTAAGTGCCAAAATTGGTATCAGAGCCTGATTACAAAGTGATTCTTACAGGTGATATAAGACTGACAAAGTTTGAGATGAAGATGTTTAATGAGATATAATATTTTGGAATCTAACGATAACGAATGCCAGAAGTCCTGATTCAACAGAAGGTAGCTCCAAATAGTCTGAGGTTGATAATATAAAAAATACTAGAAATTGCATACAACATGATCATTCTATACCTGAGTGATAATGTGCTCAGGTATGTCTAAAATAAATTCAATAACTGAAGTGTATAACAAACTAGAGAGCATGTACATGAAAGTTTCCATGTTTAAATGATAGATTCTTTGGTTTGAAGACGCAGAAGGATACAAATCTTGATAAGAACCTTGATCTCCAACATAATGATCGATTTAACAAACATTGGTACGAAACTCATTGATAAAGATCAAGATATGATCTTACTGAACTCATTGTTTTCTTCATATGGACAATTGGAGGACACCATTCGATACAACAAGGAAAAGTTATCAATGAGTGATTTGGAACATGCAATAAGGTCAAAGGAGTTGGAACTCATGCAGTTTCGAAGGGATGTGATTTTAAAAAGTAACCATGAAGCTTTAAAATTAAAGAGAGATCAAGGATAATAGATACTAATAAGGTATGAGGAAAGTCTAGATTTAAGTCAGGAAAATAAGTTTGATAATTTCAAGATTATATGTTACCATTGCAAGAACTTAAGTCATTTCAGGAAACAATGTCCCAAACTATTGAGGAGGCAAAATGATTGAAGATCAGATCAGGGGGATGTTTCTGTTATTTCTGAAGGATATGACTCTATAGAGGTTATGGTACAATCTTCAGATGAAGCCTAGAGGGTTTGGATTCTTAATTTAGGATGTTCATTCCATATAAGTCCACATATGGATTGGTTTCATTAATTTAAAGAGAATAGTGAAGGCATTGTATTACTTAACAATAACAAGGCTTGCAATATAACTTCAATTAAATATGTGAAGATTCATATATTTGATGGATGTGATCAGATTTTGAAGAATGTGAGTTAAGAAAAAACTATAGATTACGCAGAGCTTAGCCAAAACTCGTCGGTAAAATATTTCTTCCAGGTTACCACTTGATGATAACAATTAACTAATCATTTTTTGTATAATAAAAAACCTCAACATATTTTATAGTACAACAAATCTTTCCAATTAATATACATACATCACTCTATCTTGATATTGTTCAGTGCATTGGAACCTAAGCCCATCTTTATCAAGCTAACATAATATATTTTAGACTTCCTATACCTTTTAGTCTTTATTTTTTGGGGAATAGAGGTAGATCTGACGCCTATAACCATCATTAGACTACTCAGAGTCGAACCAACCCAATACCAATATGACTAAAAATCTAGGGGTAAAAGTGTGTGAAGTGTATGATTCCAACGACCATAACAGATGAAATGTTTCTATACGTTGAATTGTTGAATGATAATAATGTTGGTTCCGCGAATTTCCACCACCTCCACATTAGACTCATCATTTTTCCAAGAACTAGTAAAAGATTCTCCATATGAGTACTAATGTTTTGATTTGGACCATCACCTTCATCAATGTCACAAAGTCATCATTCTGTCCGTTTTTGATATAGTTTTATATGGTAAGATTTGGGAAAGCAGAAAGGAAAAAGAATTAAAGCTAGAGACCTTAAAATAAAATGAGAAAAAAAGGTAAACGATCATAATCTTCAAAAGGAGAAAAAATGAAGAAATATAAGTAAAAATAGTTAAATGAGGGAGAAAGAAAATATCTAAACAAAAGCGTGTCAAAATCAACCTTTAATTCGATTACTATACAAATGATCTAAATTTGTTTTGTAATTGTGTGACTCATATACATTTTGCGCAACCTGAATTTGAAGAAACAACATATGCGTTGTCAGTTTAGTCATGGTTGACCACACTAGCAATACATATCTATCGTCTACTCAATTCCTTAATGTGTAAAGATCCTATTCCTATGTGTCATCATTAAACTCCTATTGTAATATTTTACTTATTCAATTAAACGTGAAGTTGTGGTTTTCCAAAACTGCATGTTTTGACAAATGTTTTGAAAGATTGTTCCCAAGTTCGAAAGATTGTTTGCAAGTTCGACTCTCCAAATTAATAACAATTTATTATCCAAAATCTCACATAGGTAAAACTAAACTTTTTAATACTAATAAAAAAAACTATGTTATTGAGAATTTGTTTATTCTTTTAACAAAATAATTTATAACTTTTGACCGCTTTTCTTTGATCTTCTATCCATTAACCCATTTTTCATATTTTATGGATCACATTTTTCATTTTTTTATTTAACTTATTATTTTCAATTCATCTAAATCTGAATTATATAACTAACTCATGTCTCTATTTTTGTATATTTTTCTACTATATTCAATATATCTTCCATTCTTTTAATATGTTTTGGCCAAACTATCCTATAAAAATTATAATGTTTTGACTAAAATTATATTTTTCTACTCGATTCAACATATCTTCCATTTTTTAATATGCTCCGGCAACCTATCCTAACAAAATTATAATCTTTTCGCAATAGTTTAAATTAGTTTCCAACAATTTTTATTAGGCATAGACATTCGGTTTTCTGGTTCGGTTCGGTTCTTTGAAACTAGTACCTATTTAACAACCGAATAAATTTCGGTTCGGTTCGGTTCGATTCTTCTTAATTCGGTTCGGTATGGGTATTTAACTCGGTTCCAATCGGGTAGTTTTGGATACTTTAAATGCTTTGCAAGATCAACGTATATAAAACTCTTTTTACATTTTAAAACAATAAAACTATGTTAAATTGTAAGAAAAAAAAATACTAAATATAAGAAATATTCAAAATTAATATATTAAATAATAATATTAGTAATAAAAAAAATAGAGAGATGATATCAAGTTTATTGAATTATATAAAAGTTGGTATTTTGTTATTTTGTTTATACACATAATAGTTTGTAAATATATCGTCACTTTGAATAAAATATGTTGTCATTTATTCAAGAGAACATAATTAAAGATAAAAAACAAATTTAGGAGAATCTAACTTTCAAAAAGAAAATATATTTTTAAAACAATTCGAAATTAAAAGTTAATACATAGGTTCGATTCCTAACGGATACCCACGGTTCTTCGGTTCGGTACAGTTCGGTTCCAAGAACCGTGGATAATTGAAAACTTGAACCATTCGGATATTATAGAAAAACTAAATCTACTTCGGTTCGGTTCTTCGGTTCCTTTCGGTTCTTTCGGTTCGGTTAAAATATCCATAGCTAATTCTTATGATCGGATTCATCTCCATAATAGAAATTAATCATTTCACATATACAAATCACTCATTTATTGTTTTGAAAACAATATTGTTTTAAATTATTTGGCGTTTTAGTGTGAATATTAACTATCAAAACATTAATATAGGTTCATAGTTTTATTTTAAATCTAATCATTTTAGCATGATAACATTTCTTTTCCACTTTTATAATTGGTGGTTCGTTTTCAAAGGGGAGAAGGTTGTTTTTTCTTTTAGATAAAGCATTCATATTGTACCGTAGACCGGAATTTATGAGAAAAATGTACGTTCACTTACCATGGTCCAAGAATAATGCGACAAACAGGGGTGTTTAAAACTTATTGAACCCATATATAGTAATGACGTGTTGATGCTGATGGGAAGCTAGCGTCGCAATGATATCATTATCACGTGGTTGGGTTGCGTAAACTTGAAAACTAAACACTGACTTTTTATTTAATTTTTATAAAATTTGACACTTTTAACTTTGCCTTTACATTTAAATGGAAAATAAAACAACGTTGCAGACTTGCGGTTGCGGTTGCAGACGAGGCTTCGAGTGGAAAACTCAATCATTCAATTATGTCGTCTACAATGACAATGAATGTGACTGATACAATGGGTATAAAAAATCCTATCCAAAACAGAAATTTGATGTGTTTGGTGGGTTTATGAATAGAGAGGTAGGAGTAAAGATATTTGATACTTATTTTTGTTTGTTATTTGGTATTTCAAATATTATAATTATCAATTTAATAATTATTTTTGTTTAATTTAATTTAATATTCAATTTTTTATAATGTTTTAAATGTTCACATTTATCATTGGGTCAAAAAATAATAATATGAAAATGTTCTCTGATATTGATTTTTTTTCTCTAAAAAAGTTCTTTTTCTTTTATCGATCAATCAGCTCTCCATATGTAACTTGTTTGCTATTAGTCTTCTTCTTCGTTAGATAAGTTGCGCTGGTTTTCAGAGGATTTTCTCCTCTGTAATTCGTGGCCGTCATCAAATTTTAGTTCAATGGATTATGTTGAAGAATTTTGAGTTCTTCAAAAGTTAAATACCTTCAACTTTCTAGCCAAAATCTGGAAAACAAAAGGAACAATGCAACATCAAGAAATTGCCAGGATCAAGATAACTACAAGAATATAAGGTTCAAATCATATGATGAGATAGTTCGGAATCAAAACAATAAAGAGATTATTTTGCTGCCTTTAAATAAGGCTTCACAAATTGAGCAGAAGAACGATCATATTTCCATTCAATTTGAACAGGAAGTTAAAAACAATTTAACCACCAACACGAAGTATACTATAATCGGTAAGTTTAACCAAGGTATACCAAAAAACGAAAAGCTTGCCCAATTCTCGCAATCTTTCAAGTTTGAAAGAGATTACAGCTACGTAACATAGGATTCTAGACATGTTTTGTTTTGGAATATGTTCCAAATCCGACTTATGCAATATATGGGCGAAAACTGTTTGGTTCTTGGGTGATTCTACCATGAGACTCATAAAGTGAAGTCCTGATTTTAATCCCAAGTATGAAAATCCCACTACTCCCGTTTGGGTGAGATTTGGTAATATCCCAGGATTTCTATTCAATGAGAATATAATCAAAACTCTGGCAAAAACAATTAGATATCTTTTACAAATCAGTCTACATAGAAATAGTAGGGCATATTATAATGCCTGCTTCGCCTGGGTGGAAGTGCAATTATCTAATAAATTGCAACACCAAATCTAGGTGGGTTTTGGGGAAACCAAGAATGTTGGCTAACTGTGACCTACAAAGACACTCCTAGGTACTGTAAGTTCTTCTCTCATCTTGGTCACGATCAATCTACTTGCAAAAAAATAAACAAGAAAGATGTTAATGAAGAAGATAAGAGCATGCACATGATGGAAGATAATGTCAATGAAGATGGCAATATGCAAAGGAATAAACAAGCAAACATAACCAAATACATAATTGTGGAAATGTATGATCACAAAAAAGAGAAAAATGAAATCTACAATAGTGATCATGATAAGAAATCAGTAAACAAAAAACAATTATCGACAGAATCTGACAGCAACATTCCTGAAGAAGAAGAAATAATTGAAGCTTTAAAATCTCTTGAATCCGGTTATATTAATTATGTTTCTTCAGATAATGAAAAGTATATCTTTGGTTCTGATTCTCTAAGCCAGAAAAATATAGGGAGTATGCCTAAAAATCCTTCACACAAGAATCATATGGTCAACACTGAATTTCTAGAAAACTTGAACAAGAATTTAAAAGCTGCAAGGAATAAAAAGAAGTCTACCAAATTAGCTATCAAATCTTTAAAGTTCTCGGGATCCAACAAAATTCCTCTTTCTAAATCCAGATGATTAAAGTATTATCATGGAACATTTGGGGCATCAACAACATGTCTTCGATCTAAGACTCAAATTAATTATCAACAAAGAGAAGTTCAAGTTGATGGCTATCCAGGATCCCCTTACCAAAGTTGATAATCTCCCTAAGATAGCTACTAAAATTAGTTTAGATTGATGAGTCCGGAAATATTCACCACTCACTGTAGAAACCGGACAGGGGTAATCCGGACAATAAACACCCACTGAAGTATCCAGACAAGACAAAAGTATTAAGAACACTAAACACCTTTTGACTAAGCTAATTGCTAAACTGCTTAATAAACTAATGAGTTTTTTTAACTCGACCCGATTTCATAAGTTTGACCCGCAAGCCCATATGGCCCATAATTAAGGGTATAAATACCCAACCACTTTCATTAATGAGGGTAATGAACATTTAATACAACCAGGTAGCTCAAATCTCTCACTACAAAACACTTAAACATTTAATACCCTTGAAATACCACAAAACATTTGACAAAATTACTCTCAGTAAAAAATAATCCACACCAAATTAGCGACCATAGTAGGAGAAGAAGGTGCCTGAATCTAGCATTCGAAACCAACGAGAAAAATCAGTTTGGAAGAATCCGGACGAGCAAGCAGTGCCACCAACTTTGGCAGAAGTGGTGGGAGAAAACGATGAATACACAATCGAAGAGCGAGACAGATTGAAAGGTGAGATAGAAGCCTTGAGGGCTGCTAAAAAGTTGGAGTTAGGCTTGAAAGAAAAATCAAAGGTGTCATCCGTTCACCACACAGACAATCCAAGGGAGCATGACCCATCAACAAAGACCCATTTGAGTACTAAAAAGACTCATGTAAGCTCAAAGAAGTCTCACCGGTCTAAACCGGTAAAGAGCCCGGAGTCAGAATCCTCTATTAGCTCCTTGAATGAAGATGGAGTTGAGGAGTCCCTGCCATCCAGCAGTGATGATGGTAGTTTTAAGAAGAAGCAAAAGTTGGTAAAAAAATATTCAAGAAAGAGGGACAGGCATATAAGGTTGAAAAGGAATCTAGGTAAAAGGTCATCTCATAGCCACAGCCATGGCCGGAGGCATATAGACCAGCTGTTGATGGATCCTTTCGCTTTCCATGATGAACCAGGTATCTTTTGCAACTCCCAATGAAGATACTGTTTTTAGTCGTGGCCGGAATTGGAGACAATCTCCATTGTCCTCCAAGATACTGTCCTTTCGCTTTATTGCAGATGGATCCTCCTCGGAATATTAAAGAAGTACAAAGATTGATGAGGAGGTTAGCTGCTCTAAACCGTTTTATCTCAAGGTCTTCAGATATGTGTGCCCCGTTTTTCCAAACTTTAAAGGGTGCTAAAGACTTCAACTGGTCTCCATAGTGCGACCATGATTTTGATGAAATAAAGAAGCATTTATCTTCCCCCCAAATCCTATTTAAACCTGTTGATGGAGAAACATTGTATATATTTTTAGCAGTCTCCGAATGTGCCATAAGTGCGGTGCTAGTAATAGAGGTGGACAATTATCCTCGTCCGGTGTACTATATCAGCAAAAGCCTGATGGATGCTGAAAAAAGTTATTTAAAACTCGAGAAACTAGCGCTAGCTTTGGTAATTGCTGCCAGGAAAATGAGGCCCTACTTTCAGTCTTATTCAATTGTCGTTCAGACATCTTTTCCCTTGAAAAATGTTCTTCAAAAGGCAGACATATCAAGCAGAATGACCAAATGGTCAGTAGAATTGGGAGACTATGACATTGATTTTACCCCTCCAACTGCAATCAAGGCTCAATCTATTTCTGATTTCCTAGTTGAATTCCATTTGGACAGGTGTACTAAACAAGCTACAGGTGAAAAAACTAAGAAGGTATGGGTTTTCCGGACCGATAGTGGATCAAGTACCATGGGTTGCGGTGCTGGGATATGTTTAACCTCTCCGTACGGCGACAAGCTGTACCAGGCTATATGTTTTTCTTTCAGGGCTTCTAACAATGAGTCTGAATACGAAGCTACTATAGCTGGTTTGAAGTTAGCCTTGCTTTGTGGAGCCAAAAGAGTTAGGTTAATGAGTGATTCTCAGCTTCTTATCCATCATGCCCAAGGTAAATCTGAGGAAAAAAAGGAGCAGTTGATTAAATATTTATTCATTCTTAAAGAGGTGGCAGTTAACTTCAAAGGGATCAGCTATGAGCGCATACCCAGAACGGAGAACACACTAGCAGACTCCTTGGCAACCATAGCATACTCTGAGTCCTACCCATGGACTCATGTGCAAGAATGCCCATCCATTTAACCCAATCAGAGCAAGGAAGAGGAGGAAAGTTTAAGTATACAAGTGGTTCAACCTAAAGGCTGGAGGTATCCTCTTCTTCAATACATCTCAGATGACATTTTGCCTCCGGAAAAAGCAGTAGCGAGAAAAATGAAATATCGGGCTCGTGGTTTTTTAATCATAAGAGACACCTTTTACAAAAAAGTCTTTTAGTAGACCTCTCTTGCGTTGTTTGGGGATTGAAGAGTCCCAAATAGTGTTGTCCAAACTACATGATGGTGAAGGGTCAACACATTATGGTTATAGAGCTCTAACCCGAAGAGTTTTATTAACCGGATAGTACTGGCCATCCATAATGGAATATGCCAAGGAATTGGTAAAGAAGTGTGATCCATGCCAAAGATATAGTAATGAAATTCATATCCCTGTTGTTCCTTTGGAGTCGATTTCCGAGCCAATACCTTTTGCTAGTTGGGGACTGGATCTGGTGAGACCTCTACCAATGGAGTCCGGAGGGTGCATAACTATTATTGTAGCCATTGGTTATTTTTCAAAGTGGATAGAGGCAGCCTATTTGGCAGGAACTAATTCGAAAGCTATTATAAAATTTATCTTATATAATATTTGTTGCAGATTTGGGGTTCCACAAAAGATAACCACAGATAATGGGCCACAATTTGATAACAAGGATATGGAGGGTTTCTGTGCCTCTAGGGGAATTCAACATTGCTTCTCTTCTCCTTTCCACCCACAGATGAATGGTCAGGTTGAAGTGGCGAACAAGACCATTTTGTCTATTCTCAAAAAGAATTTAGAATGGACTGCTGGAAAGTGGCCAAGCTATCTACCAGAAGTAATATGGGCCTACCAGACTACTCTTAGAGTTGTTATACAGGAATCCCCGTTTGCCTTGGTATATGGTATGGATGCGATTTCTCCTATAGAGGCAACTCTTCCATCATACAGAGTCCACAATTTTTCCGAACAGGCTAATGAAGTGGCAATCAGAAGTCAATTAGACTTAATAGAAGAGAAAATGGTTAAGGCTCATCTTAGAGCCACCCATTATCAAGGTTTAATGGGAAGCAGGTTTGCTTCCAGAATCAGAAGAAGGGATTTTCGAACGGGGGATACAGTATTGAGAAAAATCTTCCTACATACTAAAGAGAAGCAGTTCGGCAAGGTAGCTCCAAATTAGGAAGGACCCTATGTGGCCATTGAAAGGCTGAAGCTTGGGACATACAGGCTTCAAGACAAATATGGAAGAATCTTAAACTACCCTTGGAACATTGAACACCTCCGGTTGTATCTAGAATGAAAGTTATGTATATATTTACTTGTATAAAGTCCATGTAAATATTAGGGGCATACTCTTTCCTACCCTGGTGGCGCGGGGAGGTTTTAATGAGGTGTCCAGATTTTTTAATGAAATTTGTTGCCTTCTTAAAATATTCGGAGTGGTTTGATTTACAGTTTCTTTAAAAGTTTTCTAAGTATCTTTGATAGATCGGATTGATCTGGTGTCATCGAAGAATTTAAACACTCTCATCTTAAAATACTTATAAAATAAATAGGGGCTATTTAAACATTAGCCATCAAGATTGGGCGAATATAAAACAAAGTAAGAATTTAGTAAAGAAAATTACCCGTCTACACACCAGAGGATGATATTAAAAAATATAGAATGCCTTGGCCATCCAAGGACTTTGAGTTTAAAAAGAAAAAGCTTGTCCAGACTCGATCCGGACACAATTACAAAAATGCCTTGGCCATCCAAGGACTTTAGTCTGACATAAGGATAAAAGAAAAACAGAAAATAATTAAGACCTTAGGGTTAATTTCCCTTAGATGTTCATGCTTCATCTTGTTTCTTCTTTGGATATTTGGGATCATCATTGGAGCTCTCTCCGGTCCCTTCTTCCTCATTAGTTGTATTATCAAACCCACTAGAGTAGTTGTGCTTATCTCCATCTTCCATAGTATGGAATGGGAGGTCTTCGTATACCACATGTTGCCACAGAGTGCCAAGTGTCCTCTTCGGGAATGTTCGATGAAAAAAAAAGACCATGTCGGATTTAACTTCGGCATACCTTTCTTCTAAGGAATCTATCAACTTGTTAGTGTATGCATCGACCCTGGCCTTGATTGTCTTCTCATGCTCTTTTATCAAATCTTTTTTTTCCTTGGTAACTTTGGACACAGCACCTTCCATGGAAGTTTTGTCACCGGACATGGTTTGGATAAAATTATACTTGGTCTTCACCTCCTCCTTCGAAGCTGAGAGATCCTTCTCCAAGCCAGAACACTTGGTTTGGAGTCCTGTGTTAGCCATCTCCGAAGTGGCCAGCGTGGTGGCCAAGTCTTTTTTCCCCTTCTTTAAATCCTCGAGCTCTTTCCTCAATGCTTCAACACTTTGATTGGCGTTGAGGAGATCATTAGATAAGCTCTCTTTGTATGCATTGAGTGTGTTGATAAGGGCAGATTGACTTCGTACTTGCTTCTCCAAGTTGAGCACTGGCTGAATATGGCCCAGCAAGGAGTGAGTCACCGTGTCGTTCTACCCTGAAACAGTAAAGGACTTACCATTGAAAGTTACCATGTTTGAGGAACTTGGGGGAAGTTATGGGCCAATAAATTCATCTTTTTCAAGGTCATCGAAGTAAAGACCAATGTTTTGGAAGGCACTGATGTCCACTCCATCAATATTGATATCCCCTCCAGTACCCTCTCCGGCATTTAGACCACTTGGGATTTGCTCTGCCAATGTGGGGTCTGTTGGGTCGGCCGGAGGAAGAGGCTCCATTGTCCGGAGGGCAACTTCATTACCCGAGGAGATTTTCTTCTTCTTGGCTGCCCCCTCTTCACTATTTGCTCCCTGTTTTTTATCCTTCTTATGAGCCTTTGGAAGATCTGGAGGTCCACCTGCCTCCCTAATACTCTCATCTTGAACTACTTGAAGTAGATTTACATCAATTCCCCCTTGGGCCTGTACTCCCTGACTCGCTGGGGCGATCTCCTCCGCAGCACCTTGAACAACCTCTACTGCAGCTTGTTTCTTTTTGCCCTTCTTGCCCTTCATCTTGTTTGGGGCTTAAGCTCTGGCAGACAAGGCCAGCTTGTCATCCTTCTCCTCTGTTCTCTTGAGGATGACAGCCAGAGGAGGTAGAGTGATCAGCTCCTCCCAAGTAAGGTCTCTCCGGCCTGTTGTGTTCCAGAGATGGGACCTCACTAAGTTGCCGGAGGTGAAACCAGTTGTGGAAATGGTTTCCCCATTTATCAGCAGTCTAAGTGTTCAGCTTGGTACATGTGGCCTGCCCCTCCTCTACATAGTCGGAGAACTCCTTCGACAACACTAACCAGAGAAAAAGAAGAGCAGTTCAGGAAAATATTTTTTACAAAGAAAGAAAGATAAACATGATAAAATATTTACCTGAGCTTTTCCATCTGCTGGTGAGCTAGGATTGACACCAGCTTTGATTTTCCTCCCATTTTCCCAAATCCCGCTGATAAACAGAAATTGAGTCTTCAAATTCTTCTCTGACTCGAGCAAGTCATCTACCACCTTAAAGTTGTCTCCCATATTGTAGTGGTAGAATGGGATATGATGGTTCTTGCTGAGGCTGGCCACAACAGCAAACTGCTCCATTGGAAGTGGTATTTCGGAGAGCCTAGAAACCATAATACAGGCCATAAGAGTGAACCAAGCGTTTGGACTCAGCTGGCTTGGACAGAGGTTTACAGGTGGAAATACCTGACAATTTCTGGGTCCAGGGGAAATATGAGCCCCCAGTTAAACAGCTCGGTGTAGATGACTATTTCGTTGAGTTTACAGTCCATCGGGGTCTCCCGAGTGATTAGTATCCTCACCTAACAGACTCATGGATCCCTCACTTCGTCCAGATGCGGCCTAACTCAACAGTATGAGTGTAGACATAGTTGATATTCTGTATGGCCAGTAGATACTTCACGTTCACTTTGTGGAAGCAGGGTCCCACTTTTCCTTCCAGAAATTCCAGTAAATCCGAATGTTTCAAACAGACTTTCTCTTTGCCTTTTCCTTTTATATCAGAGGCGACTTCTCCGGTCGGCCCAAAAGTATCAGTCGCAAATGGAGCATCTTCTATACTGTCCTCCATCACCTATTCCATCACCATGGAAGGTTTATTAGCCGTTGTGGATAGGAGACTGCTGGTGGCTGGCTCAGCAGGTTGTCCGGACGGTTGAGCATCAACCCCTCTTAGGGGTCTGGTGTCCGGCAGGGGCTCAATTCTGGTGTGAGAGCTGGTTCTAGTAGCCTTCAGACCAAAGGATTCGTCTTTTGGGGCTCTGATAGGTGCCCCTGATTCAGTGGCTTTATCCTTGGTCCCAGACTTGGAGGGCCCTGACTTTGAGGACTTGGTTTGAGAGCCAGTTGCCTGACCCTTTACTAGATGGCCTGTCCGGCGAAGGTTAACCTTTTCTGGAGACTTCTCAGTATCCGACCCCATAACAATGAATAGGAAGGGTCTTCTTGTGCTTGATACTTCTTTCTCCTGCACTACAGAGGGCTGTGACTCCTGAACCGATGGGCCTGATGGAATGGGCAAAAGGCTTGGTTGAAACAAACACATGGGTCTGGAACTTTTAGCAGAGGATGATCCTCGATCAGCTACTGAAGATGGTGTTTCGGGCTTACTGATTGGAGAAACTGGAAGACCCGCAGTGATACGTCTCTCTTGCTCAATCTTTTGTGTTTTTTCTAACTCTGAAAGATTTAGCCAACCACCTTTCACCAATGTGTCTCTTGCCGTGAACATAAACCTACACAAGAAAGATTTTGAGAAGAGAAGTAAAAGCTCTGAAAATGGAGAAATGACAAAGTGATGAAGATGGTAAAACAGTTAAAGGATGTAATTTATACTAGTGAGGCAAAAAAGTTTCCAAATACCTAGGAGAAAATGAACAGGCAAAAGTAATGATTGAATGCGGCGCTGACGTTATAAGTATTAAATGCAGAGGTTGCTTTTTGGGATTAGTGGGAGCGCTATTCTAGGAAGAAAACGGATGGTGAGACGAATCAAAATATGACACGTGTCCCATGATCCATAGTAGAACTCTTGAACTTCTGAGAAGTATTCAATCCGGATAAACCCTGAGATGAATATATAAACAGTCCGGAGAATGTTGTTAGTACCTAAGAGGATTTTTTTTTCTCCTGCCAAAGGCCTTCGACAAAACCTAAAAAAGGGGCTACTGATGAGTTCAGAAATATTCACCACTGACTGTAGAAACCGGACAGGGGTAATCCGAACAATAAACACCCACTAAAGTATCCGAACAGGATACAAGTATTAAGAACATTAAACACCTTTTGACTAAGCTAATTCCTAACTGCTTAATAAACTAATGGGATTTTTTTTTAACTCGACCCGATTTCATAAGTTTGACCCGAAAGCCTATATGATCCATAATTAAGGGTATAAATACCCAACCACTTTCATTAATGAGAGTAATGAACATTTAATATAACCAGGCATATCAAATCTCTCACTACAAAACACTTAAATATTTAATACCCTTGAAATACCACAAAACATCTAACAAAATTACCCTCAGTAAAAAATAATCCACACTATAGATAACTATACTTCTCACTGTACAAATATGATTTTGTTGCTTTGGCTAGATAAATTTAACGTTAAAATCGTAATTGATAACTATCAATGCTTGCATACTAAAATATCTATTTCAAATGTTTCCACAATATTTTTACTTACTAATGTTTATGCAAAGTGTCAAAAGATTAATAGACATGAGCTATGGAACACTCTGAGAGACATATCTTCTATTGATAAGGAATGGTTTACTATAGGGGATTTTAATATTATTACCTCTTCGGATGAGCAACTAGGGTGCACTACTCATTGTGTTAACAACACTAAGAATTTTATGAGGCTATACAGGACTGCCACATTGAGGATGCAGGTTATGGGGGTTTCTAAACTAAATTGGACTAACAAGTCCAAATGGAAAATGCTTGACAAATTTCTCATTAACTTTGCATTGGCTAGATATGTTAATGACACCGAGGTTTTTCACATGGCCAGAACTTGTTCTCACCATGCCCCTTTGAATATTTCTATATGCTTTAACTGTCTTAAAACTAATAAATGCTTTATCTTTCAAAACATGTGGACTAAAGATAAAGAATTTCTTAGTTTTGTGGAAAGAACTAGAAACAACCTATTTAGAGTTTTCCTTTTTACATATTTTGGCAAAAATTAAAAATACTAAAGCTGGGTCTAAAAGAATGGAATAACACTTATTTTGGGAATATTTTTGATAAGGTTCAGGATGCTGAAGACGACGTTAAAATAATGGAGATTTATCATCAACATAATAACAACCTGGATTCCAAAGAAAAGTTTGTTAAGGCTTTGA
The DNA here is from genome assembly GCA_036936605.1 of Limnanthes douglasii subsp. nivea. NCBI lineage: Eukaryota > Viridiplantae > Streptophyta > Magnoliopsida > Brassicales > Limnanthaceae > Limnanthes > Limnanthes douglasii. Next base: position 302,049,394 of record JAUPFV010000001.1, read on the forward strand.
TATGGAAGAAATGTTTTGGTATCAGAAATGCTATACTAATTGGTTGCAGAATGGTGACAGGAACACTAAGGTGTTTCATAGTTATGTTAACAAAAGAAGAAGAAACAATAGGATCACCAGTATTAAATTTGATGATCAATGGATCAAAGATAAGGATTGGATTGGTAAATCTGTTACTTCCTAGTTCAATGACATCCTAACTGAGAGCCCTAATCTAGTAAAGAGGAGGAAACTAACAATTTAAGAATAACATTTTTTATAACATCCCTTGTTTGATTAATGCTGAAGATAATGTTTTTCTAATGTCCAATCCTACTGAAAATGAAATTTATGGAATTATTACTAACCTTAATAGCTCAAGTACAGCAGGCATGGATGGATTTAACAACCACTTCTTCAACACTTGTTAGAGGATCATCAAGAATGATTTGTGCAGTGTTATGATTCCCTTTGTTCAAGGTGAGAAGATTCCTTAAGGGATATTGGCAACTAGTCTGTACTTAATCCCTAAGTCTCCCAACCTACAAAATGGAAAGATTTTCATCTCATTAGTCTTTGTAGTCAGTTAAATAGAATAATATAAAAAATTGTTAACAATATACTAATCACTTTACTTCTTAAAAGCATATAAAATGTTATGTTCCTAATGGAGCTAGAAATGGCAATATCCTTATAGCTATGTAATTGATTTTTTACCTTAATAGAAAGAGAAAGCATGGCAACATTATAATTCAAGTTGATATGTCAAGAATATTTGAAGGGCTATATGGGCTTTCAGGTGTGGATTATTTTCGACTGAGGGTAATTTTGTCAAATGTTTTGTGGTGTTTCAAGGGTATAAAATTTTTAAGTGTTTTGTAGTGAGAGATTTAAGCTTCCTGGTTGTATTAAATGTTCATTACCCTAATTAATGAAAGTGGTTGGGTATTTATACATTTAATTATGGGCCATATGGGCTTTCGGGTCAAACTTATGAAATCGGGTCGAGTTCAAAAACTCATTAGTTTATTAAGCAGATTAATAACTAGCTTAGTCAAAAGGTGTTTAGTGTTTTAATACTTTTGTCCTGTCTGGATGGTTCAGTGGGTGATTATTGTCCGGATTTCCCCTGTCCGGTTTCTACAGTGAGTGGCGAATATTTCTAGACTCATCAGTAGCCCCTTTTTTTAGGTTTTGTCAAAGGCCTTTGGCAAGACCTAAAAAATATTATTAGGCACTAGTAACATTCTCCGGACTGTTTAAGTGTTCAACTCAGGATTTATCCGGACTGAATACTTTTTAGAAGTTCAAAAGTTTTGCTATGGATCGTGGGACACGTGTCACCTTTTGATTCGCCTCACCAGCCATTTTCCTCCTAGAACGGCGCTTCCACTAATCCCAAAAAGCAACCTCTTCATTTAATACTTATGACGTCAGCGCGACCTTTAATCTTTACTTTTGCCTTTTCGTTTTCTCCTAGGTATTTGGTAACTCATTTTGTCTTACTAGTATAAATTACTTCTTTTCACTGTTTTATCATCTTCATCACTTTCTCATTTTTCCATTTCAAAGCTTTTACTTCTCTTCTCAAAATTATTCTTGTGTAGGTTTATGTTCACGGTAAGAAACACATTGGTGAAAGGTGGGTGGCTTAATCTTGCGGAGTTAGAAAAAGCACAAAGGGTTGAGCGAGAGAGACGTATTGTTGCGGGTCTTCCAGTTTCTCCAAACGATAAGCCCAAAACACCGTCTTCAGAAGCTGATCAAGGTTCATCTTCTACTAGAAGTTCCAAACCCAGGCGTTTGTTTCAACCAAGCCTTTCGCCCATTCCATCAGGCTCCTCGGTTCAGGAGTCACAACCCTCTGTAGAACGGGAAAAAGTCGTATCAAGCACAAGGAGACCCTCTCCATTTATTGCTATGGGGTAAGATACTGAGAAATCCCAGAAAACGTTACTCTTCGCCGGAAAGGCCGTTTAATAAAGGGTCAAGCTGATGTTTCTCAATCTAAGTCCCCAAAATCAGGGCCCTCTAAGTCTGGGACCAAGGACAAGGCTACGGGATCAGGGGCATCTATCAAAGCCCCAAAAGATAAATCCTCTGGTCTGAAGGCCACTGGAATTAGCTCGCAAAATGAGCCCTCTAGAGTTGAGCCCTTGCCGGACACTAGACTCCTAAGAGAAGGTGATGCTCAACCGTCCGGACAACTTATTAAGCCTGCCACCAGCACTCCCCCAACAACAACAACTGACAAACCTTCCATGGAGATGGAAGAGTTGATGGAGGACAATATAGAGGATGCTCCATTTGAGACCGACGTCACCGGAAAGACAGGGGATGCTGCCACTGATAAAAAAGGCAAGGGTAAAGAGAAACTCTGTCTGAAACATCCGGACCTGCCGGAGTGCCTGGAGGGCAAAGTGGGACCCTACTTTCACAAGGTGAATGTGAAGTATCTGCTGGCCATGCAGAACATCAACTATATCTACACTCATACTGCTGAGTTAGACCGCATTCGGACGAAGTGGGGGATCCCTGAGTCTGTCAAGGTGAGGATACCGGTTACTCCGGAGACCCCAAGCCAGCTGAGTCCCAATGTCTACACTCATCTGATAAAACTCTGTCCAAGCCATCTGAGTCCCAATGCTTGGTACACTCTTATGGCCTGTATTATGGCCTCTAGGCTCTTCGTAATACCGCTTCCAATGGAGCAGTTCACTGTTGTGGCCAGCCTCTGTAAGAACCACATCATCTCTTTCTACCACTACAACATGGGAGATAACTTTAAGGTGGTAGATGATTTGCTTGAGTCATAGAAGAATTGGAAGACCCAATTTCTGTTTATTAGTGGGGCTTGAGAAAATGGGAGGAAAATCAAGGCTGGTGTCAACCCTAGCATGCTCACCAGCAGATGGAAAAGCTCAGGTAAATATTCCATCATATTTGTCTTTTTTTCTTATAAAAAATCTGTTTCCAAACTGCTCTTCTTTTTCTTTGGGTAGTGCTGCAGAAGAAGTTTTCCGACTATTTGGAGGAGGGGCAAACTACCTGTGCTAAGCTGAATGCTTGGGTTGTTGAAAAATGGGGAAATCACTTTCACAAGTGCTCCACCTACGGCAATTTAGTGAGGTCCCACCTCTGGAACACAACAGGTCGGAGAGACCTTACTTGGGAGGAGCTGACCACTTTACCTCCTCCGGCTGTCATCCTCCAGAGAACAGAGGAGAAAGATGGCAAGCTGGCTTTGCCTGCCAGATCTCCAAGTAAGATGAAGGGCAAGCAGGGCAAGAAGAAGCAAGTTGCGACTGAGGTTGCTCAAGGTGGTGCTGAGGAAATCGTCCCAGCAAGTTAGGAAGTGCAGGCCCAAGGGGTAATCGATGCTACTCTACTTCAAGTGGTTGAAGATGAGAGTATCAGGGAGGCAGGTGTACCTCTAGATCTTCCAAAGGCTCCTAAGATAAACCAAAATCGGGGAGCAGATGGTGAAGTTAGAACACCCAAGAAGAAGAAAATATCCTCGGGGGATGAAGTCGCTCTCCGGCCTTCGGAGTCTTTTCCTCCGGTCGACCCAACATAACCCCACATCGGCAGAGCAAATCCTAAGTGGTCTACACACCAGAGAGGGTACCGGAGGGGATATCAATATTGAGGGAGTAGAAATCAGTGGCTTTCAAAATATTGGTCTTTACTTTGACGATCTTGAAAAGGATGACTTTGCTGGCCCCTACCTTCCCCCAAGCTCCTCAAACATGGTTACCTTCAATGGTAAGTCTTTTTCTGTTTCAGGGGAGAATGACACGGTGACTCACTCGTTGCTGAGCAATATTTAGCCAGTGCTCAACCTGGAGAGGCAAGTGCGAAGGCAATCTACCCTTATCAACACACTCAATATTGACAAAGATAGCTTATCTAATGACCTCCTTAACGGCAACCAAAGTGTTGAAGCATTAAGGAAAGAGCTCGAGGAGTTGAAGAAGGGAAAAGAAGACTTGACCACCAGGCTGGCCACTTCGGAGATGGTTAACAAAGAACTCCAAACCAAGTGTTATGGATTGGAGAAGGATCTCTCTGCCTCGAAGGAGGAGGTGAAGGCCAAGGATAATGTTATCCAAACCCTGTCCGCTGACAAGACTTCTCTTGAAGATCTTGTATCCAAAGTCACCAAGGAGAAAGATGATTTGATAAAGGAGCAGGAGAAGACCATCCAAGCCAAGATCGATGCATACACCAACAAGGTGATATAGATTCCTAAGAAAAGAGGTATGCCAACGTCAAATCTGACATGGTCTTGCTTTTTCATCGAACATTCCCGAAGAGGACGCTCGGTACTCTATGGCAATATGTGGAATACAAAGATCTCATATTCCACACTATGGCAGATGGTAACAAGCACAACTATTCCAGTGGTTATGATGATACAACTGATGAGGAAGAAGGGACCGAAGAGAGCCCCAATGATGAACCCAAAGACCCAAAGAAGAAACAAGATGAAGCAGGAACATCTAAGGGAGTCCAGCCCTAAAGTTTTAACTAGTTTCTATTTTTCTTTTATCCTTATGTCAGACTGAAGTCCTTGGATGGCCAAAGGATTTTTGTAATCGTGTCCGGCTTGTGCCAGAACAAACCTTTTCTTTTTAAAGTTCAAAGTCCTTGGATGGTCAAGGCATTCTATATGTTTTAATATTTATCTCCCGGTGTTAGCCGAGCAATTTTACTTCGCAAAATTCTTGCCTTGTTTTATGTTTTCCCAATCTTAATGGATGATGTTTAAATAGCCCATGGTTATTTTACAAGTATTTTAAGGTGAGAGTGTTTAAATCTTCGATGAAAAATGTTTAAATGATCATCATTCCACCAGATCAATCTGATCTGTCAAGGATACCTAGAAGGCTTTAAAGAAACTATCAATCAAACCACTCCGAATTTTTTAAAAAGGCATCAAATTTTATTAAAATACCCGGACACCTCATTAAAACCTCCCCGCGCCACCAAAGTAGGAAAGAGTATGCCCCCTGATATTTACATGGACTTTAAACAAGTAAATATTTACATAACTTTCATTCTAGATATAACCGGAGGTGTTCAATGTTCCACGGGTGGTTTAAGATTCTTCCATCTTTATCTTGAAGCCTGTATGTCCCAGGCTTAATCTTTTCAATGACCACATAGGGTCCTTCCCAATTTGGAGCTAGCTTGTCGAACTTCTTCTCTTTAGTATGTAGGAAGACTTCTCTCAACACTTTATCCCCTGGTTGAAAATCCCTTCTTATGACTCTGGAAGCAAACACGCTTCTCATCAATCCCTGATAATGGGTGGCTCTAAGATGAGCCTTAACCCTTTTCTCTTCTATCAAGTCGAGTTGACTTCTGATTGCCACTTCATTAGCTTGTTCGAAAAAATTGTGGACTCTGTATGATGGAAGAGTTGCCTCTATAACAGCAATTGCATCCATACCATATACCGAGGCAAACGGGGATTCCTACGTAGCCGCTCTAGAAGTAGTCCGGTAGGCCTATAGTACTTCGTGTAGATAGCTTGGCCACTTTCCAGCAGTCCCTTCTAAATTTTTTTTAAGACCGGACATAATTATCCTGTTTGCTACTTCAACCTTACCATTCGCCTGTTGGTGGAAAGGAGAAGAGAAGAAATGCTGAATGCCTCTAGAGGCACAAAAACTCTTAATATCCTTGTTATCGAATTGTGGCCCATTGTCTGTGGTTATCTTTTTTGGAACCCCAAATCTGCAGCAAATATTAGATAAAATAAATTTTATAACAGCTTTTGAAGTAGTTCCCGCCAAGGGGCAGCTTCTATCCACTTTGAAAACTAATTTATGGCTACAATGATAGTTCTGCACCCTCCGGACGCTACAATGATAGTTCTGCACCCTCTGGACGCCAATGGTAGAGGCCCCACCAGATCCAGCCCCCAACGAGCAAATAATATTGGCTCAGATTTCGACTCTAAAGGGATAGCTAGGATATGAATTTCATTACCATATCTTTGGCATGGATCACACTTCTTTACCAATTCCTTGGCATCTTCCATTATAGATGGCCAGTAGTATCCGGCCAACAAGAATATTTGGGTTAAAGCTCTATAGCGATAGTGTGCTGATCCTTCACCATCATACAGTTCGGACAACACTATTTGGGACTCTTCAATCCCCAAACATCGCAAGAGAGGTCTACTAAAAGACTTCTTATAAAGGATGTCTCTTATGATCAAAAAACCACGAGCCTTATACTTCATTTTTCTTGCTACTGCTTTCTCCGGAGGCAAAATGCCATCTAAGATGTATTGAAGAAGAGGATACCTCCAGTCTTTAGGTTGACCCACTTGTATATTTAAACTTTCCTCCTCTTCATTGCTTTGATTGAGTTGAATGGATGGGCATTCCTACACATGAATCCATGGGTAGGACTCATAATATGCTCTGGTTGCCAAGGAGTCTGCTATTTTGTTCTCTGCTCTGGGTATGTGCTCATAGCTGATCTCTTTGAAGCTAACTTCCATCTCTTTAAGAATGAATAAATATTTAATCAACTGTTCCTTTTTTTACCTCAGATAGACCTTGGGCATGATGGATTAGAAGCTGAGAATCACTCATTAACTTGACTCTTTTGGCTCCACATATTAGGGCTAACTTCAAACCAGCTATGGCAGCTTCATATTCAGACTCATTGTTAAAAGCCCTGAAAGCAAAACATATAGCCTGGTATAGCTTGTCGCCGTACGGAGAGGTTAAACATATCCCAACACCACAACCCATGGTACTTGATCCACCATCACTCCGGACAACCCATATATTCTTAGTCTTTTCACCTGTAGCTTGTTTAGTACTCTTGTCTGAATGGAACTCAACTAGGAAATCAGCAACAGACTGAGCCTTGATTGCAGTTCGAGGGGAAAAATCGATGTCATAGTCTCCCAATTCTACTGACCACTTGGTCATTCTTCTTGATATGTCTGCCTTTTAAAGAAAACGTTTCAAGGGAAAAGACGTCCAGACGATAATAGAATGAGACTCAAAGTAGAGCCTCATTTTCCTAGAAGCAATTACTAAAGCCAGTACTAGCTTTTCAAGTTTTAAATACCTTTTTTCAGCATTCATCAGGCTTCTGCTGATGTAGTACACCGGACGAGGATAATTGCCCACCTCTCTTACTAACACCGCACTTATGGCACATTCGGAGACTGCTAAATATATATATAATGTTTCTCGCAATAGGTTTAAACAGGGTTTTGGGGGAGGATAAATTCTTATTTATTTCATCAAAATCCTGGTCGCACTGTGGAGACCAGTTAAATTCTTTGGCACCCTTTAAAGTTTGGAAAAACGGGGCACACCTATACGAAGACCTTGAGATAAAACGGTTTAGATGAGCTAACCTCCCTGTCAATCTTTGTACCTCTTTAATATTCCAAGGAGGATCCATATGCAGTAAAGCATTAAGTTGGTCTGGATCAGGATGTATCCCTTTCTCACTTATCACGTACCCCAAAAACTTCCCGGACTGCACTCCAAAAACGAATTTTTCTGGATTTAACTTTAAATTAACTTTTACCAAGTTGGCAAAAGTCTCTTGCAGATCTGCCAAGTGTAACACTTCTTCCACACTCTTTACCATCATGTCATCAATGTAGACTTCCATATTTCTTCCAATCTGATCAGCGAATGCTTTTTTCACCAACCTCTGATAGTAGCCCCAACATTCTTTAATCCAAAATTCATCACCTTGTAACAATGGAGGCCCCTATCAGTAACAAAAGTAGTATGTTCCTGGTCCTTCAGATCCACTTGAATCTGATTATAACCGGAGAAAGCATCCATGAAGGAAAGCAACTTGTTCCCAGATGTGGAGTCCACTAACTGATCGATCCGGGGGACTGGATATAGGTCTTTTGGACAAGCCCTATTAAGGTCAGTAAAATCGATACACATACGTCACTTCCCGTTTTTCTTTTTTACTAACACTGGATTGGCTGTCCATAAAGGGTACTGAGATTCATTTTTGTGCCCCATCTTAGTAAGCCGGTCAACCTCTTGAACTATGACATCAGCTTTCTCCTTAGAAAAATCTATCCTCTTCTACACAACGGGTGCTACATCTCGTCGATATCTAGTGTGATATAACATCTGCAGGCACTCCAGTTACATCAGCATTGCACCAAGATAAAACGTGTTGAGGGTTTGTTAAAAAAGATAACACTTTGCTTTTATAGCTCTGATGTCATCTTAGATCAAATCTTGAAACTTCTTCCTTCGGCCAGAGAGTGAGTTTCAACCTCTTCAATTGGTATTAAAACACCAGTCGTCTCTCTGGGGTCATCAATTTCACTCTCTCCCCCAGAGGGCCCCTCAAACTGCTAATCTTTATTTATCCGAACCGCCCTTAAAGTCCTAGGAGCAAGTGCAGTTGCATAACATTCCCTTTTTATCTTTTGACTACTCCGGAAAACTCCCACTTGTCCTTGCACAACGTAGTTTAAACATTGCTGAACTGTCAAAGCCACAACATGCATCATGGAGAGCCAAGACCTTCCCAAAATGGAATTATAACATGTGGGACAATCTAACACAACAAAAAGTACTCTGACCATTTTCTTGAAAGGGCCCTTGCCCAACAAAACCTCCTCCTCAAACTCTCCGACTACGTCCGTAGAGCTTCCAGTGAAACCCACGATAGCCCTGTTCGAACATTGAATTACTGTTGGATTCTTCATTTGTTTAGAGGAAGTTAAAAAGAGGATATTGGCTGAGCTGCCAGTGTCCACCAAAATTCGTCTAATGTCATTGCCCCCAATCGATGCTCCTATCACCACAACATCTTCATGGGGACCAGCTATGTCCCTCAAATCATCTTCATCAAAAACAATGAAGGGAAAATGAATTTGTGATTGATAGGAGGGCATGCCTCCCTCCAACAGAGTAGCCAGTGTGTGAACATGCCTTTTTCTTGAAGAAGAAGTTGCTGCAGTCATGGTGTCTCTCCCAAATATGGTGAGTGACTCAAAAAATCTTATGAGCCCGGACACCGTCTTGGTATGTTCTGTGATAACGCCCACCTTATTCCGGGATGGATCAGGATCCAAATACTCTGACTCCACATCGAATCTTTCAATAATTAGCATGGCCCCGTCCTTAGCCGACGTCTCTGCATTGTTTGTTAGGCCGGTCCGATGAGCATTGTCAGGCCTATTCACACTTCTTCTTTTAACATAAGCACCCAACTTTCCTCTTTCAATCAGATTTTGCACCTCTTGTTTCAAAGCGATGCAATCTTCTGTGTTATGGCCAATATCATGGTGATATTGACAAAAACAAGCATTATGACTTTCCCTTGGAGATTGAAGCGCTGCTGGCTTCCTAAAATGCACTTCATCTTTTGTTTTGTCATAAATGGTTGCCATATTCTCTTTTAATTCGGCAAACCAATTCGGTTGGACCCAAGGTCCTTGCTTATTTCTGGACTGCTGGCTCTGAGCTGGTGATGGGTAAGATTGAGCCTTGGCTCTGTTGGGACCCTGGCCGGCTTCCTTAGCCTTGTATCCGGACTGATTCTGGTTCTGGTTTGGTGTAGCTGGGGTAGATCTCACTTATCTGTGCACCCAAGTCTTTTTTTTTCATCCACATTGATTTGCTTTCCCACCTGGTTCAATCAAGCGCCCCACGTCATGGCCTTCTTCCTGGTTACCGAATCGGCCAGATTTCGAGTGTTCAAACCCTGTCTTAGAGAAGTTATTGCTACTTGTTCAAAGCAATCAGCTAATCCATTATTGGTGTGAACAAAGCGACTTATATATTCTTTCAGTGATTCGTTTGGTTCTTGGGTACAATGGATAATAGTGTCTCAATTGCCCTTCACCTCCTTACTTCCAACGAACTACCTCCGGAAGGCCACCAAAAAGGTATCAAAAGTTCTCATGCAGCCCGGTGGCAGGCTATTATACCACTTCAGAGCACTCCCCGTAAAAGATTGAGAGAATTCTCTACAAAGAAACTTATCATCATCGTCAAAATTCATCATAAAGTTTTTAAACTGCTCCAGATGATTTTCAGGCTCTTTGCTCCTATCATATTTTTCCATCTTAGTAGTGTCAAACCTCTTTGGAAGGTTTCCGGACAGTATCTTGGAAGACAATGGAGATTGTCTCCAATTTCGGCCACGACTAAACACAATATCTTCATTGGGAGTTGCAGAGATACCTGGTTCATCATGGAAAGTGAAAGGATCCATCAAGCGCTGGTCTATATGTCTCCGACCATGGCTGTGGCTATGAGATGACCCTTTACCTAGATGCCTTTTCAACCTTCCATGCCTGTCCCTTTTTCTTGAATTATTTTTTACCAACTTTTGCTTCTTCATAGACCTGTCTTCATCACTGCTGGATGACAGAGACTCCTCAACTCCATCTTCATTCGAGGATCTACTAGAGGATTCTGAATCTGAGCTCTCCACTGGTTTAGACCGGTGAGACTTCTTTGAGCTAGCATGAGTCTTTTTAGTACTCACATGGGTCTTTGCTGATGGGTCATGCTCCCTTGGATTGTCAGTGTGGTGAATAACTGACACTTTTCATTTTTCTTTCAAGCCCATCTCTACCCTTTTAGCAGCCCTCAAGGCTTCCATCTCAGCATTCAACCTGTCTCGCTCTTCGATCGTATATTCATTGTTTTCTCCCACCACTTCTACCAAAGTTGGTGGCACTGCCTGCTCGTCCGAATTCATCCGAACTGGTTTTTCTTACTGGTTTTGAATGTTAGATTCACGCACCTTCTTCTCCCACTGTGGTCGCCAATTTCGTGTGGATTATTATCGGCTGAGGGTAATTTTTTTCAGATGTTTTATGGTGTTTCAAGGGTATTAAATGTTTAAGTGTTTTGTAGTGAGAGATTTAAGCTGCATGGTTGTATTAAATATTCATTACCCTCATTAATGAAAGTGGTTGGGTATATATACCTTTAATTATGGGCCACATGGGCTTTCGGGTCAAACTTATGAAATAGGGTCGAGTTCAAAAACCCATTAGTTTATTAAGCAGATTAGTAACTAGCTTAGTCAAAAGCTGTTTAGTGTTTTAATAATTTTTTCCTGTCCGAATGGTTTAGTGGGTGATTATTGTCCGTATTGCCCCTGTCCAGTTTCTACAGTGAGTGACGAATATTTCCAGACTCATCAGACCTAAACTTCAATTAAAGACCTCATGAGTTCAATTTTTACAAGTTGCTTTGGTAAATGATAATATGAGTATTTTAGTGAGAGAAATATTTTAGAGAGAGAGAGAGAGAGCGAGAACACAAGTAAGTCAGAATAAATTTTCAACCCCTATATTAGTTCAGCTCTGGCATTTATATAGAGGCGCAAGGACTTAATGTATAACAAAAAATGGTTAAACAAAATGACTTATTACATGTTAGTCCCTAATAAAGATATGTACTTAAAATTGTTCTTTTAACCTTCTATCATTTACATTTAAGTCCCTGAAGTTCTATTTACTTATCAGTAGGCCCCTTTGTTCTCATGTCAGTAAATGAATGAGAACTAAATTTCTTCGAATGATGGCAAAAGCAACTTCAAAATATGGAAATTTAAAAACACTAACATCTTTCTCCTTGAATCTTGCTAGACGCGGATTTTACTATTAAAACCGATAACTTCTTTCTCCTCGAATTTCGTTATACGCAAATTTGACAATACAATCAACAACTTCTTTCTCCTCGAATTCCATTAGATACAGTGATACATCGAAGTATGCTTTCAGAAAATCATTCCTCAAGTTAAATTTGAAGTCGATCTTTAAAATCTAACCATTTAAATTTGTCATGGTTACCTAACTGTTAGGCTTACAGCTAGCATGACAGATTTTGAACATGTAACATTGTTACCGTTTCAAATTCTATCTAATTACCACAAAAACTTTTCCACTTCTACACTTATCTCCTTCCTCTTAAAAATTCATCTGCCATTTCATTTTTAGTTTCACAACCCAAATTTCTTGAGAGAGAAACATGATACCTCCAACCTTTAGCTACCTTCATTGTCTTCTTCAAAATTTATGGTTTCTTTCACTAGAAAAATCATATTTTCCGATCAATCTCCAATCTGTTTATGAGAAAACATCCAAGATCTAGAAGATCTAAGGCAAGAATTCCTAGAAAACCAAAATCTCCAAAGTCTGACAATAATCAGGTATTTGGATCTTACGATTACTTTTGCATAAGTGATAGAGCAGACGAGTATAGAGCTACTGGGTTGATAAGCAACGCTTCCCTCAGAACAACTACCAAAACCATTTACTACGGTAACTTCGACCCCTCTAAAACTCCTGTGTTTTCATCTTCACCTCTTACAGAAGAAAAAACATCTTATAAAGTTCGAACTCCCAGAACACCTCGACCTTCTTCTTCCCGTATTAAGGAATCACCTCGAATTAGTGGTGAATCAAGCAAATCTGAAGCAACCCCTTCTTCAACTTATCCCCCACAAATTCTGCGAAAAGGGAATTTTATAGCCATGAGAGATGATACTGATGCTACACCGAATCCTTCATCATCGAATGCATCTACCAAATCTCCTCGTCCAGGGAGATTGTTGAGGAAGCCTTATTACCTCATCAAAACCCCTCGAAGAATCTTCTACAATTAAGAAATGAAACATCCGAAGTGGAGGAAGTTGATTTTAATTCTACTCATTCAGACAATGAGACTGACTCCGATGAAGAAGAGTCAGAGAATGCTACGGAGAAAAAAGTCTGTAACCCAAGAAAAAGAAAAGTTCAGATTACTATATCCGATGCGGATAGAGAAAAAATTGGCAATAACCTGAGATCTCTTGATGCTGACTATATTGTCGAACTAAAGAAAGTTTCATACATATATTATCAAGAAAGTCAAGCATTAGATCTGAAGAAACAATGGGCAATGGGAGACAACATTTCTCTTCGATTATCCAAAAAAGGAGAGGCTTCATTAGATTGCAAGGACAATGAGCTGGTGGTCTACCCTCAAATCATCAATTGGGGTCTTCAATACCCACTAGATCCCATGATCGTCGAGTATTTCGAACTTCTAAACTTGTGCCCAACTCAAGTGACACCGAATCAATGGTTCACTCTTATGTCTGTGATCATGGCGTCTCGCTTATCTAAGATTCCGATCAACATCAAGGATTTCATATCTTTGACAAAACTGTTCAATGGGTCAAAGCTTCCATTTTACTACCTTACCCTAGATGATGATCTGAAAATCATCGACGACCTTCTAGAAGCGGACAAATTTTGGAAGCAAAAATTTGTCTTCATCTCAAGAGTGTGGGAAAATAGTAAAGAGACACATCAAAACTGAACCTCCTCTGGAGAAGCAACCGTGAGTATTATAATATTTTTATTTTATTTTAAACAAAGTACTATAACTGTTGTTATCCTTATTCATTATCTATTTATATGACATTTTCAGAAATTCTGAGGCGTTACGCCATTCGTTGGCCAAAATCCAAAGATATATTCGTTAAGCTTGCTGTTTGGGCTGAAGCAGAATGGAACAATGCTTTTCACACCGCCTTTCAACCGATCAATTTCCTCAACAGTCACCTATTTCCAATCACTCTTGGAGCTTTTCCTCTCGAACATTTTATGGAGCAACCCAACCCTCATCATGGTTATAAGAGATTAATTCATCCTGACTGTAAGGTATTCCTCCTCATTCGTAATGGATCAGACAGTCACCTGCCTCAAAAGAAAAATATTAAAAAAAATAAAAAAGAAGCTAGTACATATGGTGCTAGCCATCGCAAATTCGAAGCCCAAACGCTTGAAGAGAAAAACAAAAGAGAATACGTTTCCGACTATCAAGGAGGGAACAGAAGGAGAGCCTTCTTCAAAAAAGAAGAAAAATTCCACGCCCTCGAAAAATAAAAGTTCCAAAAATCCTCAAAAGAAGAAGAAGAAAATAACAACGATTATCGAAGACATAGTATCCGATGGTAATGAGGTTACAGTTGATGAGGTTCAACAAGAAGTCATCGGAGAAGATCTCATCGGAGATGCTATGGCCACTGTAGCAAATGATCAAGATGACGATCACTTTGATCCCGATAGTTTTATCAATTTTAATTAGGCGCAAGTACTCATCGACGAAGAAGATTCTGTCATTCAAGAGGTTCAAACTCGCTTACACAATTTTGGTAGAAGATCTATAAACTATGCTTTGGAAGCATCACCTGAAATCATCGCTCCTTCTGCTCCTACAACTTCTTTGGACCTCATTCCTCGCCCTAGTTCAGTATTTTTCTCTCCTGTTGTGCCAAATCCAGACGTCCTTGCTGCACTTCAGCCATTCTCAGACCTCAAAACTGCAACAAATATACTCACACAAGAAATTGAAGCTACATAAAGTCATTTGAAACGACTTGCCAAAAAAAAGGGTTCGCTAAAATAGAACTGCTGAAGCTGAGAAACAGTTGAGGGAAAATTCCAAACTCATGTAATAGATCAATTCCATGGATTTCAAATGGCAAGGTCTGAACTTATCAGAGGACTCATCTTTGTCAAAGAGCATTTGCGAGAGCAACATCTAATTGAGAAAAAAAATCTTAACTCTTCTCATCAGAAAGAGATAAATCAACTCAAGACTAAATAGCTTGAGGATTTGGCTGCTGAAAAGAAAGAAATCGAAGAGCTTCAAACTTCTCTTTCCAAAAGCGAAGCATAAAATAAAAACTTGACCGATGAGATAAACAAACTAAAAACCAATTTTGAGGAGGAAAAACAACTTGCTATCACTGCCGCAAAAGCTGAGTGCACCCAAGACATATTGGCAGCTATCAATAATGGTAAAGAAAAGACATCCATTACTCTTCCTCGAGAAAATTAATGCAACATATCCAAAAATCAATTTTTCTAGCTTCTGGAATAATATTCTTATCGAACGACGTCCTAGCGAAGCCTTCGATCCTATCCCAAGCTCATCATCAGAGGAGGAATCATCCGAAGAAGAGTCATCTGAATGATTTTGTTGTCCTTTGAATTTGTGTTATCTTTTTTGTACTTGTCATTTTAGTATCATAACCATTGTACTCATCGAATTATTCTAATTGACAAAGGTTTTTGTTTATATTTCATATTTATCATCAAGTTATGTGATCCTTTAATTTTTATTATAACTCATCGAATATTATGGTGCACTAGATGATTATAGCACATAAAAAATTACACTTCGAATATTATAGTACATTTAATGGACGTAGCACTTCGAATATCAGAGTACATTTAATGAATGTAGCACTTTGAATATCAGAGTGCATTTAATGAACGTAGCACTTCGAATATCATAGTGAATTTAATGAACGTAGCACTTCGAATATCATAGTGCATTTAATGAACGTAACACTTCGAATATGGTCGTTTCTTCGAAAAGTGTAATAAACACTTCATAACATTCTACTCTTGATCAACCTCAAAGATGATCAGTCTTTAATCAGTTATCAAGATAGTTAAATAACATACTTGTAAACAACCATTGGCCAAAAATACATTTTATTGATAGATTTGAATATGTACATAGCGCCTCATTAAAACCTTCCTCGGCCAACATGGTAGGAAATAGTGCGCTATTGAATCTAAAGAAACAATTCAAATACAATAAAATTATTCCCAATATAATTTCAGATGTTGTATATTCCATTGGTGTTGAAGCATCATCCCCTGAATATCACAGTGGCGATAAGACCCTGGCTTTATCCTTTCCACAACCATATAAGGTCCTTCCCAATTCGGGGCCATTTTCTGAGCCACTTTTCCTTAGTATGCAAGAATAATTTCCTCAACACTTTATCACCTGCTTTAATTTCCCTCCTTTTTACCCTTGAATCGTATCTGTTCCTCATAAGAGTCTGGTAATAAAGTACGTTCAAATGAGCTTGAACTCTTTTTTCATTAATAAAATCTAAATTTTCCCTTTTAACTTTATCATTAGATCTTTCAGAATATTGAGCTATCCTAAAAGAAGACATCGTAGATTCCACAGGGCTAATAACATCCATTCGATATGCTAAGGAAAAATGAGTTTCTTTAGTAGCTTCCCTGAGAGTTGTCCGATAAGCCCAAAGTACTTCTTGCAAATAATTCGGCCATTTCCCTGCTGCTCTGTCAAATTTTTCTTCAAACCATCTAAATAGTTATGTTTTTGTCACGTCGACCTGTCCATTGGCTTGAGGATGAAAAAGCACCGAAAAACATTGTTGAATCCCTTTGATGTGCAGAATGAGGTAATTTCTTTATTATTAAACTGAGGGCCATTATCCGTAGTAATTTGCCGAGGTACTCTGAAACGAAAACAAATACTGTTTACAATGAATTTGATTACATATTTTTCTTTCGTTCCAGATAATGGTTATGCTTCTTCCCACTTTGTAAAATAATTCACTGCCACAATTATCATTTTCCGTTCCAAGATACCATTGGCAAAGGCCCCACTAAATCAATCCCCCATTTATCAAATGTTATAGCCTCGGTTATAGACATAAGTGGAACTGTCGGTTTGTGTATAGAATTGGCAAACCTTTGACAAGTATCACACCTTGAAACCAAATTTTTGGCATCGTTCATGATTGAAGGCCAATAAAATCCTGCAAGCAAAACCCGACAAGATAACGCTTTAAACCCGCAATGAGCTGACCCCTCTCCATCATACAACTCTGATAATAACTCACGTGACTCTTGTCTGTCCAAACACCGTAATAATGGCCTACTTAATACATTTTTATACAAGATTCCACCCAAAACTATGTATCCAAAGGCTTTACCCCTCAATTTTTTGGCCAACTTCGTATCATCTGGTAATGTTCCTCAAATAAAAAAAATCTAGAAGATCAGTTTGCTAATCACCTCGGACTACATCTGGAGTGACAAAGGATTCTTCTATACATTCACATTGGTCTGACTGGGTCAAAATCGAGGGAAATCCAAGAATGCTCCTCTTTGTAAGAACTAGTTGCTAAAGAATCAGCCACCATGTTACTTCCTCGACTAATATATTACACAACTACATAATCAAATAGTAACATTAAGTTCTGAAGCTCCCGAATATACAAAATTAAATGATCATTTTTTTCTTCGGAATTTCTGGATACTTGATTTTCTACCAATTGAGAGTTTGTCTCTAAGCGTACTGAAGTTGTTCCACATATTTTTGCGAACCTCAAACCAGCCAAAGCAGCTTCATATTCAGCTTCATTATTAGAAGCGTGAAATCCAAATTTAAAAGACCGAAGCATCGCTTCTCCAGATGGAGCAATTAGCTGAACTCCAGCACTGCATCCTGAGGTACTAGATCCTCCATCGGTTCGAACAACCCACATCGAATTTACTAATATAATATCTTGACTTTCTTCGATATCCGATATGCTCGAATGAAATTCAACAAAAAAAAAATCTGCCAACGCTTGAGCTTTAATCACTGTTCGAGGTGTAAACAAGATATCATAATCTTCTAACTCTAATGACCAGTTGGCCATCCTTCCCGAAATATCAGGACGTTTTAAAACATTTTTAAGAGGGAATTAAGTTGAGACTTCGATGGTATGAGCTTGGAAGTAAGGGCGCATTTCCCTGGCAGCAATCACCAATGCTAATATTAATTTCTCAAGCTTTAAATACCTCTTTTCTGCTGCCACTAAAGTTTTGCTGATATAATACATTGGCTTCAGAATTCCTGAATCTTCACTTATCAATACTGCACTTAGTGCAAAATCCGATAGCGCAATGTACAAAAAACGTTTTTCTCTGCTTCGAGTCTTTGATAACATTTCTGGTGATGATAACAAATTCTTTATGCTTGTAAACGCTGCTTCACAATCCGACGTCCATAAAAATCTACTTGGCCCTCGCAACACTTGAAAGAAAGGAAAGCATTTGTCAGAAAATCTAGAAATAAATCTATTAAGTGCTGCTAACCTTCTTGTCAATATTTGCACTTCTTTAACAAATCAAGGTGACTTCATTGCTATTAGAGATTTCAACTGTTCTGGGTCAGCTTCTATTCCTCTTTCACTGGTAACATAACCCAAGAACTTCCCTCATCGAACTCCGAAGGTGTACTTTTCAGGATTAAGTTTTAGTCTGATTGTCCTTAGATTCCAAAATGTTTCCTCTAAATCTTCCAGATGTGCATCATCCCTTACGTTTTTACCACCATATCATCAATATACACCTCAACGTTTCTTCCGATCTAAGTGGAAAAAGCTTTATTCATCAACCTTTGATAAATAGCTCCAGCATTTTTAAATCCAAAAAGAATAACCTTGTAGCAATGCAATCCCGAGTTATGAAGGTCGTACATTAATTACAATTAAATCTCTAAATTTACTTTATTTAAAAATTAATCCTTAAAACTCTATTTTCATATCACTATCAGCACATAATTGTATTAAATTATACAAATAAACATATATAAAGTAAAATTATGGTAGCTCTTAACTAATTAAATTAAAAAAACATTGTAAATTTGAAAATAGATTATAAATACATCTGAAATCTAAAAATAAATTGGGCTTTTTGAAGGTAATGATTACAAGCAGACTCGAATGCCTTCTGTTAGTTAGTGCTTTGGAGTATTTCCCTGTCTTGCAGACCATCGACTCGCATGCTCTGCTATCCCTCCTTCCTTCGCTCTGACAGCGAAACCCATTGATGAAATGAAAATACAGTAGCAGCTAAATTATTATGGAACTGGTTCTTCCGTTGTCTTAGTAAAATGTTATGGTAATCTCTTTTCAAATGATAAATTATTTTTATAATACTTTCTTTTTGTAAATATAATTCTTTCCGACGTGTTTCAACTATTTTACATGTTTTTTATAACTAACATATCACTTTTAACTAAAAAAATAAAAATATTATTAAAAGAACCATATTGTTTATTTTTTATGTTTGAACAAGTATATTTATTTGCATGATGCGTTATTAATTTTCATTTATTAGTTTTATACTATCCAAAAGTTCAAAACGCAAAATAAACACAATCATGATAAAATAATTATCGAAAAAACTCTACAATCAAAACGGCCAAACATAAAATACATTTATTATATATAAATTGAAATTCGAATACAACTGTTCTTTAAATTATAATTTATCTATATTTCAATACGTTTCGGACAATATTATTTAATGCATTTGATTAAATAAGAATTAAAAATAAAAGTGAGAATAGATTATTTAAAACGGTAATTTGAAGTTTATACATTAAAGGTTTTATTGTGTAACTTGAAATTATTCGTGTTATGATTATTGAATTTATATATTTTATGTTTGTTTATATTGAATAAATAAAAGGTTCGGTTTAGAGGTTTTTAATAGTGTCGAACGTTTAAATTTATGTAACTCGTTGAATGACCGAGTTATTAGAGTTCAATATAATAAGATAATCGTTTTTTTTTTTTGCAGTTTTTTAGTTTGAGACTAGGGATGAGCAAAAACCGAAAAAAACCGAACCGACCGACCGAACCAAACCAAAATGGGTCGGTTTGGTCGGTTTTTTATAACTAGATTTCGGTTTCGGTTTTAATTTTTTAAACCGAATTTAATTCGGTCGGTTTTCGGGTTGTACGGTTTAACCGACCGATTTGAACCGAACGGAGTGAATGTATAGAATATATTGTATATGTTAATATTAAGACCGTATTTCATATAAAAATTATCTCCACCTTTGGCCTAGTGGTTGTATACTTAAACTTAAGGTCTTTTTTTTACCCCCTGTCATGGGTACGAATCCCGGCTGTAACATTTCTGTAACATATAAGAATCCTGGTCATAACTTGATCTCTGTCATGCTGGTCCAAATCCAAACATGGTTTTAGACAATTTACTCATAGAAATCATAACTTGATCTCTGTCATGCTGGTCCAAATCCAAACATGGTTTTAGACAATTTACTCATAGAATCAGTTATGACCAGAACTTCTGATCAGTGCAATCCGTTAACGAAATCGGACCTATTATTTTTTAGATAAATTCTTGAATCCTTGGAATCTGAAGGCTGATTTTGAAGTATGGGCGATGAAAAACCATTTACAGACAGAATCCGTTATGAGCTAAAGTTGTAGTAATGAGTAATAGCATTTCAAACCGGACCTGGATCTCTGACATGTTGGTCAAAACCCCAACATGGGTTCAGACCATCTATGGATAGAATTGGTTATGAGCAAAACTTCTGATTCATACAACCTGGTAACTAGATGGACCTGTTTTCTAACTATTCTTTTAGATAAGTTTCAGTGGAAGATTGAACTTTCTAAGCAATATTACCTTTTTGTTTCCAACCTTACTGGTCTGGCCTAAAAATATCCGATATCAGGTTTCAAACTATTCTTTTAGATAAGTTTCAGTGAAAGTTCGAACTTTCTAAGCAAATATTACTTTTTGTTTCCATCCTTACTGGTCTGGCCTAGAAACGTCCCCTATCAGGTTGGTTGGCAGTAGCATACTGTAAGAATAATTTTACCATCTGATCTTCTATATCGATGGATATGGTACATCCTAACAGGTGCAGCTTCTTAATCTGCGATTCCATGTCCCGTTTCTGTTCATATTCCAACTGGCATTTCAACTTTGCAAAAAGGATTCAAGTAGCAGTGCAGTGCAATAAACTCCCAAACGCACTAGTTTAGGCACCGAACCGCACCGAACCGCACCGACCGAACCGCACCGAATCGTACCGCCGTTAAAACCGAAAAACCGACCGAAACCGACCGAAACCGAACAAACCGAAACCGAAAAAAACCGATTTTTTTATTGCTATTTCGGTTTAATAATATACAAACCGAATTATTTCGGTTTGGTTTAATTTTTTTTAAAAAAACCGACCGAACCGACCGAATATCACCCCTATTTGAGACTAATTTTGTGAATTTTATCTGGAACTGAAATCCAATCGTTGCTTGCTGCTGATGTTTTAAATCGGGTCCAATTACTTCTAGTAGAACTTTTTTTAACTTTAGACAATTTGGTTTGATACTAGTCTTACTCCAACCCTAATTTAAAAAAAATTGTGGGGATGAAATCTATTAAGAAAAAAATTATTATATTTTAAATGGAAAAAGAAAATTAAAAATAATTTTTTTTATTGTTTTATAGAAAAAATAGTACATAAATAAATAATAACCTGCCATAATATTTTTGTTGGTTTTATCAATAGGAGTAGCACCTTAATACTTTGAAGTAACAAGATAATAAGTACTACTAGTTAACAAAATAAAATAAAATAAAAAATAGGAATGAAATAACCGTTATTTGATACTATATCAAATGGAGATGGAGAAGCCAAATTCAATACATTTAAAGGCCATCAAAAAATTAATCACCGCGCGCATGACGAAAGTATTTCATATCAGGTGATATTAGAGGCTATAACATATACATGATTGATATTTGATATGATGTTTCACTATAAATATGAACCATTTGACTTTTTTTACACTTTCTCTTTCCCATTTATTTATCGTTTTCTATCATTTTTAACAAGATTTCTAATTTTATTCTTCATCTTCCTTTATCGCTAAAAATGGTCTACACTCAAGTTTTTGTTTCAGAATCTAATAGCTCTAAAAACGGGATATTGGCTCGTAATAATTCCATAGCCTAGCCTAAACTCAACGACGTGAAACCTTTTATACTTGCGCCACCTTCATCTTCTTAAAAATATAGAATCCTTAAATTTATGCCACTGAAGGGTTCATTATTTCATCAAATATCGATTTTTAAAGGAGTTAAAAGCTAAAAAAATCTCATTTCCCATGTCTCTTTAGATTAATTTGCTTTTGAGGATCCTATAGCATTCATGGTGAGGATTATTTGGATCTACTAAGTGACATATGAAGTTTGATAGAAACAATGTTGATGAGACTATCAGGGAAGGGTGAGCCTCCCTCATACTATTTTCCTACGAAACCGTCTTTATATATGTTACGTTAGACCTAGGGGTTGGGTACCGCTACAGAAAAAGCTTTCATATTTCTTTCAACTATTGGGAATATGTCCTAGTAAACTGAAAATAAATGACCGGAGGTTACTAGTTTGATAATGGTTGTTAACTATGTCAAGTATTTCATATTGGTGCATGACTTCTTGGAAGTAGCCCTAATAAGTTCCTCCAGGCCTAGACTATACTACTATATAATTACCGACTTACCTAAATAAGAAAAGAATTAGAAAAATAGTTTTATGTTTGTCAATTGTGATTGAAAGATGGATAGTCCTCTCCTATTTATTTCTTTGGAGAGAAATTAAGAGTTGAAAATTAAGTATTTTTATTTATAGATATATAGTTTATCTTGCATACTTTTGTTATAGAACTTGCAAAGTCTGACTTTACTTTTTTTAGCAGAACATGTCATCTCATTCAGTGACTTTGCACATACAAGGTGAGCATACTCAGATATTTGAATGAAATCACCAATATATATCTGGCGTCATGTAGCCTTGTTTTAACCCTAAATATATTTATCTTGTTATGGTAATGGTGTCAGGAACACGAAACTTTTCAGCCACAAGTGTCAAATCTATAAAGAAGCCTCAACTAGAACATTATCTGCTAATCTGCTAAACATTATCGACTGGTTAAAAAACAAATGTCTTATGTTGGTCTTGGTATTGATAATGCGAAGATGTAAAAAAGATTAAAGGATCATAATGGTAGCTTACAAACCAACACATACACTTCTACCACCCTTAAAGTGACTGCGAGAAAGGACAAGACGCTTGTTGCTTCCCATGGAGACTCTTATGAAAGAAAATAACTTTGCTACCAAGCCTGATCATGTAAGAAAACATATAATACAAGAATGAATATCAACCGATATTGAACCTACTAAATTAACAAGTAATGTGCCTCTCGAAGATTTAGTTGGAAAATATAAAGTTGAGGGTGATTCCAAGTTGATGGGCTCGTATCTGGATTGTCCAATGAGATCAAAATATCCAAGAGTAGAGTTATTACTTAAAACGATGAAGCTAAGACTTCATGTGAGTACTTATTTATTTGTTATGTTAATATTGATAAGTGTAAATGTGACAAAGTAGTAGAAAGGTTGTAAGATGATTTTATTCATGATTTTCTCTCCCTTATATGGGGAGAAAGTGTAATAATTTACATTTGTTACATAATATTTATTAATATCACAATTATAAAAAACTGTAATAATATAATACACGTATTTATATATGTTTAAGTAGTCGAGATGTAATTGTCGAAGTTGTTAATATCATAGAGATTGATTTGCAGTTTCAGTCGAGTCATGTGATTAACTAGAAGGTCATCGACAAATGAGCCATCACTAATGCGCCATCAACCAGGAGATCATTGGCCCAAATTGTCAGCTTGGGCGGTTGTTGAGGTATCAAGCTCATGATTATTTTTTATGAGATATCTGTGGCAGCGTGAGTGAAAGCCACCCTTGTAAATAGTCCCATAGTACTTACAAAAGAATTAAAGGATGGTTATTTTAGTGAAGGTTGGTTTTCTTATATGTCTTATGTGTGTTGTTGAATATCTTGTTGGATATTTTATGTGCGATGTCCATTCTCGAATTATGACAAGTGATGAAATCATCTTTGTCAAAATCTGAGGAGTCTTTAAATACATTAGTAGATTAATTTGGCTCTAGCCAAACTATCCTTAAAGACATCTCTAAGTTTAATTTATGCTGAACATGTTCCGGCCTATATTAAAAATCTCATGTCGACCGAAAACCTCCCTTGAGAATAAAAAACCCTATTTTTTCAAGAACAAAAGAGTACTGGATCATGTAGCATGCTGCTAGAGGTTTCAAATGTTACCTTTAGTTAATTCACTTATGTATTGTTGATATTTTTTCTTGAAAATATGGTAAGAAAATAAAATATATTTGTGTTATCGATGTGTATTAAATAGTAGGCCCTTAGTCCTTGTCGAATAATGAGGGAAAGACTATATGGTTTGTGCTGGAAAAGGTTGTCCTCTCATATGCAAGTAAGTAAGTAGTTACCATAGTACTTGTTAAAGAATGAGAGAAGAGCTAGATGGAACCACCATTAGATAGTAATTTATTTAAAAGTTTGAAGTTCCTCTTTAATGCTTGTTAAATGATGAAATAATTATTAAAATTCTTGACTGACTCACGAGGGTTGTGCAACTGGTATACTCTTCGAAGGTGAAAATCCTAGCTCTTGAAGTGTTAAAGGATGATTTTTGTATATCGATGGTACTTGTTACAGCTAGGGAATTAGATCTTCTAATATTCATTGGTGATTTGTGAGTGACAGAAATGTACGAGTTTGTTATATTTGCTCTTGTGGTATTATCAAGAGGTTACCATCGCGCAACCCATGGTTTTATGTGTCTAACGCCGAGTTGTAGCTTACTTAGGAGGATATCGAGAACAAATAACTTTTGTTAGTGAGGTTTTGGCCATTATAAGTAATTGAGATGCATGGAGGAAACTATTACCCATGTGCTAGGTGAAGAAAGGTATTCAGTGACGCGTTATGAAAAAGTAAATGGTTGCGTTATGAAAAAAAGTAAAAGGTTACCTAATAGTGTTCAACTCGGTGCTTTGTTTGCCTTTATCTTAGCTATAACATGAGTTTTATCGCATGCATTAATATTGTAGAATTATAAAATGTTAAATTAATTGAAATTAAAGTTAAGATTACAATTTATTTTTTCCTTATAAATTGACGATCTTCATCTTCGTGCTCTCATTTACGTATTTTCGTGTTTGAGAAACTTAAGTAGAGAAATAAATTTATTTGTTTACCCTTTTCATTTGTAAATTATTTCTTTTAATCATAGATATATTTTTTATTTTACTAATAGGTCTGAAGAAGTAAATTAGTACTCATTCCAAATTATTGATCCTTGTCGCTTTGATGATGAGTCTGGTAATGAGGTTCTTGTGGAAAATATTATTTGGTGGACAAGACCAGTTGCAAATGTAAAAAATTTCTTACCAAATGCAACTTCATTACTTAGTATGGCACACCTTGCCGAGGGGATTGTTATTGTATCGCCAATCGTCTCTCGAGGTATAAATGTGATAATGTATGACTAACTTGAGGCCAGGTTGTGGAAACTGTGATGAGACACTCATATGAGTATGTTGGTTAAGTCAAGGAAAAATATATGGTGAGATACCAGGGGATTCTTACATATGTTATCGTACACTTCAAAAAGCAAGATAAGACTTCGTCCATTGTATTTAAGAATGAAGTGATATTTTTATGTACGTGCTCGATCATCATATTCAATTTCCCTTGAGTTTAAACTACTAGAGCTCTTTAAGATGATACAATTATACCCCATACAGCTTGTATCCAACACTCGAAAAGTGTTGTTTGCGGATATTATTTTATGACGTGAGAAGTTTGGGAATTTTAAAATTCCAGACTTCTTGATGGTGAACGAGGTGCATCCGTTTAAAAATGAGCCCTATTTTGACATAATTATAATATTTTTGGGTGAACTAATTGATGATCTTACCCATTTGAACCACATCTAGATGGATCAATTTGCTTATATATCTAGGTTCCTAAAAGGTCCTGAATTGATTTGTTCTCGTACGTGGTGACTGAAAGGTATTTAGGAGTTTTAATATTGGTTGCGTCCTTTTTAAAGATATGTTTGAATTAATATATCTTATCTATTTTCTCATTCATAGTGGCTGATTAGGATGTTAAGTTGGTTCATGGGGTGACATATAAAATGTTGAGAGCTAAGGCATACCAGTTTGGGAAGAGTTTTACTAGACTATTGACGTCGATATATTTTATGAAGTTTGACATATGGAAGCAAGTGAGGTATAAATGCTATATATATATATATATATTAATATATGAATGTTTTAGACTTGAACGCATATGATAATGTTGGTTTTACGAGGAGTCAGTGATTGTAGAAAAAGTAAAGAGTTGCTCTCTGCGATTAGAGGGTTGAAGATACAGACACCGCATGAAACATCATATTCTTGTGATGTTCCATACTTTCGGGATGGACTAACAAAAGAATAAATGGCCATGTAGAGGGTCTTTCTATGGAAGATAAAAAATGATCATCACCAATCATAATGATGACTTGGTGGGTCATGTTGGTAAAAACGTTGCACCCCAAGGGTCCAGTGCAATACGAGGCAAGGATACGTCAATTTTATTGGAAGGTTGAGGCCTTGTTAAGAGCATTTCTAGGAGGCCAAGGATCCAAATCACTAGACCATTGCTTTTGCCTTGATGGAGAAGTAAAAGAGGAAGATTTCGGCAAACAATTGGGTGGATCATACAGAGATGAGCCAAATTGGACGTGACGCTTCAGATTTCAAAGTATATAAGGTTTTGTTTAGGTACACAAGGGGTTCCATGTTTGATTTTGGGGTAACTGAAACAACACCGACCGCAGAAAGCTAAAGAGCGTGGTGCCAAATTTGAAGCAGATCCGACAAGGAAAAGATAGTGAGTTATTACTTCCTCCATTCCCTCTCTATTGTCTCTCATAATATAGTTAGTGTTTGTGAGAAGACATCGAGATCTACCAAAGTTTTCATACAACTGGAGGAAGTCAAACATCGTGCTATGAACGATTTTTTATTAGTTTTTTTTACTCCAATAAAGAAGCATGTGATTAGTGATTTGACCCAAACATTAGGAAGCGAGCTGATCTTGGTGACTTGGAACCTACAATGGTGGATCGTGATATGCTTGGTAGTATCCCGTCTGATGTAGGTCTAAATGTGGCCATTATGGTCGAGTAAATGTTGGTAAGGTAGAAGTTGACATGTCAAGGGATGGATGGATGAAGTTATCCATGCAAGGCGAAGTTTCAGGGTCATTTATCTTAGCCGACTAATATGAGGAGGGTGTGACCCATTTGAATTTTTCAATGACTTTATGGATCATGAAACCCGTATGCGAGTCCCTCATTTATTTTTCCAACATGGATGTTACAATGCGGCAAGAAAAAATTAGTCTAGGTTAACGATCTAAATTTATTGTTTGAATATATATATATATATATATATATATATAT
This sequence comes from Limnanthes douglasii subsp. nivea, assembly GCA_036936605.1. NCBI lineage: Eukaryota > Viridiplantae > Streptophyta > Magnoliopsida > Brassicales > Limnanthaceae > Limnanthes > Limnanthes douglasii. Next base: position 302,076,426 of record JAUPFV010000001.1, read on the forward strand.
CGTTGATTACTACTGTATTAGTTTGCATTTTTTTTATGTCAAGCATATTATTTTGAATACTTTTATTTTGATCAATAGTATTCTAATTGAACCAAACATGGGACAACCACATGTTAATGTATTTCTCAAGCTAATTACCAGCGTATATCCTGGGAAAATTGAGACTGACGAGTTGGACCGTGCAAGGTGAGCAAAGAGATTTTCGGAAGCCAATTGTGGGAGCATGAATATGTGAAACGTCAGCTAGTGGATGAGTTGGAAAAGGAGATGTCAATACATATACTGTTGAGGGAGATCATTAAAGTTTGAAGTGGGTGATGTGCAAAAGTCTTAGGTGGAAGAATTGAATTCTAAGTTGCATGAATTTGATGCACCACTATCCGCCGAGCAAACTGATCGCTTGTTGGATTGCATGGAGTAAGAGACTAATCTTGATACGTTTAACATTGAGAAGTTGGTGTGGAATGATGGAACGGTGGCTGCTATCTAGCCTGATAAGGTTGTGGTGGCGGTAACAAAGTTTGAATTAAAGAAGGCAAACAATGTTTCAAGTGGTTCATGTTTTGTAGATATTATGTAATTTTCTTTTGCCACTTTGTGTTTGTTGATAAGGGTTTCATAATTCTTTTTTGTATGCAAGTTAAAAATTATGTTTGTTTCCGTATTTTGATATTATGTATGTCTTTTGATGCTTCACAATTGTGTTATGATGTAAATATCTATTGAGAAAATCTCTCTTACAAAAAAATTGTGTGTTTTGTATTTTAAAAGTATGTTTAGAAAATTCACTTCAAGTTACTTATGTGTCGACCTGTGGTAATATGGAAAAAATGTATTTGTTGATTCTCGTTGTTTCCTGAAATGTTGGAGATATCAGCGTGGATAGGATGCTGGAACGTATTCCCATCCCAAAAACGAGGAAGATGCTGACAAAGAAGATTGAAATATTGTATGACTAGTTTGTGGCATAGTGGTTACATTGTTTGGTTTTATTTATGTAAATCGCTTGCATGTGAAGTTTTATATGTTGGGAAATTTGATTATGTATCAGTTTGCATGTGAAGTTTGCATGTGAAGTTTTATATGTTGGAAAAAATCGCTTGCGTAATATTTAAATAATGCGGTATCAGTATGGTGAAGTAAACTAATATTATTCTTTTTTTATTTAGCTTTTTGAGTGCTGATAGATCTTAGTCTTAGTCTGTAAGTTTGTATAAAAAAAAGGGTGCTGAGTGTTTTCAGTATAAGCTTTGGGTTTGTATGAGATGGAGTATTGCATTATTGATTCTTATCTCCAATGAAATAGGTGTCGAAGCACTTTATTATTTGGTTTGTTCATGATGGAGTTCTTATAGTCAATTTTGAACTCGATAGTATGATGAATGAGATGTCATAGCATTAAGAAAATGAATTTTGAGAGAGCTTAGTCTTATCTGTAGAGAAGGTAATACCTTAGCATGTTAGGTGTTGGAGACTATATTTTTATCATATACCTATATTTTTTGTTTGTAGAATATACGTTGGATGATACAGAGATATACTGCAAGGATGTTGAGATAATTTAATCTTATCTCACAAAGTTTGGTTTTTGGTGAATTTTAATAACATATGTAAGTTTTAGAATTGTTGTCAGTCGATTGATCACAATTCCGAGTATATAAATAATGACAAAAGATATAAAATGTTAATAGTAATAATTTATTTCCTTAAAAGTTAATTTATTCATACTTATGTAAAGAGATAAAAATCCAATTAAATTTGTAAAGAAACTAACGAAATATAAATGTTGTTGGTGATGGGGTATTACGATGGTGATTAGTCAGGCTTTGGCTCCATTGTGGCGTTGGCATATATATATATTTTTTGTATGAAACACATGGTAAAGATTACCGAAGTGGGTGAATTTATTTATAATGAAGTGACACCTTGTTGGTAGGTTATTTTTGAAAGTTGTTGTCAAGTGTCGGATGGGTCAGTATGTCGTGTGAGGGAGGTTTCATACAATGTGAGTTTGGATTTGAATAGGCGTGTTTATTGTTTCCCCATAAGAGATGGTAGGAAATCTTGACATTTTTTTATTATGGGTTGTTTTCGCAGATCCGTTTGAGTTATTACGAGGTAACATTTGGAAATGGAGTTTGTCGTAAATTTTAAAATTTCTCCGACTGTGCACTATATTGATTATGTGAGCACGAGTAATGGTAAGTTTAAGGCGTAGGTCACCCAACGAGTGCCATAGTTAGTCGAGTCGTTTGTAAAGGGAATATGTATGGCCTTATTCCTTATATATGTATTTCCTTATTTCTATAAAGTAATAGATTTTCCTGATATTATAAAAGTCATGGTTGGATGCTTTAGTAAGGTTATAGTGGTGTATTCTTTAGAGTGTTATGAACGAAAACACTTGAATGATAAAATCCTTTACAATAAATAATGCAGCGTTAAGTATCTAGTGGATTGAGTAAAATAAGTGATGGTAGTGTCTGGGTCTAACCATTGGCCGTCGCATCGTATGCTCGTATTTTGCATTTAAAATTTTATATTTTTTTAAATTCTCTGGTAGCCCGGAAATGAATCTTGTTGACGTATTGTGTATAAGTAACACCTCATTTTTTATATTTTTTGGCCAATGATGGAATGTCATGATTGTAGCCTATTGAGCATATTTGGTTGATTAGTTTCCACACTTGTAGAGGTAGTTGACAAAGCTTTATACGAAAGAAGAAGCTTGTGTATTAAAATACCAGTGTGCGCTCGTCCATATTATTGACCAAAAATCACACTTCAAATTTTATAGGTTTTTTGTGAGTACAAAACTTGGTTTCCGAATTTGCTACTGCTTACCAAAATATTATGCAACATTTGAGGAGGGCCCTCTAAATAGGTCATGCATAGGTTGGTGAAGAAGTTGTGGTTTCGCCAAATGCCATTAATTGTGGTATTACTACTCATTTGTCGGTCATGATAAAAGACAATACTTTTCTTCATGTCAGTGTTGGATGTTTTTTCACAGACATGGGAGACATGAGGTATTTTCCCTGAATCAGTTAGGTTGATCAAGACGGTTGAGACCCCATTTAATTGCTATATTAATTGATTTTGCTGGTTATAATTCAGATGAGTTGACAGGTCCTATCTAGAAATAAATTTAATCGTTTATATATTAGGATCATGATCTATGTACTATGGTATTGGAAGAAAAAATATTAATTTATTTGGAAATGCATGTGTCTCATTGGCCCAACTGTTAGCGCTATTGCGTTAACCCTACCTAGTTCTCTTTGTATATGTCATGTTAGAGTTTCTTTTTCCTTTCTTCTTTCTCTATCAACACCTTGTTTCTCGTGTCGTCTTTATTTTTTACAAATTTATATAGCTGGCCCACATCTATCATTTGATAGATTTAGTCTTGTATCGCACGATATTGTTTCGTGTAGTCTCTCACCTCGATATGAAATTTACAAGACTTGGATGTGTGTGGTTCCCGATGGTCTATTCATCTTGGGTGTCCTTTGGTAAGTAAGGAAGTCCCTGATTTTTATGTAGACACAAGGTATGTTATCAGTGAGTTTTGTAAATGGTCCACGTGGGGATTTTTAGATTTTCTACCACTGTTACGATCATTATATTTGGTGGTACCTTTGTTACCTTGGTATCTTTTGCCCTGATACGGTATGTCGAACTTGTCGGGCCGACGATAATACTCTTCTAGGAGTCATGCTGGTTTTTTGAGCTAACTTAGGGCACATTTAATTGTTCTCCGGTTTGAAGGAGTTGTCGACATTCTTGAATCTACTTCTACCCTTGCCCACTGTGTCTCGCGATACTTTATGTACCTTTTTACTTGTGCGAGCAGATCTCTAAAACATGGATTTTTCATTATGATGGATTTGGATAACGGTCATCACCAGATTCTATGTCTATATACTAGACACGCCACATTGTCCGAGCAGTCCCACGACTAATGTATCTTTTCTACAAGCCACTTTGTGTATTTTGGAAGGCTTTTGATCGAGTTTTTCTTGTAATGGATTAGTGAATCTGAGTTCTTACAATGGACTTGGATCTGATGTAATGGTTGTGGAAGGTAATCCAAAATTGATTGAATATTCTAATGTTGATCGTTGGAAGATAATTAAAACAAGTGAAGACGGTTCCTTTCAAAGTGTGAACCAAACGTTTACATGTCAATCCAGCGTCCGCTTTAGGGACAAGAACATCTCATTTCAAAAATTCTTCAAGATTGTGGTCCAAGTTAGATTTTCTAATAAACTTGTCAATTTTGTGTGCGCTAAATTATGATACTAGTGAGGGGTGTTCGATTTTGGGAGCAAATATGGACTCATATGACATAAATTTGCCATATGCATCATATAATATGCTATTTTTGTCCACAGTGTGCCTCGTGATACTTATTGCCTTGTAAATTGATTCTAGGTTGTTGTCTTTATTGGCCGTATATGGTCCATAAGGATAATAGACAGGCGGCGACGGTGCGTGCTGGTTCCCATCCGCAGTGGCTACCCGAGGTAAAATGGTGGGGGTTTGTAGGTGTTTCTTACATTTTATCTAATTAAATATGTGGATAGCCATACAGAATTTGAGGGTTAGACAATGCAATACTGAGAGGATAAGTTTGATGAGAATGCACTCTCGTCGGATCCGATGATGATTTATAATTATAGAACCCTATAGGTGGAATAGCTAGGAGAGATAGGTTGTAGAGAGGAAATGCTTGTTGATACCATTGTTGATTCAGAGATATCGGTAGGGGCATGACGTTGGCCAGCTTGGCCACTGGATTTTTTGTTCCCTACATATCGCAAGGCTATTTTTTGGGGGTTTCTTTCTCACGTATTTTGCTATGCCTCGGCTAGGATCCTTGAGTCAGAATATTTATTTTTCATATGTGACATTGGTTTTATTCGACGAAGTAAAATATAATTTGGCCGCATCGTCCATATACTTATTAAAGTAAGAGTCTTGTATATTATTTACATATTGGTATCGGTCCGTAAAGTTATCCATGTCATCTCCTTATTCCTTATCCTTTTCATTGAGTATGTGTGTCTCATATTTGATTCTTGGTCCAACAAACTTGTTTATAGTATCGACGTATGTCTTCATTATTTCCAAGTTGTCCCGCTATAGCTTTGTCTTCAGGTTGTCTATATATGTTTTTAGGATGGCTCTTACCTCATTTGATGGATACATCGTATCGTTTGTTGGCTTGATTTTGCTTATTGCTTCATATTAATTTCTATTATAGTCTTATAGTTAAGTATTTCATTTTGCATAGATGAGATTTTTATAATAGATCTTGGGTACGGTTCGGTTTCCAATGGAGTCGTCAAATGACAAGTGTAAAATATAGTAATGTGCTAGAAATGTTGAAAGATAACTTTACTCATGATTTTTTCTCCCTTATATAGGGGGAACTATAATAATTTATATATATATATATATATATATATATATATATATTACATGTTATTGAATAATATCCTAATTATGAAAGACTATAACATAATTTATTTGTTTTAAATATGTTTAAATAATCAAGATGTAATTCTAGAGGTTTTTAATATCATTATGAATAATTTTTAGCTTCAACCTAGTCATGCGATTGACAAGGGAGACATCAGCCAAAGGACCATCGGTTAGGGGACCATCAGCCTGAAGGTATCAACCCACATTTTCTACTAGAGAGGTGATTGAGGCATTGACCGTCTGCTCAGTTGTTGATGAGATTAAATTCTCTCTTATCAAATATATCGTAGAATAATATCATTGTTGTTCTATAATATATTTGGTACAAGTTATTTGATGATTTAATTTTTTAAAAGCCAAAGCAAAAAAAACTTTAAATTGCAATAACAAGCGCATATAGAATCCGAGAAGCGACTCAAATTTCAACGGAAGATTGAGAATAAAGCCAATGAGACAAAAAACGCTGAATTTTTGAAATTGTAAGGTGTTTAAATCAAGTTCATTAAGTCTCAAAATAATCTCAAAGATAATAGAAAATATAATTAGATGGCTTAACCACTTTGATCGATGATGAAAGGATTTATAATGTAAATTTTGTGTAAATTACGTGCTAAGAATATGACTCGCCTAAAAGATACTAGGAATTTTACTGCTAATCAAGAAATTGAATATGAGAAGATGGTAGAGGAAAATATTATCATGCTTGTCTATGAACATATGTTAGAATTTGATCTATAGAGCCTCTAGGAGCTAGTGACAAAGGATAAAATATATTTTGAGATTAACTACATCAATGTTGGTAGTTCACATTATTCTCACTTGAGTTTGTCTGGAACTATAAATTCAAAATGGGGCACTTTGGCTCCTATAAGTTCTAAACTAATATACAAGATTCTTCTGTCTCAAACTTAACATAATGGAAATAAGGTTAAAGACGCTAATATAAGAAAAACGTTTCAACATACCGAGACCCTCAGCGTCCACGACGAGGTTCTGTTTTTGAAGTAAACCACCAATAAGAACAAGTATTTCCATTACCTCGATTAAAAACTGTGAGTTAATCCTAATGTACTCCGAACAAAAGTATATGAAGGTCTTTTAATGAAAGGCTATGTTGTGATAAAGGTGGTTTTCCCCAATATATATTTTGAAATTAGAAGCGTTGTTGTCGTCGTCAAAATAAAGAAAAATAAAATCACCCTACCAAACAATAATGGTTTTTTTCTTGTTTTGTTGGTTGCATTAAACTTTTTATTGAAGTCCTCTTCCAAATTCAGTTTTGGTAATTACCAAAGACTTTTTACGTGGATAAAGTCTTCTCATAATATAATGCACTTGATATTCTATGTTTTTTATTTGAAAATATTTAGAAGTATATTTTATATATAAACATATTTTTAGAATTGACAATGATTTGATCTTGAGGAGAAACAATTATTTATCTTCCAACATATGTTTTTAATTTCTTTGTAAATTTGTATACTAGATGCATACATATGCATGTTAGTTCGTTGTTTAGTTTTGTACAGGTTTTTTTAGCATAAAAACCTTCATCTAAGGTTAAGGTTAATCTCTACTATTAACGTATGAACATGGTGTACAATAATATTCTATAGGATGATCAAGCGTGAGTAAAGAACTTGAGTCTTTCTAAAGTACGTTGCTTTTATAAAACGGTATTGTATGTGTACAATGATATGGTGTTATCATAATATTGTTTATTTATAATTAAAATCTCTACATTTTACATATTATTGGTGTATGGATATAACTTTGCGTGTTTAGCCTATTAGTTCTGACTTAGTGTTGAAAGGGTTATACTTTACACCACGTCTTAGTATAAGTACCACTATGTGTGTTTAGAATATCATTGATATGTTATAACATTTTAAGGAAGAAGACATCAAATTTTTATTACTAAAGAGATGTCTTATTAAATCCTACAGGTGCCACTGAAGTAAAACAAATTAAATCATAAGTACATAAATAAAAATTTAACGAATATTTTATAATTACAAAAATAACTTATATGTCAATAGATGCTCTATTTCATGATGTGTAAATTTTTAAATTCTCTACCTTTCATGAGTATGGTAGAGGTCTTCCTTCTGCATCTTGTAGCTTATAAGCTGATGCTTTGATTTTTGCATTTACTTTGTAATGTCTTTCCTAGTTTGGTCTTAACTTTCCAACATCCTTATTTTTCGTATGAATGAAGACTATTTTTAAGAATTGATCTCATATTTGAAATTTAAAAAAATGAACCTTAAAATCATGCTTGTTGTTTATTAACATTATTTAATGTTTCATACGTAGATAAGTTTTGATTTGTTTCTCTTTGATCAATACTATTTCTACTTTACGGTTATACTTGTTGCCCATTAACCCTATAGTCTTCCATACGTAGATAAGTCTTGATTTATTTCTCTTCGATTAAGTCTAGTTTTGATTTATTTCTCTTCGATCAAGTCTAGTTTTGATTTGTTTCTCTTCGATCAAGTCTATTTCTACTATATGGTCCTATATTTTGATTCTTTTACTGTAATTTGTGATTCAAAAGATAGAAGTAACACTTTTGCTGAAATTACAGGTTACATCCTATAAGTTAAAGCGGAGGTAGTTATTCATGTTGTTGTCTTCGGTGTGGTTCGATAGGACTATAATACCTCTTTAAATGTATCAAGGCACTTCTCTATAAAACCTTTGATAATGTGAATTATACCTTATATTAAAGTTCGGTTAGTTATTCCAAACTTATATTAACTTATGAGTGTAAGAGTGTTACAAATTTCTGGATATATTCTCCAAAATTTGCAAAATAAAAAAAGCTCTTCATTCTAGATCAACCATCCACTGTATGCCGTTACTATCCCGGTGAATTGATACGTAGAACATACGTTAACTCTAAGGAAATCAATGAACTCATTGGTTTATATTCTTGACAATGGTTATGCCTTAACCAATTTGAGAAGTAAACAATTTCTTTAAAAATAGACTCTATGGATACTGTTGGGAGTTGAATCAAATTGGAAAATTGTTGGTACATGTCATAATGTCATAAAACTATTACAACATATGCACGGATTGATGGTGAGTAATTATCTACTAGAAAAAAATACACTATGGAAGGTTTTATACCTATAATGAGACCCTCATTGTCCTTCATAGAGTTATTCTAGTAAAAAGAAAAATTGATCATGTCATAGGCATATGAGGAAGGTTCTGGTTAATCGTTGATGATAAAATATTTATACAAACAATACATATCGATCATATATAATATTGACACTCTCGGACCCTATTTTATTTTCTAAGAATACCCTTTATTAAAGGTATATCCTGATTGGTGTTTGTCAGTCTAGTGGTTCATCAATAAACATGAAGTACGAAGTTGGTATAGAAAGGTCAAGTGATGTTAGCTGGAAAATGAATGATTATTAGAAAATGACTAACAAAATCATTGCTTTTATACTTCGTGAAGTGGCAAGAGAATTTACTAACGTATTTTCTTCATGGAGAACTTTCTCGTACTCAATTAAATTTATAATGTTTCGGCCTGTCACTGAACATGGTTAATAACCATTTGTGAGTTGGTGAGAAATTGAATATGCCAGACTTTGTAGATATGTGATAATCAAATTTGTGTCGTGGCTTATTAAAACTCTACATTATTGTTGGAATGACATAATAATTCTCTTTATGGTTATTTTAGTTGTATCCTACATCAAGAGCCAAAAATTTTAAAGACTCCATCCGTTTGGACCCAAAATAGTCTTGGCTTATCTTAAAAAATGGTTGACATCTATGTTTTGAACTTCGTAAGAAAATTAGCCAAGGTATATGCCTAATTGCACAATTCATTTTCGAAATATATGTCGAAATATTCGAGTACGAATGACCATCTTATAAGTCTTGCTGAGACATCAGGATTTGTAAGGTTGGTTCACAAAGAGTTCTTATTTGTCTTTGTTATGTAGGTTCTCTCAATCATTATTAATAAATTTTTGGTGTTGTCCAAAAAATGGAACTTTGATCGGATGCAGGTATCTAATTCCGCTGCTGAGATGTTCAGCGGATTCCTAGACCATGACGACTGGGCATTTCGGTAGTATCTTAATAAAAATGAAACATGACTAGCCTTTATTAGTAAAGTTTTGGTCTTTCCCAAGAGTAACGATGTTTACTTTTATTATATTCTCTGTATCCAATCCCCTTAATTCACCATTTCAAACTTTATATAGAAGTTTTTTTTGTACCAGCTCATTCTACTTATACTGCATATGAAGAACCTCAAGGAGAATTAGGTATCTTTATGGTAAGTAATGGAAACAATTGTCCTCACCGTCGTAAAATAAGAGCACCCGGCTGTGGCCATTCATAATGACTCGATTCTATGTCCAAACATCACATGTAAACTAGTGTTTTGTAGATGAACTTATGATTTTTCACCAGGATGAAATTAAATGCATATATTTAATCACAGAAGGCTTTTTCAAATTCTCCATCCTCTCAAGTATCCCAAACACTATCATCCATAATATTTCCACCTTCATAGGCTTCAAGGTGGGATCCCTCCATGTCTAATATATCAGAGTCCCCTCAATACCCACCTAACTATCCTATCATAATTGTAGACCCCTTTTCGAGCAAGTCACATCTCGAATAAACTCATGGATATTCAAATGTTTATTTTATGTCGGCATACTGTAACTCATAAAAGCATTTATTTTTTCCTACCAATTATATTGGTCATCCATATTCATCATTCTTGCTAGAGTCCTTAAGAAAATTTTCTTAGCTTTTTTGTCGCTTTATTTGGTCAGGTCCTCAGATAAAATCTCGGGTGCCAAGGTAGCTTGTCCTATCGTTACTTTGTCCTTACATGAGGGAAATCTTGAGATTCCAGATCTTTAAATATAGAATTAGGTAGCCTCCCTTAAATAGATTTGGTTCATTTTGAATGAAAAATACCTTTCAATTTGATGTGATTACATCATTTCGGTAAACATTAAATAAAAACATTCTGGAACCTAATCATAGGCTTCAGACTTAGTTGGGGATGGAGGAAGATCCTTAACCTTTGATCAACAACGACCAAACTATACAAATCCGAAATTGGAAACACTGAGTCCACTTCCCTTTAATATAACCTATGGTTTTACCCTAATGATTTATTGAACCGTTTTGATCTTAGTATTATACGTTATGCTCGTTTGAAAAACAACTTCAAAGTGGATGATATAATATCAAACAATGCCTTCAACTGGTCTGTTCGAATATGTTCGGGTTAAAAAAATCCACCATAAACACCTCCAAAAATTGGTTATGCAATCAGTTTACTCTCCGTTCATTTTCTGAACACGTTAAAAATTGGCTCCATAACAAGAAAAGTAAGATCTTTACAATTAATAATACCTATCACTTCTTGCGGGAGTCGGCCCCATAGTTCTTTGGGTCAATCTTATCTGGAAAAAATTTAACATTCGATGATATTATTTTATTATTTGGCTTGCAATCACGAATAAGTTAACCACAAGAGACAAGCTTATATCTTGCGGTTATAACTCCAAGAGTGTGTTTTTTTTTCACGTCAAATCTGAAATGCCTCGAGTGCAAAACTTTTCTTACCCCTTCCCATCACCGACTGACGGTCTTGGCTTCAAGTGAGCAGTTTTGGCCCTTCCCCCTCTGGATAGGGTCATATTTTGTGGTCTTGATTTTGTACCGTAGTTTATCACTTCTTCTGAAAGAGACATGAAAGTATATTCAAAGACGCATCTTAAATAGCTTCAGCAATTTCTCATCTTATTCTCTCTGACGTTCAGTATAGATTTCAAGGCTCAAATATCCCCTAACCAATATTATCTATACTGACTTGATTTTTTCCTCTTATTTTTCTTTACACAAGTACTTAATTCCCGGTAAGCTATTGTTGTTACACGACGAAGGTTTCCATTTGACACTCATAACATTATGTTTATTTACTCTCTGTTTTATTTACTTTTGTTGTATATGATTACCCTATGTTATATTCACTATTTTGAGGACTTATTCTTACTCCTTGTTGATGACAAACCTCGTTTTTTTGGGTTATCAAGGGAATGCCCGTAGTGTTTGTAAACAATAATACTATAATTGTTGCGAGCATTTATTAAACTCACACCAATAATTTGATGTATGGAGAAAAATCAAAATAGGGAACCAAGAAAAATATAAGACACAATAATAATCAAGAACAAAATTAAATTTGCGAAAAAAATAACACAACACAATTGTTTATCTAGTTCAGTCAATCGACCTACATCTAGGGAAAAAAGAAACTATCCAATTCACTATCTTCACAAAGTATTTTACAAGAGAGATTCACTCAAACGAGTTAGAAGAATAAACCTTCACTCCTTACTCTAGTCACTGTCCTAAAACTCTTCTTTCAAAACTCTGTTTTAGATTTCTTAGTTTATTAAAACTTATATATTATTTAAGGCATATGAGAGTATTTATAATGGTAGCTTTCTTGGTCTAATAACAAAGATAAGTTATTGCTTAACAAAATTGATTAAATCTCTTACAACTAATTCTTTCACAATTGATCAGGTGCGTCTTCAGGAGCCCAGTTTAAAAGACCCTCGTTTAAAAGATCCTTAACTAGATTACTCTGCCTCATCTAAAAGACTGTCGGCTAGAAGATCTTGCCTCATCTAAAAGAATCTTGTCTAGATGACCCTGCCTCATCTAAAAAGACCCTCAGTTAGAAGATCCTGCCTCATCTACAAGACCCTCGGCTAGATAACCCTGCCTTCTAAAAACCGTTGGCTAAAACGACCTTCGACTAAAAGGACCCTCGACTAAAACGACCCTCGGCTAAAAGGACCATGCCTCATCCAGAAGCCCCAACTTCTGCCTCATCTAGAATTAGATGACCCCACCTCATCTAAAATGTTCAAGGCAAAACCAACAAATCTCCACCTTGTCTTTAAATAGACGGTGATACTAACTTCTCACGAACCACCTTACTGCTCTCTCCAACCTTTGTCTACTCTTCAACAAACTTAATGAAGTCTAAGAAATGCTTGAACTTCACTATAGGTAATGATTTGGTGAACATGTTTGCTGGATTTTTATCTGATGCTATTCTCTCCACCGTGATCTCTTTTGTCTCAGTCATGTCCCTAACAAAATACAACCGAATGTCAATGTGTTTTGTCCTTTCATGATACACATGCTGATTTTCCAATTGAATAGAACTTTGGCTGTCACAATGTATCTTCATACAACCTTGACTAATCCCCATGTCTCCAATCATACCCTTCAACCATATGGCTTCCTTGACCCCTTCAAGAAGGGCTATGTACACGTCTTGAGTTGTTGACAAGGCTACAACCGACTGTTGATTGGACTTCCAAGTAGCTGTTTTTCCGAACAATGTAAACACAAAAGCTGATAATAATTTTCTAGTGTCTATATTACCTGCATAGTCCGCATCCACATACCCTTTCAAAGCATTACTTCCTCGATATGATCTAGTGAATTTGAAACCAACCTTCAAGGACCCATTAATATATTTCAGCACCCATTTCAAAGCTTGCCAGTGAACTTGGCCCGAGTTTTCCATTAACCGACTTACCACACTAATTGCATAGGATAAATATGGTCTATTATAAAGCACACCATACATGATGCTTCCAACCCCACTTGCATAGGGAGTACTTTCCATCTTCTTTTTCTCATCCTCAGATTGAGGACACAATTGAATAGATAACTTTGAATGATGGCATAGTGGAGTTTTAACTAACTTTTATTCTTTCATTCTAAACCGCTCCACCATTTTATTCATGTAACTTGGTTGAGATAAGAACAACTCACCTTTACTCCGGTCTCTCATGATATTCATCCCAAGTACCCTCCTTGCATTACCAAGATCCTTCATCTTAAATTCACCATTTAAATTCAACATCTGAATCTCTTGTTTGTCAATATTTGATATAAGGATGTCAGCTACATAAAGAAGGAGATAAAGAATGACTTTATCATCATTCTTCATCGTATACACACAACCGTCATAGTTACTTCTCACAAAACTAGCATTTAATAAGAAATCACCAAACCAATGATGCCAGTGTCTTGATCTCTGCTTCAACCCATACAATGATTTCTTTAACAAATATACTTTTGAGTTGTCTTCCACACAACCAGGTTGTCACATGTAGATTGTTTCATCTAACTCTCCATGTAAGAATGTGATCTTCGCATCGACTAAAAAAACAATACCTCATCTAGAAGACCCAACCTTTTTAGAAGACATTGTCTTATCTAGAACTAAATGATCTCGCCTCATCTAAAATTTCCAAAACAAAATAAAAAATAATTTAATGCTTTCCTGCCCAAAAAAAAACAACCGTATGCGATTCCACATAAAAAAAAAAACTAATTAAAGGTTGGATATAAAATTATATAAAAATACACCACAAGTCTTAAATCATTTGGAAAGTACTCGGTATCAGGTAATGAATCCTAAACCTATGGTCTCCTCTGACCTTCCTCACGAAATTCCATGTATGCATGTGTAAGTCCTTCCCCAGCCTGAACAAGAATGTCCCGAGCACGATTTAGTTCAACGACAACTCTACTCATGTTTATTCTTTCTCTTGGCAACTCTGAAGAACAAGATACTCCAATTCCAATTATCAAGGTTAAACATTCCGAAATCACTTGTCTAGACATATATTGTCCTTCCATGTGCCTGGCACTCGCTTCTTCATGTGCCACAAGCAAGAAAGGATCCACGATATTCGTCACTTGGTCAGGCAAAGCAGTTGAGGCAAATCTTCGTAGATCTAAGCCGTCTTTAAATAAATCATCCGTCGGTCTTCTTCCAGTGAACATTTCCAGCAACAAGATACCAAAGCTGTACACATCACCCCAAGTTGATACCTCACTTCCCATTCCATATTCTGTTTTCAATACAAAAGTTCATATTAGTAACACCTATTACTTGAAACACATAATGCGTAATGCAAAATTCTAGCTTTTGACATACCTGGCGCCGCATAGGCAATGGTTCCTTTGATTTCAAAGGATTTGCTATTGTTCGAATATAACTGTTGAAATGCTTCTGGAAGAAATTTAGCTAACCCGAAATCTCCAAGGCAGGCAGTCATGTCAGAGTCCAAAAGGACATTGCTGGGCTTAAGATCGCAGTGCACTACAGGCCACTCACATTGATTGTGCAGATAGTCAAGTGCATTAGCCACATCGATGGCTATGTTAAGCCTCTGACTCAAATTCAAATCCTGTGGTTCGTAGACAGGATGTAACCACTCTTCTAAACTTCTATTTACCATCAACTCATAGACGAGAGCCTTAAAACTATTACCTATGAAATCAATACTTGAACATACAGTTACTATCTTCATAAGGTTTACATGTCTGATGTTTCTCAAGGCTTCGCACTCGGCCATGAAACTCTTCGAAGCTCCTTTCCTTTCAAGGTTCAGTACTTTCACTGCAACATCCTCTTCTTGCGGATAGAGAACACCTTTGTACACAGACCCGAAACTGCCTACCCCTATCAGATTCCGAGAAGAAAATCCGTCTGTGGCTTTGAAAAGATCTCCATAAGTTACTCTTGGGCAGGAGATACCAAGAGTGGACGCTGCACCAGAAACTTGGTCTTTTCTTTTTCTGGACCAATACCATACAAGAAAAGACAACGACAAGATTAGTCCAAGAATTCCGAAGGTGAGAGCCGTTGCTAATATCAGTTTGTGCCAAGCTTTTTGCCTCTTAGACTCACGGTTCTCACATTTAGACTGGTTCAGCTGAGGTATTCCACCACAAAGCTTGCCATTTCCTTCAAGAGAAACCGCACTTGCATTCTTGAAAACTCCTTCTTCGGGTACCTTGCCTTCTAAGTCATTGAATGAAAGATTCAAACTCTGCAGCAACCTAAAATCTCCGAAAAATTCAGGAATTTCTCCAGAGAAGTTGTTGTGAGATAAATCTAATGTTTGAATGGCTCGTAAAGAACTCAAACTCAATGGAATTGTTCCTTCCAAGAAATTCCCATGTAAATTTAGGTTTGCCATGCTTATGCATTTTCCAATAGTTTCTGGTAATTTACCCAACAACCTGTTTCCCGAAAGATCCAAAGTATCGACACTCACTAGGTTACCAATTTCCAAAGGAATGGAACCGGTCAACCGGTTATCAGACAAGGACAGATCAACAAAGGACTTGAAACTCATGAGCTCTTTGGGTATGCTTCCACTTAGTTTGTTTTGTGATAGGTACAAGAACAACAAATTCTGACAATTTTCTATACTAGGCGGTATACTCCCTTCGAGATTGTTCAATCTCAGATTGACCCTCCCTAAAGAAGTAATGTTACCAATAGAAGGAGGAATTGTTCCCGAAAGTTGATTTATGTTGAAGAATAAAGCATAAATATTTAGTAGCTTACCGATGGAATTCGGTATAACACCGGTCAACAAATTTGACTCGAGTCCTAGTGCCTCCAACCCAACAAGGTTTCCAATTTTAGAAGGTATAATTCCGCGTAGATGATTTCTTCCAAACCCGATTTTCCTTAACTTGGAGGAGAAGTTACTTAAATATTCAGGTAGTACCCCTCCTAAATTGTTATCGCTTATAACTATAGCCTCTAAATTAGTACAGTTAACTAATGCAGATAGAAAATCTAAATCATCATCTCTGTTAAACCCAAAATTGTTTTTATTGAAACTAAGTCCCTGCAAATCGTTCAGTCCAACAAAGCTCGGTACTTTTCCTGTAAAACTATTACCAGAGAATTCAAGTAATAAAAGTTTCGAGGCATTCGAGATCGTAACAGGAAACACACCGGTAAGTCTGTTTGTATGAAGTAGAAAATAAGGAGTGAATAATAGAGCAGATTTTGTATAAGTTTTTCACTGAATTATATTGAGTGTTTGGACACATGGGTAGGATGAGAGTGAGTGTTTGGACATGAGGATAGCACATGGGCCTCTTAGGTAGAATCGTGCTGGGCTTTAGTGACACCCTCAGAGTCCAGCAAGGTAGTGTCCAAGGTCTGATTTGTTGGCCCGACACACAGACCCATTGCCTTAACCCTAGGACAGACTCCTTGTTCAATGTCGAGTTCTGTCTCTTCTTGTTCCTCAAGACAGTCACCAACCATGGTGACTTTCGCCGGCGATGATAGCTTAACATCCCCCCTCAAACGGAGCGGTGACTCCAGGAGCCCGGGTTTGTCACGGAGATAAGCAAATCGAGACGGAGGCAGAGCCTTAGTGAGAGAACCAGCAACCTGGTCTTGAGTGGGAACATACCGGATCTGAACAGCCCCTGCAAGAACTTGATCACGGATGAAGTGCACGTCAAGCTCTATATGCTTGGTGCGGGCATGAAAGACGGGATTCGAAGCCAGAGCACTTGCCCCCAGGCTATCGCACCACATCACAGAAGGGGGCATGAGAGGGATTCGAAGTTCAGTAAGCAGTGAGCGAATCCAGATCAATTCAGCAGACAAGTTAGCAAGAGCCCTGTACTCAGATTCAGTGGACGATCGAGAGACGACATTCTACTTCTTGGAGGACCAGGAGATCAGCGTCTGTCCAAGAAATACACAATAGGCTCCAGTGCTGCGTCGATCGTCGATGGAAGAAGCCCAGTCAGCATCAGAATATCCATGGAGTTGAAGATGAAAGCAAGGCTGGATGTGCAATCCCAACCAACGTGATCCAGATAAGTATCGTAAAATTCTTTTGAGACATTGCCAGTGAGTAGTTGTAGGAGACTGCTGGTATTGACTAAGTCGATTAATGGCATAGGCAATATCCGGTCTAGTATGTGTGAGATACTGCAGTGCCCCTAACAAGCTTCGATACTGTGTAGGTGAAGGAAGTGGAGATCCAGTAGTGGCTGACAGAGCTGTGCCAGGAGCAAGAGGAGTGGGGCAAGGTTTTAATAAAGCAGCACCCTGATTAACAAGTAAGTTTTCAATGTAATTGTGCTGAGTAAGATAGAAACCTGAAGCATCACGATGAACCTCTATTCCTAAGAATAGAGAGAGTGATCCCATATCTTTTAGAGAGAATTTCGCATTTAGGTTGTGAATAAACTGAGATAAACATGTTGCATCATTGCCTGTGACCAGAATATCATCCACATAGACCAGGATGAGAAGGATGGTAGTTGTAGTAACCAAATAGAAGAGAGAACAATCAGCTCTCGAATTTTTGAACCCCCAGAGAGTGAGAGTATCACGTAGTTAAGAAAACCATGCCCTTGGTGCTTGCTTCAGACCATAGAGAGCCTTGTGTAGTTTGCACACATAGGTAGGGTGACTGGTATCTTCAAAACCCTGAGGTTGTTGCATGTAGACAGTCTCTTGTAATTCCCCATTTAGAAAAGCATTGTTGATGTCAAGTTGCTTGACTGGCCAATTCTTAGAAACACCAATAGTGAGAATGAGTCGGACTGTAGAAGCCTTCACAACAGGGCTAAAGGTGTCATAGAAATCAACACCAGGGGTTTGATGGAAGCCTTTAGCCACTAACCTGGCCTTGTAACGTTGGAAAGACCTATCCATAGCATATTTGACTTTGTAGACCCACTTGCAACCAACCACAGTAGAGTAGGATGGTAAGGGCACTAAGGACCAAGTATTATTAACCATTAGAGCAGTATATTCAGCATTCATAGCAGCCACCCAATTAGGATTCCCTGCAGCCTTAGAAAAACTAGATGGTGTAAGCATGTCCTTGTTGGTAGTAGTAAGGGTTCCAATATAGGGTAATTTGGGTTTATGGATACCACTTTTGTGTCTTGTTTGCATAGTATGTGTGTTTGTGGGCTGTGAAGATGATATAGAGTAGTTTGGAGTGGGGAATGGTAGGTCAATGATCAGTGTAGGTGTAGGACTAGTGGGAGAGTCAGAGTGTTGATATAGATTAGTGGCAGTACCTGAGTCTGTGAGGGAATGTGAAGCAGTGTTTGTATAGGTCTTAGGTGGTAGATTGGGCAGAGAGTGTGAGGGAGTGGTCTGGTGGTCTTCCTGTGGGACAAACTGAGAAGTGTGTTGCTCAGTGGAGAGATAAGTAGTGAGATTAGCACAAGAGGTTACTCTTTCAGAAACCAGAGGACTAGATATAGAAGGGAGCCAGAGGTTGACAGATTGATAAGAAGACTGACTGCTTTGGGGTTGTTGAAGAAACCCTGAAGTGAAAGGAAAGTCAGTCTCATTAAACACCACATTACGAGACAAGTAGACTCTCCCTGTAGGACTCAAACATTTATACCCTTTGTGATGATGACTGTAGCCTAGAAAGACACATTTAAGAGAGTGAAATTGGAATTTGTGAGTTTGATAGGGTCTGAGACAAGGGAAACAGGCACACCCAAAGGTTTTAAGGACTAGGTAATTGGGTTTTTTGTGAAATAAGGCTTCAAAAGGTGAGATGTTATTAAGAGTAGGGGTAGGTAATCTGTTAATGAGATAGATACTTGTGTCAAAGGCTTCAACCCAAAATTTGTAAGGTAATTTAGACTGAGCAAGAAGAGTTAACCCAGTCTCCACAATGTGTCTGTGTTTACGCTCAGCTCTCCCATTTTGAGCTGATGTGTAAGGGCAGGATCTACGTAGTAGTATGCCACTTTCTTTAGCTAGGGTAGCCAAAGGTCTAAACTCGCCTCCCCAATCACTTTGAATTATTTTGATCTTTCTTTCAAACTGGTTTTCAACAAAGGCTTTAAAGATTTTAAACACTTCAGTAACCTGCCCTTTAGTCTTGATAGGGTAGACCCAAGAATATCTAGAAAAGTCATCAAGAAAAAGGACATAGAACCTGAACCCTTCAGTAGATAGGACAGGGGAAGGCCCCCAAACATCAGTATGAATAAGATCTAACACATTGCTTGCATGAGAAGTAGATATAGGGTAAGAAAGAGTGTGAGACTTGCCTAACTGGCAAGCCTCACAGAAGCTGTTCTCATTACTTGGAATATTTTAAAGGTTACAGGACTTAAGAACACTAGCTAAAACAGACTGGGATGGATGGCCAAGCTTCCTATGCCATCCATCTTTAGAGACCTTAGAGACATTAGAAGGACACACCCTAGCAGAGCACAAAGAACTTTTAGACACACAGAATTGAGTATTGAGACTGACTGGATAGGTAGGTTGATTTCTAGAAAGAGTTTCCATCTTGTATAATCCATCTTCACATCTCCCTTTGAGCAACACTGTCCCTGTGACTTTGTCCTTCACAAGACAAAAAGTTTTGTGAAATTCAACAAATACATGATTATAATTGGTGAGTTGAGAAATAGACAGTAGGTTTTTGTTGATTTTGGGAACATGAAGTATAGATTTAAGAACAATAGGCTGTTTATGTAGTGATAAAAGGGAAGTTTCACCTATGTGAGAGATTGGAAGTCTCTCACCACTACCAACTAAGACATGTTTAGTACCTGTGTAGTCATGTTTCTGAGTCAGCTGATTGGTACTACCTGTAACATGATGGCTGGCTCCACTGTCAGCATACCATACCCCATCTGATGCTGTGTCTTGTGCTGCCAGTAGGGCACTGTGATCACCTTCTGACTTGGGGTGCTCTGAAGAGGTTGATCCCATGACTGAGGGGTCATCTCTGTAGTAGCAAACAACAGCAGAATGTCCATATCTGCTACAAATTTGGCAGGTGGGTTTGTTTTGAGCAAATCTTCCACCTCTGCCTCGATAATAGCTGCTTCGACCCCTGTAGTTAGAGTTGAACCTTCCTCTATAGTTTCTGTTGAAGTTCTTGTTTTGTCCAGAGTAGCTTCTGAGATTGTTGTTGCTGACTTGTTGTTTTGTATCATTTCTCTGAGCATAATTAGCACTTGAAATACTGATTGTATTCATTGTATTTTGCAGATCATGGAGTTGTTCTAGCCTGCTTTCAAAGGTTAGAAGGCTTGTCTGCAGATCAAGCCAAGAAAGACTGTCTTTATCAGCAAGACTGACTACTATTGGTGTGTAGTCTCCATCAAGACCTGCAAGGACCTGAGTGATCAGATCATCCATGGAGGTAAGACATCCTGCAAGTATTAGGTTATCAAAAATCATTTTCATTTTGTTCAAGTATTCAGACATAGTATTGGTCCCTTTGCGAGTTTTCTGAAACTCTGCCCTGAAGTAGGTGACTCTGGCTCTTGTCTGAGAGCCAGACAGTTTCCCTGCTGCTTCCCAAAGACCTTTGGAGGTCTCTTCCTCCATTAATTGAGCTGCTATCTCAGGGCTCGTGGTGGAATACAGCCAACCAAGCACAGTTGGTCCTTTGAGATCCACTCTTCGTAGTCTGGATTTTCAGATACGTTGCCTTCATTATCAGTAGAGAGTCTAGGAGGACAGACCTTCTCACCTGAGATATAGCCACCTAGCTTGTTACCCTTGATCATGGGTAACACAACTGTTCTCCAAAGGAGATAGTTGCTTCTGTCGAGTCTAATGTTATTTGCATTATTGATTGAGTGCAACTGCAGAGTTTTTGGAGCAGCTGAGGAGCTGTTGGGAAGAATGGAGCCTAATGACTCTGAGGAGAGCGACGGAGACTTATCAGAGTTTGCCATTCAACAGATCAGAATTGCTCTGATACCAAGTAGAAAATAAGGAGTGAATAATAGAGAAGATTTTGTATAAGTTTTTCACTGAATTCATTCATTGTAAAATTGGCTATTTAAGTTTGTGATGTAACAAACTTTCAGCATATTCCTTAGTTTGTTACATTTCTGTTCATGAATTATATTGATTGTTTGGACACATGGGTAGGATGAGAGTGAGTGTTTGGACATGAGGATAGCACATGGGCCTCTTAGGTAGAATCGTGCTGGGCTTTAGTGACACCCTCAGAGTCCAGCAAGGTAGTGTCCAAGGTCTGATTTGTTGGCCCGACACACAGACCCATTGCCTTAACCCTAGGACAGACTCCTTGTTCAATGTCGAGTTCTGTCTCTTCTTGTTCCTCAAGACAGTCACCAACCATGGTGACTTTCGCCGGCGATGATAGCTTAACATATGAACTAAAAACCTCTCAAGATTCGGAAGAGAGATTCCGAGGTCATGGGGAAGAGTCCCTTCGAGTTTATTTACCGGTAAAGAAAAACCAGTTATAGAAGATACATTAAAGATTGAAAGAGGGATAGTACCACTTAAACTGTTTGCACTGAAAGCAAGAATAGAAAGGTTCTTGAACTGTCCAAAACTATAAGGGATGCTTCCTGTTAAGTAGTTTTGTGACCCGGAAATGCTTTGTAGCCAAGTAAGGTTTCCTAACGAAGACGGGATCTCACCGACTAGATTGTTTTTGTAGAAATGAAGAACCTCGAGGTTTTTAAGTAAACCGAGCTCTACAGGGATTTTCCCTGTCAAGTTATTACCACCTATGTCGAGGTACTTAATGTTGATACACCTCGACAAATTGACCGTGATCTCACCAATAAAAGTGTTGTTAGTGAGACCCAGTTTCTGTAATCTAACTAAACGACCGAGTTCTTGAGGGATTTCATTAGTAAAGCTATTGTTACGAAGATCCAATACCTGAAAGAAACACAAACTGGTATATTCAACACACACACAGATGTACACGTTTAACTGAGAGGAGCAGAGTTAGAACTTCTTGGATTTCTTGAATAGAAGGTTACAACGTTATAAATAGAGACTAACACTTCAAGACTCATCTGCTCCCTATTAACTCTCCACTACTTCCACGAAATAATAACGGACACTACGACTTAATCACCCACTTGTACAAGCTGGTAACGTCTCTTATTTAAAACAAAATACAAAACGTAAAATACAAAACCAATTTAAATTAATTCCAACAAGCACCTCCTGAATTTAAACCTGGTTTTGAATCTTCCTGATGCCAAGGAGTGCACGCATCTTTTCGAACTTCACAGTGGCCATGGCTTTCGTCAAAATATCAGCACGTTGATCCTCTGTTCCAATGTGTTTGATCACGATCTCACCTTTTTCAACGCACTCTCGAATAAAATGGTACCGGATGTCAATATGCTTAGAACGTCCATGAAAAACTGGATTTTTAGCCAAGTCTATCGCTGACTTGTTGTCTATGTAGAGCACTACAGGACCAACATCAGAATTAGTAAGTTTACCAAGCAAATTACGCAGCCATATGCCTTGACAAGCAGCCGCTGTAGCTGCCATAAACTCCGCTTCACATGATGATAATGCCACACAACGTTGTTTCTGAGACACCCACGTGATCAAGCTCTCATTTAGGTAGAAAGCCATCCCTCCAGTACTCTTCCTATCTTCAATCTGCCCAGCCAAATCGCTGTCGGAATATCCTGACAACATGTTGTTATTGTTTCCCCTTGAATACACCAAACCATATCTCAAAGTACCTTTTAAATACCTCAGAACTCGCTTAACAGCATTGAGGTGCATCTCAGTTGGTCGTTCCATGTAACGACTGACTATACCAACTGCAAATGCTATGTCTGGTCTAGTATGAACTAGATACCTTAATCCTCCCACAATGCTTTTAAACATAGTTGAATCAACAGCCTGTCCAGTTTCATCTTTGTGCAGTTGCAACGCTGGCTCCATAGGGTACTTCGTCGGTTTACATTCTGCCATGCCACTCTTCTCCAGGACCTTTCGAGCATAGGCCGACTGCTTCAATTCGATGTACTCCTTAGTTTGCTTCACCTCAATCCCAAGATAGTGAGAAAGCTTTCCTAGATCAGTCATATCAAATTTCCTGCCCATTTGTTCCTTGAACCTCTGAATTGTTGTTATACTCGAGCCCGTGATCAGCAAATCATCAACATATACCCCAATGGTTAAGACCTCTTCCTTCTCCCTTTTTATGTACACAGCATGCTCATAAGGACATTTTGTGAATCCCAAACTTTTCAAGCACTCTTTTAACTTCTCGTACCAGGCTCGTGGCGCCTGTCTAAGCCCATAAAGAGCCTTTATTAACTTATAGACCAAATGCTCCTTGCCTTGCTTCACAAAACCTTCGGGTTGTTGTACGTACACATCTTCATGCAGGTCACCATTCAAGAAAGCTGACTTGACATCTAGATGATGAATTTCCCAACCATGATTTGCAGCCAACGCCAATAATAGCCTTACAGTTTCCAATCGTGTGACAGGTGCGAACGCCTCCTCAAAATCAACCCCTTGTTTCTGAACGTAACCCTTCACGACGAGCCTCGCCTTATGCTTTATAATTTCACCTTCTGTGTTCCTTTTTAGTTTGTACACCCATTTCAGGCCAATGGGTTTGTGCCTAGGTGGCAATTCCACAAGCTGCCAAGTGCAATTTTTTTCTATTGCTTCTATTTCGCTCTCCATAGCCTTCCCCCATGATCTTTCTTGGACAGCTTGTTTATATGTGACTGGCTCCTCCATACTGAGAACAGCAACTCATCTTCACCAAGCTCGATTTCGACTGTATCAGCATAAATGTCGCGCAAAGACCTGAAGCGCGTTGGCACACTGCTACTCCCAGTTTCTGCTGAACTGACTTCACTCGACTGTGTTAATGAAGTCGGTGTTGCCTGTGTTTCCTGTGACTCAGTCGAATGAGAGGACTGTACAGGAGTGTTAGGCTCTGTTGAAGACTCCTCATTACCGAGCTCTGTCAAAGACTCCTCATTACCGTTTTCTGTTGCTTCCGTCGAGATTACAGAGTCAACCACCACGAAATGGGTGTGAGTCTCTCCAACTGCACTGTCATCATTAGCCCATTTCCATGACTTAAGCTCGTCGAAATACACATCTCTGCTAACATGAACTCTGTTCTCTTCTGGGTCATACAGTCGATGTGCTTTTGTACCAGGCTCTCTTCCAAAATAAACTACTGACTTTGACCGATCATCCAGTTTCCTTGTATGAATGCCAGGCACCTTCATGTAAGCACAACTGCCAAAAATTCTTATGTGACTAATATCTGGCTTCTTACCTGACCAAGCTGCGTATGGAGTGTCAGTAGAGAGAGCACGTGTGGGCAGTCTGTTAAGCACATAAACAGAGTGTCGTACTGCTTCACCCCAAAATCTAGATGGGACATGCTTCTCCTTTAATAAACTTCTAGCCATTGACACCACCGTTCGGTTCCTTCGCTCTGCCACTCCATTTTGCTGTGGAGAGTAAGGGGCCGTATATTGTCTCATGATCCCAACGTCTTCACAGACACTTGTAAACTGATGTGAGCAAAATTCTCCTCCTCTGTCCGTACGCAGGGCTTTAATCTTTTCCTCAGAGTCTTTTTCAACAAGACGCTTGAATCTTATAAATGCTCCTAATGCTTCATCTTTGGTTGACAGAAAATAAACCCACATTGCACGACTAAAGTCATCAACAAAAAGTAGAAAATACCTCTTGCCGGATGGTGTTGATGGTGTGATTGGTCCGCAAATATCTCCATGCACTAATTCCAGCACCTTGGTTGATCTGTAACTCGATTGTGAAGGAAAGGGAGTTCTTGTTTGCTTTGCCATTAAACAGTCCTTACACAGTGCCTTTGGATGCATCATTTTGGGCAGGCCATAAACCATCTTATTCCGAATCATAAGTTTTAATGCATCAAAGTTCACATGGCCTAAGCGAGAGTGCCAGAGCCACGAGTCCCTTTCCAATTTTGCAAGTAGACAAGCACCCTTGGATTCCTTGGATTCTTCCAGCAAGATCTTGTGTAGACGATTTGCTGATCGTCTAACTTTCATCAATAGCTTCCCATCCCCGTCATGCACCCACATAAACTCACCATGTAACACCACTTTATTACCTTCTTCTGACATTTGCCCAAGGCTAATTATGTTGTTGCACAGATTTGGAATGTAGAGGACATTGTTAAACACTATTTCTTCTCCGGTTTTGCAAACAAACGTGATCAACCCTTTTCCTTTAATGCATACCGTTGACCCATCTCCAAGTTTTACTTCGCCTGTCACGTCTTCATTTATCTGTGAGAACTTTGACCTGTCCCCAGTCATGTGATTTGAAGCGCCGTTGTCTAAGTACCACAGGTGTGGCGTTTTTCTCTCTGTTATATTTCTCTCCAACTTTGGGATGGCCCTTTCTTCATTCACCAACGCCAACTCAGTCAGCTTTTCATCTGATTCTGACAGTAACAGAGCAAGTTCGTCGTCCTTGATCTGCACCAAGTTTGCTTCACTTCTTTGACCCCGTTCTTGTCGTGGCCTCTTACACTCTATAGCATAGTGACCCAAAATACTGCAATTAAAACACCTTACAGTGCTTCTATCACGACCAGTACCCTGGAGACCGCGTCCCCCACGTCCTCCTTCTCGATTCCGTTTCATCCAGTCCTCTCGAGTGAGAAGAAGTTTGTCCTCATTCTTCTCGCGCCTGGACCACTCCTCTTCTGTCAATAACAGTTTGTTTCCCGTAGTCACACTTTGACCTTTCAACCTTTCCTCATGAGCTTGTAAAGACCCAATAGCTTCTTCGATTGTCATTGATTCTAAATCTCCAAATTGCTCAATTGTTGAAGTAATTTGTAGAAATTTAGATGGAACAGCCCGAAGTAGCTTCTTGACAACGTACGACTCCTCCATTTCATCACCTAAGGCTCGGATAGTGGACACCAGTCCGTTGAGCTTCATGTAGAAAGCGTCGAGTTGTTCACTGTCATCCATACGCAGCGACTCAAATTCCGCCTTCAACGTCTGAATTCTGGCCTTCCTCACCTTATCAGCCCCTTGACACATGACCTTGATGGCTTCCCAGCCATCCTTTGCTGTCTTCTTCTCAGAAATGGATAACAGCATCTCTTCAGGTATGCCTTGGTAGATCATGGCCAAAGCGACCTTGTCATTCTTCTCATGAATCACTGCTTCGGCATCACTCGGTTCTACTTCTGCCCAAACTCCCTGGGCCTGCATAAAAACCTTCATCTTTAACGCCCACGCTGTGTAATTCCCCTTAGACAACATTGGATACGTTAGCCCAAAAGATCCAGCCTTACCTTTCCCCGCGTCCATCTGAAAGAGAATACCCTGAATGCCGTGCTCTGATACCAAATGAAAGAAACACAAACTGGTATATTCAACACACACACAGATGTACACGTTTAACTGAGAGGAGCAGAGTTAGAACTTCTTGGATTTCTTGAATAGAAGGTTACAACGTTATAAATAGAGACTAACACTTCAAGACTCATCTGCTCCCTATTAACTCTCCACTACTTCCACGAAATAATAACGGACACTACGACTTAATCACCCACTTGTACAAGCTGGTAACGTCTCTTATTTAAAACAAAATACAAAACGTAAAATACAAAACCAATTTAAATTAATTCCAACAATACCTTGAGAAAACTCATGTTTCCAACGTGTGACGTGAGGGCACCAGCTATCCTTGTCGAGTGAAGGTCCAGCACAGTCACTCTACCATGCTTGTGGTTACATGTAACACCAAACCAGTTGCAGAAATGAATTGAATCGTTCCAGGAGCTTAGGACATGATCAGGGTCATGTTTGATCTCATTTTTTAAAGCCATTAAACTCAGCCGGTCTGTTTCGTTTGATGCTGACGACGGTGAGAGTGTTACGCAAGAAAGAACCAAGATTGATGTTAAAAATAGAGACAAAGGTGCCATTTTTTTTGCTGTACAAAAGATCGAAAGTTTTTCTTCTCTGCTTTCAATAAGATTTATTGAAGATTGAAAATTGATGATGTAACATCATAACACAAGAAATTTGGTCGAATTCAATTATCATTCATGTCCTGAATTATTAAATGATAAAGAGTAGAAAATTTTGAAAATGTAAAGAAAAAACAAGTCAAGGACACGTAGTGGTTTTCTTATTTCGGCGTCATGTTGTTAGTCGAAGGTGTGGAGCCTACGGTGTACCGATGTATTAACTATTTTCTTCTTTTAAAATTTAGGCGATTTTGTTTTTGGACTCCTTTCTATACAATTGTTTTATGATATAAATATACGATAGGAAAATATAGAACTAAATAGTTTTGGAAATTTTTGGAGGTGAAGAAAATTTCTTTTATTCATAACTGGACTATTTCAAACTTGTTGTCTTCGTATTTTTTCAACGCTTTGGATATTTTCATACAAGATTGTTTTCCTCCAACGGTCGTATTTGTCTAAAGCACAAATCGAATAGGTAATAATATCCTAGGCACCAGGTCTGCCACTACGTCTATCCCATAGCAGGTGTCAAATTATTTTTTACGCAACCGTTTGGAATTCTACCCAATTACCGCATCCATCTTTTCCAACTTTCCCAATAAATACTTTTTTAGGTCCGATTTTGCTTGAGAGCATATTTTTTAGAAAGAGAAAAAGAGAGTTTATTAGCTACCTTTATCTGAGTCTTCATCCTTTTGCAATTTTCACTGGAAAACACCAATCCACCACCAAATCCTTATATTTTTTTATGAAAAAACATCCCAAACTCAAAAAGCCAAGAGCAAAAAAATCCAGAAATTCAACCTCCCTAAAGAAACCTGTCTTTGGAGCATACGATTAATTCTGCATAATTGAAAGGGCAGATGAATATAGAGAAATTGGATTGATAAGCAACGCTCTTTGATTTTTTATAGAGACAATACATTACAGTAGCTTCGATCCTACCAAAACTCATGTCTTTTCATCTTCTTCTCTTCCAGAAGAAAATCAATCATCTAAAACTCACACGCAGAATTTCACCTTCTCTTACTGAATTATCACCTCGAATCAATCGCCAAGTAACCAAATTTTCTTCAGGGAGATCAAATGAGACTCCTTCTCCAGTCAATCCTAAGCCCCATTGTCCATTGCGCAAGGAAACAAAACTCAGCCTCCTCAAACCCCAAAAATAAAAACTTGCATAGTTATGGGGGACGATGTTGATGTCACGTTGAATCCATCAACCTCTTCTCCTTCCCTAAGGGAGATTTTGAGACAGCAGTGGTATGAATAAAAGTTGGATTGAAAAGATTGAGAATACAAGAATCAACAGAGTGAATTTTTGGTAGTGAATATGAACTTTTGCTTCTGATTATTTCATATGCGTAATCAACCTCCCTAGCCTCTTTAAATAGGCCTAGTGAGTTAGTTACAAGAGCGGTTACATAGAGGGATATTTACAATTTAGTCCTTGTATTCCTTGTAAGGCCTAATTTTACTTTATATTAATAGAACTTACCAATTGAGTCCTTACTAATTACTTTTAGGTCCCTAAAGAATATATTTCCTTATCAGTAGCCCCCCTAGTTCTTATACAGATAATTTATAAGAACTATTCACTCTTCGAACGTTACTCCAAGTGAATAAAACTTCTTTTATCCAACCCCTTCATTATGATTAAGTCTGATGACTTGCAGCCTCACTTCGAATCCAAGAATAAATGCAAATAACTTCCCCAATTACTTCGAAACTGCCAACCTAAAATACAACCTTGCCTCCACTTCGAATCTCTTGACTAGAAATATCTCTTTATTTGTGCTTCGAATTTTCTGACCCCTACTTGAAAGACTGACTAGACCCTTCTTGATAGGTCTATGACTCAACACGATTTCCTCCACGTTTCACATTCCACCCAATGAGAACAATTCACTGGTTTTGCCTCTTCAAATTCTCAACGTCATTTTTTTTTAACTATAAATATTCAGCTTCACCTTCACTGAGAACTTTTTAGATAAACCACTCTCTTCATCTTCATCTTCATCTTTATCTCCTACTTCCTTCCTCAGAAACCCCACTTTATCCAGTCACAAAAACAACTTCTCAAATCCGTCAGTATCTATTGTATGAGAAGATATCCCAAATACAAAAGATCTAAACCCAGAAAACCAAGAAAGACAAAGAAATCTCTCTTCCCTGGTTCTAGTAATCAAGTATTTGGTGCCTACGATTATCTTTGTATTGGAGAGAGAGCTGAAGAGTACAGAGCTGCTGGGTTGATCTACAACGGTCCTCACTTTTCCTCTACCACCTTCAAATACGGTAACTTCGATCCCAACCTTGCTACTTCATCTTCACCCCTAGCTTCAAACCCAGAATCTAGCCAACAACCTTCTCCTCCTCGAAATCCATCCACTTCTCCATCACTAAGACCACATCGAACGTCTAAGGCTGTCACTTCTGACAAACCCGCAACTTCTAAAAAACTAAAACCCATATCACCTATCCTACAATTTGAAGCAACTAAAAAACTTCAATCCAAATCACCTATCTTTCAATCCGAAGCCGTTAAAGTTAAACTTAGCAAAAAATCAACCTTTTTAGCATAACTGGCTGAATTTCTTGTTCTCTTTGGTCGTACTTCTCGTTCAGAGCTGTAATTTTTTCTAGCACTCGATTCATTCACATTTCAATGTTTCATTGAGTTT
This sequence comes from Limnanthes douglasii subsp. nivea, assembly GCA_036936605.1. NCBI lineage: Eukaryota > Viridiplantae > Streptophyta > Magnoliopsida > Brassicales > Limnanthaceae > Limnanthes > Limnanthes douglasii. The sequence goes on from JAUPFV010000001.1 coordinate 302,106,289, forward strand.
GGCGAACCAGAACAGATTCATCTTGCCTATGATCAGCCCCTTGCAAATCTTTTTTTAACGTTTCGACAGCTGCTCGAACTAGTGGATCATTCTCGTTTTTTGAATTCATTATCCTTTAAAGCAGTTTTCTAAAATTCGAACGGGAACAAAAGAGAAAAATCAAACAGAAAAAATCTAGGCACCAATCATTGATCAGATCCCAAGGAAGTCGCCAATTTGATAAGTATTTATCTGGTTTCACAAAATAAAATTGAGTGAAGTAAATGATGTAGAGAGAAATGGATTCTCGAGAGAGAAAGCTAAGAATTAAAAGTAGTTAATTTGAAAAGTCAGGGAGCTTTCTTTGATCAGCCTTGGCCTTTATATAAAGGCGCAAAAACTTAAACTGAAACGGTTACAATAACGGGTCTAATTGCATATTAGTCCATCACTAAAACGTAAAGCTTTAAATCGCTCCTATGATTATACCATATGTCTAAAAAAGTTTTATTCTCTTATATTTTAGTCCTTAGATTTCTATTTCTTTATCAGAACATATTTTCAATAAAATTATTTTATTTTTATTATACAGTAAAAAATTATTAACAAATTAACAAAAGTTAATTTTTTAACGAATTCCTTATTTAAAATTTATTTAATATTTTCTAAAAACAGAAAAATAAAATAAATAAAAATATATGAATTTGTTAAAACGAATAAGACCTTTTTCTTTTACTTAAACTGTAAGCTTTTATTAGAAAGTATTATTAAAATATACATTGTGAGACACAACTTGATTCAACAAACAAAATCCCAAATCGAACAGAACCCTAAAACTCCTCTCTATCTCTTCTAGTCCCAAATTAAGCTTCACTCCTGAAGATCAACCAAAATCCCGTCATTCGATCCTTTAATCCATAAAATCCCTCTACAAGCTAGCCAAAATTCTTCAGAAAAAACCAGAAAAATCACCGTTTGGAGCCATTCAGACAACAAAGAAAGACCGAGAGCTTCCATTGAAGCTGGAACATGTACGTCTTCAAATCTTCCATGCAACCCTTTCTTTCATTTGTTCATGTTACTTCTCAAGTAACAAAGTCCAATTTATTCCAGAAAAACAGTTTCTCTCAATCTATCAGGGACTTCATTCTCTTCATAGTGAGAGTTCTTGTTAGATTCGAGAGTATTCGTTGCCAAATAGTCAGCTGCTTCATTTTTCTCTCTGAAGATGTAAATTACTTTCATATTGAAAGAGATCAATTTGAAGTAGAGAGAAATAATTGCTCTGAGATACCAGGGGGATCTACCTGTAAGGAGCATTTGAGCCAGTAGCCCAGAATTTGTCTCAATGTCCAACATGTTTATGCCCCTTTCAAAGCAAAGTTGAAGACCATCCAGCATGGCTCTGGTCTCAGCAATTATCGGACTTCCCTTGCCATAGACCGTACCATAACCAAAAAACATCTTCCCCGAGATGTCCCTTACCAGACCACCACCATAGCATTCCCCTCGGTCAGAGCATGCTCCATCAGAGTTAAGCTTGTAGCGACCAAGTTTTGGACATTTCCAACTTAGGGATACAGGAATATTAGGTCTTGATAACTGATTCACGCACCCAATTAAGAGACCAATCTTGTTGTTTTTGCCCCAGTGCTTCTTCTTTAGAAGATTGGCCTTATCCGGGCTTGATAGAATATAAATAACATGCTCTATCATGTCTTCAGCCCTTAAAATCCTATCCTCAATCTTGCTTTTGTTCATTACATACCAAATTACCCAAACAATAATCTAAGGTAGAATATTACGTATCTGAATGTCTTTACTGGATGACCAGAACCATGTTCTCACCACGTCAGAGGGATACATGTTTCTGGTAATGTGAATGTTGAATTGAGCAGCAAAATAGACCCAAACATCCCAAGCCTTTTGCATTCAATAAAAACATGTTTAATGTTTTCAGAATTACAGCAGCTTTGGCATTTTGAAGCTAATTGAGCTTTTTTTGCAGGACAGAGTCAATTGGCACCCAGTCATTGATGATTCTCCATAGCATAAATGAGTACTTTCGAAGGGTCACAGAATTCCATATCCTAGCATACAGGTGTGATCTATTGCCTTTATTTCTGATTTCAGACCATGTAGCTTTAGTGCTAAAGTTCCCATCCGCATTGAGTATCAAATTGATTGAGTCAGTGATGTTAGGATCCAAATATACCTTAAGAATATTTTGGATTTGATTTGAGTCCAAAATACTCTCAAGTTTTGAGTAATTCCATCCACCATCCCCCAGTATTCCTTTACCATAGAGCCAACATAATTAAATCTAACATCCTCAATGGAAAATTTGATGAAGGGCTCCTTCTGACACCATCTATCGAGGTTAATGTCTATATTACCAGCCTTTACATGCCGCATGATGTAATTTCAGCATTATCTCTCACTCTCCAAAGTCTTTTCCAAATGTGAGAGCTATTAGTGTGAAAAAACCCAATTAAAGGATGCTGATTCTTGAAATAGATTTGACTTCATCAGATGTGACCATAAAGAATCATGCCTTCTCAAATAGAACCATAGTTTAAGAGAGTAGACCTTCCCCATTTCCTTGATTCTTCTCAAATTCAGCCATCCCTCTTCATAGCTCTTACATAAAACAGACCATTTACCCCAATTAGTAGCAGCCTTGTTAGCTTTAGAGCCCCACAAGAATTTATTATACAAGATTTCCAGCCTCTTAATGATAGTTTTAGGAATTTCAGAGCTTTGGATAGTGAAAGTAGGATAGGTGGTTAGGAAAGATTATACCAGTATCAGCCTACCTCCAAATGATAAATTTGTGTGATCCCATTTTGTGATTCTGTTAGTGGTTTTAACTATCAAATCCTCATACTCACTAACTCTTTTGTGTTGTTTATTGCAACACCCAAATACTTAAAAGGAAAGTTGCAGTGCTTGAATCCCACCAGGGTTTCAAGCGTTTTACCATGAGTTGCAGAACATCTCTTTGAGTTAATAACTCTAAACTTTTCCTTGTTAACCAGCTGACCATATACATCTTCATGATGCCTAAACATTTCCATTATTTTTATTGCAGAATCAGCAGACCCATTGCAGAATATCAGGATATCATCAGCAAAGCTGAGCACTGGTAAGTTCAAATCCCCTCTGTGCTTATATTTGATTGTAGACAAGTTAGAGAATAGAACTTTTAAACCTCTGATTAGATATTTCTGAGCAATAATAAACAGACTCGATGATAATGGATCACTCTGTCTAAGCCCTTTGTTAGACCTGAAAAAGCCCCTTAGATTTTCATTGACCAGAACAGAAAATTGGCAGCTAACTAAGCCCCTTTCAATCAACCTTAGAAAATCAGCCCTGAACCCAAAAGAGGCCAACACACTTAACAAAAAAGTGTGTTCCAACCTATCGAACGCCTTGTCCATGTCCACTTTCAGCATTACATTACCACCCCTAACCTTTCTTGATAGATCCATAGATAATTCCTGGGCAATCATGATATTATCATGAATTGTCCTATCCTTGACAAAAGAACCTTGTTCAGGAGAGATGATGTTGGGGAGAATAGTTGATAGCCTTGTGCTGAAAATTTTAGAAATAATCATGCTTAGAAAAGTAGTCAAGCTTATAGGCCTAAAATCAGTCCAGCTTTTAGGAGCTTCCACTTTAGGTATCAAACAAAGAACAGTAGCATACAAGCCAATAGGAAAAGATCCCTCTCTGAAGAAGTCTCTTATTGCCTCACAAGTATCAATTTTTATTATAGGCCAACAATATTTGAAAAACTTACCATTAAATCCATACGGGCCTGCTGCCACATTAGGATTAAGATCCTTAATAATCTCATAGATTTCATTCTCCATAGGTAAACTCATCAGCATCTCATTGTCATCACAAGTTACTAGAGTAGGAATATAGTCTCTCAAAATATTAGGGTACTAAGGGTTAGGAAGGTCAGAAATTAACGTTTTGAAATGGTTTACCGCAGACTCACTAATAGCATTTTCATCCTCCTCCCAGTCCATACCATTCCAGATACAGGAGATCCTAGATCTCCTTTGCTTTTTTTGAACATAATTATGAAAAAAAAACAGAGTTTCTATCCCCTTCCCTGGACCATTAGTAGCAAGAGATGATTATCCTTGGCCTTATTCAACAACTCTTTATCCTGATTTGAATTAGAAATAAGTACCTTAGCTTCCAAGTCGTTGATTTCCCCTTTCAAGCTTTTAATTGAGTCAAATATATTTCCAAAAACTGTCTTGTTCCACACCTTTAGATTAACTTTAAGATGCTTGAGCTTGAACCATAGCTTGAAGATAGGAGCCCCAGAGTATTCCACAGCCCAATAATCCTCCACAAATCTGTAGAAATCGTTATGTAAATACCACATATTTAAGAACTTAAATATATATTTCCTTTTAGTAGTAGTTGTAGAGATATTAATAAGAATAGGGGAGTGTTCAGAACAGGTGTTAGGCAAATGAGTGACTGTAGTCTCATGGAAGTATCCCAACCAACTATTGTTGAATAAAACCCTGTCAAGGCTTCTTCACTGTCTCCCATTTGACAACGTGTATTTATTTCCAGAGTATCCAGCGTCAATTAGATTACAGTCTAGGATGAATGAGTTGAAATCATCCATACTTGAAGTACAATTAGATGAGAAATGAAATTGCTCATCAGGATAAGCAATTGTATTAAAGTCACCAAAGAGAATCCATTCACTTCCTTCTTCTTTAACAAATTTGAGATTGTCCCAAAGAATCCTCCTCAGACTCCTAGTGCACTTTGCATAGACCACGATTACCATAAACTCTTTGTTTACCAGGTGATGCTTAACTTTTAGATGAATAAATTGGTCTGCATTAATAATAACTTCCACCACAAAATATCTGTTCTACATAACCCACAGTTTATTGCTGATGTTGCTAGTAAACCCTGGAATCCCAGCTTCATAGAGATAGCTTGAATTTTAGAATTACAAACCATAGGCTCCTAGATAGCAACAAAGTTAAGCTTCTTAGACCTTTTGATAGACTTAATTCTTGATTGAGTATCCTTGTTTCCAATACCGCGCACACTCCAGTTTAGAATGACAATAGTCATTAGAGTTTTTATAATTTTTTGCAACAACTTTGTGCTGTAAACACTTAGAAGATATTATCCCCTTTAAGTTTAATGTTCTGACTTAGTTTAATTTCTTCAATTTTGTTCTCTTACCAGTTTCATTCTGATTGCTTACAGGAGATTGTGGGAGACTACCAGTAGACTGTTTTGTTGGTGAGGAAGTTTCTATTGAAGAGTTTATTGATAAGCCTTCATTGTTTTCTTGGTTGTTTGATCCCATTTCAAGCATGTGTAATGCCCCATTTATCTCATTACTCTCAACACCAGGAGGTAACTGATTCTCAATCACATTTTCTCTGATATTTTGACTTTTATCCTCAGTAGCTTCTTTTCTTTCATCAACTCTAACAAACTTTACCTTCTGACCATCCATCTTAAGTTGAAATGCAAAAACTAATGAGTCCATCATTAAGGGAGTGGAGGATTTTGCCTGTACAACTTGCTTCCTTTGAGAAATCTTTTTGCAGTCCTTGTCAGAATGACCCAGGTGAGTACAACTATTACAGTATTCATGATAGTTGTTATAAACCAAATCTTGCAAATAACTGTAGGACCTAAAAGATACTTTGATACTTGTAGGTATTGCTTTTGAAACATCCATTATGGCTCATATTCTGTAAAAAATTGTTCATAACTCTGTTATTTTGTGGAACCCAAATATTGAGACGCTTCCCTATAGTTTTTGCCACCTCAAGAATTGTTTCTTCCATGTACATGAACTCAGGGAGGTTTGGAAAATCTATGAACACAAGAGTTTATGGATTCTCTATGTTAGGGTTGAAATTTGGAGACCACATTAATAGCCTCATTATCTTGTCCCCGATCTGCCATACATTTATGCGCCATAGTTTCTTTAAGTCTTCAACCTCTGTAAATTCTATAAATATGTGCCTGAAATCCCAGTTGAAAGCCCATTTGAAGTTATATTTATCCAAAAAAGATTTCACTATAGAGTAAGATGACTTTCTATTAGCGAACTTGCCCACTCATGTATGATTAGCTCTTTGCTGAAGAACATTCAAATCCTCGGCCTCAAAATGAATTTCCACATGGTCTTTGTCAGTTGTTCTTTTAACATTTTTATGAAAAACCTTACCCGAGTTAGACTTGAATAACTTAACAAAAGTCTTCTTTGTTTCTGATGGCTTTGTGTTGCTTGTGACAGATTCAAACATGGGATTATCCCTGATCTTAGGTTGATCAGGTCGATAATTCAGACGCGAAAATCTCCTATCAAAAATAGATTTATGATCCGGGGCATCCATCCTCCATCAATCGAAAGATTTGATCAGAAACAGAGAGTAGAATTAGAATAATAGTCCATTTTTGAGAGATCTTGATTTGTAACCGATTCCGGAAGAGATTTGAGATTCATAGTGTTTGATTTGTTAAAACAAATAATATTTGAACCATAGGAACGCAAATAAATGTTTCGTTAAATAATTCTTTTTATATATGTATAATTCAATACTGTAGTTAAATATTCACGTTAGGTAAGAAAGTTTATTCAATGATCTCACGATATCATATTCGAAGATATTCATAGGATTTGTCTAGAAAACAGGGACCGGCAGAGCATGTAAACCGCTAATTTGTCGTTTAGTATCTTTTGATAATGCGGTCTCTATTTACAAATTATATATATATTACTTTTATATATTATAATAAAATTGGTTCGAACCATAACTGTAAAAAATTTAGGAGACTAATAAACAAACATATTAATATTACAAGGGTGATTTTATATATGACGTCAACTTATGTTTGCTTCGTCATCGTACTTATAGTCGATTGAATCGTCAAATACGGATTTTAATATAATTTTAGTGTCAAAATTAAACTTCGGCAGTTGGTGTCGTATGACATGAAGGTTTTTAATGGGTGTCGGTGGATTTGAAAATATTTTTATAGACTACGCCAATGCAATTTTGCAATTATTTTTTATAAACTGTATTGATTTTTTTAATTTTATAAGTACTTCTTCTTAAATCGTTACGGACTTTTTAAAATTAGATGATAAATGTCTATAATAATTATATCACACCATGTTATACGTTAATAATCATTAATAAAAAATACAATTGACATCATTTGAAAACTGTTACCTTACTATACCAATTTTGATAATATGTATGGGTTTCAAAGATCTTCACTCTTGAATGCTAATTTTTTGAACAATCTCTTCCGCAATCAGCTTCTCAAAACTATTTGAAACGATTACGAACTTGTAAATTCTTCCTCCATTTGTGCAGGTAGATTGGAATATGTAATTCTCTATTCTAGTCCTCAAATCAATAAAATCAAGTTCCGAAAAAATGAGTCATGTGTCTACGTGGTAGGTATTGCTGGAACTTTGATACCAAACTGATGCAACACAATTAGAAGACGAACAACCAAACTAAAGAAACCTTAAAATTTCTAGAAACATCTCAGGAAATAGAAGCACAAACGAAATATTCTTTCTTATATCAAATATGATTAGAGATAATGATCCAAAAAAAAAAATACCAAGTCTGAATAAAATTACCGCAAATAACACAGAACACTTTTTACGTGGACTAATTTCGGAGTCCAACCAAATATTCACTATCAGAAGATGGGGTACAAAACTATTCTCTAGATAAAACTAGAGCATACACCATACAAAGTATGACAACTTCATACACAACCCCAATACACAAGATAGTGAACCGAAGTGAGAAAACTCACTGAAATATCCCCAAAACGTAATTAGACAAAGATGATCGAAAAACACACTTAGATGACTCCATATCAAAACCTCCCTGGTCAGATTGTAGAGGACAAATAGACGAGCCTTCTCACCAAAATTGAAGCCGATCTGACAACCGAAGATAGTCTGATTGAAAGCACAAAGTTCCGCCTCGAATCGTCTTTTTCTCTCAAAACTGCACTATAGAATATGATGCTCATCTCTAAAAGACACTGTATAAATATATATTTATACATAAACCAAAATCCTATGTGTTATCCAAATTGGTCTTAACCCATATGATAATTGGACTCCCACATAGGAAGAGCCCAACAAATCTCCCCCTCACGACTATGTGGGAGGATTCGCCATCTCGACGATCTATTTACAATGTTCAAGCTTTCCCCTAGGCAATGCCTTTGTCATCATGTCAGACCCATTATCATCTGTATGAACTTTATCAACCTCCATTACTTTAGCATCAAGAATATCTCGAATCCAATGATATCTCACATCAATATGTTTCGACTTTCAGTGCAACGACAAATTCTTCACGAGATGAATAACACTCTGATTATCACATAACAGTATATACCTGTATTTCTCAAATCCAAGTTCTCTCAAGAACTTCTTCATCCATAGTAGCTCTTTACTCGCTTCTGTTACTGCAATAAATTCAGCTTCTGTCGTTGAAATAGCAACACACTTTTGTAGTTTTTATTTCCATGAAACAGCACCACCACAAAAGTTAATCAAATATCCAGAAGTAGACTTGTGAGTATCAACATCTCCAGCCAAGTCTGAATCAGAATAAGCCAACAACTCAAGTTTCTTCATCCCAAAACTGAGCTTCATATTATAGGTTCCTCGTAGATACCTCATAATCCATTTCACAGCTTCCCAATGCTCTCTACCTGGATTTGACAAAAATCTTCTCACAACACAAACACTATGAGCTAAGTCAGGACGAGTACATACCATGGAATACATTAGACTTCCAACTGCTGATACATATGGAATATTAGCCATATCTCTCGTTTTTTCATTACTTGAAGAACATTGTTTCTTGTTTAACTTGAAGTCACCGGAAAGTGGTGAGCTAACCACTTTAGCTTTGTCCATCTTAAACTTCTGAAGAATTTTATCAATGTATTTTTCTTGTGGCAAGAATAACTTTTTCCAATCTCTGTCTCTAGTAATTCGAATGCCGAGAATCTGCTTTGCTGGGCCTAAATCTTTCATTGCGAAAGACTTACTTAATTGTTTCTTCAAAGAATCAATCCGCGAAGTATTCTTCCCAACAATAAGCATACCATCCACGTAAAGTAATAGAACAATAAAATTGGCATCGGCAAATTTCTCCACAAATACACAATTATCAGAAGAAGTCTTCTTGTAGTCCTACTCCCCCATAACTGACATGAACTTCTTATACCATTGTCTCGGAGCTTGCTTCAAACCATATAGACTCTTTTTTCAGTCTGCACACATAATCTTCTTTTCCTTCAACCACAAAACCTTCAGGCTGTTTTATAAAAATCTCTTCTTCCAAGTCACCATGCAAGAATGTTATTTTTACATCCATTTGCTCAATTTCCAAGTCTAGACTCGCTGCAATGCCTAGAACCACACGAATAGATGGCATTTTTACCACTGGAGAAAATATTTCATCAAAATCAATACCTTTTTTCTTACCAAAACCTTTGACTACCAATCTTACTTTGTACCTAGGTTGCAAAGTAATATCATCTTGCTTCAACCTATACACCCACTTGTTACTCAAGGCTTTTCTCCCTTCAGGTATATTCACTAACTCAAATGTATGATTCTCATGAAGTGATTGCATATCTTCATTCATTGCTTCACTCCATTGATTTTTACACACACCACTGATAGCCTCATCATAACACTCAGGCTCACCAGCATCGGTTAACAAAATATATTGATCAGAAAGATATCTAGTCGGGGGTTGTCTATCTCTAGTAGATCTCCGCGTTGGAACTTCAGGTTATTCAACATCTTCTTCATTCTCTTGTTCATCCACGAAATCATTATCATGATCACTAGTATAAAAAATATGTGAACCTCTTGAAGCAGATTAGTCACCATCTGAATTTTCTTCAACTTCAGTAGGAGTATGTGCAAGCGGAATATGCCCCAAATCTACCAAGTTATTCTCAAACATACGCGCTGAATTTTGACTCGTATCAATATCATGAACTATCTGACCTTCCATAAACACGGCATCTCTGCTCCTAATAATCTTCTTATTAATTGGATCATAAAATCTGTAGCCGAACTCATCAAGACCATAGCCAATGAATACATGTTAACCCTTTTCTCGTGCAAGTATACGCAGTCAAATAATAACAAGTAATAAGTAAGTAAGATCGTTCTCACGAAGACCAGGTGTATATGACAAGAATTCACTTATGCAACAATGTATGATTATTAGACTAATGCTTAAACAAGTATAAAGTTTGGGTGAATGCTTATTACTCAGCAAATTAGCTAATGAGATTAACTAACGAGTTTACTTATGCGAGAGAAAACATGGAACCCTAACTTCATTTTTTATTTTACTCAAAGTATTAATATATTAATCAATATGTATGATAACCACGATTACTAATTAGATAACACGAAATCAGTATACGCTACCTCTCAGTACACGTAAACCAAACCACTTAAACAACCACAAAAGAGATAACAGCTAAGTAGACACCGCTTGCATGACAATCCTATATGTCTATACGAATTGAGGTACAATTGGTTTTAAGCACAACTAATCTATTTTGATTACGTAGGGTAATATAATATGGTTAGTGACATATTACGAATCATGAACAATCACAATACGAATCATTCAAGAACCTATGTTATCATGGCAAGTTCTAAACCCCTGAACCCACTTTCGCATTCATTAAAGATTAAAAAACTAGATGCTCGCGACACATCTAAGGACAAGCACAACCATACTAGGTAACCGATAAACGCATCTCACAAATCAATCAAGCAATCAAACCATAAGTATTATTCAAACAAATCCATTAGAGTTCCGCGACAACGATTAGTTCATAATCGAACGAATCATCATCATCATGGGCTCAAAAGTTAACATAGCTTTAAGACGAATGTAAATAGATGAATAAGCATTTAGAAAATGTCAAACCGAACAATAACCACCAATTATCGCCTGACAGAAACAATCCGTAAACTACCGATCGAAAAACAACGAAAACAAAGTAGTCGTCACCTGTCTCGAGCAATACATAAACTACCGATCGAAAAAACCGTAGCGGTTACCTCAACTACCGATAGAAAACGACAGTAGTTGTCACCTACCTTTCTCGTTTTGTATCTTCTGCAGGAAAACCCAAAAGGTAGCCAATTGTGTTTTCTCTTCCTCTCTTTCCACTTTCTCTATTTTGCAGAATACCAAAGTCGCACCCCTTACCTTTCCTCATTCTCTTTTTATGTTCTGGCCGATTGTATGTTACTAATCGAAAACCCTAAAACAACCCATTCCCTTTATTTTATACTGGGCCTTTTTATCTTCTGTTCGAAAAAACCCAAAAAACAGTCGAGCTCTCCTCTCTCTCTGACTTGGAATAGGGTTAGGGTCAGTATAGGTCGAAGTCCAGGCCCAACATAAATATTTTGTTCATCAGGAAATTTTGTCACTGGTCCAACATAAATAATCAACTATTTCGTCCGAATTATTGATGCTATGTTTTCTGCCTAGCTTCCACTCTCGCAATGCTGATGTGTCGGTCAGCAAAGGAGGAGGACGTGATGCATTTCGGGGGATGTTGTTGGTTGAGCTGATGTTGGAACCTAGGTTGGTACCGAGGAAGAGTTTTGGTTGGGATTTGATTGCCATGTTTAAGTCTTGTAATGCCACGTTGAGTTTGTTGGAGAGAATCTCTGGTGAGCAGTGTCGTCGGTTTTTTTTTCTACTGTTTCCTAGCTCCTTTAGGAATTTTGATACTTCTGCTGCTAGTCTCATGCATGGGTCTTTTAATATTGCTCGAACCGAACGTGGAGACTGAATTTCAGTTTGCAAACAGTCATGTAGAGCCGCAACTGTGCAACCAAATTGGCGCAGAACAGCCCCTAACTTTACATATTGCTGCCATGGAAATTGAAGACAAAACTTTGTATGTCTTGGCTCTCAACTCGCATACAACGCCAAAGATTCATCAATAGATTTAGAGTCTAAAACACCCTTGTTACCTTTGCAGATAGGATCTTCCGAGTCCTCATCATCTTCACTTTCTTTGTTTCGATCATCATTCTTAAAATACTCAAGAACACAACCTTCGATGCATTTAGTTAGTCCTTCGAGCTTAGCCACAATAGACTTATGAAGATCCGACCCAGACCAGATCGGAAAAACCAAAAGAGTCATGACAAGACATATGTCATGCTAGATATCATCTGCGAGCTTGATCTCAGAAATTCTTGACGCGCATACTTTGACCTCTTCGATGAAGAAAGGAAATCCGAAATTAGTTGCTTTAAGATCGATATTCTCATCCGAAGTAGCAGCCTTTTCACTATAAGACCCCTTGGTAATAATCTGATCAAAAAGTTCACCACCCGCACACAACTCCATGATTAGATTAACAAATTTATCATCGTCAAAAGCGCCTTTAAGAATATTTGAAAAACATGTTAAAACACGTTAAAACACAACGAATACTTGATAACCGGCGACGATTTTAAGAATAATGGAAGCGTAATAAGTGAGATGAAATGCACTTATTAAACCCCCAAACTTAAACCGTTGTTTGTCCTCAAGAAATGCAAAACAAGTTTAACAATTGATGCATGAATGCAACTGAATTTAAATGAATGCAAGAATGCAATGATCCATACGAATGTAATGACGTCGGAATGCGAAATAACTAGGTACTCTAATGCTAGCAATACAAGTGAGGAAGCGTGCGTGTGTGCTCAAACTCAATCGACATGTTTTTAGTACAAGTTAATGTGCCTTACTCGCTCTTATCATAATAACCACAAGTTTAAAAACGAAATAAAACCTAGATTCTCCATAGTCAAGATGCGCATCCATATTTCCCCGGGGTTGTAAAAGATTTATTATGCTTCATTCTATATACAGATACACAAAGGCTTATTTGACCGTGCAATGGACGAGGTCTCTAAAATACTTATACAATGGTGTCCATGTAGCGAGCTTTGAGTTAGCGGATCCCAGACCAGAAAATTCTTAGGTCACTAGGCACAAAGTCCCCTAGAACGTAATAACTCGAGTACCAAAGAGCTCATCCTAGCCAATTTTACCTTTTCTTTTTCAGCTTTTCTTTTCTTTTTCTCTTTTTTAATCAACGATTGGGAATGAGTGTGTTTCGCTCCATCTCATTCCACCCCTAGACTACTCGTAATACGCAGTCCCCAGCGAGAGGACGCACGTCAACGAGCGGCTACTAGCCTTTGACGCCTAACTAAATAATACGCATATTTATCTTTCAACTCCCCCAAACTTATACTTTTGTGATCCATGAGCTATTAAAGGATTAAGGTATGATTCTGAACCTAAGCAAGGATTATGTATAACAAAACTCAAGTGTGTCCTTAACTAGCATAAAAACAATCGATGAGTCTACATGTATTAATTGTGCTTCTACATCAAGCAAGCTAACTTACAAGAAACCTAATTAGATTTTATTCCTACTGTCATTCCAAACAATTTTCATCATTGGCTACTTAAGTAGAAACAGCAACTCAAGGGATCAAAGACGCAAAATGCATGAACAAAATGCTATGCTAATAGACTAACTCGATCCTAAACACAATCTATATGATCATGGCATGAATATGAAAATAAGCATGACTAACATGAAGATACACTGTCCATCATGAATAACTACTATGATGAATGAAACTATAAGAAATTAAAAGATACAAGAAACACTCCCATACTCGTCCAACAGTGTTGATCATTGTTTCCCAGTGGGTTGCCTCCCACGAAGCACTTGTTTAACATCGATAGCTCGAGGATTCCACTCGGAATCATGTAGTGACGAGGCTGATGATGAATGTCTCACGGTTCACCATATCTCCATAGTAATTCTTGAGTCGTTTACCATTGACTTTGAATGCTTTGTCTGGTGATTCCTCATAGATTTCAACTGCTCTATGTGGATATACTATCTTGAATTTAAAAGGTCCAGACCATCTTGATTTGAGTTTTCCAAGGAAAAGCTTTAGACGAGACTTGAAAAGAAGAACCACTTGACCCAGCTCAAAAGCTTTATGTACAAGCTTCCTATCATGCCATTTCTTGAATTTTTCCTTATACATCTTCGAGTTCTCATAGGCTTGAGACCGAAACTCGTCAAGTTCATTCAGTTGAAGCACACGTTTCTCACCAGCTGCTTGAATGTCAAAATTCAACTTCTTTAAAGCCCAAAATGCCTTATGCTCGAGTTCTGCTGGAAGATGACAAGCTTTACCATATACTAACTGAAATGGTGACATCCCAAGTAGAGTTTTGTAAGCCGTCCGGTATGCCCATACCACTTCATCTAACTTCAGAGACCAATCTTTCCTCGAAGGATTCACCACTTTTTCCAAGATTCGCTTGATTTCTCGATTCGATACTTCATCTTGACCATTAGTTTGAGGGTGGTAAGCGATAGCAACACGATGATAAATACCATATTTAGCCAACAAGGTTGTGAACGGACGATTGCAAAAGTGAGTCCCTTCATCACTGATTATAGCACGAGGAGTTCCGAAGCGAGTGAAGATTTGCTTACGAAGGAAATTGAGCACTACCTTAGTATCGTTAGTTGGGAGAGCTTTCACCTCAACCCACTTAGACACGTAATATACAGCTAAGAGTATGTATAGATTATTGCATGAGGACACAAATGGTCCCATGAAATATATTCCCCACACATCGAATACCTCAACCTCAAGAAGCATATTAAGGGGCATCTCATTTCGCCTAGATATATTACCAACCCTTTGGCATCGATCGCATCTAAGAACGTACAGATGAGCATCCATAAACAAGGTAGGCCAGTAAAAACCTGCTTGAAGAGCTCGAGCAGCTCTCTTATCCCCATCATAATATCCTCCATAAACCGTAGAGTGACAATCATGTAAAACTTTCTCAATCTCACTATAAGGGATGCAACGTCGGATAATCTTATCAGCACACTGTTTAAACAAGAATGGCTCATCCCAAAGATACCATTTCACGCCATGCACGAATTTCTTTTGTTGAGCCCAAGTAAAATCGGAAGGAATCACATTGCTAACCAGATAGTTAACAAAATCAGCAAACCGTGGCACTTCTCCTTGGATTAGGAACAACTGCTCATCTGGGAAACATTCATTAATAAGAATTCCACCTCCCTTGTCTTTCTCATGTTGCTCAAGCCATGAGAGATGGTCAGCTACATGGTTTTCGGTCCCCTTTCTGTCTTTAATTTCCAACTCGAATTCCTGAAGCAAGAGTACCCATCGAATTAAGCGAGTCTTGGCATCCTTTTTAGATAACAGGTACTTGATAGCCGAATGATCCGTGAAAACCGTGACCTTAGCACCAAGAAAGTAGGATCTGAACTTCTCAAAGCCATAGACAACAACCAAAAGCTCTTTTTCAGTAACGGTGTAGTTTCGTTGTGCATCATTGAGGGTTTTACTGGCATAATGAACCACGTGAAACACCTTTAGCTTCATTTGATTAAGAAAGACTCCCACAGCGAAATCACTAGCATCACACATCATCTCAAATGGCTCCTCCCAGTTAGGCGCAGTAATGATAGAGGCTGAAGTCAACTTTTTCTTCAAGAGCTCAAAAGCAACGAAACACTCTTTAGTAAATCGAGAGGGAACATCCTTTTCAAGTAGACTACAAAGTAGTTTGGTGATCTTTGAGAAGTCCTGAATAACACGTCTATAGAATCCAGCATGACCAAGAAAACTACGAATTCTTTTTACTGAGACAAGAGGAGGAAGCTTTTCGATTGTTTCAAGCTTGGCCTTGTCCATTTTTAAACCCCTCTTAGACACTTTGTGTCCAATGATAATACCTTCTTGCACCATAAAGTGACATTTTTCCCAATTAAGAATGAAGTTTGTTTCCACGTATCTCTCAAGTACTCTACCCAGATTAGATAGACAACCATCGTATGATTTCCCAAAGACTGTGAAATCGTCCATGAACACCTCCATGATATCACCAACCATATCAGAGAAAATAGCCATCATGCACCTTTGAAAAGTAACGGGTGCATTGCAAAGTCCGAACGAGACACGTCGAAAAGCAAATGTACCAAAAGGGCATGTGAAGGTGGTCTTCTCCTGATCTTCCGAAGCTATACAAATCTGATTATAGCCTGAATATCCATCGAGCATACAGTAATACTCATGGCCTGACAACCTATCCAACATCTAATCAATGAATGGCAAGGGAAAGTGATCCTTTCTATTGGCCTTATTCAATTTACGATAATCCATGCAAATTCTCCATCCAGTGACTGTCCGAGTAGGGATGAGTTCATTCTTTTCATTTGTTACTACTGTCATTCCTCCCTTCTTTGGTACATATTGCGCCGGGCTTACCCACGGATTATCTGAGATAGGATAGATAATGCCTGCATCTAGCCACTTCAGAATTTCTTTCTTCACCACTTCTTTCATGATAGGATTTAGCCTCCTTTGATGCTCGATAGATAGTTTGCTCCCTTCTTCGAGCAGAATCTTGTGCATGCAGTAAGAGGGACTGGTTCCCTTGATATTTGCTATGGTCCAACCAATGTCTGATTTGAACTTCCTCCGAACTCTCAATAGCTTTTCTTTCTCACTACCTGAAAGGTTAGATGTAATAATAACAGGTAATGTAGATGACTCTCCAAAGAAAGCATACCTGAGATGATCTGACAGTGGTTTGAATTCAAGTTTAGGAGCTTTTTCTAGAGAAAGTTTAAGCCTTTCCTGAGAATCCTTAAGATCACCCAATCCAAGCGACTCATGTGGAATATTAGGCCTCTTTTGATACGGGGCTGCCTGTAGTAGTTGAACACATTCGGATATTTCTTCGTCTTTGAAGTCAGATTCACCATGTAGAACTCTGCCCAGATATCTGAACTCGCAAACCGATCCAACTCATTACTGTGCAAAGAATCGACCATATCCAACCTGAAACATTCTTCATTATCTGTTTGAGATTTCATAGCCTTGAAAACGTTAAAAGTAACATTCTGATCTTGCACTCTCATAGTGAGCTCCCCTTTCTGGAAATCAATCAAAGTTTTACCTATAGCCAAGAATGGCCTTCCCATGATTATGGGGATGTTTTTGTCCTCTTCAAAATCCAAGATAACGAAGTCAACCGGAAAGATGAGCTTATCTACCTTTACTAAGATATCTTCCACAATACCACGAGGATATGTGATAGAGCGATTAGCCAGTTGCAAAGACATGTTAGTCGGTTTTGGCTCAGGTAGCCCAAGTTTCTCAAACACAGATAGGGGCATCAGATTGATTCTCGCTCCCAAGTCACATAAACATTTGCTAAAATATAAATTCCGATCGAACAATAAATGGTGAAGCTTCTTGGATCTTTAAGCTTGGGAGGCAATTTTTGTTGTAAAATCTCACTACATTCCTTAGTGAGCACCACTACCTCAAAATCACCAAGCTTTAGCTTTTTTGAAAGAATTCCCTTCATGAACTTGGCACAACTAGGAATTTGCTCTAATACTTATGCAAAGGGTATGTTGATGTGTAGCTTCTTGAATACCTCCAGAAATCTTCCAAACTCAGTATCTAGCTTCTGTTTCTGCAACCTTTGCGGAAAAAGTGGAGGAGGGTAGATCGTAGGCTCAACAACTGACTGTGATTGATTTTTAGGTGGCTGATCTTGATCAGAGTTAACCTCAGAAGAGGGCTGATTTTGAGAAAATTTAGCCTCTTGTTCAATCGTGGGATTCTCGGCAACCTTTCCTGATCTCAAGGTGATAGCTTGGCATTTCTCCTTGTCATCTCGTTTGCCTAAATTATGTTCCGTGTCGCTAGGAAGAACTCCCTGAGGTCTAACGATCATGTTACTGGCCATCTGCCCAATCTGATTTTCCAAGGTCTTGTGAGATACCACGGACTTTTAATCATTAACTTCATCTCTTCGAATTCAGAGTCTCTCACAGAATGTTGAGAAGGGCCAGGATGTTGATTCTGAGGTTGTCTTGGGGCATACTGTTGAGATTGATGTTGCTAACCTTGTTGCTGAAATCCAGGAGGAGCGTATGGCTTATCACCATAATGATGATTACCTTGTTGATTATTGCTCCAACTGAAGTTCGAATGATTTCTGTTGCTTGGGTGATAGGTGTTTGAGATTGGTTGTTGATTCTGCCTCTGAAAGTTACTCACAAATTGCACTGACTCAGTAGAGATAGGGAATTGTTGAATTTCATGCCCTCCAGCACGAATCTCGCACACACTAGCTACATGATCTACCCCTAGTTTAGTCAGAGAATCCACCTTCATGTTTAGAGCTTCAAGCTGAGCTGCTAAAGCAGTGGCAGTATCTACGTTAAGAATACCAGCTACTTTATGTTGTGACAGTCTCTGAGAAGGGTTCATGAATTCATTAGCAGCCATCATCTCAAGGAGCTCATGAGCCTCCTCATATATTTGCGTTAATTAGGCTACCCCAGATGCAACATCGACCATGGGCCTTGTTTGCGCACTCAAACCATTGTAGAAGCAATTTATTACTAACCAATCAGGCATCCCATGATGAGGACATTTTCTGAGCATCTCCTTGTAACGCTCCCAAGCTTCATTTAAAGATTCACCATGCGACTGAGAAAACTGAGTAATAGCATTCCTCATGGCGACTATTCTTGCCATGGGAAAGAGTTTTGAGAGAAATTTCTGCGCAAGTATATCCTAAGTAATGATAGAGCCTGCTGGTAAAGAGTGTAACCAGCTCTTAGCTTTGTGCCTCAGAGAAAATGGGAAGAGTCTCAGTCTTATGGCATCATCTGAAACACCGTTGAACTTGAAAGTATCACAGATTTCAAGGAAGGTCATAATGTGCATATTAGGATCCTCAGATGAAGCTCCCCCAAACTGATAAGAATTCTGCATCATCTAAATAGTACCGGGTTTAATCTCAAAATTATTCGCAGCAATATTGGGTCTGACAATGCTAGACTGAATATCCATGATCTTTGGTTGAGATTACTCCATGAGTGCTTTTGGAGCTAGATTGTCCATTGTAGAATTAGTATCAGAATCTGAGAATAGTAACTCTGTTCCTTGCTGTGTTTCAAGCTCCTTCTGTACTAGTGCTCTAGTTTGAGACCATGTTTGCATACACGCTCAAGTACCTAAAGCACAAGAAAACACACGAAAAATAAGTAACCAAATCAAGTCAATAGTTTTATAACGACCCTGATGATAATAATAAAACTGTCAAATAACACCGAGTCCCCGGCAACGGCGCCAAAAACTTTTAACCCTTTTCTCACGCAAGTATACACGGTCAAATAATAACAAGTAGTAAGTAAGTAAGATCGTTCCCACGAAGACCAGGTGTATATGACAAAAATTCACTTATGCAACAATGTATCATTATTAGACTAATGCTTGAATAAATATAAAGTTTGGGTGAATGATTATAACTAAGCAAATTAGCTAACAAGATTAACTAACGGGTTTACTTATGCGAGACAAAACATGGAACCCTAACTTCATTGTTTATTTTACTCAGAGTATTAATATACTTCAATATGTATGATAACCACGATTACTAATTAGTTAACACGGAATCAGTATACGCTACCTCTCAGTACACGTAAACCAAACCACTTAAACAACCACAAAATAGATAGCAGCTAAGCAGACACCGCTTGCATGACAATCCTATATGTCTATACGAATTGAGGTACAATTGGTTTTAAGCACAAGTTATCTATTTCGATTACGTAGGGTAATATGATATGGTTAGTGACATATTACGAATCATGAACAATCACAATACGAATAATTCAAGAACCTATACTAGCATGGCAAGTTCTAAACCCTTAAACCCACTTTCGCATTCATTAAAGATTAACAAACTAGATGTTCGCGACGCATCTAACGATAAGCACAACCATACCAGGTAACCGATAAACGTATCTCACAAATAAATCAAGCAATCAAACCATAAGTAGTATTCAAACAAATCCATTAGAGTTCCATGACAACGATTAGTTGATAATCGAACGAATCATCATCACCATGGGCTCAAAAGTTAACATAGCCTTAAGACGAATGTAAATAGATGAATAAGCGTTTAGAGAATCTCAAACCGAACAATAACCACCAAGTATCGCCTGACAGAAACAATCCGTACACTACCGATCGAAAAAAACTGAAAAAAAATTAGCCGTCACCTGTCTCGAGCTGTACATAAACTACCGATCAAAAACACCGTAGCCGTTACCTCAACTGCCGATTGAAAACGACAGTAGTTGTCACCTGCCTTTCTCGTTTTGTATCTTCTGCAGGAAAACCCAAAAGGTAGCCAATTGTGTTTTCTCTTCCTCTCTTTTTAGTCTCTCTAATCTGCAGAATACCAAAGTCGCACCCCCTACCTTCCCTCCTTCTCTTTTATATTCTGGTCGATTGTATGTTACTAATTGAAAACCGTAAAACAGCCCATTCCCTTTCTTTACTACTGGGCCTTTTTTATCTTCTGTTAAAAAAAACCCAAAAAAATAGTTGTGCTCTCCTCTCTCTCTGACTTGGAATAGGGTTTGGGTCAATATGGGTCGAAGTCCAGTCCCAACATAAATATTTTGTTCATCAGTAAATTTTGTCCCTGGTCTAACATAAATAATCAGCTATTTCGTCCAAATTATTGATGCTATGTTTTTTTCCTAGCTTCCACTATCGCAATGCTGATGTGTCGGTCGACAAAGGAGGAGGACATGATGCATTTTGGGGGATGCTGTTGATTGAGCTGATGTTGGAACCTAGGTTGGTACCGAGGAAGAGTTTTGGTAGGGATTTGATTGTCGTGGTTAAGTCTTGTAATGCCACGTTGAGTTTGTTGGAGAAAATATGGTGAGTAGTGTTGTCAGTTTTTTTATTCTCTTTCCTAGCTCCTTTAGGACTTTTGATACTTCATCTGCTAGTCTCATGCATGGGTCTTTGAATAGTGCTCGAACCGAACGCAGAGTCTGAATATCAGTTTGCAGACAACCATGTAGAGCCGCAACTGTGTAACCAAAGTGGCGTATAACAACCCTTAACTTTACATATTGCTGCCATGGAAATATAAGACAGAACTTTTTATGTCTTGGCTCCTAACTCGCATACAACGCCAAAGATTCATCCATAGATTAAGAGTGTAAGACACCCTTGTAACTCCCTCATTATCACATCTAACACTTGATATTTTGTTTTCAAAGTGTAAGCCCAAACTTTCCTGGAATGATCATTAATAAAAGTAACAAAGTACAGACATCCACTAAGTCTTCTCGTTTTGAAATGACCACAAACATCCGTATGTACAAAGTCAAGTAAACTTGGTTTTCTTGAAGGAGTCGAGCTCTTGAAAGATACTCTATTCTGCTTTCCAGCCAAACAATGTACGCATTTCTTTAAATGAGCTTTACGTATCCCACGAATGTACTGTTTCTTCCTCAGAATATCTAATCCATTTTCACTTATGTGACTGAGTCTTTTATGCCACAAATCAACCATTGATTTATCATTAACAACATTGACTTTCTCAGCAGGTACCCTTGCAGATATGATGTAGAGGACTGGATATTTTTGTCCTCTTGCCACAACCAACAAGCCCTTGGTAAGTTTCCACTGCCCATTCACAAAAATACTGCAATAACCTTCATCATCTAGCTTCCTTGTAAATATCAAATTCAATCGAAGATCAGGTATATGTTTAACACCCTTCAAAATCAATCTTGCACCCATGTTTGTTTATAGATAAATATCACAAATACCAACCACTTTAGACAAATAATTATTTCTTATCTTTGCAGAACCAAAGTCACCAGAGGTGTAAGATGAGAAAAATTCTCTACGAGAAGTGGCATGAATTGTAGCACCACTGTCAACTACCCAACCATTTTCATCGGACATAGAATTCACAACAGCATCATCAATAACAACGAAGTAGCTCTCTAAACTGCGGCAACATGTTTCTCGACACCACTTTTATCATAATTTTTCTCCTTGTTCTTTTCTTCTTTACAATTGTTGGATTTCCCAAAATTATTCTTCTTTCTCAACTTAGGATAAAATTTCTTAGTGTGCCCGATCTCATGACAATAGTAGCAATCCCAATCTGCAAATTTATTAGACTTGTTCCGACTCTTGCTTCTACTTTTACCTCTAGTTTTCTAACCGCGATTTTCATTTCTACCACGTTTCTCAATGACTAGATTTTCTGAATGTGAAGAGAAACCAACTGTTTTTCTTCTCATATCTTCATTCAGCATACTACTTTTAGCTAATGCCATTGATATATTACCTTCAAGAGATGAATTAGAAAGAGACATTCTGAAAGTATCCCATGAGTCTGGCAGCCAACCAAGCAACCATAATGCTAAAACCTCGTCATCAAATTTGATACCTATAGCAGCCAACTGATTAATCAAGCCTTGAAATGTATTAAGTGATCTGTAAGAGGTGATCCATCTTGATACCTCAAATACATCAACTGTTTGAACAAAAGTAACTTACTATTTCCTGTCTTCCGAGCATATAACTCCTCAAGTTTACTCCACAGATTCCTTGCATCTATTTCTTCTACAACATGATTCAAAACATTATCATCAACCCATTTCCGAATAAAGCCACAAACCCGTCGATGAATAATTATCCATTCTGCATCAGACTTATCTTTAGGTTTTTCATCACCGAACACTGGTAAATGAAAACATTTAACATAAAGAAGATCTTCCATCTTCGATTTCCATATATGATAATTCGAACCATTCATCGTCACCATTCTGCTTGTATTCACCTCCATATTTGATACAAGACAAGTACACAACCACTCGCTCTTATACCACTTTCTCAGGAAATAGAAGCACAAACAAAATATTCTTTTTTGTATCAAATATGATTAGAGATAATGATCCCAAAAAATACCAAGTCTGAATAAAATAACCGCAAATAACACAGAACACTTTTTACGTGGAAAACCTTCCCAGTGTAGGAAGTAAAAACCACAGGATTGATTTCGGAGTCCAACCAAATATTCACTATCAGAAGATAGGTTACAAAACTATTCTCTAGATAAAACTAGAGCATACACCACACAAAGTATGACAACTTCGTACACAACCCCAATACACAAGATAGTGAACCGAAATCATAAAACTCACTGAAATATTCCAAAAAACATAGTTAGAAGAAGATAATTGAAAAACACACTTAGATGACTCCAAATCAAAAACCATCTGTTCAGATTGTAGAGGACAAATAGACGAGCCTTCTGACCAAAATTGAAGTCGATCGGACAACCGGAGACAGTCCGATTGAAAGCACAAAGTTCTGCCTCGAATCGCATTTTTCTCTCCGAACTGCACTATAGAATATGATGTTCATCTCCAAAAGATACAGTACAAATATATATTTATACATAAACCAAAATCCTATGTTTTATCCAAATTGGACTTAGCCCATATGATAATTGGACTCCCGCATAAAAAAAAACCTACAGAACACACTTTGTTTTTTATACTGAAATTCTAGAATTTGATTCACTAAAAACAACTAATCATCCCATTAAGAATTTATAAACCTTAAATATGAATATTCTCAAATTCTAATACAAAATAAAAAAAGTAAAACAGTTGTACCAAAATAAAATACTAAATCCTAACAAACTTGAGGATAATCATTCACTAAATTAAACATGGTCTTAAAATAAAATAAGATAAATATATAAAAAAGCATTTAAATAGTTGAATTTAGAAGGCTCCCTTGTATATCCTAACAACTTACCAGTATGGCAGTACCACTGCGGAACTGCTTTAAACCTACTCAACCTAAGATTATTAAGATAAGATTAAATAGATGTAGATCAAACCAAATCAATGCTTTACTTAGAGGTCATGATGAATATTTAGATCAAACCAAATCAATGCTTCACCTAAGAGGTCATGATTGAGACTGTCAACGTTTGACCGGAACGGAACCAAAACGATTGGAATCCTACCGAATTTTAATGATTCCGTTCATGATTTTATTATAAACATCGATATTTATAAAAATTTAAAACAATAAAATCGATTGAGATCTAAATAGATAAATTTATAAATGGATTGAACCAATTTGGAACCAAACAGGTAGAATTTATACATAACCGAGTCGATAATATAAATAAACCGATATAACCGACAATGAATCAAATCAATAAAACAGTTATATTTTTTTTCGTACATTATGTTTTCAAAATTAATAATTAATCACCAATTATAATTTTGAAAATCGTGAATGTAATAGCTAATAGCTAGATCATGTAATGTAAAACAGAATTCATGAACATCATGTAATTTTTCTTTAACATCAATAAAAATTAATTTCTTAGAAAAAAAAATTGTATTTTTGAAAATCAAAAATTAATTTATAACTTTAAGTTTTATATTATTTATGTACTTTCAAAAATTGAAAATCAAAATTATAATTGCATTTTTTTAGTGGATTGGACCGAACCGGTTCTGGACCAAATTAACATAAGACCGGACGGATAACCGACCGAACTGAACCGGAACTAAAACCGAACCGAATCGGATTTAATCGAACAAAACTGAAAACTTAACGATCTAATCCGATTACGAAAAATAGAACAAAATATTTAGTAACCTCGTCTGATCCAAAATGATAAACTTAGCACTATTTTACGAGTCTCCCTGCCCATTTATATTTTAGGACCAGAAAACGCCATGAGATAATTCATGGCATTATATATCAACGAAAATAGAGCACCAAACAATCAAATAATCTTAAAATCTAACATATAAGATACTAAATCTATTACCATCAAAATAGATTTACTAATCAAAAGATAAACAAAGTCATGAATTGTATAATGCGCAAATTTATGAACTGTACATTGCCCGCCTGAAATAGATACGCCAACCCATTATATGGATAAAAAAGGGAACATCAAGACTATTCCTTCAGTTCATATATGTCATCCGATTAATTATTCATCGACAAAAAAACCACTTTCAGAGAGAAGAAATAAAACATATCGAGACGCTAGTAAATATTGTAAGAGGTTTTAATGCAGTTGGATCGATTAATCCACCAATTTAATCATGATACATTATCAAACAAGTCGTATAGTGTAGAGAGAACGCTTGTTAGATTATATAATGACTATCTAAAGGACGGAATCTCTAGCTGGGTCGAGATTGGAAAAAATTATTTAGGTTAAATCGGCTATTGCTGCAAGTCAACAAAATTTTGAAATTTGAACGTTTTATTCAAATTTTAAATTTGAGCCGTTTTAATACACTTCCCGTTTAAGACCTTAAATACCCTAACCGCCAAACTGATTTGTTGGTCGAAATACTGAAAAGAATGGGTTGTGTTGAAAAACAAAAACATATCATTTTGATACTCTCTGTTCAATTGATTCTCTCTGATTTTATCCAATTGAAATTTTTGGAGAACCCCAAAAATATTTCAATAAGAAATTGTTTTTACAAGACTTCAAAAACTTATCCGGAATCTAAACACTATTTTCTACAAATTATTGAAATATTCTGGTATTGTTTATGATGATAAAGATGACGAATGGAGACGAATCAAGGAAGGAGATGACAAGAAAATTCGCTAAACTTTGACAAGTTCGAAGGACATGGTTTCAGACGCTGGCAGAAAAAGATGCATTTTTTGTTGACTACCCTCAAGGTTGTGTATGTCCTCAGTACCCCATGTCCCTAGATCATGGAGAATGAAACGCTGGAACGAACAAGGAGGCACAATCAGTGGGAGAATGATGACTACATTTGCCGCAGTCACATACTCAAGAGCCATTGGGTGTCTTATATATGCCATGACTAGCACTAGGCCGGATATTGGCTTTGTGGTTGGAAAACTTAGTAGGTATAATAGCAATCCTAGTTCACATCATTGTCATGCTTTGACTCGAGTATTCAAGTATTTGAAAGGAACCATGAATTATGGTTTAACTTATACTGGATTTCCTTTTATACTTGAAGGATATTCAGACGCGAGTTACATTTCTAATATGGAAGATCATTCTTCCACAAGTGGTTGGGTCTTTATAATTGGGGGAGGTGCTATATCTTGGGAATCTAAGAAAAAAACTTGTATTACTAATTCAACAATGGAATCAAAGATTGTGGCATAAGCAGCAGCGGGTAAAGAAGCTGAGTGACTAAGAAATTTAATGTATGAAATTCTATTGTGGCCCAAACCGATATCACACATATTTACCAGTTGTGATAGTGAAGCTACCTTGGCTAATGTCTATAGACAAGTTTACAAAGGTAGGTGTAGACACTTAGGTATTAGATACAGTATGATTCGTAAGTGCATCACGCATGATGTTATTTCAGTAGAGTTTGTGAGAATTCAATATAATTTAGCCGATCACTTAACGAAAGGGTTAAGTAGAGATCTTGTGCACAAATTGGCTATTGGGATGGGATAAAATTCCATCTGAAATCTCTCATGTTGCGATACCATCTAATATGACATTATGTGTTGAATTAAATGTGGAAAGCTTAACATCTAGAGATTGGAACACATTTTTATATCATCCCAAGGTATCTGTTCAGGCCTGCAAGTTGTGAAGGTTGAATATTATCTTCTTAATAGTTTTTTTTGGAAAACTGCATATGCAGGTGCAAGAGGAAAAGAACTACCTATTTGAGCATGAAGTTTAGTCGCTTCAAGAAGCTAGGACTTGAATTTGATATGCTTAAGAAGGATAACGACACAAGGCAAGTAAAAATAGTGTCAAGTAAGAACAAGTGAGTATGTAAATTTATGTGTATATTATTTTCATGTATTTATTATGAATAGTAAAGGTTCAATCCTTAGTGATACCTTGATATTCGAATATTTGGAATGTGTAATATACTAATGTGAAATTCAATCGATACGATATTTCATTTATGCATAAATTTGTTAATTGTTGTGATTGTGTTTTGTTGATCATGAATTATACTAAAATGGGGGAAAATTGTTACACATATTAGAGTAATTGCATCGACTAGTTGACCAATTTAATCATGATACATTATCAAATAAGTCGTAGAGTGCGGAGTGCACGTTTGTTAGATTATATCATGATTAACAAGGTCAAGGGCAGGGTTGGAAATTTCAAAATTGGAAATTTGATCGGCTATTGTTCCAAATCAACAACATTTCGAAATTGGAAATTTGAACGTTTTGTTCAAATTTAGAATTGAGCCATTTTAATACAATTCATGTTTCAGACCTTAACTACCCTAACTGCCAAACTCATTTGTTGGTCGAATTGCCTAAAGGATAGGTTTTTTTAAAAATAAAAACATACCAATTTCGCACTCTCTCATTTTATCCAATTGAAATTTTTAGAGAACCCAAAAAATATTTCAATAATAAATTGTTTATAAGACTTCAGAGATTTATCCGGAATCTAAACACTGTTTTTTTATAAATTATTGAATTATTATGGTCTTGTTTATGAAGATAGAGATGGCGAAAGGAGAATCAGTGAAGAAGATGACAAGCAAATTCGCTAAACTTGACAAGTTTGAAGGATATGATTTCAGACGATGGTAGAAAAAAATGCATTTTTGTTGACTACCCTCAAGATTGTGTATGTCCTGAGTACCCCTTATCCCGAGATCATGGCGAATGAAACAATAGAATAAACAAGGAGGCGCAGCAAGTGGGAGAATGATAACTACATTTGTCACGACCACATACTCAAGAACCATCGGGTGTCTTATGGATGCCATGACTAGCACTAGGCCGGATATTGGCTTTGTTGTTGGAAAACTTAGTAGGTATACTAGAAATCCTAGTTCACATCATTCGAAAGCTTTAAATCAAGTATTCAAGTATTTGAAAAGAACTATGGATTATGGTTTAACTTATACTGGATTTCCTTATGTAATTGAAGGATATTCTGGTGCGAGTTACATTTCCAATATGGAAGATCATTCTTCCACAAGTGGATGGGTCTTTCGATTTGGGGGAGGTGCTATTTCTTGGGCATCTATGAAACAAACTTGTATTACTGATTCAACAATAGAATCAGAATTTGTGGCATTAGCAGCAGCGAGTAAAGAAGCTGAGTGGCTAAGAAATTTAATGTATGGAATTCCGTTGTGGAGCAAACCGATATCACATATATCTATCAGATTTGATAGTGAAGCTGCCTTGGCCAATGTCTATAAAGAAGTTTACAAAGGTAGGTCTAGACACTTAGGTGTTAGACACAGTATGATTTGTGAGCACATCACGCATGCTGTTATTTGAGTAGAGTTTGTGAGAACTCAATATAAAATATAGTCGATCATTTAACCAAAGGGTTAAGTAGAGATCTTGTGCACAAATCGGCTATAGGGATGAGATTAAAGTCCATCTGAAATCTCTTATGTCGAGATACTCAATTCTTATCTGATATGAAATTAGGTGCTGAATTCAATGTGGAAAGCTTAACATCTAGAGATCGGAACACATTTTTATATCGTCCTAAGGTATGTGTTCAGACGTGCAAGTTGTGAATGTTGAAAATTATCCTCTTAATAGTTCTTTAAGAAAATTACATATGCAGGTGTAAGAGGAAAAGACCTTCCCATTTGAGCATGAAGTTTGTCTGCTTCAAGAAGTTAGGACTTGACTTTGATATGCTTAAGAAGGATAAGGACACAAGGCTAGTAAAAATAGTGTCAAGTGAGTTTGTAAATTTTGTGTATATTGTTTTTATGTATTTATTATGAATAGTAAAGGTTCAATCATTAAGAATACCTTGATATTCAAATATTTGGAATGTGTAATATACTAATGTGAAATTTAATCGATGCGATATATTATTTATGCATAAATTTGTTAATTGTTGTGATTGTGTTTAGTTGATCATGAATTACACTAAAATGAGGGAAGATTGTTAGATATTTTAGTGTAATTGGATTGACTTTTCGACCAATTTAATAATGATACATTATAAAAAAATTCGTAAAGTGTGGAGTGCACGCTTGTTAGATTATATCATGATTAAGAGTGTCAAGGGGAGAAATTAGAAATTTTAAAATTGGAAATTCGATCGGCTATTGTTGCAAGTCAACAGAATTTCAAACTTGGAAGTTTCAACGTTTTATTCAAATTTCAAATTTGAGCCGTTTTAATACAACTCCCGTGTAAGACCTTAACTACCCTAACGACTAAACTGATTTGTTGGTCGAATTGCTTAAACAATGGGTTATATTGAAAAACAAAAACATATCAATTTCATACTCTCTGTTCAATTGATTCTCTCTGATTTTTTCCAATTGAAATTTTTGGAAAACCCCAAAAATATTTTAATAAGAAATTATTTACAAGACTTCATAGATTTACCCGGAATCTAAACATTGTTTTCTACAAAAACTATTCTTGTTTGGCCATGAATAAAAACCCAAATACCATTTCACAAGTTTATTCAGACCTGCTTGCATATCAGTTATAGGTTTACACAAATTTGATATGCGCCAAACTAATGTCGGCATAAGTGAACTCAACATCTTCATTTTTAGGTAATGGCAACACCTTTGTCTTATCTTTAGCTATCAAATGCTTCTCAAGAACACCAATAAGCTTAGTAACACGGACAGGTTCCCTAAATTGAAAATTCTAAACTAAGAAGATATAGAAGAGAAGAATAGAGATAGAGTTTAGGAATAGATTTTCTTATTCAATAAAAGTGTGACCAGATACATATTTATATGTAGTTCACCAAACAGATTCTTGTTAGACAGTTATTAGTGGATATTTGTTACAACAGTTATAATTCTTGTTACACATTTATTCATTAGTGTAACATTTAGAATAGTAAACATTATTAACGTGTGATGAGGTCCACTATGGGCGTTGTGACCCATTGTCAGGCTTGGGCCTTCTATTGTACTTAAGAGAACCAATAGTCCGACCCGTCTTCGACTTATATCAAAGACCCATAGTACCAAACACATACTCGAACTAGGGTTACTGTCTGAGAACCCTAAAACAACTTTACCTTTCTCTCTTCCTTCTCAATTGCCTCAGCAGCCATTGGAGAAGCCCTTGAAGCTTCGCCCTTTCCATGCTTTTCATGGTGCTTCAAGGGCTTACTATTCTTCATATCCTCCCTCAAACGAACAGGCGAAATCATGAGACCGAGTTTGTCTCTGAGAAACAGATAATGGTGGTGAGTGAGTGGCTTAGTAAGGCAATCAGCCAGTTGATCGTGAAACGGTATAAATCGGACCTGAGGAAGCCCATGCAAGACCTGATCATGGACAAAGTGTATATCGATCTCGATGTGCTTTGTCCTGGCGTGAAAAGCTGGGTTCGATGCTAACGAACTCGCACCCAAGTTATCGCACCGGATAACAGATGGCGTTGCAACTGGAAAAACGATTTCAGTCACGAGAGAACGCAACCACATCATCTTTGTTGACAGATTTGCTAACGCTCGATACTCTGACTCAGTAGAAGACCTCGCGACTACATTCTGTTTCTTCGAATACCAGGAGATCAGAGAGTCCCCAAGGTACACACAGTATGCACCAACACTCCTCCGATGATCAAGAGACGAAGCCGAGTCAGCATCAGAGAATCCCTGGAGTTGGAAGCTGAAGCTTAGCTTGAGATGCAACCCAACCCAGCAAGACCCAGATAAGTAACGCAAGATTCACTTTAAATTTTTCCAGTGTATAGTAGTAGGTGCTTGCTGATATTGACTGAGTTTTTTAATAACAAAGGAAATATCAGGCCTCGTATGCGTTAAGTATTTTAAGGCACCTAATAAAATTCGATATTGTGTAGGATCAGCAAGGGGAGTCCGAGATTCACTGGAGATATGCACACCAGCAGCCATGGGCGTAGGACATGGCTTAGCTAGAGATAAACCTTGAGAACTCAGTAAGTTTTTTATATATTGCTGTTGTGTTAGATTAAAGCCTGTGGAGTCACAATGAACTTCAATTCCAAGGAATAGATGGAGTGGTCCAATATCTTTGAGTGAGAAAACAACATTGAGTTTATGAATAAACTCCCTTAAACACCCTATTTGATTACCTGTAACAATGATATCATCTAAATAGACCAGGATTAGCATAGCAGTGGCCTTAGACACAAAATAGAACAAAGAACCGCCGGATTTAGAATTCTTGAAACCCCACTGAAGAAGTGTGTCCTTCATCCTAGAATACCAAGCCCTTGGATCATGTTTAAGACCATACAAGGCTTTATGAAGTTTACATACATGTGTAGACTTCTGAGGATCTTGAAACCCTTGTGGTTAAACCATATAAAAGTCCCCGGTGAGATACCCATTGAGGAAAGAATTTTTAATGTCCAATTTTCTGACTTCCCAGTCTTTTACACAGCTAGGGTTAGAACAAGTCTAACTGTAGAAGGTTTAAGCACTGGACTAAAAGTTTCTGAAAAATCAATGCCATGGGTTTGATGAAACCCCTTGGCCACAAGTCTTTCCTTGTATATTTGAACAGAGCCATCTCAATTATACTTCACTTTGTACACCCATTTGCAACCCACAACATTTAGATTAGGAGTCCAAGGAACCAAAGACCAAGTCTTGTTTGACATGAGTGCCTTATACTCAGTATCCATAGCAATGATCCAATGAGAACTCAACACTGCTTTAGAATAGGTAGTAGGCTCATTAGTAGCGAAGTCAATTGTAACCACATAGCCAATATAAGGAATTTTAGGTACCCTAGTTCCACCTTGGGTTCTAGTTATCATAGAATGAGAATTAGGCTTAGGAGGTGGACTGGTTGACTCATCATTAGATACAAAAGGAAGACAAATAGAAATTTTTGGATTAGACTGGACAAATTGATTTAGGGAGTTATCAACAGTATTTATATGGACAGGAGTCTGACTAAGAACAAGTGTAGGATCATAACCCGAAATAGGTGACTCTGACTGTATTTGATGTGAACTAGAAATATTAGGTTCAACATGAGTAGAAAGGACTAAATACTGAGTAGAATTATTACCAGAGGGAGTAAGAGTGTTACCTTGTGTGGACATAGGCTGCAGAGAAGTAGCCTCTAGAGTAACCCTAAGAGTAGCAGTAGATGTTGAGGAATGTTCAGTGATCACAAGTGTTGGAGGTAAATTAGGTAACCATGACTCTAAGGAACCTTTTATAGGAGACTCAGATAACAAAGTATGCAGAAACTGACCTTAAAAAGGAAAATCAGTTTCATTGAACACCACATTTCTAGAGATGTAAACTCTTCCTTTAGAGCTAAGACACACATAACCCTTATGAAACTGACTAAACCCCAAAAAGACACATTTAGTGGTATACAACTGAAATTTATGTGACTGATAAGACCTGAGACATGGAAAACATGAACACCCAAATGTATACAAGGCTAAGTAATTATGTTTTTTGTGAACCAAGACTTCAAATGGTGACTTATTGGATAGAACTAGGGTAAGCAACCTATTGATAAGATAAACATCCGTTTCAAAAGCTTGAACCCAAAACCTATAAGGTAGGTTAGCTTGAGATAAGAGAGTTAACCTTGTCTCCACTAAGTGCATGTGTTTACGCTCAACTCTGCCATTCTGAGCTGAGGTGTGGGGACATGATTTCCTTACAATGAATCCTTGTTCTTGAGCCATAGTAGATATAGGCAGAAACTCTCCTCCACCATCACACTGAATAATTTTGATAGATCTTTCAAAATGTTTTTCCACAAGACATTTGAATTGTTTAAAGATATTAATCACTTGACTTTTGTGTTTGACAGGATACAGCCAGTTAAATCTGGTATGGTTATCCACAAAGATCACATAATACTTGTGACCTTGAGTGGATGCCACAAGAGAGGGACCCCATACATCTGTATGTATGAGGTCTAAGACATTGCTGGCATGAGAGTGAGACAAAAAATATGGCAACAAGTGAGATTTCCCATACTGACAGGCTTCACAAATGGTACATTTTTCTTTCATAGTAGTGAGATTACACAGTTTAAGAACTGAATTGAGAACATGTGAGGGTGGATGACCAAGCTTCCTATGCCATCCATCTTTTAAGGAATTAGACAAACAAACAAACATGACTTTAGGAAGCAAAACATTAGAAACTAGTGGACTGTGTTTTACATTGACAGAATGACCCCCTGTAGCTTGTGACTTAGAAACATTCTTCAACCTGTATATTCCACCCTCAGTAGTCCCTTTGAGAAGCACTGTCCATGTTACCTTGTCCTTCACAAGAAAAAAGCCATTATGAAACTCAATGAAAACATTATTGTGACTAGTGAGTTGAAAGACAAATAAGAGTGACTTGTTAATCAAGGGTACATGTAGTATGTTTTTGAGAGAAATATGAGTATTGTTGAAAGAATGCAAGCTAGAGTACCCAATATTATGAATAGGCAACCTGTGATCATTACCAACAAGGATACTTTTGTTACCCGTGTATTCTGCCTTTTGAGTCAGCATATTAATGTTGCATGTGACATGGTGACTAGCACCACTGTCAGCATACCAGGAAGAGTCTCCAGAACAATCTTGAGTTACCAAATAGGTTGTATGATTACCATCACCCTTAGGTTGTTCAGAAGAAGATGATCCTATAACAGATGGATCATCCCTGTAGTAACACACTGGAGCAGTGTGCCCATATCTATTACAAATCTGGCATGTAGGTTTATTTTGAGAGAAGCGTCCACCTCTTCGTCTATAGAAACTGTTTCTTCCTCTTAAATAGCTTGAAGAATTATTTCTTCCTCTGTTGTTTTTGTATTAACCTTTTGTACTGACCAGAATAGTTTCTCTGATTTGTGTTGTTGTTCTTTGACTTATAATCTGTTTTCTGAGTAATATTAGTTATTGTTAGGCTTAGATTTGAGACATTGTTTTGAAGGTTCACCAGCTGATCCAACCTACTCTCAAACGTGAGTAGGCTAGTTTAAAGATCTAACCATCCCATAGAATCTTTGTCAGTTAGACTAACAACAATAGGTGTATACTCTGAGTCCAAACCAGCAAGGACTTGAGTAATTAGGTCATCAATTGACACACCACAACCAGCTAACACCAGATTGTTAACAATATTTTTCATCTTGCTTAGGTATTCAGTCATAGTAGAATTACCTTTCCTGGTCCTCTGAAACTCAGATTTGTAGTAAGTTATTCTGGCTCTTGTTTGTGAGCCAGAAAGCTTACTAGCTGCATCCCACAGCTCTTTTGAGGTGCCTTCTTCCATTAACTGAGCAGCAATCTCTAAACTCATAGTAGAGTACAACCAGCCAAGAAGTAACTGGTCATTTACAGTCCAATCCTCAAACTCAGGATTGTCAGTAGCATTTCCTTCAGAATCACTGATGAACTTAAGAGGACAGGGCTTGTCCCCTGTGACAAAGCCTCCTAGCTTATTGCTTTTAATAATAGGAAATACCATAGTTCTCCATAACATGTGCACATTTTTTGTAACACCTGAGAAGCTGTTAGGGAACACTGAGCCTAACGACTCATTACTTAGAGTAGGTGATTCCGGATTCGCCATTGAAGGCTTAAGATAGCTCTGATACCAAGATAGAAGAGAAGAATAGAGAGAGAGAGAGAGAGAGAGAGAGTTTAGGAATAAATTTTCTTATTCAATAAAACTGTGACCATATACATATTTATATGTAGTTCACCAAACAGATTCTTGTTAGGCAGTTATTAGTGGATATTTGTTACATCATTTACGATTCTTGTTACACATTTATTCATTAGTGTAACGTTTAGAATAGTAAACATTATTAACGTGTGATGAGGTCCAGTATGGGTGTTATGACCCATTGCCAGGCTTGGGCCTTCTATTGTACTTAAGAGAACCAATAGTCTGACCCGTCTTCGACCCTTATCAAAGACCCATAGTACCAAACACATACTCGAACTAGGGTTACTGTCTGAGAACCCTAAAACAACTTTCCATTTCTCTCTTCCTTCTCCGTTGCCTCAGCAACCATTGAAGAAGCCCTTGAAGCTTCGCCCTTTCCATGCTTGCCATGGTTCTTTCAAGGGCTTACTATTCTTCACAAGCAGGACTCTCATTCTCCTCTTGTGCCCATACTCTTATTCACAGAATAGATTGCACCCAAAGAGCCTTCAAAAATATAATTATAGTGGTTAAAATCTCTACTTACAATACCATTGCGAGGTGACTGAAAAATATTAATGGTTTTTCCGTAAAATGTGAAACATCGTAATCCGGTTATTGATAATTTGTTATTTTCAAAAAATGGTACCTTGACATTGAGGCCATAGACTAAACTTGAATACACCAAGACGATAACAGGTTGCGGATTTTCAAATTTACAGGTTTTGAGTAATTTATCGAATCCGGCGATGTTGCTAGGGACAAAAGATTATGGACTTTACATTGCGTAACGGAAGTCGGCTTGTGCGGCGAGATGCATTACGTGAGTGAATAGAAAAATTCCAAATAGCTTTCGGAGAAAAACAACGTCCTTGATTTTTCTTTCTATGACTAATAGCGTGAAGATTTTGAAGATCCCGTTTGAGCTTGGGTCATTGTCAAGACTAAGAACGTCTTCTCCATGATGTTTGAGCACAAGGGAGTCATGTGTTTCAAACAATTTAGCATGCACAGGTAACTTTTTGTGAGAGTCATCGTAAATAGTAACAGTGTAGCAATCGAGCTGACAGAGAAATTTCGTGAGAGTCATCGTAAATAGTAACAGTGTAGCAATCGATTTGACAAAGATTTTGAATTCTCATATTGCATCAAAGGACTTTTCTTCAAGGATACTATTGGCATCAATAACGGAGCATGCAAAAAGAATCAAACACTCTAACATTTATCAATGTTTTTCAAATTCAATATAAGTCGAGACCATTATACTGGAAATAGCATGAGAGGCAAAAGTTTTGTATATACAATATTTAAAGTTGGTTGAGGTGCAACTATTAGCGCAAATCATGGCAAATAAGATCATCAACTTCCTTAACTTAAGCATATATTCTTGATATAGAATAACAAGAGCCATTACAACACATAAAGACAATCAATTTTAAAATAAAATAATCGCATGGTTTTACGCAACGAACGAAAATGTATTGAACAAATTTTATCTACTCTTTTCCAGCCACATGCAAACGACCAAGTGGAGTTTACCAATAGAAAATGTCATATGATATCAAGAAGGTGTTGTAAGGAACGGCAAGAAAGTGATCTAACATCTTGTGAGAATTTTTATGGTCATACAAAATCACACAAAAACAATAACAACTAAAAAACCATTTACTTTGGTTTAAGGAATAAAAGTAGCTTTCACAACCAAAACTTGCATACATTCCTACATAATTACAACATATGAAGAAGGAAGTTTTTCGTAAACAAGAAGTCTTGAACTTGATGTAATAAAATAAAATGGTATAGGTTCACCTCCGCCGAATAATTATAAAACTTTGATGTGAAACAAATACAGTTCCAAAGTTCAATACAAAATCTTTGAACTAGCAGACACAATCATAGGAAAAATATTCTTTAATACAAAAGAAAAATGTCTAGACTGAATTGGAAAGAGCCTTACACGGTAGAATCTAAAATAAAGCCAGGAACATATAAACTAGTGGATGAAGAAGGTAAAAAACTTTGGAACCCATAAAACATATAACATTTAAAGCTCGATCATTTTCCTTAAACTTTAGGTGATTATTATCTTAATTATTTTTTGTAAAACATTCTATTGAGCTTTCATTTGAGGTGTACACTTTTCTTAATTTGTGGCTTGAATAAGGTTTTAATAAGGCATTTCACATTAACAAAAAATATATTTCATTTACATCAAGTCTTTATAAAATTTATTATATCATCCAACAGAAACAGATGATTCGAAAATTAGGCTTCGAGGATTTAAGAAATCTCAAATAAAAAATAAAAGACAAATGATAAAAACAAGGATGAAAATGCAGTCTTCAACGCTTTAAAGACTCTTGAGACCCCTCTAACAAATAAAGATGATAAAACTAGGATAAAAAATGACAAAGTTAAGTCTGGGATGAGAATGTAGTCTTTAGTAGTTCAGGAAGTCCACACACGTATCAATAAAATAAAAACAAAGTACATGATCATTCTAAATAGAAAGGAATATTTCAAAGAAGCCTCTATGGATTCATGCAACATTAAAATAGAAATGAATATTTCTAGATAAATTTCAAAGAAGGAGCTCACATGTTATATTTAAAAGTTTATATTTTTGAAATTAATCTTTTCAACTAGAATAACAGAGTACTATACAATTAACTACTTTTACTAAAAGCAGTAGAAGACATAGTGAGGACAAGTCATTAAAAATTAAAATGGATAAAGTTGCTTAATAAAGTTTTAGAAAAAGGCAAGATAAAAAATTCATTTGAATTTCCACAACTATCGAGGACTTGAAAAATAATAATAATCATGATTCTATATTAACCTAAGAAAAAGTATAGCAAGCCTAAGGGGTATGAATTTTAACTAAGATTTAGGAACCTTATATGCGGTCGAACGTCCAAAGACTTTATCTATCACTCAATTTATAAAAACTTCATCTTTAGTTTGGCTGGAAAAATATATACAACTTGTTTCACCAAGAAGAATAATTATTCGATTATGAACAAATTTAAATATATCATTCCTTTCATCATCTGAAAACAAAAGTGTGCAAAACAATTCTCCTCATCCTCTTAAGAATTTCATAAGAATTATAACTTCTTATTCATTAATGCCCCAAAAGGCTCATGATCTGGACAGTCCGAAGTTGCTTTTCTATTTGCCTTAGAGAAATAGTACCATAATATGTCTAAGTTCAGACTTTGACATTCTAGCAAAAGATAAACTAGCTAGCATATTCTCGTAAATTTGATCGGCTGCAAAGAACAATTATGTATCCACGAAAGCAGTAAAAGGATAAAGATAATTCTCACCATCTCTAGTTTCAAACTATGCCCTAGATTCTTCCCTTTCACTAGTCAAAGTTGAGCTTTTATGTTACATTTAACGCCTATGAAACACTTAAATATAAAGTTTTTCAAAATCACATAATAAACAATTAAATAAACATAAGTATGTTTTATGAGTACATACTTACCTAGTATAAACACATATATTGTAGGAAACCGGTATGGAAAAACCGTTCAAAGTTGGACATATATATAGAATAGATTATCAAACTCTGTTAATTAACGATAACAGAACTTTATGTACAATTATTTGTTAGAGCTGATCTTTTCCATTATGGAACCAGAAAAATCTATACACACAGTTTTGAAGTTTGAAAATAAATAATTAGATGTAAAAAATAAAACAAACCTTTGTCTCACTTGGTTTCCATAAATTTAAAACCATAAAGTATCTAAATTCATAAAAACTTTGTGAAGTCCACAATCTTAAAACAAAAAAAATAAAACTACTCTAAGTAGAACACATACAACACTCAATGAATTCTCAACTCCAGGAGATTTTACATATTAAACATTCATAATACTGATATTTAGCATAAAAAAAATCTTATAGTTTTATAAAACATAACTAGCAACCAGGAAAAAAACATTTTTATTTCTTTCAATATAAGATATTATTCAATACACAAATAAACAAAGAATAAGAAACTAACTTCCACGAAAATAAAAACCCAATCATGATTTGATCATAAGAAAATACTAAAACCTAAAAACTGAATAATACCCAATTCATAAAATTATAAAATGTAATAAAAACTTGATAAATAGTGAGAGAGTTCATATAGTTAGCCATGTGTAATTTAATAATCTTAAACTCATCCAAATTTATCCATTTCTATGTATCAAGAGGGTCAACCACATCTATTTTTTCTTAGTCGAAGAGTTGTTTGATACAACCAAAACAGCGGCAACTATTTGATTAGATGAAGATTATGATAAACCATTTTATCTTTTGAGAAAAAATGTGAGATTTTAAGAAAAATAATCGAATGTGGAAGTAGTTTTCTGTCTTAACCATATCGAATTATTAGATTTCCTAAAGGAAAAAATGCAACCCATATGTTTGATATAGAAATTGAGATTTGTATCAAAATAAAGAGAAGAAATTTTGCAAAGAGGAAAAATGAAAAAAAAATAGATGAATAGATATTAGTTAAGTATTTACCTAGCTTTACGTCAGTGGTTGCTACAATTTTTATTTGATAATCTTGAGGTTTTCGCTTGGAAAACAAAGGATGTAGTGAGGGTTCCATCTAATGTGATATGTCATATATTGGTTATAAATTCGAGGATCAAGCTAATTATTCAAAACAGAGGAGCTTTCTCTGTTGAAAAAACAGAAGCTATAGTTTTCGAAGTGGATCATTTATCAAGATTCAGACATATTAGGGAGGCACATTACCATTTATGGACAACAAACCTTGTTTTGGTAAAAAAGAAGAATGAAAAGTGGAGAATGTGTGTTGACTTCACTGATTTGAATCGAGTCTGTTAGAATAGATAAGTTAGTTAACTCTACTTCAGGAAATAAAATTTTATCTTTTATAGATGTTTTTTCAGGATATAACCAAATTCAGATGGATCCAAAAGACCAAGAGAGAGCTACATTTATTATAGATTGAGGCTTACATTGTTATAAGGTTATCTATTTTAGGTCGAAAAATGCTGGAGCAACATATCAGAGGTTGATGAATAAAGCTTTTTTTTCTCAGATTGTGAGAAATATCGAAGTATATATCGATGATATGTTAATTAAAAGCTCAGCTGATGAGAAGAATTTGGAGGATTTAGAGGAAACCTTTTTGAACTTAAGAGTTATTCTATTAAAGTTAAATCCTGAGAAATGTACTTTCGGAGTCGATCTGGGAAGTTCTCGGGATATATAATTAGTGAAAAAGGGGATAAAGGATGGTCCAGAGCAGTTGAATGATTTAGTTTCAATGACATCACCTTGAATTATTAAAGAAGTGCAAATCTTAACAAGAAAGTTAGTTTCTCCTAATCGTTTTATTTTAAGATTTTCTGACAAGTGTTTTCCTTTTTTTTTCACGTATTACAAAGACCAAAGGAGTTTGAATGGATATCGGATTATGAAGAAGTGTTTTTGAGGATTAAAGAATTGTTATTATCACCATAGATATTGTCCAAGCCTCGAGCTAGATAGCATTTGTTTTTATATATAGAAGTGTCAGATTTCACTGTGAGTGTTGTTTTGATAAGTGAAGACAAGGGAGTTTTAAAGACCAGTTTACTATGTTAGTATAAGTTTGTTGGCATTTGAGAATAAGTGTCTAAGACTTGAAAAATTGGCTTCGGCTTTAGTGGTTGCTGCTAAAAAAATGCGCCCTTATTTGCAAGCCCATAATATTGAGGTTGAAACCTCTTTTCTACTGAACAATATGTTGCAACGCCCAGACATTTCTGTAAGGATAACTAAGTGGTCAGTAGAGTAGGGGGATTTTGATATCAATTTTGCTCCTCGAATAGCTATAAAATCTCAAGCTTTGGCTAATTTTCTTGTTGAATTTCATTCAAACAGATCAGATGAGGAGACAAATAAAGAGGTCTTGCCAGAAAATTCAATATGGGTGGTTTGAACTGATGGTGGTTCTAGTATTTTGGGATCTAGTGCATGAGTGCAGTTAATTGCTCCTTTTGGAGAGGCAATGTATCAAACTATTAAATTTGGTTTTCATGCATCGAATAATGAGACTGAATATGAAGCTTCATTGGGTGGTTTAAGGCTTGCAAATATTGGTGGGGCAATCATAGTTCGTTTGGAATATTTTTCTGAGGCTAAAAAGGATAATTTAATTTTGTATCTTTGAGAGCTTCGAAATTTGGCTCTTTTGTTTGACAAAGTGATTATATAGTATATTGGTCAAGCAGATAATACGGTTGCTGGCTCTTTGGAAACAATTGCTTATACGGAAGAATATCATTCGATATTGTTACATGAAAGTTCATTTATATTAACACGATCCAAGCAATGTAAATATACTGATGAGGTATTTGTTACTCCTGATACAATTCGAGGTGATTGGAAGTCGGATATTTTTATTTTCCTGCTAAGAGGAATGCTACCTCAAGATCCATAGCTAAAAAATTAAGATATAAATCTCATGTCTATGTTGTATTGGATGAAGTGTTTCACAAGAAATATTTGCTCAAACCTTTGCTACAGTGTTTGGAAAAAAAATCTCAAGAGATTTTGTCTGAGTTACATGATGGTGAAAGTTCAACATATTGTGGTTTCAAGTCTTTGACACGTCGGGTTTTGTTGGTAATATTATTGGCCTTAGATTATGAACGATGTTTAAGTTCTAGTTCAAGGTTTTAATACTTGCCAGCGTTATTCCCACTCTATTCACAAACCGGCAGTGCCACTTATGTCTGTTTCCGAAGTAATCCCTTTTGATAAGTGGGGAATAAATTTGTTCGGGCCTTTGCCTACGCCTCTCGGAGGACGTCAAATGATCATTGTGGTTGAGGAGAATTTTTCTAAGTGGGCAGAACCTGAACCATTATCTGGAATAAAGAAAAATGATGTTATTAAATTCATTGTGAACAATATCGTTGCCGTTTTGGAGTGCCTCAAAAAATCACTATGGACAACGGTCCTCAATTCAATAACAGAGATATGACTTCTTTTTGTGCTTCAAAGGGAATAACATAGTGTTTTTCTACATCTTTTTCACCATGAAGAAAATGGTCAAGTAGAAGGGACTAATAAATCTATTTTAGAAGGTTTAAAGAAGAATTTAATGGTTGTTGTTGGGAAATGGCCTAATTATTTGCAAGAGGTGTTGTGGTCTTATCGAATGACTCCTAGAAAGGCTACTCAAGAAACATCTTTTGCCTTGGTATATGGGATGGATGATGTTAGTCC
The DNA here is from genome assembly GCA_036936605.1 of Limnanthes douglasii subsp. nivea. NCBI lineage: Eukaryota > Viridiplantae > Streptophyta > Magnoliopsida > Brassicales > Limnanthaceae > Limnanthes > Limnanthes douglasii. Next base: position 302,148,231 of record JAUPFV010000001.1, read on the forward strand.
TACATAATCTACTTTACCTATCTTATAGAGTACTCCAATATTCTGAAGAGGTGAATGAAGAGGCAAGAATAACAGAGTTAGATTTGATAGAGAAAAAAAGAGTTAAAGCTCATTTGAATATGACTCATTATCAGAATTTGATGAGAAGTCGATATTATTCGAAGGTGAGCAAACGATATTTCAAAGTGGGTAAAAAAGTTTTAAGAAAGGTTTTCTTCCATACAAAGGATAAGTGATTTGGAAAGATGGCCATGGATTGGGAAATCATTATATTGTGACGGAGAGGATAAAGTTGGGCACGTATTGTCTTTGTGATGAGCATGTGAGAATATTTCAACATTCTTTGAATATGAACACCTGATGCTGTATTAGGAGTGAGTTTTTTTGTTTTGAAATCTGTTTTAGTAATTTGCACACTCTTTCCTAACCTATTGGCCCAAAGAGGTTTTAACGATGTGTCATGTAAATATTTGAAGATATTAATAAAAGTATTTTTTGGCCAATGGTTGTTTAAAACATCAGTATTTCAATAATTTTGGTATCCAGTCAAAGATTGATCATCTTTGAAGTTGTTAACAAATAGTAATTTTTTCGAAGTGTTACACGTTTATTATTAACACTTTTTGAAGAAAAAACCTTATTCGAGGTGCTACGTCCTTTAAACGCACTACAAACATTCGAGGTGCTACGTTCTTTAAACGCACTAGAAAGATTCGAGGTGCTACGTTCTTTAAACGCACTAGAAACATTTGAGGTGCTACGTTCTTTAAACGCACTAGAAATATTCTAAGGACTACGGTTTTTAAACGCATTAGAGGTATTAAAGGTGTTTACATTCTTTAAATACACCAATTATTATTCAAAGTGTTACATTTTGTAAAGGTACCTTTAAGATATTATTCTTATTCGAGAAGAAAATGACTTTGTAAAAAGTAAAGTTATTAAAGTTTTATGATAGAGCAAGTAAATATTAGGAAAAAGGAAATTAATAATCCATGAAAGGGAATCCAACCTTACAACAAAATATTTTGAATGCTAAAACAATGAAGCATTCATGAAAAACAAGTCCTTATAAAAAAATTAAGCGACTTCAAACACAAAACAAAAAACAGACTGGGATAGAGCAACGATTTTTTTTTTGGAATTATCTTTTTGAGATTATTCTTCATTAGATTTAGTTTCTTTGGATTCCGTTTCATCAGATGAGTCGGTGGGGACAAGATCAAAGGCTTTACTGGGTCGGTTATCATGGGGAATTAATTTCCAAATGAAAGATAGATTTAACTTGGGAAATGTTGCATGAATTTCACGAATCAGATTGATTAATTCTACTCCTTGACATTTTCTATAGCAACCAATGTGTCTTTGCCACATCCAGTTTTGGCGGCTTCAAGAGCAATTGATTTTTCTTTCATAAGAGTAATTTTTATATTATCCATAATCTTCTTTAAATATTCTTGAATAGTAGAATACTTTTGTAGCTCATTGGATAACTCTTTTTCATGTTTGCTCGTAGGTTCTTCTATCTTGGCTTCATGAGAAGTCTTGAGCTTCTTCAGTTCCTGATCATGCATATTACGAAGATGACGTTTAAGTTGGGTAGCTTAATGGATAAATTGCACCCTGTCAATTTGGAAGGCACGGAATTTCTCCTCGATATGTCTCCTAAAATTTTTATTTTGTTTTTTCTCTGCAACAACAGTATTCTTACATTGAACCATCTTTTTAGCCATTTGTTTTAAATGGTTTCGAGATGAATTTACTTTTGTGAATAATTTTTTGGTTGCTGCTTTGAGTTGGGTGAAAGGTTTCAAAGCAAGTAAGACGTCTTCGGATGGTTGATGTTCTTGGATAAGAATGAACCTTTCATTGTTAAAAGGCGTGATAGCAGATGAGGAGGCCAAGTGAGCATCCGAAGAAGGCAGGAGTTTATGAAAAATACGAGCAATTACTTGATACCCAATTTTTCGAAGTCGTTCTTGGATTTCTTGAATCTTTGGATCCATATATTTGTAAATAGCTAGAAGCCCTTGTTGACCAGCGAGCTCATCAAGATAAAAGTGGTCCTCTTCTCGATGATCTTCAGATGGCATTCCTCTTTGATTATCATTTTTTATGTTTCCTCCTCAATGATCTTCTGTTGTAGTGTTTTCGGTTCCGGAGGGAGGAAGTTCAGAGACAATTTCCTCAGATGGTTTTCCCGATATTTTGGTAGGAGAATTTTTCGAGTTGCCTTTCTTCTTCTTTGGAGTAGCTGTTTTCTTTCTCTTCGAGGAAGGTCTTCCTCAGTTCCTTCTTCAATAGTATGAAGGCTGGTTTCAGTTGTTTTCCTTTTAGCATTCTTCTAAGGGCTCCGATTTTATGAAGAGCTAACACCAGATATGCTAGTTGCTTCTTTATTTTTCTCTTTCTATTTTGAGGGAATATAGTTATCCGATATGTTCCTTACTGAAAGAATCACCTCACCATCTGGTTCTACCAGTCTCTTCACAATTAAATTCGGGTTTGGTGGCTCCATCAAATTTTCGGGGAGGTCAGCACCCAAAGTGATCCTCCACAAGTGGCTGATGATCAAAATTGATGGGCAGAAATGCTGAGTGAAACCCATTGCCCCACGTTTTTTTTCTGCCCATGTAGCAACCTTCGCAAAAATATCCTTTGCCTCTTTCTTGCGACCTTTATATCTCTTAGAAATTTCTAGGATAAATGATAAGATAAATTAAAAAATAAGTATATAATGTATTCAGCCAAAGCAAAAATGAATATCAAGCAGAACTTATGGTTACTTCTACAGAAGAGGTTGAGTTTTGAAGAGTTCTCCTCAAATATCCTTTTTGTTCTCACAAGCTCCAGATATGAAGACACATTTTTGTTTCTAAAATTTATAGGCTTCAAGAAAGACATCGATGATATTAAGATCATCATCAAGGGTTAAGTAGTAGAAGTGCAATATCGGTCCCTTCAGAATTTTGGTTAGGGCAGTGAAATATTCGATAGAGAGTGGAATTTGGATCAATCTGGAAGCCATGATCATTGATAGAAGAGTGAACCATTGATTTCTATGTTGCTTCTGTAGGGTAATATTTCAAGAGTTCGAAGTACGCCACTATTATCAGATCTAGCGGGAACCAAAAATCCCAATTGATTATCTCAAAGTAGACCACCAATTCATCTATTCTATAGTTGATTGGAGTTTCCCCCTTTTTTGGCAGTCGAAGCGTGATATTGTCTGCCATTTATCATTTTTTTAAAAGACTAGCTTGAGCCTCCTTATAGTATATATAAGGCACGTTATTTAGCTCCATAACATCAGGGGAGAAATGGCTTTAGATTTACACTCAATGAGGCAGCCATATCCTTGAGAACCTTAATTGTATCTTTCCTTTTCTTTTCTTTTTTCCGTGGTGCTCTTGTTTTCGAAGTATTTTCCTCAATATCAGCCTCGACAGTTTTTGAGGCATCATCTTCAATATCAACCTCGAAGTTTGATTGAGTGACTTATAAATCAACTTCTTCATCAGAAGCTTCATTTATCAATCGACATGGATTTGGATTAAAGGTTGGGTTTTATGGTTCATTATTTGAGGGATTTTGTTGTGACTCTGTGATAGTCCCAACAATCTCCCTCAGTTAAAGAGAAGATGGTGAAGAGATAATTGTAGTATTTGGTGATGTACTGACCTCCCCAGAATCTCCCATAGCTATAAATTTTTTCTTTTTTACAAGATGACTTTGGGGGAGGTGAGTTTTTGGTTGGACTTGTGGAGTTTCTTTGCGTTGTTGTCGAGACGGATTAGACCTGATAGAAGATGGTTTTTCTTCTGGTCGTTTTTAAGTTGATGAACTCTTAGTTACTTTGCGATTTCCTCGAAGAGAAGCAGTTGTGGAACCAGTAGGAGCGGGAGAGGAAGTTCGAGGTGTTGATTATGAAGGGTTTGTTGATAAAGACTGTTGAGATTCTGGGGTAGATGAATTTGAAAATACAAAAGAAGCTTGATTTGGGTTTAAATTACCGTAACAAATGGTCTCAACCAAAAATCGAGGATTGTTGCTTATCAATCCATCAGCTCTGTACTCCTCAATTTTTCAATAATGCAGAAATAATCATAAGCACAAAAAACTTTATTCGTAGGATTTCGAGAAATTTGTTTTATGGGTTTTTTGGTTTTTAGCGTCTTTTCATAAACTAATTTGAAGATTGACTGGAAAGTATGAGTTTTCCGACGAAGGTAGCCAAGAAAATGGTAAATCAAGAAAAGAAAGAAAGGATTTCTCTCAAGTAAAAATAATTTTCCCTCTCTAGAAATTTTATCTGAATTAAATAATGAGAGGTTATTTATATAAGAAGTTAGGAGATATAAAGAGATATCAGAGAAGTTAAAGAGTAAACCATTTATGTATAGAAGGGAAAGTATGACGTTTGTAAAACCGCCAGACCTATGGCCAGATCTAGGCAATAGAGTATAATGATTTATTGCATGCGTAGTAGGCCATATCAAACTTTTATAACCGCTATGAAGAACCCATGTCGTATTTTTACATCACAATTGATTTGAGGAGTTTTGAATTAGATTAATTTTGCAGCGAATGCAAGCATCAGTATATTCGAAGAGGATAAACGTGAAATATTTATGTTCGAAGAAATTTAAACTTGACAAGAAGTTTCACATGCATATTGCAATTTCTAAAGAGGATAATTAGTTCTTATTTATTATCTTTCATAAGAACTAGATGAGCTACTGATAAGGATATAGAATGTTGAGGGCTAAATGTAATGAATTAAGGCCTCATATGTTTATTAAAAAAGATATAAGATATATTTTAGACTGCATGTAAAGATGGGGGCTGAAGCGCAATTAACCCACTTTAGTAACCAATTTTATTATACTAAGTCTGTTTGCCTATAAATAAAGGCAGAGGTTGTTAATGCAAGGATCATAATTTTTCTAAGTGTTACTTGCTATCTACTTTTACTTTCTCTCTCTAAAATCATTATCTCTCTCTTCTACTTAAATAACACGATTTATACTTAAAAACAATGACCATGTTGTCTTTGATAACAATGATGTTAAGAAGCTCTCAGATCGACTTATTTTTCCATTGATTGAATATGTTGCTGGAAAATCTCCCATGAAGCATGCTATCGTTGCAAGATGCCAAGCTTGGAAGGTAAACCATCAAGTAAACTTTCACCCAAGTGGCTAGATTATTTTCAATTTTTGTGATGAAATTTCTAGGGATTCTGTCATCACTGAAGGATCATACTATATTTATGGGCGCCCACTTGTGCTTAAATTGATGCCCGAGTACTTTGAATTTTTGAACGACACTATAAACCAAGTTCCAGTTTGGGCGCAGCTCCCAAACTTGCCTTTAGAATTCTGGAATGAAAACGCTTTGAGTAAGTTAGGTACAATGATTGGCACACCCTTGTATTCGGACAAATTAACCCACACCATTGAGAGACTTTATTTTGCTCGGATCTTGGTTGAAGTGGACATCTCTAAGACACTTACCAAATCAATAATTTGCAAGTCACCAAAAGGAAAGACCTTTTGCCAAAGGGTTGCCTATGAATTTATCCTTAATTTGTGTGTTGGTTGCAAGGCTATTGGGCATGATAGGGAGAGTTGTCGAAATGACAATACAGAACCACTTGTTGTTCCTTTGAAGAAAGTAATATTTGTTGGGCATCAACAAGTTAAATGCAAAGGACATGGAACCATGCCTTCGGCTAGTTCAACTCTTGATAAGAGTGGGCAGCAACGTATGGGTCATGTTAAAGAGGTTAAAAATAGCCAATACATCATAAGCAATGAAGGTTTGGTTGGCCAACTTGTCAAAAATTTAGCCGATACATCTACATCTTAGCTCTTGCTTCGAGTAAGGAGACTTTCTTGATTGATGATATTGATACCATGATTCTTATGATGAGTCTCTAGATGGGCTGCCACACTTGATAACTTGGTCACTCGAGAGGGGCTGCAGGTAAATGATGGTTACACCATGGTCAAGGTAAAACAAAGAGGTATCACTAAAACAATGGGACAGACCAGCCTTTAGAGAATCCATCCAAGACAAGCAAAGTATGCCGTAAATCTACCATTGATAGAAAGAAGGGGCACCCAAGCCCTTCTATCCATCCATAAATCTTGCTTACTGGAATATTATGGGTTTTAACACGGCCCTAAAATAGAGTAGAGTTAGCGACTTCATTTACAAAAACAAGATAGATATCATATCTATTCTTGAAAGCAAATGCACTAGATGTAGTATCCAAAATTTGTGTTTTATAAAGCTTCATGGCTAGGAGTTTTGTGATAACTTTGATGAAGCTTATAATGGTAGAATTATAGTGGCTTGGAACCCCCAAAAGCTTGATTTGAAGATCCTCTCAAAGCATTCTCAAGTCGTCCATTGAGCTGCCAAAAGCAAGGTTAGCACGACCGCCTTTCGTGTTAACTTTGTTTATGTTTTTAACATTCTTGTAAGGAGGAAGGTTTTACGGGACAACTTGGTTGAGTATGGTCAGCAACTCAATGATCCATGGATCGTTATGGAAAACTTTGACAACGTGTTGAATTTTGACGAATGTTATAATGAGAATGTTCTTACTTCATATGATATTAGTGACTTTGGTAATTATTGCGTTCATTCGGGGCTTGTTGATCTTCCCTTCACAGGTAACTTCTACTCTTGGAGCAACACCATGATTCTTGGGAAATTAGATAGAGCCATGGGTAATTGACATTGGTGCACATCGACGTTGAATTGTTCGGTAAACTTCTTACCATATCTTTGTATTTCTGATCATTGCCCGTATATTGTGGACGTTTTTTATCAGGTTCTTCGTACAAGACCTTCTTTCAAGTTCTTTAATATGTGGGCAGACCATCCCCTTTTCCTATCAACGATTAAACAAAATTGCTTAAGGAAGATTCAAGGGATTGCTCAATTTGTTTTATGCAGAAAAGTGGCTCAACTTAAACCTGATTTGAAAGCCAGACTTTAACCATTTCTCTCATATTTCGGAACCGGACAAAAGAGAGAAGGATAACATGGAATTTACTGAAAAAAGATTATGTCAAGCCCCTTCCGCCACGAAACTATTAAGTGAGATTGTGGCTCTCCATAAATCTACACTTTTTCTATGTAAAGCAGAAATGAATTTTCCCAACAAAAAGAAAAAGGTGATTTCTTAATGAAACGTGATAGATGCAATAGATTCTTCCATGCTATGGTTAAGCATAATGAAAAGAAGAACTGCATTGTATTGATAACACTTTCCGATGGTACCTTCTCTAGTTTTGCTAGCCAAGTCGTGGACGCCTTTGTTGGCTACTTTAATGAATTGCTGGCTTACCGAACAGTTGTTGAGCCAGTGGATAGCGGGATTTTTGCGTTTGGAGCGTGTCTTGATGAAGAGCAAAGGAAGCTTATGTGTTCTAAAGTTTCCGTGGATAAAATCAAGTTGGCTCTTAACGATATTGGTAAGGACAAATCACCTAGGCCGGATGGTTTTTCATCCCACTTCTTCAAATCTGGTTGGGATATTATTGATGATGATCTTGTTGCTGTCGTTAAGAATTTTTTTGCAAGATCCTCCCTTCTTAAACAACTTAACCATTCGGTTATTTCTTGAGTCCATAAAGTCATGGCTGCACTTAAATATTCTGCAATCCAATATTTATATGGCTGGAATACAACCGTAAACTATGTATATTAGTGAGCATAACACGCACCTTGTGCAAGGGGATAATCCATTTCGGTATCTTGACATTCCACTTGTTGCTTCCTCTTTAGAGGTTATGCATTTTTGCCCTCTTCTTGATAACATTAGAACCAGAATTTCCAGTTGGATTGGTTCTTCTTTGTCCTATACAGGTAGAGTGGAGTTGATTCGATCCGTACTAAAAGGTATTAAGGCTTTTTGGTTGTATATCTTTCCCATCCCGGCAGCGGTTAGAACAGATCTTATTAAGGTTTGCAGAACTTTTCTTTCGGGCTCCAAGATGTCTTTAGTTGCTTGGATTGATGTTTTCTTTCCTAAGGTAGAATGTAGTCTAGCCATTATAGATTTACAGATTTGGAATCATGCTCTTATTTCAAAGCTACTTTGGAATATTTCTGCCAAAAAGGACACGCTATAGATCCAATGGGTTAACCAAATATACATGAAGGCCACGTCCATATGGGATTAGACAGTCCATAGTCGCGACTCGCCGCTGTTTAAGTACATATTTTCCATCAGAGATAAAATCAAAAGCCAATCTGCCGATAACGAAATAGCCCTTGCTAAGTTACAAGCATGGTATTCTCAAAACGTGAGGCATACAAAATGCACATACGACTTCTTTAGGCAAAGGGCTGCTCTCAAGTTGTGGGCTAATATCATTTGGAGCTCTTACATTACTCCTATGCATAGCTTTGTACTATGGCTTGGCTTGAAAGGAAGGTTAATTACAAGTGACAGAATACCTTCATGGAGATCGATCAAGCTTGTCCTTTGTTTGGTGATCACATTGAAACATCATGCCACCTCTTCTACGGCTATTCCGTTAGCAAGTTGATTTGGACAAAGATTAGGGGATGGAAGGACATTCGTAGGGAAACGACTATTTTGGATATCGATGTTAGATGGATTATAATAGAAGCCAAAGGTACTTCTTGGAAGGACCGTGCCAAAAGGTTGTCTTTTCGTGTACGATTTATCTCATATGGACAGCCCGCAACCACTTGATTTTTGACGAGTTACTCCTACCCAAGGGACATCGTCCATGCCATTAAGACGCACATTTATAGGATTTATTTTGCATGTATAAACCGCAGTTGCTACAACAACTTGTTAGCTTAGGAAACTAGTATATTTTGCTAGTTTTCTTTGTTTACCGTTTGTTTTGGCATAGTTGTGCTTCTTTGTTTTGCCAATTGTCTTGGCTATTGCTTGTTGTATCGTTCATTTTGGCGCCGTATGCCCCGAGTCCGTGTACAACTTTTTCATTATATTTGGGTGAGAAAAAAAATAGAAAACAAACCATACAAGGTGAAAAGCTTAATACTTTGTTGTTTCTTTCAACACCCACAACAACAAATAAGGCTCATAAGTGGATTGAACATGGGAAACCTTGTACCGTGTGATATGATAGAGTACACTGCCAAATACTTCTTATGTTTCATAATATTAGTGGTTTAAGATTTTTTTTTTACCAATACTAAAAAAAGTGAAAATAAATTTGAAAGAGTATTTTTTTTATTAGTGAAATTAATAACTTAAGTAAAAGATTAACTATTTTATTAATTAAAAATGAAATATAAATAATCATTACTGTAGGAAAAAATTGAGAACTACGTATATCATATATTATATATATATATGAGAAAAACCTTTTTCTAAAAGGACTAAAACTAATATTACGAAAGAGAGAGAAATTCGGAATATTAAAAAATTGCCTTCGTAATTCGCGTACATATTTTCCGTTCTAATTTAGTTTTTCTTATGGGTAATTCATGCATTTTATTCTTTAATTACCTTTTAAACACCATCCACGCCTCAATCTCAAACCTAGGCGATCCTATTGAATAGTAAATTAGAAATGAATGAAAACACATTATATACGAAGATAATAGACCTTTTTTCTAGTTTAAAAATGGAGCAGACCTCACCGTAACTTAGAGAAAAAAAATTCCATGAAAATAACAGGTTTGTAAAACTAAAACTGCCCACAAAAACACTGACACTTGATCAACCAAAATTTTCCTTTAACAAAGTAATATATAACTAAAATATATTATCCAAATAATTTACTCAAAAATTTGGACAATGTAAAAAATATTATTTATATTCTTTTAGAGATTTAATTTTGTATTTTAAAGAAAATATTATATTAGTAAAAAATATTATTATGTCATTAAATCAAACAACAATAACAATACAAAAGTTTTAATAATTTTTTTTTTCTTTATCCATCTATTTTATTATCTACAATTGGTATCAGATCCAAAGAGGCAAAAGAAAAGTGTTTTGTTGTGTCGGCAGACAACAAAAAAATTACTGTCCGCCAAAAAAAATAAAATAAAAATAAAAATCGGTTCCAACAATAAATGGATACTTTTCAATGGACCAACCAGTAAAATCATCTTTAGATATATATTATTGGGAGAGTCACCGAGATGAGGGAGATTTGATGTAGGGGAGGTAGAACTACCACAACCATGTATTTTCATTCCGATATTGCGCTTTTGTTAATTTATGCGTTAACTAAAAAAGCTTAAAAAATAGCTAGTGATTTTGTTAAATACCAGAGTAACTTAACAAAGTCATGTAAGTTTGTAATAGTAATTTTTTTTTTTTTTAGTTTTCAATTTTATTTTATTTTATTTTTTCGTTTTTAATTAAATATAAAAATAAAATATAATTTTTATAAAAATAACAATAAATTTTAATTTGTGTTATTAAAAATAACAATAAAATATAATTTTATTTTATTGTTATCTGTACCGTGATTTACGGTTCTTGGTGCAAGAGAAACGCAAGAAAATTCAGGGACACATCTTCAATAGCTTCGGCAATTATTATGCCTACTCACTTGAGTTTTTCCTCTTATTTTTCATTACGCAAGTATTTGATTCCCTTTGACACCCATGCCACTATGTTTGTTTACTCTATGTTTTATTTACTTGTCGAATATGATTACCCCATGCATTAACTATTTTCAGCATTTATTCTTACTTCTGGTTGATGGCGAACCTTCACTTTGTTGGGTCATCAAGGGAATACTTATTCTTAAGTGTTGATTTGATGACAAACCTCGTTGTTTTGGTTTATCAAGGGAATGCCCCTAATGTTTGTACACAAAGATATACTATAATTTAATGCTTTTCTAGCAAAAAAGACAACAGTTTCTAATTCAACATAAAAGAAAAACACTAATCAAAGGTTGGATATAAAATTATATAAAAATACATCACCAATCGAAATCTTAAATCATTTGGAAAGTACTCAGTATTAGGTAATGAGTCCTATACCTATGGTTACCTCTTAGTTTCCTCGCTAATTTCCATGTAGGCATGTTTAAATTCTTCCTCAGCCGGAACAAGAATGTCGCGAGCACGATTTAGTTCAACGACAACCCTACTCATGTCTATTCTTTCTCTTGGCAACTCTGAAGAACAAGATACTCCAATTCCAATTATCAAGGTTAAACATTCCGAAATCTCTTGTTTAGACATATATTTTCCTTGTATGTGCGTGGCGCTCGCTTCTTCATGTGCCACAAGCAAGAAAGGATCGACAATATTCGTCACTTGGTCGGGTAAACCAGTTGAGGCAAATCTGCGTAAATCTAAGCCGTCTTTAAATAAATCATCCGTTGGTCTTCTTCCAGTAAACATTTCCAGCAACAAGATACCAAAGCTGTACACATCACCCCAAGTTGATACCTCACTCCCCATACCATATTCTGTTTTCAATACAAAAGTTCATATTAGTAACACCTATTACTTGAAGCAAAAAAAACTGTAACGCAAAATTCTGGCTTTTAACATACCTGGCGCCGCATAGCCTATGGTGCCTTTGATTCCAAAGGAACTGCTATTGTTCGAATGTAGCTGTCGAAAAGCTTCTGGCAGAAATTTAGCTAACCCAAAATCTCCCAGGCAGGCAGTCATGTCAGAGTCCAAAAGGACATTGCTGGGCTTAAGATCGCAGTGTACTACAGGCCACTCACATTGATTGTGCAGATAGTCAAGTGCATTAGCCACATCGATGGCTATGTTAAGCCTCTGACTCAAATTCAAATCCTGTGATTCGTAGACAGGATGCAACCACTCTTCTAAACTTCCGTTTACCATCAACTCATAAACGAGAGCCTTAAAACTATTACCTATGAAATCAATACTTGAACATACAGTTACTATCTTCACAAGGTTTACATGTCTGATGTTTCTCAAGGCTTCGCACTCGGCCATGAAACTCTTCGAAGCTCCTTTCCTTTTAAGGTTGAGTATTTTCACTGCAACAACCTCTTCTTGCGGATAGAGAACACCTCTGTACACAGACCCGAAACTGCCTACCCCTATCAGATTGCTCGAAGAAAATCCGTCTGTGGCTTTGAAAAGATCTCCATAAGTTACTCTTGGGCAGGAGATACCAAGAGTGGACGCTGCACCAGAAACTTGGTCTTTTCTTTTTCTGAACTGATACCATACTAGAAAAGACAACGACAATATTAGTCCGAGAATTCCCAAGGTGAGAGCCGTTGCTAATAGCAGTTTGTGCGAAGCTTTTTGCCTCATAGACTCGTGGTTCTCACATCTAGACAGGTTCAGCTGAGGTATTCCACCACAAAGCTTGCTATTTCCCTCAAGAGAAACAGCACTTGCATTCTTGAAAACTCCTTCTTCGGGTACCTTGCCTTCTAAGTCATTGAACGAAATATTCAAACTCTGCAGCAACCTAAAATCTCCGAAAAATTTAGGAATCTGTCCAGAGAAGTTATTGTGAGATAAATCTAATGTTTGAATGGCTCGTAAAGAACTCAAACTCAATGGTATAGTTTCTTCCAAGAAATTCCCATGTAAATTTAGGTTTTCCAAGCTTATGCATTTTCCAATAGTTTCTGGTAATTTACCCGACAACCTGTTTCCCGAAAGGTCCAAAGTACCGATACTCACTAGGTTACCAATTTCCAAAGGAATGGAACCGGTCAATCGGTTATCAGACAAGTACAGATCTACAGACAAGGACTTCAAACTCATGAGCTCTTTGGGTATGCTTCCACTTAGTTTGTTTTGTGATAGGTACAAGTACAACAAATTCTGACAATTTTCTATACTAGGCGGTATACTCCCTTCGAGATTGTTCAATCTCAGATTGACCCTCCCTAAAGAAGTAATGTTACCTATAGTAGGAGGAATCGTCCCCGAAAGTTGATTTATGTTGAAGAATAAATCATTAAGAATTAGTAGCTTACCAATGGAATCCGGTATAACACCGGTCAACAAATTTGACTCAAGTCCTAGTGCCTGTAACCCAACAAGGTTTCCGATTTCAGAAGGTATAGTTCCGCGTATATGATTTCTTCCAAACCCGATTATCCTTAACTTGGAGGAGAAGTTACTTAAATATTCAGGTAATACCCCTCCTAAATTGTTATCACTAATAACTATAGTCTCAAGATTAGTACAGTTAACCAATGCAGACAGAAAATCTAAATCATCATCTCTGTTAAACCCGAAATTGTTTTCATCGAGACTAAGTACCCGCAGATCATTCAGTCCAGCAAAGCTCGGAACCTTTCCTGTAAAACTATTACCAGAGAATTGAAGTGATAACAGTTTCGAGGCATTAGAGATCGTAACCGGAAACACACCGGTCAGTCTGTTTGTATGAACCTTAAAGCTCTCCAGATTCGGAAGAGAGATTCCGAGTTCACGGGGAAGAGTCCCTTCCAGTTTATTTACCGGTAACGAAAAAACAGTTATAGAAGATACATTAAAGATTGAATGAGGTATAGTACCACTTAAACTGTTTCCACCGAAAGCAAGAAAAGAAAGGTTCTTGAACTGTCCAAAACTATAAGGGATGCTTCCTGTTAAGTAGTTTAGCGACCCGGAAATGCTCTGTAGCCAAGTAAGGTTTCCTAACGAAGACGGGATCTCACCAATTAGATTGTTTTTGTAGAAATGAAGAACCTCGAGGTTTTTAAGTAAACCCAGCTCCACCGGGATTTTCCCTGTCAAGTTATTACCACCGATGTCGAGGTACTTAAGGTTGATACACCTCGACAAATTGACCGTGATCTCACCGCTAAAAGTGTTGTTAGTAAGACCCAGTTTCTCTAATCTAATTAAACGACCGAGTTCTTGAGGGATTTCATTAGTAAAGCTATTGTTACGAAGATCCAATACCTTGAGAAAACTCATGTTTCCAACGTGTGACGTCAGGGCACCAGCTATCCGGGTCGAATGAAGGTCCAGCACCGTCACTCTACCATGCTTGTGACTACATGTAACACCAAACCAGTTGCAGAAATGAAGTGAATCGTTCCAGGAGCTTAGGACATGATCAGGGTCATGTTTGATCTCATTTTTGAAAGCCATTAAACTCAGCCTGTCTGTTTCGTTTGATGCAGACGACGGTGAGAGTGTTACGCAAGAAAGAACCAAGATTGATGTTAAAAATAGAAACAAAGGTGCCATTTTTTTTTGCTCTACAAAAGATCGGAAGTTTTTCTTATCTGGTTTCAATAAGATTGAAGATTAAAAATTTATGATTAAAGATTGATGATGTAAAAATATGAAAATTTTGTTGAATTCAAGTCTATCATTCGTGACCGTCTTAAATTATTAAATGATAAAGAGTTGAAAATTTTGAAGGTGTAAAGAAAAATGCAAGTCAAGGACACGTAGTGGTTCTCTTATTTCGGCATGTGGTTAGTTGAAGGTGGTATGTACGGTGTACCGATGTATTAACTATTTTCTTCTTGTAAATTTTAGTCCATTTGTCCTTTCCATCAGATTGTTTTGTGATATAAATATTTCTATATAAGTTTGTTACACCGACCTATTACAGATAACAGTATAAATTATTTAATTCTTTCTTTATAAAAATTATCTATAATATGAATAGGAATTTAAAACATAACTTAAATTATCAAAATTGTTTTAATCGATAACCCCTTTCTCTAAAGATTTTTTTGTTTGTCAAGTTTCCAACAACATGAAATTCAAACTTGGAAGCAGTTCAAGTTCCGGTTCAGTTTTTTACCTAAACTTCCAAGTATTTCAAATCCAATTTATATTAGAAACAGTAAAAAATTATAGTTTTGTTTTATTTTATTTTGAAAATACAGTTCGATTTTACTATATTTGAAAAAATTAGGGGTTCATTGTGATGTTTTTGATTTTTTCAATTACTGCCGTCATCATCTTTTTCATTTATATTAGTTGTGGGTGATTCTCTCGGTTAGTTATTCATTTCACAATATATACTTACTTCATTATCTTCTTCATTTATCATCTATCAGCATATACTGCTTACTCATATCTCGTTAAAGCGAGACACGAGTAAGCTCATTCATTAATTTTTACAGTCCTGCATAATTACTTCAAAACATAGTTCAAATTTTTTAATCTATCAAAACTGCCGTGATATTATTTTTCATCATCTATATTGGTCTGGTTTAGCATATATCATTTAGCATCTATCATAGTTGGTCTCGTTTTGCATCTATCATTTAGCATCTATCATTGTTGGCCTTGTTTTAGCATTTATGAAATTCCCAAGTTTTGTTACATTTTCATAGGTTTCGTATCTACTACTTTTGCCATGGTTTCACATTTGTATAGGTTTCGCATCTACCACTTTTTCCACGGTTTCACATTTGCGTAGGTTCCACAGAAGATATCATCCCGCAACTATCATAGTTTACATGGTTTAGCATCTATCATAGTTTCCAATTGTTTCTCATCTATTATCTATATATTAACTAATGATTTTGCATGTTTATATGATGCTAATAATAAAAATAGTAAAAATACATGGAAAGCAGGCAATAAAAGATGTTGTAATACTATACAAAATGTTAGCCTACTCAATATTGTTTTTATTTACATCCAGAGATATACTAGCCTCTATAGTGGTCTATAACATTAAAAACTTGGACAAAATAAACAACTATGATCGGGTTGAAGTAATCTTGGACAAGCTAACGAATTCAATAAACCTTTATCATGAAAATAAACATGATAAAGTAGTTGGTTGTGTTACACTATTAATAGTTAGTATTTTTGTTCTATCTTAAATAACATTAAAAAATAGTAAAATTAGTATCTAAATGTTTGTTAAAATATAGTCATTAACACACAACTATATGTAAAACGTATTGAGAGCAAAACAAAATTAAATATGATTAACTTCATGAGGGAGGTCGCAGATGAGCAACTATATTTACACACTGTTTTGTGGTTTGGTTTCACATTTTATATGGATATATGTCTTTATTTAAACATTTTAAAATTTTGTAGGTTCTAGAAGAAGAATTTAACCTAAAAAAAGAAGAAGATAAATTTGAAAGAGAGTTCTAAATACCTGAAGAAGATTCAAAAGATAAAAGTGTTAATGCACAGAATGATGATCAGAATGTTCCATTGGAGAAAAAACAAAGTAGTGATGTTCCTCAGAAGGAAAACATGATGATGTTTCAGAGGAGGTTCATTCCGAATAAATTAATCTCAACGACGACAACGGTGGTGCAAATTGGGATACAAACCAATCCTGTAATGTAAAATGATTCTATTGATGTTTCAAAAATAAATCTATACATTGTTCAATAACTTCTAGAAGTTAAAAGGACTAAAACGTCTGCAACCTGAAGAAGAAAACCACTAAAGAACGTTGCACAACATACTTTACCAAAAAAAAGGTCTTCCAAATAAAATAAACTGGTACATACAGGACATACTCATATTTCAAAAGAGGAAAATTCAGTATAACAGATTCCTAGAAATCTAAGGAAACCCAAAAAATGTCTTCCAACAAAAATATTGAAGGAATGTACTATTTAATAGTAAAAAACGAGAAGAGTGAAGAGATTAATATACCAAGAAAAGGTAAACAATCTCCCTAATATCATAGTTTCGCATCTAACATAGTTTATAATGTTGCATATCTATCTTTTTTATGAAGGTTTCGCATCTATCATCTTTATGACGTTGCGCATCTATCATCTTTATGAACATTTCACATCTATCATATTTATGACGTTGTTCATCTATCATCTTTATGAATGTTTCGCATCTATCATCTTTATATACATTTCTCATCTACCATATTTATTAAGATTTCACATATATCATCCATCATCTTTATAAAGGTTTGACATCTTTTACATGGTTTAGCATCAAATATAGTTTAAGTGTATCGTATCTTTCACAATGTTTCATATGTATTTTTCCAAAGATTAACAAAAAATCTTAAGCACCAGTAGGGTATGTCTCTAGCTAGAGCATTAACTTATCAATAGTGGATAAAATAGAGTAAAATACAGTTAAACATAGAAATTTTAAACTTCATATGTTGAACTAGAAACCAAACTCACTGAAAAAAGACAAAGTCATTACAGAAATGAGAAATAATATAAATAAACATGAAGAAACCAATGCAATAGATATAGAGATGAAGCTACAACAGACACTTCAACTGCATGTGTTCAAGATATATACACAGGATGAAATAAAAGAAAACCTGAAAAATAAGAAAAACTTATGAAAGGAAAAAGTGATTACATGATAAAATCCAACAATCACCAAATAAAAAAGCATGTAATGCAAATACAAGACAAAATGATCAACAAATTGCGATGCAACAACCTTCTTCTAATATAACTAAGCCTTGCACCAACAAGGACCCGAATATAGTTGCTGAGGTTTCTGTAGAAAACTTTGTTGTTAGTGTAGAAAACCAAGACACCACACCTAATGTCGTTGTGGAAGAACATGATCTACCTCCACCACAAGAAAACCCATATGTTAGTATGGAACAACATGATTCTAAAGTTAATGTTGTTTTGGAAGAGAAGCATGTGAATCCTATTTTTTCTGTCGAAAAAAAAGATCCACCTCCACCACAAGAGAAACTTGATGTTATGGTCGAAAATTAAGACACTACACCTATCGTTATTGTGAAAGGAGAATATCTTATTGTTATTTTTTATGTTAAAGAATATGATGTTCATACTCATGTTGATATTGAAGAAATGAATGTTTAAACTCATGTTCATGTTGCTATTAAAAACCAAAATGTTACGCCTAATATAGTTGCGGAAGGAAAATATCTGATGTTACTTTTGTTGTCAAAGAACACGATCCTAATTTTGCTATCTAAAACCAGGACACTCCACCTAACATCGTTATGGAAAATAAAGAAGTTTCTTCTATTGTAGATGTTGCCCAGGATGTTCGTGGTTTGGATGCTAATGTTATGATGAAAAGCAAAGAGGTTTCTTAATGCAATAGAAGTGACCCCGAATGTTGCTGAAGCATCTGTTACTTTGGACAAAGAGGCGATCTAGATAACTCAAAACTAACAAAATCTATTTTTAAAAACCTATGTATTTTGTTGTGTATTATTTTCTTTTTACTTAAATATTGTAATATTATAATAATTTTATTTAATGTCTGATATCTCATAGTTGTGTGGTTTAGCATAATATATTGTTACTCATCTATCATAGTTGTCATGGTTCCACATCTATGATAGTTGCTCATGATTTAGCATGAAAGTGTTTCACATGTATCATAATTATTATGGTTTTGCATCTGTCGTAGTTACTCTTGTTTCACACGTATCATATTTATTATGGTTTCGTTATTTACTCTTGAATTACTAATATACAATTTGTTTTGTAAATGATCATGAGACGGACTTCGATCCAAATTTCGAGAAGGAAATTATAAGAATTGAAAACTATTTACATAAGAAAGAACTAAGTGAATCATATTTGCTCTCTTCTTTAATCTTTTATATCATCTCTAATATTTCTCTATAATATCGAATATTTACTCTCATCTCTCATCTTTTTTTTAAATATATAATCGTTTCTTACACATGTAACTATCTCTCATTCATCTGATTATGCATAATATAGCTTATCATCAATCATAGTTGCCCTTGTTTTGAATAACATAACGTTTCTCATCTATCATAGTTGCACAAGTTTCGCCTCTACCGTAATTGCACTAGTTTCGTATAATATGTAGTTTCGCACCTATCACAGTTTCCTTAGTTTTGCATTACAAAGTTTTGCCTCGTAATTCACATAATAAGTTGGTTTTTATAGTTTTGCATAAAGAATTGGATGAAGGACCATAATTTGAATAATGTTTGGATTCTACTCAATATCAACTCCTTAATCAACTCCCTAACATGGAAATTACCAAACAAGAGTGGCCATTTATAAACAAAATAATGGAACCAATTGACATATACCAATACTATAAATTACAAATGATTAAAAAGGAGAAAATAACGAAGATCCGACAGTATGGTCAGTTCAAAATATACTAGAATCTAATATTTTTGTTAGTAATATGATGGAGATATTAAGTGAAGATGAAATAAATTATAAGATAAAATCTAAATTTACATTGTTTTTGTTTTGCCTTGCTTCCCATTGCATAAATAAGCTAACTCTTAGCTTCCACTTTTAAAAAACATAGGTAATAGACAGTTGTACGTATATCTACCTTAAAAACATAATTATCAAATGCTAGTGCTGCTTATGATATCCCAGGAGAATTTATTCCAGTAGGATACGTATATGGGAGCGTAATGGTAAAAAACATATACTTTTAAAACACATGTATTAATTAATAAACAAAAAACGTTTCTAAATATTATTAGTTTAATGTAGCATTTGCTAAACCAAAATGAATCAGCAGTAAATCTAAACTCATTGGCAAGATGTTCAGATCAAACAAAACAAATGCAGAAATACTTGGACGTGTATCTTATCTAATATATTTTTATCCTACATATATATGTCTCTCATCTAATTTATTTGTATGTCTATTAACTTACAGATTCTATACCTCCAAAGCAAAAATAGTTTACCAACATAACAAAAATAAAGATAGTATGTCCATTAAAGGTTCATCAACAAAAAATATAAACACTTGATTGTGGAGTAATGGTCTGCGAATACTTTAAAGATTATCTTATTCATGAAAGACTTTACCTTAATAAACCTCGTGACATTGCATCAACAAGAAGAAACAAATTTATTTACATGTTTCTTAATGAAGACAACACTAACAGATTTTGGGAGGTTAGTTTCAATGTTTGTTGTAGTGTTTGTTAACAATCAATATATTTTTTTATAATATTTAATTATTTTATAAGTGGTATCGCATCTATCACCATAAAATGTATGCAGTCTCGCATCTATCATATATAAATATTTCTTCATCTTCTACTGATGATAAGATTACTTTTTTTGCTCATAAATACAATTTTCATGAACACTTTAAACTTTCTGAAGATGAAGAGGATCCAAATGAGTAAATTGTTGATGTTCATTCAAAATTAAAGAGGGAATATAGTGTATTTGAATAAGAGGAAAATATGAAGAGATGGAGGAAAACAAGTTTGAAGAAAAATACTTTTGAGAGAATGAATAAGATTTTGACCAAGAAGACTCTAAAGAGGATGAAGAAGAGTCTCACTAAGAAGGCTTTGTTTTTACTTTTTGTTGTTTGTATGTTTCAGTATGTTCCTATTTTTACTTTTTGATATCCATAATGTTTATGTATGTTTATGATTAAGAAGAGTCTAACTAAGAGTCTGACTAAGAAGATTCTATTTTTAGTTTTTGTTTTCAGATTATTTTTTCTTGAATTTTCATGTATTTCTCTTTTTTTATTATGAAGTTTATGAACTTGAGTGACTTTATTTATCCTTTTATTTCTTTTCACCCATTAATCAAGAAGAGTCACTCAGAATAGACTAACCGGTTCAGCATCGATCAAACCAATGTATTTAGGTTATGATAGGTTTTGCATCTATCGCCCTAAAAAATATACTTGGTTATGACCTGGTTTAGCATATATAAAACCCATGTATTTGGTTATGCAAGATTTCACATCTATTAGAGCAAAATTTATTGAGTTATGACGTGGTTTAGCATTAGTTATGAAAGGCTTCTCATCTATCACAACCAAATGTATTTCGTTATAATAGGTTTTTCATCTATAAAACCAATGTATTTGCTTATGACATGGTTTAGCAGCTATCAAACCCATGTATTTTGGTTATGTCAGGTTTCACATCTATCTTGTAACATACAGGTTTAGCTTCTATCATGCATCATGAAAGATTTTGCATATATCATTATCCATCTATTTTCATTATAACAAAAAAGCCAGAAAAAACTAAAAGTATAAAAAATTACATTAATCTTATAAAATTTATACATATGATTGTCTATTATGACCACATTTCAAACAACAAGAACACGTTATCTTTTGGGTACCCAATTCCCCTCTCGATGTAATTTATTTCTTCTTAGGTGTTCCAGCTCTTGTTTTTAAAACTTGAGGAAGTATATCTGGAGAAGTTGTTGAAGTACATGCTTGACCAAAAATAGTAAACGCAGCTATGCCAAATTAATATTTTGTCTTATAAGAGCTTACAAAATAATATGGCTCAAAATATTTCATAGGATCCGCATCCACATTAAATATGGCAGCTAAAGTTTGAGAGCATGAGAAACAATCCTGTTTCCACGTACTACAAGAACAAATACATACACTAATATAAAAAACCATAACAGCATCACAAAAAACCTCGTGTAAAAGAAGATTAGACGGCTGAACTATCCACGGAAGATCTTGTTTAACATTTCCTTTAAAAGATTTATCAGATTCAGGACAAAAATTGCTAGTCCAATATTTATCATCAACAAAACATCTCGAAATTTGAAGTAAAAATCTAATCTTGTTAACTAACTATAATATTGGCAAACCAAAAAACTCGTTGATTTGATTATCAAAAGACTCAGTTGGAGTACAAGTTATGGAACCATACATCTTGTCTTTGGAAAAAACACAAACATATTTGTCGAAAGGTAAATTATCCTCAATACTAACAACCTTGTGACCTCTTTGTCTAAGAAATTCGTCTAAAAAAATCAAATGACGAAATCAAATAAAAAAATCAATATTGAAAACTATAAAAATATCATATAAAAAAAACAAAGAATCGAAAGGAAGTTGAATCGTCACCTAATATGCTAATGTAGATAATAAAATCTCGAGAGAGAAAAACAAAGAAAAGGTCACTATAAAATATAATTTTTTTATATAGTTAATTGAGGGTATTTAGGTATTTTAAAAAATAATTGGGTCTTAGATAGTAAAAAGAATAGTAAAATGAGTTTTTCTTAGATATATGTAAAAACTTGGATAGTATGTGAATAATAGTTTGGTCATTGCGTTTTAATTGATACTAAACCCATAAATATAAAACAGATTTGAAAAAAATCAAGATAGACCTTCTCTTTCCCTTGAGGAGATCTATCATCCCCGATAACTGACTCAATTTCTGAGGTTTATCTCATTATTTCAGAGTGTGTAAAGGACAAGAGGATTCGAACTCCCCGTTCATCATGTTGAGTCTCAAATTCAAGTTTAAATCGAGCCCAAAATCAATATTCTAGGATTCAAGGATCAAAATCAGACTCATAAAGAGGGATTATTTCCTTTCAACCCCAAAGGTCTTCTCCACAGAAAAAGGAGATCGAGAGTTCAGATGACACACCCAGCTTGAAAGGATAAAGCTTTTAATTTGGGGTTCTCAGCCTATTCGAAGATCAAATACGTAGATTCTTCATGGATGGGAATTACCTCAAAGAAGCATCAAAGTTTCAAGCCAAATAAAAATCAGGAAATCTCTTAAGACAATACTGAGATTTAAGAACAAGAGACTGATAAGGCGACTTCAAACTCAACATGTGACCTTCATTTTCGTCCGCTCAACAACAAGATATCACATTCCTATGTCTCTGCCTCCAAGATCTCATACAAAGATGTTTTTCAACAAAAATCTACCACCAATGAGGTCACTCATGAGGAAGTAACCTACGGAAACAAGGATAACTTCAAGTCTGTACGTTTTCTAGAAAAATATAAGTCTCTACTTCTCAATACTTATGTATACACATTGGTTGCAAATTCTTAACATACTTAAGCTTAAGTATATAGTCAATATTTCTGTATATGATAAATGGAACATCTTCATAGAGTTAATATTAATAGAAGATTTAAAAATTCTTTGGAAAAGGAATGTTTGGTCTTTTGACCAACATTCTATGAGATTAATCAAATGGGAGTCGAATTTCAATATAAAAAAGGAATGCCATATTACCCTTGTGTAGGTGACTTTCACAAAGCTGCATACTTATCTTTACAACTGAGGTACTATTTACCATATATCCAAGGCCTTAGGAAGCCCAATTGATATCATGTCACCTTCCAAAAACATAGTCATATACAACTATTGTCAGGCTTGGATATAGCTTGATGTATCCAAACCTGTCAATAAAAAACTTTAGATTCAATTTGGTGACAACAATGGTCACTGGATTGACATAATATATGAGAATGCCCCTGTATATTGTCTTGAGTGTAATCATATAGATTATAGTAGCTAGAACTGTAAAAATATTAATAAAAAACTTGAATTCTTTAAAGATAAAAACCTTGACAATCGTGTTGATCAATAATGTTGATAATAACTTAACAACAATAAATGTAATTAAACCTCATTGGATGAAATATGTTATTGTCAAAGATCCTTCAAGTCATTCTATCATATCTAGTATTTCTCTAATGAGACTTGGCTAAAATAATATTCCTCAGGAGAGGGATGTTTCTATCCACCATAACACCCACCAATCTCAGGATACCAATACATTTCCTATAGAGCACAATACTGAGATTATAAATGTTCTTTAATCTATAGACATATGTATCAGATTTCAATGACTCAATGACTCATCTCATGATGAGGAAATCTCAAACTCCTCCCACTTCACCCTCACTGGAAGTCTCCTAAACTCACCTAATAAACAAAGAAAAATGGATAAATAGCTTAATGTCATTAATCTGAAAACTAAAAATCTCAAACTCAAAAGGTTGTTCAATTCTAATATTATAATTGACTCTAAGGAGTCAAATCTTCCACCATCTAATATAAATGATAATTAAAATTTTGAATTGGAATATAAAAGGGTTAATGAATAAGAAACCAATTAGGAGATTAAAGCATCTAATAAATTCTGAGAACATTGAGTTCCTGGTTATTCACGAACCTATGATCTATATTAAAAATCTTGTCCAAATCATGAAAAAACTTAACTTCTATCATAGTATTGATAACTCTACCAATAAATCTTGGTCATGTGGAGAGTCATTTTAAGATGAACACTGTTTATGGGAAAGATCATATAATTCACCTTAAAGTTTCTCTTAATAATATGGACAAAGAATTATATGTCTCTATCATCTATGTTAAATGTTCTAGACTTAATAGACTCCCTCGTTGGGACAGATTGAGAACCTTATCCAGTAATCCACTATAGTGGATTATCGTGGGTGATTTTAATTGTATCACTAATTTTGCTTAGCAATTATCATGTTCTACCATGTGTTTACAAAGTCTTGATGACTTCAATAACACCATCTTTGACTTATCCTTTGAAGATCCTAGATTTTCAGGATCTCATTTCACCTGGACCAACAATAGGAATTGGAGAAGGATAGACAAATTTCTCATCAATGAAAAAACGAGAACATGTTTCAATAACATTCAAATTAAGCACATATCCAAAACCTACTTAAACCACGCCTCTATCCTGATTACTTTAGACAATAACTCTAGGAAGCCCAAATCATCCTTTGAATTTCTCAATATATGAATTCAACCCTCTGATCTTTATAAAACCATTAAAACTTCATGGAATTCTCAAATTTCTAGTCCCCTTTGCATGTTTTCTAGAAGTTGAACAACCTTATGCAAACCCTTTAAAATTTGGAATTATAATGTGTTGGGCAAGACATTTTCTATTGTTACCAAAGTTGAGGAGGAAGTAACTTTTTATGAAAAGAAATTCCAGCATTCTCAAAATCATAAATGATAAAGTTAATTTACATAAAGCTAAAACCAATCAACTTCTTCTCTTGCAAAGAGAAAAAGCTTATTGGGAGCAAAAACGCTGCATGAAATGGTTCAAGAAAGGTGATAAAAACACTACCTTATTTCACAATTGTGTTAAGAAAAGGAATATGAACAATCGAATTGATGGTATTAATCATAATAATGTTTGGAATGATGATTAAACTCAAATGAGTAACCTCAATGTTGATTATTATAAGAACCTTCTCACTAGTAATAATTCATCAAATCAATATGAAACTGTTCTTGATAACATTCGTAGCATTATATTTGATTCTGATAACAATAACCTGTTAGTTATTCCTACCATAGATGAAATTTATAAGTCTGTTCACTTTTTGAAATCTAATTCTGTGATTGGCCCTGTTGATTTTAACACCATCTTCTATCAAACTTTGTTGAACATAATTAAAAATGATCTCACCTCTGCAATCAATGATTACTTTAAGGAAAATATTAGCCCCAAAGGTATATTTGCTACCACATTGGGCCCAAAATCTCTTTTCTTAAACAGTGGAAAGTCTTTGCACTGTTTCGAACATAACCATTTCCAGAGTTATCAATGATAAGCTTAACTTAATTCTCCCAAAAATTATATCTCCTGAACAAGGTGGCTTTTTTCATGAGAGGAATACTCATGATCATATCTTTCTTGGCAATGAAATAATCCATGACATAAAAAAAAACTAGGGTTGATAATAGTTTTCTTAAAATTGGCATGAACAAGGCCTTGGATAACATGTTTCTTAGATTTATCCTCCATATTATGAAAGCATTTGGCTTTCATAATAATTTTATTAATTTAATCAATAATAGCATCAATTCTGTGTAACTCTCTATTGTTATCAATGTAGAATTACATGGTTTCTTTAAAGTCATAAAGGGTATTAGGCAGGGGGATCCAATCTTCCCCAGCCTTTTATCATTACTGAAGCGTTTCTGATAAGAGGTATCAATAACATTGTAAACAATAACCTTCAAATGACTTATAAAACTATAAGCAATATGATAATAAATTCTTTAACCTATGCTGATGACTTTGTCATCTTCATTAATGGTGCAAAAAAATAACATTATTAGACTCAATCACTTCCTATATATTTACCAAAATTCATCTAATCAAAATATTAACAAAGAAAAATCATGTTTCATCATTTCTCCAAAGCTTAATCCCCAAATAATCAAATCCATTGATGAAGTCTCTAATTTTAATTATAAATATCTTCCAATATTATATATTGGTATTTATATTGATAACTACAATATGATTAATCAATATGATGATTTAGTCTAAAAAATTAGGCTTAAAATCAATGAATGGGACTCAATCACCTTGGCATTTGGGGGAAGATTAATACTGATTCAATCAATACTAATGGTCCTTCTAAATTATTTTATCCAATGTTGTATTTTACCTCAAAATGTCATTAATAGAATAAACAATCTCATGAATATGCTTCTTTGGGGATCTAAAGATCAAATTAAAACCATCCGCAGGTCTAATTGAGACTCTATTTGTCTCCCTTATCAGGAGGGTACCCTCAACATTAGAAAAATCAGAGAGTTATAGGACATATATGCATGTAAACTCTAGTTTAATTTGACAGAAAACATTTTATTTTGGGCTACTTACATGAATTCTATATATTACATAACCAAACATCATACTCAGCTAAATAGCACTACCAAAGGTTCTCACACCTGGAGAAGATTAGTTAAAATTAAAACTTCTGATGATCCTAATATTCTTTGGATTCTAGGTAATGGTAAGATAGACTTATGGTTAGACATGCGGTTTAAAAATACCCATTAATCTTTTTAAATGAGTTTGAAAATAACAATTGGTATATTCTTGATAATGTTTGTAACTATTGGGACAATACCTCTTAGAACATGAACAAGCTTATTGCCCGGAATACTCATGCTGACATCAATAAAATATTATCTTTTAGCATTAACAATAATAGGAAATATAAAGCTATTTAGACCTTAGGTAAATCTTGTAATTTTGAAACTAAAGCTACTTGGAATTACCTTAGACATACATCCATAAAATCTATGCTTTTCTCTAAGCTTTGGCATTCCTATATCCATACTCAGCTCTCATTTCTTATTTGAAAAACTTTATAAGGTTGGATATTTGTTGATACCAACCTTCAAAAGAAACTTTTCTCATTGGCTTCCAAATGTGTCTTCTATAACAATATAGAATATGTCAATCATCTATTTGTTTGTTATTCAATTTATTTGGACTTATGGTGTTACTACTCTGTATTATTTGGCATCCAAATAAGTAGATATATGACCTTAAATCACATTATTCGATGTTTGCATTGGTATGACTCTAAAAATATGCATATTAGAACCATCATCCCTACTATAATTGTTTGGACCATCTGGAATATTAAAAATAAGAAGAAGTATGATGATATTACTACTCACTCTATCAACTGCATTAATAATATAAATCATATACTTGCTTGCTTTACCAACATTAACTTTAAAAACCTTTTGTATCGTGACTCTCCTATTGCTTGTAAGCTTGGAATTTTCCTTGAGTTTAATAAGACTCACAGACTTCACACCATTAAATGGCTAGCTCCTAATGTAAATAGGTTAAAGCATAGTTGTGATGATTCTAGTTTCAGGAATGGTGAATCCAGTGGTGCTGGCTTAATTAGAGATAAAAATGACACCATGCTTTTTTCTTATGGTAGAATTTATGGCAAAGTTACTTCATTGATTGTTGAATCTCTTGTCGTGTTAGATGGCTTCATTCTTTGTAATAAATTCGGTTACAAAGAATTGGATATAGAATCTGATTTCAAGTTAATTATTGATATGCTATCCAAAGGAGTTGCTCCATGGTTTCTTCAAAGTACAATGAACTAGTGCATAACCCTGATTTACCCTTATATGAACATCAATCACATTTCAAGAGTCCAAAATTAGGTAGTTAACTGGCTTGCCCGTTGGACTCTTAAATGTAAAATGAAACTTGATCATGACTACATTAAGACCCTAAACCCTCTAAAAACAATTGTGTTTTTAGAAAGCCTCAATATATATTACATTAATCCAAATGATAGAGTTATAAATTATCTCTAACCATATATGTTAATTTTAATTAACAGGTAGTTGATCACTTGTTTTAAATGGAAATCCATTGGAGTACAAGACAAATTCAAGGTTTCAATTGTTGTTCGTATTGGATATGAAGTTGCTGGGAATTACGTATTTCATGATGATATTATATTGATGATATTCCTTTGTCTCAATTCTGACATTCTTGTTTTAAATTTCTTCATGTAATTTTCTGAATTCTGTATAAGTTGGTCGTAATCTCTAATTTGAATCAATAAAGATTTTTTTTTTGAATTTTTTTATTATATTTGTTTAAATATATTTTTAATAAATATATTTTAATTATTTTTAATTTTTATTATCATTTTATACCGTCAATAAATAATTTACAAATTGACGAAATAGATAAATATATGCGAATTTGTTAAAACAAATAAAACTTAATAATAGAAACGTAAACAAAAGTTTGGTTAAGTAAAAAGAAATTATATATGTCTAATTTGGTACTGTTGTTCAATATTAAGTTAGCTAAGAAAGTTTATTCAATGAATATTACACGATAGCATATTTTGAAAGATTTTGATAGGATTTGTCAACACAACAGGGACCGGCAGAGCATGTAAACCGCAAATTTGTCGTTTAATATCTTTTGATGATACGATCTCTATCCATAATAATATATATATATATAGTTATTATGCAGAATCAATCATCATTACAAATGTAACCCAAATTCAAGCTTTTTCTAGAAGAGTGATAGGACTCAAGTTATGGGGAGCTTGATATTTTGAATATTCGGTTTCCATTTTACATTTCAGAATCCATTTAGAAAGCCAATAGGTTTAGGGGTGAGGAAAAACCGAAAAAACCAAACCGAAATGGGTCGGTTTGGTCGGTTTAAAAAAAATATAATTCGGTTTCAGTTTCTATTCTTCAAACCGAATTAGATTTCGGTCGGTTTTCGGTTTTTTTTTATTCTGAAACCGAGTCAGACCGAACCGACCGAATTCGAAAGATATGCATTATATAAATTTTATAATTCCTCTAAAAAAATATAACTGGTTTGGTAAGGTGTCTATGAAAATGAATAAACACCCTCTTCTTTGTTGTGTGTGGGCACGGGTTTAAAGAATCAAAATCTATCTATCGATCATGATTTTATATGGAATTATACATCACTAAGTCAATTCATATAAGAAACTAAAGGTTGGTCTTTGATATTGTTTTCTCCTTCGCCCATGATATCATATTCTTCTATTGCTCCTTTTTCTTGACCTCCTTTTTATCTGACTCTAAAATATCATCATCAAACGCATTCAGATTTTCCTTAATGCAATTTTGTAAAGCAAACAAATGGATGCACACAGTCCGAACGAAAAGCCACATCGACCATTTCGCAAGTCGTCTGGGCAAAAACATTCTTGAGCTTTTCGAAAATATTATTATATGATTTTACTAAAAAGTTTGATAATTAGTTTAATTTATTTATTATAAAAAATTAAATTTTAAATTAAATTTTAAATTAAATTTTAAAAAATAATAATTAAAAAACCAAACCGACCGAACCGATCCGACCGAACCACACCACTATTAAAATCGAAAAACCGACCGAAACCGAAAAAACCGAAACCGAAAAACCGATTTTTTATTAATAAATCGGTTTAATAATATACAAACCGAATTATTTCGGTTTGGTTTAATAATTTAAAAAAACCGACCGAATCTCACCCCTAAATAGGCTGCTTTATTTTGGTCCTTAAAAATGTGGAAACCACCGTTGTAGAAGGGGTTAGATTTCTACAAGAGTTTAGAATAGGTTTGAGAGATCATGGATAGTTTCATTAATTAAAATGTCGATAAGAATTTGTAAATCCATTTCCACGTAAACATTTGACAAAAATTTTATTTTTACAGATGAGAAGACTATAAAAAAAAATTCAAAATTGGAGCATTATTAGAATTACCTTTTCATAAAAATCTTGGTTTAAATAGGACTTTGTTATTTAAATATTACAAATCTTTCTTTCATCCATTTGATTGTTGTAAACGATTAATATTCAATTTTTCCTTCAATCAATAAATTATTTTGTGTGTTCTTTTGATACCTTG
The DNA here is from genome assembly GCA_036936605.1 of Limnanthes douglasii subsp. nivea. NCBI lineage: Eukaryota > Viridiplantae > Streptophyta > Magnoliopsida > Brassicales > Limnanthaceae > Limnanthes > Limnanthes douglasii. The sequence goes on from JAUPFV010000001.1 coordinate 302,178,154, forward strand.
GAGATCATAAAAAAGTAAAATTATTTTGAATATTATAAAATATAAAAGGTATGTTATTTTTTTTAATAAAAAAAATTTATTTGAGTTGTTTAGATTATCGGAACAAATTTTGTTATTAGATTAAAAAAATAAAAATTAACAAGACTATTCATATTTGGTATAACAGCAAGAAAACTCTTTAAAAATAACATTTTTATTCCTAAAATATGTTGATTATAGAGAATTAATTATATTATTTATTTATTTATAATTTTTTTTAGAGTAGATTATCAAAAATAAATTACGCTGCTCATTTAAAAATACACATATTAATCACATTATTCTTATCCGGGGTAACAGCAATAGAATTGTTACTCATATTAAGGGTAATAATACTATTCTTACCAGAAGAAAAAAAAAAGCAACAACGTGGATATTTATTTTAACACTGAGATATTAATTGGTTTGCGCATCATTTTTTAGAATTTTTACTATTAAAACTTATTTTGTGGCGAGAATTGTAATAAAAAAAGAATTAGATATAACTTGACGGTTTACCTCATAAATTGAATTATAATTAAATTATTCGATGACGTGGTATCAACAAAAATTATGGATATATTAATATGCATCAAATATATATAGAAAATGATTTATATACTAATATGCATCAACTATTATATGGTTTAAACAACTTTGGCTATCTCCTATGCGAGGGATAAATAATGAATTCCTTTTTCAAAAATACCCTCAAGTGTCTACAGACTGCTAAGAGAAGCAACCAGATCATTGGCTCATATTTAATCAAGGCTGGTAAAAATAGATAAGTCCATAAAACGTGGGACAAAATGAAACAATAACACATACGAATCTCTGTACAAACACGACAAATATGACCCTTTGAAATCAACAAATTGTTATAGCTACAAAATCCTATTTTGTAAGGGTACACTATTAACGTGGGTCAAGTTGTATATATCAAAGTATATCTAATTATCCAAAGGTGAATTTTGATAAAAACACATTTTTATGGGCATATGAGTTTTTTTTTAACTAACCTTCACCCACTTATCTTTTCTCTTACACCCTCTAACTTCTCTCTAAAACCTCAAAGTTCTCTATAATTTATCCGGCGAACTAAAATCCAGCGAACTAATATATGGAAACTTAGTGGTAGTATCAAAATTAGGGTTATGGTTGAATTATGTAAAAAAAATCATAATTTTAGGGTATTTGGAGGCTATTTTTCAGGCGGAATTCGGCCGGAAAATGGCCGGCAGCGAAGGATGAGCGCACCATAGGTACGGCGGGCATACCGGCTGGTACAGGGGGTCTGTACCAGCCGGTACACCCCTCTCTACCGATGGTACATGCGTAGACAGACCCCTGTACCGGCTGGTACAGACCCCTTTGTACCAGCCGGTACGCCCTCTGTACTTATGGTAAGCTCAGCCTTCGCTGCCGACCATTTTCCGGCCGAATTCCGGCCGGAAAATGGCCTCTAAACACCATACAATTATGGTTTTTTTAAATTCGGCCGGAAAATGGCCTCTAAACACCATACAATTATGGTTTTTTTAATAATTAAATCCTTATTTTTTTTTAAAAAAAACAAGTTTTTAACTTGATTTCGGTCGATTCATGTTTGATTTTGTGTTTTTATTAGAAGAAGTTTAAGAAAAAATTGAAAAGAGTTTGAATGTTCTTGAGTCAACTTTGAATGTTGAAGAACAATTTGAAGAACTTCACAAAATTGTAGTTAATATGGGGTTTGATCTAGTAGGCAGTTGTGTTTTTTGGTAAACATAGCCAAATAGATTGTTTTTTTGAATTGGGTATATTTAGGATATACTTAGTGTTTTTTTTACTTAGTATTTTTTTACTTAGTGGCACTTTGGATATTAAATAAAAATTCAAGGATTTTTCTGTCCTAAAAAAATCAAACAAAAGCTAACTGCGTTTTTAGTAGGGATGTCAAACGGATATTTCGGATACGAATCTGTCTATATCCGAATCCGAAATCCGAAATCACTATTCGAATCCGATTTTTTTTTTTAAAAATAATATCTGAATCCGTATCCGACGGATATCATCCGAATAAGGATAATATCCGAATCCGAATATCCACTAAAGTTTTTAACTAATTGCATTATTGGTTAGGCTACCTTTATAGACACCTTAGTAGAAATCCATATTCCCATTTTAGATGTGGGATAAGGTTAAAAAAATATACTTATTTTGAAAAGCCACCATGTCTTTTATATAAAGTTTGGTAGCAATTCTTTTCCATATTTTAGATGTGGGATAAAAGTCATAAGACTGAAGAAGATATACTTGTTAAGAAAAGCCACCATGTCTTTTATTAACAGTTTGGTAACCATTCCTTTTCCAACTTTAGATGTGGGATAAGTTATAATTTTTAAAGAAGCAATCTTCCATATTTATGGACAACTTTCTTAGTATTTTCTTTTGCTTTTTACGATGTGGGATAGCTAAAAAATATGTTTAAATAAAAAAATTATATATATATATATACAATTTCAGATATCGGATATTTCGAATACGGATATGTCTATATCCATATCCGCTATTTTCGGATACGAATTCGGATACGAATATTATCCGTTTTCTTTCGAATACGGATATTATCCGTTTTTTTGGATTCGATATCAAATATTTCGATCGGATATCGAATTTTTCGGATTTTTTTGACAGCCCTAGTTTTTAGGTATACTTAAACCACATTTGGATATTAGTTTCATAGTAAATCTCGAATTCGCTACCAGTAGTTAACATATAAACTTCATTCAATTCATGTATCTACTTAAAAGTAACTACAATCACATGTATATATTCAAAATATTTTCTTTTGTACATAAGAAAACAGAATGTAACTGCAATGATATTAGATGTTAGTAGCTGGGCTATAAGAAAAAAAAATGTAACTGCAATGATATTAGATGTTAGTAGCTGGGCTAAAAGAGTCGCACGAGTGTAAATGCAATAGCTATGCCTAAAGCATACAAATTAACCTCAGCCTTATGTCAAGGCCCGCCCAATATAAGCCCGTGACACTTAACACAAAATACAATGATATCAAAGTTGTTTATTCTTTACATATTAAAACCCAAGAATTCTCTTGAATAAGGTATTAGATGATAACACCTGACTTGTCTATTCTAAAAAACCTCAAGAACTTTCTTTGAATCATAAACCAACAAATTCATACTACTTCAGGATTCTTCACATTTAAGATGTAATCTGATCCAAATGTCTCACATAAACGAAATATTTAACCAATACTACATATTAATTTAGACTGAGATAAAAGAAGTTGGCTACCTCAATTAATTACAGAAAAAAACAGGTCAAGACTTCCCGACGACTTTGTAAGTAGATTTGGAGAATGAGGGAATAGAAGCAGAGGAGATTCGGTGTCTTAATTCTCATCAACGACTTTATTTCTTGGTGTCGAAGAGAGAGACGATGACTCGAAGGTGATGGTATAGTAAGGAATTGTTATAGAGGGAATCCAACTTGTTGTTCCATAGTCGAGTCGAAGAAGGTATAATATTTGGGTTGGAATAGGTTACAAATTTTATCCTAAATTTAATGGTTTCTTGATCGGTTAATAATAATAATAATAATCATATGTAATTCGAATTTATAAACTTTTGATATATTTAATAAGAATTAGGCATAGTAAAGTACACCTATTAGAATTTTAATTTTTTTCACGTATCTAATAAAAAAAATTAATTTTTCTTTTAAAAAAAAAGCTAAAGTAAAATAATTGATAATGGTGAATTGTAATCAAGGGTCTACTGCCTCCATTGTAATAGAGGCTACCATGGATCAAAATTGAACTAGGGATAAATACTTTCACCAGCTAGCAATGAAACTACTGTTCATTCATACATCGCATTTGTGATCTATGATCCAGTTTCCTTAAGATAATGCTAAAGCATGCTGGAACTATTTTCATCTCGTGAGACTGCCTCTAGAATGTTAGAGATTTGCGGGGTTAAAAACGTCACAAGTCTTCCATATTTTTTTAGTTATCTCACAATGGTCTCGTGTGTTACGGAAATAACAAATTCTATCACAGTAAAACCTTTGATATTTTAATAAAAAAAGAGATAAGGCCAAACAAATCAATTTATTAACAGATAGATTTTTCCTATTTATAATGTACAAATTAATGGGCAGTTACATACGTTCGCGCATTGAGCGCACTAACCTTTCTATCCCTATAATTGTGGAACAAATAACTAACACGGTTTAACTTAAGAGTAAAAACGTGTGTTACATTACATTGATTAAGAAACCGCTCAGTCTGATCCACACTTTAGGCCGAGTTGGGCGAGTCAATTGATGCAGAGCTCGAGCTTGTCTTCTTTAAGTCCGCGCTCAACCTTGATCATATGTTCGTCGCGTCTTTGATGTAGTTGATTGATTTTTCCACTAATGTCTTCGAGCTCACGCTCCCTTTGAGCTCATCAACGTTGCACTTGTCATCGAGCTCAATCCTCCTTTGAGCTTCATCTTTATTTGAGCTTGATATGCCTTTGAGCTCACTATGCCTTAGATATTATCAATGTTATATTTGTCTTTGAGCTCGCTCCGCCTTTGAGCTCGTTTACGCTATAGAGCTTATCCTTTTCTTCATTGATTGCCCTGATCCGAACTTGTGATCCGCCTGCTCGTGCTCGTACTTATTTGGGGGAATCCCCCTTTATCAGGGCTCCCCCTAGTTTATAGGTTTATTAAAAATATTAATAAGCCTGTAAATTAAAAGTTTAACTAAATTCCTTACTTATCAGCGTGGTAATTCGAACCGTCTTGTGATTGCTTCTTCGGGACACGTGTTGATGATACAACTGTGACGGTTTCTTACACCACCGTTTCTTGGAGAAACCTTTTAGCGATTCAGTTTTTGGCATAACTCTCAAACAATTAATGACATCACACGTCTAATTGGAAAAGTGTATAGTCACTTCGACACTTACTGTATCCCATTGTTAGAAAAAAATCACCAAATTCAAAAAATTCTCCAATTTAACTTTGCTGGAAAACTCTCTCCACCTTTTACGAAGGCGCTTGCTATCGTCTTATTCAACATACCCATATGACTTACTTTTTATCAAATAAACATTTCTCGTTGAACATTTGAGAGAACCCTGGTTTAAGGTTTCGAACTTCTATCAGTAGGTGTTTTCCCAAAATCAAATCACTTGCCCTCATCCACTTTAATCATCTGATTCATATCCTTACCTAATTTGAGTGTGTAGAATAACCATGACACCAAAAAGGGAAACGAAGACTAAAGCCAACAAAATTACGGAGCCTTTATAGGAAGACATAAACGACTTCGAAAACTATTTCTCTCAAATAGCACCTAAGTATACCAATTGAGACGATGATGGAATTGCCATCCTTAGGACAGATGTAGTATCCCTGAGGATGTGACCATTATGGCTCCCAGTATAGGCGAGCATCCCTTTCATACACAAGAGACGATAACCTGTCCTTTTACTACTTTATTTGACTGGGGTTGAGGTTGCCGCTTCCCGAGCTCATTCATAATTATTTTAGCATGCTCGGCATCTGCCCTACCCAAATGTCTGTGAAGGGTTGGAGATTGTTCCTCAATATGGTGCGAAGCTCTCGCTTGCTTAGTACTAAAATATGCTTAGCAGACCTACTATCCGGTATTGATGTAACCAAATTAGCCAGAACCCCTTTCTTTTACATTCACTTTAAAGGGGTTAAGAAAATTGTTGAACTCTCTTCCTCAGATAGGAATTGGAAGAACTTCTTTGTGTTGGTGTCGGGTAACTAGGAACATAGCACCCTTACCTTAAACCTTCAGCTAGAAATAAAATTGAAGAAAAATTGTAAGTATTGTTAGCTTACAAGAGATTAAAATTTTGCACAACCTCTTGTATGATACTGTATCTACCTTTCTTTCAGGTGAACTGTCCAATCAGAGCTGGTGGAAAGAAGGGAGACCATTGAACTACGTAAACCCTTTGATCAGAGTCAGTAGCTTAGCATTTGAAGCTTGGCAACAAGATCCTAAGTGACTGTTCACACGGTACAATTACTTGAAATCGGGGTTGTGGTCGATTCCAGAGCTTAGAATCACAGAGGAAGGAGAAGTAAGAATGGCAGACGGTTCACAAGCTACTATGGATCGCATCAGATCGCTTTTAGAGCAAAAACTCCGGGAGAAAAACAACGCCGACATCTGGCTGGCGGTACCTCAAGTCACCCGAAAAGTTGGTTAAACTAGAGACTCATCTTCTTCTCCTGATATCTATTGCAAATAAGGGAATGATTCCATGAAAAATAAAGGAAATATTGTCGAGCAAACTAAAAAAGAAGCACCGAAGGTGCCTGAAGCTGCTCAGCACAATAAGTTCCGAACAGAAAGAGAGGATAACAAGGAGACCCTTTCTGGTTCTGTTGATACACGGAGGAACAAAAAGCAAAAGGTAATTGTAGACGTTGTTCCCCTAAGTACGAGGAGACTACAACTTAGAGATGAAGAAAGTGATGGTGCTGAAGCCACTTCTGGGGAAAGAGCACAGCCTCCCAACCCAACAATACAAGTTGTCGAAGAACAAAATCCTAATGCTGCTGAGGAGGTAGCCGATCTAGTGGACGACGGATCAGAAAATGAGGATGGTGCTCAGAAAAATCAGACTGCGCCCTCAGCTCATTCAGAGAAAACAAAGCAACTGGTGTCATATTCTTCTGTGGAAAACTGAGCACCGTCAGTAGAACTTACTAAGAAGAACAAATTAGGCGAAAAAGGAGCTGTGTCCGGCCAGCAAAGGGCAGTTGTAGAGGAGCGTCCAAACGTCAACATTCCTCGTCTTGCTTCCTATATGTTTGAACAACTTCGCAGGATCCTCGATTGCAAAGGCAAGTAGAGTTGGCGATCGAGGTAAGAACCTGAAGATCTAAAAATGTTGAGTTAACTCTTTAAGGATTTAATTTAACCTTCCAATTTATATACAACTGCACCATAACTCCATTGTGTTGGGTTATCGCAATATGTCCTCTGCTGAAGTGACTACTATGGGGAAATGGATCCCCTCATACAGAAGGCATAGTTTTTGGCCCAGCTAAACAGAGCACTGCTGATATTCTTCGCTTAAGACATGCTTATACCTCTCCCAAGAACTTCAAGTATGAGGGCATTGAAGCTAAAGCAAAACTGGAGAAAGTAGTTGCCTCCCTGCAAGAGACTGTGAAATACAGCGATCAGAGGCTTGCGACTTTATCCGAGAGCCACAAGTTAGTGCTGAACCAAAACAAAAATCTATTAAACAGAAATGACGAGCTGCACTTGCAGAATGAAAACTTGTTAGATAGGACCATCAGTCATGCCAAAAGGGTGGAGGAACATGCAGATCGAATTGCAGCTTTAACTGCTAAGGTGAGCAAGTTGAGCAAACAAGTAAAGGAGGAAGGTGCACAGCTCAAACGAGAACGACAACGGTGGCAAGCTAAAGTAGAAACAACTGTTGAAGAAATAGAAATGAAGTATTTACCGTTACCACAGATATGATATCTAAGGAAAACAAGAATGTTATTGCAAAGCTAATAACCTTGAAACCTGGCATGAACCTGGGATCCCTTTCCCGTCTGGTTGAATCTTCTGCACCGAGCTCGAACTTAGCCCCTCAGACCAACACAAAAACTAACACTTCTGCCGATCCTTCCAATTTATTGCCACCTAGTGGTGCTAAGTAATTGGCATTTGCTTTTGTTGTTTTGTTGGACCAATTTCTTTGTTGTTTGTTATTCTAAGAACATCTCGTACTGCTTGCAACATTGAAGTTTATTTAATCAAAATGTATTTGAATTGATGTTTGATTTACCTTCTATGACTTAGTTGTTACTACAAGTGTTCGTTGTCAATTGTGTAATATGTGTTGTTGAGATTTTTGGAGATCCTTACAACCCCGAGCTCAGTATGGCTCATTGCGAAGGTTAGACAACTTGTGCCATAATAGCATTTTCGCAGTGAGGTCTCATGGACCCTATTGCGTAGTCTGCTCAGATTTGATCTTTGACCAGTTCGCTAATATACTCAGTACAAAGTATATGCACAGTAGTTACGTTACGTAGCCCGTAGCCGTGGCCAATCAGCCAATTCGTGTTTATAGACACTAAGTCTGGAATCAGTGTGGTCCGTTGCGTAGCCAAAGATGGCATGGTCATTGACCCATTCGCTGGTTATAACGATAAAACTTGCACAAACACACATTGGGAAAAACATAACTTATATTGAAAAAATTCAAAGAGTTGTTCTTGAAAAACCACATTAAAAAACCTCCCCGCACCATCATAGAGGAAAAAGAGAGCATCTTTACATGTTAAACATTTTGGAGATACAACTTTAGGTAATTAACATTGCAAGGATGTTTGACTGCTCGACCATCTTGATCTGCTAATCTGTACGCGCCATAGTGCCTTACTGACATAACTGAGTATGGGCCTTCCCAATTTCCCCCTAGCCACTTGCTCCACTACCGGAGCCCTGAAACATCTTCTTCAAGACTAAATCTTCCACCTTAAAAGAGCCCACCTTCTGATGAGCATTAAATCGTCCTCTCATAAGACTTCGATAGTGCTCTGGTCGGCGGCTGGCCTGATCTTGTCGCTCGTCTACTAGATCCAGGGATGTTGATCTAGCTACACGATTTGCCTCCTCTTCGCAGTGCTCAATCCTATGCATTGGTACTATGATCTTTACTGGAATAACTTCCTCTGCACCGTATACCAAAGAAAATGGTGTATCGACTGTTGTGGAGCAACGGGTTGTTCTGTACGCCCATAAGACCGCTGTCAATTTGTCCGGCCATTTTCCTTTAGCTCCCTCAAACTATTTCTTAAGCCCTTCTAGTAGTGTTCTATTAGTTTTTGACCTGTCCGTTTGCTTGAGGGTAGTAAGGGGTGGAATTCTTTTGGAGAATCTCATATCGTTTGCAAAAGTTGGTAAGGATTAAATTTTGGAATTGCGGGCCGTTATCTGTCATTATAATCCGTGGAATTCCATATCGGGTTAAAATTTGATTATGGATGAAATCACATACCTCCTGAGCGTGTGTTCTGAACATGGATTTAGCCCAACCCATTTTGAAAAATAATTCACTGCAACGATAAGGAACTGTCGTTTGCCTGTGCCAATTGGCAAATGACCTACTAGATTTATTCCCAATTTATCAAATAGACCAGGGACAGGGATGTTATGCATGGGCTCGTTGGTTCTATGTTGCGTGTTCGAATATTCTTGACACTTGTGGCATTGCAATACTAGATTCTCATCATCACTTGCTAGCTCAGGATAATAGTACCCAGCGAGGAGAAAACGACGAATCAGTGTTCGGTGTCCACACTTGCAGCCTCATATTCTGCGGCGTTATTTGTTACCGGAAAATTAAAGCGTGAAGCTTGTTTAACCTCCTCCCCACTTGAAGTTCGGAGTATAATTCCTGCACCTCCTCCTGACGTAGAAGATGAACCATCGACCTCAATGATCCATTGGTCGAGCTCAACCATTTTTCTGTCATTTATCTCAACCTGTTCTTCCCTGGATGAGCTGAACTCTGTTAAGAAATCTGCAACTGCTTGTCCCTTTATCGCTACGCGCAGCTCGAAACGGATGTCATACTCACCGAGCTCGATGCTCCATTTGGTTAAACTGCCAGAAACATTGGGCTTCTGCAATAATGTTCGTAGAGGATACACTGTTCGCACCGTAACTATATGCCCTTGGAAATACAGCCTCATTCGTCGAGCTGCAACAACCAAGCTCAAAGCAAGTTTTTCAAGGTTTAGATATCTCGTCTCCACATTTGTTAGCGTCTTGCTTGTGTAATATATTGGGCATTGTTTTCCTTTCTGGTCGCGTACGAGAACCGAACTAACAGCAAAGGGTGATACTGCAAGATAAATAGTTTAAAGGCTCTTCAGGAGTAGGACCAGACAAAATCTTACGGAATGTGAGATACTGCTTGAGCTCGACAAAAGCTTTGTCACACTTTTATGTCCAGGAGGACTTCTTAGCACCCCGTAATACTTAAAAAAAGTGATGACTCTTGTCTGATACACGGGAGATAAACCTCGAAAGGATTGCTAACCATCCTGTAAGACACTGCACTTCTCTGACACATTTTGGTAGTTCTATCTGTAGAATCGCGTTTAGTTGAACATGATCTGCCTCAATACCTTGTTGACTTACCACATAGCCCCAAAAATTTCCTTCAACAACACCAAATGAACACTTATCAGGGTTAAGCTCAAGACTACCCGAAGATTTTGTATGTAGATTGGAAGAATGAGGGAATAGAACCAGAGGAGATTCGGTGTCTTAATTCTCACCAATGACTTCATTTCTAGTTGTCGAAGAGAGAGACGATGACTCGAAGGTGATGGTACGTAGCAGAGATTCATCGCCTGCCATTGTATAGTAAGGAGTTGTTATAGAGGAAATCCAACTTATTGTTTCATAGTCGAGTCGAAGAAGGTATAATATTTGGGTTGGAATATGTAACAAATTTTATCCTAAATTTAATGGTTTCTTGATCGGTTAATAATAATAATAATCATATGTAATTCGAATTTATAAACTTTTGATATATTTAATAACAATTAGGCATAGTAAAGCACACCTATTAGAATTTCAAAAATTTTCACGTATCTAATAAAAAAAATCAATTTTGCTTAAAAAAACAAAATGCTAAAGTAAAAGAATTGATAATGGTGAATTGTAATCAAGGGTCTACTGCCTCCATTGTAATGGAGGCTACCATAGATCAAAATTGAACTATGGATGTTCTCCCCAGTCCGGTTAAAGACTTTCATCGGCTAGCAATGAAACTACAGCTCACTTATACATCGCATTTGTGATCTATGATCTAGTTTCCCTAAGATAATGCTAAAGGAGGCTCACAGAATGAGATACTGCAACTATTTTCATCACGTGAGACTACCTCTAGAATATTAGAGATTTGCGGGCTTAAAAATGTCAAGTGTGTTACGGAAATAACAAGTTCTATCACAGTAAAACCTTTGATATTTTAATCAAAAAAGAGATAAGCCCAAAAAAGATCAATTTATTAATAGATAGATTTTTCCTATTTATAATGTACAAATTAGTGGGCAGTTACATACGTTCGCGCATTGAGCGCACTAACCTTTCTATCCCTATAATTGTGGAACAAATAACCAACACGGTTTAACTTAAGAGTCAAAACGTGTGTTACATTACATTGATTAAGAAACCACTCAGTCTGATCCACTATTTAGGCCGAGTTGGGCGAGTCAATTGATGCAGAGCTCGAGCTTGTCTTCTTTAAGTCCGCGCTCAACCTTGATCATATGTTCGTCGTGTCTTTGATGTAGTTGATTGATTTTTCCACTATTGTCTTCGAGCTCACGCTCCCTTTGAGCTCATCAACGTTGCACTTGTCTTTGAGCTCGATCTTCCTTTGAGCTCGATCTTTCTTTGAGCTTGATCTGCCTTTGAGCTCACTCTGTCTTTGATATTGTCAATGCTATATTTGTCTTTGAGCTCGTTAACGCTATAGAGCTTGTCATTTTCTTCATTGCTTTCCCTAATCTGAACTTGTGATCCTCCTGCTCGTGCTCATACGTATTTGGGGGAATCTACCCTTATCATGGCTCCCCCTAGTTTATAGGTTTATTAAAAATATTAATAAGCCTGTAAATTAAAAGATTAACTAAATTCCTTACTTATCCGTGTGGTAATTCGAACCGTCTTATGATTGCTTCTTTCGGACACGTGTTGATGATACAACTGTGACGGTTTCTGACACCACCGTTTCTTAGAGAAACCTTTTGGCGATTCAGTTTTTGGCACAACTCTCAAACAATTAATGACATCACACGTCTAATTGGAAAAGCGTATAGTCACTTCGACACTTACTGTATCCCATTGTTAGAAAAAAATCACCAAATTCAAAAAATTCTCCAATTTAACTTTGCTGGAAAACTCTCTCCACCTTTTACGAAGGCGCTTGCTATCGTCTTATTCAACATACCCATATGACTTACTTTTTATCAAATAAACATTTCTCGTTGAACATTTGAAAGAACCCTGGTTTAAGGTTTCGAACTTCTATCAGTAGGTGTTTTCCAAAAATCAATTCACTTACCCTCATCCACTTTAATCATTCTGATTCATATCCTTACCTAATTTCAGTGTGTAGAATAACCATGACACCAAAAAGGGAAACGAAGACTAAAGCCAACAAAATTACGGAGTCTTTATAGGAAGACATAAACGACTTTGAAAACTATTTCTCTCAAATAGCACCTAAGTACACCAATTTAGAAGATGCTGGAATTTCCATCCTTAGGACAGATGTAGTATCCCTGAGGATGTGACCATTAGGGCTCCCAGTATAGGCGAGCATCCCTTTCATACACAAGAGACGAAAACCTGTCATTTTACTACTTTATTTGACTAGGGGTTGAGGTTGCCGCTTCTCGAGCTCCTTCAGGATTATTTTAGTGTGCTTGACATCTGCCCTACCCAAATATCTGCGAATGGTTGGAGATTGTTGCTCAATATGGTGCTAAGCTCTCGCTTGATTAGTACTAAAATATTCTTAGCAGACCTACTATCCGGTACTGATGTAACCAAATTGGCCAGAACCAGTTTATTTTACACTCACTTTAAAGGGGTTAAGAAAATTGTTGAACTCCCTTTCTTGGATAGGAATTGGAAGAACTTCTTCGTGTTTGTGTCGGGTAACTAGGAAATTAGCACCCTTACCTTAAACCTCCAGCTAGAAATAAAATTGAAGAAAAATTGTAAGTATTGGTAGCTTACAAGAGATTAAAATTTAGCACGACCTCTTGTATAATACTGTATCCATCTTTCTTTCAGGTGAACTGTCTAATTAGAGCTGGTTGAAAGAATGGAGACCATTGAACTACGTAAACCCTTTGATCAGAGTCAGTAGCTTAGCTTTTGAAGCTTCTCAACAAGATCCTAAGCGACTCTTCACACGGTACAATTACTTGAAATCGGGGGTGTGGTCAATTCCAGAGCTTAGAATCACAGAGGAAGGAGAAGTAAGAATGGCAGACGGTTCACAAGCTACTATGGTCTGGTATGTTACGGAAATACCAAGTTCTACCACAGTAAAACCTTTAATATTTTAATAAAAAAAGAGATAAGCCCAAAAAGATCAATTTATTAACAGATAGATTTTTCCTATTTATAATGTACAAATTAGTGGGCAGTTACATACGTTCGCGCATTGAGCGCACTAACCTTTCTATACCTATAATTGTGGAACAAATAACTAACACGGTTTAACTTAAGAGTCAAAACGTGTGTTACATTACATTGATTAAGAAACCGCTCAGTCTGATCCACTATTTAGGCCGAGTTGGGCGAGTCAATTGATGCAGAGCTCGAGCTTGTCTTCTTTAAGTCCGCATTCAACCTTGATCATATGTTCGTCGCGTCTTTGATGTAGTTGATTTATTTTTCCACTAATGTCTTCGAGCTCACGCTCCCTTTGAGCTCATCAACGTTGCACTTGTCTTGTCTTTGAGCTCGATCTTCCTTTGAGCTCGATCTTTCTTTGAGCTTGATCTGCCTTTGAGCTCACTCTGCCTTTGATATTGTCAATGTTATATTTGTCTTTGAGCTCGCTCCGCCTTTGAGCTCGTTAACGCTATAGAGCTTGTCCTTTTCTTCATTGCTTGCCCTGATCCGAACTTCTGATCCTCCTGCTCGTGCTCATACTTATTTGGGGGAATCTACCCTTATCATGGCTCCCCCTAGTTTATAGGTTTATTAAAAATATTAATAAGCCTGTAAATTAAAAGATTAACTAAATTCCTTACTTATCCGTGTGGTAATTCGAACCGTCTTATGATTGCTTCTTTCGGACACGTGTTGATGATACAACTGTGACGGTTTCTGACACCACCGTTTCTTAGAGAAACCTTTTGGCGATTCAGTTTTTGGCACAACTCTCAAACAATTAATGACATCACACGTCTAATTGGAAAAGCGTATAGTCACTTCGACACTTACTGTATCCCATTGTTAGAAAAAAAATCACCAAATTCAAAAAATTCTCCAATTTAACTTTGCTGGAAAACTCTCTCCACCTTTTACGAAGGCGCTTGCTATCGTCTTATTCAACATACCCATATGACTTACTTTTTATCAAATAAACATTTCTCGTTGAACATTTGAGAGAACCCTGGTTTAAGGTTTCGAACTTCTATCAGTAGGTGTTTTCCAAAAATCAATTCACTTGCCCTCATCCACTTTAATCATTCTGATTCATATCCTTACCTAATTTCAGTGTGTAGAATAACCATGACACCAAAAAGTGAAACGAAGACTAAAGCCAACAAAATTACGGAGCCTTTATAGGAAGACATAAACAACTTCGAAAACTATTTCTCTCAAATAGCACCTAAGTAAACCAATTTAGAAGATGATGGAATTGCCATCCTTAAGACAGATGTAGTATCCCTGAGGATGTGACCATTAGGGCTCCCAGTATAGGCGAGCATCCGTTTCATACACAAGAGACGAAAACCTGTCCTTTGACTACTTTATTTGACTAGGGGTTGAGGTTGTCGCTTCCCGAGCTCCTTCAGGATTATTTTAGTGTGCTCGGCACCTTCCCTACCCAAATGTCTGCGAATGGTTGGAGATTGTTGCTCAATATGGTGCTAAGCTCTCGCTTTCTTAGTACTAAAATATTCTTAGCAGACCTACTATCCGGTACTGATGTAACCAAATTGGCCAGAACCAGTTTCTTTTACACTCACTTTAAAGGGGTTAAGAAAATTGTTGAACTCCCTTCCTCAGATAGGAATTGGAAGAACTTCTTCGTGTTTGTGTCGGGTAACTAGGAACATAGCACCCTTACCTTAAACCTCCAGCTAGAAATAAAATTGAAGAAAAATTACAAGTATTGTTAACTTACAAGAGATTAAAATTTTGCACAACCTCTTGTATAATATTGTATCCATCTTTCTTTCAGGTGATTTGTCCAATCAGAGCTGGTGGAAAGAAGAGAGACTATTGAACTACGTAAACCCTTTGATCAGAGTCAGTAGCTTAGCTTTTGAAGCTTCGCAACAAGATCCTAAGCGACTCTTCACACGGTACAATTACTTGAAAGCGGGGTTGTGGTCAATTCCAGAGCTTAGAATCATAGAGGAAGGAGAAGTAAGAATGGCAAACGGTTCACAAGCTACTATGAATCGCATCAGATCGCTTTTAGAGCAAAAAATCTGGGAGAAGAACAACGCCGACATCTGGCTGGCAGTACCTCAAGTTACCCGAAAAGTTTGTTAAACTAGAGACTCATCTTCTTCTCTTGATATCTATTGCGAATAAGGGAATGATTGCATGAAAAATAAAGGAAATATTGTCGAGCAAACTAAAAAAGAAGCACCGAAGGTGCCTGAAGCTACTCAGCACAACAAGTTCCGAACAGAAAGAGAGGATAACAAGGAGACCCTTTCTGGTCTCTTCATACACGGAGGAACAAAAAGCCAAAGGTGATTGTAGACGTTGTTCGCCTAAGCACGAGGAGACTACAACTTAGAGATGAAGAAAGTGATGGTGCTGAAGCCACTTCTGGGGAAAGAGCAAAGCCTCCCAACCCAACAATACAAGTTGTCGAAGAACAAAATCCTAATTCTGTTGAGGAGGTAGTCGATCTAGTGGACGACGGAGCAGAAAATGAGGATAGTGCTCAGAAAAATCAGACTGCACCCTCAGCTCATTCAGAGAAAATAAAGCAACTGATGCCGAGTTCTTCTGTGGAAAACTGAGCACCGTCAGTAGAACCTACTAAGATGAACAAAGTATGCGACAAAGGAGCTCAGTCCAGCCATCAAAGGGTAGTTGTAGAGGAGCGTCCAAACGTCAACATTCCTCGTCTTGTTTCCTATAAGTTTGAACAACTTTGCGCGATCCCCGATTGCAAAGGAAAGTAGAGCTAGCGATCGAGGTAAGAACTGAAGATCTGAACATGTTGAGTTAACTCTTTAAGGATTAAATTTAACCTTCCAATCTATATACAACTGCACCATAACTCCTTTATGTTGGGTTATCGCAATATGTCCTCTGCTGAACTGACTACTATGGGGAAATGGAAATCAGAAGGCATGGTTTTTGGCCCAGCTAAACAGAGGACTGCTGATATTCTTTACTTAATGCATGCTTATACCTCTCCCAAGAACTTCAAGCAAGAGGGCATTGAAGCTAAAGCAAAACTGGAGAAAGTAGTTGCCTCCCTGCAAGAGACTGTGAAATACAGCGATCATAGGCTTGCGACTGTATCCGAGAGGCACAAGTTAGTGCTGAACCAAAACGAAAATCTATTAAAGAGAAATAACGAGCTGCACTAGCAAAATAAAAACTTGTTAGATAGGACCATCGGTCATGCCAAAAGGGTGGAGGAACATGAAGACCAGATTGCAGCTTTAATTGCTGAGGTGAGAAAGTTGAGCAAACAAGTAGAGGAAGAACGTGCACAGTTCAAACGAGAACGGCAAAAGTGGCAAGCTAAAGTAGAAACAGCTACTGAAGAAAGGGAAATGAAATATTTACCGTTGCCACATATGTGATATCTAAGGAAAACAAGAATGATATTGCAGAGGTAATAACCTTGAAACCTGGCATGAACCTGGGATCCCTTTACCGTCTGGTCAAATATTCTGCACCGAGCTCGAACTTAGCCTTTCAGACGAGCACAAAAACTAACACTTCTGCCGATCCTTCCAATTTATTGCCATCTAGTGGTGTTAAGTAATTGGCATTTGCTTTTGTTGTTCTGTTGGACCGATTTCTTTGTTGTTTGTTATTCTAAGAACATCTCTTACTGCTTGCCACATTGAAATTTATTTAATTAAAATGTATTTGAATTGATGTTTGATTTACGTTCTATGAGTTAGTTGTTACTATAAGTGTTCGTTGTCAATTGTGTAATATGTGTTTGCTGAGCTTTTTGGAGATCCTTACAACCCCGAGCTCAGTATGGCTCATTGCGAAGGTTAGACAACTTGTGCCATAATAGTATTTTCGCAACGAGGTCTCATGGACCCGTTCGCTAATATACCAAGTACAAAGTATAGGCACAATATGGCCGTTACGTAGCCCGTAGCTATGGCCAATCAGTATGGTCCGTTCCGTAGCCAAAGATGGCATGGTCATTGACCCATTCGCTGGTTATAAGGATAAAACTTGCACAAACACACATTGGCAAAAGCATAACTTATGTTGAAAAAATTCAAAGAGCTGTTCTTAGAGGCCTCATTAAAAAACCTCGTCGCGCCATCAGAGAGGAAAAAGAGCGCATCTTTACATGGTAAACATTTTGGCGATACAACTTTAGGTGATTAACATTGCAAGGATGTTTGAGTGCTCAACCATCTTGATCTGCTAATTTGTACGCGCCATAGTGCCTTACTGACATAACTGAGTATGGGCCTTCCCAATTTGGCCATAGCCACTTGTTCCACTACCGAAGCCCTAAAACATCTTCCTCAAGACTAAATCTTCCACCTTAAAAGAGCCCAGATTCAGATGAGCATTAAAGCGTCCTCTCATAAGACTTCGATAGTGCTCTGGCCGGCCTCTGGCCTGATCTTGTCACTCGTCTACGAGATCCAGGGATGTCGATCTAGCTACAAGATTTTCCTCCTCTTCGTAGTGCTCAATCCTATGGATTGGTACTATGATCTCTACTGGAATAACTGCCTCTGCACCGTATACTAAAGCAAATGGTGTATCGCATGTTGTGGAGCGACGGGCTGTTCTGTACGCCCATAAGACCTCTGTCAATTTGTCCGGTCATTTACCTTTAGATCCCTCTAACTGTTTCTTAAGCCCTTCTAGTAGTGTTCTATTAGTCACTTCGACTTGTCCGTTTTCTGAGGGTAGTAAGGAGTGGAAAAGTGTTGGATAATCCTATATCGTTTGCAGAAGTTGGTAAGGATTGAATTTTGGAATTGCGGGCCGTTATGTGTCATTATAATCCGTGGAATTCCATATCGGGTTAAAATTCGATTAAACATTAAATCGCATACCTCCTGAGCGCGTGTATAGAAAATGGCTTTAGCCTAAACCCATTTTGAAAAATAATACACTGCAACGATAAGGAACTGTCGTTTGCCTGTGGAAATTGGCAAATGACCTACCAGATTTATTCCCAATTTATCAAATAGACCTGGGACAGGGATGTTATGCATGGGCTCATTGGTTCTATGTTGCGTGTTCGAATATTCTTGACACTTGTGGCATTGCAATACTAGATTATCATCATCACTTGCTAGCTCAGGATAATAGTACCCAGCGAGGAGAAAACGACGAATCAGTGTTCGGTGTCCACACTTGCAGCCTCATATTCTGCGGCGTTATTTGTTACCGAAAAATTAAAGCGTACAACTTGTTTGACCTCCTCCCACTTGAAGTTCGGAGTATAATGCCTGCACCTCCTCCTGACGTAGAAGATGCACCATCGACCTCAATGATCCATTTGTCGAGCTCAACCATTTTTCTGTCGTTTATCTCAACCTGTTCTTACCTGGATGAGCTGAACTCTGTTAAGAAATCTGCAACTGCTTGTCCCTTTATCGCTACGCGCGCCTCGAAACGGATATCATATTCACCGAGCTCGATGCTCCATTTCATTAAACTGCCAGAAACATCGGGCTTCTGCAATACTGTTCGTATAGGATACACTGTTCGCACCATAATTATATGCCCTTAAATTACGGCCTCATTCGTCGAGCTGCAACAACCAAGCTCAAAGCAAGTTTTTCAAGGTTTAGATATCTCGTCTCCACATTTGTTAGCATCTTGCTTCTGTAATATATCGGGTGTTGTTTTCCTTTCTGGTCGCGTACGAGAACCAAACTAAAAGCAAAGGGTGATACCGCAAGATCAATAGTTAAAAGGCTCTTCAGGAGTAGGACCAGACAAAATCTTACGGAATGTGAGGTACTGCTTGAGGTCGAAAAAAGCTTTGTCACAATTTTATGTCTAGGAGGACTTCTTAGCACCCCGTAATACTTAAAAAAAGTGATTAATCTTGTCTGATGCGCGGGAGATAAACCTCGAAATGATTGCTATCCATCCTGTAAGACACTGCACTTCTCTGACACATTTTGGTAAATCTATCTGTAGAATCACATTTAGTTGAACAGGATCTGCCGCAATACCTTGCTGACTTACCACATAGCCCCAAAACGTTCCTTTAGCAACAATAAACGAACACTTATCCGGGTTAAGCTTAAGATTTAACGACCTGTAATGTATTGAGGTCCTGCACTTCTTCGTGGGTTTTAATGATCATATCATGAAAAGATGTGATTTATCTGTACTTGATATGTCGATCCTGCATTCTTCAACCCAAAAAGCATAACTGTATAACAATAGAGACCCTGTTCGTTTTGAAATCCTGTGTGATCCTCACCGGATGGATGATTTAATCAGTCGTTGATATGTCGATCCAAGCACATTCTCCGCTATCCGTTCTTCTTTTTTACTAGAATCGGGTTGGTTATCCAGACCGGGGACCTTGCTTTTCAAATATGCCCCAAACTACTTAGCTTGTTTACTTCAGCTAATATAGCAACCTGCTTCTCAGCGGAAAATGCTCTGTGTTTCTGCCGCACGGGTTTGGCACAAGGGTTGATAGCCAATTCATACCTTATGATCGAAGGACTTACTCTCGAAACATCAGCTGCCTCCCAAGCAAACACATCAAATTTTTTTGCTAATAAAGCTATGAAACGTACCTTTGAATCCTGAGATAGGTCATTTCCCAATCGAAGCATTTTACTGTCAGCTATCGTATCCACTGTTGTACTATCTCTAGTAGCCGAATCCTCATTTTCTCATGGATCATCCACTGGATCTGGCGAGGTGAGATCTAAAGTTGCTAGTGTAACGCTCCCTCGCAATTTAATTTTTATTGGATAGGTTTGGACAGATCCGACGCGATTGCGTAGCAAGTTCGCGCAGTCCTTTGGCTGGCCCGTATTGTTCCTAATGAGCTGCCTACCGGATATTTAAGGCATTGTTGAAATGTACACGGCGTCGCTTCCATTCTATGAAGCCATGGTCGCCCAATAATTGCATGGTAAGGGCTCAACGCATCGGAAATTAAGAACAAAGTTTTTAGTTCCTCCATTATAGCTCCGTGACCGACCTTTACTAACAGCTCCACCTCCCCAACATATTGAGAGGATTTTCCTTCGTAACCAACCAATATCCACTGAGTAGGTCGGTATGGTGGCACGTTCAGCATACGATCAAAGATGATTTGAAAATAATATTTGTCGAGCTTCCTCCATCAACCAGTACTCGTGTTACCATTACCCCTCCAATGTCTAAGTGAATAGTCAAAACGTCTTCATGTGGTAAACTAAAACCTCTGAGGTCATCATCATTAAATGTGAGGTTGGTTACTGGGTCCCTGTAGTTCCGATAAGAATTTCCATATATTTCATAAACTTTGAACTCATTTTTAGCTCGTTTGTTTTAAAGAGACCCTTGACCTGCAACCAAATTCCCTCCTGATATGGTCAATAGCCATTGTTGCTTATTTGCTTCTGGCTCTTATCCAGTGGCCGGTTTCTCACTGTTTGAAGAACGAACTTCCTCACGTCGATCCGGTTGAGATCGTTTGATATATTGGATCATCTCGCCATTGTCTATCGGACACTACCAACACTTATCCGTTGAATGTCCATGATCGTGGTGATATGCACAGTAATACCGATTAGATCTCTTAAACCCTGGAGAGCTCATTGTGCGCGAACCTTAGTACCTCGTACGCCCCTTCGTTCGATCATAAATCACTAAAATGGCCTCAGTCAACGGGGTGAAGCGCCTATTTGGTTGATCGAGCTGCTGGGGTCTTCGGTTATAATCCCTCATTGGTTGCTCCTCAATATTTTTTCATCCTGTTCCACCGTCTTTGAAATCCGACTCGCGCCGCTCAGGTGACCCCCCTCTTTTGGCTTCATCAACCCTAATAAAGGTATCTGCTCTTGCGAGTAGGTCCCTCATGTTCTCAGTTGCGAACTTGATGAGATCTGCATACAGTTCCCCTTTTTGGTCGAGCCCGCATTTCAAGGAGGCCACCGCCATGTTTTCGGCCAAATCTAGCAAAGCATTCATAGCATGAACAAATCTTCTAACATAATTTTTAAGAGACTCACCTCAGCGCGTATAAAGGTCTATGATCGAATCCCGCTCGCACTTAAGCTCATTGTTGCCAACAAACCTTTCCCTGAATGTTTTCCACAGTCTTGTAAAATCACAGATGGATCCTTTTAGAAAGCTGTTGAACGAGTCCATGGCGTTACTTTTGAGGGGAATATATAATGCTCGCCATAACATCGCATCTTCGGGGTTGAAAGCCATCATCATGTTTCTGAACTACTCTAAATGCCTCTCAGGATCCCCCGTTCCATCATATGCTTCCATCCTGAATGGGTCGAACTTCCTCGGGAGTTGAACTTCCAGGATCTTTTCAGAAAATGGTGATTCTTTCAGTATGAAGGCCAAAAACTTTAGGTGGATCTGATTGTATAACAGAGGTCCTCATTCTTCTTGAGCTCGCTTGGTTAATATCTGCTTCACCTCGTCGCACAGTTCTATACTACGATTCTTACCCTTACTTTCACCTTCACGTTCCTGCTTGTCATCTTTATAGGAAGAACGATCCGTTCGATTGACTTTGCTCGCCTTTAGTCCTGACGGTTGATTGATCTTGCTCGTTTCCTTGATCCTAGCGGTCAGAGCATGAATTACGTTGTTCATACTTGCCATCGCGGTGTGCATGGCCTGTTCCCTTGCATCTCGTTCAAATGCTATTTTCAACTGCTCCTCATGGAGGTTCTGGATTCTTTGTTCTAGTTGGAGAACGACCGAGTCATCTGCCAGTATGGCTTCCGCAGTTCTATGAGCCTCTGATGCATTCACTAGCTGATAGAGATGCACCTCTTCCCTAGGAACGACCGTATGCCGAATCGACGGTCCCTCTGTCACCACCGTTGCTTTGGTTATCATGAGATTTCCCTCTTGAGGAGCTATGGGAGTGGAATGTGGGACACCTCGCCCTGCTGGTTGACTTACAATTCTCTTCTATTGTGTTGTTGTTTTGATAGTTTCTTGGTTGTCTCTCTTGATTCCTGACCTAGTGACTACCATGGTGATTGGTTAAAAGATTCCCACAGACAGTGCCAAATTTGTTACGGGAATAACAAGTTCTACTACAATAAAGCCTTTAATGTTTTAGTAAAAAAAGAGATAAGTCGAAAAAGATCCATTTATTAATAGATAGGTTCTCCCTATTTATAATGTACAAATTAGTGGGCAGTTACATACGTTCGCGCGTTGAGCGCCACTAACCCACTAACCTCACTATCCCTATAATTGTGGAACAAATAACTAACACGGGTTTACTTAAGAGTCAAAACGTGTGTTACATTACATTGATTAAGAAACCGCTCAGTCTTATCCACACTTTAGGCCGAGCTGGGCCAGTCTATTGATGCAGAGCTCAAGCTTCTCTTCTTTTAAGTCCACACTTGACCTTGATCATATGTTCGTCACGTCTTTGATGTAGTGGATTGATTCTTTCACAAATGTCTTCGAGCTCGCACTCCTTTTGAGCTCATCAACGTTGCACTTGTCTTCGAACTCGATCTTCCTTTGAGCTCGATCTTCCTTTGAGCTTGATATGCCTTTGAGTTTAATCTGCATTTGATCTCGTCAATGCTATATTTGTCATCGAGCTGGCTCCGCCTTTGAGCTCGTTAACGCTATAGATCTTTTCCTTTTCTTCATTGATTTCCCTAATCCAAACTTATGATCCTTCTGCTCGTGCTCGTATTTATTTCGGGGAATCCCCCCTTATCATCGTTTGTTGCCTTATTGCCAAAGTTTTGCAAAATGTAGGCGTGCATATTATTAATCTTGAAATGCCATGTGTTATTAATTTAGAGTACCATGTTAGCTCCACCTAAGATGGCATGATCATATGATAAATATTTATTTTTTATATTTAAGGGTCATGCTAGAAAAAAACCACATTTTGTTAGATCTCTCGTCTTACTCTTTTATTTTGAAAATTAAACTTCAAAACCACAAAAAAACCCTTCTCACTCTTATTAATTACAAACATGCCATTGGCTCAAAAGTTATTCCTCCTCTGAATTGACTTATATTTTCTCGCCCTAGTGAGGTTGCTAAAAGTTTCCTACATGATCCATTGAGATTTAGAGAGGATCTATCTTCCCACTCATATCAGACCACACTGCATTTTCTAGGCATAGAGCTCAGATGGCATTTTTAGCCAGAAAAATGAAACCCTATTTACAAACGCACTGAGGTGGTTAAAATTGGGAATCAATTAAGTAAAAATTTCCAAAAGACCTCATACTAGTATAAGATTTTGGATGCTAATATAAAAAATTAGAAAACAAAAGTAGTTCGGTTGACCAGGTTGCTATGTTCACAAATCATATGATAAAGCTTTCTACTTGCATTTGGTTTTGTGTACTCTAGAAAGTATAACTGATTCTAAATATATTTGAACAGTTAACAATTTTTTAGATTCGAGTAAGCAAACAAATTGTAACGCACCAGAGTTAATGAGTGATGTTAGAAATTATATGACTAGTGAGAGAATTTAGTGACAGTGGAAGAATAATCGTGTTATTATTTTATTGCTTCAATAAGAAAATGTTTCATTATTTTAGGGTCTCGATCTCTTTATATACTAACTGCATAATACATTACTGTATTATTTCTTAATAGTTATGCTTGATCATGGGTCCATATTATGTTCCCACGTTTTGGCTCTCCTTTGTTAGTGCTTTTAATGGTCTTGTTTTGCGTAACAACCACTCGTCGTCGGTCGTGGTATAGTTCTGCTTTCCCACGGATGACTTTTGGATCTTCTGCAGATGTCTTTCCCCTTGTGATGTGTGACCGAGGGTACCTCGTCCCAATATCCTTATACACACCGCTAGTTCTTATCTATACATGTATTGGTTATGCTTTAGCAAGTATCGTTCGACTACCCCTTCATAGTCGAAGGTACCTTGTCCTGGCCGATAGGTACAAGCCGGTGACAAGGTTATGCCTTATCAAGACATCTCCTAGTCCTTGTAAGAGTAGATATGTTTAAGGGTTCGCCCTCTAAAAGGAGTATAATATTCTCCAAAACGGGGTATCAGTAAAATTTGTATAATAAGGGTTAGTAAATTCAAACCTCAGTACACAGTGGTATACTCTGGACAAATTTCTTTTTGTTTACGTGAGGCATTTTATTTGTTCAAATACATATTTTCAACCTATTTAGTATTTAGAATTTTCAATTTTATTATTTTAAATTATTAATTTTTTATATTTTTGAAAAAAACCAAAAAATAAAAATAAGACTCTTTTAACCATATCAACACCGTGCATTAACTCTTTTAACTAAAACAAACCTTGTAATAAGTTCTTACTCACTAATATAAGGGTTTAATACCATTTAAATTGAGCATCATAGTATTATCCATTTACTATCCATAGTTAGTATTATCCATTTACTATCCATAGTTTCATGTATTTATGGGGAAATTTATTTCACTATACTATTTACCACTTATCATTTAAGACGTACCAATACCTTAAATTTCCTTGCTCGTTTCCTTGATCCTAGCAGTCAGAGCATGAATTACGTTGTTCATAGTTGCCATCGTGGTGTGCATGGCCTGTTCCCTTGCATCTCGTTCAAACGCTATTTTCAACTGCTCCTCATGGAGGTTTCAGATTCTTTGTTCTAGTTGGAGAACGACCGAGTCATCTGCCAGTATGGCTTCCGTAGTTTTATGAGCCCCTGATGCATTCACTAGCTGATTGAGATACACCTCTTCCCTAGAAACGACCGTATGCCGAATCGGCGGTCCCTCTGTCACCTCCGTTGCTTTGGTTATCATTAGATTTCCCTCTTGAGGAGCTATCGGACTGGAATGTAGGACGCCTTGACCTGCTGGTTGACTTACGATTCTCTTCCATTGTGTTGTTGTTTCGCTAGTTTCTTGGTTGTCTCTCTCGATTCCTGACCTAGTCACTACCATGGTGATTGGTTAAAAGATTCCCACAGACGGTGCCAAATTTGTTACGGGAATAACAACTTCTATCACAGTAAAGCCTTTAATATTTTAGTAAAAAAAGAGATAAGTCGAAAAAGATCCATTTATTAATAGATAGGTTCTCCCTATTTATAATGTACAAATTAGTGGGGAGTTACATAGGTTCGCGCGTTGAGCGTCACTAACCCACTAACCTCACTATCCTTATAATTGTGGAACAAATAACTAATACGGTTTGACTTAAGAGTCAAAACTTGTGTTACATTTCATTGATTAAGAAACCGCTCAGTCTAATCCACACTTTAGGCCGAGCTGGGCCAGTCTATTGATGCAGAGCTTGAGCTTTTCTTCTTTTAAGTCCGCGCTTGACCTTGATCATATGTTCGTCACATCTTTGATGTAGTTGATTGATTCTTCCACTAATGTCTTCGAGCTCGCGCTCCTTTTGAGCTCATCAACGTTGCACTTGTCTTCGAGCTCGATCTTCCTTTGAGCTTGATCTGCCTTTGAGTTCACTCTGAATTTGATCTTGTCAATGCTATATTTGTCTTCGAGCTTGCTTCGCCTTTGAGCTCGTTAACGCTATAGAGCTTTTCCTTTTCTCCATTGCTTGCCCTAATCCAAACTTGTGATCCTTCTGCTCGTGCTCGTACTTATTTGGGGGAATCCCCCCTTATTATCGGTTGTTGCCTCATTGAGAAAGTTTTACAAAATGTAGTTATGCATGTTATTAATCTTGAAATGCCACGTGTTATTAATTTAGAGTACCATGTTAGCTGCACCTAAGATGGAATGATCACACGAGAAATATTTAAATATTTATTTTTTATATTTAAGGGTCATGCTAGAAAAAAAAACACATTTTGTTAGATTTCTCGTCTTTCTCTTTTATTTTAAAAATTAAACTTCAAAACCACAAAAAACCCTTATGACTCTTATTAATTACAAACATGCCATTGGCTCAAAAGTTAATCCTCCTCTGAATTGACTTATATTTGCTCGCCCTAATGAGGTTGCTAAAGGTTTCCCACCTGATCCATTGAGCTTTAGAGAGGATCTATATTCCCACTCATATCAGACCACACTGCATGTTCTAGGCATAGAGCTCAGATGGCATTTTTAGCTAGAAAAATGAAGCCCTATTTACAAGCGCACTGAGGTGATTAAAATTGGGAATCAATTAAGTAAAAATTTCCAAAAGACCTTATACTAGTATAAGATTTTGGATGCTAATATAAAATTTTAGAAAACAAAAGTAGTCCAGTTGACCAGGTTGCTATGGTCACAAATCATATGATAAAGTTTTCTACTTGCATTTGGTTTTGTGTACTCTAGAAAGTACAACTAATTCTAAATATATTTGAACAGTTAACAATGTTTTAGATTCGACTAAGCAAACAAATTGTAAAGCACCAGAGTTAATGAGTGATGTTAGAAAGTATATGACTAGTGAGAGGATTTAGTGACAGTGGAAGAATAATCGTGTTATTATTTTATTGCTTCAATAAGAAAATGTTTCATTATTTTAGGGTCTCGATCCCTTTATATACTAACTGCATAATACATTATTATATTATTTCTTAATAGTTATGCTTGGTCATGGGTCCATATTATGTTCCCTTTTTTTGGCTCTCTTTGGTTAGTGATTTTATTGTTCTTTTTTCGTAACAACCACTCGTCATCAGTCGAGGTATAGTTCTGCTTTCCCATGGATGACGTTTGGATCTTCTGCAGATGTCTTTCCCTTTGTGATGTGCGACCGAGGGTACTTCGTCCCAATCTCCTTATACACACCGGTAGTTCTTATCTATACATGTAATGGTTATGCTTTAGCAAGTATCGTTCGACTACCCCTTCATAGTCGAAGGTACCTTGTTCTGGCCGATAGGTACAAGCCGGTAACAAGGTTATGCCTTATCAAGACATCTCCTAGTCCTTGTAAGAGTAGATATGTTTAAGGGTTCGCCCTCTAGAAGGAGTATAGTATTCTCCAAAATGGGGTATCAGTTCATCCATTACTCGCGTTATTTCCACGTGGCATGTATAATAATTTCCCTTAAATTATGTCGTCACACATGTGATTATTACTGTTAGTTTCTTGTTTCCACGTGTCCTAAATTCCGTGCCGATGTCTAACAAGAATTGTGGCTTTTCCCATTTATTTCTTTATTCAAACGGTCATGACCCTTCATTTTCTTTTTTGACCTATAATTCGTAAATTGGCCCTTGCTAACCTATTTCATTTATATATTATGAATTACAACAAAAACTTCCATTTCATTTTTTTGATTTCTTTCAAACTGACATTGGAGAGGCTAACTATCGTTAGTGTTTTGTTCTTCATTTTTTCCCCTTCTAATGACGTATATTAGACTAAAGTAAATGTCGAATTGCTTTTATTATGTGCCTTACATTATTGCTCTATCTTTCTTAATTAGTATTTTAGTATTTATTAGTTTTCCCAACCCTCTTCCTGGAATCCCTATAATCTTTCATTATGGGTTTCCATTCTTTTGACATCAACCTCTTTGTGTCCCCCCTATAAATGCCTAGCAAAGCATCCTCGAAGAAGTCCAAAACTGCCACAAACTCAATTATGAGGTTGTCCACCGGTGGTCACAATGGAAGACATAAATTTTATAAATATCTAACCAACCGTATGGCGACCTCTATAGACATTTAAACCCCAAACGGCTTCATAGATTTGAGTAGTTTATGATTTCCATGACTCTATAATTACTAGACTTCCAGAACCTAGTGAACATCCCCATTATGTTAGGGAAGAGCAAACTTGTTTATACACTATGTTGTTTGAATGGGGGCTCCGACTTCCCTTACCCAAGTTGATAAATGAATTTTTTAGGTACATTTGAATCTGTCCCACGCAGTTAATGACCAATGTTGGCATTTATTGGTTAGTGTTCTACTTACTGTTCTACTTAACTCTAAATTATTAAATAAAGATATCAAGATAGCAAAGTTGTTATTTTGTATCGACGTATATAAATTATTAAGAACCCCATACTACTCCGTATCCACATGTAGTAAGATCTTTGCCTTTCTTGACTTTGATAAACACTAGAAGCATTCTTTTATTTTTGTTTTTGTGAATTTGGAGCATCCCATTGCGAAACATAATATCCAATTAGAATGCAGATGGATGAGTACACATAAGTCTCGAGTTGGTTTGTTTATTTAACACAATGTTTTATGTTTATCTTCTTATACTCTGATATTTTAGTTTTTTATTTGAAAATACAGATTCGAGGAAGTACCAAGAGCTGTGGAATAAACTATACGGTGATCACGAAGCAAGCTCGTTGGAGAGTCTTTCTATCGATGCCTATAGATAGTGGGAGCTCAGGTACCCCTGCATATTCACTCCTTTAAAACTTATCATAACTGGACGGTGGCCATTCCTTGAGATACAAATGTCTCAAGACGGGGAAGTTACCCTTACTGCTACTGGCGAGCCAGCCACTACTAAGGTCGTGAGATCTATATTGTTAGAAATAGTGTATGCATGTAACGCAATGGGTGTTGGACTAGATATCCCCACATAAGACCTAAAGATTGGGAAGAAGGTGCTAATTCCACCGCTGGAAAACAAGACAATGTAGGGATGGTGACACGATTGAGCCGAAGCTTAAGAAGAAAAAGAAAGTCATTTGTGTTGTTGCTACGAATTATGGTTCAGATACTACTCCATCGATTGTTTTATGCTATCATATTTGAGAAAGATGGGCAAGAGTATGGGTTAAATTATTCTGTCTATAGGAGGCTTCGTGAGGAAGAAAAGGGTGCTAAGGAAAAATGGGACCACTGCTAGCAGACAAGAAGGTGAGGGACCAATCCCTCACTGAATTGGATAGCTTAGCCATGCTAGTTAGTTCTACCCCACTTTGTATTCATGAATATGCTATTTTTTCTAAAGTCAGAGTAGAGGATGGTCCGACAAGTGCCACTAAAGAGCAGACCCATCCACTTGGCTCAACCAACCATAATCGAGTTGTATCCCATACCCCCCATTGTGAAAGAATTAGATGTTGAACCTTTGGCTTCGTATCTTGTGAATATCAGTAACCGTCAACCTAGTCTAACTGCTTCCCTTAATCATACTGTTATAAAATATTAATTGCTGCCTGAATTAATTGATCGACCCCTTGCAGTTAGCATACCAAAGTATTATATTCTCATGTTCCAACAACTGAAAGATAGTCATGAGATGACTCTATATAACAATAGGAGCATGTTAGATATTTTACAGCGTCAACTGGAGTTATGGGTGGAGGTACTTTTTCTATCATTTTGTATGTTAAAGTGTTTTTTGTTCATTTACAGTTTCTTGATATAAACTTACCATAACTTACTAGTGTTAACCTATCAAAGAATGCACCCTACTAGAATAGTCATAAGTTAATGACATAGAGTATATTGCACCACCTATAGTAGATTTCCATATCGTACCCCAAATTTATAAATTCACATAATCAAGTACTTTATTAGATGTGTGGTTGTAGGGTAGGAACTTCACCCACTTGCTATTACCTAAAATAAATATTTCACAATAGCACAATTTCTAAACTGTTATATCAGTTAAATTCTTTAGTCGATGATGCTACAACTTGAAAGAATCTTTAACCATACTAGAAACACTTTTTACTACTACAAAACCTCAAGAGCTAGCACACGATTAGTCCTATAAGCTTTCATAACAGCCAAGAATCCTTGTAAATTCCTAAGTCTGTCTTTTTCATCCCTCGGTAAACCCTTCATCATCAAATATCTCAATAAAAAGAAGATTACGTTTAACCTCATGTATATTCCTTAAATTATTAATTAATCTCTCGATATTTTAAGACAACCTAACTCGAACCATTCCAATCCTTTTGATATCGTACGATTTATCATTCCCAACGATGATTCTTCCACCATCAAGCATTCATAGGTCTTAAAACCATTGCGTATTAGAATTCATGTGAAATGATACACCCCAAACAGAACCCATTTATCCTTGTACCAGCAAGAATAAGAACTCATCAACCCATCCATGTACTCACAATCATTAGACGTCATTCTAACATCTCTAACTTCAATTTTCTTATAGTTGTTATTATTTCCTTTCTCTATGCAGTTCGACTGATATGACATTTCTTCTTTCATATCTAACAAATTATGATTGAACCCATCAAAACCTCTTTGGATTTCAACTCACATTTTTCTCTCCTGTAACTTGAATCTATTTTCCCCGAACGACCACTCACACTGCTTTTGTTCCCCGTAGAGTCACCTTTTAAAATAATTTTATTTTGAAGATCTTTGAATTTCATGATGCTCTTAACTTTAACCATCGTAAGGGATTCTTTCACACAGAGAATCGAGCCTCACAAATGTTCATACTCATTTGATCGAGAGCTCAAGGGGATGACTGCTTGATCATCTTCCTCCACCTTCACACTAACTACATTCAAGTCATTTACGATTATTTTGTTATCATCTAGATGCCTTATGAACTATGGGTTACTATCCATTGAGAATGGGTAAAGTTATTTCTGTAAAGACAATAACTTTGTGAAGTATTTCTTCATGTAAAATCGCGACTAAACGATTACATATCTCTAACATTATCTAATCTTCAGATTCCTCTCTTAGCACTTCATCTCCAAAGGTTAATATGAGAGCACTATGAGCTTTAGACAATACCATAGAATCAACCTGTGTAGATTTATCATCGATAACAAGCGTCAATGGTTTGTGTGTTTTGTAATTCTTAACCTTAATTCTCCAGAGATTAAAATCAAGATCTGTCGGTATTTTCTAGCTTAATCTTAAGAGAACATACTTTGCATGGCTTTCCAGTTTTCTAGGCGATATCTACTTATCCAACCTATAAATTTCGGTCGATATACTCCTTTTACTATTGCTCAATGCTCACTACACGCTTAAACAATTACACCGAGCAACAAGTAATAGAAAGCGTAATAAAACCAAATACAAAAAAAATTGACGTGGTCGGATTGTGAATAAAGCATACATCTATCGACAAAGAAAAATCTTTTATATATAATAAGGTTACACAAAGACTCTCAAAACACAAAAGGACTCAATCACTCGTTGTAACAAAATATAACACGATTCGCAACACTTCCTATGTAATGTTTATGTGTCACCTCACTTATCTCTCAAAGACTTAGTGTTATTTTACTCTCTCATGAAATATATTCTCACATAATTGTCTTTATAATTACAACGTAATATATCACGGTCATATCACCTATTGCATAACAACAACTTCTTCCATTTATAGGTTTAAAGAAAACCATAATTCTTTATCAAACGCTCCAGATTAAAGCCCATCAATAAACGATTGAAATAGTTGATACTTCATTAATATAAGAAAGTTTTAATTAACACAGGAGACCTAGTAAATAAAATAATTTTCTTTGGCAAAGTAGTGTTACGGTCTAGTTTACTTCAGTTATCTTGCTTCGACTGGCCTGCTTTGACCAACATGCGTCGAATAGTATTGCTTTGACTCAACACATATTTCCTTCAACCGAATGATCACCAATCTTTTATATATTTTATAAGCCCTTAGGACCGTTAAACATCATATAACTAAGTCATGAATCGAGGACAAGAGAGTTTCAATAGTTCTTGTCTATACATGTAACGGTATATCCAACATCTCTGTAGTCTTTCGATTATACCTCTATTAACGAGTTACTTATAGCCTACACCTAACATAAATAATATAACAATGTCGTATATTCATCCATCTTGTGATAAATGTTTTTACTTGTGTATGCTTTTAAGTACTATAAATGCATAATTGATTTTAACCTATTTGAATAACTAACAATGTTTTACATTCAACCAACAAATCACCTTTTAAAACATTAATGGTTACTCATGATGGTGAAAAATTGATGACCATTATGTATGAAGCTGCAACACAACCATAAGCACAAATGCATTAATTACAGTATTAGATTTTAATGTTGTGGTAAATCGGCTCCTAATATTTAAAATGCTTTTCCACGTTATATATAATGGCATTTCGGTAAAACCTTGTACAACTATGCATGTTCATATGAAACTACAATACACTGATATTGAAAACTATTTATGTACAATTAGAAATTCGGTTAAAACAAGTCTTATGCTATTTTGGTGTTATCTTTTCTTCTAATATGAAAGACAAAAAGAATGGTGATATTCGTAGTAAAAACCAAAGACTAAAATATGTAATCATAAGGATCAACTATTAAAATTTTATGATGTTATGTTTACAAAGTTAAATATCGAAACAAATATATTTTACAGTTTGGACAAGCTCGTTCGAGGAGATCAACAGTTTTCAGAACACGATAAATAAAAAAATTTCACAAACATAAGAACATCAAACATACGTTCTATTGCATGTGATTATCATTAAAATCGGATCTTCTAGTAAATTGTTCTAGGTTTTTTTTAGTATTACATTTTTACTTTTACCTATGAGTGTGACTGCACACTCATGATTTAAAATCTTATTGATTTTTATTGAATGTGCTATACATGATGTAAAAAACGAACACACTTTCAAATTAGTTAAATAAATCATGTGTAATAAGGCACCCATAAATCATCATAACTATTTTGAATCTTTATACTCTTGCCATATATAATCATTATGGATAGATATCAAGAAAACACAAACCATTCGAAACAAAACCGTTCATACAGCCCTGAAAGGGGTAGCTGACTTGGTGTAGTAAGGCATGTTTGTGACCAAAGGACATGAGTTCAACTCCCTCTACAAATACTTTTTTGTCTGAGCCTGTCACCTTGTGTGGTTTACCTTCTGGCGTTGGTTTGAAGGCTATTGCGTCAGATCGAGGGTTTACCCTATACGCACTCGTTGAGTAGCAGCTGCAGGTTCCCTAAAAAAAGAAAAAAAAGAAGAAAAGTTTATACTAGACATTATATTTAAAACAAATATTACATATTATATATAATTAAACTAAAATGGTGGTTATAATGGTGGTTATTGATTCGTCTTTACCAGCTTGATTTTATGTCCATTTTTTTAACAATTTACATTAAAAATGCGTGCTTAGTAAAGAATGAATTTAATGTAATCAAATTAGTTATTGTTATTGATATTTTCAATAAAATACTAAATAAAAAGAATCCTATAAAATCGAGGATTGTCGTTGATATTAATATTTAGGAGTTTATTGATCAATTTTATTGAACTAGATATATATCTTTTACAATAAGCACTATAATTTGTAGTTAACTGTTCTTTAAACTATAACATATAATTATGGAAAAATAAAATACACAATATTTTTTTTTTAATTTAAACAATAAAATTTGATTTGACAATCCAATTAGTGAAGTAGGAGAGGAAGAAAAAGATCTAAGAACTGCTTTCTTGCAGCCAATTCAAGGAAGATCTTTCTTCATTTTATATAATCAACAACAATATAATCCAACTACGGTAAAATCGGAAAAAACATCTCATGCTTCTACTCAGCCCTTAGCAATTTCTAGCATCATGTCTTAACCAACAAGGTCTGCCACTCACCGGAATCAATAAAAGAATTAGCATCCATCATGTCTTATTTACCAAGCTACCTCATATAAAGAGTTTCATGCACTCAATCAAAGTAAAGAACCAAGAAATAGCGTTACTGAAATTTCTTATCCAGATTATGTTCCTATACCCAGTCTCAAATATAGCCCAACATATGAACATCAAGAGCCATCAATGTCTCATAGCCTTTTACAATCCCAACAATTTAAAAATCCAATTAAATCTTATGCTCCACAAGACCATCAATTAAGGCTACACTCATGAACATGTGAAAATTGAGAAAAAAACAACTCAAATTTACTTCAGGGAACGTAATAAGAGAATCTTGGAAAGCAAAGCAAAGCCAAATCTTATTAGCAAGTACACAAAGGACAAGTCTTCAATAATAGCAATCCAAAATTCATTGAATCTTTAAGTTTCAGTAGCCAAGCCAGTTTGGCATTTTGGGACATCAAACACTTAATTATAGAGTTTGTCATTCATGAAGATATCAAGAAATTATAGTGGAAGAATGTGTGGATCCTGTGCCAATTTTCTATGCCATATCTTAAATGAACCTTTTTTTAATCCTAAGAAAGAGTCATTCATTACCCTGGTGTGGGTTCCACAGAGAGTACTCAGCTGACTTACTTTTCTTTTCAATCCTTCATTTCTTTTGTTAAACGATGCTTTTCGCGCTGCATTGTTCTCGATGTAAGCGAGCTTGATTTTCCTGCGAGCCATCGATAAAGCTGCTTATAACAACAACAAAGAAAAAATATATTTTAAAAACAGAATTGGAGAAAGTATTCTGTGTGTATTTGTTATGGTGAATTGGTTCCTTAAGGCTTTATATAGAGAAAATTATGACAAGTTATTGACTCTAATATTAACTATTAGTAAAATGTGTATAATAAGGGTTGGTAAATTCAAACCTCAGTACACAGTGGTATACTCTGGACAAATTTCTTTTTGTTTACGTGAGGCATTTTATTTCTTCAAATACATATTTTCAACCTATTTAGTATTTAGAATTTTCAATTTTATTTTATTTTTATTATTTTAAATTATTAATTTTTTATATTTTTTAAAAAAACCAAAAAAATAAGACTCTTTTAACCATATCAATCCTGCGCATTAACTCTTTTAACTAAAACAAACCTCGTAATAAGTTCTTACTCATTAATACAAGGGTTTAATACCATTTAAATTGAACATCACAATATTATCCATTTACTATCCATAGTTAGTATTATCCATTTACTATCCATAGTTTCATGTATTTATGGAGAAATTTATTTCACTATACTATTTACCACTTATCATTTAAGACCTACCAATACCTTAAATGTCCTTAGTTAATTGTACAAAAATCTATCTATTTTCCACCTCAATTTGTTTCCTCTTTTCTTTCTCTCTCTTTTACATGAGGCTAAAATATCCTAACAATAATAGGTTATATTTTCCTTGTTTTCGTATCATTTTCATTGTGTTTTTATTTTATTTTGATGTTTGATTTTGGATTTATGTTTAGGTAAGTCGTTTTGGTTGTTTACTTAACTCGATTTTTTGATTTTTTATTATTATTTTGAAATAGGTTATTAAACTTCTGTTTTCTTCGTGTTTTTTGGAATTCATCTTATTTCTTTCATTTTGTAGTTGAATTGTTGTATTGTAGTATTGTTTTAATCATTTTTTGTGCATTTTGTGTGTTTGTGGAAAATCTGGGTCGAGAAACCAGTTCAAGCTTCAACGAAGAAGACAAAAATTTTGAAGATGTGAAGCACGTCTATTCACTCTATTGCGAGATGCAAAACATGTTTATTGTCGGTAGTAGTAGATGTGAAACATGGTTATTTTATGTAAGATGATAGATGCTAGATGCGAAACTAGACATATGATAGATGCGAAACCAAGTAAGGTAATGAGAAACAAGTGTTAAATATAATTTTTTTTAAATCAAATAAAAAACATATCATGAATGAATCTAGTTTTGTTCCTTTTAAAAAAAACCAATGGTATTTCCGGATTTTTCGTCCGAATTACCGTTCAAAACATACGAACTTTTAAATTTTTTAATTTTACACTATAAACAAAGAAGACGGTTGAAGGTTTAATAATTTAGTATGATCCTTTTTTAGATTGGTTCCTTAAATGTGCAAAACAAAGAAATTAATGACAGAGGTCGGGTAGGTGGAACCTGGCTCGAGAGTTAGTGACTCTTCGAGATATCAAATTTCAATCAAGCTTCTCTTATTATCCTTTGTTGCAAAATTTAATAGGATTAGAAGATACTCATTGAGTATGAATAAATACTATGAGAAATCAAGCTTTCAGAAGGACCCAAAAATAATTGGAGTTTCGCAAACTGCAAACGGGGTACCAAATTTATCCATTTAGTATAAAATACGTTTCCTGCTTCTTGGATTTATTTTTTATTTCGTTGCGGAGTTGATTGATTCAACGTATACTCTTTGTGTATGGTGCGATTCTATTGGCAGAAAATCCAGTTTTCTAGAGAAACCAATAGAATGCTGAAGCTTCACAATTTCCCGAGGCGATGGATTTAATATTTTACTGTAATTCATTTTAATATTGTTTTCTTGAATATGCAAAATGAAAAACAAAAAAATTAGCAGTAGACTTCATTGTATAATCTACCTGGACAGTTAGTGACATGTAATTTTAATTGAGCTTCTCTTATTATCATTTTTTTCATAATTTAATAGGATCAACATATATTCCTTAGGTATGATGAAATACTATAAAGAGAAATCAAACTTTCAGAGGAACCCAATAATAGTTGTAGCTTCGCAAACTGCAAACGGAGTACTAGATCTGTCCATTTAGTATAAAATGCATTTACAGTTAGCTGCTTTGGATTATTTTTTATTTTCTTACATTTACAGTTAGCTTCTTTGGATTATTTTTTATTTTCTTACAGAGTTTATTAGCCCATAGAAGATTAAAGTTTTGCGGTGTATTAGAGATGTACTAATTCTACTAATTAGAATAGTATTAATTAGAAATTCTCTAAAAATAAATCAAGTTATCAGAGGGACCGGCACATATTCAAACAACACAGCCATATGAAACATGTAATCATCAAAACTTATGTTATTTGAACCGAAATCATAAATGAAAAAAACATCATAAAAGACTTCATATAAAATTTAAACGTATATAAAATCAAATATCGCATCGTGAAATATATACTAAAACTAAATTAATATGAATTAATACTAAAACTAAATTAATACTAAATTAATAAAATCAAATATCGCATCGTGATATCACTTATAGTCTAAAATAATCTTGTGTCATCTTTTATTTTTGGACGACCATCTAACAAGTAATATATTGAATTTTTAGGACAAAAGGATCAATAGAAAAAACCCTGTTTATTTCTTTAAATTGTATGTGAAGGCTCATAGTTTGGTAGAAAAATTAATGTTTCTGGCTCTCGTTAAAATTATTACGAGTAATCAGTTACTCAGGTTATGTTGAGTATAGTGGCGGTAAATGGGTCTACATCTGCCAAAAATAAATTGTTATTAATATTTTAGGTGTTGTAATTATTTTATAAACCAAAATTTTACATATTACAATATGGTTATAATGATATTATTACATTTTGAATATTATTATTATTATGTTTTGGTCATAAATACTACAAGTGTTGATATTATATTATAAACCAAAATCATATCTTATAATCTTAATATATTACAAGTTTTATGGTTATAACTTTATTATTACTTTTTAAATATTATTATTATGACTTAGTTATAAATAGTAATAATGTTGTTTTTATTTTTTAAACCAAAATCATACCTTATCATGGTAAAATATTGCAAGTTATAGGGTTATCATTTTATTATTACAATATGTTTTCTTACGAGACCTGAACCTACCACTAGTACTTCCACCACTATTTTCAAGTTTTCTTCGTGTTTTTTGGAATTCATCTTATTTCTTTCATTTTGTAGTTGAATTGTTGTATTGTAGTATTGTTTTAATCGTTTTTTGGTGTATTTTTTGTGTTTGTGGAAAATCTTGTTCGAGAAACCAGTTCAAGCTTCATTGAAGAAGACAAAAATTTTGAAGATGTAAAACACGTCTATTCACTCTATTGCGAGATGCAAAACATGTTTATTGTCGGTAGTAGTAGATGTGAAACATGGTTATTTTATGTAAGATGCTAGATGCTAAATGCGCGAAACCAGACATATGATAGATGCGAAACCAAGTAAGATAATGAGAAACAAGTGTTAAATATAATTTTTTTTAAATCAAATACAAAACATATCATGAATGAATCTAGTTTTGTTCCTTTTTTATAAAAAACCAATGGTATTTCCGGATTTTTTGTCTGAATTACCGTTCAAAACATACGAACCTTTTAAATTGGAGTTTCGCAATCTGCAAACGAGGTACTAAATTAATCCATTTAGTATAAAATACGTTTCCATCTTGCTTCTTGGATTTATTTTTTATTTCGTTGCGGAGTTGATTGGTTCAACATATACTCTTTGTGTATGGTGCGTACCTATTTCCAGAAAATTCAATTTTCTAGAGAAACCCATCGAATGTTGAAGCTTCACAATTTGCTCAAGAGGTGATGAATCTAATAATTTAGTATAATTCATTTTAATATTGTTTTCTTGAATATGCAAAATACAAAACAAAGAAATTAGCGGTAGATTTCAGTGTATAATCTACCTCTACAGTTAGTGACATGTAATTTTATTTGAGCTTCTCTTATTTTCATTTCTTTCATAATTTAATAGGATCGACATATATTCCTTAGGTATGATGAAATACTATAAAGAGAAATCAAACTTTTAGAGGAACACAATAATAGTTGTAGCTTCGCAAACTGCAAACAGAGTACTAGATCTATCCATTTAGTATAAAATGCATTTACAGTTAGCTTCTTTGGATTGTTTTTAATTTTCTTGCAGAGTTTGTTAGCCAATATATAATCCTTATGTATTGAGAAATTCCATTGAAAAAATCAATCTTCCACGATAACCCAAAGAAGATTAAAGTTTTGCGGTGTATTAAAGATGTACTAATTCTACTAATTAAAATAGTATTAATTAGAAATTCTCTAAAAAGAAATCAAGTTGTCAGAGGGACCGGCACATATTCAAACAACACAGCCATATGAAACATGTAATCATCAAAACTTATGTTATTTGAACCGAAATCATAAATGAAAAAACATCATAAAAGACTTCATATAAAATTTAAACGTATATGAAATCAAATATCGCATCGTGAAATATATACTAAACTAAATTAATACGAATTTGAATCAGGGAAAATATCACTTATAGTCTAAAATAATCTTGTGTCATCTTTTATTTTTGGACGACCATCTAATAAGTAATATATTGATTTTTTAGGACAAAGGGATCAACGGAAAAAAATCTGATTATTTCTTTAAATTGTATGTGAATGCTCATAGTTTGGTAGAAAAATTGATATTTCCTGCTCAGGTTACATTGAGTATAGTGGCGGTATATGGTTCTACATCTGCCAGAAATAAATGGTTATTAATATTTTAGGTGTTGTAATTATTTTATAAACCAAAATTTTACATATTACAATATGGTTATAATTATATTATTACATTTTTGTATTATTATTATGTTTTGGTTATAAATACTACAAGTGTTGATATTATGTTATAAACCAAAACCATATCTTATAATGTTAAAATATTACAAGTTTTATGGTTATAACTTTATTATTACTTTTTAAATTTTATTATTATGACTTAGTTATAAATATTAGTAGTGTTGTTATTATTTTTTAAACCAAATCATACCTTATCATGGCAAAATATTGCAAGTTAGAGGGTTATCAATTTATTATTACAATATGTTTTCTTACGAGACCTGGACCTACCACTAGTACTTCCACCACCACTTTCATAGGAGAATAGTATTTTAATGTGAGAGGAGTCTCTCGGAAAATCATCCATCGCATTGTGATCTACGTTAGCGGGTTGGTGAACACTAGTATTTTATACGTTTTAGAACCATTTTAAAACTTAAAACAACTTTTTTTTTAAATATGCAATCAAATAATAATCGAAACTAATATCACAATTTATAAAAACTAAATTTAGACTAATACTTATTAATATCACAAATGAAAATAAATTATTTAAGTTTTTTTTTAAAATAAAAATAAACAAATAACAACTAATCTAAACCACTATGACAAGCAAATAACTTTATAAATTATACGGAACGATTAATTCAGCTAGTGTAATGTGTAATAAGTAACTAACGTGTAGAACTAGAGTTTCTAAAATAAGTAACTAATGCTTTCGTAGAATTTTGTAGAAGAGGTAAAGAGATTTAGAGTACTATTGAGAGATGGTGATTTTGGGATTGAGTTTCTAGCTTATTTATAAGGAAGATTAGAAAAAAATTGAACTGAATATGGATATTTGGATCCAAAACCCGCATATCCGGACATTCAAATCCGGATATCCCGATTTGGACTGTATATCTTTTTCTGTTATTAACTGAAATAACGTGGTTTGTCTAACAAGGGCATTGGCACAGTTGGCTAGCACGTTGGTCTCGTTGTTAAGACATCTCAAAAAATATCGATTGAAAGGTATATATAATTACAATATATATATATATATATAATTACAATATAATTATATATATATCGATTGAAAGGTATATATAATTACAATATAGTATTTAAAAAATAAAATATTTTAGATGTCTAATTTTTTTAGATATTATTTAATATTTACCTAATAATAAATAAAGCATCAATTATATTTAAATATAATCAAACAATACCAAATAATATTACAAGAATCTTGTCTACTATGAAGAAATCTTAATTATAGAATTCTGATTTAGTTAAGACAAACAATTTTTTTTATATAATCGTATAAATATTTTACAAATATAATATCTTAAAATACAATGAGATGTCTAATAGATATATATTATTTGATATCTACGAAATATTCCATAAATATTTAAAATATATATATTACAATTATCTTGTTTACGATATCACAATTATATAATTTCCATTATATCAACCTAATATTAATAAAATATCTATAATATCTAAATATAATCAAACAATGTACAAAAATTACAAATATCTTGTTTACCATATACATATCTTAATTATAAAATTTCGATTTACTTAAGACATACAAATTGTAATACATATTTTGTATCTAGAATACTAACCCAATTATTTTTTGCTAATAATATAATTATTTTATATAATATAATATTTAAATTAAAATACAATATAATAAATATGATATTATTTAGTTTATATTATACATGTTTTAATTATTGAAATTATCTTAATTATTGAAATTATCTTAATTATTGAAATTAGTTTTAAATAATATAATGAAATACTTAACAAACACGGTTTTAAATAGATAACTTGTGAAACTCGCGTTTAAAACTTTTAAATGGGTACCCGTTACCTATCAGGCAAGTACATATATTCGTGGTTCCGGTTGGTAGGCTTCACTAGTTGAGTAGATTTTAATTAAGTGAACGAGTCATCAAATGCTCTAAATAGCCATTAATTGTATTAATGAGTAATTATTTATTAGATTTTTTTATTTTAATTTAATAAAACTAACGGGCTAAACAATTCAAACTATAGATTTGGTACAGTTCTCTCAAAATATTTATTTTGTGTTTTTCTATTATTGTAAAATAAAAATAATGTAAAAAGATACATAAATTGTGAGAATAAAATTTGTTTTTAAGAATTGTATTTTTTTAAATAGTTATTTTTTAAACAAATATTTCATTAAACTACCATAGTGGTTATTGATTCGTCTTTATCGGCTTGATTTTATCTCAATTTTTTAACATTTTACATTAAAAATACGTGTTTAGTAAAGAATGAATTTAATGCAATCAAATTAGTTAATGTTATTATATTTTTAATAAAATATTAAATAAAAAGATACTCTAATATCGTGGATTGCCGTTGATATAATATTTAGGAGCTTATTGATCAAGTACCGGTAAATACCTTCTCAACTATGTTATTACCCGGCGGTACCCGCTTTTTGGATAGTGTAACAAGGTACCTCGAACTGAAATTTGGACAAAAATACCCCCGACTAAAAATAGGCGCGCTGGTAAAAAAAAAATAAAAAAAATTGGTACAATTCTCAAGATGCGAATTGCTTGCAAATTCTCAGGATGCGAATTGCTTGCAATTTCTGAACGATTCTCATGATAAGATGCGAATTGCTTGCAATTTCTGAACGATTCTCATGATAAGATGCAAATTGCTTGCAATTTCTGAACGATTCTCATGATAAGATGCGAATTGCTTGCAAATTTCTGAACGATTCTCATTATAAGATGTGAATTGCTTACAACTTTCAGGATTTCTAAACAACTAAAAAAAACTGGTACAATTCTCAAGATGCGAATTGCTTGCAAATTCTCAGGATGCGAATTGCTTGCAATTTCTAAACGATTCTCATGATAAGATGTGAATCGCTTGCAATTTCTGAACGATTCTCATGATAAGATGCGAATTGCTTGCAATTTCTGAACGATTCTCATGATAAGATGCGAATTGCTTGCAAATTTCTGAACGATTCTCATTATAAGATGCGAATTGCTTGCAACTCTCACGATTTCTGAACAACTAAAAAAAAAAACTGGTACAATTCTCAGGATGCGAATTGCTTGCAATTTCTGAACGATTCTCATGATAAGATGCGAATTGCTTGTAATTTCTGAACGATTCTCATGATAAGATGCAAATTGCTTGCAATTTCTGAACGATTCTCATGATAAGATGCAAATTGCTTGCAAATTTCTGAACGATTCCCATGATAAGATGCGAATTGCTTGCAACTCTCAGGATTTCTGAACGATTAAAAAAAAACTAGTATGAAAAAAAAACTAGTATGAAAAAAAAAAACTGGTACAATTCTCAAGATGCGAATTGCTTGCAACTGGTGAAATTTTATTTTTAAAAAAATCAAAAAATATCATCAATGGATCTAGTTTTGTTCATTTTTTAAAAACAAAAGTGATGGTACTTTCATTTATTTTTTTCGAGCTCCGGTTCGAAAGATACGGATCTTTTAAAAATAAATTTAAAGGAAAAGTAAGAAAGAGAAGGAAAAAGAAGGAAAGAGAAGGAAATAGAAATTTTGGTTACGTGGCTATTCCTGTTCATGAATAGTGAGGGTAGTTAGGGTATTAAAATAAAGTTAGGTACTATGTCACAATTAGGTAGTTGAGTTGGGTATTAAGTAACAATTGATCAAACCTTGGGTGGTAAGTGACAATTGAATAGTTGAGTAGGTACCTTTGGTACAATTTCCCTTTTATTTAACAAGTTATACGTCTTTTACAACCAGAACTACAATTTGTAGGTAATTATTATTTAAACGGTAACATTTGACAATGATATAATTACTGAAAAATAAAATACACGTTATTAATTTTAAATTTAATTTAAACAATAAAATTTGATTTCACAATCCAATTAGTGGAATAAGAGAGGAATAAAAAGATCTAAGAACCGCTTTTT
The DNA here is from genome assembly GCA_036936605.1 of Limnanthes douglasii subsp. nivea. NCBI lineage: Eukaryota > Viridiplantae > Streptophyta > Magnoliopsida > Brassicales > Limnanthaceae > Limnanthes > Limnanthes douglasii. The sequence goes on from JAUPFV010000001.1 coordinate 302,221,472, forward strand.
TCCTCTTATATGATGAACAACAATATAATCAAACTATGGCGAAATCGAAAAAGACATCTCATCCTTCTAGTTAGCCCTTTTCAATCTCTACCAATATCTCTTCACCGACAAGTTCTGTCACTCACCAGAATCAGTAAAAGAATGAGCGTCCATCATGTCTTATCTACCACGCTACCTCATATAAAGAGTTTCATGCACTCAATCATATAAAAAAAACAAGAAATAACATTGCTAAAATTTATTATCAAGATTATGTTCCTATACCCACTGTCAGATATATCCCAACATATGAACATCAATAGCCATCGCTATCTCATAGCCTTTTACAACCCCAACAATTTAAATATCCAATTATATCTTACGCTCGATAAGACCATCAATTAAGGACTACACTCATGAAAATGTGAAAATCGAGGAACAAACAACTCAAGTTTACTTCAGGGAACATCATAAGAGAATCTTGGAAAACAAAGCAAAGACAAATCTTATCAGCAAGTTTACAAAAGGCAATCCTTCAATAATAGCAATCCAAAATTCATTGGATCTCTAGGATTCACTAGCTAAGTCAGTCTGGCATTTTGGGATATCAGACACTTAATGATAGAGTTGGTTATTCATAAAGATATCAAGAAATTATAGTGGAGGAATGTGTGGATCCAAGACCAATATTCTATGCGAATTCTTTAATGAATGTTTTTTTTAATCCTAAGAAATAGTCATTAATTACCCTGGTGTGGGTCTCTTTCTCCAAGCTTCCAGCATTTATGTATAATATTGACACTATCAAGGTTCTTACAAAGGCTATAGGAAGCCCTCCTTGAGTATGATACCCTAGAAAAACCAAAAAATGTATAACTGTTGTAAGTTCTTGATCGAATTGGACAAATCAAAATCACTCATCAACAAATATGGGTATGTTTTCGTACAACAAAAGGTCATGTATGTTGCCACCTCGGTCATAAACAACAAGATTATAGAAAAGCCCAATCACTCAAAGTTCAACAACACCCTAACCCACCTAAAGAACTAGATATTACAACTAATACAGTAAGCAGGATGATAATAGGAAAACAATCCTAAAATGAAGTAAATAATTATCAAGAATTCTGATAATAACATTCCACAAGTCATTCAAGAGGATGATAACAAGTATGGTTAATATGATATCACTATCAATCAAGCCTTCATTCAACATGTAAACTTAATTCTATCTAAAGATACCAGGATGCAACACAAACCTCAACGATCTACTCTATTAACTAGCACCAAACAAGATTGTTTAACCGCAACTAACCAAGAGACTAATATACCTTTGCTTGTCACTAGAGAAGAATAGATTTGTGAAACTCTTCACACATTGTCAAATGCATCACCTTTTTCACCTATAGAAACAAGTAAAAAAGGTAAATCCTCAAAGAAAATGTTGAGCAAGAACATTAAAAAAAACTAATACAAACCATCAAAAGTCTCTTCCCTATCAAAACATTTCATCCTAAATGATATGGGAGGCCTAAAGTTGGCTCTACTCAATAACATCAACAATCTTCTAATAGAATGCAAAATATTGGCCTTATAATTCAGGATAACTGGGTAATATGAATTTGATGTAGGCCAAGATCTAAATCAAGCTCAATCTTGTTAACTAGGCCTCTGTAGACCTATTTCTTTCAGCTTTAATAAAATTTTCATTTTGAGTTTAAAAAGATATATTTTTTTTATTCGGCAGTCAGAAATATCTTAAAAATTCATTGGTTATAACTTTCTAGTGTTCAAAGACCACGGTCCTCGCAAACCACAACCTTTAACGGGGCCATCAATACCGACGCCTTTTCTAAACGTAATCCATCTTTTTACACTAAGACGCGACCGACATGGCACAACCAATGAACTGAGCTTCACATTCCACCAACAAAAATCCCCTGGCAGACATTCATCGAGACACACAAGAACGCCTAAGAGAACTGTTATAAAATACTATGCAATTATCACAAAATGTCTCAAGCACATAATATATGCGAATGAAATATTTAAATGAAACACATGATTTAACGTGGTTTGACAATTGTCTACGTCCACGGGCGCCGCCAGAGAAAAGAGTTTCACTATGATAGAAAAGGTTACAGATTTCAGACTGTGTTTTGTGTCGCCCTAGTAATCTATTTATAGGGAATTAATAGACTTACTAGACTATGGGCCTAATGGGCTCATACCACAAGACTAACTCAAGTGATTGGATCCAATCACTATCACAACACAAAACTGTACTGCCGGACACAGTACACTGTCAAGGCACTATTCGACTCATTCACAACAAATCTTCCCCTTGAGGCGAATATCCTTTCTTCACTATCAACAAAGAATCTTCTCTTCTTCTGACTCACCAAATGCCCTTAAGGCATTCACTCTATAGTGCGAACACCGATCCAGTTTAGGCACCCCCTAAACTTTTAAAATGATACTACCTTGGTCATTATATCTGCTGGATTATCGTGTGTAGACACTTTCTTCACATCAACAATTCCCTTTGATATTATATCACGAACAAAATGATACCTGACATCTATGTGCTTTGTAGGCTCATGGTAAATCTGGTTCTCTGTAAGGTGTATGACGCTTTGACTGTCACAAAACACTTTTGTAGTACTCATATCCAAGCCCAAATCTACCACCAAACCTTGCAACCATATTGCTTCTTTAACTGCTTCTGTTACCGCCCTGTGCTCTGCCTCTGTTGTAGACAAAGCTACAGTAGCTTGCAACTGTGCTTTCCAACTGATCGCACTCCCAGCTAGAGTATATACATATCCTGTCAGAGATCTTCTTTTATCCATATCACCTGCAAAATCAGAATCAACAAAACCAACCAATGATTCTGCAACATCATTCAGCGATTCACCAATATCGGTTTTGTTAAAAGTTAAGCCAACGTTCACAATATTATTTTGAAGAGATTCAATATCTTCCCCCATAGCACCAATCCATCGATCTGCCTCTGAACTCGCTATAGCTTCTCTGTAGCTACTAGGTTCCTGCATCTCAACTTCTTCTGCAACTGATAGAGCATATGAAACTAGGTTCGCATACCTTTTTGGAAGTCTGATATCTCTTCTTTCTCTGCCCAATGCTATGCTATAAGGTTATTGTTTTGGTTCAGGCGCATCATCGTCACTATCATCCGATGCTGACGCTTCACCTCCTGATTCTGGATCCACCTCAGAACCACTTGAATTATTCGACCTGCTAGGAACTGATTCTACTTCAAGCTCCACCTGTTTACTCACAACCGATCCTGATTCGACCATTTCTCCTACTTCCTTCTGACTGTCTATAGAAGCAAACTAATTAAAAGTAACGTCCCTACTGATGAGAAAACCTGGAGACTTTGGAGAGGTACACCATAACCTATATCCCTTCAGTCTAGTAGCATATCATAGAAATATGCATCTCTTTTCCCTCGGCTCAAGTTTACCATCTCTCACATGAGCATACGTAGGACAACCGAACACCCTCAAATGTTCATAATCAGCCGACGATCCAGACCAAATCTGAAAATGAGTTTTACAATCAATAGTCGTTGATGGATACCGATTCACCAAGTAACACGCTGTATTGATAGCTTCAGCCCAAAAATCCTTTCCCACACCGGAATGTGAGAGCATACTTCGTACCTTATCACAAAGTATTCTGTTCATTCTTTCTGTGACTCCATTATTTTGTGGTCTTCTAGAACAAGTGTGATGGCGCACTATTCCCTCACCTTCGCAGAACTCGTTGAACTCACGACTGCAATATTCTAACCCATTATCTGTCCTAAGACGTTTGATTTTTCTTCCTATTTGCTTCTCAATCATCGTCTGCCATTTGACAAAGGTTGAATATGCTACATCTTTCGTTTTCAGAAAGTAAACCCACACCATCCTTGAATAATCATCGATCAAACTCATGTAGTATCTGGCTCCGCTCTTGGATGGAATTCTGTTTGGACCCCAAAGATCTGAGTGAATGTAGTCCACTGTGCCTTTTGGTCTTTCTTACAGCCGATTTGCTGAATTTGACTCTAGTTTGTTTACCAAACACACAGTGCTCACAAAATCCCAATGATTATGCTTTATACCCTTTCAACAAATCTCTCTTTCCCAAAACAACTAATCCTCTGTCACTCATGTGACCACGCCAATGCCACAACTTATTTTGATCCTGGCTACTTTGGCTATTACTCCCTGATGATGCTACTGCAGCATCGACCATAACAACACTCCCCTGGAGAATGTAAAGACCCTTCTGCAAACTGCCTTTCATTCATACCATTGAGCCTTTGGTCACTTTGATTACACCATCTTCTGCATGGTACTTGTAACCCCGAGAGTCTAGAGTCCCAAGAGAAATCAGGTTTCGTTTTAACCCAGGAACATGCCAGCACGTCAAGATTCTAACAACCCCGTCAAGCAATCTGATTCTGACGTTACCAATACCACCAACAGTCAACGAATGATTGTTCCCTAAATAGACAGTTCCCTGCATTGGCTTGTACGTATCAAACCACTGCTTGAACTGACACATATGATATGTAGCGCCAGTATCAAGTACCCAAGAGTTTTGCCCAAAGTCTGAACTCACGGACAATACATCTCCTTTACCACTATTTTCACTATCGTCGGAATCGTTCACACCTTCAACAATGTTTGCTGCATTTTCCTTTTGATTTCCCTTCTTACCATTCAGTTTTAGACAATCTCTCCTATAATGACCCTGCTCACCGCATTCATAACAGTTTGAGTGCTTCACCCTTGACTTGGACCTCCAGTTCTTCCTTCTTAAAGAACTCGCTTTGCTTTTAGATCTTCCCCTAGTCATAAGACCTTCCTCTTCAGCTTGATTGTCTAGCTGAAACTGTCTCATATCTTTTGATTTCAGTGCCCATTTGACATCTGCTAGCGATAACTTATCCTTACCATACATAATGGTATCTATAAAGTTTTCATAGGGAGCTGGTAACGATCCCAATACAAACAAAGCTTGATCCTCATCCTCAATATTGATATCTATGTTCTCCACGTCCATTATAATTGATTTAAAATTATCTAGGTGCTCTGTTATGGACATACCTTCTTTCAATCTGAAATCATACAAATGTTTCTTCAATTATAATCGGTTTACTACAGATTTCTCTGAGTAAATATCTCCTAGCTTTTTCCATGCGCAGGAAGCAGTCTTCTCCCCACTAATCTCGCGAAGCACATTGTCTTTCACACTCATTAAAATTCAGCACAAAGCCCTTTCTTGAATATCTTGTTTCTCCTCTTCTTTCATCTCTTCGGGTAACTTATTTTCCACAGGCTTCCACAACACTTGCAGTACCAATGCAGATTTCAGTTTAATCTTCCACAACGCAAAGATGGATCCCCCATCCAATTTTTCAATCATGTATTTCTTTGGTGTAGACGCCATTGTGAAACCCTAATTGCAAAAGCCATAATTTCACCATGTGGCTCTGATACCAATTTTGTTATAAAATAATATGCAATTATCACAAAATGGCTCAAGCACAGAATATATGCGAATGAAAGATTTAAATGAAACACATGATTTAACGTGGTTCGAAAATTGTCTACGTCCATGGGCGGCGCCAGAGAAAAGAGTTTCACTATAATAGAAAAGGTTACAAATTTCAGATTGTGTTTTGTGTCGTCCGAGTAATCTATTTATAGGGAATTAATAGACTTACTAGACCATGAGCCTAATGGGCTCATACCACAAGACTAACTCAAGTGATTGGACAATATCACTATCACAACACAAAACTGTACTACCTGACACAGTACCACTGTCAAAGCACTATTCGACTCATTCACAACAAGAACCAAGTAGAGACCTCCGCGACTTACGGATCTATCAGAAAACCATTGTGGTACTACAAAGGAAACGAAGAAAACCTGCCATAAGGAAAGGACACTCGAGGGACACAAATTATCTATATTATCTATATATATGGTTAATTTTAATCTAATTTTGGTGAGATTGCATTTCAATATTTGACTATCCTTAACAAATTAACATCCTTTAAATAAATGAAATTGCAGGTCCATACAAACATGATACATAACCATATATTGGTCTTGCTTTTGAAGTATAAGTGACTATATATCCCTTTGACACAATTATGTAGTTAACAGATTATAAATAAACATCCATAGTTTTTTAATAAAGTGAAAGCAAAAACAAAATATAAGATAATAAAACAACAATAGAACAAAATTAAAGCCTGATATCCTGCTGATTGCATCTATTGTTCTTTCAAGTTGTCTGTCGCTTCTGCATTATATTGGTTGTTCTCTTGTAACTAAATTTTCTTAAGAATTCGTTCCACACAAATGATAAGATGGTCGAGATTCATGGTCCTAATAGGGATATCGTCACACCGGCTCCAAAGTATGATAGCTTCTTTTATTTCCAGCTCGCGATTATCTTTTGCCAATGATGCATTCTCTTTTGCAGATGATGTATATGACGCGGTAGAAATAGAAGAAGAAGCAGCTAATCCTAATCTAAGGGTAACATGATGAAACCCTAATCTAAGGGTAACGAAGATTGAAATTTTTAGAGATAAAAAATATATTATTCCAAAAACTACAAATAACTTAAGGCATATGAAGCTTTATATAAGAGCTTGTCAAAACCCTAAATTAGAATATAATAAAATAAAGTAAATATTCTAAATTAAAATCAAATCAAATCTTAATATAATTATATTTGATTTGAATAATATAAGATATTTGAATTAAATAAAATTAAAATAAAAAAGTTTATGTTTGGACTTTCTGGGCTACATATTCGTCCTCGAATTCACTGCACTATCACCATCAACAACCAAAATTATTTTATTTTATTTTTTTCAATTGTTACGTTGTGAATTATAATTGTTGACATTATCGGAAAAGATAAATTCTTCTCGAGTGTTCCTTATTCGAAGTCACATTAACGCTATCCAGTTGATGAAAAAAATTGGTTTTGAAAACCTTTTTATAGCCTGAAGACAACATCCCTATGTCGAGTTCATAAAAAATGGTTTTGAAAACCTCTTCATCGCTTGAGACAACATCTCGATAAGCAATTTTTACCTTGATTCGACGATTGGTAGACAATTTAAACTCTTTCAGTAATCGGTCAATACGATCGTCATTAAAACGGTTGGTATGCCCCCTCATACTCAAACGATCTTCCCGATCTTCATGACCATATATGTTATTCTCTTCTTTAAACCTTGAATCAGAATAGCCAGACTTTAGAAACATGCTTCCCCATAGCAGGAACTGTGGCTCTGATACCAAACTGATAACGCGATGGAAATAGAAGAAGAAGCAATGATATATGAAACCTTAATCTAAGGGTAACGTGATGAAACCCTAATCTAAGGGTAACAAAGATTGAAATTTAAAGAAAAAATTAGAGAGAAGTTTCTCTCTCTAGTAAGAAAACACTTTGCCTTTCTTCTAGACGCTTTTTCACCCGACTCTCTCTCCTTCTCCTTTCTCAACCTAATTTTATTCTTGATTTTACACTAATCACTACTGTTTCTTCCGAATCATACATCTTCTCCAAGAATAAACAAAGATTTTCTGGACGATTTATGCTTTTGGTAAATCAAACGATCCCACGGTAGATTAATCCAGATTCCGTTCATATTATAAGTTGGAATGATTATTATCAATTTTTATATTTAAATGGAAGATTCACCACAAGATAATATTGAGAGAGTTCTAGTTCATAAGAAGACATAAAATTTTCAAAGACGAAGTGATTCAAAAGATTCCGATAAGAATGTTGTTCGATCTCTAATTTCTTCATTGGAGGATCTAGCAAAACGTAATGTTCAGGAAGTTCTGGCCGGCGAGAAGAAAACTGTACTCAAGAGAAGACGAAGTGCTTCTAAAATTTCCAGTATGAGTGTAGATTGTGTTATTGCTTCTCCTAACACTATAGTTCCGTTCGATCCACCGGTGACTAGAGAAATGTTGTTCAATGTTGATACTTGTGATGATGAACGAGAACTAAGCGATGAACAAGAGGATACAAATAAATATCGAAACATCATTGTTGTTCGTGAAGCAGGTAAACTACTCTTAACTGCCTCCGACGAACAGATTGTTGTTTCTACTTGTTTCGATTTTTCTTCTCCGGCGACTGTTGCTACTGGTGTTCCATTGTTAAGGCAAGGTGCGAAATCAGTTCATGGAAAATTCGGGCAAATAAAGAAATAGAAGAATAAAAAACTAGCTCTGACGCCTGCAGATCTGTCTTTGGAATCGTTCTTGGCAAATCAAAGTATTGTGGCGAACTCTCCATCGAAAGAGGTAACAAAATCTGTAAACGGAACCTTTTCCGGTGACCAGAATGTTGCTACCAACGTGCACGAAAATTTGTCGGCGTATTTAAGTGGGTTCTGTAACGGACGAGACGAATTTATGGAAGAATCGGTTGCATTCAACTTTGGAAATAGCAGTTTAAATGGACGAGAAAAAGGAATTGATGTAAATGAAGAAAATTTGAATGAGAAAAGAAACGGTTCTCGTGAAGGTAACAGTTCAATTACGGTAGAAAAGGAAACTGCATTGGAAGGTAACGGTTCACTTAATGCTTTTAAAAATGTGAACGTGCATGGGAATAATTATGGAAAGGGAACAACTAAATTTAAAACTAATATAACCTTTGACGACCTGCATGGAGAAAAAGATAACAATTCAATAAATTTGAATTCAAATAAAGGAAATTTGAATTTGAATTCAAATGGAAATGACGTTAATTCTTATAAAGCGCATGAAGAAAGAAATGGTTCTCTTCAAAAGAACGTGCGAAAGGTAAGTAACTCCTGTAATGTTAGTAAAGAATCAGGCCCATTAAATGCACAACGCAAAAGAGAAGACCGATTTTCTTCTTTTCAAATAAGTAACGTCAAAGCTAATGATATTAGTAAAGAAGGTAATTTGTCTAGAGAAGCAAAATGGAAATAATGGACCAGCGGCATATAATCCTAGTAATGTAGAGCAGAGGTCCCCATCATATAAGAATTCTCATAATCCTTCTGCCATTCCTACAACACAGACTCCTCCTTCCGCCATTCCTACTAAATCATTCTCCAGTTTATTCCAAGGTTCTCGTTTAGGTTCAAAAGGCCTCAAGCTCCAATTTATCCCTCCTCCTTCAGATGATGGCGATATCATCCATGATCCGGCAGATGAAATTCCGTTCATCGAAAGTTGGGGCCATTGTCTTATCGGATGCTTCACCGGCAAGTTCATGGGGAAAATTGTTCTTGATACTATTGTCAAAATATGGGATGTTAATTGCAAAACTTAGTCGTAAGGAAACGAATGGACGGTTTTTAAATTCCTCACCGAATCAGATCTGCTCCATGTGCTCACTAATTGACCCTACATTACTTATGGTAAAACTCTCATGCTTACAAGAATTGATAAAGATGTCATGCTGACAGATGATTTGTTCACAACAATTCCAACATGGATAGTGCTAAATGATATCCCTCTCAGCATTTGGAGTGAAACAGGTTTAAGTAAGATTTCTTCAAAGATTGGTACGCCTCTCTTTACTGATCAATTTACATGCGAAAATACTTGGATGAAGTATGCTAGAATTCTAGTGGAAATTGATGTTAGTAAAAAACCAATTACGAGTTTTGGTGTGAGGCTTCCCTGTGGTAGGCGATATAATCAATCTGTTATCTACGAAAATTACCCACTGTTTTGCTATGTGTGTCAAAAATTTGGACACAATCACTCTATTTGTCCATCTACAAAGCAGGTAGAACTAAAATCAGCGAGAAGCAGAAAGAAACCTCGACACGACCATCACGGGCCGCTCAAAACCTACGCAAGAATGCAAGTGACATGACAAGTGGCCCCAGAGGTAATCCTATCACTTCTACACCATCTCAGAAAGTCACCGTTAACCCCATTGCACGCCCCAGATCATCTGAAATTGCCACCCCCTTTATTGGAGATGAGATGAAGAACACCAATAAAGAACACGTCCGTTCAAATAATACTGACTACTTGCCTAGCGGAATCAGCCCCCTAGTTGACACACCGATGACTTATGTTAATGACCGGGAACCCATATTTTTCCATCCGCAAGACAAAGATGAAACCATACCTTTCACCAGCAACGCAGATGATCCATCAACCGTTCCATGGAAAAAAGTACAGAGCAAACGATCAAAGAAAAATGCGAGGCACGGAGTGCCCACAAACTCCTTGGTTGATAAATGAAGATACGTATTTGGAACATTAGGGGCCTATGTGGGAGTGCAGATCGAGGCGCTTCTCTTTCCATGGTTTTTAAGCTCGTTAAACAAAACATTTTGCCCATGTTTTGCCTCTTAGAAACTAAATTCTCGCAAGAACGTTTAGATAATTTTATGTCTTCTCGTTTCATAAGTTGGAATCATGTTTCTAATCTTGATGTTATAAATAGAGGATGCATTGTTGTTGTTTGGGATGCTAGTAGGGTGGCATGTACGGTGATTGAAATTGGAAGACAACATATCCACTTTCAAGTCCATCGCAACGTCACTCGAGAAAATATTTATGTTACGTTTGTTTACCCTTTGTATACTATACCACAAAGGAGAGTTGTTTGGGAGCACCTAACCACCATAGAGGCCAACATTCGTTTACCTTGGATGATTACGGGAGATTATAACACCTATTGTGCTCCAGGAGACCAAATTGGGGCTGCCCCACTTCGAAATGGTGAGTTAATTGATTTAAATAATTTCCGGATATCTCACGGTCTTGTTGATGCTCCTTCCACAGGTCCTTTCTTTACTTGGAAAAATGTACTGTTTGGGCCAAGCTTGATCGAGTCCTTATAAACCATGGGTGGACTGATAAAGATCTCTTATGCAAAGCCACATTCCTTCTGATGGAACCCGTTTCCGATCATTGTCCAGTTATTACCTCGATTATTCGAGATTTTCAGCATGGTTGTCGGACCTTCAAATTCTTCAACATGTGGCTTGATCATCCAAGATTTTCTAGCACTGTAGAAAGTTTATGGGGTCAGTCTATTGATGGTACGAAGCAGTATATACTTGCGCAGAAGTTGAAATCCTTAAAGCGTCCGTTAAGAGATTTCAATAGAGCTGAGTATGGTGGCATTCTAGAGCGTACATCTATTGCAAATTCGGCCTTTAAAGAGGCTATCTCCTCACTCATGGTTAATCCTGATAATGTTTCTTTGAAAGAAGAGGTACATAGATTATAGGATCGTGCAAATTTCCTTCTTAACAGAGAAAAGAGCTTTCTTCAACAGCGTAGGAGGACCACCCACTTAGTTGTCGGCGACAGAGGTACGAAATGCTTTCACAGCTTAATCAAGCGTGATAATGCAAGAAAGAACATTTCCTACATCATCCGAGATGATGGCACTCGCACCACATCCCCTACAGAAGTTGCCTCCCTCCTTGTAGATTTCTACACGCGCCTCTTTGGCTCATCTTGGCCAAGCTCCCCCATTAATCTGACGGTCATGAGTCATGGATCCCTCGTCGGGGATCAACATTATGAGCAGCTTCTCAAACCTGTTGAAGTTGATGAAATCCGTAATGCCCTCTTTGATATCGGGAATGACAAGGCTCCGGGACCGAACGGCTACACCTCGGCTTTCTTCAAAAAGAATTGGGAACTTGTGGGAACAGATTTGGTGGATTGTGTTCGTGAGTTCTTTGATACTGGTAGACTCCTCTGTGCAACAAATCACACCATCATTGCCCTTATTCCGAAGAAAGACAACGATCCTAAGGAGGGTGACTTTAGGCCAATTGGGCTCACAAATGTTACTTATAAAGTGATTACCAAAATTTTAGCTAACCGAATGGCCCCTTTACTTCCGAATCTCATTGATAAAGGACAAGGTGCTTTCGTGAGTGGTCAAAATCTTGTTAATAATATTTTCCTTGCCCAAGAATTCGTTAGAGGTTCGAACCATGCAAGAGTTTCTCCGTGATGTATGCTCATGGTGGATCTTCGCAAAGCATTTGACACAGTTTCATGGGACTTCCTATTGGATATTCTCCATGGTATCGGGTTTCCTCCGAAGTTTGTGGGATGGATTCTTGCTTGTGTCACTACAGCGTCTTTCTCGGTTTCTATCAACGGCGAGCTTCATGGATTCTTCCGTGGGAAGCGTGGCTTAAGGTAAGGTGAACCCATGTCCCCTACTTTATTCATCATTTGCCTCGAATATCTGTCTCGTTTGTTAAAGAAGAAATCGAGCGAACCGAATTTTAAATTCTATCTGAAATGCGCCCGCACTCACACTACCCACCTCACTTTTGCTGACGATTTGATGATACTTTCAAAAGGAGATGAGACATCGGTCAACATCCTTATAGAATGCTTGAGCCATTTGGAAGATGTTTCGGGACTATCAATGAATCCTTCTAAATCCACAATATACCTAGTCGGGTTAAAGGGATTGTTTATGATCGGATCATGGAAAGAGTCGGATTTGAAGTTGGCACTTACCCTGTACGTTACTTGGGGATACCTCTCGCTCATATGACCGTCTCAGTTACTGATTTTCCCTTTTAAAAGAGGCTATCTCGCGTTACATTCAAAAATGGGAACATATGAAACTTTCGTACGCGGAAAAACTTCAATTGATCACCTCCGTGCTTCAAGGGGTCGAATCCTTTTGGTTCCGCGCTTTTCCTTTGCACTCGACGGTGCTTAACACCATACGCTCGCTCTGCCTCAAGTTCTTCTGGGAAGGTAGACCTGCTCGGATTGCTTGGGACAAAATCTGTAAACCCAAGGACAGAGGAGGACTTGGCCTTATGGATATCAGAGTTTGGAATCGTGGCCTTCTTACCCGTTCGATTTGGTTATTACATTCTGACTCCGAGTCGTTATGGATAAAATGGGTGCATGAGTATTCTCTTCGAGGACAAACTATATGGGACTACCAAATATGAGATATAGACACTTATCTTATTCGGAATCTTCTTGATATTAGAGACTCTTGGATACAGATATTTGAGGGTCGAGATAGTGCCATTCTGGGTCTTGAAAGCTGCACTTTGGGTGGAAAGCTAATTACTAGACGTGTCTACAAAGCCATGAGAACAAAATGTGAGGCATGCCTGAATCTATCAAAGTTATGGAAGAGATTCATCCCACATAAGTTTTCTTTCACCGTCTGGCTAGCCTTCAATCGCCGCCTTGCCACGAAAGACATTCTCCACTACATGGACTTGCCTAACAACAGCTGCCCATTTTACAAGCACTCAGATGAGTCTGGTGCCCATCTTTTCTTTGCTTGCAGGTTCACTAAGTAAATCTGGAGTCGTATCCGATCATGACTGGGGATTACTTGAGAAATGCGCCCGCACTAGATAGTACACACAAATGGATTAGGAAGGAGCATCGAGGAACATCCTACCGATCCTGCGCCATCAATCTTGCCTTCCAAGCTACTGTTTTCAAGATTTGGCGCGCCCGCAACCGCCTTGTGTTTGATGAAGAGAACGTGACTCAAGACACCATCGTCATCCGAATCACTCTCATGACCTTGAAGATTTTATTTAGATTATATCTGCATTATCGACTCACATGTTAGAGTCTTTTTTCATTGATACACTCAGCTTTTCGGATTTTCTATGTAATAGTCCATTAATGCCGGCCTGGAGACTTGTTACATAATAAATATTATTATTATTATAAGTTGGAACTAAATATTATTATTGTTGTTATTATTTTATTAACTATAATCATATTTTATAATTACAAGTTATATGATTTTAATTTTATTATTACAGTTTGATTATTATTATTATTATTATTATTATTATATGATTATAAATATTATAAGTATCAAAATCATACTTTAGTTATATTTAAAGAATTATTATATTGTATATGATTATATATTTATCATTACAATTTGGTTAATATTATTATGATTTGGTTATTAATATTTTAAGTGTTGTAATTATTTTATAAACCAAAATTTTACATATTACAATATGGTTATAATGATATTATTAAATTTTGAATATTATTATTATGTTTTGTTTATAAATATTACAAGTGTTGATATTAGGTTATAAACCAAAGGCATATCTTATGATGTTAAAATATTACAAGTTTTATGGTTATAACTTTATTATTACATTTTGAATATTATTATGAGTTAGTTATAAATAGTAGTAGTGTTGTTATTATTTTTTAAACCATAATCATACCTTATCATGGTAAAATATTGCAAGTTAGACGGTTATTATTTTATTATTACAATTTGTTTTCTTACGAGACCTGGACCTACCACTAGTACTTTCACCACCCCTTTCATAGGAGGAGAGTATTTTAATGTGAGAGGAGTCTCTCGGAAAATCATCCATCGTATTGAGATCTACGTTAGCGGGTTGGTGAACACTAATATTTTATACGTTTTAGAGCTATTTTAAAACTTAAAACAACATTTTTTAAAAATATTCAATCAAATAATAATCGAAACTAATATCACAATTAATAAAAACTAAATTTAGACTAATACTTATTAATATCACAAATGAAAATAAATTATTTAGGTTTTTTTTAAATAAAAATAAGCAAATAACAAATAATCTAAACAAACAAGCAAATAACTTGATAAATTATACGGAGCGATTAATTCAGCTAGTGTAATGTTACCACAATGTTATTTGAGTATTTTTATCAAAGAAAAACAAAAAGGGAGAAAAAAATATAGACGTTATGCTGAAAGTAGAACTAGAGTTTCTAAAATAAGTAACTAATGCTTTCGTAGAATTTGTAGAAGAAGTAAAGAGATTTAGAGTACTATTGAGAGATGGTAATTTTGGGATTGAGTTTCTAGCTTATTTATAAGGGAGATTAGAAAAAAATTGAACTCAATATGGATATTTGGATCCAAAATCCGCATATCAGAACGTTCAAATCCGGATATCCAATTTGGACTGTATATCTCGCGCTCTTATTAAGTGAAATAACACGGCTTTCCTAACAATGGGCGTTGGCACAGTTGGCTAGCGCGTATATATATTATACATATCTTAATTATTGAAATTAGTTTTTGATGCAGACAGTTTAGTGCTGGAATTTATGAAGACTGGCGATCACCCGAAGAATGCGGTGAATTGACAGTTTTGGAGCTCCGATGTCTGATTTTGACCCACATCACCTTGTTTTGAAGGAAACGACATCACGAATTCAAGTCACGTCATGAACGTGAACTATGGGCTTTTTTGCATTTGGGCTCATCTATCAGCTTATTTCGAGTTTTTAATACTTTAAGATATTTTAGTAATTTTCATATTTTTGGTTTTAGGGTTTCAATTGAACCCTTATATAAACATATCTTCTTTACATTGTTTGGAGAGTTGTTTTGATTAATAAAATTAGGGTTTATCCCTCTATTTAGCTTCTTTTTCGTTCCACTCTAAATCAGTTTTCAATAATACTATAAAATACTTGATAAACACTGATAAACACTGTTTTAATGTGTCTGAAACACATTGATATTTAATTAATTAAACTTTCAGATAAGTGCCAAACTTTTCACATTTTTCTAATATTCTTTTTGAAGACACCTTTCGTTAATGAGTTTGTGGTCGTTATTTTTTAAAAAAGTTGTGTAATGAATGAGTTTGTGAAGATAACTGAAAGATTAATTTAAATGAGGCTATGCTAGAAATATATTAATTAATATATTGCTTAAATATTTGGATAATATATTATTTATGTAAAAAAATTATTCATATTTTTTTTGGAACCACATTAAATTAAGCTAGAAAGATATTAATTAATATTAATTAATTAATTAATATATTACTCAAATATTTTGATAATATATTATTTATGTAAAAATATTATTCATATTTTGAGAGATTTGATATTTTGAGAGATTTGATTTTTTTTATTGTATAGAAAAAATTATATTAGTCAAAGATATTATTTTGTTATTATTTGCTTTCCAGAGAGAAAAAAGTATGAATTAAAAATAAGAGAAAAAAGTGTGAATTAAAAATAAGACAAAAAGGAGTAGCACATATGAAAAAAGGTACAAGAAGCAGAATGGAAGAGAAAGAAAAGAAAAATAGTGTGTTTGTTGTCCGCGAGAGAAAAAAAAAAGAAACAGCGATTTGAAAAAAAAAATAGCTTTGTAAAGAAAAAGAAAATGGAGAAAAAGTTAGGAGAATAGGAGGAGAAAAAGTTAGGAGAATAAGATGAAAAATTGAAAGGAAAAAAGAGAGATAGATGAAAGAAAATATTTTATTGAAGCTTTTGTGTGATATATATTCTATATCATATATTTATCTTAGTATATTATTCTATTTTAATGACAAAATAATATCTTTGACTAATATAATATTTTCTCTAAAATACAAAATCATATATAATATATTATCTTTAGCAATATATTATTAATTAACTTAATTAATCAATTAATTATCTTAATTAATCAATTAGTTAACTTAATTAATCAATTAGTTAACTTAATTTAATTTGGTACAAAACAATGCCTCCTTTAAATTAAGCTTTTAAATAATTCCCAAACTTTTCACATTTTTTTAACATTTCTTTTGAAGGCACAGTAGAAAATCGATGGTGACCGGAAAAGACCGTAGATGATCAGAGGTAAACCGACGAGAAAAGACTGTAGATGATTGGAGGTAGATGATTGGAGGTGACTAAACCGGAAAAGACCGTAGAAGACCAGAGGTGACCGGGAAAGACCAAAAAAGTCTCTAGAAGATCAGAGGTGACCGGAAAAGACTGTAGATGATTGGAGACTGTAGATGATTGGAGGTGACTGGAACGGGTCGGAAAAGACCGTAGAAGATCGGAGGCGTCCGGAACAGGGAGAAAAAAATATTTGATCAAATGGACCATATCTTCACAAACCCTATCTTCACAAACCCATCCACTTGAAAAGTTCAAGAGTTATCCGAAAGCTTCATTTAAGGGAGGTATTGTTGGAACCAAATTAAATTAAGCTAGAAATATATTAATTAATTAATTAAATTAATATATTAATTAATTAATTAAATTAATAAATATATTACTAAAATATTTGGATAATATTATTATTCATGTAAAAATGTAAAAATGTTATTTATATTGTTTTAGAGATTTGATTTTGTATTTTAGAAAAAATATTATATTAGTCAAAGATATTATTCTATCGTTAAAGGAGAATGATATACTAATATAAATATAAGATATACAATGTATCAACATACAACGATCCTCACAAAAGCTTTAATATAAAAATTCTTCCTCTCCTATCTGACTTTAAAAGAAATTTTACATATGTTCAAGGTTACATATGTTTGATAAAGTTCTACAATTTTGTGATTTATATACAATCACTCTTGTTCTTCCTCCTTCTTAATCAAACTTATACTTGCTTCACACCATCTTGTATCTTCTTCACAATCTTCTACACCATCTTATAACTTCTAATCAACCACTCTTAAATCTTCTACACCATCTTCTTTTGCTTCACCCATCCTCGTATTCCTTTACCATCTTCTCTCCTATCTCTTTTACGTTCTACATACTTGCCCTAAGGTAATCTAGCCTTAACTAATTCAAGGGTCTTGGTTTCAGGGACTAACTCAAGTCCATAAGCAGTAAGACCCTACCCTTCAAAGAAGTACGGGTTTTGAATGCCTCAACATGGATATCTGCAAAATGTCTTTACAAAAACATTCAGTCCGATAAAGTTAGATTCAAGTTTAGCATAAGCATGAGTGACTACAATCAATTTCTGAGCATCAAAAACCATGACAAGTGTTCGCTCATAAAGCTGAATCCACAAAGCTCCAGCTGCCTTGAGCTCAAAGATAACTTCCCTAAAGAGATTTAACTAAATAACCTCAGCCTTAACCCAAAATACAATGATATCAAAGTTGTTTATTCTTTACATATTGAAACTCAAGAATTCTCTTCAATGAGGTATTAGAAGATAAAACCTGACTTGTCCATTCTAAAAAAACTTAAGAACTTTCTTTGAATCATAAACCAACAGATTCATACTACTTTAGGATTCTTCACATTCAAGATGTAATCTGATCCAAATGTCTCACATAAACGATATATTTAACCAATAATACATATTAATTTAGACTGTGATAAAAGAAGTTGGTTACCTCAATTAGTTACAGAAAAAACAGGTCAAAACTTCGCGACGATTTTGTAAGTAGATTGGGAGAATGAGGGAATGGAACCAGAGGAGAGATTCGGTGTCTTAATTCTCATCAACGACTTCATTTCTGGGTGTCGAAGAGAGAGATGTTGACTCGAAGGTGATGGTAAGGAATTGTTATAGAGGAAATCCAACTTGTTGTTTCATAGTCGATTCGAAGAAGGTATAATATTTGGGTTGGAATAGGTTACAAATTTTATCCTAAATTTAATGGTTTCTTGATCGGTTAAAAATATTATTATTATTATTATTATTATTATTATTACTATTATTATGTAATTCGAATTTATAAACTTTTGATATATTTAATAAGAATTAGGCATAGTAAAACACACCTACTAGAATTTTAAATTCACGTATCTAATAAAAAATAATAATTTTGCTTTAAAAAAACAAAAAGCAAAAAGCTAAAGTAAAATAATTGATAATGGTGAATTGTAATCAAGGGTCTACTGCCTCCATTGTAATGGAGGCTACCATGGATCAAAATTGAACTATGGATGTTCTCCCCACTCTGGTTAAAAACTTTCACCGGCTAGCAATGAAACTATTGTTCACTCATACATCGCATTTGTGATCTATGATCCAGTTTTCCTAAGATAATGCTAAAACAGGCTCAGAGAATGAGATGCTGCAACTATTTTCATCTTGTGAGACTGCCTCTAGAATGTTAGAGATTTGCGGGCTTAAAAACGTCACAAGTCTTCCATATTTTTTTGTTATCTCACAATGGCCTGGTGTGTTACGGAAATAACAAGTTCTTTCACAGTAAAACTTTTAATATTTTAATAAAAAAGAGATAAGCCCAAAAAAGATTCATTTATTAACATATAGATTTTTCCTATTTATAATGTACAAATTAGTGGGCAGTTATATACGTTCGCGCATTGATGACACTAACCTCACTATCCTTATAATTGTGGAACAAATAACTAAAACGGTTTGACTTAAGAGTCAAAACGTGTGCTACATTACATTGATGAAGAAACCGCTCAGTCTGATCCACACTATAGGCCGAGTTGGGCGAGTCAATGGATGCAGAGCTCGAGCTTGTCTTCTTTAAGTCTGCGCTCGACCTTGATCATATGTTCGTCGCGTCTTTGATGTAGTTGATTGATTTTTCCACTAATGTCTTCGAGCTCATCAACGTTGCACTTGTCTTCGAGCTCGATCTTCATTTGAGCTCGATCTTCCTTTGAGCTCGATATTCCTTTGAGCTCGATCTTCCTTTGAGCTTGATCTGTCTTTGAGCTCACACGTCTAATTGGAAAAGCGTATAGTCACTTCGACACTTACTGTATCCCATTGTTAGAAAAAATCACCAAATTTAAAAAATTCTTCAATTTAACTTTTCTGTTTAACTTTTCTGGAAAACTCTCTCCATCTTTTACCAAGGCGCTTGCTATCGTCTTATTCAACATACCCATATAACTTATTTTTTATCAAATAAACACTTCTCATTGAACATTTGAGAGAACCCTGGGTTTAAGGTTTCAAACTTCTATCAGTAGGTGTTTTTCCCAAATCAAATCATTTGCCCTCATCCACTTTAATCATTCTGATTCATATCTTACCTAATTGCAGTGTGTATAAAAACCATGACACCAAAAAGGGCAACGAAGACTAAAGTGAACAAAATTACGGAGCCCTTATATGAAGACACAAACGAATTCGAAAACTATTTCTCTCAAATAGCACCTAAGTACACCAATTTAGACGATGATGGAATTGCCATCCTTAGGACAGATGTAGTATCCCTGAGGATGTGACCATTAGGGCTCCCAGTATAGGCGAGCACCCCTTTCATACACAAGAGATGAAAACCTGTCCTTTTACTACTTTATTTGACTGGGGGCCGAGGTTGCCGCTTCCTGAGCTCATTCAGGATTATTTTAGCGTGCTCGGCATCTGCCCTACCCAAATGTCTGCGAATGGTTGGAGATTGTTACTCAATATGGTGCTAAGCTCTCGCTTGCTAAATTAAAATATGCTTAGCAGACCTACTATCCGGTACTGATGTAACCAAATTGGCCAGAACCTCTTTCTTTTACACTCACTTTAAAGGGGTTAAGAAAGTTGTTGAACTCCCTTCCTCAGATAGGAATTGGAAGAACTTCTTCGTGTTTGTGTCGGGTAACTAGGAACATAGCAACCTTACCTTAAAACTTCAGCCAGAAATAAAATGGAAGAAAAATTGTAAGTATTGTTAGCTTACAAGAGATTAAAATTTTCCACGACCTCTTGTATAATACTGTATCCATCTTTCTTTCAGGTGAACTATCCAATCAGAGCTGGTGGAAAGAAGGGAGACCATTGAACTACGTAAACCCTTTGATCAGAGAGTATCTTTGCTTTTGAAGCTTAGCAACAAGATCCTAAGCGACTGTTGACATGGTACAATTACTTGAAATCGGGGTTGTGGTCGATTCCAGAGCTTAGAATCACAGAGGAATGAGAAGTAAGAATGAAAGACGGTTCACAAGCTACTATGGATCGCATTAGATCGCTTTTAGAGCAAAAAGTCCAGGAGAAGAACAACACCTACATCTGGCTGGCAGTACCTCAAGTCAACCGAAAAGTTGGTTAAACTAGAGACTCATCTTCTGCTCCCGATATCTATTGCGAATAAGGGAATGATTCCATGAAAAATAAAGGAATTACTGTCGAGCAAACTAAAAAAGAAGCACCGAAGGTGCCTGAAGCTGCTCAGCACAACAAGTTCCGAACAGAAAGAGAGGATAACGAGGAGACCCTTTCTGGTTCTCTTGATACACGGAGGAACAAAAAGCAAATGGTGATTGTAGACGTTGTTCCCCTAAGCACGAGGAGACTACAACTTAGAGATGGAGAAGGTGATGGTGGTGAAGCCACTTCTGGGGAAATAGCACAACCTCCCAACCCAACAATACAAGTTGTCGAAGAACAAAATCCTAATACTGCTGAGGAGGTAGTCGATCTAGTGGACGATGGAGCAGAAAATGAGGATGGTGCTTAGGAAACATCAGACTGCGCCCTCAGCTCATTCATAGAAAACAAAACAACTGGTGCCGAGTTAATCTGTGGAAAACTGAGCACCGTCAGTGGAACCTACTGAGAAGAACAAAATAGGCGACAAAGGAGCTGAGTCCATCCAGCAAATGGCAGTTGTAGAGGAGCGTCCAAAGGTCAATTTTTGCATCATGCTCCCTATATGTTTGAACAACTTCGCAGGATCCCCGATTGCAAAGGCAAGTAGAGCTGGCGATCGAGGTAAGAACCTGAAGATGTAAACATGTTGAGTTAAATCTTTAAGGATTAAATTTAACCTTCCAATTTATATACAGGTGCACCATAACTCGTTTGTGTTGGGTTATCGCAATATGTCCTCTGCTGAAGTGACTACTATGGGGAAATGGAGGCATGGTTATTGCAAGCCTCTGAAGGCATGGTTTTTGGCCCAGCTAAACAGAGCACTTCTGATCTTCATCG
The DNA here is from genome assembly GCA_036936605.1 of Limnanthes douglasii subsp. nivea. Lineage (NCBI taxonomy): Eukaryota > Viridiplantae > Streptophyta > Magnoliopsida > Brassicales > Limnanthaceae > Limnanthes > Limnanthes douglasii. Next base: position 302,243,186 of record JAUPFV010000001.1, read on the forward strand.
CTTAAGACGTGCTTATACCTCTCCCAAGAACTTCAAGCATGAGGTCCTTAAAGCTAAAGCCAAACTCGAGAAAGTAGTTGCCTCCCTGCAAGAGACTGTGAAATGCAGCGATCAGAGGCTTGCGACTGTATCCGAGAGCCACAAGTTAGTGCTGAACCAAAACGAAAATCTATTAAAGAGAAATGACGAGTTGCACTCGCAAAATGAAAACTTGTTGGATAGGACCATCAGTCATGCCAAAAGGGTGGAGGAACATGCAGACCGGATTGCAGCTTTAACTGCTGAGGTAAAACGTGCACAGCTCAAACGAGAACGACAACAATGGGAAGCTAAAGTATAAACAGCTGCTGAAGAAACGAAAATGAAGTATTTACCGTTGCCACAGATATGATATCTAAGGAAAACAAGAATGCTATTGCAGATCTAATAACCTTGAAACCTGGCATGAACCTAGGATCCCTTTCCCGTCTAGTCGAATCTTCTGCACCGAGCTCGAACTTAGCCCCTCAAACGAACACAAAAACTAACACTTCTGCCGATCCTTCCAATTTATTGCCACCTAGTGGTGCTAAGTAATTGGTATTTGCTTTTGTTGTTCTGTTGGACCAATTCCTTTGTTGTTTGTTATTCTAAGAACATCTCTTACTTCTTGTAACATTGAAATTTATTTAATTAAAATGTATTTGAATTGACGTTTGATTTACGTTCTATGAGTTAGTTGTTACTATAAGTTTTCGTTGTTAATTGTGTAATATGTGTTTGCTGAGCTTTTTGGAGATCCTTACAACCCCGAGCTCAGTATGGCTCATTGCGAAGGTTAGACAACTTGTGCCATAATAGTATTTTCGCAGCGAGGTCTCATTGACCGTATTGCGTAGTCTGCTCGGACTTGATCTTTGACCAGTTCGCTAATATACCCAGTACAAAGTATAGGCACAATATGGCCGTTACGTAGCCCATAGCCGTGGCCAATCATCCCATTCGTGTTTATAGACACTTAGTCTGGAATCAGTGTCGTCCGTTGCGTAGCCAAAGATGGCATGGTCATTGACCCATTCGCTGGTTATAAGGATAAAACTTTCACAAACATACATTGGCAAAAATATAACTTATATTTAAAAAATTCAAAGAGCTCTTCTTGAAGGCCTCATTAAAAAACCTCCCCGCGCCATCAGAGAGGAAAAAGACCGCATCTTTACATGTTAAACATTTTGGCGATACAACTTTAGGTGATTAACATTGCAAGGATGTTTGAGTGCTCGACTATCTTGATCTGCTAATCTGTACGCGCCATGGTGCCCTCCTGACATACCTGAGTATGGGCTTCCCAATTTGGCCCTAGCCACTTGTTCCACTACCGGAGCCCTGATACATCTTTCTCAAGACTAAATCTTCCACCTTAAAAGAGCCCAGCTTCAGATGAGCATTAAAGCGTCTTCTCATAAGACTTCGATAGTGTTGTGGTCGGCCTCTAGCTTGATCTTGCCGCTCATCTACCCCATCCAGGGATGTTGATCCAGCTACAAGATTTTCCTCCTCTTCGTAGTGCTCAATCCTATGCATTGGTACTATGATCTCTACTGGAATAAATGCCTCTGCACCGTATACCAAAGCAAATGGTGTATCGCCTGTTATGGAGCGACGGGTTGTTCTATACGCCCATAAAACCTCTGTCAATTTTTGTCCAGTCATTTACCTTTAGCTCCCTCCAACTGTTTTTTAAGCCCTTCTAGTAGTGTTCTATTAGTCACTTCGACCTGTCCGTTTGCTTGAGGGTAATAAGGGGTGGAAAAGTGTTGGAGAATCCCATATCGTTTGCAGAAGTTTGTAAGGATTTCATTTTGGAATTGCGGGCCGTTATCTGTCATTATAATCCGTGGAATTCCATATCGGGTTAAAGTTTGATTATGGATTAAATAACATACCTCCTGAGCGCGTGTTTTGAACATGGATTTAGCCTCAACCCATTTTGAAAAATAATACACTGCAACAATAAGCAACTGTCGTTTGCATGTGGTCATTGGCAAAACGACGAATCAGTGTTCAGTGTCCACACTTGCAGCCTCATATTCTGCGGCGTTATTTGTTACCGGAAAATTAAAGCATACAGCTTGTTTGACCTCCTCCCTACTTGAAGTTCGGAATATAATTCCTGCACCTCCTCCTGACGTAGAAGATGCACCATCGACCTCAACGATCCATTGGTCGAGCTCAACAATTTTTCTGTCGTTTATCTCAACCTATTCTTCCCTTGATGAGGTGAACTCTGCTAAGAAATCTGCAACTTCTTGTCCCTTTATCGCTAGGCGCGGCTCGAAAAGGATGTCATACTTGCCGAGCTCAATGCTCCATTTTGTTAAACTGCCAGAAATATCGAGCTTCTGCAATACTGTTCGTAGAGGATACACTATTCACACCGTAATTATATGCCCTTTAAAATACGGCATCATTCGTCGAGCTGCAACAACCAAGCTCAAAGCAAGTTTTTCAAGGTTTAGATATCTCGTCTCCACATTTGTTAGCGTCTTGCTTGTGTAATATATCGGGCGTTCCTTTCCTTTCTAGTCGCATACGAGAACCGAACTAACAGCAAAGGGTGATACTGCAAGATAAATAGTTAAAAGGCTCTTCAGGAGTAGGACCAGACAAAATCTTACGGAATGTGAGGTACTGTTTGAGTTCGATAAAAGCTTTGTCACACTTTTATGTCCAGGGGGACTTCTTAGCACCCCATAATATTTCAAAAAAATGATGACTCTTGTCTGATGCGTGGGAGATAAACCTCGAAAGGACTCCTAACCTTCATGTAAGACACTACACTTCTTTGACACATTTTGGTAAATCTATCTGTAGAATCGCATTTAGTTGAATAGGATCTGCCTCAATACCTTGTTAACTTACCACATAACCCTAAAATGTTTCTTTAGCAACACCAAACGAAAACTTATCCGGGTTAAGCTTGAGATTTAACGACCTGTAATGTATTCAGGTGCTGCACTTCTTTATGGGTTTTAATGATCATATTGTGAAAGATGTGATTTATCAGTCGTTGATATGTCGATCCTGCATTCTTCAACCCAAAAAGCATAAATGTATAACAATAGAGACCCTGTTCGTTTTGAAGGCCTGTGTGATCCTCATCGGATGGGTGATTTATCAGTCGTTGATATATCGATCCAAGCACAATCTCCACTATCTGTTCTTCTTTTTTACCAGAATCGGGTTGGCTATCTAGACCGGGGACCTTCCTTTTCGAATATGCCCCAAACGACTTAGCTTGTTTACCTCAGCTAATATAGCAACCTACTTCTCAGCGGAAAATGCTCTGTGTTTCTGCCGCACGGGTTTGGCACAAGGGTTGATAGCCAATTCATGGCTTTTGATCGAAGGGCTTACTCCCAAAACATCAGCTGCCTCCCAAGCAAACACATCTAATGTTTTTGCTAATAAAGCTATAAAACGTATCTTTGAGTCCTGAGATAGGTCATTTCCCAAAGCATTTTACTGTCAGCTATTGTATCCACTGTTGTACTATCTGTAGTAGCCGAATCCTCATTTTCTCGTGGATCATCCACTCGATCTAGCGAGGTGAGATCTAAAGTTGCTATGGTAACGCCCCCTTGCAATTTAATTGTTATGGGATAGGTTTGGACAGATCCGACGCGATTGCGTAGCAAGTTCGCGCAGTCCTTTGGTTGACCCGTATTGTTCCTACTGAGCTGCTTACCGGATAATTAATGCATTGTTGAAATGTACACGGCGTCGCCTCCATCCTATGAAGCCATGGTCGTCCAATAATTGCATGGTAAGGGCTCGGCGCGTCGGAAATTAAGAACAAAGTTTTTAGTTCCTTCATCATAGCTCTATGACCGACCTTTACTAACAGCTCCAACTCCCCAACATATTGAGAGGATTTTCCTTCGTAACCTACCAATATCCGCTCAGTAGGTCAGTATGGTGGCACGTTCTGCATACGATCAAAGCTGCTTTGAAAATAATATTTGTCGAGCTTCCTCCATCAACTAGTACTCGTGTTACCATTCCCCCTCCAATGTCTAAGTGAATAGTCAAAGCGTCTTCATGTGGTAAACTGAAACCTCTGAGGTCATCATCATTAAATGTGACGTCGGCTACTGGGTCCCTGTAGTTCCGATAAGAATTTCCATCTATTTCATAAACTTCGAACTCATTTTTAGCTCGTTTGTTTTGAGTAGACCATTGACCTGCAACAAAATTCCCTCCTGATATGGTCAATAGCCACTGTTACTTGTTTGTTTCTCCAGTGGATGGTTTCTCAGTGTTTGAAGAACGAACTTCCTAATGTCGATCCGGTTGAGATCGTTTGATATATTGGATCATCTCGCCATTGTCTATCAGACGCTGCCAACACTCATCCGTTGAATGTCCATGATCGTGGTGATATACACAGTAATACCGATTAGATCTCTTAAACCCTGGAGAGCTCATTGTGCGCGGAGCTTGGTACCTCGTACGCCCCTTTGTTCGATAATAAATCACTGAAATGGCCTCAGTCAACGGGGTGAAGCGCCTATTTGGTTGATCGAGCTACTGGGGTCTTCGGTTATAATCCCTCATTGGTTGCTCCTCAATCGTTTTTCGTTCTGTTCCACCGTCTTTGAAATCCTACTCGCGCCGCTCAGGTGACCCCCCTCTTCGGGCTTCATCGACCCTAATAAAGGTATCCGCTCTTGTGAGTAGGTCTATCATGTTCTCAGTTGGGAACTTGATGAGATCTGCATACAGTTTCCCTTTTTGGTCGAGCCCGCGTTTCAAGGAGGCCACCACCATGTTTTCAGCCAAATCTGGCAAAGCATTCATAGCATGAACAAATCTTTTAACATAACTTTTAAGAGACTCACCTCAGCGCGTATAAAGGTCCATCATCGAATCCCGCTCGCGCTTAAGCTCCTTGTTGCCAACAAACCTTTCCCTGGATGTTTTCCACAGTCCTGTAGAATCACAGATGGATCCTTTTGGAAAGCTGTTGAACCAGTCCATGACGTTACCTTTGAGGGGCATAGATAATGCTCGGCATAACATCACATCATCGGGGTTGAAAGCCATCATCATGTTTCTGAACTACTCCAAATGCCTCTTAGGATCCCCCATTCCATCATATGCTTCCAACCTAAATAGGTCGAACTTCCTCAGGAGTTGAGCTTCCAGGATCTTATCAGAAAATGGTGATTCTTTCAGTATAAAGGCCGACAACTTTAGGTGGATTTGATTGTAACGGAGGTCCTCATTCTTCCAGAGCTCGCTTGGTTGACGTCTGCTTCACCTCGTCACACAGTTCTCTGCTATGATTCTTACCCTTACTTTCACTTTCATGTTCCTGCTTATCATCTCGATAGGAAGAACGATCCGTTCTATTGACTTTGCTCGCCTCTGGTCCTGACGGTTGATGATCTTTCTTGTTTCCTTGATCCTAGTTATGAGAGCATGAATTATGTTGTTCATACTTGCCATCGTGGTGTGCATGGCCTGTTCCCTTGCATATCGTTCAAACGCTATTTTCAACTGCTTTTCATGGAGGTCCTCGATTATTTGTTCTAGTTGGAGAACGACCGAGTCATCAGCCACTATGGCTTCCGCAGTTCTATGAGCCCTTGATACATTCACTAGCTGATATAGATGTACCTCTTCCCTAGAAACAATCGTATGCCGAATCGGCGGTCCCTTTGTCACCACCGTTGCTTTGGTTATCATGAGATTTCCCTCTTGAGGAGCTATGGGAGTAGAATGTAGGACGCCTCGCCCTGCTGGTTGACTTACAGTTCTCTTCTATTATGTTGTTGTTTTGCTAATTTCTTGGGTGTCTCTCTCGATTCCTGACCTAGTGACTACCATGGTGATTGGTTAAAAGATTCCCATAGACGGTGCCAAATTTGTTACGGGAATAACAAGTTCTACCACAGTAAAGCCTTTAATATTTTAGTAAAAAAAGAGACAAGCCGAAAAAGATCCATTTATTAACAGATAGGTTCGCCCTATTTATAATGTACAAATTAGTGGGCACTTACATACGTTCGCGCGTTGAGCGCCACTAACCCACTAACCTCACTATCCCTATAATTATGGAACAAATAACTAACACGGTTTGACTTAAGAGTCAAAATGTGTGTTACATTACATTGATTAAGAAACCACTCAGTCTAATCCACACTTTAGGCCGATCTGGGCTAGTCTATTGATGCAGAGCTCGAGCTTCTCTTCTTTTAAGTCCGCGCTTGACCTTGATCATATGTTCGTCACGTCTTTGATGTATTTGATTGATTCTTTCACTAATGTCTTCGAGCTCGCGCTCCTTTTAAGCTCATCAACGTTGCACTTGTCTTCGAACTCGATCTTCCTTTGAGCTCGATCTTCCTTTGAGCTTGATCTGCCTTTGAGTTCACTCTGCATTTGATCTTGTCAATGCTATATTTGTCATCGAGCTCGCTCCACCTTTGAGCTCGTTAACGCTATAGAGCTTTTCCTTTTCTTCATTGATTTCCCTAATCCAAACTTGTGATGCTTCTGCTCGTGCTCATACTTATTTGGGGGAATCCCCCCTTATCATCGTTCGTTGCCTCATTGCCAAAGTTTTGCAAAATGTAGTCGTGCATGTTATTAATTTTGAAATGCCACGTGTTATTAATTTAGAGTACCATCTTAGCTCCACCTAAGATGGCATGATCACACGATAAATATTTAAATATTTATTTTTTATATTTAAGGGTCATGCTAGAAAAAAAACCACATTTTGTTAGATCTCTCGTCTTACTCTTTTATTTTCAAAGTTAAACTTCAAAACCACAAAAAACCCTTCGCACTCTTATTAATTACAAACATGACATTGGCTCAAAAGTTAATCCCCCTCTGAATTGACTTATATTGACTCGCCCTAATGAGGTTGCTAAAGGTTTCCCACATGATCCATTAAGCTTTAGAGAGGATCTATCTTCCCACTCATATCAGACCATACTGCATGTTCTAGGCATAGAGCTCAGATGGCATTTTTAGCCAGAAAAATGAAGCCCTATTTACAAATGCACTGAGGTGGTTAATATTGGGAATCAATTAAGTAAAAATTTCCAAAAGACTTCATACTACCATATGATTTTGGATGCTAATATAAAATTTTAGAAAACAAAAGTAGTTCGGTTGACCAGGTTGCTATGTTCACAAATCATATGATAAAGTTTTCTACTTGCATTTGGTTTTGTGTACTCTAGAAAGTACAACTGATTCTAAATATATTTGAACAGTTAACAATGTTTTAGATTCCACTAACCAAACAAATTGTAAAGCACCAGAGTTAATGAGTGATGTTAGAAAATATATGACTAGTGAGAGAATTTAGTGACAGTGGAAGAATAATCGTGTTATTATCTTATTGCTTCAATAAGAAAATGTTTCATTATTTTAGGGTCTCGATCCGTTTATACTAACTGCATAATACATTACTATATTATTTCTTAATAGTAATGCTTGATCATGGGTCCATATTATGTTCCCACTTCTTTGCTCTCCTTTGTCAGTGCTTTTATTGTTCTTGTTTTTTGTAACAACCACTCGTCGTCGGTCGAGGTATAGTTCTACTTTTCCACGGATGACGTTTGGATCTTCTGCCGATGTCTTTCCCCTTGTGATGTGCGACCGAGGGTACCTCGTCCCAATCTCCTTATACACATCCGTAGTTCTTGTCTATACATGTAATGGTTATGCTTTAGCAAGTATCACTCGACTAGCCCTTCATAGTCGAAGGTACCTTGTCCTGGCCGATAGGTACAAGCCGGTGACAGGGTTATGCCTTATGAAGACATCTCCTAGTCCTTGTAAGAGTAGATATGTTTAAGGGTTCGCCCTCTAGAAGGAGTATAGTATTCTCCAGGACGGGGTATCAGTTCATCCATTACTCGCGTTATTTCCATGTGATTATTACTGTTAGTTTCTTGTTGCCACGTGTCCTAAATTTTGTGCCGATTTCTAACAATCATTGTGGCTCTTCCCAATTATTTATTTATTCAAACGGTCATGAGCCTTCATTTTCTTTTTGGCCTATAATTCGTAAATTGGCCCTTGCTAACCTATTTCATTTATATTTTATGAATTACAACAACAACTTCCATTTCGTTTTTTTTTATTTCTTTCAAACTGACATTGGAGAGGCTGACTATCGTTAGTGTTTTGTTCTTCATTTTCCCCCTTCTAATGACATATATCAGACTAAAGTAAATGTCGAATTGCTTTTATTACGTTCCTTACATTGTTGCTTTATCTTTCTTAATTAGTCTTTTAGTATTTATTAGTTTTCCTAACCCTCTTCATGGAATCCCTATAATCTTTCATTATGGGTTTCCATTCTTTTGACATAAACCTATTTGTGTCCCCCCTAGAAATGCCTAGCAAAGCATCCTCGAAGAAGTCCAAAACTGCCACAAACTCAATTATGGGCTGTCCACCGGTGGTCACAGTGGAAGACATAAAGTTGATAAATATCTAACCAACCGTATGGCAACCTCAATAGACATTTAAACCCCAAACGGCTTCGTAGGTTTGAGTAGTTTATGATTTCCATGACTCTATAATTACTAGACTTCCAGAACCTGGTGAACATCCCCATTATGTCAGGGAAGAGGAAACTTATTTATACACTATGTTGTTTGAATGAGGGCTCCGACTTCCCTTACCCAAGTTGATAAATGAATTTTTTAGGTACATTCGAATATGTCCCACGCAGTTAATGACCAATGTTAGCATTTATTGGTTAGTGTTCTACTTATTGTTCTACTTAACTCTAAATTATTAAATAAAGATATCAAGATAACCAAGTTGTTATTTTGTATCGACGTATATAAATTATTAAGAACCCCATACTACTACGTATCCACATGTAGTAAGATCGTTTCCTTTCTTGACTTTGATAAACACTCGAAGCATTCTTTTATTTTTGTTATTGTGAATTGGGAGCATCCCATTGCGAAACATAATCTCCAATTAGAATGCAGATGGATGAGTACACATAAGTCTCGAGTTGGTTTGTTTATTTAACACCATTTTTTATGTTTGTCTTCTTATTCTCTGATATTTTAGTTTTTTATTTGAAAATACAGATTCGCGGAAGTACCAGGAGCTGTGGAATAAACTATACGGTGATCACAAAGCAAGCTCGTTGGAGAGTCTTTCTAGATGCCTATAAATAGTGGGAGCTCAGGTACCCCTGCCTATTCACTCCTTTAAAACTTATCATAACTGGACTGTGGCCATTGCTTGAGATACAAATGTCTCAAGACGGAGAAGTTACCCTTACTGCTACTGGAGAGCCAGCCACTACTAAGGTCGTGAGATCCATATTGTTGGAAATAGTGAATGCCTATAACCCAATGGGTGTTGGAATAGATATCCCCGCATAAGACCTAAAGATTGGGAAGAAGGTGCTAATTCCACATCTGGAAAACAAGACCTTGTAAGGATGGTGACACGATTGAGCCGAAGCTTAAAAAGAAAAAGAAAGTCGTATGTGTTGTTGCTACAAATTATGGTTCATATACTACTCCATCGATTGTTTTATGCTATCATATTTGAGAAAGATGGGAAAACGTATGGGACAAAGTATTCCGTCTATAGGAGGGTTCGTGAGGAAGAAGAGGGTGCTAAGGAAAAATGGGACCACTGCTAGCAGACAAGAAGGTCAGGGACCAATCCCTCACTGGATTGGATAGCTTAGCCATGCTAGTTAGTGCTACCCCTCTCTGTATTCATGAATATGCTATTTCTTGTAAAGTCAGAGTAGAGGGTGGTCCGACAAGTGCCACTAAAGAGCAGACCCATCCACTTGGCTCAACCAACCATAATCGAGTTGAATCCCATGCCCCCCCCATTGTGAAAGAATTAGATGTTGAACCTTTGGCTTCGTATCTTGTGAATATCAGTAACCGTCAACCTAGTACAGTTGTAAACTCTATTGACCCTCCAAGTCTAACTGCTTCCCTTAATCATGTTGTTATAAAATATTCATCGTTGCTTGAATTAATTGATCGACCCCTTGCAGTTAGCATACCAAAGTATTCTATTCTCATGTTCCAACAACTGAAACATAGTCGTGAGATGACTCTATATAACAAGAGTAGCATGTTAGATCTTTTACAGCGTCAACTGGAGTTATGGGTGGAGGTACTTATTCTATCATTTTGTATGTTAAAGTGTTAACCTATCGAAGAATGAACCCTACTAGAATAGTCATAAGTCAATTACATAGAGTATATTGCACCACCTATAGTTGGTTTCCATATTGTACCCCAAATTTATAAATTCACATAATCAAGTACTTTATCAGATGTGTGCTTGTAGGGTAGGAACTTCACCTACTTGCTACTATCTAAAATACATATTTCACAAAAGCACAACTTCTAAACTGTTGTATCATTTAACAACCCCTGTTTACTTAGATAACTAAGTCCACTCTCAGTTAAGTTCCTTAGTCGATGATGCTACAACTTGAAAGAATCTTTAACCATACTAGACCCACTTTTTACTACTACAAAACCTCAAGAGCTAACACACGATTAGTCCTATAAGCTTTTATAACAGCCAAGAATCCTTGTAAATTCCTAAGTCTGTCGTCTCCACCCCTTTGGTAAACCCTTCATCATCTAATATCTCAATAAAAATAAGATTGCGTTTAACCTCATGTATATTCCTTAAATTATTAATTAATCTCTCAATATTTTTAGACAACATAACTCGAATCATTCCAATCCTTTTGATATCGTACAATTTATCATTCCCAACGATGATCCTTCCACCATCAAGCATTCATAGATCTTGAAACCATTGCTTATTAGAATTCATGTGAAATGATACACCCGAAACAGAACCCATTTATCCTTGTACTGGCAAGAATAAGAACTCATTAACCCATCCACGTCCTCACAATCATTATACGTCATTCTAACATCTCTGACTTCAGTTTTCTTATAGTTGTTATTCTTTCCTATCTCTATGCAGTTCGACTGATATGACATTTCTTCTTTCATATCTAACAAATTATGATTGAACCCATCAAAACCTCTTTAGATTTCAACTCACATTTTTCTCTCCTGTAACTTGAATCTATTTTTCCCGAACGACCACTCACACTGCTTTTGTTCCCCGTAGAGTCACCTTTTAAAAGAATTTTATTTTGAAGATCTTTGAATTTCATGATGCTCTTAACTTTAACCATCGTAAGGGATTCTTTCGCACAGAGGATTGAGCCTCATAAATGTTCATACTCCTTCGATAGAGAGCTCAAGGGGATGACTGTTTGATTATCTTCCTCCACCTTCACACTAACTACATTCAAGTCATGTACGATTATGTTGTTATCATCTAGATGCCTTAGGAACTATGGGTTACTATCCATTGAGAGTGTGTAAAGCAATGTTTTGCAAAGACAATAACTTTGTGAAGTACTTCTTCATGTAAAATCGTGACTAGACGATTACATATCTCTAACATTGTCTAATCTTCAAATTCCTCTCTTAGCACTTCATCTTCAAAGGTTAATATGAGAGCACTATGAGCTTTAAACAATACCATGAATCAACCTGTGTAGATTTATCATCAATAACAATCGTCGATCGTTTGTGTGTTATTTAATTCTTAACCTTAATTCTCTAGAGATTAAAATCAAGATCTGTCGGTATTTTCTAGCCTAATCTTAAGGGAACGCACTTTGCATGGCTTTCCAGTTTTCTAGGCGAGATCTACTTATCCAACCTATAAATTTGGTCGATATACTCCTTTTACTATTGCTCAATGCTCACTATACGCTTAAACAATTACACCGAGCAACAAGTAATAGAAAGCGTAATAAAACAAAATACAAAAAAACAAATTTGACGTGGTCGGATTGTGAATAAATCATACATCTATTGACAAAGAAAACTCTTTTATATATAATAAGGTTACACAAATATTCTCAAAACACAAAATGACTCAGTCACTCGTTGTAACAAAATATAACATGATTCGCAAAACTTCTTCTGTAATGTTTATGTGTCACCTCACTTATCTCTCAAAAGATTTAGTGTTATTTTACTCTCTCATGAAATATCTTCTCACATAATTGTCTTTATAATTACAGCGTAATATATCATGGTCATATCACATATTTTATAACAACATCTTCTTCCATTTATAGGTTTAAAGAAAATCATAATTCTTTATCAGACGCTCCAGATTAAAGCCCATTAATCAACAATTGAAATAGTTGATACTTCATTAATATAAAAAAGTTTTAATTAACACAATAGACCTAGTAAATAAAATAATTTTCTTTGGCAAAGTGGTGTTACGGTCTAGTTTACTTCAGTTATCTTGCTTCGATTGACCTGCTTTGACCAACATGCTTCGAATAGTATTGCTTTGACTCAACACATATTTCCTTCAACCGAATGATCAACAGTCTTGCATATATTTTATAAGCCCTTAGGACCGTTAAACATCATATAACTAAGTCATGAATCGAGCACAAGAGAGTTTCAATAGTTCTTGTCTATACATGTAACGGTATATCCAACATCTCTGTAGTCTTTCGATTATACCTCTATTAATGAGTTACTTTTAGCCTACACCTTACATAAATAATATAAAAATGTCGTATATTCATCCATCTTGTGATAAATGTTTTTACTTGTGTATGCTTTTAAGTACTATAAATGTATAATTGATTTTAATCTATTTGTATAGTTAACAATGTTTTACATTCAACCAACAAATCACCTTTTAAAACATTAAGGTTACTCGTGAAAAATGGATGACAATTATGTATGAAGCTGTAACACAACCATAAGCACAAATGCATTAATTACAGTATTAGATTTTAATATTGTGGTAAATCGGCTCATAATATTTAAAATGTTTTTCCACATTATATATAATGACATTTCGGTAAAACATTTGTACAACTATGCATGTTCATATGAAACTACCATACACTAATATTGAAAAATATTTATGTACAATTAGAAATTCGGTTAAAACAAGTCTTATGCTATTTTGGTGTTATCTTTTCTTCTAATATGAAAGACAACAAATATTGGTGATATTCGTAGTAAAAACCAAAGACTAAAATATGTAATCCTAATGATCAACTATTAAAATTTCATGATGTTATGATTAAAAAGTTAAATATCGAAACAAATATATTTTACAGTTTGGACAAGCTCTTTTGAGGAGATCTACATTTTTCAGAACACGATAAATAAAAATTGTTCACAAACATAAGGACATCAAACATACGTTTATTACATGTGATTATCATTAAAATCGGATCTTCTAGTAAAATTGTTCTAGGTTTTTTTTAGTATTACATTTTTAATTTTACCTATGAGTGTGACTGCACACTCATGATTTCAAATCTTATTGATTTTTATCGAATGTGTTATACATGATGTAAAAAACGACAACACTTTCAAATTAGTTAAATAAATCATGTGTAATAAGGCACCCATAAATCATCATAACTATTTTGAATCTTTATACTCTTGCCATATATAATCATTATAGATAGATATCAAGAAAACGCAAACCATTCGAAACAAAACCGTCCATACATCCCTAAAAGGAGTAGCTAACTTGGTGCAGTAACGTATGTTTGTGACCAAAGGGCATGACTTCAACTCCCTCTACAAACACTTTTTTGTCTGGGCCTGTCACCTTGTGTGGTTTACCTTATGGCGTTGGTTTGAAGGCTATTGCGTCAGATCGAGGGTTTACCCTATACGCACTCGTTGAGTAGCAACTGCAGGTTCCCTAAAAAAAGAAAAAAAAACGTTCATACTAGACATTATACTTAAAACAAATATTACATATTATATATAATTAAACAAAAATGGTGGTTATTGTTTCATCTTTACCAGCTTGGTTTTATGTCCATTGTTTTAACAATTTACATTAAAAATGCGTGCTTTTTAAAGAATGAAATTAATGTAATCAAATTAGTTATTGTTATTGATATTTTCAATAAAATACTAAATAAAAAGAATCCTATAAAATCTAGGATTGTCGTTGATATTAATATTTAGGAGTTTATTGATCAAATTTATTGAACTAGATATACATCTTTTACAACAAGCACTATAATTTGTAGTTAACTGTTCTTCAAACTATAACATCTGATACTGATATAATTATTGAAAAATAAAATACACAATGTTATTATTATTTTTAATTTGAACAATAAAATTTGATTTGACAATCCAATTAGTGAAGTAGGATAGGAAGAAAAAGATCTAAGAACTGCTTTCTTGCAGCCAATTCAAGGAAGATCTTTCTACATCTTATATAATCAACAACAATATAATCCAACTACTGTAAAATCGAAAAAGACATCTCATGCTTCTACTCAGCCCTTAGCAATTTCTAGCATCATGTCTTCACCAACAAGGTCTGCCACTCACCGGAATCAATAAAAGAATGAGCGTCCATCATGTCTTATCTACCAAGCTACCTCATATAAAGAGTTTCATGCACTCAATCAATGTAAAGAACCAAGAAATAGCGTTACTGAAATTTCTTATCCAGATTATGTTCCTATACCCAGTCTCAAATATAGCCCAACATATGAATATCAAGAGCCATCAATATCTCGTAGCCTTTTACAATCCCAACAATTTAAATATCCAATTAAATCTTATGCTCCACAAAACCATCAATTAAGGCTACACTGATGAACATGTGAAAATTGAGGAAAAAACAACTCAAATTTACTTCAAGGAACATAATAAGACACTCTTGGAAAGCAAAGCAAAGCCAAATCTTATTAGCAAGTACACAAAGGGCAAGTTTTCAAAAATAGCAATCCAAAATTCATTGAATCTCTAAGTTTCACTAGCCAAGCCAGTTTGGCATTTTGGGACATCAAACACTTAATTATAGAGTTTGTCATTCATGAAGATATCAATAAATTATAGTGGAAGAATGTGTGGATCATGTGCCAATTTTCTATGCCATATCTTAAATGAACCTTTTTTTTAATCCTAAGAAAGAGTCATTCATTACCCTAGTGTGGGTCTCTCTCCCCAAGCTTCCAACATTTATGTACAATATTGACACTATCAAGGTTCTTGCAAAGGCTATACGAATCCCTCTTTCTGTATCATACCCCACAAAAACCAGAAAATGTATAACTGTTGTTAGGTCTGGATCGAATTGGAAATATCCAAATCATGAATCAACAAATATGGATATGTTTTCGTACAATAAAAGGCTTCTAGCCAGGATATTCATTACAAAGAATTTCCTAGCTATTTTCATTGATGTTGTCACCTAGGTCACAGACAACAAGATTGTAGGAAATCTCAAACACTCAAAGTTCAACAACACTCTAACCCACCTAAAGATCTAAATATTACAACTAATACATTAAGCACGATAATAACAGAAAATAAATCCTAAACTAAAGTAAACAATTGTTAAAAATTCTGATTATAACAATCCAGAAATCATTCAAGAGGAAGATAAAATGATAGCACTACCAATCAAGCCTCCACTCAACATGTCAGCACAATTCTATCTAACTATACAATGATGAAACACAACTCTTAACGATCTACTCTATTAACCGGCACCAAACAAAATTGTTCAAACCCAACTAACTAAGAGATTAATATACCCTTACTTGGCATCAGAGAAGAAGAGATTGGTGAAGCTCTTCACACCTTGTCAAATGCATCACCTACTTCACCTACATAAACAAGAGAAGAAGGTAAATCCTCTAAGAAAATGTTGAACAAGAACATTAAAAAAGTCAAATACAAACAATCCAAAAATCTCTTCTCCATCAAAGCATTTCATCCAAAGGATTTGCCATGCCTAAAATTGGCTCTACTTAATGACATTAACAATCTTTTACTAGAATGCCCAGTATTGGCCTTATGTTTTGGTATAACTGAGCAATATGAATCTGATGTAGGACAAGATCTAAATCAGGCTCAATCTTGTTAACTAGGTCTCCGTAGACCCATTACTTCCGGCTTTAATAAAATTTTCATTTTGAGTTAAATATCTTAAAAATTCATTGGTTATAACTATCTTGTGTCAAAAGACCACGATCGGCGCAAACCACAACCTTCAACGGCACCATCAACGCCGACGCCTTTGCTAAACGTGATCCATCTTTATACACTAAGACGCGACCGACATGGCACAACCCATGAACTGAGCTTAACATTCCACCAACAAGAAGCCCCCGGCAGACATTCATCGAGACACACAAGAACGCATGGGAGAACCAAATAGAGACCTCCTGGACTTACGGATCTATCGGAAAACCATTGTGGTACCACAAAGGAAACGAAGAAAACCTGCCATAAGGAAAGGACACTCGAGGGACACAAATTATCTATATTATCCATCTATATGGTTAATTTTAGTCTAATTTTGGTGAGATTGCATTTCAATCTTTGACTCTCCTTAACAGATTAACATCCTTTTAATATATGAAATTGCAGGTCCATAAAAACATGATACATAACCATATATTGGTCTTGCTTTTGAAGTATAAGTGAATATATATCCCTTTGACACAATTATTTAGTTAACATATTATAAATAAACATCCATAGTTTTTTCAATAAAGTGAAAGCAAAAACAAAATATAAGATAATAAAACAACAATCGAACAAAATTAAAGCCTGATATCCTGTTGATTGCATCTGTTGTTCTGTCAAGTTGTTGTCGCTTCTGCATTATTTTGGCTGTTCTCTTGTAACTGAATTTTTTTCAGAATTTGTTCCACACGAATGATAAGATCGTCGAGATTCATCGTCCCAATAGGGATATCTTCACCCCGGCTCCAACGTATGATAGCTTCTTTCATTTCCAGCTCGCGATTCTCGTTTTCCAGCTTCTCCAACTTACTCCTCATTTTCCTTATCTTTCGTGTAAGAAAAGATTGATGATCTTCGCTTGTCATTCTACTTGGCATGTTACCAAACATGTTAAAATCGGTTAACAAACCATCAACGTTTTCTCGATCAGGCCATAGTTGCGGCTGAGAGCTATAAGGGGAAATCAAAATTGTGGAAACTTGGGTTCCACAGAGAGTACTCAGCTGACTTACTTTTCTTTTCAATCCTTCTTTTCTTTTGTTAAACGATGCTTTTCGCGCTGCATTGTTCTCGATGTAAGCGAGCTTGATTTTCCTGCGAGCCATTGATAAAGCTGCTTATAACAACAACAAAGAAAAAAAATATTTTAAAAACAGAATTGGAGAGTGTGTATTTGTTATGGTGAATTGGTTCCTTAAGGCTTTATATAGAGAAAATTATGATAATTTATTGACTCTAATATTAACTATTAGTAAAATGTGTATATTAAGGGTAGGTAAATTCAAACCTCAGTACACAGTGGTATACTCTGGACAATTTCTTTTTGTTTACGTGAGGCATTTTATTTCTTCAAATACATATTTTCAACCTATTTAGTATTTAGTATTTAGAATTTTCAATTTTATTTTATTTTTATTATTTTGAATTATTAATTTTTTATATTTTAAAAAAAAACCAAAAAATAAGACTCTTTTAACCATATCAACCCCGCGCATTAACTCTTTTAACTAAAACAAACCTCGCATTAAATCTTTTAACTAAAACAAACCTCGTAATAAGTTCTTACTCACTAATACAAGGGTTTAATACCATTTACTCACTAATACAAGGGTTTAATACCATTTAAATTGAGCATCATAGTATTATCCATTTACTATCCATAGGTTTAATACCATTTAAATTGAGCATCATAGTATTATCCATTTACTATCCATAGGTAGTATTATCCATTTACTATCCATAGTTTCACGTATTTATAAGGAAATTTATTTCACTATACTATTTACCACTTATAGTCTATCTATTTTCCACCTCAATTTGTTTCCTCTTTTCTTTCTCTCTCTTTTACCACTTATAGTCTATCTATTTTCCACCTCAATTTGTTTCCTCTTTTCTTTCTCTCTCTTTTACATGAGGCTAAAATATCCAAATAATAATAGATTATATTTTCCTTGTTTTCCTATGATTTTCATTGTTTTTTTTTCGGAGGGAACCCGCAGCCGCTACTCATAGTGCAATGAGTGCGCACAGGGTAAACCCTCAGTCTGCCACGATAGCCTGCAAACCAACACCAGAAGGTAAACCACTCAAAGTGACAGGCTCAACCGAGAAAGCGTATGTAGAGGGACTCGAACTCATGACCTTTTGGTCATAAAAATGTCATACTCAACCAACTCGGCTACCCCCTCGGGGCGTATGATTTTCATTGTGTTTTTATTTGATTTTGATGTTTGATTTTGGATTTATGTTTAGGTAAGTCGCTTTGGTTGTTTAATTAACTCTATTTTTTTTATTATTTTGAAATAGGTTATTAAACTTCTGTTTTCTTCGTGTTTTTTGGAATTCATCATATTTCTTTCATTTTGTATTTGAATTGTTGTATTGTAGTATTGTTTTAATCGTTTTTTTTTTGTATTTTTTGTGTTTGTGGAAAATCTGGTTCGAGAAACCAGTTCAAGCTTCAACGAAGAAGACAAAAATTTTGAAGATGTAAAACACGTCTATTCACTCTATTGCGAGATGCAAAACATGTTTATTGTCGGTAGTAGTAGATGTGAAACATGGTTATTTTATGTAAGATGCTAGATGCTAAATGCGCGAAACCAGACATATGATAGATGCGAAACCAAGTAAGATAATGTGAAACAAGTGTTAAATATTTTTTTTTAAATCAAATACAAAACATATCATGAATGAATCTAGTTTTGTTCCTTTTTTTTTTATAAAAACCAATGGTAATTCCGGATTTTTTGTCCGAATTACCGTTCAAAACATACGAACTTTTTAAATTGGAGTTTCGCAATCTGCAAACGAGGTACTAAATTTATCCATTTAGTATAAAATATGTTTCTATCTTGCTTCTTGGATTTATTTTTTATTTCGTTGCGGAGTTGATTGGTTCAACATATACTCTTTGTGGATGGTGCGTAACTATTGCCAGAAAATTCAATTTTCTAGAGAAACCCATAGAATGCTGAAGCTTCACAATTGGTTCAAGAGGTGTTGAATGGAATAATTTAGTATAATTCATTTTAATATTGTTTTCTTGAATATGCAAAATACACAACAAAGAAATTAGCGGTAGATTTCATTGTATAATCTACCTCTACAGTTAGTGACATGTAATTTTATTTGAGCTTCTCTTATTGTCATTTCTTTCATAATTTAATAGGATCGACATATATTCTTTAGGTATGATGAAATACTATAAAGAGAAATCAAACTTTTAGAGGAACCCAATAATAGTTGTAGCTTCGCAAACTGCAAACAGAGTACTAGATCTGTCCATTTAGTATAAAATGCATTTACAGTTAGCTTCTTTGGATTATTTTTTATTTTCTTGCAGAGTTTGTTAGCCAATATATAATCCTTATGCATTGAGAAATTCCATTGAAAAAACCAATCTTCCACGATAACTCATAGAAGATCAAAGTTTTGCGGTGTATTAAAGATGTACTAATTCTACTAATTAGAATAGTATTAATTAGAAATTCTCTAAAAAGATATCAAGTTGTCAGAGGGACCGACACATATTCAAACAACACAGCCATATGAAACATGTAATCATCAAAACTTATGTTATTTGAACCGAAATCATAAATGAAAAAACATCATAAAAGACTTCATATAAAATTTAAACGTATATGAAATCAAATATCGCATCGTGAAATATATACTAAACTAAATTAATACGAATTTGAATCAGGGCAAATATCACTTATAGTCTAAAATAATCTTGTGTCATCTTTTATTTTTGGATGACCATCTAACATGTAATATATTGAATTTTTAGGACAAAGGGATCAACGGAAAAAACCTTAATTATTTCTTTAAATTGTATGTGAATGCTTATAGTTTAGTAGAAAAATTGATATTTTCTGCTCAGGTTATGTTGAGGATAATGGCGGTAAATGGGTCTACATCTGCCAGAAATAAATGGTTATTAATATTTTAGGTGTTGTAATTATTTTATAAACCAAAATTTTACATATTACAATATGGTTATAATTATATTATTATATTTATTATTATTATTATTATGTTTTTGTTATAAATACTACAAGTGTTGATATTATGTTATAAACCAAAACCATATCTTATAATGTTAAAATATTACAAGTTTTATGGTCATAACTTTATTATTAGTTTTTAAATTTTATTATTATGACTTAGTTATAAATAGTAGTAGTGTTGTTATTATTTTTTAAACAAAAATCATACCTTATCAAACCTCAGTACACAGTGGTATACTCTGGACAAATTTCTTTTTGTTTACGTGAGGCATTTTATTTCTTCAAATACATATTTTCAACCTATTTAGTATTTAGAATTTTCAATTTTATTTTATTTTTATTATTTTAAATTATTAATTTTTTATATTTTTATAAAAAACCAAAAAAATAAGACTCTTTTAACCATATCAATCCTGCGCATTAACTCTTTTAACTAAAACAAACCTCGTAATAAGTTCTTACTCATTAATACAAGGGTTTAATACCATTTAAATTGAACATCACAGTATTATCCATTTACTATCCATAGTTAGTATTATCCATTTACTATCCATAGTTTCATGTATTTATGGAGAAATTTATTTCACTATACTATTTACCACTTATCATTTAAGACCTACCAATACCTTAAATGTCCTTAGTTAATTGTACAAAAATCTATCTATTTTCCACCTCAATTTGTTTCCTCTTTTCTTTCTCTCTCTTTTACATGAGGCTAAAATATCCTAACAATAATAGGTTATATTTTCCTTGTTTTCGTATCATTTTCATTGTGTTTTTATTTTATTTTGATGTTTGATTTTGGATTTATGTTTAGGTAAGTCGTTTTGGTTGTTTACTTAACTCGATTTTTTGATTTTTTATTATTATTTTGAAATAGGTTATTAAACTTCTGTTTTCTTCGTGTTTTTTGGAATTCATCTTATTTCTTTCATTTTGTAGTTGAATTGTTGTATTGTAGTATTGTTTTAATCATTTTTTGTGCATTTTGTGTGTTTGTGGAAAATCTGGGTCGAGAAACCAGTTCAAGCTTCAACGAAGAAGACAAAAATTTTGAAGATGTGAAGCACGTCTATTCACTCTATTGCGAGATGCAAAACATGTTTATTGTCGGTAGTAGTAGATGTGAAACATGGTTATTTTATGTAAGATGATAGATGCTAGATGCGAAACTAGACATATGATAGATGCGAAACCAAGTAAGGTAATGAGAAACAAGTGTTAAATATAAATTTTTTTAAATCAAATAAAAAACATATCATGAATGAATCTAGTTTTGTTCCTTTTAAAAAAAAACCAATGGTATTTCCGGATTTTTCGTCCGAATTACCGTTCAAAACATACGAACTTTTAAATTTTTTAATTTTACACTATAAACAAAGAAGACGGTTGAAGGTTTAACAATTTAGTATGATCCTTTTTAGATTGGTTCCTTAAATGTGCAAAACAAAGAAATTAATGACAGAGGTCGGGTAGGTGGAACCTGGCTCGAGAGTTAGTGACTCTTCGAGATATCAAATTTCAATCAAGCTTCTCTTATTATCCTTTGTTGCAAAATTTAATAGGATTAGAAGATACTCATTCAGTATGAATAAATACTATGAGAAATCAAGCTTTCAGAAGGACCCAAAAATAATTGGAGTTTCGCAAACTGCAAACGGGGTACCAAATTTATCCATTTAGTATAAAATACGTTTCCTGCTTCTTGGATTTATTTTTTATTTCGTTGCGGAGTTGATTGATTCAACATATACTCTTTGTGTATGGTGCGATTCTATTGGCAGAAAATCCAGTTTTCTAGAGAAACCAATAGAATGCTAAAGCTTCACAATTTCCCGAGGTGATGGATTTAATATTTTACTGTAATTCATTTTAATATTGTTTTCTTGAATATGCAAAATGCAAAACAAAAAAATTAGCAGTAGACTTCATTGTATAATCTACCTGGACAGTTAGTGACATGTAATTTTATTTGAGCTTCTCTTATTATCATTTCTTTCATAATTTAATAGGATCAACATATATTCCTTAGGTATGATGAAATACTATAAAGAGAAATCAAACTTTCAGAGGAACCCAATAATAGTTGTAGCTTCGCAAACTGCAAACGGAGTACTAGATCTGTCCATTTAGTATAAAATGCATTTACAGTTAGCTGCTTTGGATTATTTTTTATTTTCTTACATTTACAGTTAGCTTCTTTGGATTATTTTTTATTTTCTTACAGAGTTTATTAGCCCATAGAAGATTAAAGTTTTGCGGTGTATTAGAGATGTACTAATTCTACTAATTAGAATAGTATTAATTAGAAATTCTCTAAAAATAAATCAAGTTATCAGAGGGACCGGCACATATTCAAACAACACAGCCATATGAAACATGTAATCATCAAAACTTATGTTATTTGAACCGAAATCATAAATGAAAAAAACATCATAAAAGACTTCATATAAAATTTAAACGTATATAAAATCAAATATCGCATCGTGAAATATATACTAAAACTAAATTAATACGAATTAATACTAAAACTAAATTAATACTAAATTAATAAAATCAAATATCGCATCGTGATATCACTTATAGTCTAAAATAATCTTGTGTCATCTTTTATTTTTGGACCACCATCTAACAAGTAATATATTGAATTTTTAGGACAAAAGGATCAATAGAAAAAACCCTGTTTATTTCTTTAAATTGTATGTGAAGGCTCATAGTTTGGTAGAAAAATTAATGTTTCTGGCTCTCGTTAAAATTATTACGAGTAATCAGTTACTCAGGTTATGTTGAGTATAGTGGCGGTAAATGGGTCTACATCTGCCAAAAATAAATTGTTATTAATATTTTAGGTGTTGTAATTATTTTATAAACCAAAATTTTACATATTACAATATGGTTATAATGATATTATTACATTTTGAATATTATTATTATTATGTTTTGGTTATAAATACTACAAGTGTTGATATTATATTATAAACCAAAATCATATCTTATAATCTTAATATATTACAAGTTTTATGGTTATAACTTTATTATTACTTTTTAAATATTATTATTATGACTTAGTTATAAATAGTAATAATGTTGTTTTTATTTTTTAAACCAAAATCATACCTTATCATGGTAAAATATTGCAAGTTATAGGGTTATCATTTTATTATTACAATATGTTTTCTTACGAGACCTGAACCTACCACTAGTACTTCCACCACTATTTTCAAGTTTTCTTCGTGTTTTTTGGAATTCATCTTATTTCTTTCATTTTGTAGTTGAATTGTTGTATTGTAGTATTGTTTTAATCGTTTTTTGGTGTATTTTTTGTGTTTGTGGAAAATCTTGTTCGAGAAACCAGTTCAAGCTTCATTGAAGAAGACAAAAATTTTGAAGATGTAAAACACGTCTATTCACTCTATTGCGAGATGCAAAACATGTTTATTGTCGGTAGTAGTGAATGTGAAACATGGTTATTTTATGTAAGATGCTAGATGCTAAATGCGCGAAACCAGACATATGATAGATGCGAAACCAAGTAAGATAATGAGAAACAAGTGTTAAATATAAATTTTTTTAAATCAAATACAAAACATATCATGAATGAATCTAGTTTTGTTCCTTTTTTTATAAAAAACCAATGGTATTTCCGGATTTTTTGTCTGAATTACCGTTCAAAACATACGAACCTTTTAAATTGGAGTTTCGCAATCTGCAAACGAGGTACTAAATTAATCTATTTAGTATAAAATACGTTTCCATCTTGCTTCTTGGATTTATTTTTTATTTCGTTGCGGAGTTGATTGGTTCAACATATACTCTTTGTGTATGGTGCGTACCTATTTCCAGAAAATTCAATTTTCTAGAGAAACCCATAGAATGTTGAAGCTTCACAATTTGCTCAAGAGGTGATGAATCTAATAATTTAGTATAATTCATTTTAATATTGTTTTCTTGAATATGAAAAATACAAAACAAAGAAATTAGCGGTAGATTTCAGTGTATAATCTACATCTACAGTTAGTGACATGTAATTTTATTTGAGCTTCTCTTATTTTCATTTCTTTCATAATTTAATAGGATCGACATATATTCCTTAGGTATGATGAAATACTATAAAGAGAAATCAAACTTTTAGAGGAACACAATAATAGTTGTAGCTTCGCAAACTGCAAACAGAGTACTAGATCTATCCATTTAGTATAAAATGCATTTACAGTTAGCTTCTTTGGATTATTTTTAATTTTCTTGCAGAGTTTGTTAGCCAATATATAATCCTTATGTATTGAGAAATTCCATTGAAAAAATCAATCTTCCACGATAACCCATAGAAGATTAAAGTTTTGCGGTGTATTAAAGATGTACTAATTCTACTAATTAAAATAGTATTAATTAGAAATTCTCTAAAAAGAAATCAAGTTGTTAGAGGGACCGGCACATATTCAAACAACACAGCCATATGAAACATGTAATCATCAAAACTTATGTTATTTGAACCGAAATCATAAATGAAAAAACATCATAAAAGACTTCATATAAAATTTAAACGTATATGAAATCAAATATCGCATCGTGAAATATATACTAAACTAAATTAATACGAATTTGAATCAGGGCAAATATCACTTATAGTCTAAAATAATCTTGTGTCATCTTTTATTTTTGGACGACCATCTAATAAGTAATATATTGATTTTTTAGGACAAAGGGATCAACGGAAAAAAATCTGATTATTTCTTTAAATTTTATGTGAATGCTCATAGTTTGGTAGAAAAATTGATATTTCCTGCTCAGGTTACGTTGAGTATAGTGGCGGTATATGGTTCTACATCTGCCAGAAATAAATGATTATTAATATTTTAGGTGTTGTAATTATTTTATAAACCAAAATTTTACATATTACAATATGGTTATAATTATATTATTACATTTTTGAATATTATTATTATGTTTTGGTTATAAATACTACAAGTGTTGATATTATGTTATAAACCAAAACCATATCTTATAATGTTAAAATATTACAAGTTTTATGGTTATAACTTTATTATTACTTTTTAAATTTTATTATTATGACTTAGTTATAAATATTAGTAGTGTTGTTATTATTTTTTAAACCAAATCATACCTTATCATGGCAAAATATTGCAAGTTAGAGGGTTATCAATTTATTATTACAATATGTTTTCTTACGAGACCTGGACCTACCACTAGTACTTCCACCACCACTTTCATAGGAGAATAGTATTTTAATGTGAGAGGAGTCTCTCGGAAAATCATCCATCGCATTGTGATCTACGTTAGCGGGTTGGTGAACACTAGTATTTTATACGTTTTAGAGCCATTTTAAAACTTAAAACAACTTTTTTTTTAAATATGCAATCAAATAATAATCGAAACTAATATCACAATTTATAAAAACTAAATTTAGACTAATACTTATTAATATCACAAATGAAAATAAATTATTTAAGTTTTTTTTTAAAATAAAAATAAACAAATAACAACTAATATAAACCACTATGACAAGCAAATAACTTTATAAATTATACGGAACGATTAATTCAGCTAGTGTAATGTATAATAAGTAACTAACGTGTAGAACTAGAGTTTCTAAAATAAGTAACTAATGCTTTCGTAGAATTTTGTAGAAGAGGTAAAGAGATTTAGAGTACTATTGAGAGATGGTGATTTTGGGATTGAGTTTCTAGCTTATTTATAAGGAAGATTAGAAAAAAATTGAACTGAATATGGATATTTGGATCCAAAACCCGCATATCCGGACATTCAAATCCGGATATCCCGATTTGGACTGTATATCTTTTTCTGTTATTAACTGAAATAACGTGGTTTGTCTAACAAGGGCATTGGCACAGTTGGCTAGCACGTTGGTCTCGTTGTTAAGACATCTCAAAAAATATCGATTGAAAGGTATATATAATTACAATATATATATATATATATATATATATATATATATATAATTACAATATAATTATATATATATCGATTGAAAGGTATATATAATTACAATATAGTATTTAAAAAATAAAATATTTTAGATGTCTAATTTTTTTAGATATTATTTAATATTTACCTAATAATAAATAAAGCATCAATTATATTTAAATATAATCAAACAATACCAAATAATATTACAAGAATCTTGTCTACTATGAAGAAATCTTAATTATAGAATTCTGATTTAGTTAAGACAAACAATTTTTTTTATATAATCGTATAAATATTTTACAAATATAATATCTTAAAATACAATGAGATGTCTAATAGATATATATTATTTGATATCTACGAAATATTCCATAAATATTTAAAATATATATATTACAATTATCTTGTTTACGATATCACAATTATATAATTTCCATTATATCAACCTAATATTAATAAAATATCTATAATATCTAAATATAATCAAACAATGTACAAAAATTACAAATATCTTGTTTACCATATACATATCTTAATTATAAAATTTCGATTTACTTAAGACATACAAATTGTAATACATATTTTGTATCTAGAATACTAACCCAATTATTTTTTGCTAATAATATAATTATTTTATATAATATAATATTTAAATTAAAATACAATATAATAAATATGATATTATTTAGTTTATATTATACATGTTTTAATTATTGAAATTATCTTAATTATTGAAATTATCTTAATTATTGAAATTAGTTTTAAATAATATAATGAAATACTTAACAAACACGGTTTTAAATAGATAACTTGTGAAACTCGCGTTTAAAACTTTTAAATGGGTACCCGTTACCTATCAGGCAAGTACATATATTCGTGGTTCCGGTTGGTAGGCTTCACTAGTTGAGTAGATTTTAATTAAGTGAACGAGTCATCAAATGCTCTAAATAGCCATTAATTGTATTAATGAGTAATTATTTATTAGATTTTTTTATTTTAATTTAATAAAACTAACGGGCTAAACAATTCAAACTATAGATTTGGTACAGTTCTCTCAAAATATTTATTTTGTGTTTTTCTATTATTGTAAAATAAAAATAATGTAAAAAGATACATAAATTGTGAGAATAAAATTTGTTTTTAAGAATTGTATTTTTTTAAATAGTTATTTTTTAAACAAATATTTCATTAAACTACCATAGTGGTTATTGATTCGTCTTTATCGGCTTGATTTTATCTCAATTTTTTAACATTTTACATTAAAAATACGTGTTTAGTAAAGAATGAATTTAATGCAATCAAATTAGTTAATGTTATTATATTTTTAATAAAATATTAAATAAAAAGATACTCTAATATCGTGGATTGCCGTTGATATAATATTTAGGAGCTTATTGATCAAGTACCGGTAAATACCTTCTCAACTATGTTATTACCCGGCGGTACCCGCTTTTTGGATAGTGTAACAAGGTACCTCGAACTGAAATTTGGACAAAAATACCCCCGACTAAAAATAGGCGCGCTGGTTAAAAAAAAAAAAAAAAAAAAAAAAAAAACTGGTACAATTCTCAAGATGCGAATTGCTTGCAAATTCTCAGGATGCGAATTGCTTGTAATTTCTGAACGATTCTCATGATAAGATGCGAATTGCTTGCAATTTCTGAACGATTCTCATGATAAGATGCGAATTGCTTGCAATTTCTGAACGATTCTCATGATAAGATGCGAATTGCTTGCAAATTTCTGAACGATTCTCATTATAAGATGTGAATTGCTTACAACTTTCAGGATTTCTAAACAACTAAAAAAAAAACTGGTACAATTCTCAAGATGCGAATTGCTTGCAAATTCTCAGGATGCGAATTGCTTGCAATTTCTAAACGATTCTCATGATAAGATGTGAATCGCTTGCAATTTCTGAACGATTCTCATGATAAGATGCGAATTGCTTGCAATTTCTGAACGATTCTCATGATAAGATGCGAATTGCTTGCAAATTTCTGAACGATTCTCATTATAAGATGCGAATTGCTTGCAACTCTCACGATTTCTGAACAACTAAAAAAAAAAAAAAAAACTGGTACAATTCTCAAGATGCGAATTGCTTGCAAATTCTCAGGATGCGAATTGCTTGCAATTTCTGAACGATTCTCATGATAAGATGCGAATTGCTTGCAATTTCTGAACGATTCTCATGATAAGATGCGAATTGCTTGCAATTTCTGAACGATTCTCATGATAAGATGCGAATTGCTTGCAAATTTCTGAACGATTCCCATGATAAGATGCGAATTGCTTGCAACTCTCAGGATTTCTGAACGATTAAAAAAAAACTAGTATGAAAAAAAAACTAGTATGAAAAAAAAACTGGTACAATTCTCAAGATGCGAATTGCTTGCAACTGGTGAAATTTTATTTTAAAAAAAAATCAAAAAATATCATCAATGGATCTAGTTTTGTTCATTTTTTAAAAACAAAAGTGATGGTACTTTCATTTATTTTTTTCGAGCTCCGGTTCGAAAGATACGGATCTTTTAAAAATAAAATTAAAGGAAAAGTAAGAAAGAGAAGGAAAAAGAAGGAAAGAGAAGGAAATAGAAATTTTGGTTACGTGGCTATTCCTGTTCATGAATAGTGAGGGTAGTTAGGGTATTAAAATAAAGTTAGGTACTATGTCACAATTAGGTAGTTGAGTTGGGTATTAAGTAACAATTGATCAAACCTTGGGTGGTAAGTGACAATTGAATAGTTGAGTAGGTACCTTTGGTACAATTTCCCTTTTATTTAACAAGTTATACGTCTTTTACAACCAGAACTACAATTTGTAGGTAATTATTATTTAAACGGTAACATTTGACAATGATATAATTACTGAAAAATAAAATACACGTTATTAATTTTAAATTTAATTTAAACAATAAAATTTGATTTCACAATCCAATTAGTGGAATAAGAGAGGAATAAAAAGATCTAAGAACCGCTTTTTTCCTCTTATATGATGAACAACAATATAATCAAACTATGGTGAAATCGAAAAAGACATCTCATCCTTCTAGTTAGCCCTTTTCAATCTCTACCAATATCTCTTCACCGACAAGTTCTGTCACTCACCAGAATCAGTAAAAGAATGAGCGTTCATCATGTCTTATCTACCACGCTACCTCATATAAAGAGTTTCATGCACTCAATCATATAAAAAAACAAGAAATAACATTGCTGAAATTTATTATCAAGATTATGTTCCTATACCCACTGTCAGATATATCCCAACATATGAACATCAATAGCCATCGCTATCTCATAGCCTTTTACAACCCCAACAATTTAAATATCCAATTATATCTTACGCTCGATAAGACCATCAATTAAGGACTACACTCATGAAAATGTGAAAATCGAGGAACAAACAACTCAAGTTTACTTCAGGGAACATCATAAGAGAATCTTGGAAAACAAAGCAAAGACAAATCTTATCAGCAAGTTTACAAAAGGCAATCCTTCAATAATAGCAATCCAAAATTCATTGGATCTCTAGGATTCACTAGCTAAGTCAGTCTGGCATTTTGGGATATCAGACACTTAATGATAGAGTTGGTTATTCATAAAGATATCAAGAAATTATAGTGGAGGAATGTGTGGATCCAAGGCCAATATTCTATGCGAATTCTTTAATGAATGTTTTTTTAATCCTAAGAAATAGTCATTAATTACCCTGGTGTGGGTCTCTTTCTCCAAGCTTCCAGCATTTATGTATAATATTGACACTATCAAGGTTCTTGCAAAGGCTATAGGAAGCCCTCCTTGAGTATGATACCCTAGAAAAACCAAAAAATGTATAACTGTTGTAAGTTCTTGATCGAATTGGACAAATCAAAATCATTCATCAACAAATATGGGTATGTTTTCGTACAACAAAAGGTCATGTATGTTGCCACCTCGGTCATAAACAACAAGATTATAGAAAAGCCCAATCACTCAAAGTTCAACAACACCCTAACCCACCTAAAGAACTAGATATTACAACTAATACAGTAAGCAGGATGATAATAGGAAAAAAATCCTAAAATGAAGTAAATAATTATCAAGAATTCTGATAATAACATTCCACAAGTCATTCAAGAGGATGATAACAAGTATGGTTAATATGATATCACTATCAATCAAGCCTTCATTCAACATGTAAATATAATTCTATCTAAAGATACGAGGATGCAACACAAACCTCAACGATCTACTCTATTAACTAGCACCAAACAAGATTGTTTAACCGCAACTAACCAAGAGACTAATATACCTTTGCTTGTCACTAGAGAAGAATAGATTGGTGAAACTCTTCACACATTGTCAAATGCATCACCTTTTTCACCTATAGAAACAAGTAAAAAAGGTAAATCCTCAAAGAAAATGTTGAGCAAGAACATTAAAAAAAACTAATACAAACCATCAAAAGTCTCTTCCCTATCAAAACATTTCATCCTAAATGATATGGGAGGCCTAAAGTTGGCTCTACTCAATAACATCAACAATCTTCTAATAGAATGCAAAATATTGGCCTTATAATTCAGGATAACTGGGTAATATGAATTTGATGTAGGCCAAGATCTAAATCAAGCTCAATCTTGTTAACTAGGCCTCTGTAGACCTATTTCTTTCAGCTTTAATAAAATTTTCATTTTGAGTTTAAAAAGATATATATTTTTTTATTCGGCAGTCAGAAATATCTTAAAAATTCATTGGTTATAACTTTCTAGTGTTCAAAGACCACGGTCCTCGCAAACCACAACCTTTAACGGGGCCATCAATACCGACGCCTTTTCTAAACGTAATCCATCTTTTTACACTAAGACGCGACCGACATGGCACAACCAATGAACTGAGCTTCACATTCCACCAACAAAAATCCCCTGGCAGACATTCATCGAGACACACAAGAACACCTAGGAGAACTGTTATAAAATACTATGCAATTATCACAAAATGTCTCAAGCACATAATATATGCGAATGAAAGATTTAAATGAAACACATGATTTAACGTGGTTTGACAATTGTCTACGTCCACGGGCGCCGCCAGAGAAAAGAGTTTCACTATGATAGAAAAGGTTACAGATTTCAGACTGTGTTTTGTGTCGCCCTAGTAATCTATTTATAGGGAATTAATAGACTTACTAGACTATGGGCCTAATGGGCTCATACCACAAGACTAACTCAAGTGATTGGATCCAATCACTATCACAACACAAAACTGTACTGCCGGACACAGTACACTGTCAAGGCACTATTCGACTCATTCACAACAAATCTTCCCCTTGAGGCGAATATCCTTTCTTCACTATCAACAAAGAATCTTCTCTTCTTCTGACTCACCAAATGCCCTTAAGGCATTCACTCTATAGTGCGAACACCGATCCAGTTTAGGCACCCCTTAAACTTTTAAAATGATACTACCTTGGTCATTATATCTGCTGGATTATCGTGTGTAGACACTTTCTTCACATCCACAATTCCCTTTGATATTATATCACGAACAAAATGATACCTGACATCTGTGTGCTTTGTACGCTCATGGTAAATCTGGTTCCCTGTAAGGTGTATGACGCTTTGACTGTCACAAAACACTTTTGTAGTACTCATATCCAAGCCCAAATCTACCACCAAACCTTGCAACCATATTGCTTCTTTAACTGCTTCTGTTACCGCCCTGTGCTCTGCCTCTGTTGTAGACAAAGCTACAGTAGCTTGCAACTGTGCTTTCCAACTGACCGCACTCCCAGCTAGAGTATATACATATCCTGTCAGAGATCTTCTTTTATCCATATCACCTGCAAAATCAGAATCAACAAAACCAACCAATGATTCTGCAACATCATTCAGCGATTCACCAATATCGGTTTTGTTAAAAGTTAAGCCAACGTTCACAATATTATTTTGAAGAGATTCAATATCTTCCCCCATAGCACCAATCCATCGATCTGCCTCTGAACTCGCTATAGCTTCTCTGTAGCTACTAGGTTCCTGCATCTCAACTTCTTCTGCAACTGATAGAGCATATGAAACTAGGTTCGCATACCTTTTTGGAAGTCTGATATCTCTTCTTTCTCTGCCCAATGCTATGCTATAAGGTTGTTGTTTTGGTTCAGGCGCATCATCGTCACTATCATCCGATGCTGACGCTTCACCTCCTGATTCTGGATCCACCTCAGAACCACTTGAATTATTCGACCTGCTAGGAACTGATTCTACTTCAAGCTCCACCTGTTTACTCACAACCGATCCTGATTCGACCATTTCTCCTACTTCCTTCTGACTGTCTATAGAAGCAAACTCATTAAAAGTAACGTCCCTACTGATGAGAAAACCTGGAGACTTTGGAGAGGTACACCATAACCTATATTCCTTCAGTCTAGTAGCATATCATAGAAATATGCATCTCTTTTCCCTCGGCTCAAGTTTACCATCTCTCACATGAGCATACGTAGGACAACCGAACACCCTCAAATGTTCATAATCAGCCGACGATCCAGACCAAATCTGAAAATGAGTTTTACAATCAATAGTCGTTGATGGATACCGATTCACCAAGTAACACGCTGTATTGATAGCTTCAGCCCAAAAATCCTTTCCCACACCGGAATGTGAGAGCATACTTCGTACCTTATCACAAAGCATTATGTTCATTCTTTCTGTGACTCCATTATTTTGTGGTCTTCTAGAACAAGTGCGATGGCGCACTATTCCCTCACCTTCGCAGAACTCGTTGAACTCACGACTGCAATATTCTAACCCATTATCTGTCCTAAGACGTTTGATTTTTCTTCCTATTTGCTTCTCAATCATCGTCTGCCATTTGACAAAGGTTGAATATGCTACATCTTTCGTTTTCAGAAAGTAAACCCACACCATCCTTGAATAATCATCGATCAAACTCATGTAGTATCTGGCTCCGCTCTTGGATGGAATTCTGTTTGGACCCCAAAGATCTGAGTGAATGTAGTCCACTGTGCCTTTTGGTCTTTCTTACAGCCGATTTGCTGAATTTGACTCTAGTTTGTTTACCAAACACACAGTGCTCACAAAATCCCAATGATTATGCTTTATACCCTTTCAACAAATCTCTCTTTCCCAAAACAACTAATCCTCTGTCACTCATGTGACCACGCCAATGCCACAACTTATTTTGATCCTGGCTACTTTGGCTATTACTCCCTGATGATGCTACTGCAGCATCGGCCATAACAACACTCCCCTGGAGAATGTAAAGACCCTTCTGCAAACTGCCTTTCATTCATACCATTGAGCCTTTGGTCACTTTGATTACACCATTTTCTGCATGGTACTTGTAACCCCGAGAGTCTAGAGTCCCAAGAGAAATCAGGTTTCGTTTTAACCCAGGAACATGCCAGCACGTCAAGATTCTAACAACCCCGTCAAGCAATCTGATTCTGACGTTACCAATACCACCAACAGTCAACGAATGATTGTTCCCTAAATAGACAGTTCCCTGCATTGGCTTGTACGTATCAAACCACTGCTTGAACTGACACATATGATATGTAGCGCCAGTATCAAGTACCCAAGAGTTTTTCCCAAAGTCTGAACTCACGGACAATACATCTCCTTTACCACTATTTTCACTATCGTCGGAATCGTTCACACCTTCAACAATGTTTGCTGCATTTTCCTTTTGATTTCCCTTCTTACCATTCAGTTTTAGACAATCTCTCCTATAATGACCCTGCTCACCGCATTCATAACAGTTTGAGTGCTTCACCCTTGACTTGGACCTCCAGTTCTTCCTTCTTAAAGAACTCGCTTTGCTTTTAGATCTTCCCCTAGTCATAAGACCTTCCTCTTCAGCTTGATTGTCTGGCTGCAACTGTCTCATTTCTTTTGATTTCAGTGCCCCTTTGACATCTGCTAGCGATAACTTATCCTTACCATACATAATGGTATCTATAAAGTTTTCATAGGGAGCTGGTAACGATCCCAATACAAACAAAGCTTGATCCTCATCCGCAATATTGATATCTATGTTCTCCACGTCCATTATAATTGATTTAAAATTATCTAGGTGCTCTGTTATGGACATACCTTCTTTCAATCTGAAATCATACAAACGTTTCTTCAATTATAATCGGTTTACTACGGATTTCTCTGAGTAAATATCTCCTAGCTTTTTCCATGCGCAGGAAGCAGTCTTCTCCCCACTAATCTCGCGAAGCACATTGTCTTTCACACTCATTAAAATTCAGCACAAAGCCCTTTCTTGAATATCTTGTTTCTCCTCTTCTTTCATCTCTTCGGGTAACTTATTTTCCACAGGCTTCCACAGCACTTGCAGTACCAATGAAGATTTCAGTTTAATCTTCCACAACGCAAAGATGGATCCCCCATCCAATTTTTCAATCATGTATTTCTTTGGTGTAGACGCCATTGTGAAACCCTAATTGCAAAAGCCCTAATTTCACCATGTGGCTCTGATACCAATTTTGTTATAAAATAATATGCAATTATCACAAAATGGCTCAAGCACAGAATATATGCGAATGAAAGATTTAAATGAAACACATGATTTAACGTGGTTCGAAAATTGTCTACGTCCATGGACGGCGCCAGAGAAAAGAGTTTCACTATAATAGAAAAGGTTACAAATTTCAGATTGTGTTTTGTGTCGTCCGAGTAATCTATTTATAGGGAATTAATAGACTTACTAGACCATGAGCCTAATGGGCTCATACCACAAGACTAACTCAAGTGATTGGACAATATCACTATCACAACACAAAACTGTACTACCTGACACAGTACCACTGTCAAAGCACTATTCGACTCATTCACAACAAGAACGAAGTAGAGACCTCCGCGACTTACGGATCTATCAGAAAACCATTGTGGTACTACAAAGGAAACGAAGAAAACCTTCCATAAGGAAAGGACACTCGAGGGACACAAATTATCTATATTATCTATATATATGGTTAATTTTAATCTAATTTTGGTGAGATTGCATTTCAATATTTGACTATCCTTAACAAATTAACATCCTTTAAATAAATGAAATTGCAGGTCCATACAAACATGATACATAACCATATATTGGTCTTGCTTTTGAAGTATAAGTGACTATATATCCCTTTGACACAATTATGTAGTTAACAGATTATAAATAAACATCCATAGTTTTTTAATAAAGTGAAAGCAAAAACAAAATATAAGATAATAAAACAACAATAGAACAAAATTAAAGCCTGATATCCTGCTGATTGCATCTATTGTTCTTTCAAGTTGTCTGTCGCTTCTGCATTATATTGGTTGTTCTCTTGTAACTAAATTTTCTTAAGAATTCGTTCCACACAAATGATAAGATGGTCGAGATTCATGGTCCTAATAGGGATATCGTCACACCGGCTCCAAAGTATGATAGCTTCTTTCATTTCCAGCTCGCGATTATCTTTTGCCAATGATGCATTCTCTTTTGCAGATGATGTATATGACGCGGTAGAAATAGAAGAAGAAGCAGCTAATCCTAATCTAAGGGTAACATGATGAAACCCTAATCTAAGGGTAACGAAGATTGAAATTTTTAGAGATAAAAAATATATTATTCCAAAAACTACAAATAACTTAAGGTATATGAAGCTTTATATAAGAGCTTGTCAAAACCCTAAATTAGAATATAATAAAATAAAGTAAATATTCTAAATTAAAATCAAATCAAATCTTAATATAATTATATTTGATTTGAATAATATAAGATATTTGAATTAAATAAAATTAAAATAAAAAAGTTTATGTTTGGACTTTCTGGGCTACATATTCGTCCTCGAATTCACAGCACTATCACCATCAACAACCAAAATTATTTTATTTTATTTTTTTCAATTGTTACGTTGTGAATTATAATTGTTGACATTATCGGAAAAGATAAATTCTTCTCGAGTGTTCCTTATTCGAAGTCACATTAACGCTATCCAGTTGATGAAAAAAATTGGTTTTGAAAACCTTTTTATAGCCTGAAGACAACATCCCTATGTCGAGTTCATAAAAAATGGTTTTGAAAACCTCTTCATCGCTTGAGACAACATCTCGATAAGCAATTTTTACCTTGATTCGACGATTGGTAGACAATTTAAACTCTTTCAGTAATCGGTCAATACGATCGTCATTAAAACGGTTGGTATGCCCCCTCATACTCAAACGATCTTCCCGATCTTCATGACCATATATGTTATTCTCTTCTTTAAACCTTGAATCAGAATAGCCAGACTTTAGAAACATGCTTCCCCATAGCAGGAACTGTGGCTCTGATACCAAACTGATAACGCGATGGAAATAGAAGAAGAAGCAATGATATATGAAACCTTAATCTAAGGGTAACGTGATGAAACCCTAATCTAAGGGTAACAAAGATTGAAATTTAACGAAAAAATTAGAGAGAAGTTTCTCTCTCTAGTAAGAAAACACTTTGCCTTTCTTCTAGACGCTTTTTCACCCGACTCTCTCTCCTCCTCCTTTCTCAACCTAATTTTATTCTTGATTTTACACTAATCACTACTGTTTCTTCCGAATCATACATCTTCTCCAAGAATAAACAAAGATTTTCTGGACGATTTATGCTTTTGGTAAATCAAACGATCCCACGATAGATTAATCCAGATTCCGTTCATATTATAAGTTGGAATGATTATTATTAATTTTTATATTTAAATGGAAGATTCACCACAAGATAATATTGAGAGAGTTCTAGTTCATAAGAAGACATAAAATTTTCAAAGACGAAGTGATTCAAAAGATTCCGATAAGAATGTTGTTCGATCTCTAATTTCTTCATTGGAGGATCTAGCAAAACGTAATGTTCAGGAAGTTCTGGCCGGCGAGAAGAAAACTGTACTCAAGAGAAGACGAAGTGCTTCTAAAATTTCCAGTATGAGTGTAGATTGTGTTATTGCTTCTCCTAGCGCTATAGTTCCGTTCGATCCACCGGTGACTAGAGAAATGTTGTTCAATGTTGATACTTGTGATGATGAACGAGAACTAAGCGATGAACAAGAGGATACAAATAAATATCGAAACATCATTGTTGTTCGTGAAGCAGGTAAACTACTCTTAACTGCCTCCGACGAACAGATTGTTGTTTCTACTTGTTTCGATTTTTCTTCTCCGGCGACTGTTGCTACTGGTGTTCCATTGTTAAGGCAAGGTGCGAAATCAGTTCATGGAAAATTCGGGCAAATAAATAAATAGAAGAATAAAAAACTAGCTCTGACGCCTGCAGATCTGTCTTTGGAATCGTTCTTGGCAAATCAAAGTATTGTGGCGAACTCTCCATCGAAAGAGGTAACAAAATCTGTAAACGAAACCTTTTCCGGTGACCAGAATGTTGCT
Organism: Limnanthes douglasii subsp. nivea; assembly: GCA_036936605.1. Taxonomy (NCBI): domain Eukaryota; kingdom Viridiplantae; phylum Streptophyta; class Magnoliopsida; order Brassicales; family Limnanthaceae; genus Limnanthes; species Limnanthes douglasii. The sequence continues at coordinate 302,280,629 of JAUPFV010000001.1, forward strand.
ACCAACGTGCACGAAAATTTGTCGGCGTATTTAAGTGGGTTCTGTAACGGACGAGACGAATTTATGGAAGAATCGGTTGCATTCAACTTTGGAAATAGCAGTTTAAATGGACGAAAAAAAAGGAATTGATGTAAATGAAGAAAATTTGAATGAGAAAAGAAACGGTTCTCGTGAAGGTAACAGTTCAATTACGGTAGAAAAGGAAACTGCATTGGAAGGTAACGGTTCACTTAATGCTTTTAAAAATGTGAACGTGCATGGGAATAATTATGGAAAGGGAACAACTAAATTTAAAACTAATATAACCTTTGACGACCTGCATGGAGGAAAAGATAACAATTCAATAAATTTGAATTCAATTAAAGGAAATTTGAATTTGAATTCAAATGGAAATGACGTTAATTCTTGTAAAGCGCATGAAGAAAGAAATGGTTCTCTTCAAAAGAACGTGCGAAAGGTAAGTAACTCCTGTAATGTTAGTAAAGAATCAGGCCCATTAAATGCACAACGCAAAAGAGAAGACCGATTTTCTTCTTTTCAAATAAGTAACGTCAAAGCTAATGATATTAGTAAAGAAGGTAATTTTTCTAGAGAAGCAAAATGGAAATAATGGACCAGCGGCATAAAATCCTAGTAATGTAGAGCAGAGGTCCCCATCATATAAGAATTCTCATAATCCTTCTGCCATTCCTACAACAGAGACTCCTCCTTCCGCCATTCCTACTAAATCATTCTCCAGCTTATTCCAAGGTTCTCGTTTAGGTTCAAAAGGCCTCAAGCTCCAATTTATCCCTCCTCCTTCAGATGATGGCGATATCATCCATGATCCGGCAGATGAAATTCCGTTCATCGAAAGTTGGGGCCATTGTCTTATCGGATGCTTCACCGGCAAGTTCATGGGGAAAATTGTTCTTGATACTATTGTCAAAATATGGGGTGTTAATTGCAAAACTTAGCCGTAAGGAAACGAATGGACGGTTTTTAAATTCCTCACCGAATCAGATCTGCTCCATGTGCTCGCTAATTGACCCTACATTACTTATGGTAAAACTCTCATGCTTACAAGAATTGATAAAGATGTCATGCTGACAGATGATTTGTTCACAACAATTCCAACATGGATAGTGCTAAATGATATCCCTCTCAGCATTTGGAGTGAAACAGGTTTAAGTAAGATTTCTTCAAAGATTGGTACGCCTCTCTTTACTGATCAATTTACATGCGAAAATACTTGGATGAAGTATGCTAGAATTCTAGTGGAAATTGATGTTAGTAAAAAACCAATTACGAGTTTTGGTGTGAGGCTTCCCTGTGGTAGGCGATATAATCAATATGTTATCTACGAAAATTACCCACTGTTTTGCTATGTGTGTCAAAAATTTGGACACAATCACTCTACTTGTCCATCTACAAAGCAGGTAGAACTAAAATCAGCGAGAAGCAGAAAGAAACCTCGACACGACCATCACGGGCCGCTCAAAACCTACGCAAGAATGCAAGTGACATGACAAGTGGCCCCAGAGGTAATCCTATCACTTCTACACCATCTCAGAAAGTCACCGTTAACCCCATTGCACGCCCCAGATCATCTGAAATTGCCACCCCCTTTATTGGAGATGAGATGAAGAACACCAATAAACAACACGTCTGTTCAAATAATACTGACTACTTGCCTAGCGGAATCAGCCCCCTAGTTGACACACCGATGACTTATGTTAATGACCGGGAACCCATATTTTGCCATCCGCAAGACAAAGATGAAACCATACCTTTCACCAGCAACGCAGATGATCCATCAACCGTTCCATGGGAAAAAGTACAAAGCAAACGATCAAAGAAAAATGCGAGGCACGGAGTGCCCACAAACTCCTTGGTTGATAAATGAAGATACTTATTTGGAACATTAGGGGCCTATGTGGGAGTGCAGATCGAGGCGCTTCTGTTTCCATGGTTTTTAAGCTCGTTAAACAAAACATTTTTCCCATGTTTTGCCTCTTAGAAACTAAATTCTCGCAAGAACGTTTAGATAATTTTATGTCTTCTCGTTTCATAAGTTGGAATCATGTTTCTAATCTTGATGTTATAAATAGAGGATGCATTGTTGTTGTTTGGGATGCTAGTAGGGTGGCATGTACGGTGATTGAAATTGGAAGACAACATATCCACTTTCAAGTCCATCGCAACGTCACTCGAGAAAATATTTATGTTACGTTTGTTTACCCTTTGTATACTATACCACAAAGGAGAGTTGTTTGGGAGCACCTAACCACCATAGAGGCCAACATTCGTTTACCTTGGATGATTACGGGAGATTATAACACATATTGTGCTCCAGGAGACCAAATTGGGGCTGTCCCACTTCGAAATGGTGAGTTAATTGATTTAAATAATTTCCGGATATCTCACGGTCTTGTTGATGCTCCTTCCACAGGTCCTTTCTTTACTTGAAAAAATGTACTGTTTGGGCCAAGCTTGATCGAGTCCTTATAAACCATGGGTGGAGTGATAAAGATCTCTTATGCAAAGCCACATTCCTTCCGATGGAACCCGTTTCCGATCATTGTCCAGTTATTACCTCGATTATTCGAGATTTTCAGCATGGTTGTCGGACCTTCAAATTCTTCAACATGTGGCTTGATCATCCAAGATTTTCTAGCACTGTAGAAAGTTTATGGGGTCAGTCTATTGATGGTACGAAGCAGTATATACTTGCGCAGAAGTTGAAATCCTTAAAGCGTCCGTTAAGAGATTTCAATAGAGCTGAGTATGGTGGCATTCTAGAGCGTACATCTATTGCAAATTCGGCCTTTAAAGAGGCTATCTCCTCACTCATGGTTAATCCTGATAATGTTTCTTTGAAAGAAGAGGTACATAGATTACAGGATCGTGCAAATTTCCTTCTTAACAGAGAAAAGAGCTTTCTTCAACAGCGTAGGAGGACCACCCACTTAGTTGTCGGCGACAGAGGTACGAAATGCTTTCACAGCTTAATCAAGCGTGATAATGCAAGAAAGAACATTTCCTACATCATCCGAGATGATGGCACTCGCACCACATCCCCTACAGAAGTTGCCTCCCTCCTTGTAGATTTCTGCACGCGCCTCTTTGGCTCATCTTGGCCAAGCTCCCCCATTAATCTGACGGTCATGAGTCATGGATCCCTCGTCGGGGATCAACATTATGAGCAGCTTCTCAAACCTGTTGAAGTTGATGAAATCCGTAATGCCCTCTTTGATATCGGGAATGACAAGGCTCCGGGACCGAACGGCTACACCTCGGCTTTCTTCAAAAAGAATTGGGAACTTGTGGGAACAGATTTGGTGGATTGTGTTCGTGAGTTCTTTGATACTGGTAGACTCCTCTGTGCAACAAATCACACCATCATTGCCCTTATTCCGAAGAAAGACAACGATCCTAAGGAGGGTGACTTTAGGCCAATTGGGCTCACAAATGTTACTTATAAAGTGATTACCAAAATTTTAGCTAACCGAATGGCCCCTTTACTTCCGAATCTCATTGATAAAGGACAAGGTGCTTTCGTGAGTGGTCAAAATCTTGTTAATAATATTTTCCTTGCCCAAGAATTGGTTAGAGGTTCGAACCATGCAAGAGTTTCTCCGTGATGTATGCTCATGGTGGATCTTCGCAAAGCATTTGACACAGTTTCATGGGACTTCCTATTGGATATTCTCCATGGTATCGGTTTCCTCCGAAGTTTGTGGGATGGATTCTTGCTTGTGTCACTACAGCGTCTTTCTCGGTTTCTATCAACGGCGAGCTTCATGGATTCTTCCGTGGGAAGCGTGGCTTAAGGTAAGGTGAACCCATGTCCCATACTTTATTCATCATTTGCCTCGAATATCTGTCTCGTTTGTTAAAGAAGAAATCGAGCGAACCGAATTTTAAATTCTATCTGAAATGCGCCCGCACTCACACTACCCACCTTCTTACCCGTTCGATTTGGTTATTACATTCTGACTCCGAGTCGTTATGGATAAAATGGGTGCATGAGTATTCTCTTCGAGGACAAACTATATGGGACTACCAAATATGAGATATAGACACTTATCTTATTCGGAATCTTCTTGATATTAGAGACTCTTGGATACAGATATTTGAGGGTCGAGATAGTGCCATTCTGGGTCTTGAAAGCTGCACTTTGGGTGGAAAGCTAATTACTAGACGTGTCTACGAAGCCATGAGAACAAAATGTGAGGCATGCCTGAATCTATCAAAGTTATGGAAGAGATTCATCCCACATAAGTTTTCTTTCACCGTCTGGCTAGCCTTCAATCGCCGCCTTGCCACGAAAGACATTCTCCACTACATGGACTTGCCTAACAACAGCTGCCCATTTTACAAGCACTCAGATGAGTCTGGTGCCCATCTTTTCTTTGCTTGCAGGTTCACTAAGTAAATCTGGAGTCGTATCCGATCATGACTGGGGATTACTTGAGAAATGCGCCCGCACTAGATAGTACACACAAATGGATTAGGAAGGAGCATCGAGGAACATCCTACCGATCCTGCGCTATCAATCTTGCCTTCCAAGCTACTGTTTTCAAGATTTGGCGCGCCCGCAACCGCCTTGTGTTTGATGAAGAGAACGTGACTCAAGACACCATCGTCATCCGAATCACTCTCATGACCTTGAAGATTTTATTTAGATTATATCTGCATTATCGACTCACATGTTAGAGTCTTTTTTCATTGATACACTCAGCTTTTCGGATTTTCTATGTAATAGTCCATTAATGCCGGCCTGGAGACTTGTTACATAATAAATATTATTATTATTATAAGTTGGAACTAAATATTATTATTGTTGTTATTATTTTATTAACTATAATCATATTTTATAATTACAAGTTATATGATTTTAATTTTATTATTACAGTTTGATTATTATTATTATTATTATATGATTATAAATATTATAAGTATCAAAATCATACTTTAGTTATATTTAAAGAATTATTATATTGTATATGATTATATATTTATCATTACAATTTGGTTAATATTATTATGATTTGGTTATTAATATTTTAAGTGTTGTAATTATTTTATAAACCAAAATTTTACATATTACAATATTGTTATAATGATATTATTAAATTTTGAATATTATTATTATGTTTTGTTTATAAATATTACAAGTGTTGATATTAGGTTATAAACCAAAGGCATATCTTATGATGTTAAAATATTACAAGTTTTATGGTTATAACTTTATTATTACATTTTGAATATTATTATTATGAGTTAGTTATAAATAGTAGTAGTGTTGTTATTATTTTTTAAACCAGAATCATACCTTATCATGGTAAAATATTGCAAGTTAGACGGTTATTATTTTATTATTACAATTTGTTTTCTTACGAGACCTGGACCTACCACTAGTACTTTCACCACCCCTTTCATAGGAGGAGAGTATTTTAATGTGAGAGGAGTCTCTCGGAAAATCATCCATCGTATTGAGATCTACGTTAGCGGGTTGGTGAACACTAGTATTTTATACGTTTTAGAGCTATTTTAAAACTTAAAACAACATTTTTTAAAAATATTCAATCAAATAATAATCGAAACTAATATCACAATTAATAAAAACTAAATTTAGACTAATACTTATTAATATCACAAATGAAAATAAATTATTTAGGTTTTTTTTTATAATAAAAATAAGCAAATAACAAATAATCTAAACAACTATGACAAGCAAATAACTTGATAAATTATACGGAGCGATTAATTCAGCTAGTGTAATATTACCACAATGTTATTTGAATATTTTTATCAAAGAAAAACAAAAAGGGAGAAAAAAATATAGACGTTACGCTGAAAGTAGAACTAGAGTTTCTAAAATAAGTAACTAATGCTTTCGTAGAATTTGTAGAAGAAGTAAAGAGATTTAGAGTACTATTGAGAGATGGTAATTTTGGGATTGAGTTTCTAGCTTATTTATAAGGGAGATTAGAAAAAAATTGAACTCAATATGGATATTTGGATCCAAAATCCGCATATCCGGACGTTCAAATCCGGATATCCAATTTGGACCGTATATCTCGCGCTCTTATTAAGTGAAATAACACGGCTTTCATAACAATGGGCGTTGGCACAGTTGGCTAGCGCGTTGGTGTCGTTGTACCTCAAGTTGAAGGTTGAGCCTTCTAATAAACTCTAGATTGTTTTGTTCCTTCTTTATATTTTACAAACACATATTATTTAATATCTACCTAATATTACTTAAAATATTTAAAATATCAAAATCATATTACAACTATCTTGTTTACGATATACATATCTCAATTATAGAATTTCGATTATATCTACCTAATATTGAATAAAATATCTATAGATATCTAAATATAACCAAACAATATAAAAAAAAATTACAAAGTATCTTGTTTACAATATACATATCTTAATTATAGAATTTTGATTTAGTTAAGACACACAAAAATAAATATTTTACAAACATAATATCTTAAAATAAAATTAGATGTGTAATAGGTATATATTATTTAATATCTACCTAATATTACTTAAAATATTTAAAATATCAAAATCATATTACAATATGCATATCTCAATTATAGAATTTCAATTATATGTACCTAATATTGAATAAAATATCTATAGATATCTAAATATACCCAAACAATATAAAAAATTACAAGTATCTTGTTTACCATATACAAATCTTAATTATAGAACTTCGATTTAGTTAAGACACACAAATTATTTTTTGTTAATCATGTAAATATTTTAAATAATATAATATTTAAATTAAAATACAACATAATAAATATCATAATTATTTCGTATATATTATACATATCTTAATTATTGAAATTAGTTTTTGATGCAGACAGTTTAGTGCTGGAATTTATGAAGACTGGCGATCACCCGAAGAATGCGGTGAATGCGGTGAATTGACAGTTTTGGAGCTCCGGTGTCTGATTTTGACCCACATCACCTTGTTTTGAAGGAAACGACGTCACGAAGAATTCAAGTCACGTCACGAACGTGAACTATGGGCTTTTTTGCATTTGGGCTCATCTATCAGCTTATTTCGAGTTTTTAATACTTTAAGATATTTTAGTAATTTTCATATTTTTGGTTTTAGTGTTTCAATTGAACCCTTATATAAACATATCTTCTTTACATTGTTTGGAGAGTTGTTTTGATTAATAAAATTAGGGTTTATCCCTCTATTTAGCTTCTTTTTCGTTCCACTCTAAATCAGTTTTCAATAATACTATAAAATACTTGATAAACACTGTTTTAATGTGTCTCAGGGTTTGATAAACACATTGATATTTAATTAATTAAACTTTCAGATAACTGCCAAACTTTTCACATTTTTCTAATATTCTTTTTGAAGACACCTTTCGTTAATGAGTTTGTGGTCGTTATTTTTTAAAAGTTGTGTAATGAATGAGTTTGTGAAGATAACTGAAAGATTAATTTAAATGAGGCACGAAACAAATTAAATTATGCTAGAAATATATTAATTAATATATTGCTTAAATATTTGGATAATATATTATTTATGTAAAAAAATAATTCATATTTTTTTGGAACCACATTAAATTAAGCTAGAAAGATATTAATTAATATTAATTAATTAATTAATATATTACTCAAATATTTTGATAATATATTATTTATGTAAAAATATTATTCATATTTTGAGAGATTTGATATTTTGAGAGATTTGATTTTTTTATTGTAGAGAAAAAATTATATTAGTCAAAGATATTATTTTGTTATTATTTGCTTTCCAGAGAGAAAAAAGTATGAATTAAAAATAAGAGAAAAAAGTGTGAATTAAAAATAAGACAAAAAGAAGTAGCACATATGAAAAAAGGTACAAGAAGCAGAATGGAAGAGAAAGAAAAGAAAAATAGTGTGTTTGTGGTCCGCCAGAGAAAAAAAAAGAAACAGCGATTTGAAAAAAAAAATAGCTTTGTAAAGAAAAAGAAAATGGAAAAAAAAATAGCTTTGTAAAGAAAAAGAAAATGGAGAAAAAGTTAGGAGAATAGGAGGAGAAAAAGTTAGGAGAATAAGATGAAAAATTGAAAGGAAAAAAGAGAGATAGATGAAAGAAAAATAGCTTTGTAAAGAAAAAGAAAATGGAGAAAAAGTTAGGAGAATAGGAGGAGAAAAAGTTAGGAGAATAAGATGAAAAATTGAAAGGAAAAAAGAGAGATAGATGAAAGAAAATATTTTATTGAAGCTTTTGTGTGATATATATTCTATATCATATATTTATCTTAGTATATTATTCTATTTTAATGACAAAATAATATCTTTGACTAATATAATATTTTCTCTAAAATACAAAATCATATATAATATATTATCTTTAGCAATATATTATTAATTAACTTAATTAATCAATTAATTATCTTAATTAATCAATTAGTTAACTTAATTAATCAATTAGTTAACTTAATTTAATTTGGTACAAACAATGCCTCCTTTAAATTAAGCTTTTAGATAATTCCCAAACTTTTCACATTTTTTTAACATTTCTTTTGAAGGCACAGTAGAAAATCGATGGTGACCGGAAAAGAGGTAAACCGACGAGAAAAGACTGTAGATGATTGGAGGTAGATGATTGGAGGTGACTAAACCGGAAAAGACCGTAGAAGACCAGAGGTGACCGGGAAAGACCAGAAAAGTCTCTAGAAGATCAGAGGTGACCGGAAAAGACTGTAGATGATTGGAGACTGTAGATGATTGGAGGTGACTGGAACGGGTCGGAAAAGACCGTAGAAGATCGGAGGCGTCCGGAACAGGGAGAAAAAAATATTTGATCAAATGGACCATATCTTCACAAACCCTATCTTCACAAACCCATCCACTTGAAAAGTTCAAGAGTTATCCGAAAGCTTCATTTAAGGGAGGTATTGTTGGAACCAAATTAAATTAAGCTAGAAATATATTAATTAATTAATTAAATTAATATATTAATTAATTAATTAAATTAATAAATATATTACTAAAATAGTTGGATAATATTATTATTCATGTAAAAATGTAAAAATGTTATTTATATTGTTTTAGAGATTTGATTTTGTATTTTAGAAAAAATATTATATTAGTCAAAGATATTATTCTATCGTTAAAGGAGAATGATATACTAATATAAATATAAGATATACAATGTATCAACATACAACGATCCTCACAAAAGCTTTAATAAAAAAATTCTTCCTCTCCTATCTGACTTTAAAAGAAATTTTACATATGTTCAAGGTTACATATGTTTGATAAAGTTCTACAATTTTGTGATTTATATACAATCACTCTTGTTCTTCCTCCTTCTTAATCAAACTTATACTTGCTTCACACCATCTTGTATCTTCTTCACAATCTTCTACACCATCTTATAACTTCTAATCAACTACTCTTAAATCTTCTACACCATCTTCTTGCTTCACCCATCCTCGTATTCTTTTACCATCTTCTCTCCTATCTCTTTTACGTTCTACATACTTGCCCTAAGGTAATCTAGCCTTAACTAATTCAAGGGTCTTGGTTTCAGGGACTAACTCAAGTCCATAAGCAGTAAGACCCTACCCTTCAAAGAAGTACGGGTTTTGAATGCCTCAACATGGATATCTGCAAAATGTCTTTACAAAAACATTCAGTCCGATAAAGTTAGATTCAAGTTTAGCATAAGCATGAGTGACTACAATCAATTTCTGAGCATTAAAAACCATGACAAGTGTTCGCTCATAAAGCTGAATCCACAAAGCTCCAGCTGCCTTGAGCTCAAAGATAACTTCCCTAAAGAGATTTAACTAAATAACCTCAGCCTTAACCCAAAATACAATGATATCAAAGTTGTTTATTCTTTACATATTGAAACTCAAGAATTCTCTTCAATGAGGTATTAGAAGATAAAACCTGACTTGTCCATTCTAAAAAAACTTAAGAACTTTCTTTGAATCATAAACCAACAGATCCATACTACTTTAGGATTCTTCACATTCAAGATGTAATCTGATCCAAATGTCTCACATAAACGATATATTTAACCAATAATACATATTAATTTAGACTGTGATAAAAGAAGTCGGTTACCTCAATTAGTTACAGAAAAAACAGGTCAAAACTTCCCGACGATTTTGTAAGTAGATTGGGAGAATGAGGGAATGGAACCAGAGGAGAGATTCGGTGTCTTAATTCTCATCAACGACTTCATTTCTGGGTGTCGAAGAGCGAGATGTTGACTCGAAGGTGATGGTAAGGAATTGTTATAGAGGAAATCCAACTTGTTGTTTCATAGTCGATTCGAAGAAGGTATAATATTTGGGTTGGAATAGGTTACAAATTTTATCCTAAATTTAATGGTTTCTTGATCGGTTAAAAATAATATTATTATTATTATTATTATTACTATTATTATGTAATTCGAATTTATAAACTTTTGATATATTTAATAAGAATTAGGCATAGTAAAACACACCTACTAGAATTTTAAATTCTTTCACGTATCTAATAAAAAATAATAATTTTTCTTTAAAAAAACAAAAAGCAAAAAGCTAAAGTAAAATAATTGATAATGGTGAATTGTAATCAAGGGTCTACTGCCTCCATTGTAATGGAGGCTACCATGGATCAAAATTGAACTATGGATGTTCTCCCCACTATGGTTAAAGACTTTCACCGGCTAGCAATGAAACTACTGTTCACTCATGCGATTGTTCACTCATACATCGCATTTGTGATCTATGATCCAGTTTTCCTAAGATAATGCTAAAACAGGCTCAGAGAATGAGATGCTGCAACTATTTTCATCTTGTGAGACTGCCTCTAGAATGTTAGAGATTTGCGGGCTTAAAAACGTCACAAGTCTTCCATATTTTTTTGTTATCTCACAATGGCCTGGTGTGTTACGGAAATAACAAGTTCTATCACAGTAAAACCTTTAATATTTTAATAAAAAAGAGATAAGCCCAAAAAAGATTCATTTATTAAGATATAGATTTTTCCTATTTATAATGTACAAATTAGTGGGCAGTTATATACGTTCGCGCATTGATGACACTAACCTCACTATCCTTATAATTGTGGAACAAATAACTAAAACGGTTTGACTTAAGAGTCAAAACGTGTGCTACATTACATTGATGAAGAAACCGCTCAGTCTGATCCACACTATAGGCCGAGTTGGGCGAGTCAATGGATGCAGAGCTCGAGCTTGTCTTCTTTAAGTCTGCGCTCGACCTTGATCATATGTTCGTCGCGTCTTTGATGTAGTTGATTGATTTTTCCACTAATGTCTTCGAGCTCATCAACGTTGCACTTGTCTTCGAGCTCGATCTTCATTTGAGCTCGATCTTCCTTTGAGCTCGATATTCCTTTGAGCTCGATCTTCCTTTGAGCTTGATCTGTCTTTGAGCTCACACGTCTAATTGGAAAAGCGTATAGTCACTTCGACACTTACTGCATCCCATTGTTAGAAAAAATCACAAAATTTAAAAAATTCTTCAATTTAACTTTTCTGTTTAACTTTTCTGGAAAACTCTCTCCATCTTTTACCAAGGCGCTTGCTATCGTCTTATTCAACATACCCATATAACTTATTTTTTATCAAATAAACACTTCTCGTTGAACATTTGAGAGAACCCTGGGTTTAAGGTTTCAAACTTCTATCAGTAGGTGTTTTTCCCAAATCAAATCATTTGCCCTCATCCACTTTAATAATTTTGATTCATATCCTTACCTAATTGCAGTGTGTATAAAAACCATGACACCAAAAAGGGCAACGAAGACTAAAGTGAACAAAATTACGGAGCCCTTATATGAAGACACAAACGAATTCGAAAACTATTTCTCTCAAATAGCACCTAAGTACACCAATTTAGACGATGATGGAATTGCCATCCTTAGGACAGATGTAGTATCCCTGAGGATGTGACCATTAGGGCTCCCAGTATAGGCGAGCACCCCTTTCATACACAAGAGATGAAAACTTGTCCTTTTACTACTTTATTTGACTGGGGCTGAGGTTGCCGCTTCCTGAGCTCATTCAGGATTATTTTAGCGTGCTCGGCATCTGCCCTACCCAAATGTCTGCGAATGGTTGGAGATTGTTACTCAATATGGTGCTAAGCTCTCGCTTGCTTAAATTAAAATATGCTTAGCAAACCTACTATCCGGTACTGATGTAACCAAATTGGCCAGAACCTCTTTCTTTTACACTCACTTTAAAGGGGTTAAGAAAGTTGTTGAACTCCCTTCCTCAGATAGGAATTGGAAGAACTTCTTCGTGTTTGTGTCGGGTAACTAGGAACATAGCAACCTTACCTTAAAACTTCAGCCAGAAATAAAATGGAAGAAAAATTGTAAGTATTGTTAGCTTACAAGAGATTAAAATTTTCCACGACCTCTTGTATAATACTGTATCCATCTTTCTTTCAGGTGAACTATCCAATCAGAGCTGGTGGAAAGAAAGGAGACCATTGAACTACGTAAACCCTTTGATCAGAGAGTATCTTTGCTTTTGAAGCTTAGCAACAAGATCCTAAGCGACTGTTCACATGGTACAATTACTTGAAATCGGGGTTGTGGTCGATTCCAGAGCTTAGAATCACAGAGGAATGAGAAGTAAGAATGAAAGACGGTTCACAAGCTACTATGGATCGCATTAGATCGCTTTTAGAGCAAAAACTCCAGGAGAAGAACAACACCGACATCTGGCTGGCAGTACCTCAAGTCAACCGAAACGTTGGTTAAACTAGAGACTCATCTTCTGCTCCCGATATCTATTGCGAATAAGGGAATGATTCCATGAAAAATAAAGGAATTACTGTCGAGCAAACTAAAAAAGAAGCACCGAAGGTGCCTGAAGCTGCTCAGCACAACAAGTTCCGAACAGAAAGAGAGGATAACGAGGAGACCCTTTTTGGTTCTCTTGATACACGGAGGAACAAAAAGCAAATGGTGATTGTAGACGTTGTTCCCCTAAGCACGAGGAGACTACAACTTAGAGATGGAGAAGGTGATGGTGGTGAAGCCACTTCTGGGGAAATAGCACAGCCTCCCAACCAAACAATACAAGTTGTCGAAGAACAAAATCCTAATACTGCTGAGGAGGTAGTCGATCTAGTGGACGATGGAGCAGAAAATGAGGATGGTGCTTAGGAAAAATCAGACTGCGCCCTCAGCTCATTCATAGAAAACAAAACAACTGGTGCCGAGTTAATCTGTGGAAAACTGAGCACCGTCAGTGGAACCTACTGAGAAGAACAAAATAGGCGACAAAGGAGCTGAGTCCATCCAGCAAATGACAGTTGTAGAGGAGCGTCCAAAGGTCAATTTTCGCATCATGCTCCCTATATGTTTGAACAACTTCGCAGGATCCCCGATTGCAAAGGCAAGTAGAGCTGGCGATCGAGGTAAGAACCTGAAGATGTAAACATGTTGAGTTAAATCTTTAAGGATTAAATTTAACCTTCCAATTTATATACAGGTGCACCATAACTCGTTTGTGTTGGGTTATCGCAATATGTCCTCTGCTGAAGTGACTACTATGGGGAAATGGAGGCATGGTTATTGCAAGCCTCTGAAGGCATGGTTTTTTGCCCAGCTAAACAGAGCACTGCTGATCTTCATCGCTTAAGACGTGCTTATACCTCTCCCAAGAACTTCAAGCATGAGGTCCTTAAAGCTAAAGCCAAACTCGAGAAAGTAGTTGCCTCCCTGCAAGAGACTGTGAAATGCAGCGATCAGAGGCTTGCGACTGTATCCGAGAGCCACAAGTTAGTGCTGAACCAAAACGAAAATCTATTAAAGAGAAATGACGAGCTGCACTCGCAAAATGAAAACTTGTTGGATAGGACCATCAGTCATGCCAAAAGGGTGGAGGAACATGCAGACCGGATTGCAGCTTTAACTGCTGAGGTAAAACGTGCACAGCTCAAACGAGAACGGCAACAATGGCAAGCTAAAGTATAAACAGCTGCTGAAGAAACGGAAATGAAGTATTTACCGTTGCCACAGATATGATATCTAAGGAAAACAAGAATGCTATTGCAGATCTAATAACCTTGAAACCTGGCATGAACCTAGGATCCCTTTCCCGTCTAGTCGAATCTTCTGCACCGAGCTCGAACTTAGCCCCTCAAACGAACACAAAAACTAACACTTCTGCCGATCCTTCCAATTTATTGCCACCTAGTGGTGCTAAGTAATTGGTATTTGCTTTTGTTGTTCTGTTGGACCAATTCCTTTGTTGTTTGTTATTCTAAGAACATCTCTTACTTCTTGTAACATTGAAATTTATTTAATTAAAATGTATTTGAATTGATGTTTGATTTACGTTCTATGAGTTAGTTGTTACTATAAGTTTTCGTTGTCAATTGTGTAATATGTGTTTGCTGAGCTTTTTGGAGATCCTTACAACCCCGAGCTCAGTATGGCTCATTGCGAAGGTTAGACAACTTGTGCCATAATAGTATTTTCGCAGCGAGGTCTCATTGACCGTATTGCGTAGTCTGCTCGGACTTGATCTTTGACCAGTTCGCTAATATACCCAGTACAAAGTATATGCACAATATGGCCGTTACGTAGCCCATAGCCGTGGCCAATCATCCCATTCGTGTTTATAGACACTTAGTCTGGAATCAGTGTCGTCCGTTGCGTAGCCAAAGATGGCATGGTCATTGACCCATTCGCTGGTTATAAGGATAAAACTTTCACAAACATACATTGGCAAAAATATAACTTATATTTAAAAAATTCAAAGAGCTCTTCTTGAAGGCCTCATTAAAAAACCTCCCTGCGCCATCAGATAGGAAAAAGACCGCATCTTTACATGTTAAACATTTTGGCGATACAACTTTAGGTGATTAACATTGCAAGGATGTTTCAGTGCTCGACTATCTTGATCTGCTAATCTGTACGCGCCATGGTGCCCTCCTGACATACCTGAGTATGGGCTTCCCAATTTGGCCCTAGCCACTTGTTCCACTACCGGAGCCCTGAAACATCTTTCTCAAGACTAAATCTTCCACCTTAAAAGAGCCCAGCTTCAGATGAGCATTAAAGCGTCTTCTCATAAGACTTCGATAGTGTTGTGGTCGGCCTCTAGCCTGATCTTGCCGCTCATCTACCCCATCCAGGGATGTTGATCCAGCTACAAGATTTTCCTCCTCTTCGTAGTGCTCAATCCTATGCATTGGTACTATGATCTCTACTGGAATAACTGCCTCTGCACCGTATACCAAAGCAAATGGTGTATCGCCTGTTATGGAGCGACGGGTTGTTCTATACGCCCATAAAACCTCTGTCAATTTTTGTCCAGTCATTTACCTTTAGCTCCCTCCAACTGTTTTTTAAGCCCTTCTAGTAGTGTTCTATTAGTCACTTCGACCTGTCCGTTTGCTTGAGGGTAATAAGGGGTGGAAAAGTGTTGGAGAATCCCATATCGTTTGCAGAAGTTGGTAAGGATTGCATTTTGGAATTGCGGGCCGTTATCTGTCATTATAATCCGTGGAATTCCATATCGGGTTAAAATTTGATTATGGATTAAATAACATACCTCCTGAGCGCGTGTTTTGAACATGGCTTTAGCCTCAACCCATTTTGAAAAATAATACACTGCAACAATAAGCAACTTTCGTTTGCCTGTGGTCATTAGCAAAACGACGAATCAGTGTTCGGTGTCCACACTTGCAGCCTCATATTCTGCGGCGTTATTTGTTACCGGAAAATTAAAGCATACAGCTTGTTTGACCTCCTCCCTACTTGAAGTTCGGAATATAATTCCTGCACCTCCTCCTGACGTAGAAGATGCACCATCGACCTCAACGATCCATTGGTCGAGCTCAACAATTTTTCTGTCGTTTATCTCAGCCTATTCTTCCCTTGATGAGGTGAACTCTGCTAAGAAATCTGCAACTTCTTGTCCCTTTATCGCTAGGCGCGGCTCGAAAACGATGTCATACTTGCCGAGCTCAATGCTCCATTTTGTTAAACTGCCAGAAATATCGAGCTTCTGCAATACTGTTCGTAGAGGATACACTATTCACACCGTAATTATATGCCCTTAGAAATACGGCATCATTCGTCGAGCTGCAACAACCAAGCTCAAAGCAAGTTTTTCAAGGTTTAGATATCTCGTCTCCACATTTGTTAGCGTCTTGCTTGTGTAATATATCGGGCGTTCCTTTCCTTTCTAGTCGCATACGAGAACCGAACTAACAGCAAAGGGTGATACTGCAAGATAAATAGTTAAAAGGCTCTTCAGGAGTAGGACCAGACAAAATCTTACGGAATGTGAGGTACTGTTTGAGTTCGATAAAAGCTTTGTCACACTTTTATGTCCAGGGGGACTTCTTAGCACCCCATAATGTTTCAAAAAAGTGATGACTCTTGTCTGATGCGTGGGAGATAAACCTCGAAAGGACTCCTAACCTTCATGTAAGACACTACACTTCTTTGACACATTTTGGTAAATCTATCTGTAGAATCGCATTTAGTTGAATAGGATCTGCCTCAATACCTTGTTAACTTACCACATAACCCTAAAATGTTTCTTTAGCAACACCAAACGAACACTTATCCGGGTTAAGCTTGAGATTTAACGACCTGTAATGTATTCAGGTGCTGCACTTCTTTATGGGTTTTAATGATCATATCGTGAAAGATGTGATTTATCAGTCGTTGATATGTCGATCCTGCATTCTTCAACCCAAAAAGCATAACTGTATAACAATAGAGACCCTGTTCGTTTTGAAGGCCTGTGTGATCCTCATCGGATGGGTGATTTATCAGTCGTTGATATGTCGATCCAAGCACAATCTCCACTATCTGTTCTTCTTTTTTACCAGAATCGGGTTGGCTATCTAGACCGGGGACCTTCCTTTTCGAATATGCCCCAAACGACTTAGCTTGTTTACCTCAGCTAATATAGCAACCTACTTCTCAGCGGAAAATGCTCTGTGTTTCTGCCGCACGGGTTTGGCACAAGGGTTGATAGCCAATTCATGGCTTTTGATCGAAGGGCTTACTCCCAAAACATCAGCTGCCTCCCAAGCAAACACATCTAATGTTTTTGCTAATAAAGCTATAAAACGTATCTTTGAGTCCTGAGATAGGTCATTTCCCAAAGCATTTTACTGTCAGCTATTGTATCCACTGTTGTACTATCTGTAGTAGCCGAATCCTCATTTTCTCGTGGATCATCCACTCGATCTAGCGAGGTGAGATCTAAAGTTGCTATGGTAACGCCCCCTTGCAATTTAATTGTTATGGGATAGGTTTGGACAGATCCGACGCGATTGCGTAGCAAGTTCGCGCAGTCCTTTGGTTGGCCCGTATTGTTCCTACTGAGCTGCTTACCGGATTATTAATGCATTGTTGAAATGTACACGGCGTCGCCTCCATCCTATGAAGCCATGGTCGTCCAATAATTGCATGGTAAGGGCTCGGCGCGTCGGAAATTAAGAACAAAGTTTTTAGTTCCTTCATCATAGCTCTATGACCGACCTTTACTAACAGCTCCAACTCCCCAACATATTGAGAGGATTTTCCTTCGTAACCTACCAATATCCGCTCAGTAGGTCAGTATGGTGGCACGTTCTGCATACGATCAAAGCTGCTTTGAAAATAATATTTGTCGAGCTTCCTCCATCAACTAGTACTCGTGTTACCATTCCCCCTCCAATGTCTAAGTGAATAGTCAAAGCGTCTTCATGTGGTAAACTGAAACCTCTGAGGTCATCATCATTAAATGTGACGTCGGCTACTGGGTCCCTGTAGTTCCGATAAGAATTTCCATCTATTTCATAAACTTCGAACTCATTTTTAGCTCGTTTGTTTTGAGTAGACCATTGACCTGCAACAAAATTCCCTCCTGATATGGTCAATAGCCACTGTTACTTGTTTGTTTCTCCAGTGGATGGTTTCTCAGTGTTTGAAGAACGAACTTTCTAATGTCGATCCGGTTGAGATCGTTTGATATATTGGATCATCTCGCCATTGTCTATCAGACGCTGCCAACACTCATCCGTTGAATGTCCATGATCGTGGTGATATACACAGTAATACCAATTAGATCTCTTAAACCCTGGAGAGCTCATTGTGCGCGGAGCTTGGTACCTCGTACGCCCCTTTGTTCGATAATAAATCACTGAAATGGCCTCAGTCAACGGGGTGAAGCGCCTATTTGGTTGATCGAGCTACTGGGGTCTTCGGTTATAATCCCTCATTGGTTGCTCCTCAATTGTTTTTCGTTCTGTTCCACCGTCTTTGAAATCCTACTCGCGCCGCTCAGGTGACCCCCCTCTTCTGGCTTCATCGACCCTAATAAAGGTATCCGCTCTTGTGAGTAGGTCTATCATGTTCTCAGTTGGGAACTTGATGAGATCTGCATACAGTTCCCCTTTTTGGTCGAGTCCGCGTTTCAAGGAGGCCACCACCATGTTTTCGGCCAAATCTGGCAAAGCATTCATAGCATGAACAAATCTTTTAACATAACTTTTAAGAGACTCACCTCAGCGCGTATAAAGGTCCATCATCGAATCCCGCTCGCGCTTAAGCTCCTTGTTGCCAACAAACCTTTCCCTGGATGTTTTCCACAGTCCTGTAGAATCACAGATGGATCCTTTTGGAAAGCTGTTGAACCAGTCCATGACGTTACCTTTGAGGGGCATAGATAATGCTCGGCATAACATCACATCATCGGGGTTGAAAGCCATCATCATGTTTTTGAACTACTCCAAATGCCTCTTAGGATCCCCCATTCCATCATATGCTTCCAACCTAAATAGGTCGAACTTCCTCAGGAGTTGAGCTTCCAGGATCTTATCAGAAAATGGTGATTCTTTCAGTATAAAGGCCGACAACTTTAGGTGGATTTGATTGTAACGGAGGTCCTCATTCTTCCAGAGCTCGCTTGGTTGACGTCTGCTTCACCTCGTCACACAGTTCTCTGCTATGATTCTTACCCTTACTTTCACTTTCATGTTCCTGCTTATCATCTCGATAGGAAAAACGATCCGTTCTATTGACTTTGCTCGCCTCTGGTCCTGACGGTTGATGATCTTTCTTGTTTCCTTGATCCTAGTTATGAGAGCATGAATTATGTTGTTCATACTTGCCATCGTGGTGTGCATGGCCTGTTCCCTTGCATATCGTTCAAACGCTATTTTCAACTGCTTTTCATGGAGGTCCTCGATTATTTGTTCTAGTTGGAGAACGACCGAGTCATCGGCCAGTATGGCTTCCGCAGTTCTATGAGCCCTTGATGCATTCACTAGCTGATATAGATGCACCTCTTCCCTAGAAACAACCGTATGCCGAATCGGCGGTCCCTTTGTCACCACCGTTGCTTTGGTTATCATGAGATTTCCCTCTTGAGGAGCTATGGGAGTAGAATGTAGGACGCCTCGCCCTGCTGGTTGACTTACAGTTCTCTTCTATTATGTTGTTGTTTTGCTAATTTCTTGGGTGTCTCTCTCGATTCCTGACCTAGTGACTACCATGGTGATTGGTTAAAAGATTCCCATAGACGGTGCCAAATTTGTTACGGGAATAACAAGTTCTACCACAGTAAAGCCTTTAATATTTTAGTAAAAAAAGAGACAAGCCGAAAAAGATCCATTTATTAACAGATAGGTTCGCCCTATTTATAATGTACAAATTAGTGGGCACTTACATACGTTCGCGCGTTGAGCGCCACTAACCCACTAACCTCACTATCCCTATAATTATGGAACAAATAACTAACACAGTTTGACTTAAGAGTCAAAATGTGTGTTACATTACATTGATTAAGAAACCGCTCAGTCTAATCCACACTTTAGGCCGATCTGGGCCAGTCTATTGATGTAGAGCTCGAGCTTCTCTTCTTTTAAGTCCGCGCTTGACCTTGATCATATGTTCGTCACGTCTTTGATGTAGTTGATTGATTATTTCACTAATGTCTTCGAGCTCGCGCTCCTTTTAAGCTCATCAACGTTGCACTTGTCTTCGAACTCGATCTTCCTTTGAGCTCGATCTTCCTTTGAGCTTGATCTGCCTTTGAGTTCACTCTGCATTTGATCTTGTCAATGCTATATTTGTCATCGAGCTCGCTCCACCTTTGAGCTCGTTAACGCTATAGAGCTTTTCCTTTTCTTAATTGATTTCCCTAATCCAAACTTGTGATGCTTCTGCTCGTGCTCATACTTATTTGGGGGAATCCCCCCTTATCATCGTTCGTTGCCTCATTGCCAAAGTTTTGCAAAATGTAGTCGTGCATGTTATTAATTTAGAGTACCATCTTAACTCCACCTAAGATGGCATGATCACACGATAAATATTTAAATATTTATTTTTTATATTTAAGGGTCATGCTAGAAAAAAAACCACATTTTGTTAGATCTCTCGTCTTACTCTTTTATTTTCAAAATTAAACTTCAAAACCACAAAAAACCCTTCGCACTCTTATAAATTACAAACATGACATTGGCTCAAAAGTTAATCCTCCTCTGAATTGACTTATATTGACTCGCCCTAATGAGGTTGCTAAAGGTTTCCCACATGATCCATTAAGCTTTAGAGAGGATCTATCTTCCCACTCATATCAGACCATACTGCATGTTCTAGGCATAGAGCTCAGATGGCATTTTTAGCCAGAAAAATGAAGCCCTATTTACAAGTGCACTGAGGTGGTTAATATTGGGAATCAATTAAGTAAAAATTTCCAAAAGACTTCATACTACCATATGATTTTGGATGCTAATATAAAATTTTAGAAAACAAAAGTAGTTCGGTTGACCAGGTTGCTATGTTCACAAATCATATGATAAAGTTTTCTACTTGCATTTGGTTTTGTGTACTCTAGAAAGTACAACTGATTCTAAATATATTTGAACAGTTAAAAATGTTTTAGATTCCACTAACCAAACAAATTGTAAAGCACCAGAGTTAATGAGTGATGTTAGAAAATATATGACTAGTGAGAGAATTTAGTGATAGTGGAAGAATAATCGTGTTATTATCTTATTGCTTCAATAAGAAAATGTTTCATTATTTTAGGGTCTCGATCCGTTTATATACTAACTGCATAATACATTACTATATTATTTCTTAATAGTAATGCTTGATCATGGGTCCATATTATGTTCCCACTTCTTTGCTCTCCTTTGTCAGTGCTTTTATTGTTCTTGTTTTTTGTAACAACCACTCGTCGTCGGTCGAGGTATAGTTCTACTTTTCCACGGATGACGTTTGGATCTTCTGCCGATGTCTTTCCCCTTGTGATGTGCGACCGAGGGTACCTCGTCCCAATCTCCTTATACACATCGGTAGTTCTTGTCTATACATGTAATGGTTATGCTTTAGCAAGTATCACTCGACTAGCCCTTCATAGTCGAAGGTACCTTGTCCTGGCCGATAGGTACAAGCCGGTGACAGGGTTATGCCTTATGAAGACATCTCCTAGTCCTTGTAAGAGTAGATATGTTTAAGGGTTCGCCCTCTAGAAGGAGTATAGTATTCTCCAGGACGGGGTATCAGTTCATCAATTACTCGCGTTATTTCCATGTGATTATTACTGTTAGTTTCTTGTTGCCACGTGTCCTAAATTTTGTGCCGATGTCTAACAATCATTGTGGCTCTTCCCAATTATTTATTTATTCAAACGGTCATGAGCCTTCATTTTCTTTTTGGCCTATAATTCGTAAATTGGCCCTTGCTAACCTATTTCATTTATATTTTATGAATTACAACAACAACTTCCATTTCGTTTTTTTTATTTCTTTCAAACTGACATTGGAGAGGCTGACTATCGTTAGTGTTTTGTTCTTCATTTTCCCCCTTCTAATGACATATATTAGACTAAAGTAAATGTCGAATTGCTTTTATTACGTTCCTTACATTGTTGCTTTATCTTTCTTAATTAGTCTTTTAGTATTTATTAGTTTTCCTAACCCTCTTCATGGAATCCCTATAATCTTTCATTATGGGTTTCCATTCTTTTGACATAAACCTATTTGTGTCCCCCCTAGAAATGCCTAGCAAAGCATCCTCGAAGAAGTCCAAAACTGCCACAAACTCAATTATGGGCTGTCCACCGGTGGTCACAGTGGAAGACATAAAGTTGATAAATATCTAACCAACCGTATGGAAACCTCAATAGACATTTAAACCCCAAACGGCTTCATAGGTTTGAGTAGTTTATGATTTCCATGACTCTATAATTACTAGACTTCCAGAACCTGGTGAACATCCCCATTATGTCAGGGAAGAGGAAACTTATTTATACACTATGTTGTTTGAATGAGGGCTCCGACTTCCCTTACCCAAGTTGATAAATGAATTTTTTAGGTACATTCGAATATGTCCCACGCAGTTAATGACCAATGTTAGCATTTATTGGTTAGTGTTCTACTTACTGTTCTACTTAACTCTAAATTATTAAATAAAGATATTAAGATAACCAAGTTGTTATTTTGTATCGACGTATATAAATTATTAAGAACCCCATACTACTACGTATCCACATGTAGTAAGATCGTTTCCTTTCTTGACTTTGATAAACACTCGAAGCATTCTTTTATTTTTGTTATTGTGAATTGGGAGCATCCCATTGCGAAACATAATCTCCAATTAGAATGCAGATGGATGAGTACACATAGGTCTCGAGTTGGTTTGTTTATTTAACACCATTTTTTATGTTTGTCTTCTTATTCTCTGATATTTTAGTTTTTTATTTGAAAATACAGATTCGCGGAAGTACCAGGAGCTATGGAATAAACTATACGGTGATCACAAAGCAAGCTCGTTGGAGAGTCTTTCTAGATGCCTATAAATAGTGGGAGCTCAGGTACCCCTGCCTATTCACTCCTTTAAAACTTATCATAACTAGACTGTGGCCATTGCTTGAGATACAAATGTCTCAAGACGGAGAAGTTACCCTTACTGCTACTGGAGAGCCAGCCACTACTAAGGTCGTGAGATCCATATTGTTGGAAATAGTGAATGCCTATAACCCAATGGGTGTTGGACTAGATATCCCCACATAAGACCTAAAGATTGGGAAGAAGGTGCTAATTCCACAGCTGGAAAACAAGACCTTGTAAGGATGGTGACATGATTGAGCCGAAGCTTAAAAAGAAAAAGAAAGTCGTATGTGTTGTTGCTACAAATTATGGTTCATATACTACTCCATCGATTGTTTTATGCTATCATATTTGAGAAAGATGGGAAAACGTATGGGACAAAGTATTCCGTCTATAGGAGGGTTCGTGAGGAAGAAGAGGGTGCTAAGGAAAAATGGGACCACTGCTAGCAGACAAGAAGGTCAGGGACCAATCCCTCACTGGATTGGATAGCTTAGCCATGCTAGTTAGTTCTACCTCTCTCTGTATTCATGAATATGCTATTTTTTGTAAAGTCAGAGTAGAGGGTGGTCCGACAAGTGCCACTAAAGAGCAGACCCATCCACTTGGCTCAACCAACCATAATCGAGTTGAATCCCATGCCCCCCCATTGTGAAAGAATTAGATGTTGAACCTTTGGCTTCGTATCTTGTGAATATCAGTAACCGTCAACCTAGTACAGTTGTAAACTCTATTGACCCTCCAAGTCTAACTGCTTCCCTTAATCATGTTGTTATAAAATATTCATCGTTGCCTGAATTAATTGATCGACCCCTTGCAGTTAGCATACCAAAGTATTCTATTCTCATGTTCCAACAACTGAAACATAGTCGTGAGATGACTCTATATAACAAGAGTAGCATGTTAGATCTTTTACAGCGTCAACTGGAGTTATGGGTGGAGGTACTTATTCTATCATTTTGTATGTTAAAGTGTTAACCTATCGAAGAATGAACCCTACTAGAATAGTCATAAGTCAATTACATAGAGTATATTGCACCACCTATAGTTGGTTTCCATATTGTACCCCAAATTTATAAATTCACATAATCAAGTACTTTATCAGATGTGTGCTTGTAGGGTAGGAACTTCACCCACTTGCTACTATCTAAAATACATATTTCACAAAAGCACAACTTCTAAACTGTTGTATCATTTAACAACCCCTGTTTACTTAGATAACTAAGTCCACTCTCAGTTAAGTTCCTTAGTCGATGATGCTACAACTTGAAAGAATCTTTAACCATACTAGACCCACTTTTTACTACTACAAAACCTCAAGAGCTAACACACGATTAGTCCTATAAGCTTTTATAACAGCCAAGAATCCTTGTAAATTCCTAAGTCTGTCGTCTCCACCCCTTTGGTAAACCCTTCATCATCTAATATCTCAATAAAAATAAGATTGCGTTTAACCTCATGTATATTCCTTAAATTATTAATTAATCTCTCAATATTTTTAGACAACCTAACTCGAATCATTCCAATCCTTTTGATATCGTACGATTTATCATTCCCAACGATGATCCTTCCACCATCAAGCATTCATAGATCTTGAAACCATTGCTTATTAGAATTCATGTGAAATGATACACCCGAAACAGAACCCATTTATCCTTGTACTCGCAAGAATAAGAACTCATTAACCCATCCACGTCCTCACAATCATTATACGTCATTCTAACATCTCTGACTTCAGTTTTCTTATAGTTGTTATTCTTTCCTATCTCTATGCAGTTCGACTGATATGGCATTTCTTCTTTCATATCTAACAAATTATGATTGAACCCATCAAAACCTCTTTGGATTTCAACTCACATTTTTCTCTCCTGTAACTTGAATCTATTTTTCCCGAACGACCACTCACACTGCTTTTGTTCCCCGTAGAGTCACCTTTTAAAAGAATTTTATTTTGAAGATCTTTGAATTTCATGATGCTCTTAACTTTAACCATCGTAAGGGATTCTTTCGCACAGAGGATTGAGCCTCATAAATGTTCATACTCCTTCGATAGAGAGCTCAAGGGGATGACTGTTTGATTATCTTCCTCCACCTTCACACTAACTACATTCAAGTCATGTACGATTATGTTGTTATCATCTAGATGCCTTAGGAACTATGGGTTACTATCCATTGAGAGTGTGTAAAGCAATTTTTTGCAAAGACAATAACTTTGTGAAGTACTTCTTCATGTAAAATCGTGACTAGACGATTACATATCTCTAACATTGTCTAATCTTCAAATTCCTCTCTTAGCACTTCATCTTCAAAGGTTAATATGAGAGCACTGTGAGCTTTAAACAATACCATGGAATCAACCTGTGTAGATTTATCATCAATAACAATCGTCGATCGTTTGTGTGTTATGTAATTCTTAACCTTAATTCTCTAGAGATTAAAATCAAGATCTGTCGGTATTTTCTAGCCTAATCTTAAGGGAACGCACTTTGCATGGCTTTCCAGTTTTCTAGGCGAGATCTACTTATCCAACCTATAAATTTGGTCGATATACTCCTTTTACTATTGCTCAATGCTCACTATACGCTTAAACAATTACACCGAGCAACAAGTAATAGAAAGCGTAATAAAACAAAATACAAAAAAACAAATTTGACGTGGTCGGATTGTGAATAAATCATACATCTATCGACAAAGAAAACTCTTTTATATATGATGAGTCCGAATTCGAAGTGCTCCCCGGAAGGGTAGTCCAAAGTAAATCTCCCCGGAAATTCGGACAGGACTTGTTGACCGGACAGATGATTTCGAACACTAAAAACTTAAGGCAGTTCGAACTATGACTAAAGTACTAAAAAACCTAAACACTATCTGACTAAGCTACCTGCACATCTGCTTAAAACTTATGGGTCTTTAAACATGACCCGGGTCCATTAAACTTGACCCGAAAGCCCATAAGGGCCCAAATTTCACACTATAAATACCCAACCACCAGCATTAACTATGGGTAAGAAAAATTAACTGCTGCCAAGCTGCACAACTCTCTCTCCACCCTCAAAACACTGTGAAACACCCTTAAAACACTGTGAAACACCTTTAAACACTGTTAAACACCCTCACGCCGCCTTAAAACTCCACTTGAAATTACCAGCCTACCCCCAGGCTACTTTTATCCTCACCAAATTGGCGACCACAGTGGGAGGCGACGGTGCCTGAATCAAGCATTCAAAACCAAGTAAGGAAGTTCTGTCCGAATGAATCCGGATAATCCAGAGCTTCCACCAGCTTTGCTCGAAGTGGTGGAAGAGAACGATGAATATACTGTCCAAGAGCATGACAAGTTGAGGGCTGAAATAGAAGCTCCGAGGGCTGAAAAGGCCAAGATGGGCATGAAGGAGAAATCCAAAGCGTCAGTTGCTCATCGCTCTGATAACCCTCGAGAGCATGAGGCTTCAAAAACTCATGTGAGCACTAAAAAGACACATGCCAGTTCTAAAAAGTCTCACCGGTCCAAGCCTGTGGAGAGTTCTGAATCAAGCTCAGAATCTTCGGACAGCTCTTCAGACAGTGAGGGAAATGAAAAATCCTTGTCCTCCAGTAGTGATGAGGGGCGAACCAGGAAAAAACAGAAGCAAGTTAAAAAGTATTCCAGAAAAAGAGATCACCATGGAAGAATGAAAAGGCACATTGGAAAAGGATCATCTCACAACCGGAGGCATATAGACCGGATGCTGGTGGATCCTTTTGCCTTCCATGATGAGCCAGGTATCTTTGCAACACCTAATGAGGATACTGCGTTCAGTCGTGGGAGGAATTGGAGGCAATCGCCATTGTCTTCCAAAATACTGTCCGGAAACCTCCCCAAGAGGTTTGATAGCACCAAGATGGAGAAGTACGATGGCAGTACTGATCCAGACAATCATCTGGAGCAATTCAAGAACTTCATGATGAATTTTGATGATGATGATAAACTACTCTGCAGGGCATTCTCCCAATCCTTCACGGAGAGTGCTCTGAAGTGGTACAACATCCTTCCTCAGGGTTGTATCAGAGACTTTGATACTTTTTGGGTGGCCTTTCGAAGGCAATTTGTGGGGAGTAAGGAGCTAAAGGGTAATGGAGATACCATAATCCATTGTGCCCAGGAACCAAACGAATCATTAAAGGAGTACATAAGTCGTTTTGTGAACACAAAAAACGGGCTGGCTGATTGCTTTGAACAAGTGGCAATAGCCTCCCTGAGACAAGGTTTGAACCCGGGCAACCTGGCCGATTCAGTAACCAGGAAGAAGGCCATGACCTGGGGGGATTGCTAAATCAAGTTGTCAAACAAATAAATGTTGATGAAACAAAGAAGACCAGGGTGCACAGACAGGTGAGATCCACCCCGGTGGCGCAAACTCCAAATCAAAACCAGTCCGGGAACAAAGCTAGAGAAACCGGACAGGGGCATGGAAGGGGAAAAGCTCAGTCTCAACCAGATGCTCCTGCACAAAGCCAACAGTCTAGAAACAAAAGGGGACCATGGGTCCAACCGGAATGGTTTGCAGAACTCAAAGAAAGTGTGGCAACCATTTTCGATAAAACAAAAGATGAAGTACACTACCGGAGACCAGCAACCTTGCAGTCTCCCAGAGAACATCGAAACAGTTCTTTTTGTCAATATCACAATGATATTGGCCATACTACTGATGATTGCATAGCACTGAAACAAGAGGTTCAAAACCTGATCGAAAGAGGGAAATTGGGTGCATACGTTAAAAGAAGAGGAGGCAACCGGCCTGATAACACTCACCGGGCTGGTCCGGTTAATGCTGCCCCAGAGGGGGCTATGGTAATCATTGAAAGGTTTGATGTGGAATCCGAATACTTGGATCCTGACCCAACGAGAAACAGAGTGGGTGCGATAGAGGAGCGTTCCAGGTCGGTCTCCGGGCTCATTGAGTTCTTTGAATCCTTGACAATTTTCGGAGGGGACACTGTAACGGCTCCTACCACTTCATCAAGAAAAAGGCATGTTCATAATTTGGCTACCCAGCTAGAAGGGGGCATGACCTCATATCAATCGTCAAGTTTGTTCCCATTCATTGTCTTTGATGGGGATGATTTGAGGGACATTGCTGGCCCTCATGAAGATGCTGTTGTTATAGGAGCATCGATAGGGGGAAATGAGATAAGGCGAATCCTGGTAGATACTGGGAGCTCTGCCAATATCCTCTTCCTAGATACTTACAAGAAAATGAAAAATCCAGCTGTGATTCAAAAGTCAGACAGATCGATCGTAGGCTTCACGGGCAGCTCAGCTGATGTAATCGGTGAGTTCGAAGAAGAAGTATTGTTGGGCAGAGGCCCCTTCAAGAAAACAGTCAGAATACTTTTCATTGTGGTGGATTGTCCCACTTGTTACAATGCTATTCTAGGGAGATCTTGGCTCTCTAGGATGCATGCAGTGGCTTCGACAGTCCATCAGTGTCTAAAATATGCTGTTCAGGGGCAAGTTGGGGTTGTCCGGAGGAGTCAAAAAGTTGCAAGAGAATGCTATGCCACTGCCTTGGCTCCACGAACGCTGGGGGCAGTCCGAATAAATGACCAATAGCAGTTTGAGGGCCTTTCTGGGGGTGAGGGTGAAATTGATGACCCCAGAGAGACCCCCGGAGTGTTGATCCCGGTTGAGGAGGTTGAAACACATTGCTTGGAAGAAGGAAAAATTGTCAAGATAGGATCCAAAATGCCACCAGTGTTGAAAGAAGGTATGTTGAAATTCTTAAAAGACCATCAGCATGTTTTTGCTTGGTGCAACGCTGATGTTACTGGAGTTCCATCAGAGGTGATTTCCCATCACCTATCTGTCCGGAGAGACGTGGCGCCAGTGGTGCAAAAGAGGAGAGCTTTCTCAAAAGAAAAGGCTGATGTCATTGTACAAGAGGTTGACAGACTCACAAAGATGGGGCACATTAAAGAATCTCAGTACCCTTTGTGGACTGCCAATCCAGTCTTGGTAAAAAAGAAAAACGGTAAATGGCGAATGTGCATTGACTTCACAGATCTCAATCGAGCTTGCCCAAAAGACTTGTATCCGGTTCCCCGGATAGATCAGTTAGTAGACTCTACTTCTGGGAACAAGCTGCTCTCCTTCATGGATGCTTTCTCCGGGTACAATCAGATCCAGGTGGATCCAAAAGATCAAGAGCATACCACTTTTGTTACTGATAGGGGTCTGCACTGCTATAAGGTGATGCCTTTTGGCTTGAAAAATGCTGGGGCTACTTATCAAAGGTTAGTCAATAAGGCATTTGCTGATCAAATTGGAAGAAATATGGAGGTTTACATTGACGATATGATGGTGAAAAGTGTGGATGAGCAGCTGCACTTGTCCGACCTCCAAGAGACTTTTGCCAACCTGGCCAAGGTGAATTTAAAGTTAAACCCTGAAAAGTGTGTCTTCGGAGTGCAGTCCGGGAAGTTCTTAGGGTATATTATAAGTGAGCATGGGATACAGCCCGACCCGGACCAACTTAATGCTTTGTTCCAAATGGAGCCTCCTCGAAACGTTAAAGAAGTACAGCGGTTAACGGGGAGGTTAGCAGCCTTGAACAGATTCATCTACAGGTCTTCGGACAGATGTGCTCCATTCTTTCAAACCTTGAAGGGTGCAAAAGGGTTTGAGTGGACATCACAGTGTGATGAGGCATTCAATGAAATTAAGAAGCATCTGTCTTCTCCCAAGACTTTGTTCAAACCAATTGATGGGGAGACTCTCTTCGTATATCTGGCTGTTTCAAGTTGTGCCATTAGTGCTGTGTTAGTAAGGGAGGTTGATGGGTATCCTCACCCAGTGTACTATATCAGCAAAAGCTTGATTGATGCTGAGAAGCGTTACTTGAAACTAGAAAAACTAGCATTGGCTCTGGTGATAGCTGCAAGAAAGATGAGGCCTTATTTTCAGGCTCATCCTATCATTGTCCGGACGTCTTTCCCTTTAAAGAATGTCCTTCAAAAAGCGGACATTTCAAGCAGAATGACAAAGTGGTCAGTAGAATTGGGGGACTTCGATATAGATTTCGCTCCCCGGACAGCAGTAAAAGCTCAAGCTGTGGCTGATTTTCTGGTAGAGTTCCACTCTGATAGGGACTCAGAACAACCAGCTGATTCAAAAGACAAAAAAGTGTGGATTGTCCGAACAGACGGGGGATCCAGTGCCATGGGGTCTGGGGCAGGAATATGTCTCACTTCCCCCTATGGGGACAACATGTTCCAAGCTATTTGTTTTGCTTTCAGGGCATCCAATAATGAGTCCGAGTATGAAGCAGCTATAGCTGGGTTAAAATTGGCATACATCTGTGGAGCAAAAAGGGTCAAGCTGCTAAGTGACTCCCAATTGCTTGTTCACCATGCCTTGGGCCTATCAGAGGCTAGAAAAGAACAATTGATCAAGTATTTACTACTCTTGAAAAGTGAGGCCATGAAGTTTAAAGCCGTTGTCTATGAACATATTCCCCGGGCAGAGAATGAGCTAGCAGACTCATTGGCAACAATAGCATATACGGAGTCCTATCCATGGATCCATGTGCTTAAAAGCCCTTCTATTCAACTTGATGAAAGTGAAAATGAGGAAGTCTTTGAAATACAAGTAAACCGGCCTCAAGACTGGAGGTTTCCTCTTATGCAATATCTGTCTGATGGCGTCGTGCCTTTGGATAAACCACAAGCCAGAACGTTAAAGCACAGGGCTCGTGGTTTTATCATGATTAGAGAGGTCTTGTACAAGAAATCCTATAGCAAACCTCTCCTACGCTGTTTAGGGTATCATGAGTCACAAATGGTTCTCTCCGAGTTGCACGATGGTGAGGGGTCAGTCCATTGTGGATTTAGAGCATTAACAAGAAGAGTGCTTCTCTCCGGATATTATTGGCCAACAATAATGAAAGATGCTAAGGAGCTGGTGAGAAGATGTGACCCATGCTAGAGGTACAGCAATGAAATTCATGTACCAGCCATTCCTTTGGAATCAATTTCTGAGCCCATCCCTTTTGCTCGATGGGGATTGGACTTGGTTGGGCCTCTACCTGTGGCGTCCGGAGGGCGTAAAACCATAATCGTAGCCATTGACTACTTTTCGAAGTGGATAGAAGCAGCCCCCTTGGCAGGGACAACATCAAAGGCTGTTATAAAATTCATTCTATCCAACATATGTTGCAGATTTGGTGTCCCCCAGAGAATAACAACAGACAATGGGCCATAGTTTGACAACAGAGAAATGGAACGCTTCTGTGCCTCGAGGGGTATTCAGCACTGCTTTTCTTCACCTTTCCACCCACAAGCCAATGGGCAGGTTGAAGTAGCTAACAGAACAATACTGTCCGGTTTAAAGAAAAATTTGGAAGGGGCTGCTGGGAAGTGGCCTAGTTATTTACAAGAAGTCTTGTGGGCCTACCGGACAACACCTGGGGCTGCAACATAAGAATCACCTTTTGCCTTGGTCTATGGGATGGATGCAGTAGCCCCCATAGAGAAGACACTCCCCTCCTTTCGAGTCCACAACTTCTCCGGACAGGCTAATGAAATGGCAGTCAGAAATCAACTTGATTTAATTGAAGAAAGGCGAGTAAAAGCTCATCTTAGAGTGGCACACTATCAAGGCTTGATGAGAAGCAGGTTTGCTTCTAAAGTTAAAAGAAGAGACTTTCAACCAAGAGATAAGGTATTGAGGAAAGTTTTCTTGCATACCAAGGAAAAGCTCTTCGGAAAGCTGGCCCCAACTTGGGAGGGTCCCTATACTGTGGTTGAAAGAATCAAGCCTGGAACGTACTGGTTAGAAGACAAAGATGGCAGGGTTTTAACTCACCCTTGGAATATTGAACACCTTCGAATGTACTTGGAATAAAACTTATGTAAATATTTACTTGTTTAAACATCCATGTAAATATTTGGGGGCATACCACTACCTCTCTCCGGCGCCACGGAGAGCTTTAAATGAAACTTGGAGCTTTCTTGAATAAATTTTCTAAGTTTTTGCAAAATTCTGTTGATTGTCATACTATCCGGACTGAAAGGTCTAAGGGCTACTTAAATTCTAGCCAGAGAAACTAAACACTCTCACAACACAATAACTCAAGACTACTTAAACTCCAACTATTTAAACAGATTATGAAAGAAGAGAATGGTTGAGCAAAACAAAACATTCATTCAACAACTTAAAATTGCCTTAGCCTTCCAAGGACTTTTTAAACAAGTTTGGGTGCAGAACAAAAATCTGTCCGAATAATTCGGACAACATCACAAAAAAGGTGCCTTGGCCTTCCAAGGACTTTGGTTCAAGTAAAAGATAAACAAAACAGATTATAAATTAAGGAGGAGCCTTTGAAGATGGCTCACCCTCATCTGTTTTCTTGCCCTTGATGTCGCTTTTTTCCTCAATGACCTTCTTGCCTTTGGGGTCAACCTCTTCTTCACCCGGACTCTCTCCGGTTTCCTCTTCGTCACCAGACGAGGATATATCAGTGTACCCTTCATCAACCATGGTCCAGTAGGGGAGATCATCGTCGTCCACATAACGCCATAAGTCCCCTAGTCTCCTCTTCGGGAACTTCTCGTGAAACAAGAGGACCATGTCAGACTTCACTTTCTCAACCATTAATTCTTCACTCCGTATCATCTCCCTGGCATAAGCGTTAATTTTGGCCTTGATCATGGCCTCTTGATCCTTCACCAAAGCAGCTTTCTCCTCAACAGCCTGAGTCACTGCATTCTCTAAAGCAAGTTTGTCAGTAGTCAGGTTGGTGACAAGCTTCTCCTGTGCTGCAGTCTCTCCTCTTGAGGCTGTTAAGTCCTTCTCCAATCCGGATAGCTTAGGCCGGAGATCTTTCACGATCTCTTCTAAAGAAGCAACTTTTGTGTTGCTTTTCTCTTGATTCTCCTTTAGCTGTTCATTCGACTCCTTAAGCAAGTCAACCTTAGTAGTGGCAGTCCTGAGGTCATCGGACAGTTTCTCCTTCTCAGACTTAAGGTCTTTGATGGTTTCTGCCTGACTCCGGACTTGCCTTTCTAGGGTGAGTACTGGTTGCACGTTGCTAAGGAGGGAATGGGCTATAACATCCCTCTCACTGGAAACCAAGAAAGTCTTACCATTGAAGTTTACTGTGTTAGAGCTACTGGGGGGAACATATGGCCCTGCGAACTCATCTCTAGACAGGCCAAGGAAGTAGTCACCTAAAGGACCCAGACCGGTGACATCCACTTCATCCATGTTAATCTCTCCCCTATCAACTTCATCAGTATGGAATTCCATTGGAATCCCTTCATTAAGATTCCCTGGGATCTCCTCGGCTAATGTTGGGTCAGTTGGGAAAGTGGGCTCCGGATCCCGGAGAGTAAGCTCCTCTCCTTGGGAAATCTTTTTCTTTTTGACCTCCCTATCAGCACTATCACTCGCTTGCTTGCGAGTCCGTTTAGAAGCCCTTGTGAGTTTTGAGGACTTCACTCTTTGTTTCTCGCTCTCCTGTTCTACCACTTGTAGAAGGTTTGCGTCAACTTGAACCTGGGCTGGCACCTCTGAGCCTGTTGGGACCTCTTTCTCAGCATCCTCTTCTGCTTTCCTACTCTTCTTCTTCTTGCCCTTCATTTTACTTGGGGCTTTGGCCCGGGCAGGAAGAAAGAGGGTCCCATCCAATTCATGAGACCTTCTCAGCACTACATCTTCATCAGGTGGGGTGGAGAACTCCTCCCAGGTAAGATCCTTTCGACCTGTGGTGTTCCACAGATGGGATCTCGCTAAATTCCCAGGGGTAAAAGCTTTGTGAAACCGGTTCTCCCAGTTCTCTGCGGCCCATGCGTTTATCTTGCCACAGGTGACCTGTCCGGCTTTTAGATAGTCTCCGAACTCCTTTGACAGCTCTAATAAAACAAGAAAGCGACTGGTTAGCATAAACTAAACGAAAAGAGAAATTCGAATAGAAACTTAAAGTAAAACTTACGATCGCTCTTCCATCTACTTCGAATAAGGCTAGGATTCTCCCCGGCCTTGATTTTCTTGCCATTCTCCCACGAGCCACTCACAAACAAGAATTGGCTCCTCCACTTGCTCTCCGACTCCAGGAGATCATCCACAGCTTTCAGATCGTTCCCCATGTTAAAGTGATAGAAAGGGAACTGATGGTGTTTGCACAAACTAGCTACAGCAGCGAACTCTTCCATTGGAAGAGGAATTCCGGACAACCTAGATGCCATAATGCATGACATCAAGGTGTACCATCCGTTAGGGCTTAGCTGTGATGGACATAGCTTGACTAGGTGGAAATAACGCACTATCTCTGGATCCAGTGGGAACCTAAGTCCCCAGTTGAATAGCTCCGTAAAGAAGACTATTTCGTTCCTTTTACAATCCATCGGGGTCTCCGGATCGATGGGAATTCGGATTTTTACGTTTTCCGGGATCCCCCACTTAGTGCGAAACCGTCCCAAATCTCTAGTATGGATAAACGCATACTTGGTCTTTAACAGATAAAAAGTACTTGAACTCTACCTTGTGAAAGCAGGGCCCTACTCTCCCTTCGAGGCTCTCCGGCAGATCCGGACGCCTCAGATACAAGTCCTCTTTGCCCTTCTTGGCAACAACTACAGCAGTTTCAGCTTGTCCGGAAGACTCGGACTCAAACCTAACCTCCTCAGTGGAGTCTTCCATCATCTCCTCCATTATTGTTGGGGGAGCTTCTGCAGAAACAGCTCGGGGAGGGATGAAGCTTGGCATAGCTAATCCTCCGGACTGTTGGCTCTTTGTATGTATTTGAGTTCTCACCTCAGTTTGAGTTTCTGAGGTCGAAGTTTCCTTAGGAGGTAGTGGACTGCTAGCCTCCGGACCAACCGGCCTTTCCCGGAGAGTCCTAACAGTGGCCCCGGACCCTGACTCACTGGTATTTTTTGAAGAGAGTCCCTTAACCAATCTGCTTGGTCTTTTCATAATTAGTTTGTCTGGAGAATGATCGGAGTCGGACCCCATAGCAATGAAAGTGGTTTTCTTCCTGACACTTGTAACAGCGACCCCCGGTTCGACAGTGGGGATTGACTCTTGGACTGATGAGCCAGATACTATGGGGGAGAGTGTTGATTGAAAGATTTTTCTAGATCTCGTACCTTTCGAAGAAGATGAACCTCTATCAGATTCTTCGATTGAAGGGGCTGGTTTCTCGACGGGCGACGCTGGAAGCCCTGCTGCAAGTCTTTTCTCTTTTTCAACCCTTTGAGCTTTCTCCAATTCTGAGAGATTAAGCCACCCACCCTTGATTAGATCTGTTCTTGCTGTGAACATAAAACAACTGAGGAAATCTGAAAATTTTAAAGAGATGAAGCTTTGAGTAAAATGGCAGAGTGAAAGTAATAGTGAGACTATGAAAGATGAATAGAATTTATAGTAAATGTAAAAAAGGGTTTGATTCCTAGGAGAATCCGAAAAGTTGGGCAATGATTAAAAAACGGCGCTGACGTCATCAAAAGCATTTAAAGAGGTAACTTGTTCGAGATAGTGGTACAACTTTCAAGGTGAGAAAACGGCTAAAACAAACCAACCAAAGTGTGACACGTGTCCCACTAACTCTGACACAAAACCGTTTGGAATTCGAAACGATTGCCTTGTCCGGATCTGTCCTCAACTCTCTCCGAATTGGAAGATCACTTCCTTTGTCGGACTGTTTTTCAGTTCTTTGACAAAGACACTTGTTCAAAAACCTAAAAAAGGGGCTCCTGATGAGTCCGAATTCGAAGTGCTCCCCGGAAGGGTAGTCCAAAGTAAATCTCCCCGGAAATTCGGACAGGACTTGTTGACCGGACAGATGATTTCGAACACTAAAAACTTAAGGCAGTTCGAACTATGACTAAAGTACTAAAAAACCTAAACACTATCTGACTAAGCTACCTGCACATCTGCTTAAAACTTATGGGTCTTTAAACATGACCCGGGTCCATTAAACTTGACCCGAAAGCCCATAAAGGGCCCAAATTTCACACTATAAATACCCAACCACCAGCATTAACTATGGGTAAGAAAAATTAACTGCTGCCAAGCTGCACAACTCTCTCTCCACCCTCAAAACACTGTGAAACACCCTCAAAACACTGTGAAACACCTTTAAACACTGTTAAACACCCTCACGCCGCCTTAAAACTCCACTTGAAATTACCAGCCTACCCCCAGGCTACTTTTATCCTCACCAAATTGGCGACCACAGTGGGAGGCGACGGTGCCTGAATCAAGCATTCAAAACCAAGTAAGGAAGTTCTGTCCGAATGAATCCGGATAATCCAGAGCTTCCACCAGCTTTGCTCGAAGTGGTGGAAGAGAACGATGAATATACTGTCCAAGAGCATGACAAGTTGAGGGCTGAAATAGAAGCTTTGAGGGCTGAAAAGGCCAAGATGGGCATGAAGGAGAAATCCAAAGTGTCAGTTGCTCATCGCTCTGATAACCCTCGAGAGCATGAGGCTTCAAAAACTCATGTGAGCACTAAAAAGACACATGCCAGTTCTAAAAAGTCTCACCGGTCCAAGCCTGTGGTGAGTTCTGAATCAAGCTCAGAATCTTCGGACAGCTCTTCAGACAGTGAGGGAAATGAAAAATCCTTGTCCTCCAGTAGTGATGAGGGGCGAACCAGGAAAAAACAGAAGCAAGTTAAAAAGTATTCCAGAAAAAGAGATCACCATGGAAGAATGAAAAGGCACATTGGAAAAGGATCATCTCACAACCGGAGGCATATAGACCGGATGCTGGTGGATCCTTTTGCCTTCCATGATGAGCCAGGTATCTTTGCAACACCTAATGAGGATACTGCGTTCAGTCGTGGGAGGAATTGGAGGCAATCGCCATTGTCTTCCAAAATACTGTCCGGAAACCTCCCCAAGAGGTTTGATAGCACCAAGATGGAGAAGTACGATGGCAGTACTGATCCAGACAATCATCTGGAGCAATTCAAGAACTTCATGATGAATTTTGATGATGATGATAAACTACTCTGCAGGGCATTCTCCCAATCCTTCACGGGGAGTGCTCTGAAGTGGTACAACAGCCTTCCTCAGGGTTGTATCAGAGACTTTGATACTTTTTGGGTGGCCTTTCGAAGGCAATTTGTGGGGAGTAAGGAGCTAAAGGGTAATGGAGATACCGAATTCGAAGTGCTCCCCGGAAGGGTAGTCCAAAGTAAATCTCCCCGGAAATTCGGACAGGACTTGTTGACCGGACAGATGATTTCGAACACTAAAAACTTAAGGCAGTTCGAACTATGACTAAAGTACTAAAAAACCTAAACACTATCTGACTAAGCTACCTGCACATCTGCTTAAAACTTATGGGTCTTTAAACATGACCCGGGTCCATTAAACTTGACCCGAAAGCCCATAAGGGCCCAAATTTCACACTATAAATACCCAACCACCAGCATTAACTATGGGTAAGAAAAATTAACTGCTGCCAAGCTGCACAACTCTCTCTCCACCCTCAAAACACTGTGAAACACCCTTAAAACACTGTGAAACACCTTTAAACACTGTTAAACACCCTCACGCCGCCTTAAAACTCCACTTGAAATTACCAGCCTACCCCCAGGCTACTTTTATCCTCACCAATATATAATAAGGTTACACAAATATTCTCAAAACACAAAATGACTCAATCACTCGTTGTAACAAAATATAACATGATTCGCAAAACTTCTTCTGTAATGTTTATGTGTCACCTCACTTATCTCTCAAAAGATTTAGTGTTATTTTACTCTCTCATGAAATATCTTCTCACATAATTGTCTTTATAATTACAGCGTAATATATCATTGTCATATCACATATTTTATAACAACATCT
This sequence comes from Limnanthes douglasii subsp. nivea, assembly GCA_036936605.1. Lineage (NCBI taxonomy): Eukaryota > Viridiplantae > Streptophyta > Magnoliopsida > Brassicales > Limnanthaceae > Limnanthes > Limnanthes douglasii. Next base: position 302,318,320 of record JAUPFV010000001.1, read on the forward strand.
TCTTCCATTTATAGGTTTAAAGAAAATCATAATTCTTTATCAGACGCTCCAGATTAAAGCCCATTAATCAACAATTGAAATAGTTGATACTTCATTAATATAAAAAAGTTTTAATTAACACAATAGACCTAGTAAATAAAATAATTTTCTTTGGCAAAGTGGTGTTACGGTCTAGTTTACTTCAGTTATCTTGCTTCGATTGACCTGCTTTGACCAACATGCTTCGAATAGTATTGCTTTGACTCAACACATATTTCCTTCAACCGAATGATCACCAGTCTTGTATATATTTTATAAGCCCTTAGGACCGTTAAACATCATATAACTAAGTCATGAATCGAGCACAACAGAGTTTCAATAGTTCTTGTCTATACATGTAACGGTATATCCAACATCTTTGTAGTCTTTCGATTATACCTCTATTAATGAGTTACTTTTAGCCTACACCTTACATAAATAATATAAAAATGTCGTATATTCATCCATCTTGTGATAAATGTTTTTACTTGTGTATGCTTTTAAGTACTATAAATGTATAATTGATTTTAATCTATTTGTATAGCTAACAATGTTTTACATTCAACCAACAAATCACCTTTTAAAACATTAAGGTTACTCGTGAAAAATGGATGACAATTATGTATGAAGCTGTAACACAACCATAAGCACAAATGCATTAATTACAGTATTAGATTTTAATATTGTGGTAAATCGGCTCCTAATATTTAAAATGTTTTTCCACATTATATATAATGACATTTCGGTAAAACCTTTGTACAACTATGCATGTTCATATGAAACTACCATACACTAATATTGAAAAATATTTATGTACAATTAGAAATTCGGTTAAAACAAGTCTTATGCTATTTTGGTGTTATCTTTTCTTCTAATATGAAAGACAAAAAATATTGGTGATATTCGTAGTAAATACCAAAGACTAAAATATGTAATCCTAATGATCAACTATTAAAATTTCATGATGTTATGATTAAAAAGTTAAATATCGAAACAAATATATTTTACAGTTTGGACAAGCTCTTTTGAGGAGATCTACATTTTTCAGAACACGATAAATAAAAATTGTTCACAAACATAAGGACATCAAACATACGTTTATTACATGTGATTATCATTAAAATCGGATCTTCTAGTAAAATTGTTCTAGGTTTTGTTGAGTATTACATTTTTAATTTTACCTATGAGTGTGACTGCACACTCATGATTTCAAATCTTATTGATTTTTATCGAATGTTTTATACATGATGTAAAAAACGACAACACTTTCAAATTAGTTAAATAAATCATGTGTAATAAGGCACCCATAAATCATCATAACTATTTTGAATCTTTATACTCTTGCCATATATAATCATTATAGATAGATATCAAGAAAACGCAAACCATTCGAAACAAAACCGTCCATACATCCCTGAAAGGAGTAGCTAACTTGGTGCAGTAACGTATGTTTGTGACCAAAGGGCATGACTTCAACTCCTTCTACAAACACTTATTTGTCTCGGCCTGTCACCTTGTGTGGTTTACCTTATGGCGTTGGTTTGAAGGCTATTGCGTCAGATCGAGGGTTTACCCTATACGCACTCGTTGAGTAGCAACTGCAGGTTCCCTAAAAAAAGAAAAAAAAAACGTTCATACTAGACATTATACTTAAAACAAATATTACATATTATATATAATTAAACAAAAATGGTGGTTATTGTTTCATCTTTACCAGCTTGGTTTTATGTCCATTGTTTTAACAATTTACATTAAAAATGCGTGCTTAGTAAAGAATGAAATTAATGTAATCAAATTAGTTATTGTTATTGATATTTTCAATAAAATACTAAATAAAAAGAATCCTATAAAATCTAGGATTGTCGTTGATATTAATATTTAGGAGTTTATTGATCAAATTTATTGAACTAGATATACATCTTTTACAACAAGCACTATAATTTGTAGTTAACTGTTCTTCAAACTATAACATCTGATACTGATATAATTATTGAAAAATAAAATACACAATGTTATTATTATTTTTAATTTGAACAATAAAATTTGATTTGACAATCCAATTAGTGAAGTAGGATAGGAAGAAAAAGATCTAAGAACTGCTTTCTTGCAGCCAATTCAAGGAAGATCTTTCTACATCTTATATAATCAACAACAATATAATCCAACTACTGTAAAATCGAAAAAGACATCTCATGCTTCTACTCAGCCCTTAGCAATTTCTAGCATCATGTCTTCACCAACAAGGTCTGCCACTCACCGGAATCAATAAAAGAATGAGCGTCCATCATGTCTTATCTACCAAGCTACCTCATATAAAGAGTTTCATGCACTCAATCAATGTAAAGAACCAAGAAATAGCGTTACTGAAATTTCTTATCCAGATTATGTTCCTATACCCAGTCTCAAATATAGCCCAACATATGAATATCAAGAGCCATCAATATCTCATAGCCTTTTACAATCCCAACAATTTAAATATCCAATTAAATCTTATGCTCCACAAAACCATCAATTAAGGCTACACTGATGAACATGTGAAAATTGAGGAAAAAAACAACTCAAATTTACTTCAAGGAACATAATAAGACACTCTTGGAAAGCAAAGCAAAGCCAAATCTTATTAGCAAGTACACAAAGGGCAAGTTTTCAAAAATAGCAATCCAAAATTCATTGAATCTCTAAGTTTCACTAGCCAAGCCAGTTTGGCATTTTGGGACATCAAACACTTAATTATAGAGTTTGTCATTCATGAAGATATCAATAAATTATAGTGGAAGAATGTGTGGATCATGTGCCAATTTTCTATGCCATATCTTAAATGAACCTTTTTTTTAATCCTAAGAAAGAGTCATTCATTACCCTGGTGTGGGTCTCTCTCCCCAAGCTTCCAACATTTATGTACAATATTGACACTATCAAGGTTCTTGCAAAGGCTATACGAATCCCTCTTTCTGTATCATACCCCACAAAAACCAGAAAATGTATAACTGTTGTTAGGTCTGGATCGAATTGGAAATATCCAAATCATGAATCAACAAATATGGATATGTTTTCGTACAATAAAAGGCTTCTAGCCAGGATATTCATTACAAAGAATTTCCTAGCTATTTTCATTGATGTTGTCACCTAGGTCACAGACAACAAGATTGTAGGAAATCTCAAACACTCAAAGTTCAACAACACTCTAACCCACCTAAAGATCTAAATATTACAACTAATACATTAAGCACGATAATAACAGAAAATAAATCCTAAACTAAAGTAAACAATTGTTAAAAATTCTGATTATAACAATCCAGAAATCATTCAAGAGGAAGATAAAATGATAGCACTACCAATCAAGCCTCCACTCAACATGTCAGCACAATTCTATCTAACTATACAATGATGAAACACAACTCTTAACGATCTACTCTATTAACCGGCACCAAACAAAATTGTTCAAACCCAACTAACTAAGAGATTAATATACCCTTACTTGGCATCAGAGAAGAAGAGATTGGTGAAGCTCTTCACACCTTGTCAAATGCATCACCTACTTCACCTACATAAACAAGAGAAGAAGGTAAATCCTCTAAGAAAATGTTGAACAAGAACATTAAAAAAGTCAAATACAAACAATCCAAAAATCTCTTCTCCATCAAAGCATTTCATCCAAAGGATTTGCCATGCCTAAAATTGGCTCTACTTAATGACATTAACAATCTTTTACTAGAATGCCCAGTATTGGCCTTATGTTTTGGTATAACTGAGCAATATGAATCTGATGTAGGACAAGATCTAAATCAGGCTCAATCTTGTTAACTAGGTCTCCGTAGACCCATTACTTCCGGCTTTAATAAAATTTTCATTTTGAGTTAAATATCTTAAAAATTCATTGGTTATAACTATCTTGTGTCAAAAGACCACGATCGGCGCAAACCACAACCTTCAACGGCACCATCAACGCCGACGCCTTTGCTAAACGTGATCCATCTTTATACACTAAGACGCGACCGACATGGCACAACCCATGAACTGAGCTTAACATTCCACCAACAAGAAGCCCCCGGCAGACATTCATCGAGACACACAAGAACGCATGGGAGAACCAAATAGAGACCTCCTGGACTTACGGATCTATCGGAAAACCATTGTGGTACCACAAAGGAAACGAAGAAAACCTGCCATAAGGAAAGGACACTCGAGGGACACAAATTATCTATATTATCCATCTATATGGTTAATTTTAGTCTAATTTTGGTGAGATTGCATTTCAATCTTTGACTCTCCTTAACAGATTAACATCCTTTTAATATATGAAATTGCAGGTCCATAAAAACATGATACATAACCATATATTGGTCTTGCTTTTGAAGTATAAGTGAATATATATCCCTTTGACACAATTATTTAGTTAACATATTATAAATAAACATCCATAGTTTTTTCAATAAAGTGAAAGCAAAAACAAAATATAAGATAATAAAACAACAATCGAACAAAATTAAAGCCTGATATCCTGTTGATTGCATCTGTTGTTCTGTCAAGTTGTTGTCGCTTCTGCATTATTTTGGCTGTTCTCTTGTAACTGAATTTTTTTCAGAATTTGTTCCACACGAATGATAAGATCGTCGAGATTCATCGTCCCAATAGGGATATCTTCACCCCGGCTCCAACGTATGATAGCTTCTTTCATTTCCAGCTCGCGATTCTCGTTTTCCAGCTTCTCCAACTTACTCCTCATTTTCCTTATCTTTCGTGTAAGAAAAGATTGATGATCTTCGCTTGTCATTCTACTTGGCATGTTACCAAACATGTTAAAATCGGTTAACAAACCATCAACGTTTTCTCGATCAGGCCATAGTTGCGGCTGAGAGCTATAAGGGGAAATCAAAATTGTGGAAACTTGGGTTCCACAGAGAGTACTCAGCTGACTTACTTTTCTTTTCAATCCTTCTTTTCTTTTGTTAAACGATGCTTTTCGCGCTGCATTGTTCTCGATGTAAGCGAGCTTGATTTTCCTGCGAGCCATTGATAAAGCTGCTTATAACAACAACAAAGAAAAAAAATATTTTAAAAACAGAATTGGAGAGTGTGTATTTGTTATGGTGAATTGGTTCCTTAAGGCTTTATATAGAGAAAATTATGATAATTTATTGACTCTAATATTAACTATTAGTAAAATGTGTATATTAAGGGTAGGTAAATTCAAACCTCAGTACACAGTGGTATACTCTGGACAATTTCTTTTTGTTTACGTGAGGCATTTTATTTCTTCAAATACATATTTTCAACCTATTTAGTATTTAGTATTTAGAATTTTCAATTTTATTTTATTTTTATTATTTTGAATTATTAATTTTTTATATTTTAAAAAAAAACCAAAAAATAAGACTCTTTTAACCATATCAACCCCGCGCATTAACTCTTTTAACTAAAACAAACCTCGCATTAAATCTTTTAACTAAAACAAACCTCGTAATAAGTTCTTACTCACTAATACAAGGGTTTAATACCATTTACTCACTAATACAAGGGTTTAATACCATTTAAATTGAGCATCATAGTATTATCCATTTACTATCCATAGGTTTAATACCATTTAAATTGAGCATCATAGTATTATCCATTTACTATCCATAGGTAGTATTATCCATTTACTATCCATAGTTTCACGTATTTATAAGGAAATTTATTTCACTATACTATTTACCACTTATAGTCTATCTATTTTCCACCTCAATTTGTTTCCTCTTTTCTTTCTCTCTCTTTTACCACTTATAGTCTATCTATTTTCCACCTCAATTTGTTTCCTCTTTTCTTTCTCTCTCTTTTACATGAGGCTAAAATATCCAAATAATAATAGATTATATTTTCCTTGTTTTCCTATGATTTTCATTGTTTTTTTTTCGGAGGGAACCCGCAGCCGCTACTCATAGTGCAATGAGTGCGCACAGGGTAAACCCTCAGTCTGCCACGATAGCCTGCAAACCAACACCAGAAGGTAAACCACTCAAAGTGACAGGCTCAACCGAGAAAGCGTATGTAGAGGGACTCGAACTCATGACCTTTTGGTCATAAAAATGTCATACTCAACCAACTCGGCTACCCCCTCGGGGCGTATGATTTTCATTGTGTTTTTATTTGATTTTGATGTTTGATTTTGGATTTATGTTTAGGTAAGTCGCTTTGGTTGTTTAATTAACTCTATTTTTTTTATTATTTTGAAATAGGTTATTAAACTTCTGTTTTCTTCGTGTTTTTTGGAATTCATCATATTTCTTTCATTTTGTATTTGAATTGTTGTATTGTAGTATTGTTTTAATCGTTTTTTTTTTGTATTTTTTGTGTTTGTGGAAAATCTGGTTCGAGAAACCAGTTCAAGCTTCAACGAAGAAGACAAAAATTTTGAAGATGTAAAACACGTCTATTCACTCTATTGCGAGATGCAAAACATGTTTATTGTCGGTAGTAGTAGATGTGAAACATGGTTATTTTATGTAAGATGCTAGATGCTAAATGCGCGAAACCAGACATATGATAGATGCGAAACCAAGTAAGATAATGTGAAACAAGTGTTAAATATTTTTTTTTAAATCAAATACAAAACATATCATGAATGAATCTAGTTTTGTTCCTTTTTTTTTTTATAAAAACCAATGGTAATTCCGGATTTTTTGTCCGAATTACCGTTCAAAACATACGAACTTTTTAAATTGGAGTTTCGCAATCTGCAAACGAGGTACTAAATTTATCCATTTAGTATAAAATACGTTTCTATCTTGCTTCTTGGATTTATTTTTTATTTCGTTGCGGAGTTGATTGGTTCAACATATACTCTTTGTGGATGGTGCGTAACTATTGCCAGAAAATTCAATTTTCTAGAGAAACCCATAGAATGCTGAAGCTTCACAATTGGTTCAAGAGGTGTTGAATGGAATAATTTAGTATAATTCATTTTAATATTGTTTTCTTGAATATGCAAAATACACAACAAAGAAATTAGCGGTAGATTTCATTGTATAATCTACCTCTACAGTTAGTGACATGTAATTTTATTTGAGCTTCTCTTATTGTCATTTCTTTCATAATTTAAAAGGATCGACATATATTCTTTAGGTATGATGAAATACTATAAAGAGAAATCAAACTTTTAGAGGAACCCAATAATAGTTGTAGCTTCGCAAACTGCAAACAGAGTACTAGATCTGTCCATTTAGTATAAAATGCATTTACAGTTAGCTTCTTTGGATTATTTTTTATTTTCTTGCAGAGTTTGTTAGCCAATATATAATCCTTATGCATTGAGAAATTCCATTGAAAAAACCAATCTTCCACGATAACTCATAGAAGATCAAAGTTTTGCGGTGTATTAAAGATGTACTAATTCTACTAATTAGAATAGTATTAATTAGAAATTCTCTAAAAAGATATCAAGTTGTCAGAGGGACCGACACATATTCAAACAACACAGCCATATGAAACATGTAATCATCAAAACTTATGTTATTTGAACCGAAATCATAAATGAAAAAACATCATAAAAGACTTCATATAAAATTTAAACGTATATGAAATCAAATATCGCATCGTGAAATATATACTAAACTAAATTAATACGAATTTGAATCAGGGCAAATATCACTTATAGTCTAAAATAATCTTGTGTCATCTTTTATTTTTGGATGACCATCTAACATGTAATATATTGAATTTTTAGGACAAAGGGATCAACGGAAAAAACCCTAATTATTTCTTTAAATTGTATGTGAATGCTTATAGTTTAGTAGAAAAATTGATATTTTCTGCTCAGGTTATGTTGAGGATAATGGCGGTAAATGGGTCTACATCTGCCAGAAATAAATGGTTATTAATATTTTAGGTGTTGTAATTATTTTATAAACCAAAATTTTACATATTACAATATGGTTATAATTATATTATTATATTTATTATTATTATTATTATGTTTTTGTTATAAATACTACAAGTGTTGATATTATGTTATAAACCAAAACCATATCTTATAATGTTAAAATATTACAAGTTTTATGGTCATAACTTTATTATTAGTTTTTAAATTTTATTATTATGACTTAGTTATAAATAGTAGTAGTGTTGTTATTATTTTTTAAACAAAAATCATACCTTATCAAACCTCAGTACACAGTGGTATACTCTGGACAAATTTCTTTTTGTTTACGTGAGGCATTTTATTTCTTCAAATACATATTTTCAACCTATTTAGTATTTAGAATTTTCAATTTTATTTTATTTTTATTATTTTAAATTATTAATTTTTTATATTTTTATAAAAAACCAAAAAAATAAGACTCTTTTAACCATATCAATCCTGCGCATTAACTCTTTTAACTAAAACAAACCTCGTAATAAGTTCTTACTCATTAATACAAGGGTTTAATACCATTTAAATTGAACATCACAGTATTATCCATTTACTATCCATAGTTAGTATTATCCATTTACTATCCATAGTTTCATGTATTTATGGAGAAATTTATTTCACTATACTATTTACCACTTATCATTTAAGACCTACCAATACCTTAAATGTCCTTAGTTAATTGTACAAAAATCTATCTATTTTCCACCTCAATTTGTTTCCTCTTTTCTTTCTCTCTCTTTTACATGAGGCTAAAATATCCTAACAATAATAGGTTATATTTTCCTTGTTTTCGTATCATTTTCATTGTGTTTTTATTTTATTTTGATGTTTGATTTTGGATTTATGTTTAGGTAAGTCGTTTTGGTTGTTTACTTAACTCGATTTTTTGATTTTTTATTATTATTTTGAAATAGGTTATTAAACTTCTGTTTTCTTCGTGTTTTTTGGAATTCATCTTATTTCTTTCATTTTGTAGTTGAATTGTTGTATTGTAGTATTGTTTTAATCATTTTTTGTGCATTTTGTGTGTTTGTGGAAAATCTGGGTCGAGAAACCAGTTCAAGCTTCAACGAAGAAGACAAAAATTTTGAAGATGTGAAGCACGTCTATTCACTCTATTGCGAGATGCAAAACATGTTTATTGTCGGTAGTAGTAGATGTGAAACATGGTTATTTTATGTAAGATGATAGATGCTAGATGCGAAACTAGACATATGATAGATGCGAAACCAAGTAAGGTAATGAGAAACAAGTGTTAAATATAAATTTTTTTAAATCAAATAAAAAACATATCATGAATGAATCTAGTTTTGTTCCTTTTAAAAAAAAACCAATGGTATTTCCGGATTTTTCGTCCGAATTACCGTTCAAAACATACGAACTTTTAAATTTTTTAATTTTACACTATAAACAAAGAAGACGGTTGAAGGTTTAACAATTTAGTATGATCCTTTTTAGATTGGTTCCTTAAATGTGCAAAACAAAGAAATTAATGACAGAGGTCGGGTAGGTGGAACCTGGCTCGAGAGTTAGTGACTCTTCGAGATATCAAATTTCAATCAAGCTTCTCTTATTATCCTTTGTTGCAAAATTTAATAGGATTAGAAGATACTCATTCAGTATGAATAAATACTATGAGAAATCAAGCTTTCAGAAGGACCCAAAAATAATTGGAGTTTCGCAAACTGCAAACGGGGTACCAAATTTATCCATTTAGTATAAAATACGTTTCCTGCTTCTTGGATTTATTTTTTATTTCGTTGCGGAGTTGATTGATTCAACATATACTCTTTGTGTATGGTGCGATTCTATTGGCAGAAAATCCAGTTTTCTAGAGAAACCAATAGAATGCTAAAGCTTCACAATTTCCCGAGGTGATGGATTTAATATTTTACTGTAATTCATTTTAATATTGTTTTCTTGAATATGCAAAATGCAAAACAAAAAAATTAGCAGTAGACTTCATTGTATAATCTACCTGGACAGTTAGTGACATGTAATTTTATTTGAGCTTCTCTTATTATCATTTCTTTCATAATTTAATAGGATCAACATATATTCCTTAGGTATGATGAAATACTATAAAGAGAAATCAAACTTTCAGAGGAACCCAATAATAGTTGTAGCTTCGCAAACTGCAAACGGAGTACTAGATCTGTCCATTTAGTATAAAATGCATTTACAGTTAGCTGCTTTGGATTATTTTTTATTTTCTTACATTTACAGTTAGCTTCTTTGGATTATTTTTTATTTTCTTACAGAGTTTATTAGCCCATAGAAGATTAAAGTTTTGCGGTGTATTAGAGATGTACTAATTCTACTAATTAGAATAGTATTAATTAGAAATTCTCTAAAAATAAATCAAGTTATCAGAGGGACCGGCACATATTCAAACAACACAGCCATATGAAACATGTAATCATCAAAACTTATGTTATTTGAACCGAAATCATAAATGAAAAAAACATCATAAAAGACTTCATATAAAATTTAAACGTATATAAAATCAAATATCGCATCGTGAAATATATACTAAAACTAAATTAATACGAATTAATACTAAAACTAAATTAATACTAAATTAATAAAATCAAATATCGCATCGTGATATCACTTATAGTCTAAAATAATCTTGTGTCATCTTTTATTTTTGGACCACCATCTAACAAGTAATATATTGAATTTTTAGGACAAAAGGATCAATAGAAAAAACCCTGTTTATTTCTTTAAATTGTATGTGAAGGCTCATAGTTTGGTAGAAAAATTAATGTTTCTGGCTCTCGTTAAAATTATTACGAGTAATCAGTTACTCAGGTTATGTTGAGTATAGTGGCGGTAAATGGGTCTACATCTGCCAAAAATAAATTGTTATTAATATTTTAGGTGTTGTAATTATTTTATAAACCAAAATTTTACATATTACAATATGGTTATAATGATATTATTACATTTTGAATATTATTATTATTATGTTTTGGTTATAAATACTACAAGTGTTGATATTATATTATAAACCAAAATCATATCTTATAATCTTAATATATTACAAGTTTTATGGTTATAACTTTATTATTACTTTTTAAATATTATTATTATGACTTAGTTATAAATAGTAATAATGTTGTTTTTATTTTTTAAACCAAAATCATACCTTATCATGGTAAAATATTGCAAGTTATAGGGTTATCATTTTATTATTACAATATGTTTTCTTACGAGACCTGAACCTACCACTAGTACTTCCACCACTATTTTCAAGTTTTCTTCGTGTTTTTTGGAATTCATCTTATTTCTTTCATTTTGTAGTTGAATTGTTGTATTGTAGTATTGTTTTAATCGTTTTTTGGTGTATTTTTTGTGTTTGTGGAAAATCTTGTTCGAGAAACCAGTTCAAGCTTCATTGAAGAAGACAAAAATTTTGAAGATGTAAAACACGTCTATTCACTCTATTGCGAGATGCAAAACATGTTTATTGTCGGTAGTAGTGAATGTGAAACATGGTTATTTTATGTAAGATGCTAGATGCTAAATGCGCGAAACCAGACATATGATAGATGCGAAACCAAGTAAGATAATGAGAAACAAGTGTTAAATATAAATTTTTTTAAATCAAATACAAAACATATCATGAATGAATCTAGTTTTGTTCCTTTTTTTATAAAAAACCAATGGTATTTCCGGATTTTTTGTCTGAATTACCGTTCAAAACATACGAACCTTTTAAATTGGAGTTTCGCAATCTGCAAACGAGGTACTAAATTAATCTATTTAGTATAAAATACGTTTCCATCTTGCTTCTTGGATTTATTTTTTATTTCGTTGCGGAGTTGATTGGTTCAACATATACTCTTTGTGTATGGTGCGTACCTATTTCCAGAAAATTCAATTTTCTAGAGAAACCCATAGAATGTTGAAGCTTCACAATTTGCTCAAGAGGTGATGAATCTAATAATTTAGTATAATTCATTTTAATATTGTTTTCTTGAATATGAAAAATACAAAACAAAGAAATTAGCGGTAGATTTCAGTGTATAATCTACATCTACAGTTAGTGACATGTAATTTTATTTGAGCTTCTCTTATTTTCATTTCTTTCATAATTTAATAGGATCGACATATATTCCTTAGGTATGATGAAATACTATAAAGAGAAATCAAACTTTTAGAGGAACACAATAATAGTTGTAGCTTCGCAAACTGCAAACAGAGTACTAGATCTATCCATTTAGTATAAAATGCATTTACAGTTAGCTTCTTTGGATTATTTTTAATTTTCTTGCAGAGTTTGTTAGCCAATATATAATCCTTATGTATTGAGAAATTCCATTGAAAAAATCAATCTTCCACGATAACCCATAGAAGATTAAAGTTTTGCGGTGTATTAAAGATGTACTAATTCTACTAATTAAAATAGTATTAATTAGAAATTCTCTAAAAAGAAATCAAGTTGTTAGAGGGACCGGCACATATTCAAACAACACAGCCATATGAAACATGTAATCATCAAAACTTATGTTATTTGAACCGAAATCATAAATGAAAAAACATCATAAAAGACTTCATATAAAATTTAAACGTATATGAAATCAAATATCGCATCGTGAAATATATACTAAACTAAATTAATACGAATTTGAATCAGGGCAAATATCACTTATAGTCTAAAATAATCTTGTGTCATATTTTATTTTTGGACGACCATCTAATAAGTAATATATTGATTTTTTAGGACAAAGGGATCAACGGAAAAAAATCTGATTATTTCTTTAAATTTTATGTGAATGCTCATAGTTTGGTAGAAAAATTGATATTTCCTGCTCAGGTTACGTTGAGTATAGTGGCGGTATATGGTTCTACATCTGCCAGAAATAAATGATTATTAATATTTTAGGTGTTGTAATTATTTTATAAACCAAAATTTTACATATTACAATATGGTTATAATTATATTATTACATTTTTGAATATTATTATTATGTTTTGGTTATAAATACTACAAGTGTTGATATTATGTTATAAACCAAAACCATATCTTATAATGTTAAAATATTACAAGTTTTATGGTTATAACTTTATTATTACTTTTTAAATTTTATTATTATGACTTAGTTATAAATATTAGTAGTGTTGTTATTATTTTTTAAACCAAATCATACCTTATCATGGCAAAATATTGCAAGTTAGAGGGTTATCAATTTATTATTACAATATGTTTTCTTACGAGACCTGGACCTACCACTAGTACTTCCACCACCACTTTCATAGGAGAATAGTATTTTAATGTGAGAGGAGTCTCTCGGAAAATCATCCATCGCATTGTGATCTACGTTAGCGGGTTGGTGAACACTAGTATTTTATACGTTTTAGAGCCATTTTAAAACTTAAAACAACTTTTTTTTTAAATATGCAATCAAATAATAATCGAAACTAATATCACAATTTATAAAAACTAAATTTAGACTAATACTTATTAATATCACAAATGAAAATAAATTATTTAAGTTTTTTTTTAAAATAAAAATAAACAAATAACAACTAATATAAACCACTATGACAAGCAAATAACTTTATAAATTATACGGAACGATTAATTCAGCTAGTGTAATGTATAATAAGTAACTAACGTGTAGAACTAGAGTTTCTAAAATAAGTAACTAATGCTTTCGTAGAATTTTGTAGAAGAGGTAAAGAGATTTAGAGTACTATTGAGAGATGGTGATTTTGGGATTGAGTTTCTAGCTTATTTATAAGGAAGATTAGAAAAAAATTGAACTGAATATGGATATTTGGATCCAAAACCCGCATATCCGGACATTCAAATCCGGATATCCCGATTTGGACTGTATATCTTTTTCTGTTATTAACTGAAATAACGTGGTTTGTCTAACAAGGGCATTGGCACAGTTGGCTAGCACGTTGGTCTCGTTGTTAAGACATCTCAAAAAATATCGATTGAAAGGTATATATAATTACAATATATATATATATATATATATATATATATATATATATATATATATATATATATATATATATATATATATATAATTACAATATAATTATATATATATCGATTGAAAGGTATATATAATTACAATATAGTATTTAAAAAATTAAATATTTTAGATGTCTAATTTTTTTAGATATTATTTAATATTTACCTAATAATAAATAAAGCATCAATTATATTTAAATATAATCAAACAATACCAAATAATATTACAAGAATCTTGTCTACTATGAAGAAATCTTAATTATAGAATTCTGATTTAGTTAAGACAAACAATTTTTTTTATATAATCGTATAAATATTTTACAAATATAATATCTTAAAATACAATGAGATGTCTAATAGATATATATTATTTGATATCTACGAAATATTCCATAAATATTTAAAATATATATATTACAATTATCTTGTTTACGATATCACAATTATATAATTTCCATTATATCAACCTAATATTAATAAAATATCTATAATATCTAAATATAATCAAACAATGTACAAAAATTACAAATATCTTGTTTACCATATACATATCTTAATTATAAAATTTCGATTTACTTAAGACATACAAATTGTAATACATATTTTGTATCTAGAATACTAACCCAATTATTTTTTGCTAATAATATAATTATTTTATATAATATAATATTTAAATTAAAATACAATATAATAAATATGATATTATTTAGTTTATATTATACATGTTTTAATTATTGAAATTATCTTAATTATTGAAATTATCTTAATTATTGAAATTAGTTTTAAATAATATAATGAAATACTTAACAAACACGGTTTTAAATAGATAACTTGTGAAACTCGCGTTTAAAACTTTTAAATGGGTACCCGTTACCTATCAGGCAAGTACATATATTCGTGGTTCCGGTTGGTAGGCTTCACTAGTTGAGTAGATTTTAATTAAGTGAACGAGTCATCAAATGCTCTAAATAGCCATTAATTGTATTAATGAGTAATTATTTATTAGATTTTTTTATTTTAATTTAATAAAACTAACGGGCTAAACAATTCAAACTATAGATTTGGTACAGTTCTCTCAAAATATTTATTTTGTGTTTTTCTATTATTGTAAAATAAAAATAATGTAAAAAGATACATAAATTGTGAGAATAAAATTTGTTTTTAAGAATTGTATTTTTTTAAATAGTTATTTTTTAAACAAATATTTCATTAAACTACCATAGTGGTTATTGATTCGTCTTTATCGGCTTGATTTTATCTCAATTTTTTAACATTTTACATTAAAAATACGTGTTTAGTAAAGAATGAATTTAATGCAATCAAATTAGTTAATGTTATTATATTTTTAATAAAATATTAAATAAAAAGATACTCTAATATCGTGGATTGCCGTTGATATAATATTTAGGAGCTTATTGATCAAGTACCGGTAAATACCTTCTCAACTATGTTATTACCCGGCGGTACCCGCTTTTTGGATAGTGTAACAAGGTACCTCGAACTGAAATTTGGACAAAAATACCCCCGACTAAAAATAGGCGCGCTGGTTAAAAAAAAAAAAAAAAAAAAAAAAAAAACTGGTACAATTCTCAAGATGCGAATTGCTTGCAAATTCTCAGGATGCGAATTGCTTGTAATTTCTGAACGATTCTCATGATAAGATGCGAATTGCTTGCAATTTCTGAACGATTCTCATGATAAGATGCGAATTGCTTGCAATTTCTGAACGATTCTCATGATAAGATGCGAATTGCTTGCAAATTTCTGAACGATTCTCATTATAAGATGTGAATTGCTTACAACTTTCAGGATTTCTAAACAACTAAAAAAAAAACTGGTACAATTCTCAAGATGCGAATTGCTTGCAAATTCTCAGGATGCGAATTGCTTGCAATTTCTAAACGATTCTCATGATAAGATGTGAATCGCTTGCAATTTCTGAACGATTCTCATGATAAGATGCGAATTGCTTGCAATTTCTGAACGATTCTCATGATAAGATGCGAATTGCTTGCAAATTTCTGAACGATTCTCATTATAAGATGCGAATTGCTTGCAACTCTCACGATTTCTGAACAACTAAAAAAAAAAAAAAAAACTGGTACAATTCTCAAGATGCGAATTGCTTGCAAATTCTCAAGATGCGAATTGCTTGCAATTTCTGAACGATTCTCATGATAAGATGCGAATTGCTTGCAATTTCTGAACGATTCTCATGATAAGATGCGAATTGCTTGCAATTTCTGAACGATTCTCATGATAAGATGCGAATTGCTTGCAAATTTCTGAACGATTCCCATGATAAGATGCGAATTGCTTGCAACTCTCAGGATTTCTGAACGATTAAAAAAAAACTAGTATGAAAAAAAAACTAGTATGAAAAAAAAAACTGGTACAATTCTCAAGATGCGAATTGCTTGCAACTGGTGAAATTTTATTTTAAAAAAAAATCAAAAAATATCATCAATGGATCTAGTTTTGTTCATTTTTTAAAAACAAAAGTGATGGTACTTTCATTTATTTTTTTCGAGCTCCGGTTCGAAAGATACGGATCTTTTAAAAATAAAATTAAAGGAAAAGTAAGAAAGAGAAGGAAAAAGAAGGAAAGAGAAGGAAATAGAAATTTTGGTTACGTGGCTATTCCTGTTCATGAATAGTGAGGGTAGTTAGGGTATTAAAATAAAGTTAGGTACTATGTCACAATTAGGTAGTTGAGTTGGGTATTAAGTAACAATTGATCAAACCTTGGGTGGTAAGTGACAATTGAATAGTTGAGTAGGTACCTTTGGTACAATTTCCCTTTTATTTAACAAGTTATACGTCTTTTACAACCAGAACTACAATTTGTAGGTAATTATTATTTAAACGGTAACATTTGACAATGATATAATTACTGAAAAATAAAATACACGTTATTAATTTTAAATTTAATTTAAACAATAAAATTTGATTTCACAATCCAATTAGTGGAATAAGAGAGGAATAAAAAGATCTAAGAACCGCTTTTTTCCTCTTATATGATGAACAACAATATAATCAAACTATGGTGAAATCGAAAAAGACATCTCATCCTTCTAGTTAGCCCTTTTCAATCTCTACCAATATCTCTTCACCGACAAGTTCTGTCACTCACCAGAATCAGTAAAAGAATGAGCGTTCATCATGTCTTATCTACCACGCTACCTCATATAAAGAGTTTCATGCACTCAATCATATAAAAAAACAAGAAATAACATTGCTGAAATTTATTATCAAGATTATGTTCCTATACCCACTGTCAGATATATCCCAACATATGAACATCAATAGCCATCGCTATCTCATAGCCTTTTACAACCCCAACAATTTAAATATCCAATTATATCTTACGCTCGATAAGACCATCAATTAAGGACTACACTCATGAAAATGTGAAAATCGAGGAACAAACAACTCAAGTTTACTTCAGGGAACATCATAAGAGAATCTTGGAAAACAAAGCAAAGACAAATCTTATCAGCAAGTTTACAAAAGGCAATCCTTCAATAATAGCAATCCAAAATTCATTGGATCTCTAGGATTCACTAGCTAAGTCAGTCTGGCATTTTGGGATATCAGACACTTAATGATAGAGTTGGTTATTCATAAAGATATCAAGAAATTATAGTGGAGGAATGTGTGGATCCAAGGCCAATATTCTATGCGAATTCTTTAATGAATGTTTTTTTAATCCTAAGAAATAGTCATTAATTACCCTGGTGTGGGTCTCTTTCTCCAAGCTTCCAGCATTTATGTATAATATTGACACTATCAAGGTTCTTGCAAAGGCTATAGGAAGCCCTCCTTGAGTATGATACCCTAGAAAAACCAAAAAATGTATAACTGTTGTAAGTTCTTGATCGAATTGGACAAATCAAAATCATTCATCAACAAATATGGGTATGTTTTCGTACAACAAAAGGTCATGTATGTTGCCACCTCGGTCATAAACAACAAGATTATAGAAAAGCCCAATCACTCAAAGTTCAACAACACCCTAACCCACCTAAAGAACTAGATATTACAACTAATACAGTAAGCAGGATGATAATAGGAAAAAAATCCTAAAATGAAGTAAATAATTATCAAGAATTCTGATAATAACATTCCACAAGTCATTCAAGAGGATGATAACAAGTATGGTTAATATGATATCACTATCAATCAAGCCTTCATTCAACATGTAAATATAATTCTATCTAAAGATACGAGGATGCAACACAAACCTCAACGATCTACTCTATTAACTAGCACCAAACAAGATTGTTTAACCGCAACTAACCAAGAGACTAATATACCTTTGCTTGTCACTAGAGAAGAATAGATTGGTGAAACTCTTCACACATTGTCAAATGCATCACCTTTTTCACCTATAGAAACAAGTAAAAAAGGTAAATCCTCAAAGAAAATGTTGAGCAAGAACATTAAAAAAAACTAATACAAACCATCAAAAGTCTCTTCCCTATCAAAACATTTCATCCTAAATGATATGGGAGGCCTAAAGTTGGCTCTACTCAATAACATCAACAATCTTCTAATAGAATGCAAAATATTGGCCTTATAATTCAGGATAACTGGGTAATATGAATTTGATGTAGGCCAAGATCTAAATCAAGCTCAATCTTGTTAACTAGGCCTCTGTAGACCTATTTCTTTCAGCTTTAATAAAATTTTCATTTTGAGTTTAAAAAGATATATATTTTTTTATTCGGCAGTCAGAAATATCTTAAAAATTCATTGGTTATAACTTTCTAGTGTTCAAAGACCACGGTCCTCGCAAACCACAACCTTTAACGGGGCCATCAATACCGACGCCTTTTCTAAACGTAATCCATCTTTTTACACTAAGACGCGACCGACATGGCACAACCAATGAACTGAGCTTCACATTCCACCAACAAAAATCCCCTGGCAGACATTCATCGAGACACACAAGAACGCCTAGGAGAACTGTTATAAAATACTATGCAATTATCACAAAATGTCTCAAGCACATAATATATGCGAATGAAAGATTTAAATGAAACACATGATTTAACGTGGTTTGACAATTGTCTACGTCCACGGGCGCCGCCAGAGAAAAGAGTTTCACTATGATAGAAAAGGTTACAGATTTCAGACTGTGTTTTGTGTCGCCCTAGTAATCTATTTATAGGGAATTAATAGACTTACTAGACTATGGGCCTAATGGGCTCATACCACAAGACTAACTCAAGTGATTGGATCCAATCACTATCACAACACAAAACTGTACTGCCGGACACAGTACACTGTCAAGGCACTATTCGACTCATTCACAACAAATCTTCCCCTTGAGGCGAATATCCTTTCTTCACTATCAACAAAGAATCTTCTCTTCTTCTGACTCACCAAATGCCCTTAAGGCATTCACTCTATAGTGCGAACACCGATCCAGTTTAGGCACCCCCTAAACTTTTAAAATGATACTACCTTGGTCATTATATCTGCTGGATTATCGTGTGTAGACACTTTCTTCACATCAACAATTCCCTTTGATATTATATCACGAACAAAATGATACCTGACATCTGTGTGCTTTGTACGCTCATGGTAAATCTGGTTCCCTGTAAGGTGTATGACGCTTTGACTGTCACAAAACACTTTTGTAGTACTCATATCCAAGCCCAAATCTACCACCAAACCTTGCAACCATATTGCTTCTTTAACTGCTTCTGTTACCGCCCTGTGCTCTGCCTCTGTTGTAGACAAAGCTACAGTAGCTTGCAACTGTGCTTTCCAACTGACCGCACTCCCAGCTAGAGTATATACATATCCTGTCAGAGATCTTCTTTTATCCATATCACCTGCAAAATCAGAATCAACAAAACCAACCAATGATTCTGCAACATCATTCAGCGATTCACCAATATCGGTTTTGTTAAAAGTTAAGCCAACGTTCACAATATTATTTTGAAGAGATTCAATATCTTCCCCCATAGCACCAATCCATCGATCTGCCTCTGAACTCGCTATAGCTTCTCTGTAGCTACTAGGTTCCTGCATCTCAACTTCTTCTGCAACTGATAGAGCATATGAAACTAGGTTCGCATACCTTTTTGGAAGTCTGATATCTCTTCTTTCTCTGCCCAATGCTATGCTATAAGGTTGTTGTTTTGGTTCAGGCGCATCATCGTCATCTCAACTTCTTCTGCAACTGATAGAGCATATGAAACTAGGTTCGCATACCTTTTTGGAAGTCTGATATCTCTTCTTTCTCTGCCCAATGCTATGCTATAAGGTTGTTGTTTTGGTTCAGGCGCATCATCGTCACTATCATCCGATGCTGACGCTTCACCTCCTGATTCTGGATCCACCTCAGAACCACTTGAATTATTCGACCTGCTAGGAACTGATTCTACTTCAAGCTCCACCTGTTTACTCACAACCGATCCTGATTCGACCATTTCTCCTACTTCCTTCTGACTGTCTATAGAAGCAAACTCATTAAAAGTAACGTCCCTACTGATGAGAAAACCTGGAGACTTTGGAGAGGTACACCATAACCTATATTCCTTCAGTCTAGTAGCATATCATAGAAATATGCATCTCTTTTCCCTCGGCTCAAGTTTACCATCTCTCACATGAGCATACGTAGGACAACCGAACACCCTCAAATGTTCATAATCAGCCGACGATCCAGACCAAATCTGAAAATGAGTTTTACAATCAATAGTCGTTGATGGATACCGATTCACCAAGTAACACGCTGTATTGATAGCTTCAGCCCAAAAATCCTTTCCCACACCGGAATGTGAGAGCATACTTCGTACCTTATCACAAAGCATTATGTTCATTCTTTCTGTGACTCCATTATTTTGTGGTCTTCTAGAACAAGTGCGATGGCGCACTATTCCCTCACCTTCGCAGAACTCGTTGAACTCACGACTGCAATATTCTAACCCATTATCTGTCCTAAGACGTTTGATTTTTCTTCCTATTTGCTTCTCAATCATCGTCTGCCATTTGACAAAGGTTGAATATGCTACATCTTTCGTTTTCAGAAAGTAAACCCACACCATCCTTGAATAATCATCGATCAAACTCATGTAGTATCTGGCTCCGCTCTTGGATGGAATTCTGTTTGGACCCCAAAGATCTGAGTGAATGTAGTCCACTGTGCCTTTTGGTCTTTCTTACAGCCGATTTGCTGAATTTGACTCTAGTTTGTTTACCAAACACACAGTGCTCACAAAATCCCAATGATTATGCTTTATACCCTTTCAACAAATCTCTCTTTCCCAAAACAACTAATCCTCTGTCACTCATGTGACCACGCCAATGCCACAACTTATTTTGATCCTGGCTACTTTGGCTATTACTCCCTGATGATGCTACTGCAGCATCGGCCATAACAACACTCCCCTGGAGAATGTAAAGACCCTTCTGCAAACTGCCTTTCATTCATACCATTGAGCCTTTGGTCACTTTGATTACACCATTTTCTGCATGGTACTTGTAACCCCGAGAGTCTAGAGTCCCAAGAGAAATCAGGTTTCGTTTTAACCCAGGAACATGCCAGCACGTCAAGATTCTAACAACCCCGTCAAGCAATCTGATTCTGACGTTACCAATACCACCAACAGTCAACGAATGATTGTTCCCTAAATAGACAGTTCCCTGCATTGGCTTGTACGTATCAAACCACTGCTTGAACTGACACATATGATATGTAGCGCCAGTATCAAGTACCCAAGAGTTTTTCCCAAAGTCTGAACTCACGGACAATACATCTCCTTTACCACTATTTTCACTATCGTCGGAATCGTTCACACCTTCAACAATGTTTGCTGCATTTTCCTTTTGATTTCCCTTCTTACCATTCAGTTTTAGACAATCTCTCCTATAATGACCCTGCTCACCGCATTCATAACAGTTTGAGTGCTTCACCCTTGACTTGGACCTCCAGTTCTTCCTTCTTAAAGAACTCGCTTTGCTTTTAGATCTTCCCCTAGTCATAAGACCTTCCTCTTCAGCTTGATTGTCTGGCTGCAACTGTCTCATTTCTTTTGATTTCAGTGCCCCTTTGACATCTGCTAGCGATAACTTATCCTTACCATACATAATGGTATCTATAAAGTTTTCATAGGGAGCTGGTAACGATCCCAATACAAACAAAGCTTGATCCTCATCCGCAATATTGATATCTATGTTCTCCACGTCCATTATAATTGATTTAAAATTATCTAGGTGCTCTGTTATGGACATACCTTCTTTCAATCTGAAATCATACAAACGTTTCTTCAATTATAATCGGTTTACTACGGATTTCTCTGAGTAAATATCTCCTAGCTTTTTCCATGCGCAGGAAGCAGTCTTCTCCCCACTAATCTTGCGAAGCACATTGTCTTTCACACTCATTAAAATTCAGCACAAAGCCCTTTCTTGAATATCTTGTTTCTCCTCTTCTTTCATCTCTTCGGGTAACTTATTTTCCACAGGCTTCCACAGCACTTGCAGTACCAATGAAGATTTCAGTTTAATCTTCCACAACGCAAAGATGGATCCCCCATCCAATTTTTCAATCATGTATTTCTTTGGTGTAGACGCCATTGTGAAACCCTAATTGCAAAAGCCCTAATTTCACCATGTGGCTCTGATACCAATTTTGTTATAAAATAATATGCAATTATCACAAAATGGCTCAAGCACAGAATATATGCGAATGAAAGATTTAAATGAAACACATGATTTAACGTGGTTTGAAAATTGTCTACGTCCATGGACGGCGCCAGAGAAAAGAGTTTCACTATAATAGAAAAGGTTACAAATTTCAGATTGTGTTTTGTGTCGTCCGAGTAATCTATTTATAGGGAATTAATAGACTTACTAGACCATGAGCCTAATGGGCTCATACCACAAGACTAACTCAAGTGATTGGACAATATCACTATCACAACACAAAACTGTACTACCTGACACAGTACCACTGTCAAAGCACTATTCGACTCATTCACAACAAGAACGAAGTAGAGACCTCCGCGACTTACGGATCTATCAGAAAACCATTGTGGTACTACAAAGGAAACGAAGAAAACCTGCCATAAGGAAAGGACACTCGAGGGACACAAATTATCTATATTATCTATATATATGGTTAATTTTAATCTAATTTTGGTGAGATTGCATTTCAATATTTGACTATCCTTAACAAATTAACATCCTTTAAATAAATGAAATTGCAGGTCCATACAAACATGATACATAACCATATATTGGTCTTGCTTTTGAAGTATAAGTGACTATATATCCCTTTGACACAATTATGTAGTTAACAGATTATAAATAAACATCCATAGTTTTTTAATAAAGTGAAAGCAAAAACAAAATATAAGATAATAAAACAACAATAGAACAAAATTAAAGCCTGATATCCTGCTGATTGCATCTATTGTTCTTTCAAGTTGTCTGTCGCTTCTGCATTATATTGGTTGTTCTCTTGTAACTAAATTTTCTTAAGAATTCGTTCCACACAAATGATAAGATGGTCGAGATTCATGGTCCTAATAGGGATATCGTCACACCGGCTCCAAAGTATGATAGCTTCTTTCATTTCCAGCTCGCGATTATCTTTTGCCAATGATGCATTCTCTTTTGCAGATGATGTATATGACGCGGTAGAAATAGAAGAAGAAGCAGCTAATCCTAATCTAAGGGTAACATGATGAAACCCTAATCTAAGGGTAACGAAGATTGAAATTTTTAGAGATAAAAAATATATTATTCCAAAAACTACAAATAACTTAAGGTATATGAAGCTTTATATAAGAGCTTGTCAAAACCCTAAATTAGAATATAATAAAATAAAGTAAATATTCTAAATTAAAATCAAATCAAATCTTA
This sequence comes from Limnanthes douglasii subsp. nivea, assembly GCA_036936605.1. Lineage (NCBI taxonomy): Eukaryota > Viridiplantae > Streptophyta > Magnoliopsida > Brassicales > Limnanthaceae > Limnanthes > Limnanthes douglasii. The sequence continues at coordinate 302,342,100 of JAUPFV010000001.1, forward strand.
ATATAATTATATTTGATTTGAATAATATAAGATATTTGAATTAAATAAAATTAAAATAAAAAAGTTTATGTTTGGACTTTCTGGGCTACATATTCGTCCTCGAATTCACAGCACTATCACCATCAACAACCAAAATTATTTTATTTTATTTTTTTCAATTGTTACGTTGTGAATTATAATTGTTGACATTATCGGAAAAGATAAATTCTTCTCGAGTGTTCCTTATTCGAAGTCACATTAACGCTATCCAGTTGATGAAAAAAATTGGTTTTGAAAACCTTTTTATAGCCTGAAGACAACATCCCTATGTCGAGTTCATAAAAAATGGTTTTGAAAACCTCTTCATCGCTTGAGACAACATCTCGATAAGCAATTTTTACCTTGATTCGACGATTGGTAGACAATTTAAACTCTTTCAGTAATCGGTCAATACGATCGTCATTAAAACGGTTGGTATGCCCCCTCATACTCAAACGATCTTCCCGATCTTCATGACCATATATGTTATTCTCTTCTTTAAACCTTGAATCAGAATAGCCAGACTTTAGAAACATGCTTCCCCATAGCAGGAACTGTGGCTCTGATACCAAACTGATAACGCGATGGAAATAGAAGAAGAAGCAATGATATATGAAACCTTAATCTAAGGGTAACGTGATGAAACCCTAATCTAAGGGTAACAAAGATTGAAATTTAAAGAAAAAATTAGAGAGAAGTTTCTCTCTCTAGTAAGAAAACACTTTGCCTTTCTTCTAGACGCTTTTTCACCCGACTCTCTCTCCTCCTCCTTTCTCAACCTAATTTTATTCTTGATTTTACACTAATCACTACTGTTTCTTCCGAATCATACATCTTCTCCAAGAATAAACAAAGATTTTCTGGACGATTTATGCTTTTGGTAAATCAAACGATCCCACGATAGATTAATCCAGATTCCGTTCATATTATAAGTTGGAATGATTATTATTAATTTTTATATTTAAATGGAAGATTCACCACAAGATAATATTGAGAGAGTTCTAGTTCATAAGAAGACATAAAATTTTCAAAGACGAAGTGATTCAAAAGATTCCGATAAGAATGTTGTTCGATCTCTAATTTCTTCATTGGAGGATCTAGCAAAACGTAATGTTCAGGAAGTTCTGGCCGGCGAGAAGAAAACTGTACTCAAGAGAAGACGAAGTGCTTCTAAAATTTCCAGTATGAGTGTAGATTGTGTTATTGCTTCTCCTAGCGCTATAGTTCCGTTCGATCCACCGGTGACTAGAGAAATGTTGTTCAATGTTGATACTTGTGATGATGAACGAGAACTAAGCGATGAACAAGAGGATACAAATAAATATCGAAACATCATTGTTGTTCGTGAAGCAGGTAAACTACTCTTAACTGCCTCCGACGAACAGATTGTTGTTTCTACTTGTTTTGATTTTTCTTCTCCGGCGACTGTTGCTACTGGTGTTCCATTGTTAAGGCAAGGTGCGAAATCAGTTCATGGAAAATTCGGGCAAATAAAGAAATAGAAGAATAAAAAACTAGCTCTGACGCCTGCAGATCTGTCTTTGGAATCGTTCTTGGCAAATCAAAGTATTGTGGCGAACTCTCCATCGAAAGAGGTAACAAAATCTGTAAACGAAACCTTTTCCGGTGACCAGAATGTTGCTACCAACGTGCACGAAAATTTGTCGGCGTATTTAAGTGGGTTCTGTAACGGACGAGACGAATTTATGGAAGAATCGGTTGCATTCAACTTTGGAAATAGCAGTTTAAATGGACGAGAAAAAGGAATTGATGTAAATGAAGAAAATTTGAATGAGAAAAGAAACGGTTCTCGTGAAGGTAACAGTTCAATTACGGTAGAAAAGGAAACTGCATTGGAAGGTAACGGTTCACTTAATGCTTTTAAAAATGTGAACGTGCATGGGAATAATTATGGAAAGGGAACAACTAAATTTAAAACTAATATAACCTTTGACGACCTGCATGGAGGAAAAGATAACAATTCAATAAATTTGAATTCAATTAAAGGAAATTTGAATTTGAATTCAAATGGAAATGACGTTAATTCTTGTAAAGCGCATGAAGAAAGAAATGGTTCTCTTCAAAAGAACGTGCGAAAGGTAAGTAACTCCTGTAATGTTAGTAAAGAATCAGGCCCATTAAATGCACAACGCAAAAGAGAAGACCGATTTTTCTTCTTTTCAAATAAGTAACGTCAAAGCTAATGATATTAGTAAAGAAGGTAATTTTTCTAGAGAAGCAAAATGGAAATAATGGACCAGCGGCATAAAATCCTAGTAATGTAGAGCAGAGGTCCCCATCATATAAGAATTCTCATAATCCTTCTGCCATTCCTACAACAGAGACTCCTCCTTCCGCCATTCCTACTAAATCATTCTCCAGCTTATTCCAAGGTTCTCGTTTAGGTTCAAAAGGCCTCAAGCTCCAATTTATCCCTCCTCCTTCAGATGATGGCGATATCATCCATGATCCGGCAGATGAAATTCCGTTCATCGAAAGTTGGGGCCATTGTCTTATCGGATGCTTCACCGGCAAGTTCATGGGGAAAATTGTTCTTGATACTATTGTCAAAATATGGGGTGTTAATTGCAAAACTTAGCCGTAAGGAAACGAATGGACGGTTTTTAAATTCCTCACCGAATCAGATCTGCTCCATGTGCTCGCTAATTGACCCTACATTACTTATGGTAAAACTCTCATGCTTACAAGAATTGATAAAGATGTCATGCTGACAGATGATTTGTTCACAACAATTCCAACATGGATAGTGCTAAATGATATCCCTCTCAGCATTTGGAGTGAAACAGGTTTAAGTAAGATTTCTTCAAAGATTGGTACGCCTCTCTTTACTGATCAATTTACATGCGAAAATACTTGGATGAAGTATGCTAGAATTCTAGTGGAAATTGATGTTAGTAAAAAACCAATTACGAGTTTTGGTGTGAGGCTTCCCTGTGGTAGGCGATATAATCAATATGTTATCTACGAAAATTACCCACTGTTTTGCTATGTGTGTCAAAAATTTGGACACAATCACTCTACTTGTCCATCTACAAAGCAGGTAGAACTAAAATCAGCGAGAAGCAGAAAGAAACCTCGACACGACCATCACGGGCCGCTCAAAACCTACGCAAGAATGCAAGTGACATGACAAGTGGCCCCAGAGGTAATCCTATCACTTCTACACCATCTCAGAAAGTCACCGTTAACCCCATTGCACGCCCCAGATCATCTGAAATTGCCACCCCCTTTATTGGAGATGAGATGAAGAACACCAATAAACAACACGTCTGTTCAAATAATACTGACTACTTGCCTAGCGGAATCAGCCCCCTAGTTGACACACCGATGACTTATGTTAATGACCGGGAACCCATATTTTGCCATCCGCAAGACAAAGATGAAACCATACCTTTCACCAGCAACGCAGATGATCCATCAACCGTTCCATGGGAAAAAGTACAAAGCAAACGATCAAAGAAAAATGCGAGGCACGGAGTGCCCACAAACTCCTTGGTTGATAAATGAAGATACTTATTTGGAACATTAGGGGCCTATGTGGGAGTGCAGATCGAGGCGCTTCTGTTTCCATGGTTTTTAAGCTCGTTAAACAAAACATTTTTCCCATGTTTTGCCTCTTAGAAACTAAATTCTCGCAAGAACGTTTAGATAATTTTATGTCTTCTCGTTTCATAAGTTGGAATCATGTTTCTAATCTTGATGTTATAAATAGAGGATGCATTGTTGTTGTTTGGGATGCTAGTAGGGTGGCATGTACGGTGATTGAAATTGGAAGACAACATATCCACTTTCAAGTCCATCGCAACGTCACTCGAGAAAATATTTATGTTACGTTTGTTTACCCTTTGTATACTATACCACAAAGGAGAGTTGTTTGGGAGCACCTAACCACCATAGAGGCCAACATTCGTTTACCTTGGATGATTACGGGAGATTATAACACATATTGTGCTCCAGGAGACCAAATTGGGGCTGTCCCACTTCGAAATGGTGAGTTAATTGATTTAAATAATTTCCGGATATCTCACGGTCTTGTTGATGCTCCTTCCACAGGTCCTTTCTTTACTTGAAAAAATGTACTGTTTGGGCCAAGCTTGATCGAGTCCTTATAAACCATGGGTGGAGTGATAAAGATCTCTTATGCAAAGCCACATTCCTTCCGATGGAACCCGTTTCCGATCATTGTCCAGTTATTACCTCGATTATTCGAGATTTTCAGCATGGTTGTCGGACCTTCAAATTCTTCAACATGTGGCTTGATCATCCAAGATTTTCTAGCACTGTAGAAAGTTTATGGGGTCAGTCTATTGATGGTACGAAGCAGTATATACTTGCGCAGAAGTTGAAATCCTTAAAGCGTCCGTTAAGAGATTTCAATAGAGCTGAGTATGGTGGCATTCTAGAGCGTACATCTATTGCAAATTCGGCCTTTAAAGAGGCTATCTCCTCACTCATGGTTAATCCTGATAATGTTTCTTTGAAAGAAGAGGTACATAGATTACAGGATCGTGCAAATTTCCTTCTTAACAGAGAAAAGAGCTTTCTTCAACAGCGTAGGAGGACCACCCACTTAGTTGTCGGCGACAGAGGTACGAAATGCTTTCACAGCTTAATCAAGCGTGATAATGCAAGAAAGAACATTTCCTACATCATCCGAGATGATGGCACTCGCACCACATCCCCTACAGAAGTTGCCTCCCTCCTTGTAGATTTCTGCACGCGCCTCTTTGGCTCATCTTGGCCAAGCTCCCCCATTAATCTGACGGTCATGAGTCATGGATCCCTCGTCGGGGATCAACATTATGAGCAGCTTCTCAAACCTGTTGAAGTTGATGAAATCCGTAATGCCCTCTTTGATATCGGGAATGACAAGGCTCCGGGACCGAACGGCTACACCTCGGCTTTCTTCAAAAAGAATTGGGAACTTGTGGGAACAGATTTGGTGGATTGTGTTCGTGAGTTCTTTGATACTGGTAGACTCCTCTGTGCAACAAATCACACCATCATTGCCCTTATTCCGAAGAAAGACAACGATCCTAAGGAGGGTGACTTTAGGCCAATTGGGCTCACAAATGTTACTTATAAAGTGATTACCAAAATTTTAGCTAACCGAATGGCCCCTTTACTTCCGAATCTCATTGATAAAGGACAAGGTGCTTTCGTGAGTGGTCAAAATCTTGTTAATAATATTTTCCTTGCCCAAGAATTGGTTAGAGGTTCGAACCATGCAAGAGTTTCTCCGTGATGTATGCTCATGGTGGATCTTCGCAAAGCATTTGACACAGTTTCATGGGACTTCCTATTGGATATTCTCCATGGTATCGGTTTCCTCCGAAGTTTGTGGGATGGATTCTTGCTTGTGTCACTACAGCGTCTTTCTCGGTTTCTATCAACGGCGAGCTTCATGGATTCTTCCGTGGGAAGCGTGGCTTAAGGTAAGGTGAACCCATGTCCCATACTTTATTCATCATTTGCCTCGAATATCTGTCTCGTTTGTTAAAGAAGAAATCGAGCGAACCGAATTTTAAATTCTATCTGAAATGCGCCCGCACTCACACTACCCACCTTCTTACCCGTTCGATTTGGTTATTACATTCTGACTCCGAGTCGTTATGGATAAAATGGGTGCATGAGTATTCTCTTCGAGGACAAACTATATGGGACTACCAAATATGAGATATAGACACTTATCTTATTCGGAATCTTCTTGATATTAGAGACTCTTGGATACAGATATTTGAGGGTCGAGATAGTGCCATTCTGGGTCTTGAAAGCTGCACTTTGGGTGGAAAGCTAATTACTAGACGTGTCTACGAAGCCATGAGAACAAAATGTGAGGCATGCCTGAATCTATCAAAGTTATGGAAGAGATTCATCCCACATAAGTTTTCTTTCACCGTCTGGCTAGCCTTCAATCGCCGCCTTGCCACGAAAGACATTCTCCACTACATGGACTTGCCTAACAACAGCTGCCCATTTTACAAGCACTCAGATGAGTCTGGTGCCCATCTTTTCTTTGCTTGCAGGTTCACTAAGTAAATCTGGAGTCATATCCGATCATGACTGGGGATTACTTGAGAAATGCGCCCGCACTAGATAGTACACACAAATGGATTAGGAAGGAGCATCGAGGAACATCCTACCGATCCTGCGCTATCAATCTTGCCTTCCAAGCTACTGTTTTCAAGATTTGGCGCGCCCGCAACCGCCTTGTGTTTGATGAAGAGAACGTGACTCAAGACACCATCGTCATCCGAATCACTCTCATGACCTTGAAGATTTTATTTAGATTATATCTGCATTATCGACTCACATGTTAGAGTCTTTTTTCATTGATACACTCAGCTTTTCGGATTTTCTATGTAATAGTCCATTAATGCCGGCCTGGAGACTTGTTACATAATAAATATTATTATTATTATAAGTTGGAACTAAATATTATTATTGTTGTTATTATTTTATTAACTATAATCATATTTTATAATTACAAGTTATATGATTTTAATTTTATTATTACAGTTTGATTATTATTATTATTATTATATGATTATAAATATTATAAGTATCAAAATCATACTTTAGTTATATTTAAAGAATTATTATATTGTATATGATTATATATTTATCATTACAATTTGGTTAATATTATTATGATTTGGTTATTAATATTTTAAGTGTTGTAATTATTTTATAAACCAAAATTTTACATATTACAATATTGTTATAATGATATTATTAAATTTTGAATATTATTATTATGTTTTGTTTATAAATATTACAAGTGTTGATATTAGGTTATAAACCAAAGGCATATCTTATGATGTTAAAATATTACAAGTTTTATGGTTATAACTTTATTATTACATTTTGAATATTATTATTATGAGTTAGTTATAAATAGTAGTAGTGTTGTTATTATTTTTTAAACCAGAATCATACCTTATCATGGTAAAATATTGCAAGTTAGACGGTTATTATTTTATTATTACAATTTGTTTTCTTACGAGACCTGGACCTACCACTAGTACTTTCACCACCCCTTTCATAGGAGGAGAGTATTTTAATGTGAGAGGAGTCTCTCGGAAAATCATCCATCGTATTGAGATCTACGTTAGCGGGTTGGTGAACACTAGTATTTTATACGTTTTAGAGCTATTTTAAAACTTAAAACAACATTTTTTAAAAATATTCAATCAAATAATAATCGAAACTAATATCACAATTAATAAAAACTAAATTTAGACTAATACTTATTAATATCACAAATGAAAATAAATTATTTAGGTTTTTTTTTAAAATAAAAATAAGCAAATAACAAATAATCTAAACAACTATGACAAGCAAATAACTTGATAAATTATACGGAGCGATTAATTCAGCTAGTGTAATATTACCACAATGTTATTTGAATATTTTTATCAAAGAAAAACAAAAAGGGAGAAAAAAATATAGACGTTACGCTGAAAGTAGAACTAGAGTTTCTAAAATAAGTAACTAATGCTTTCGTAGAATTTGTAGAAGAAGTAAAGAGATTTAGAGTACTATTGAGAGATGGTAATTTTGGGATTGAGTTTCTAGCTTATTTATAAGGGAGATTAGAAAAAAATTGAACTCAATATGGATATTTGGATCCAAAATCCGCATATCCGGACGTTCAAATCCGGATATCCAATTTGGACCGTATATCTCGCGCTCTTATTAAGTGAAATAACACGGCTTTCATAACAATGGGCGTTGGCACAGTTGGCTAGCGCGTTGGTGTCGTTGTACCTCAAGTTGAAGGTTGAGCCTTCTAATAAACTCTAGATTGTTTTGTTCCTTCTTTATATTTTACAAACACATATTATTTAATATCTACCTAATATTACTTAAAATATTTAAAATATCAAAATCATATTACAACTATCTTGTTTACGATATACATATCTCAATTATAGAATTTCGATTATATCTACCTAATATTGAATAAAATATCTATAGATATCTAAATATAACCAAACAATATAAAAAAAAATTACAAAGTATCTTGTTTACAATATACATATCTTAATTATAGAATTTTGATTTAGTTAAGACACACAAAAATAAATATTTTACAAACATAATATCTTAAAATAAAATTAGATGTGTAATAGGTATATATTATTTAATATCTACCTAATATTACTTAAAATATTTAAAATATCAAAATCATATTACAATATGCATATCTCAATTATAGAATTTCAATTATATGTACCTAATATTGAATAAAATATCTATAGATATCTAAATATACCCAAACAATATAAAAAATTACAAGTATCTTGTTTACCATATACAAATCTTAATTATAGAACTTCGATTTAGTTAAGACACACAAATTATTTTTTGTTAATCATGTAAATATTTTAAATAATATAATATTTAAATTAAAATACAACATAATAAATATCATAATTATTTCGTATATATTATACATATCTTAATTATTGAAATTAGTTTTTGATGCAGACAGTTTAGTGCTGGAATTTATGAAGACTGGCGATCACCCGAAGAATGCGGTGAATGCGGTGAATTGACAGTTCCGAAGAATGCGGTGAATGCGGTGAATTGACAGTTTTGGAGCTCCGGTGTCTGATTTTGACCCACATCACCTTGTTTTGAAGGAAACGACGTCACGAATTCAAGTCACGAATTCAAGTCACGTCACGAACGTGAACTATGGGCTTTTTTGCATTTGGGCTCATCTATCAGCTTATTTCGAGTTTTTAATACTTTAAGATATTTTAGTAATTTTCATATTTTTGGTTTTAGTGTTTCAATTGAACCCTTATATAAACATATCTTCTTTACATTGTTTGGAGAGTTGTTTTGATTAATAAAATTAGGGTTTATCCCTCTATTTAGCTTCTTTTTCGTTCCACTCTAAATCAGTTTTCAATAATACTATAAAATACTTGATAAACACTGTTTTAATGTGTCTCAGGGTTTGATAAACACATTGATATTTAATTAATTAAACTTTCAGATAACTGCCAAACTTTTCGACACCTTTCGTTAATGAGTTTGTGGTCGTTATTTTTTAAAAGTTGTGTAATGAATGAGTTTGTGAAGATAACTGAAAGATTAATTTAAATGAGGCACGAAACAAATTAAATTATGCTAGAAATATATTAATTAATATATTGCTTAAATATTTGGATAATATATTATTTATGTAAAAAAATAATTCATATTTTTTTGGAACCACATTAAATTAAGCTAGAAAGATATTAATTAATATTAATTAATTAATTAATATATTACTCAAATATTTTGATAATATATTATTTATGTAAAAATATTATTCATATTTTGAGAGATTTGATATTTTGAGAGATTTGATTTTTTTATTGTAGAGAAAAAATTATATTAGTCAAAGATATTATTTTGTTATTATTTGCTTTCCAGAGAGAAAAAAGTATGAATTAAAAATAAGAGAAAAAAGTGTGAATTAAAAATAAGACAAAAAGAAGTAGCACATATGAAAAAAGGTACAAGAAGCAGAATGGAAGAGTGGAAGAGAAAGAAAAGAAAAATAGTGTGTTTGTGGTCCGCCAGAGAAAAAAAAAGAAACAGCGATTTGAAAAAAAAAATAGCTTTGTAAAGAAAAAGAAAATGGAAAAAAAATAGCTTTGTAAAGAAAAAGAAAATGGAGAAAAAGTTAGGAGAATAGGAGGAGAAAAAGTTAGGAGAATAAGATGAAAAATTGAAAGGAAAAAAGAGAGATAGATGAAAGAAAATATTTTATTGAAGCTTTTGTGTGATATATATTCTATATCATATATTTATCTTAGTATATTATTCTATTTTAATGACAAAATAATATCTTTGACTAATATAATATTTTCTCTAAAATACAAAATCATATATAATATATTATCTTTAGCAATATATTATTAATTAACTTAATTAATCAATTAATTATCTTAATTAATCAATTAGTTAACTTAATTAATCAATTAGTTAACTTAATTTAATTTGGTACAAACAATGCCTCCTTTAAATTAAGCTTTTAGATAATTCCCAAACTTTTCACATTTTTTTAACATTTCTTTTGAAGGCACAGTAGAAAATCGATGGTGACCGGAAAAGAGGTAAACCGACGAGAAAAGACTGTAGATGATTGGAGGTAGATGATTGGAGGTGACTAAACCGGAAAAGACCGTAGAAGACCAGAGGTGACCGGGAAAGACCAGAAAAGTCTCTAGAAGATCAGAGGTGACCGGAAAAGACTGTAGATGATTGGAGACTGTAGATGATTGGAGGTGACTGGAACGGGTCGGAAAAGACCGTAGAAGATCGGAGGCGTCCGGAACAGGGAGAAAAAAATATTTGATCAAATGGACCATATCTTCACAAACCCTATCTTCACAAACCCATCCACTTGAAAAGTTCAAGAGTTATCCGAAAGCTTCATTTAAGGGAGGTATTGTTGGAACCAAATTAAATTAAGCTAGAAATATATTAATTAATTAATTAAATTAATATATTAATTAATTAATTAAATTAATAAATATATTACTAAAATAGTTGGATAATATTATTATTCATGTAAAAATGTAAAAATGTTATTTATATTGTTTTAGAGATTTGATTTTGTATTTTAGAAAAAATATTATATTAGTCAAAGATATTATTCTATCGTTAAAGGAGAATGATATACTAATATAAATATAAGATATACAATGTATCAACATACAACGATCCTCACAAAAGCTTTAATAAAAAAATTCTTCCTCTCCTATCTGACTTTAAAAGAAATTTTACATATGTTCAAGGTTACATATGTTTGATAAAGTTCTACAATTTTGTGATTTATATACAATCACTCTTGTTCTTCCTCCTTCTTAATCAAACTTATACTTGCTTCACACCATCTTGTATCTTCTTCACAATCTTCTACACCATCTTATAACTTCTAATCAACCACTCTTAAATCTTCTACACCATCTTCTTGCTTCACCCATCCTCGTATTCTTTTACCATCTTCTCTCCTATCTCTTTTACGTTCTACATACTTGCCCTAAGGTAATCTAGCCTTAACTAATTCAAGGGTCTTGGTTTCAGGGACTAACTCAAGTCCATAAGCAGTAAGACCCTACCCTTCAAAGAAGTACGGGTTTTGAATGCCTCAACATGGATATCTGCAAAATGTCTTTACAAAAACATTCAGTCCGATAAAGTTAGATTCAAGTTTAGCATAAGCATGAGTGACTACAATCAATTTCTGAGCATTAAAAACCATGACAAGTGTTCGCTCATAAAGCTGAATCCACAAAGCTCCAGCTGCCTTGAGCTCAAAGATAACTTCCCTAAAGAGATTTAACTAAATAACCTCAGCCTTAACCCAAAATACAATGATATCAAAGTTGTTTATTCTTTACATATTGAAACTCAAGAATTCTCTTCAATGAGGTATTAGAAGATAAAACCTGACTTGTCCATTCTAAAAAAACTTAAGAACTTTCTTTGAATCATAAACCAACAGATCCATACTACTTTAGGATTCTTCACATTCAAGATGTAATCTGATCCAAATGTCTCACATAAACGATATATTTAACCAATAATACATATTAATTTAGACTGTGATAAAAGAAGTCGGTTACCTCAATTAGTTACAGAAAAAACAGGTCAAAACTTCCCGACGATTTTGTAAGTAGATTGGGAGAATGAGGGAATGGAACCAGAGGAGAGATTCGGTGTCTTAATTCTCATCAACGACTTCATTTCTGGGTGTCGAAGAGAGAGATGTTGACTCGAAGGTGATGGTAAGGAATTGTTATAGAGGAAATCCAACTTGTTGTTTCATAGTCGATTCGAAGAAGGTATAATATTTGGGTTGGAATAGGTTACAAATTTTATCCTAAATTTAATGGTTTCTTGATCGGTTAAAAATAATAATATTATTATTATTATTATTACTATTATTATGTAATTCGAATTTATAAACTTTTGATATATTTAATAAGAATTAGGCATAGTAAAACACACCTACTAGAATTTTAAATTCTTTCACGTATCTAATAAAAAATAATAATTTTTCTTTAAAAAAACAAAAAGCAAAAAGCTAAAGTAAAATAATTGATAATGGTGAATTGTAATCAAGGGTCTACTGCCTCCATTGTAATGGAGGCTACCATGGATCAAAATTGAACTATGGATGTTCTCCCCACTATGGTTAAAGACTTTCACCGGCTAGCAATGAAACTACTGTTCACTCATGCGATTGTTCACTCATACATCGCATTTGTGATCTATGATCCAGTTTTCCTAAGATAATGCTAAAACAGGCTCAGAGAATGAGATGCTGCAACTATTTTCATCTTGTGAGACTGCCTCTAGAATGTTAGAGATTTGCGGGCTTAAAAACGTCACAAGTCTTCCATATTTTTTTGTTATCTCACAATGGCCTGGTGTGTTACGGAAATAACAAGTTCTATCACAGTAAAACCTTTAATATTTTAATAAAAAAGAGATAAGCCCAAAAAAGATTCATTTATTAAGATATAGATTTTTCCTATTTATAATGTACAAATTAGTGGGCAGTTATATACGTTCGCGCATTGATGACACTAACCTCACTATCCTTATAATTGTGGAACAAATAACTAAAACGGTTTGACTTAAGAGTCAAAACGTGTGCTACATTACATTGATGAAGAAACCGCTCAGTCTGATCCACACTATAGGCCGAGTTGGGCGAGTCAATGGATGCAGAGCTCGAGCTTGTCTTCTTTAAGTCTGCGCTCGACCTTGATCATATGTTCGTCGCGTCTTTGATGTAGTTGATTGATTTTTCCACTAATGTCTTCGAGCTCATCAACGTTGCACTTGTCTTCGAGCTCGATCTTCATTTGAGCTCGATCTTCCTTTGAGCTCGATATTCCTTTGAGCTCGATCTTCCTTTGAGCTTGATCTGTCTTTGAGCTCACACGTCTAATTGGAAAAGCGTATAGTCACTTCGACACTTACTGCATCCCATTGTTAGAAAAAATCACAAAATTTAAAAAATTCTTCAATTTAACTTTTCTGTTTAACTTTTCTGGAAAACTCTCTCCATCTTTTACCAAGGCGCTTGCTATCGTCTTATTCAACATACCCATATAACTTATTTTTTATCAAATAAACACTTCTCGTTGAACATTTGAGAGAACCCTGGGTTTAAGGTTTCAAACTTCTATCAGTAGGTGTTTTTCCCAAATCAAATCATTTGCCCTCATCCACTTTAATCATTTTGATTCATATCCTTACCTAATTGCAGTGTGTATAAAAACCATGACACCAAAAAGGGCAACGAAGACTAAAGTGAACAAAATTACGGAGCCCTTATATGAAGACACAAACGAATTCGAAAACTATTTCTCTCAAATAGCACCTAAGTACACCAATTTAGACGATGATGGAATTGCCATCCTTAGGACAGATGTAGTATCCCTGAGGATGTGACCATTAGGGCTCCCAGTATAGGCGAGCACCCCTTTCATACACAAGAGATGAAAACTTGTCCTTTTACTACTTTATTTGACTGGGGCTGAGGTTGCCGCTTCCTGAGCTCATTCAGGATTATTTTAGCGTGCTCGGCATCTGCCCTACCCAAATGTCTGCGAATGGTTGGAGATTGTTACTCAATATGGTGCTAAGCTCTCGCTTGCTTAAATTAAAATATGCTTAGCAAACCTACTATCCGGTACTGATGTAACCAAATTGGCCAGAACCTCTTTCTTTTACACTCACTTTAAAGGGGTTAAGAAAGTTGTTGAACTCCCTTCCTCAGATAGGAATTGGAAGAACTTCTTCGTGTTTGTGTCGGGTAACTAGGAACATAGCAACCTTACCTTAAAACTTCAGCCAGAAATAAAATGGAAGAAAAATTGTAAGTATTGTTAGCTTACAAGAGATTAAAATTTTCCACGACCTCTTGTATAATACTGTATCCATCTTTCTTTCAGGTGAACTATCCAATCAGAGCTGGTGGAAAGAAAGGAGACCATTGAACTACGTAAACCCTTTGATCAGAGAGTATCTTTGCTTTTGAAGCTTAGCAACAAGATCCTAAGCGACTGTTCACATGGTACAATTACTTGAAATCGGGGTTGTGGTCGATTCCAGAGCTTAGAATCACAGAGGAATGAGAAGTAAGAATGAAAGACGGTTCACAAGCTACTATGGATCGCATTAGATCGCTTTTAGAGCAAAAACTCCAGGAGAAGAACAACACCGACATCTGGCTGGCAGTACCTCAAGTCAACCGAAACGTTGGTTAAACTAGAGACTCATCTTCTGCTCCCGATATCTATTGCGAATAAGGGAATGATTCCATGAAAAATAAAGGAATTACTGTCGAGCAAACTAAAAAAGAAGCACCGAAGGTGCCTGAAGCTGCTCAGCACAACAAGTTCCGAACAGAAAGAGAGGATAACGAGGAGACCCTTTTTGGTTCTCTTGATACACGGAGGAACAAAAAGCAAATGGTGATTGTAGACGTTGTTCCCCTAAGCACGAGGAGACTACAACTTAGAGATGGAGAAGGTGATGGTGGTGAAGCCACTTCTGGGGAAATAGCACAGCCTCCCAACCAAACAATACAAGTTGTCGAAGAACAAAATCCTAATACTGCTGAGGAGGTAGTCGATCTAGTGGACGATGGAGCAGAAAATGAGGATGGTGCTTAGGAAAAATCAGACTGCGCCCTCAGCTCATTCATAGAAAACAAAACAACTGGTGCCGAGTTAATCTGTGGAAAACTGAGCACCGTCAGTGGAACCTACTGAGAAGAACAAAATAGGCGACAAAGGAGCTGAGTCCATCCAGCAAATGACAGTTGTAGAGGAGCGTCCAAAGGTCAATTTTCGCATCATGCTCCCTATATGTTTGAACAACTTCGCAGGATCCCCGATTGCAAAGGCAAGTAGAGCTGGCGATCGAGGTAAGAACCTGAAGATGTAAACATGTTGAGTTAAATCTTTAAGGATTAAATTTAACCTTCCAATTTATATACAGGTGCACCATAACTCGTTTGTGTTGGGTTATCGCAATATGTCCTCTGCTGAAGTGACTACTATGGGGAAATGGAGGCATGGTTATTGCAAGCCTCTGAAGGCATGGTTTTTTGCCCAGCTAAACAGAGCACTGCTGATCTTCATCGCTTAAGACGTGCTTATACCTCTCCCAAGAACTTCAAGCATGAGGTCCTTAAAGCTAAAGCCAAACTCGAGAAAGTAGTTGCCTCCCTGCAAGAGACTGTGAAATGCAGCGATCAGAGGCTTGCGACTGTATCCGAGAGCCACAAGTTAGTGCTGAACCAAAACGAAAATCTATTAAAGAGAAATGACGAGCTGCACTCGCAAAATGAAAACTTGTTGGATAGGACCATCAGTCATGCCAAAAGGGTGGAGGAACATGCAGACCGGATTGCAGCTTTAACTGCTGAGGTAAAACGTGCACAGCTCAAACGAGAACGGCAACAATGGCAAGCTAAAGTATAAACAGCTGCTGAAGAAACGGAAATGAAGTATTTACCGTTGCCACAGATATGATATCTAAGGAAAACAAGAATGCTATTGCAGATCTAATAACCTTGAAACCTGGCATGAACCTAGGATCCCTTTCCCGTCTAGTCGAATCTTCTGCACCGAGCTCGAACTTAGCCCCTCAAACGAACACAAAAACTAACACTTCTGCCGATCCTTCCAATTTATTGCCACCTAGTGGTGCTAAGTAATTGGTATTTGCTTTTGTTGTTCTGTTGGACCAATTCCTTTGTTGTTTGTTATTCTAAGAACATCTCTTACTTCTTGTAACATTGAAATTTATTTAATTAAAATGTATTTGAATTGATGTTTGATTTACGTTCTATGAGTTAGTTGTTACTATAAGTTTTCGTTGTCAATTGTGTAATATGTGTTTGCTGAGCTTTTTGGAGATCCTTACAACCCCGAGCTCAGTATGGCTCATTGCGAAGGTTAGACAACTTGTGCCATAATAGTATTTTCGCAGCGAGGTCTCATTGACCGTATTGCGTAGTCTGCTCGGACTTGATCTTTGACCAGTTCGCTAATATACCCAGTACAAAGTATATGCACAATATGGCCGTTACGTAGCCCATAGCCGTGGCCAATCATCCCATTCGTGTTTATAGACACTTAGTCTGGAATCAGTGTCGTCCGTTGCGTAGCCAAAGATGGCATGGTCATTGACCCATTCGCTGGTTATAAGGATAAAACTTTCACAAACATACATTGGCAAAAATATAACTTATATTTAAAAAATTCAAAGAGCTCTTCTTGAAGGCCTCATTAAAAAACCTCCCTGTGCCATCAGATAGGAAAAAGACCGCATCTTTACATGTTAAACATTTTGGCGATACAACTTTAGGTGATTAACATTGCAAGGATGTTTCAGTGCTCGACTATCTTGATCTGCTAATCTGTACGCGCCATGGTGCCCTCCTGACATACCTGAGTATGGGCTTCCCAATTTGGCCCTAGCCACTTGTTCCACTACCGGAGCCCTGAAACATCTTTCTCAAGACTAAATCTTCCACCTTAAAAGAGCCCAGCTTCAGATGAGCATTAAAGCGTCTTCTCATAAGACTTCGATAGTGTTGTGGTCGGCCTCTAGCCTGATCTTGCCGCTCATCTACCCCATCCAGGGATGTTGATCCAGCTACAAGATTTTCCTCCTCTTCGTAGTGCTCAATCCTATGCATTGGTACTATGATCTCTACTGGAATAACTGCCTCTGCACCGTATACCAAAGCAAATGGTGTATCGCCTGTTATGGAGCGACGGGTTGTTCTATACGCCCATAAAACCTCTGTCAATTTTTGTCCAGTCATTTACCTTTAGCTCCCTCCAACTGTTTTTTAAGCCCTTCTAGTAGTGTTCTATTAGTCACTTCGACCTGTCCGTTTGCTTGAGGGTAATAAGGGGTGGAAAAGTGTTGGAGAATCCCATATCGTTTGCAGAAGTTGGTAAGGATTGCATTTTGGAATTGCGGGCCGTTATCTGTCATTATAATCCGTGGAATTCCATATCGGGTTAAAATTTGATTATGGATTAAATAACATACCTCCTGAGCGCGTGTTTTGAACATGGCTTTAGCCTCAACCCATTTTGAAAAATAATACACTGCAACAATAAGCAATTTTCGTTTGCCTGTGGTCATTAGCAAAACGACGAATCAGTGTTCGGTGTCCACACTTGCAGCCTCATATTCTGCGGCGTTATTTGTTACCGGAAAATTAAAGCATACAACTTGTTTGACCTCCTCCCTACTTGAAGTTCGGAATATAATTCCTGCACCTCCTCCTGACGTAGAAGATGCACCATCGACCTCAACGATCCATTGGTCGAGCTCAACAATTTTTCTGTCGTTTATCTCAGCCTATTCTTCCCTTGATGAGGTGAACTCTGCTAAGAAATCTGCAACTTCTTGTCCCTTTATCGCTAGGCGCGGCTCGAAAACGATGTCATACTTGCCGAGCTCAATGCTCCATTTTGTTAAACTGCCAGAAATATCGAGCTTCTGCAATACTGTTCGTAGAGGATACACTATTCACACCGTAATTATATGCCCTTAGAAATACGGCATCATTCGTCGAGCTGCAACAACCAAGCTCAAAGCAAGTTTTTCAAGGTTTAGATATCTCGTCTCCACATTTGTTAGCGTCTTGCTTGTGTAATATATCGGGCGTTCCTTTCCTTTCTAGTCGCATACGAGAACCGAACTAACAGCAAAGGGTGATACTGCAAGATAAATAGTTAAAAGGCTCTTCAGGAGTAGGACCAGACAAAATCTTACGGAATGTGAGGTACTGTTTGAGTTCGATAAAAGCTTTGTCACACTTTTATGTCCAGGGGGACTTCTTAGCACCCCATAATGTTTCAAAAAAGTGATGACTCTTGTCTGATGCGTGGGAGATAAACCTCGAAAGGACTCCTAACCTTCATGTAAGACACTACACTTCTTTGACACATTTCGGTAAATCTATCTGTAGAATCGCATTTAGTTGAATAGGATCTGCCTCAATACCTTGTTAACTTACCACATAACCCTAAAATGTTTCTTTAGCAACACCAAACGAACACTTATCCGGGTTAAGCTTGAGATTTAACGACCTGTAATGTATTCAGGTGCTGCACTTCTTTATGGGTTTTAATGATCATATCGTGAAAGATGTGATTTATCAGTCGTTGATATGTCGATCCTGCATTCTTCAACCCAAAAAGCATAACTGTATAACAATAGAGACCCTGTTCGTTTTGAAGGCCTGTGTGATCCTCATCGGATGGGTGATTTATCAGTCGTTGATATGTCGATCCAAGCACAATCTCCACTATCTGTTCTTCTTTTTTACCAGAATCGGGTTGGCTATCTAGACCGGGGACCTTCCTTTTCGAATATGCCCCAAACGACTTAGCTTGTTTACCTCAGCTAATATAGCAACCTACTTCTCAGCGGAAAATGCTCTGTGTTTCTGCCGCACGGGTTTGGCACAAGGGTTGATAGCCAATTCATGGCTTTTGATCGAAGGGCTTACTCCCAAAACATCAGCTGCCTCCCAAGCAAACACATCTAATGTTTTTGCTAATAAAGCTATAAAACGTATCTTTGAGTCCTGAGATAGGTCATTTCCCAAAGCATTTTACTGTCAGCTATTGTATCCACTGTTGTACTATCTGTAGTAGCCGAATCCTCATTTTCTCGTGGATCATCCACTCGATCTAGCGAGGTGAGATCTAAAGTTGCTATGGTAACGCCCCCTTGCAATTTAATTGTTATGGGATAGGTTTGGACAGATCCGACGCGATTGCGTAGCAAGTTCGCGCAGTCCTTTGGTTGGCCCGTATTGTTCCTACTGAGCTGCTTACCGGATTATTAATGCATTGTTGAAATGTACACGGCGTCGCCTCCATCCTATGAAGCCATGGTCGTCCAATAATTGCATGGTAAGGGCTCGGCGCGTCGGAAATTAAGAACAAAGTTTTTAGTTCCTTCATCATAGCTCTATGACCGACCTTTACTAACAGCTCCAACTCCCCAACATATTGAGAGGATTTTCCTTCGTAACCTACCAATATC
This sequence comes from Limnanthes douglasii subsp. nivea, assembly GCA_036936605.1. Lineage (NCBI taxonomy): Eukaryota > Viridiplantae > Streptophyta > Magnoliopsida > Brassicales > Limnanthaceae > Limnanthes > Limnanthes douglasii. The sequence goes on from JAUPFV010000001.1 coordinate 302,361,249, forward strand.
CGCTCAGTAGGTCAGTATGGTGGCACGTTCTGCATACGATCAAAGCTGCTTTGAAAATAATATTTGTCGAGCTTCCTCCATCAACTAGTACTCGTGTTACCATTCCCCCTCCAATGTCTAAGTGAATAGTCAAAGCGTCTTCATGTGGTAAACTGAAACCTCTGAGGTCATCATCATTAAATGTGACGTCGGCTACTGGGTCCCTGTAGTTCCGATAAGAATTTCCATCTATTTCATAAACTTCGAACTCATTTTTAGCTCGTTTGTTTTGAGTAGACCATTGACCTGCAACAAAATTCCCTCCTGATATGGTCAATAGCCACTGTTACTTGTTTGTTTCTCCAGTGGATGGTTTCTCAGTGTTTGAAGAACGAACTTCCTAATGTCGATCCGGTTGAGATCGTTTGATATATTGGATCATCTCGCCATTGTCTATCAGACGCTGCCAACACTCATCCGTTGAATGTCCATGATCGTGGTGATATACACAGTAATACCAATTAGATCTCTTAAACCCTGGAGAGCTCATTGTGCGCGGAGCTTGGTACCTCGTACGCCCCTTTGTTCGATAATAAATCACTGAAATGGCCTCAGTCAACGGGGTGAAGCGCCTATTTGGTTGATCGAGCTACTGGGGTCTTCGGTTATAATCCCTCATTGGTTGCTCCTCAATTGTTTTTCGTTCTGTTCCACCGTCTTTGAAATCCTACTCGCGCCGCTCAGGTGACCCCCCTCTTCTGGCTTCATCGACCCTAATAAAGGTATCCGCTCTTGTGAGTAGGTCTATCATGTTCTCAGTTGGGAACTTGATGAGATCTGCATACAGTTCCCCTTTTTGGTCGAGCCCGCGTTTCAAGGAGGCCACCACCATGTTTTCGGCCAAATCTGGCAAAGCATTCATAGCATGAACAAATCTTTTAACATAACTTTTAAGAGACTCACCTCAGCGCGTATAAAGGTCCATCATCGAATCCCGCTCGCGCTTAAGCTCCTTGTTGCCAACAAACCTTTCCCTGGATGTTTTCCACAGTCCTGTAGAATCACAGATGGATCCTTTTGGAAAGCTGTTGAACCAGTCCATGACGTTACCTTTGAGGGGCATAGATAATGCTCGGCATAACATCACATCATCGGGGTTGAAAGCCATCATCATGTTTTTGAACTACTCCAAATGCCTCTTAGGATCCCCCATTCCATCATATGCTTCCAACCTAAATAGGTCGAACTTCCTCAGGAGTTGAGCTTCCAGGATCTTATCAGAAAATGGTGATTCTTTCAGTATAAAGGCCGACAACTTTAGGTGGATTTGATTGTAACGGAGGTCCTCATTCTTCCAGAGCTCGCTTGGTTGACGTCTGCTTCACCTCGTCACACAGTTCTCTGCTATGATTCTTACCCTTACTTTCACTTTCATGTTCCTGCTTATCATCTCGATAGGAAGAACGATCCGTTCTATTGACTTTGCTCGCCTCTGGTCCTGACGGTTGATGATCTTTCTTGTTTCCTTGATCCTAGTTATGAGAGCATGAATTATGTTGTTCATACTTGCCATCGTGGTGTGCATGGCCTGTTCCCTTGCATATCGTTCAAACGCTATTTTCAACTGCTTTTCATGGAGGTCCTCGATTATTTGTTCTAGTTGGAGAACGACCGAGTCATCGGCCAGTATGGCTTCCGCAGTTCTATGAGCCCTTGATGCATTCACTAGCTGATATAGATGCACCTCTTCCCTAGAAACAACCGTATGCCGAATCGGCGGTCCCTTTGTCACCACCGTTGCTTTGGTTATCATGAGATTTCCCTCTTGAGGAGCTATGGGAGTAGAATGTAGGACGCCTCGCCCTGCTGGTTGACTTACAGTTCTCTTCTATTATGTTGTTGTTTTGCTAATTTCTTGGGTGTCTCTCTCGATTCCTGACCTAGTGACTACCATGGTGATTGGTTAAAAGATTCCCATAGACGGTGCCAAATTTGTTACGGGAATAACAAGTTCTACCACAGTAAAGCCTTTAATATTTTAGTAAAAAAAGAGACAAGCCGAAAAAGATCCATTTATTAACAGATAGGTTCGCCCTATTTATAATGTACAAATTAGTGGGCACTTACATACGTTCGCGCGTTGAGCGCCACTAACCCACTAACCTCACTATCCCTATAATTATGGAACAAATAACTAACACAGTTTGACTTAAGAGTCAAAATGTGTGTTACATTACATTGATTAAGAAACCGCTCAGTCTAATCCACACTTTAGGCCGATCTGGGCCAGTCTATTGATGTAGAGCTCGAGCTTCTCTTCTTTTAAGTCCGCGCTTGACCTTGATCATATGTTCGTCACGTCTTTGATGTAGTTGATTGATTATTTCACTAATGTCTTCGAGCTCGCGCTCCTTTTAAGCTCATCAACGTTGCACTTGTCTTCGAACTCGATCTTCCTTTGAGCTCGATCTTCCTTTGAGCTTGATCTGCCTTTGAGTTCACTCTGCATTTGATCTTGTCAATGCTATATTTGTCATCGAGCTCGCTCCACCTTTGAGCTCGTTAACGCTATAGAGCTTTTCCTTTTCTTAATTGATTTCCCTAATCCAAACTTGTGATGCTTCTGCTCGTGCTCATACTTATTTGGGGGAATCCCCCCTTATCATCGTTCGTTGCCTCATTGCCAAAGTTTTGCAAAATGTAGTCGTGCATGTTATTAATTTAGAGTACCATCTTAACTCCACCTAAGATGGCATGATCACACGATAAATATTTAAATATTTATTTTTTATATTTAAGGGTCATGCTAGAAAAAAAACCACATTTTGTTAGATCTCTCGTCTTACTCTTTTATTTTCAAAATTAAACTTCAAAACCACAAAAAACCCTTCGCACTCTTATAAATTACAAACATGACATTGGCTCAAAAGTTAATCCTCCTCTGAATTGACTTATATTGACTCGCCCTAATGAGGTTGCTAAAGGTTTCCCACATGATCCATTAAGCTTTAGAGAGGATCTATCTTCCCACTCATATCAGACCATACTGCATGTTCTAGGCATAGAGCTCAGATGGCATTTTTAGCCAGAAAAATGAAGCCCTATTTACAAGTGCACTGAGGTGGTTAATATTGGGAATCAATTAAGTAAAAATTTCCAAAAGACTTCATACTACCATATGATTTTGGATGCTAATATAAAATTTTAGAAAACAAAAGTAGTTCGGTTGACCAGGTTGCTATGTTCACAAATCATATGATAAAGTTTTCTACTTGCATTTGGTTTTGTGTACTCTAGAAAGTACAACTGATTCTAAATATATTTGAACAGTTAAAAATGTTTTAGATTCCACTAACCAAACAAATTGTAAAGCACCAGAGTTAATGAGTGATGTTAGAAAATATATGACTAGTGAGAGAATTTAGTGATAGTGGAAGAATAATCGTGTTATTATCTTATTGCTTCAATAAGAAAATGTTTCATTATTTTAGGGTCTCGATCCGTTTATATACTAACTGCATAATACATTACTATATTATTTCTTAATAGTAATGCTTGATCATGGGTCCATATTATGTTCCCACTTCTTTGCTCTCCTTTGTCAGTGCTTTTATTGTTCTTGTTTTTTGTAACAACCACTCGTCGTCGGTCGAGGTATAGTTCTACTTTTCCACGGATGACGTTTGGATCTTCTGCCGATGTCTTTCCCCTTGTGATGTGCGACCGAGGGTACCTCGTCCCAATCTCCTTATACACATCGGTAGTTCTTGTCTATACATGTAATGGTTATGCTTTAGCAAGTATCACTCGACTAGCCCTTCATAGTCGAAGGTACCTTGTCCTGGCCGATAGGTACAAGCCGGTGACAGGGTTATGCCTTATGAAGACATCTCCTAGTCCTTGTAAGAGTAGATATGTTTAAGGGTTCGCCCTCTAGAAGGAGTATAGTATTCTCCAGGACGGGGTATCAGTTCATCAATTACTCGCGTTATTTCCATGTGATTATTACTGTTAGTTTCTTGTTGCCACGTGTCCTAAATTTTGTGCCGATGTCTAACAATCATTGTGGCTCTTCCCAATTATTTATTTATTCAAACGGTCATGAGCCTTCATTTTCTTTTTGGCCTATAATTCGTAAATTGGCCCTTGCTAACCTATTTCATTTATATTTTATGAATTACAACAACAACTTCCATTTCGTTTTTTTTATTTCTTTCAAACTGACATTGGAGAGGCTGACTATCGTTAGTGTTTTGTTCTTCATTTTCCCCCTTCTAATGACATATATTAGACTAAAGTAAATGTCGAATTGCTTTTATTACGTTCCTTACATTGTTGCTTTATCTTTCTTAATTAGTCTTTTAGTATTTATTAGTTTTCCTAACCCTCTTCATGGAATCCCTATAATCTTTCATTATGGGTTTCCATTCTTTTGACATAAACCTATTTGTGTCCCCCCTAGAAATGCCTAGCAAAGCATCCTCGAAGAAGTCCAAAACTGCCACAAACTCAATTATGGGCTGTCCACCGGTGGTCACAGTGGAAGACATAAAGTTGATAAATATCTAACCAACCGTATGGAAACCTCAATAGACATTTAAACCCCAAACGGCTTCATAGGTTTGAGTAGTTTATGATTTCCATGACTCTATAATTACTAGACTTCCAGAACCTGGTGAACATCCCCATTATGTCAGGGAAGAGGAAACTTATTTATACACTATGTTGTTTGAATGAGGGCTCCGACTTCCCTTACCCAAGTTGATAAATGAATTTTTTAGGTACATTCGAATATGTCCCACGCAGTTAATGACCAATGTTAGCATTTATTGGTTAGTGTTCTACTTACTGTTCTACTTAACTCTAAATTATTAAATAAAGATATTAAGATAACCAAGTTGTTATTTTGTATCGACGTATATAAATTATTAAGAACCCCATACTACTACGTATCCACATGTAGTAAGATCGTTTCCTTTCTTGACTTTGATAAACACTCGAAGCATTCTTTTATTTTTGTTATTGTGAATTGGGAGCATCCCATTGCGAAACATAATCTCCAATTAGAATGCAGATGGATGAGTACACATAGGTCTCGAGTTGGTTTGTTTATTTAACACCATTTTTTATGTTTGTCTTCTTATTCTCTGATATTTTAGTTTTTTATTTGAAAATACAGATTCGCGGAAGTACCAGGAGCTATGGAATAAACTATACGGTGATCACAAAGCAAGCTCGTTGGAGAGTCTTTCTAGATGCCTATAAATAGTGGGAGCTCAGGTACCCCTGCCTATTCACTCCTTTAAAACTTATCATAACTAGACTGTGGCCATTGCTTGAGATACAAATGTCTCAAGACGGAGAAGTTACCCTTACTGCTACTGGAGAGCCAGCCACTACTAAGGTCGTGAGATCCATATTGTTGGAAATAGTGAATGCCTATAACCCAATGGGTGTTGGACTAGATATCCCCACATAAGACCTAAAGATTGGGAAGAAGGTGCTAATTCCACAGCTGGAAAACAAGACCTTGTAAGGATGGTGACATGATTGAGCCGAAGCTTAAAAAGAAAAAGAAAGTCGTATGTGTTGTTGCTACAAATTATGGTTCATATACTACTCCATCGATTGTTTTATGCTATCATATTTGAGAAAGATGGGAAAACGTATGGGACAAAGTATTCCGTCTATAGGAGGGTTCGTGAGGAAGAAGAGGGTGCTAAGGAAAAATGGGACCACTGCTAGCAGACAAGAAGGTCAGGGACCAATCCCTCACTGGATTGGATAGCTTAGCCATGCTAGTTAGTTCTACCTCTCTCTGTATTCATGAATATGCTATTTTTTGTAAAGTCAGAGTAGAGGGTGGTCCGACAAGTGCCACTAAAGAGCAGACCCATCCACTTGGCTCAACCAACCATAATCGAGTTGAATCCCATGCCCCCCCATTGTGAAAGAATTAGATGTTGAACCTTTGGCTTCGTATCTTGTGAATATCAGTAACCGTCAACCTAGTACAGTTGTAAACTCTATTGACCCTCCAAGTCTAACTGCTTCCCTTAATCATGTTGTTATAAAATATTCATCGTTGCCTGAATTAATTGATCGACCCCTTGCAGTTAGCATACCAAAGTATTCTATTCTCATGTTCCAACAACTGAAACATAGTCGTGAGATGACTCTATATAACAAGAGTAGCATGTTAGATCTTTTACAGCGTCAACTGGAGTTATGGGTGGAGGTACTTATTCTATCATTTTGTATGTTAAAGTGTTAACCTATCGAAGAATGAACCCTACTAGAATAGTCATAAGTCAATTACATAGAGTATATTGCACCACCTATAGTTGGTTTCCATATTGTACCCCAAATTTATAAATTCACATAATCAAGTACTTTATCAGATGTGTGCTTGTAGGGTAGGAACTTCACCCACTTGCTACTATCTAAAATACATATTTCACAAAAGCACAACTTCTAAACTGTTGTATCATTTAACAACCCCTGTTTACTTAGATAACTAAGTCCACTCTCAGTTAAGTTCCTTAGTCGATGATGCTACAACTTGAAAGAATCTTTAACCATACTAGACCCACTTTTTACTACTACAAAACCTCAAGAGCTAACACACGATTAGTCCTATAAGCTTTTATAACAGCCAAGAATCCTTGTAAATTCCTAAGTCTGTCGTCTCCACCCCTTTGGTAAACCCTTCATCATCTAATATCTCAATAAAAATAAGATTGCGTTTAACCTCATGTATATTCCTTAAATTATTAATTAATCTCTCAATATTTTTAGACAACCTAACTCGAATCATTCCAATCCTTTTGATATCGTACGATTTATCATTCCCAACGATGATCCTTCCACCATCAAGCATTCATAGATCTTGAAACCATTGCTTATTAGAATTCATGTGAAATGATACACCCGAAACAGAACCCATTTATCCTTGTACTCGCAAGAATAAGAACTCATTAACCCATCCACGTCCTCACAATCATTATACGTCATTCTAACATCTCTGACTTCAGTTTTCTTATAGTTGTTATTCTTTCCTATCTCTATGCAGTTCGACTGATATGGCATTTCTTCTTTCATATCTAACAAATTATGATTGAACCCATCAAAACCTCTTTGGATTTCAACTCACATTTTTCTCTCCTGTAACTTGAATCTATTTTTCCCGAACGACCACTCACACTGCTTTTGTTCCCCGTAGAGTCACCTTTTAAAAGAATTTTATTTTGAAGATCTTTGAATTTCATGATGCTCTTAACTTTAACCATCGTAAGGGATTCTTTCGCACAGAGGATTGAGCCTCATAAATGTTCATACTCCTTCGATAGAGAGCTCAAGGGGATGACTGTTTGATTATCTTCCTCCACCTTCACACTAACTACATTCAAGTCATGTACGATTATGTTGTTATCATCTAGATGCCTTAGGAACTATGGGTTACTATCCATTGAGAGTGTGTAAAGCAATTTTTTGCAAAGACAATAACTTTGTGAAGTACTTCTTCATGTAAAATCGTGACTAGACGATTACATATCTCTAACATTGTCTAATCTTCAAATTCCTCTCTTAGCACTTCATCTTCAAAGGTTAATATGAGAGCACTGTGAGCTTTAAACAATACCATGGAATCAACCTGTGTAGATTTATCATCAATAACAATCGTCGATCGTTTGTGTGTTATGTAATTCTTAACCTTAATTCTCTAGAGATTAAAATCAAGATCTGTCGGTATTTTCTAGCCTAATCTTAAGGGAACGCACTTTGCATGGCTTTCCAGTTTTCTAGGCGAGATCTACTTATCCAACCTATAAATTTGGTCGATATACTCCTTTTACTATTGCTCAATGCTCACTATACGCTTAAACAATTACACCGAGCAACAAGTAATAGAAAGCGTAATAAAACAAAATACAAAAAAACAAATTTGACGTGGTCGGATTGTGAATAAATCATACATCTATCGACAAAGAAAACTCTTTTATATATGATGAGTCCGAATTCGAAGTGCTCCCCGGAAGGGTAGTCCAAAGTAAATCTCCCCGGAAATTCGGACAGGACTTGTTGACCGGACAGATGATTTCGAACACTAAAAACTTAAGGCAGTTCGAACTATGACTAAAGTACTAAAAAACCTAAACACTATCTGACTAAGCTACCTGCACATCTGCTTAAAACTTATGGGTCTTTAAACATGACCCGGGTCCATTAAACTTGACCCGAAAGCCCATAAGGGCCCAAATTTCACACTATAAATACCCAACCACCAGCATTAACTATGGGTAAGAAAAATTAACTGCTGCCAAGCTGCACAACTCTCTCTCCACCCTCAAAACACTGTGAAACACCCTTAAAACACTGTGAAACACCTTTAAACACTGTTAAACACCCTCACGCCGCCTTAAAACTCCACTTGAAATTACCAGCCTACCCCCAGGCTACTTTTATCCTCACCAAATTGGCGACCACAGTGGGAGGCGACGGTGCCTGAATCAAGCATTCAAAACCAAGTAAGGAAGTTCTGTCCGAATGAATCCGGATAATCCAGAGCTTCCACCAGCTTTGCTCGAAGTGGTGGAAGAGAACGATGAATATACTGTCCAAGAGCATGACAAGTTGAGGGCTGAAATAGAAGCTCCGAGGGCTGAAAAGGCCAAGATGGGCATGAAGGAGAAATCCAAAGCGTCAGTTGCTCATCGCTCTGATAACCCTCGAGAGCATGAGGCTTCAAAAACTCATGTGAGCACTAAAAAGACACATGCCAGTTCTAAAAAGTCTCACCGGTCCAAGCCTGTGGAGAGTTCTGAATCAAGCTCAGAATCTTCGGACAGCTCTTCAGACAGTGAGGGAAATGAAAAATCCTTGTCCTCCAGTAGTGATGAGGGGCGAACCAGGAAAAAACAGAAGCAAGTTAAAAAGTATTCCAGAAAAAGAGATCACCATGGAAGAATGAAAAGGCACATTGGAAAAGGATCATCTCACAACCGGAGGCATATAGACCGGATGCTGGTGGATCCTTTTGCCTTCCATGATGAGCCAGGTATCTTTGCAACACCTAATGAGGATACTGCGTTCAGTCGTGGGAGGAATTGGAGGCAATCGCCATTGTCTTCCAAAATACTGTCCGGAAACCTCCCCAAGAGGTTTGATAGCACCAAGATGGAGAAGTACGATGGCAGTACTGATCCAGACAATCATCTGGAGCAATTCAAGAACTTCATGATGAATTTTGATGATGATGATAAACTACTCTGCAGGGCATTCTCCCAATCCTTCACGGAGAGTGCTCTGAAGTGGTACAACATCCTTCCTCAGGGTTGTATCAGAGACTTTGATACTTTTTGGGTGGCCTTTCGAAGGCAATTTGTGGGGAGTAAGGAGCTAAAGGGTAATGGAGATACCATAATCCATTGTGCCCAGGAACCAAACGAATCATTAAAGGAGTACATAAGTCGTTTTGTGAACACAAAAAACGGGCTGGCTGATTGCTTTGAACAAGTGGCAATAGCCTCCCTGAGACAAGGTTTGAACCCGGGCAACCTGGCCGATTCAGTAACCAGGAAGAAGGCCATGACCTGGGGGGGATTGCTAAATCAAGTTGTCAAACAAATAAATGTTGATGAAACAAAGAAGACCAGGGTGCACAGACAGGTGAGATCCACCCCGGTGGCGCAAACTCCAAATCAAAACCAGTCCGGGAACAAAGCTAGAGAAACCGGACAGGGGCATGGAAGGGGAAAAGCTCAGTCTCAACCAGATGCTCCTGCACAAAGCCAACAGTCTAGAAACAAAAGGGGACCATGGGTCCAACCGGAATGGTTTGCAGAACTCAAAGAAAGTGTGGCAACCATTTTCGATAAAACAAAAGATGAAGTACACTACCGGAGACCAGCAACCTTGCAGTCTCCCAGAGAACATCGAAACAGTTCTTTTTGTCAATATCACAATGATATTGGCCATACTACTGATGATTGCATAGCACTGAAACAAGAGGTTCAAAACCTGATCGAAAGAGGGAAATTGGGTGCATACGTTAAAAGAAGAGGAGGCAACCGGCCTGATAACACTCACCGGGCTGGTCCGGTTAATGCTGCCCCAGAGGGGGCTATGGTTTGATGTGGAATCCGAATACTTGGATCCTGACCCAACGAGAAACAGAGTGGGTGCGATAGAGGAGCGTTCCAGGTCGGTCTCCGGGCTCATTGAGTTCTTTGAATCCTTGACAATTTTCGGAGGGGACACTGTAACGGCTCCTACCACTTCATCAAGAAAAAGGCATGTTCATAATTTGGCTACCCAGCTAGAAGGGGGCATGACCTCATATCAATCGTCAAGTTTGTTCCCATTCATTGTCTTTGATGGGGATGATTTGAGGGACATTGCTGGCCCTCATGAAGATGCTGTTGTTATAGGAGCATCGATAGGGGGCAATGAGATAAGGCGAATCCTGGTAGATACTGGGAGCTCTGCCAATATCCTCTTCCTAGATACTTACAAGAAAATGAAAAATCCAGCTGTGATTCAAAAGTCAGACAGATCGATCGTAGGCTTCACGGGCAGCTCAGCTGATGTAATCGGTGAGTTCGAAGAAGAAGTATTGTTGGGCAGAGGCCCCTTCAAGAAAACAGTCAGAATACTTTTCATTGTGGTGGATTGTCCCACTTGTTACAATGCTATTCTAGGGAGATCTTGGCTCTCTAGGATGCATGCAGTGGCTTCGACAGTCCATCAGTGTCTAAAATATGCTGTTCAGGGGCAAGTTGGGGTTGTCCGGAGGAGTCAAAAAGTTGCAAGAGAATGCTATGCCACTGCCTTGGCTCCACGAACGCTGGGGGCAGTCCGAATAAATGACCAATAGCAGTTTGAGGGCCTTTCTGGGGGTGAGGGTGAAATTGATGACCCCAGAGAGACCCCCGGAGTGTTGATCCCGGTTGAGGAGGTTGAAACACATTGCTTGGAAGAAGGAAAAATTGTCAAGATAGGATCCAAAATGCCACCAGTGTTGAAAGAAGGTATGTTGAAATTCTTAAAAGACCATCAGCATGTTTTTGCTTGGTGCAACGCTGATGTTACTGGAGTTCCATCAGAGGTGATTTCCCATCACCTATCTGTCCGGAGAGACGTGGCGCCAGTGGTGCAAAAGAGGAGAGCTTTCTCAAAAGAAAAGGCTGATGTCATTGTACAAGAGGTTGACAGACTCACAAAGATGGGGCACATTAAAGAATCTCAGTACCCTTTGTGGACTGCCAATCCAGTCTTGGTAAAAAAGAAAAACGGTAAATGGCGAATGTGCATTGACTTCACAGATCTCAATCGAGCTTGCCCAAAAGACTTGTATCCGGTTCCCCGGATAGATCAGTTAGTAGACTCTACTTCTGGGAACAAGCTGCTCTCCTTCATGGATGCTTTCTCCGGGTACAATCAGATCCAGGTGGATCCAAAAGATCAAGAGCATACCACTTTTGTTACTGATAGGGGTCTGCACTGCTATAAGGTGATGCCTTTTGGCTTGAAAAATGCTGGGGCTACTTATCAAAGGTTAGTCAATAAGGCATTTGCTGATCAAATTGGAAGAAATATGGAGGTTTACATTGACGATATGATGGTGAAAAGTGTGGATGAGCAGCTGCACTTGTCCGACCTCCAAGAGACTTTTGCCAACCTGGCCAAGGTGAATTTAAAGTTAAACCCTGAAAAGTGTGTCTTCGGAGTGCAGTCCGGGAAGTTCTTAGGGTATATTATAAGTGAGCATGGGATACAGCCCGACCCGGACCAACTTAATGCTTTGTTCCAAATGGAGCCTCCTCGAAACGTTAAAGAAGTACAGCGGTTAACGGGGAGGTTAGCAGCCTTGAACAGATTCATCTACAGGTCTTCGGACAGATGTGCTCCATTCTTTCAAACCTTGAAGGGTGCAAAAGGGTTTGAGTGGACATCACAGTGTGATGAGGCATTCAATGAAATTAAGAAGCATCTGTCTTCTCCCAAGACTTTGTTCAAACCAATTGATGGGGAGACTCTCTTCGTATATCTGGCTGTTTCAAGTTGTGCCATTAGTGCTGTGTTAGTAAGGGAGGTTGATGGGTATCCTCACCCAGTGTACTATATCAGCAAAAGCTTGATTGATGCTGAGAAGCGTTACTTGAAACTAGAAAAACTAGCATTGGCTCTGGTGATAGCTGCAAGAAAGATGAGGCCTTATTTTCAGGCTCATCCTATCATTGTCCGGACGTCTTTCCCTTTAAAGAATGTCCTTCAAAAAGCGGACATTTCAAGCAGAATGACAAAGTGGTCAGTAGAATTGGGGGACTTCGATATAGATTTCGCTCCCCGGACAGCAGTAAAAGCTCAAGCTGTGGCTGATTTTCTGGTAGAGTTCCACTCTGATAGGGACTCAGAACAACCAGCTGATTCAAAAGACAAAAAAGTGTGGATTGTCCGAACAGACGGGGGATCCAGTGGCATGGGGTCTGGGGCAGGAATATGTCTCACTTCCCCCTATGGGGACAACATGTTCCAAGCTATTTGTTTTGCTTTCAGGGCATCCAATAATGAGTCCGAGTATGAAGCAGCTATAGCTGGGTTAAAATTGGCATACATCTGTGGAGCAAAAAGGGTCAAGCTGCTAAGTGACTCCCAATTGCTTGTTCACCATGCCTTGGGCCTATCAGAGGCTAGAAAAGAACAATTGATCAAGTATTTACTACTCTTGAAAAGTGAGGCCATGAAGTTTAAAGCCGTTGTCTATGAACATATTCCCCGGGCAGAGAATGAGCTAGCAGACTCATTGGCAACAATAGCATATACGGAGTCCTATCCATGGATCCATGTGCTTAAAAGCCCTTCTATTCAACTTGATGAAAGTGAAAATGAGGAAGTCTTTGAAATACAAGTAAACCGGCCTCAAGACTGGAGGTTTCCTCTTATGCAATATCTGTCTGATGGCGTCGTGCCTTTGGATAAACCACAAGCCAGAACGTTAAAGCACAGGGCTCGTGGTTTTATCATGATTAGAGAGGTCTTGTACAAGAAATCCTATAGCAAACCTCTCCTACGCTGTTTAGGGTATCATGAGTCACAAATGGTTCTCTCCGAGTTGCACGATGGTGAGGGGTCAGTCCATTGTGGATTTAGAGCATTAACAAGAAGAGTGCTTCTCTCCGGATATTATTGGCCAACAATAATGAAAGATGCTAAGGAGCTGGTGAGAAGATGTGACCCATGCTAGAGGTACAGCAATGAAATTCATGTACCAGCCATTCCTTTGGAATCAATTTCTGAGCCCATCCCTTTTGCTCGATGGGGATTGGACTTGGTTGGGCCTCTACCTGTGGCGTCCGGAGGGCGTAAAACCATAATCGTAGCCATTGACTACTTTTCGAAGTGGATAGAAGCAGCCCCCTTGGCAGGGACAACATCAAAGGCTGTTATAAAATTCATTCTATCCAACATATGTTGCAGATTTGGTGTCCCCCAGAGAATAACAACAGACAATGGGCCATAGTTTGACAACAGAGAAATGGAACGCTTCTGTGCCTCGAGGGGTATTCAGCACTGCTTTTCTTCACCTTTCCACCCACAAGCCAATGGGCAGGTTGAAGTAGCTAACAGAACAATACTGTCCGGTTTAAAGAAAAATTTGGAAGGGGCTGCTGGGAAGTGGCCTAGTTATTTACAAGAAGTCTTGTGGGCCTACCGGACAACACCTGGGGCTGCAACATAAGAATCACCTTTTGCCTTGGTCTATGGGATGGATGCAGTAGCCCCCATAGAGAAGACACTCCCCTCCTTTCGAGTCCACAACTTCTCCGGACAGGCTAATGAAATGGCAGTCAGAAATCAACTTGATTTAATTGAAGAAAGGCGAGTAAAAGCTCATCTTAGAGTGGCACACTATCAAGGCTTGATGAGAAGCAGGTTTGCTTCTAAAGTTAAAAGAAGAGACTTTCAACCAAGAGATAAGGTATTGAGGAAAGTTTTCTTGCATACCAAGGAAAAGCTCTTCGGAAAGCTGGCCCCAACTTGGGAGGGTCCCTATACTGTGGTTGAAAGAATCAAGCCTGGAACGTACTGGTTAGAAGACAAAGATGGCAGGGTTTTAACTCACCCTTGGAATATTGAACACCTTCGAATGTACTTGGAATAAAACTTATGTAAATATTTACTTGTTTAAACATCCATGTAAATATTTGGGGGCATACCACTACCTCTCTCCGGCGCCACGGAGAGCTTTAAATGAAACTTGGAGCTTTCTTGAATAAATTTTCTAAGTTTTTGCAAAATTCTGTTGATTGTCATACTATCCGGACTGAAAGGTCTAAGGGCTACTTAAATTCTAGCCAGAGAAACTAAACACTCTCACAACACAATAACTCAAGACTACTTAAACTCCAACTATTTAAACAGATTATGAAAGAAGAGAATGGTTGAGCAAAACAAAACATTCATTCAACAACTTAAAATTGCCTTAGCCTTCCAAGGACTTTTTAAACAAGTTTGGGTGCAGAACAAAAATCTGTCCGAATAATTCGGACAACATCACAAAAAAGGTGCCTTGGCCTTCCAAGGACTTTGGTTCAAGTAAAAGATAAACAAAACAGATTATAAATTAAGGAGGAGCCTTTGAAGATGGCTCACCCTCATCTGTTTTCTTGCCCTTGATGTCGCTTTTTTCCTCAATGACCTTCTTGCCTTTGGGGTCAACCTCTTCTTCACCCGGACTCTCTCCGGTTTCCTCTTCGTCACCAGACGAGGATATATCAGTGTACCCTTCATCAACCATGGTCCAGTAGGGGAGATCATCGTCGTCCACATAACGCCATAAGTCCCCTAGTCTCCTCTTCGGGAACTTCTCGTGAAACAAGAGGACCATGTCAGACTTCACTTTCTCAACCATTAATTCTTCACTCCGTATCATCTCCCTGGCATAAGCGTTAATTTTGGCCTTGATCATGGCCTCTTGATCCTTCACCAAAGCAGCTTTCTCCTCAACAGCCTGAGTCACTGCATTCTCTAAAGCAAGTTTGTCAGTAGTCAGGTTGGTGACAAGCTTCTCCTGTGCTGCAGTCTCTCCTCTTGAGGCTGTTAAGTCCTTCTCCAATCCGGATAGCTTAGCCCGGAGATCTTTCACGATCTCTTCTAAAGAAGCAACTTTTGTGTTGCTTTTCTCTTGATTCTCCTTTAGCTGTTCATTCGACTCCTTAAGCAAGTCAACCTTAGTAGTGGCAGTCCTGAGGTCATCGGACAGTTTCTCCTTCTCAGACTTAAGGTCTTTGATGGTTTCTGCCTGACTCCGGACTTGCCTTTCTAGGGTGAGTACTGGTTGCACGTTGCTAAGGAGGGAATGGGCTATAACATCCCTCTCACTGGAAACCAAGAAAGTCTTACCATTGAAGTTTACTGTGTTAGAGCTACTGGGGGGAACATATGGCCCTGCGAACTCATCTCTAGACAGGCCAAGGAAGTAGTCACCTAAAGGACCCAGACCGGTGACATCCACTTCATCCATGTTAATCTCTCCCCTATCAACTTCATCAGTATGGAATTCCATTGGAATCCCTTCATTAAGATTCCCTGGGATCTCCTCGGCTAATGTTGGGTCAGTTGGGAAAGTGGGCTCCGGATCCCGGAGAGTAAGCTCCTCTCCTTGGGAAATCTTTTTCTTTTTGACCTCCCTATCAGCACTATCACTCGCTTGCTTGCGAGTCCGTTTAGAAGCCCTTGTGAGTTTTGAGGACTTCACTCTTTGTTTCTCGCTCTCCTGTTCTACCACTTGTAGAAGGTTTGCGTCAACTTGAACCTGGGCTGGCACCTCTGAGCCTGTTGGGACCTCTTTCTCAGCATCCTCTTCTGCTTTCCTACTCTTCTTCTTCTTGCCCTTCATTTTACTTGGGGCTTTGGCCCGGGCAGGAAGAAAGAGGGTCCCATCCAATTCATGAGACCTTCTCAGCACTACATCTTCATCAGGTGGGGTGGAGAACTCCTCCCAGGTAAGATCCTTTCGACCTGTGGTGTTCCACAGATGGGATCTCGCTAAATTCCCAGGGGTAAAAGCTTTGTGAAACCGGTTCTCCCAGTTCTCTGCGGCCCATGCGTTTATCTTGCCACAGGTGACCTGTCCGGCTTTTAGATAGTCTCCGAACTCCTTTGACAGCTCTAATAAAACAAGAAAGCGACTGGTTAGCATAAACTAAACGAAAAGAGAAATTCGAATAGAAACTTAAAGTAAAACTTACGATCGCTCCTCCATCTACTTCGAATAAGGCTAGGATTCTCCCCGGCCTTGATTTTCTTGCCATTCTCCCACGAGCCACTCACAAACAAGAATTGGCTCCTCCACTTGCTCTCCGACTCCAGGAGATCATCCACAGCTTTCAGATCGTTCCCCATGTTAAAGTGATAGAAAGGGAACTGATGGTGTTTGCACAAACTAGCTACAGCAGCGAACTCTTCCATTGGAAGAGGAATTCCGGACAACCTAGATGCCATAATGCATGACATCAAGGTGTACCATCCGTTAGGGCTTAGCTGTGATGGACATAGCTTGACTAGGTGGAAATAACGCACTATCTCTGGATCCAGTGGGAACCTAAGTCCCCAGTTGAATAGCTCCGTAAAGAAGACTATTTCGTTCCTTTTACAATCCATCGGGGTCTCCGGATCGATGGGAATTCGGATTTTTACGTTTTCCGGGATCCCCCACTTAGTGCGAAACCGTCCCAAATCTCTAGTATGGATAAACGCATACTTGGTCTTTAACAGATAAAAAGTACTTGAACTCTACCTTGTGAAAGCAGGGCCCTACTCTCCCTTCGAGGCTCTCCGGCAGATCCGGACGCCTCAGATACAAGTCCTCTTTGCCCTTCTTGGCAACAACTACAGCAGTTTCAGCTTGTCCGGAAGACTCGGACTCAAACCTAACCTCCTCAGTGGAGTCTTCCATCCTCTCCTCCATTATTGTTGGGGGAGCTTCTGCAGAAACAGCTCGGGGAGGGATGAAGCTTGGCATAGCTAATCCTCCGGACTGTTGGCTCTTTGTATGTATTTGAGTTCTCACCTCAGTTTGAGTTTCTGAGGTCGAAGTTTCCTTAGGAGGTAGTGGACTGCTAGCCTCCGGACCAACCGGCCTTTCCCGGAGAGTCCTAACAGTGGCCCCGGACCCTGACTCACTGGTATTTTTTGAAGAGAGTCCCTTAACCAATCTGCTTGGTCTTTTCATAATTAGTTTGTCTGGAGAATGATCGGAGTCGGACCCCATAGCAATGAAAGTGGTTTTCTTCCTGACACTTGTAACAGCGACCCCCGGTTCGACAGTGGGGATTGACTCTTGGACTGATGAGCCAGATACTATGGGGGAGAGTGTTGATTGAAAGATTTTTCTAGATCTCGTACCTTTCGAAGAAGATGAACCTCTATCAGATTCTTCGATTGAAGGGGCTGGTTTCTCGACGGGCGACGCTGGAAGCCCTGCTGCAAGTCTTTTCTCTTTTTCAACCCTTTGAGCTTTCTCCAATTCTGAGAGATTAAGCCACCCACCCTTGATTAGATCTGTTCTTGCTGTGAACATAAAACAACTGAGGAAATCTGAAAATTTTAAAGAGATGAAGCTTTGAGTAAAATGGCAGAGTGAAAGTAATAGTGAGACTGTGAAAGATGAATAGAATTTATAGTAAATGTAAAAAAGGGTTTGATTCCTAGGAGAATCCGAAAAGTTGGGCAATGATTAAAAAACGGCGCTGACGTCATCAAAAGCATTTAAAGAGGTAACTTGTTCGAGATAGTGGTACAACTTTCAAGGTGAGAAAACGGCTAAAACAAACCAACCAAAGTGTGACACGTGTCCCACTAACTCTGACACAAAACCGTTTGGAATTCGAAACGATTGCCTTGTCCGGATCTGTCCTCAACTCTCTCCGAATTGGAAGATCACTTCCTTTGTCGGACTGTTTTTCAGTTCTTTGACAAAGACACTTGTTCAAAAACCTAAAAAAGGGGCTCCTGATGAGTCCGAATTCGAAGTGCTCCCCGGAAGGGTAGTCCAAAGTAAATCTCCCCGGAAATTCGGACAGGACTTGTTGACCGGACAGATGATTTCGAACACTAAAAACTTAAGGCAGTTCGAACTATGACTAAAGTACTAAAAAACCTAAACACTATCTGACTAAGCTACCTGCACATCTGCTTAAAACTTATGGGTCTTTAAACATGACCCGGGTCCATTAAACTTGACCCGAAAGCCCATAAAGGGCCCAAATTTCACACTATAAATACCCAACCACCAGCATTAACTATGGGTAAGAAAAATTAACTGCTGCCAAGCTGCACAACTCTCTCTCCACCCTCAAAACACTGTGAAACACCCTCAAAACACTGTGAAACACCTTTAAACACTGTTAAACACCCTCACGCCGCCTTAAAACTCCACTTGAAATTACCAGCCTACCCCCAGGCTACTTTTATCCTCACCAAATTGGCGACCACAGTGGGAGGCGACGGTGCCTGAATCAAGCATTCAAAACCAAGTAAGGAAGTTCTGTCCGAATGAATCCGGATAATCCAGAGCTTCCACCAGCTTTGCTCGAAGTGGTGGAAGAGAACGATGAATATACTGTCCAAGAGCATGACAAGTTGAGGGCTGAAATAGAAGCTTTGAGGGCTGAAAAGGCCAAGATGGGCATGAAGGAGAAATCCAAAGTGTCAGTTGCTCATCGCTCTGATAACCCTCGAGAGCATGAGGCTTCAAAAACTCATGTGAGCACTAAAAAGACACATGCCAGTTCTAAAAAGTCTCACCGGTCCAAGCCTGTGGTGAGTTCTGAATCAAGCTCAGAATCTTCGGACAACTCTTCAGACAGTGAGGGAAATGAAAAATCCTTGTCCTCCAGTAGTGATGAGGGGCGAACCAGGAAAAAACAGAAGCAAGTTAAAAAGTATTCCAGAAAAAGAGATCACCATGGAAGAATGAAAAGGCACATTGGAAAAGGATCATCTCACAACCGGAGGCATATAGACCGGATGCTGGTGGATCCTTTTGCCTTCCATGATGAGCCAGGTATCTTTGCAACACCTAATGAGGATACTGCGTTCAGTCGTGGGAGGAATTGGAGGCAATCGCCATTGTCTTCCAAAATACTGTCCGGAAACCTCCCCAAGAGGTTTGATAGCACCAAGATGGAGAAGTACGATGGCAGTACTGATCCAGACAATCATCTGGAGCAATTCAAGAACTTCATGATGAATTTTGATGATGATGATAAACTACTCTGCAGGGCATTCTCCCAATCCTTCACGGGGAGTGCTCTGAAGTGGTACAACAGCCTTCCTCAGGGTTGTATCAGAGACTTTGATACTTTTTGGGTGGCCTTTCGAAGGCAATTTGTGGGGAGTAAGGAGCTAAAGGGTAATGGAGATACCGAATTCGAAGTGCTCCCCGGAAGGGTAGTCCAAAGTAAATCTCCCCGGAAATTCGGACAGGACTTGTTGACCGGACAGATGATTTCGAACACTAAAAACTTAAGGCAGTTCGAACTATGACTAAAGTACTAAAAAACCTAAACACTATCTGACTAAGCTACCTGCACATCTGCTTAAAACTTATGGGTCTTTAAACATGACCCGGGTCCATTAAACTTGACCCGAAAGCCCATAAGGGCCCAAATTTCACACTATAAATACCCAACCACCAGCATTAACTATGGGTAAGAAAAATTAACTGCTGCCAAGCTGCACAACTCTCTCTCCACCCTCAAAACACTGTGAAACACCCTTAAAACACTGTGAAACACCTTTAAACACTGTTAAACACCCTCACGCCGCCTTAAAACTCCACTTGAAATTACCAGCCTACCCCCAGGCTACTTTTATCCTCACCAATATATAATAAGGTTACACAAATATTCTCAAAACACAAAATGACTCAATCACTCGTTGTAACAAAATATAACATGATTCGCAAAACTTCTTCTGTAATGTTTATGTGTCACCTCACTTATCTCTCAAAAGATTTAGTGTTATTTTACTCTCTCATGAAATATCTTCTCACATAATTGTCTTTATAATTACAGCGTAATATATCATTGTCATATCACATATTTTATAACAACATCTTCTTCCATTTATAGGTTTAAAGAAAATCATAATTCTTTATCAGACGCTCCAGATTAAAGCCCATTAATCAACAATTGAAATAGTTGATACTTCATTAATATAAAAAAGTTTTAATTAACACAATAGACCTAGTAAATAAAATAATTTTCTTTGGCAAAGTGGTGTTACGGTCTAGTTTACTTCAGTTATCTTGCTTCGATTGACCTGCTTTGACCAACATGCTTCGAATAGTATTGCTTTGACTCAACACATATTTCCTTCAACCGAATGATCACCAGTCTTGTATATATTTTATAAGCCCTTAGGACCGTTAAACATCATATAACTAAGTCATGAATCGAGCACAAGAGAGTTTCAATAGTTCTTGTCTATACATGTAACGGTATATCCAACATCTTTGTAGTCTTTCGATTATACCTCTATTAATGAGTTACTTTTAGCCTACACCTTACATAAATAATATAAAAATGTCGTATATTCATCCATCTTGTGATAAATGTTTTTACTTGTGTATGCTTTTAAGTACTATAAATGTATAATTGATTTTAATCTATTTGTATAGCTAACAATGTTTTACATTCAACCAACAAATCACCTTTTAAAACATTAAGGTTACTCGTGAAAAATGGATGACAATTATGTATGAAGCTGTAACACAACCATAAGCACAAATGCATTAATTACAGTATTAGATTTTAATATTGTGGTAAATCGGCTCCTAATATTTAAAATGTTTTTCCACATTATATATAATGACATTTCGGTAAAACCTTTGTACAACTATGCATGTTCATATGAAACTACCATACACTAATATTGAAAAATATTTATGTACAATTAGAAATTCGGTTAAAACAAGTCTTATGCTATTTTGGTGTTATCTTTTCTTCTAATATGAAAGACAAAAAATATTGGTGATATTCGTAGTAAATACCAAAGACTAAAATATGTAATCCTAATGATCAACTATTAAAATTTCATGATGTTATGATTAAAAAGTTAAATATCGAAACAAATATATTTTACAGTTTGGACAAGCTCTTTTGAGGAGATCTACATTTTTCAGAACACGATAAATAAAAATTGTTCACAAACATAAGGACATCAAACATACGTTTATTACATGCGATTATCATTAAAATCGGATCTTCTAGTAAAATTGTTCTAGGTTTTGTTGAGTATTACATTTTTAATTTTACCTATGAGTGTGACTGCACACTCATGATTTCAAATCTTATTGATTTTTATCGAATGTTTTATACATGATGTAAAAAACGACAACACTTTCAAATTAGTTAAATAAATCATGTGTAATAAGGCACCCATAAATCATCATAACTATTTTGAATCTTTATACTCTTGCCATATATAATCATTATAGATAGATATCAAGAAAACGCAAACCATTCGAAACAAAACCGTCCATACATCCCTGAAAGGAGTAGCTAACTTGGTGCAGTAACGTATGTTTGTGACCAAAGGGCATGACTTCAACTCCTTCTACAAACACTTATTTGTCTCGGCCTGTCACCTTGTGTGGTTTACCTTATGGCGTTGGTTTGAAGGCTATTGCGTCAGATCGAGGGTTTACCCTATACGCACTCGTTGAGTAGCAACTGCAGGTTCCCTAAAAAAAGAAAAAAAAAACGTTCATACTAGACATTATACTTAAAACAAATATTACATATTATATATAATTAAACAAAAATGGTGGTTATTGTTTCATCTTTACCAGCTTGGTTTTATGTCCATTGTTTTAACAATTTACATTAAAAATGCGTGCTTAGTAAAGAATGAAATTAATGTAATCAAATTAGTTATTGTTATTGATATTTTCAATAAAATACTAAATAAAAAGAATCCTATAAAATCTAGGATTGTCGTTGATATTAATATTTAGGAGTTTATTGATCAAATTTATTGAACTAGATATACATCTTTTACAACAAGCACTATAATTTGTAGTTAACTGTTCTTCAAACTATAACATCTGATACTGATATAATTATTGAAAAATAAAATACACAATGTTATTATTATTTT
Organism: Limnanthes douglasii subsp. nivea; assembly: GCA_036936605.1. Lineage (NCBI taxonomy): Eukaryota > Viridiplantae > Streptophyta > Magnoliopsida > Brassicales > Limnanthaceae > Limnanthes > Limnanthes douglasii. Next base: position 302,383,395 of record JAUPFV010000001.1, read on the forward strand.
TAATTTGAACAATAAAATTTGATTTGACAATCCAATTAGTGAAGTAGGATAGGAAGAAAAAGATCTAAGAACTGCTTTCTTGCAGCCAATTCAAGGAAGATCTTTCTACATCTTATATAATCAACAACAATATAATCCAACTACTGTAAAATCGAAAAAGACATCTCATGCTTCTACTCAGCCCTTAGCAATTTCTAGCATCATGTCTTCACCAACAAGGTCTGCCACTCACCGGAATCAATAAAAGAATGAGCGTCCATCATGTCTTATCTACCAAGCTACCTCATATAAAGAGTTTCATGCACTCAATCAATGTAAAGAACCAAGAAATAGCGTTACTGAAATTTCTTATCCATATTATGTTCCTATACCCAGTCTCAAATATAGCCCAACATATGAATATCAAGAGCCATCAATATCTCATAGCCTTTTACAATCTCAACAATTTAAATATCCAATTAAATCTTATGCTCCACAAAACCATCAATTAAGGCTACACTGATGAACATGTGAAAATTGAGGAAAAAAACAACTCAAATTTACTTCAAGGAACATAATAAGACACTCTTGGAAAGCAAAGCAAAGCCAAATCTTATTAGCAAGTACACAAAGGGCAAGTTTTCAAAAATAGCAATCCAAAATTCATTGAATCTCTAAGTTTCACTAGCCAAGCCAGTTTGGCATTTTGGGACATCAAACACTTAATTATAGAGTTTGTCATTCATGAAGATATCAATAAATTATAGTGGAAGAATGTGTGGATCATGTGCCAATTTTCTATGCCATATCTTAAATGAACCTTTTTTTTAATCCTAAGAAAGAGTCATTCATTACCCTGGTGTGGGTCTCTCTCCCCAAGCTTCCAACATTTATGTACAATATTGACACTATCAAGGTTCTTGCAAAGGCTATACGAATCCCTCTTTCTGTATCATACCCCACAAAAACCAGAAAATGTATAACTGTTGTTAGGTCTGGATCGAATTGGAAATATCCAAATCATGAATCAACAAATATGGATATGTTTTCGTACAATAAAAGGCTTCTAGCCAGGATATTCATTACAAAGAATTTCCTAGCTATTTTCATTGATGTTGTCACCTAGGTCACAGACAACAAGATTGTAGGAAATCTCAAACACTCAAAGTTCAACAACACTCTAACCCACCTAAAGATCTAAATATTACAACTAATACATTAAGCACGATAATAACAGAAAATAAATCCTAAACTAAAGTAAACAATTGTTAAAAATTCTGATTATAACAATCCAGAAATCATTCAAGAGGAAGATAAAATGATAGCACTACCAATCAAGCCTCCACTCAACATGTCAGCACAATTCTATCTAACTATACAATGATGAAACACAACTCTTAACGATCTACTCTATTAACCGGCACCAAACAAAATTGTTCAAACCCAACTAACTAAGAGATTAATATACCCTTACTTGGCATCAGAGAAGAAGAGATTGGTGAAGCTCTTCACACCTTGTCAAATGCATCACCTACTTCACCTACATAAACAAGAGAAGAAGGTAAATCCTCTAAGAAAATGTTGAACAAGAACATTAAAAAAGTCAAATACAAACAATCCAAAAATCTCTTCTCCATCAAAGCATTTCATCCAAAGGATTTGCCATGCCTAAAATTGGCTCTACTTAATGACATTAACAATCTTTTACTAGAATGCCCAGTATTGGCCTTATGTTTTGGTATAACTGAGCAATATGAATCTGATGTAGGACAAGATCTAAATCAGGCTCAATCTTGTTAACTAGGTCTCCGTAGACCCATTACTTCCGGCTTTAATAAAATTTTCATTTTGAGTTAAATATCTTAAAAATTCATTGGTTATAACTATCTTGTGTCAAAAGACCACGATCGGCGCAAACCACAACCTTCAACGGCACCATCAACGCCGACGCCTTTGCTAAACGTGATCCATCTTTATACACTAAGACGCGACCGACATGGCACAACCCATGAACTGAGCTTAACATTCCACCAACAAGAAGCCCCCGGCAGACATTCATCGAGACACACAAGAACGCATGGGAGAACCAAATAGAGACCTCCTGGACTTACGGATCTATCGGAAAACCATTGTGGTACCACAAAGGAAACGAAGAAAACCTGCCATAAGGAAAGGACACTCGAGGGACACAAATTATCTATATTATCCATCTATATGGTTAATTTTAGTCTAATTTTGGTGAGATTGCATTTCAATCTTTGACTCTCCTTAACAGATTAACATCCTTTTAATATATGAAATTGCAGGTCCATAAAAACATGATACATAACCATATATTGGTCTTGCTTTTGAAGTATAAGTGAATATATATCCCTTTGACACAATTATTTAGTTAACATATTATAAATAAACATCCATAGTTTTTTCAATAAAGTGAAAGCAAAAACAAAATATAAGATAATAAAACAACAATCGAACAAAATTAAAGCCTGATATCCTGTTGATTGCATCTGTTGTTCTGTCAAGTTGTTGTCGCTTCTGCATTATTTTGGCTGTTCTCTTGTAACTGAATTTTTTTCAGAATTTGTTCCACACGAATGATAAGATCGTCGAGATTCATCGTCCCAATAGGGATATCTTCACCCCGGCTCCAACGTATGATAGCTTCTTTCATTTCCAGCTCGCGATTCTCGTTTTCCAGCTTCTCCAACTTACTCCTCATTTTCCTTATCTTTCGTGTAAGAAAAGATTGATGATCTTCGCTTGTCATTCTACTTGGCATGTTACCAAACATGTTAAAATCGGTTAACAAACCATCAACGTTTTCTCGATCAGGCCATAGTTGCGGCTGAGAGCTATAAGGGGAAATCAAAATTGTGGAAACTTGGGTTCCACAGAGAGTACTCAGCTGACTTACTTTTCTTTTCAATCCTTCTTTTCTTTTGTTAAACGATGCTTTTCGCGCTGCATTGTTCTCGATGTAAGCGAGCTTGATTTTCCTGCGAGCCATTGATAAAGCTGCTTATAACAACAACAAAGAAAAAAAATATTTTAAAAACAGAATTGGAGAAAGTATTCTGTGTGTATTTGTTATGGTGAATTGGTTCCTTAAGGCTTTATATAGAGAAAATTATGATAATTTATTGACTCTAATATTAACTATTAGTAAAATGTGTATATTAAGGGTAGGTAAATTCAAACCTCAGTACACAGTGGTATACTCTGGACAATTTCTTTTTGTTTACGTGAGGCATTTTATTTCTTCAAATACATATTTTCAACCTATTTAGTATTTAGTATTTAGAATTTTCAATTTTATTTTATTTTTATTATTTTGAATTATTAATTTTTTATATTTAAAAAAAAAACCAAAAAATAAGACTCTTTTAACCATATCAACCCCGCGCATTAACTCTTTTAACTAAAACAAACCTCGCATTAAATCTTTTAACTAAAACAAACCTCGTAATAAGTTCTTACTCACTAATACAAGGGTTTAATACCATTTACTCACTAATACAAGGGTTTAATACCATTTAAATTGAGCATCATAGTATTATCCATTTACTATCCATAGGTTTAATACCATTTAAATTGAGCATCATAGTATTATCCATTTACTATCCATAGGTAGTATTATCCATTTACTATCCATAGTTTCACGTATTTATAAGGAAATTTATTTCACTATACTATTTACCACTTATAGTCTATCTATTTTCCACCTCAATTTGTTTCCTCTTTTCTTTCTCTCTCTTTTACCACTTATAGTCTATCTATTTTCCACCTCAATTTGTTTCCTCTTTTCTTTCTCTCTCTTTTACATGAGGCTAAAATATCCAAATAATAATAGATTATATTTTCCTTGTTTTCCTATGATTTTCATTGTTTTTTTTTCGGAGGGAACCCGCAGCCGCTACTCATAGTGCAATGAGTGCGCACAGGGTAAACCCTCAGTCTGCCACGATAGCCTGCAAACCAACACCAGAAGGTAAACCACTTTACTCATAGTGCAATGAGTGCGCACAGGGTAAACCCTCAGTCTGCCACGATAGCCTGCAAACCAACACCAGAAGGTAAACCACTCAAAGTGACAGGCTCAACCGAGAAAGCGTATGTAGAGGGACTCGAACTCATGACCTTTTGGTCATAAAAATGTCATACTCAACCAACTCGGCTACCCCCTCGGGGCGTATGATTTTCATTGTGTTTTTATTTGATTTTGATGTTTGATTTTGGATTTATGTTTAGGTAAGTCGCTTTGGTTGTTTAATTAACTCTATTTTTTTTATTATTTTGAAATAGGTTATTAAACTTCTGTTTTCTTCGTGTTTTTTGGAATTCATCATATTTCTTTCATTTTGTATTTGAATTGTTGTATTGTAGTATTGTTTTAATCGTTTTTTTTTTGTATTTTTTGTGTTTGTGGAAAATCTGGTTCGAGAAACCAGTTCAAGCTTCAACGAAGAAGACAAAAATTTTGAAGATGTAAAACACGTCTATTCACTCTATTGCGAGATGCAAAACATGTTTATTGTCGGTAGTAGTAGATGTGAAACATGGTTATTTTATGTAAGATGCTAGATGCTAAATGCGCGAAACCAGACATATGATAGATGCGAAACCAAGTAAGATAATGTGAAACAAGTGTTAAATATTTTTTTTTAAATCAAATACAAAACATATCATGAATGAATCTAGTTTTGTTCCTTTTTTTTATAAAAACCAATGGTAATTCCGGATTTTTTGTCCGAATTACCGTTCAAAACATACGAACTTTTTAAATTGGAGTTTCGCAATCTGCAAACGAGGTACTAAATTTATCCATTTAGTATAAAATACGTTTCTATCTTTCTTCTTGGATTTATTTTTTATTTCGTTGCGGAGTTGATTGGTTCAACATATACTCTTTGTGGATGGTGCGTAACTATTGCCAGAAAATTCAATTTTCTAGAGAAACCCATAGAATGCTGAAGCTTCACAATTGGTTCAAGAGGTGTTGAATGGAATAATTTAGTATAATTCATTTTAATATTGTTTTCTTGAATATGCAAAATACACAACAAAGAAATTAGCGGTAGATTTCATTGTATAATCTACCTCTACAGTTAGTGACATGTAATTTTATTTGAGCTTCTCTTATTGTCATTTCTTTCATAATTTAATAGGATCGACATATATTCTTTAGGTATGATGAAATACTATAAAGAGAAATCAAACTTTTAGAGGAACCCAATAATAGTTGTAGCTTCGCAAACTGCAAACAGAGTACTAGATCTGTCCATTTAGTATAAAATGCATTTACAATTAGCTTCTTTGGATTATTTTTTATTTTCTTGCAGAGTTTGTTAGCCAATATATAATCCTTATGCATTGAGAAATTCCATTGAAAAAACCAATCTTCCACGATAACTCATAGAAGATTAAAGTTTTGCGGTGTATTAAAGATGTACTAATTCTACTAATTAGAATAGTATTAATTAGAAATTCTCTAAAAAGATATCAAGTTGTCAGAGGGACCGACACATATTCAAACAACACAGCCATATGAAACATGTAATCATCAAAACTTATGTTATTCGAACCGAAATCATAAATGAAAAAACATCATAAAAGACTTCATATAAAATTTAAACGTATATGAAATCAAATATCGCATCGTGAAATATATACTAAACTAAATTAATACGAATTTGAATCATGGCAAATATCACTTATAGTCTAAAATAATCTTGTGTCATCTTTTATTTTTGGATGACCATCTAACATGTAATATATTGAATTTTTAGGACAAAGGGATCAACGGAAAAAACCCTGATTATTTCTTTAAATTGTATGTGAATGCTTATAGTTTAGTAGAAAAATTGGTATTTTCTGCTCAGGTTATGTTGAGGATAATGGTGGTAAATGGGTCTACATCTGCCAGAAATAAATGGTTATTAATATTTTAGGTGTTGTAATTATTTTATAAACCAAAATTTTACATATTACAATATGGTTATAATTATATTATTATATTTATTATTATTATTATTATGTTTTTGTTATAAATACTACAAGTGTTGATATTATGTTATAAACCAAAACCATATCTTATAATGTTAAAATATTACAAGTTTTATGGTCATAACTTTATTATTAGTTTTTTAAATTTTATTATTATGACTTAGTTATAAATAGTAGTAGTGTTGTTATTATTTTTTAAACAAAAATCATACCTTATCAAACCTCATTACACAGTGGTATACTCTGGACAAATTTCTTTTTGTTTACGTGAGGCATTTTATTTCTTCAAATACATATTTTCAACCTATCCTAACAATAATAGGTTATATTTCCTTGTTTTCGTATGATTTTCATTGTGTTTTTATTTGATTTTGATGTTTGATTTTGGATTTATGTTTAGGTAAGTCGCTTTGGTTGTTTACTTAACTCGATTTTTTGATTTTTTATTATTATTTTGAAATAGGTTATTAAACTTCTGTTTTCTTCGTGTTTTTTGGAATTCATCTTATTTCTTTCATTTTGTAGTTGAATTGTTGAATTGTAGTATTGTTTTAATCATTTTTTGTGCATTTTGTGTGTTTGTGGAAAATCTGGGTCGAGAAACCAGTTCAAGCTTCAACGAAGAAGATAAAATTTTTGAAGATGTGAAGCACGTCCATTCACTCTATTGCGAGATGCAAAACATGTTTATTGTCGGTAGTAGTAGATGTGAAACATGGTTATTTTATGTAAGATGCTAGATGCTAGATGCGAAACTAGACATATGATAGATGCGAAACCAAGTAAGGTAATGAGAAACAAGTGTTAAATATAATATTTTTTAAATCAAATACAAAACATATCATGAATGAATCTAGTTTTGTTCCTTTTAAAAAAAACCAATGGTATTTCCAGATTTTTTGTCCGAATTACCTTTCAAAACATACGAACTTTAAAAAAATTTAATTTTACACTATAAACAATGAATCTAGTGTTAAATTTTAATTTTACACTATAAACATATCAGAAAATCCAGTTTTCTAGAGAAACCAATAGAATGCTGAAGCTTCACAATTTCCTCAAGAGGTGATGGATCTAATATTTTAGTGTAATTTATTTTATTATTTTTTTCTTGAATATGCAAAATGCAAAACAAAAAAAAATTAGCAGTAGACTTCATTGTATAATCTACCTCGAGAGTTAGTGACATGTAATTTTATTTGAGCTTCTCTTATTATCATTTCTTTCATAATTTAATAGGATCAACATATATTCCTTAGGTACGATGAAATACTATAAAGAGAAATCAAACTTTCAGAGGAACCCAATAATAGTTGTAGCTTCGCAAACTGCAAACAGAGTACTAGATATGTCCATTTAGTATAAAATGCATTTACAGTTAGCTTCTTTGGATTATTTTTTATTTTCTTACAAAGTTTGTTAGCCAACATATATATATAATCCTTATGTATTGAGAAATTCCATTGAAAAAACCAATCTTCCACGATAACCCATAGAAGATTAAAGTTTTGCGGTGTATTAGAGATGTACTAATTCTACTAATTAGAATAGTATTAATTAGAACTTCTCTAAAAAGAAATCAAGTTGTCAGAGGAACCGGCAGATATTCAAATAACACAGCCATATGAAACATGTAATCATCAAAACTTATGTTATTTGAACCGAAATCATAAATGAAAAAAACATCATAAAAGACTTCATATAAAATTTAAACGTATATAAAATCAAATATCGCATCGTGAAATATATACTAAAACTAAATCAATACGAATTTGAATCAGGGCAGATATCACTTATAGTCTAAAATAATCTTGTGTCATTTTTTATTTTTGGACGACCATCTAACAAGTAATATATTGAATTTTTAGGACAAAGGGATCAATAGAAAAAACCTTGTTTATTTCTTTAAATTGTATGTGAATGCTCATAGTTTGGTAGAAAAATTAATGTTTCCGGCTCTCATTAAAATTATTACGAGTAATCAGTTACTCAGTTTATGTTGAGTATAGTGGCGGTAAATGGGTCTACATCTGCCAGAAATAAATGGTTATTAATATTTTAGGTGTTGTAATTATTTTATAAACCAAAATTTTACATATTACAATATGGTTATAATGATATTATTACATTTTGAATATTATTATTATGTTTTGGTTATATATACTAGAAGTGTTGATATTATGTTATAAACCAAAACCATATCTTATAATGTTAATATATTACAAGTTTTATGATTATAACTTTATTATTACTTTTTAAATATTATTATTATGACTTAGTTATAAATAGTAATAATGTTGTTTTTATTTTTTAAACCAAAATCATACCTTATCATGGTAAAATATTGCAAGTTATAGGGTTATCATTTTATTATTACAATATGTTTTCTTACGAGACCTGAACCTACCACTAGTACTTCCACCACCACTTTCATAGGAGGAGAGTATTTCAATGTGAGAGGAGTCTCTCGGAAAATCATCCATCGTATTGAGATCTACGTTAGTGGGTTGGTGAACACTAGTATTTTATACGTTTTAGAGCTATTTTAAAACTTAAACAACAACATTCCAAATCTTTTATTTTCATGGTGCGAATATGTACTAGAAAAAGAGGAAGGATGATCCAAGAAAAGCTCCAAGAACTAGACTTAGGCTTCTTGATTTCTCGGCCTTATCGGTGCGCCTCTTTCTTCTAACCCTAATCTAACTCTTCCTTATCCATCTATCAATGCAGCCACCTCTTTCGTCTCTTCCTCTCGAAGAGCACCAAAACCATAAATCAATCCCTAACCTACAAAACCAAATGATTTTTCCAAATCTCTCTCGAGAAAAGAATCAGTCGAATAATGCTTTGCAACTTCCTGTTGCTCAAAGCAAGCACTACGAAAACCCTGTTTTCGAAGGGGAAAATCAAAATCAGATTCATGTCGGTGATGATTCAAAGGGACAGAAGCAAGTCTCAAGACCAACGTTTGCTGAGATGCTGAAGAGGAACTCAGGAGGGATCTACCCAGGAGAAAATGCAAGAAAAAATCATTCCTTTGTGCATGCTAACGTCTCAACAGGAGTAGAGGATGGCTATACTTTCGTCAAGTTTGACGAACCAGATAAGATTAAACTCTCTTATCTTTCTAAGTTTACGTTAATTGCCAAGTTTTCTTTTGGATCCCCTTCTGTTTCTGACTTTAGGGTTTACTTAGAATCTTTTAAATTCATAGGCAACTTCAGTGTGTTTAGATGGGACTATAGGCATATATTTGTTGAATTCGATGTCTTAGATGATGTTAAAAATTTTTAGAAACGTACTTTGAGAACTGTGGGTATATTTTCTTTCAGAATTCTTAGGTGGTCAACAGATTTCAATCCCAAACGAGAGTCTCCATTGACTCCAGTTTGGATTTCTTTCCCTAGAATTCCCGAACATATGTATAACTCTGATACTATAGAACATATTGCCAAAGCGATTGGTTTGCCGTTGAAAACATGGATACCATATAGAAATAGGGCTAGTTATAACTTGTGTAAGGCATGGACTGTGGTTGATACTTCAAGTCTTCTTCCCCAAAGACTTTGGATAAGCTTTGGGGATCAACATGGTTACTGGGAGGATGTCATTTATAATGACATACCTGCTTACTGTAAAAAATGTAGGCATTTAGGTCACAGTGAACCCAGTTGTAAAATTGAGGAATTAAGTCATAAAAAACAATTGAATTTGCAAGTTAATACTATAAAACATAAGGAGAAATGGATTCCTAAACTTAAATCTGTGATAGTTCCCAATGAAAATGATAATTGTGAGCATGTTAAGGACAATCAGAAACTAATTAATAAAGCTGTTGATACTTCTCCATCTATAAAGACTGATGATAATTTTGTATCTTTTAATCAAAATTTGAATCCACCTGTTTTACATGATAGTGATGTTATTGAGGCCTTACAGTCTATTAACCTTAGTAATACTTTTGATATATTGAATGAGGACAATAATACTGATAGGAATTTGTGTGATGTTTCTAGTGATAGACCGAATTTAAGTCTACCGAATTCTCCAATGAATAGACATATAAAGATGCCTGATATAGAGATGCCTGATAAGATAAGTAATAAGAAATATTCCAAAATTAAAGTTAAAGGACTGAAGAATAATCTAATTAACAAACCACTAGCTTTCAAAGGATCTGTAAGATCCTCAAAAATGCTTAAAAAATGACAGTCTCTTTTTTGAATTGGAATGCTAGAGGAGTTGGCAATGTTAACACAATTAGAAGAATTAAAAGTTTAACTAAAAAGTTTTCTATTGATCTGGTAGTAATTCAGGAACCTATGTTGTCTAATGAAAAACTAGATAAAACTTCTAGAAAATTAGGCTTTGATCAATATTTTGGTAATAAAAACAATAAAATCTGGATATTTTGGAGAAATTCTTATAAAATTAACATTATCTTAGATTCTGATCAGTTAGTTCATACTATGGTAAACCATTCTGACTCTATGGAGGAGTTCCTGGTTACCATAGTATATGCAAAATGTAGTAGGCTTCTAAGATTAAATCTGTGGAACCAATTGAGGGATATATCTAACATTATTTCTAGTGAACAAATTAACTGTGTTACAATCTGTATGAATTCTATGGAGGATTTTAACAATATGATTTTGGACTGTAGTCTTGAGGATCCTGGATTATCAGGCTCTAATTTTACCTGGACCAATAGCCATAAATGGAAAAGACTAGACCGAGCTTTGCATAATGATAAATGGAGAGATAAATTCAATGTTACTAGGGTGAGGCATCTGACCAGAACAGGGTCAGATCACTCATCCTTATTAATCTAAGTTTCATCAGTGTTAAATGTTCATAAACCTCTTTTTAGGTTTCAGAATATGTGGTTAAGCCATCCTGATTTCTTATTAACAGTTGAAAATAATTGGTTGATTCCATTAGAACTACCTTCTCATCTAAATTACATTCATCTATTATGGTTTAAACTAAAAAGACTTAAGAATCATTTTAAAAACTAGAATAAAGTTATCTTTGGTAACATTTTTTACTGCATTGAAAAGACTGAAGAGGAAATTAGCATAGTTGAAAGTTTGTTAGAGGTTTCTTATTCTATAGAAAACAATAGGAGGCTTTCTGAACTTAAGTCTAAACATATGGTCTTATTAGCTAGGGAAGAAAATTTTTGGATGCAAAAGAGTGCTTCTAAGTGGTTAAAGGATGGGGATAAAAACACTAAGACTTTCCATAATTATGTTAAGAAAAAAAGGTCTAGAAATAGGATTGATGAAATTATTGATAACAATGAAAGATTAGAGGATCTAAAGCTTATATGTGAGTCAGCTGTTACTTATTTTTCAGAACTCCTTAATACAAAAGAAGTACCAGAATCAATACCTGATTTTCCTCAAGATATTATTCCTAAGCTAGTTAGTGATCTTGATAATATATCCCTATTAGCTAAGCCAACTTTAGATGAGGTGCATAGGGTTATTAAGGGATTAAATAGTTCTAGTGTCTCTAGAGTTGATGGTTTCAACTCCAGATTCTATAGTGAGTGTTGGTTTATAATTAAGGAGGATCTTGTTAATGCTATATCTGATTATTTTGTTAAAGATAGTTTCCCTCATGGAATGTTTGCAACTACTATTTGCTTAATATCAAAGAAATCAAATGCTAAGTCTTGGTCTGAGTTTAGACCAATTAGTCTTTGTTCTGTATTCAACAGAATTATATCTAAGCTTATAAATAATATACTACGTAGTTTATTGCCTAAACTAATCTCTAGAGAACAGGGAGCATATGTGCCTAATAGAACTATCCATGAGAACATACTTATTACACAAGAGCTCGTAAATGATTTAAACAAAAATCAGAGGGGTAGTAATATTATTATTAATTTGGACATGAAGAAAGCATTTGATAAACTTAATTTTAAGTTCATTTGTCAGGTCTTAAAATCTTTTGGTTTTAGTATTCAGGTTATTAGTCTAATTAGAAAGAGTATAGAGCATATTCAGTATTCTATGATTATTAATGGTTTAGCTTTTGGCTATTTTAAATCTTCTAATGGTATTAGGTAGGGGGATCCTTTACCCCCTTCTCTGTTTATATTAGCAGAAGAATTCCTTATTAGAGGAGTGAATAAAAGTATTGCCTTAGATCCATCTCAGATTTATAAGACTATGAGTTCTATTACAATAAACTGTCTGGCCTTTCTTGACGATGTACTTTTGTTTTTAAATGGTTCTGTTAGAAATCTTAAAAAGATAGGTCGGGTTTTATTATCTTATCAAATACTATCAGGTCAACAAATAAATTTACAGAAAACATCCTTTGTAGTGCCATCAATAATGACTAGACCTAGAATAACAATGCTAGAACACTAACTGGGTTTCCATAACTGTAGTTTACCTTTTAAACACTTAGGAATACCAATCTTCCTTAAGAATAAGAATTCTTATTATGATGAAATTATTAATAAGATTAGAATGAGTATAGACCATTGGAACTCTAAAGCTTTATCTTTTGGAGGTAGATTAGTTTTAATCAATTCTGTTCTATTAGCTTATCCTTTATATTATATACAGTGTATTGTTATACCTAAATCTATTATTAATAGGATCAATAAGCTCCTTAATAAATTCTTATGGGGTTACTCAGAAAGTAATAAAACAATAATATGGAAAGACTGGCTTAGTTTGTGTAAACCCTTTGATGAAAATGGTTTGAATCTGAGAGATCTTTCATTAATTCAAGAAGCTCTATCTTATAAATTGTGGTTTAACTTTAGATCTAATAATACTTTATGGGCCAATTTTCTATATAATAAATATTGTGCTAGTCTACATCCTTTACAAGTCATAGCTAAGCAATCTGATTCACTTATTTGGAAAAGAATGTTGAAAGTCAGAATTAAAGCTGAAGAACATATATATTGGGAAATAAGGATAGGGAATGTTGACTTTTACTTGGATAGATGGTTTGATAGGAATCCAATCTTTGAACTAAACTATAATGAATCTAATACCTGGTAGTCCTATACTAAGGTTAATGAGTATTGGCTTAATCACTCCTAGGATCTGGAAAAACTTAAGGAGGATATTAATAATAATTTTGTGGTTAATAAAATAGTCAGTATTAGTGTTAATCAATATAATGATGATTTGATCATCTGGAGACTCTCTCCAGATGGTAGTTTCAACCTTAAACATACTGTTAACAGTATAAGAGTTAAACATGTTCAATCCTCTTTTAAAAGTAAAATTTGGAATAATATAACACCTTCAAAATGTTCTATAACACTTTAGAGAGTTTTAAACAATCTGATTTCTGTTGATACCAATATCCAAAATAGAGGTATAAGTTTAGTCTCTAAGTGCCAATTCTGTGATGAATATGAGTCCCTTAATCACTTGTTTGTTAATTGTCCAATGATATGGAATGTCTGGTTATATTTTGCTAATCTTTTTAGAATTTTAGTTGGTAGTTACATGTCAATCAATCATATAGTAAATAGATGGTTTTCTTCTTCTCAATCTAGAATTCATATTAGAACCATTATTCCTGCTTTGATAGTGTGGTCCATCTGGATGGCTAGAAATAAGAGGAAACATGAGGGTAAACTTTGTTCTGATATTACGATAATAAAGCAAGTTAAGTCTATGCTGTTTTGTATAGATAGATCATCTTTGTTAAAAAGAAAGCATTGGAGACATGATATATATATATATATATATATATATATATATATATATATAGCTAAAGAATTAGATTGTTATCATCATAGTTCAGATGATAAAACTAGTTTATATATTAAATGGTATCTCCCTGCTATCAATAGGCTCAAGCTTAACTGTGATGGCTCTTCATTGCATAATGGTGAATCTAGCAGCGGTTTTGTTTTAAGAAATCATAGTGGTAAGTTAGTAGGGGGTCAGGGTCTCTTAATAGGCAAGAGTTCTCCTATTGTTGATGAATCTTTAGCCTTATTATATGGGTTACAATACTGTTATAGGAACAATCTGACTGATATTGATATTGAAACTGATTCTCTTCAATTATTTAATATGATAGCCTACAATAAGTGCCCTTGGTATCTATCAAAAGCATTATCATGTTGTAGAAATATGTTTTCATAAAAAATGACTTTAAAACATGTGTTTAGGGAAGAAAATGTTGCCTCAGATTGGATAGTTAAATATGCTTTGGAAAAAAAGCAGGACTGTACTTTCAATGGATTGAACTGTCCTAGCCCTTTCAATGCTATTCTTTTGTTAGAAAGCTTGAACTTGGGCTACTTTAGATTCTAGGACTAACTCTTATGGCAGGTTTCCACCCGACCTTTGTTTCGTTTTCTCTATGCAGGTATATAACAAGGAGCTTCAGGGAGTAAGATGTATATTATCAGAAATTGGAAGAAGAGGTAGCTTGGTGATCTGGAAGATGGTGTTAACATCTAGATAAGGAACGTACCAATAACTGTACACTTTTGAAGATTCAACAAGAATGTTGTCTTAGAAATCAATGTAGGATCAAGACCCAACTGTAATGTCAATACTCTAAGTATCTGTTAGCTTAGAGATTCCAAACTTTGATTGTATTATTCTTTCAACATCAATAAAATGTTTGCGTTTTGCCAAAAAAAAAACTTAAACAACATTTTTTAAAAATATGCAATCAAATAATAATCGAAACTAATATCGCAATTAATAAAAACTAAATTTAGACTAATACTTACTAATATCACAAATGAAAATAATTTTTTTTTATAAATAAAAATAAACAAATAACAACTAATCTAAACAACTATGACAAGCAAATAACTTGATAAATTATACGGATCTAATAACAACTAATCTAAACAACTATGACAAGCATATACATATCTTAATTATAAAATTATGCTTGATAAGCAGTGTTTTAAATGGGTCTAATAGGTACCGTTACCTATCAGGCACGATGTCTACCGATTCGTGGTTCTCGTTGGTAGGCTTCACTAGTTGAGAACGATTCATCAAATGCTCTAAATATCTATTAATTGTGTTAATGAGTAATTATTTATTATATTTTTTATTCTAATTTAATAAAACTAATCGGCTAAACAATTCAAACTATAGGTTTGGTACAATCCTCTCAAAAAATTTATTTTATGTTTTTCTATTATTGTAAAATAAAAATAATGTAAAAAGATACACAAATTGTGAGCATAAAGTTTGTTTTTAAGAATTATATTTTTTTAAATAGTTATTTTTTAAACAAATATTTCATATTATATATAATTAAACTACTAATTATTGTTTCGACTTTATCGGCTTGATTTTATCTCAATTTTTTTTAACATTTTACATTAAAAATACGTGTTTAGTAAAGAATAAATTTAATGCGATCAAATTAATTAATGTTATTATATTTTCAATAAAATATTAAATAAAAAAATACTCTGAAATCGTAGATTGCCGTTGATATTGATATTAATATTTATGATATTAATATTTAGGAGTTTATTGATCAATTTTATTTAACAAGTTATTCGTCTTTTACAACCAACACTACAATTTGTAGGTAATTGTTATTTAAACGGAACATTTGACAATGATATAATTATTAAAAAATAAAATACACGTTATTAATTTGTAATTTAATTTAAACAATAAAATTTGATTTGACAATCCAATTAGTGGAATAAGAGAGGAATAAAAAGATCTAAGAACTGTATTTTTCCTCTTATATGATAAACAACATCATAATCAAACTATGGTGAAATCGAAAAAGACATCTCATCCTTCTACTTAGCCCTTTTCAATCTCTACCAACATCTCTTCACCGACAAATTCTGCCACTCACCAGAATCAGTAAAAGAATGAGCGTCCATCATGTCTTATCTACCACGTACCTCATATAAAGAGTTTCATGCACTCAATCAAATAAAAAAACCAAGAAATAGCATTGCTGAAATTTCTTATCCAGATTATGTTCCTATACCCACTCTCACATATAGCCCAACATATGAACATCAATAGTCATCGCTATCTCATAGCCTTTTACAACCCCAACAATTTAAATATCCAATTATATCTTACGCTCTATAAGACCATCAATTAAGGACTACACTCATAATAATGTGAAAATCGAGGAACAAACAACTCAAGTTTACTTCAGAGAATATAATAAGAGAATCTTGGAAAGCAAAGGAAAGACAAATCTTATTAGCAAGTTTACAAAAGGCAATCCTTTAATAATAGCAATCCAAAATTCATTGGATCTTTAGGATTCACTAGCCAAGTCAGTTTGGCATTTTGGGACATCAGACACTTAACGATAGAGTTTGTTATTCATGAAGATATCAAGAAATTATAGTGGAGGAATGTGTGGATCCAAGGCCAATATTCTATGCGAATTCTTTAATAACATTTTTTTTAATCCTAAGAAAGAGTCATTAATTACCTTGGCGTCGGTCTCTTTCTCCAAGCTTCCAGCATTTATGTACAATATTGACACTATCAAGGTTCTTGCAAAGGCTATAGGAAGCCCTCTTTATGTATGATACCCCACAAAAACCAAAAAATGTATAACTGTTTTAAGGTCTTGATCAAATTGGACAAATCAAAGTCATTTATCAACAAATATGGGTATGTTTTCGTACAACAAAAAGTTTGTGGCAGATATTCGTTACCAAGAATTTTGTAACTATTGTCATATATGTTGCCACCTAGGTCATAAATAACAAGATTATAGAAAATCTCAATCACTCAAAGTTCAACAACACCCTAACCCACCTAAAGAACTAGATATTACCACTAATACAGTAAGCACGATGATAATAAAGAAAAAGAAAATTCTAAAATGAAGTAAATAATTGTCAAGAATTCTGATGATAACAATCCAGAAGTGAGTGAAGAGGATGATAACAAGTATGGTCAATATGATATCACTATCAATCAAGGCTTCACTCAACATGTAAACATAATTCTATCTAAAGATACCAGGATTCAACACAAACCTCAACAATCTACTCTATTAACTAACGCCAAACAAGATTGTTTAACCGCAACTAACCAAGAGACTAATATACCTTTGCTTGTCACTAGAGAAGAAGAGATTGGTGAAACTCTTCACACCTTGTCAAATGCATCACCTTTTTCACCTATTAAAACAAGTGAAGAAGGCAAATCCTCAAAGAAAATGTTGAGCAAGAACATTAAAAAAAATTCTAATACAAACCATCCAAAAGTCTCTTCCCTATCAAAACATTTCATCCTAAATGATATGGGAGGCCTAAAATTGGCTCTACTCAATAACATCAATAGTCTTCTACTAGAATGCAAAATATTGGCCTTATGATTCAGGATAACTGGGTAATATGAATTTGATGTAGGCCAAGGTCTAAATCAAGCTCAATCTTGTTAACTAGGCCTCTGTAGACCCATTCTTTCAGCTTTAATAAAATTTTCATTTTGAGTTTTAAAAAAAGAAAAAATAATTATTAGGCAGTCATAAATATCTTAAAAATTCATTGGTTATAACTTTCTAGTGTTCAAAGACCACGGTCCACGCAATCCACAACCTTTAACGGCGCCATCAATACCGACGCCGTTTCTAAACGTAATCCATCTTTTTACACTAAGACGCGACCGGCATGGCACAACCCATGAACTGAGCTTCACATTCCACCAACAAAAAGCCCCCCCGGCAGACATTCATCGAGACACACAAGAACGCCTGGGAGAACCAAGTAGAGACCTCCGTGACATATAGATCTATCGGAAAACCATTGTAGTACCACAAAGGAAAAGAAGAAAAACTGCCATAAGGAAAAAACACTCGGGGGACACAAATTATCTATATTATCTATCTATATGGTTAATTTTAGTCTAATTTTGGTGAGATTGCATTTCAATATTTGACTCTCCTTAACAAATTAACATCCTTTTAATAATTGAAATTGCAGGTCCATACAAACATGATACATAACCATATATTGGTTTTGCTTTTGAAGTATAAGTGACTATATATCCCTTTGACACAAATATGTAGTTAACATATTATAAATAAACATCCATAGTTTTTTCAATAAAGTGAAAGCAAAAACAAAATATAAGATAATAAAACAACAATAGAACAAATTTAAAGCCTGATATCCTGTTGATTGCATCTGTTGTTCTGTCGAGTTGTCTGTCGCTTCTGCATTATATTGGTTGTTCTCTTGTAACTAAATGTTTTTAACAATTTGTTCCACACAAATCATAAGATGGTCGAGATTCATGGTCCCAATACGGATATCTTCGCACCGGCTTCAAAGTATGATACCTTCTTTCATTTCCAGCTCGCGATTTTCTTTCGCCAATGATGTATTCTCTTTTGCCAATGATGACGCGGCGGAAATAGAAGAAGAAGCAAATATAGATGAAATCCTAATTTAAGGCTAACATGATGAAACTCTAATTTAAAGATAACGAAGAGTGAAATTTCCAGAGATAAAAAATATATTATTCCAAAAACTTCAAATAACTTAAGGCATATCAGGCTTTATATAAGAGTTTGTCAAAACTCTAAATTCGAATATAATATAATAAAATAAATATTCTAAATTAACATCAAATCAAATCTTAATATAATTAGATTTGATTTGAATAATATAAGATATTTTAATTAAATAAAATAAAAATAAAAAAGTTTATGTTTGGACTTTCGGGGCTATATATTCGTCCTCGAATTCACAGCACCATCACCATCAACTACCAAAATTATTTTATTTTAGTTTTTTCAATCGTTACGTTGGGAATTATAATTGTTGACATTATCGGAAAAAGATAAATTCTTTTGGAGTGTTCCTTATTCGAAGTCACATTAACGCTATCCAGTTGATGAAAAAAATTGGTTTTTAAAAACCTTTTCATAGCCTAAAGACAACGTCCCTATGTCGAGTTGATAAAACATAGTTTTGAAAACCTCTTCATAGCTTGAGACAACATCTCGATAAGCAATTTTTACCTTGATTCGACGATTGGTAGCCAATTTAAACTCCTTCAGTAACCGGTCAATACGATCGTCATTGAAACGGTTGGTATGCCCCCTCATACTCAAACGATCTTCCCCATCTTCATGACCATGTGTGTTATTCTCTTCTTTAAACCTTGAATAAGAATAGCGAGGCTTTAGAAACATGCTTCCCCATAGCAGGAACTGCGGCTCTGATACCAAACTGATGACGCGGCGGAAATAGAAGAAGAAGAAATGATAGATGAAACCCTAATCTAAAGGTAACATGATGAAACCCTAGTCTAAGAGTAACAAAGATTGAAATTTTCAGAGATAAAAAGTATATTATTCCAAAAACTTCAAATAACTTAAAGAATACGACGCTTTATATAAGAACTTCTCGAAACACTAAATTAGAATATAAAAAAATAAAATAAATATTCTAAATTAAAATCAAATCAAATCTTAATATAATTTGATTTGATTTGAATAATATAAAATAATTTAAATAAATAAAAAAATAAATTTTTTTTTAGACTTTCTGGATTACATCATCCAGCTTCTCCAATTTACTCTCATTTTCCTTATCATCTTTCGTGTAAGAAAAGATCGATAATCTTCGCTTGTCATTCTATTTGGCATGTTACCAAACATGTTAAAATCGGTTAACAGACCATCAACGTTTTCTCGATCAGGCCATAGTTCTGGCTGAGAGCTATAAGCGGTAATCAAAATTGTGAAAACTTGGGTTCCACGGAGACTACTCAGCTGACTTACTTTTCTATTCAATCCTTCTTTTCTTTTGTTAGACGATGCTTTTCGTTTTGCATTGTTCTCGATGTAAGCGAGCTTGATTTTCCTGGGAGCTATTGACGTAGCTGCTTATAAGTATTCTGTGTGTATTTGTTGATATGATTTGGTTCCTTAAGGCTTTATATAGAGAAAATTATGAGTATTTATTGATTCTAATATTAACTATTAGAAAAATGTGTATAATAAGGGTTGGTAAATTTAAACCTTAGTACATAGTGGTATCCTCTGGACAAATTTCTTTTTGTTTATATGAGGTAATTTATTTCTTCAAATATATATTTTCAACCTATTTAGAATTTTGAACATATTTTCAATATATTTATTGTAATCGTGTGTGTATAGATATAATATTTACAATTTTATTTTATTTTTATTATTTTAAATTATTAATTTTTTATATTTTTGAATAAGAGTCGTAATTATAAAAATATTATTTATTAAATAAATCCTAACCCATTTTTTATATACCAATCATATCAACACCGTCCATTAACTCATTTAACTAACAAACCATTTCAATTCAGCACCATAGTATTATCCATTTATTATCCATAGTTTCATGTGTTTATAGGAGAATTTATTTCACTATATAATTTACTATTTAAGACCCATTAATACCCTAAATTGCCTTAGGTAATTATATAAAAGTCTATTTATTTTCGAACTCATTTTTTTCCTCTTTTCTTTATTTCTCTTTTACGTGAGGCTAAAATAGCCTAACAATAGTAGGTTAGATTTTCCTTGTTTTCGTTTGATTTTCATTGTGTTTTATTGAATTTTGATGTTTGATTTTGGATTTATATTTAGGTAAATCCATAGTGTTGTTTAATTAGCTCGATTTTTTTTTAATTTTTTTATTATTATTTCAAAATAGGTTACTAAACTTCTGTTTTCTTCGCGTTTTTTTGGAATTCATCTTATTTCTTTGATTTAGTAGTTGTATTGTACTAATGTTTTGATCGTTTTTGTGTATTTTTTGTGTTTGTGGAAAATTTGGTTCAATCCAGTTTAAGCTTCAACGAAGAAGACAAAATTTTTGAAGATGCAAAACACGTCTGTTTACTCTATTGCGAGATGTGAAACATGTTTATTGTCGGTAGTGGTAGATGTGAAACATAGTTATTTTATGTAAGATGCTAGAAGCGAAACCAGACATATGATAGATGCGAAACCAAGTAAGATAATGAGAAATAAGTGTAAAATATAATTTTTTTAAAATCAAATTCAAAACATATTATGAATAAATATAGTTTTGTTCCTCTTAAAAAAATCAATGGTATTTCCGGATTTTTTTGTCTGAATTACGTTCAAAACATACAATTTTTTTAGTTTTTTAATTTTACACTATAAATAAAGAAGACGGTTGGAGGTTTAACAATTTAGTATAATCCTTTTTTAGATTGTTTCGTTAAATGTGAAAAACGAAGAAATTAATGACAGAGCTCGGGTAGGTGGAACCTGGCTCGAGAGTTAGTGACTCTTCGAGACATCTAATTTCAGTTGAGCTCTCTTATTATCGTTTGTTGCAAAATTTAATGGGATTAGAAGATACTCCTTGACTATGAATAAATACTATGAGAAATCAAGCTTTTAGAAGAACCCAAAAATAGTTGGAGTTTCGCAAACTGGAAACGAGGTACTAAATCTATCCATTTAGTATAAACTACTTTTCCTTCTTGCTTAATTTAATTTATTTTTTATTTCTTTACGGAGTTTATTGGTTCAACATATAAGTTTTGTGTATGGTGTGATTCTATTGGCAGAAAAATCAATTTTCTAAAGAAACTCTTAGAATGTCGAAGCTTCATAATTTTCTCAAGAGAAATTTAGTATAATTCATTTTCATATTGTTTTCTTGAATATGCAAAACAAAGAAATTGGCGGTAAAGTTCATTGCAGAATCTACCTCGACAATTAGTGACATGTAATTTAATGAGATCAACATATATTCCTCACGCATGATGAAATACTATGGAGAGAAATCAAATTTTCAGTGAGACCCAAAAATAGTTGTAGCTTCGCCAACTGCAAACGAAGTACTAGATCTGTCCATTTAGTATAAAATGCATTTCCACTTAGCTTCTCTTGATTATTTCTTATTTTCTTGCAGAGTTTGTTGGCAACATATAATCCTTATATATTGAGAAATTTCATTTAAACAAACCAACATTCAACTCATTTTTAGCTCGTTTGTTTTGAGTAGACCATTGACCTGCAACCAAATTCCCTCCTGATATGGTCAATAGCCACTGTTGCTTGTTTGCTTCTGGCTCTTCTCTAGTGGCCGGTTTCTCAGTGTTTGAAGAACGAACTTCCTCACGTCGATCCGGTTGAGATCGTTTGATATATTGGATAATCTCGCCATTATCTATCATACGCTTCCAACACTCATCCGTTGAATGTCCATGATCGTGGTGATATGCACAGTAATACCGATTAGATCTCTTAAACCATGGCCAGATTATTGTACGCGGAGCTTGGTACCTCGTACGCCCCTTTGTTCGATCATAAATCACTGAAATAGCCTCAGTCAACGGGGTGAAACGCCTATTTGGTTGATCGAGCTGATGGGGTCTTTGGTTATAATCCCTCATTGGTTGCTCCTCAATCCTTTTTCGTTCTGTTCCACCGTATTTGAAATCTGACTCGCGTCGCTCAGGTGACCCCCCTCTTCTAGCTTCATCGACCCTGATACAGTTCCCCTTTTTGGTCGAGCCCGCATTTCAAGGAGGCCACCGCCATGTTTTCGGCCAAATCTGGCAACGCATTCATAGCATGAACAAATCTTCTAACATAACTTTTAAGAGACTCACGTCAGCGCGTATATAGATCCATGATCGAATCCCGCTCGCGCTTAAGCTCTTTGTTGCCAACAAACCTTTCCCTGAATTTTTTCTACAGTCCTATAAAATCACAGATGGATCCTTTTGGAAAGCTGTTGAACCAGTCCATGGCATTACCTTTGAGGGGCATAGATAGTGCTCGGCATAACATCGCATCATCGGGGTTGAAATCCATCATCATGTTTATGAACTACTCCAAATGCCTCTCAAGATCCCCCGTTCCATCATATGCTTCCATCCTGAATGGGTCGAACTTCCTCGGTAGTTGAGCTTCCAGGATCTTTTGAGAAAATGGTGCTTCTTTCAGTATGAAAGACGAAAAATTTAGGGGGATCTGATTGTAATGGAGGTCATCATTCTTCCCGAGCTCGCTTGGCTGACGTCTGCTTCACCTCACCGTACAGTTCTCTGCTATGATTCTTACCCTTACTTTCACCTTCACGTTCCTCCTTGTCATCTCGATAGGAAGAACGATCCATTATGTTGACTTTGCTTGCCTTTAGTCCTGACTGTTGATAGGTTTTGCTCGTTTCCTTGATCCTAGCGGTCAGAGCATGAATTGCGTTGTTCATAGTTGCCATCATGGTGTGCATGGCATGTTCCCTTGCATCTCGTTCAAACGCTATTTTCAAAGTCTACTCATGGAGGTTTTGGATTCTTTGTTCTAGTTAGAGAACGACCGAGTCATCTTCCAGTATGGCTTTCGTAGTTTTATGAGCCCCTGATGCATTCACTAGCTGATAGAGATGCACCTTTTCCCTAGAAACGACCGTATGCCAAATCGGCGGTCCCTCTGTCACCACCGTTGCTTTGGTTATCATAAGATTTACCTCTTGAGGAGCTATCAGACTGGAATGTAGGATGCCTCGCCCTGTTGGTTGACTTACAATTCTCTTCCATTGTGTTGTTGTTTCGCTAGTTTCTTGGTTGTCTCTCTCGATTCCTGACCTAGTGACTACGATGGTGATTGGTTAAAAGATTCCCACAGACGGTGCCAATTTTTTTACGGGAATAACAACTTTTACCACGTTAAAGCCTTTAATATTTTAGTAAAAAAATAGAGAAGTCGAAAAAGATTCATTTATTAATAGATAGGTTCTCGCTATTTATAATGTACAAATTAGTGGGCAGTTACATACGTTCGCGCGTTGAGCGTCACTAACCCACTAACCTCACTATCCTTATAATTGTGGAACAAATAACAAATACGGTTTGACTTAAGAGTCAAAACTTGTGTTACATTACATTGATTAAGAAACCGCTCAGTCTAATCCACACTTTAGGCCGAGCTGGGCCATTCTATTGATGTAAAGCTTGAGCTTTTCTTCTTTTACGTCTGCGCTTGACCTTGATCATATGTTCGTCACATCTTTGATGTAGTTGATTGATTCTTCCACAAAACCACATTTTGTTAGATCTCTCGTCTTACTCTTTTATTTTAAAAATTAAACTTCAAAACCACAAAAAACCATTCTCACTCGTATTAATTACAAACATGCCATTGGCTCAAAAGTTAATCATCCTCTAAATAGACTTATATTTGCTCGCCCTAATGAGGTTGCTAAAGGTTTCCCACCTGATCCATTGAGCTTTAGAGAGGATCTATCTTCCCACTCATATCAGACCACACTGCATGTTCTAGGCATAGAGCTCAGATGACATTTTTAGCCAGAAAAATGAAACCCTATTTACAAGCGCACTGAAGTGGTTAAAATTGGGAATCAATTAAGTAAAAATTTCCAAAAGACCTCATACTAGTATAATATTTTGGATGCTAATATAAAAAATTAGAAAACAAAAGTAGTTCGGTTGACCAGGTTGCTATGTTCACAAATCATATGATAAAGTTTTCTACTTGCATTTGGTTTTTTGTACTCTAGAAAGTACAACTGATTCTAAATATATTTGAACAGTTAACAATTTTTTAGATTCGAGTAAGCAAACAAATTGTAACGCAACAGAGTTAATGAGTGATGTTAGAAAATATATAAATAGTGAGAGAATTTAGTGACAGTGGAAGAATAATCGTGTTGTTATTTTATTGCTTCAATAAGAAAATGTTTCATTATTTTAGGGTCTCGATCCCTTTATATACTGACTGCATAATACATTACTATATTATTTCTTAATAGTTATGCTTGATCATGGGTCCATATTATGTTCCCACGTTTTGGCTCTCCTTTGTTAGTGCTTTTATTGGTCTTGTTTTGCGTAACAACCACTCGTCGTCGGTCGAGGTATAGTTCTGCTTTCCCACGGATGACGTTTGGATCTTCTGCAGATGTCTTTCCCCTTGTGATGTGCGACCGAGGGTACCTCGTCCCAATATCCTTATACACACCGGTAGTTCTCATCTATACATGTAATGGTTATGCTTTAGCAAGTATCGTTCGACTACCCCTTCATAGTCGAAGGTACCTTGTCCTGGCCGATAGGTACAAGCCGGTGACAAGGTTATGCCTTATCAAGACATCTCCTAGTCCTTGTAAGAGTAGATATGTTTAAGGGTCCGCCCTCTAAAAGGAGTATAATATTCTCCAAAACGGGGTATCAGTTCATCCATTACTCGCGTTATTTTCATGTGGCATGTATAGTAATTTCCCTTAAATTATATCGTCACAAGTGAGTATTACTGTTAGTTTATTGTTGCCACGTGTCCTAAATTCCGTGCCGATGTCTAACAAGAATTCTGGCTCTTCCCATTCATTTTCTTTTTGACCTATAATTCGTAAATTGACCCTTGCTAACCTATTTCATTTATATATTATGAATTACAACAAAAACATCCATTTCATTTTTTTGATTTTTTTCAAACTAACATTGGAGAGGCTAAATATCGTTAGTGTTTTGTTCTTCAATTTTTCCCATTCTAATGACGTATATTAGACTAAAGTAAATGTCGAATTGCTTTTATTACGTGCCTTACATTGTTTCTCTATCTTTCTTAATTAGTATTTTAGTATTTATTAGTTCTCCCAACCCTCTTCCTGGAATCCCTATAATCTTTCATTATGGGTTTCCATTCTTTTGACATCAACCTCTTTGTGTCCCCCCTATAAATGTCTAGCAAAGCATCCTCGAAGAAGTCCAAAACTGCCACAAACTCAATTATGGGTTGTCCACCGGTGGTCACAGTGGAAGACATAAATTTTATAAATATCTAACCAACCGTATGGCGACCTCTATAGACTTTTAAACCCCAAACGGCTTCATAGGTTTGAGTAGTTTATGATTTCCATGACTCTATAATTATTAGACTTCCAGAACCTGGTGAACATCCCCATTATGTCAGGGAAGAGGCAACTTGTTTATATACTATGTTGTTTGAATGGGGGCTCCGACTTCCCTTACCCAAGTTGATAAATGAATTTTTTAGGTACATTCGAATCTGTCCCACGCAGTTAATGACCAATTTTTGCATTTATTGGTTAGTGTTCCACTTACTGTTCTACTTAACTCTAAATTATTAAATAAAGATATCAAGATAACAAAGTTGTTATTTTGTATCGACGTATATAAATTATTAAGAACCCCATAATACTCCGTATCCACATGTAGTAAGATCGTTGCCTTTATTGATTTTGTAAACACTAGAAGCATTCTTTTATTTTTGTTTTTGTGAATTGGGAGAATCCCATTGCGAAACATAATATCCAATTAGAATGCAGATGGATGAGTACACATAAGTCTCGAGTTGGTTTGTTTATTTTACACAATTTTTTATGTTTATCTTCTTATTCTCTGATATTTTAGTTTTTTATTTGAAAATACCTATTCGAGGAAGTACCAAGAGCTGTGGAATAAACTATACGGTGATCACGAAGCAAGCTCGTTGGAGAGTATTTCTATTGATGCCTATAGATAGTGGGAGCTCAGGTACCCCTGCCTATTCACTCCTTTAAAACTTATCATAACTGGAATGTGGCCATTGCTTGAGATACAAATGTCTCAAGATGGAGAAGTTACCCTTACTGCTACTGGCGAGCCAGCCACTACTAAGGTTGTGAGATCCATATTGTTGGAAATAGTGTATGCCTATAACCCAATGGGTGTTGAACTAGATATCCCCACATAAGAACTAAAGATTGGGAAGAAGGTGCTAATTCCATCGCTGGAAAACAAGACCTTGTAAGGATGGTGACACGATTGAGCCGAAGCTTATGAAGAAAAAGAAAGTCGTATGTGTTGTTGCTACAAATTATGGTTAAGATACTACTCCATCGATTGTTTTATGCTATCATATTTGAGAAAGATGGGCACGAGTATAGGCTAAAGTATTCCGTCTATAAGAGGGTTCATGAGGAAGAAGAGGGTGCTAAGGAAAAATGGGACCACTGCTAGCAGACAAGAAGGTCAGGGACCAATCCCTCACTGGATTGGATAGCTTAGCCATGCTAGTTAGTTCTACCCCTCTCTGTATTCATGAATATGCTATTTCTTCTAAAGTCAGAGTAGAGGATGGTCCGACAAGTGCCACTAAAGAGCAGACCCATCCACTTGGCTCAAGCAACCATAATCGAGTTGTATCCCATACCCCCCATTATGAAAGAATTAGATGTTGAACCTTTGGCTTCGTATCTTGTGAATATCAGTAACCGTCAACTTAGTATAGCTGTAAACTTTATTGACCCTCCAAGTCTAACTACTTCCATTAATCATGTTGTTATAAAATATTCATCGCTGCCTGAATTAATTGATCGACCCCTTGCAGTTAGCATACCATAGTATTCTATTCTCATGTTCCAACAACTGAAAGATAGTCATGAGATGACTCTATATAACAACAGGAGCACGTTAGATCTTTTACAACATGAACTGGAGTTATGGGTGGAGGTACTTTTTCTATCATTTTGTATGTTAAAGTGTTTTTTGTTCATTTACAGTTTCTTGATATAAACTTATCATAACTTACTAGTGTTAACCTATCGAAAAATGAACCCTACTAGAATAGTCATAAGTCAATGACATAGAGTATATTGCACCACCTATAGTAGATTTCCATATTGTACCCCAAATTTATAAATTCACATAATCAAGTACTTTATTAGATGTGTGGTTGTAGGGTAGGAACTTTACCCACTTGCTATTACCTAAAATACATATTTCACAATAGCACAATTTCTAAACTATTATATCATTTAACAAATCCTGTTTACTTAGATAATTAAGTCCACTATCAGTTAAATTCTTTAGTCGATGCTGCTACAACTTGAAAGAATCTTTAACCATACTAAATCCACTTTTTACTACTACAAAACCTGAAGAGTAAACACACGATTAGTCCTATAAGCTTTCATAACAGCCAAAAATCCTTGTAAATTCCTAAGTCTGTCTGCTTCATCCCTTGGTAAACCCTTCATCATCTAATATCTCAATAAAAAGAAGATTACGTTTAACCTCATGTATATTCCTTAAATTATTAATTAATCTCTCAATATTTTTAGACAACCTAACTCGAATCATTCCAATCCTTTTGATAGCGTACGATTTATCATTCCCAACGATGATTCTTCCACCATCAAGCATTCATAGGTCTTGAAATCATTGTGTATTAGAATTCATGTGAAATGATACACCCCATACAGAACCCATTTATCCTTGTACCAGCAAGAATAAGAACTCATCAACCCATCCATGTACTCACAATCATTAGACGTCATTCTAACATCTCTGACTTCAGTTTTCATATTGTTTTTATTCTTTCTTTTCTCTATGCAGTTCGACTGATATGGCATTTCTTCTTTCATATCTAACAAATTATGATTGAACCCGTCAAAACCTCTTTGGATTTCAACTCACATTTTTCTCTCCTGTAACTTGAATCTATTTTTCCCGAACGACCACTCACACTGCTTTTGTTCCCCGTAGAGTCACCTTTTAAAATAATTTTATTTTGAAGATCTTTGAATTTCATGATGCTCTTAACTTTAACCATCGTAAGGGATTCTTTCGCACAGAGCATCGAGCCTCACAAATGTTCATACTCCTTTGATCGAAAGCTCAAGGGGATGACTGCTTGATCATCTTCCTCCACCTTCACACTAACTATACATTATAAACAGTTAAACCATAAAAGAAAACTATATATGTAACAGGGCCAACAAGAACTAGAGCAGTATCCACTCTAAGCTGCATGAAATAGAGGCCATAAAGCATTCAGTACTAGGCATTATGGTCACAATGAATCAAGGCTGGTAAAAATAGATAAGTCCATAAAGGGTGGGACAAAATGAAACAATAACACATACGAATCTATGTACAAGCACGACAAATATGACACTTTGAAATCACTAGTTAGGTAGATAATATTTCCATAATACCAACAAAATCATGTTATAGCTACATATTCTGTAAGGGTGCACTATACGGATATTCATTGCACCTTAGTTTCATAGTAAATCTCGAATTCGCTATCTTTTCTTTTGTACATGAGAAAATATAATGTAACTACAATGGTATTAGATTTTAGGAGCCCGGCTAAAAGAGTCGCACGAGTGTAAATGCAATAGCTATCTTTAAAGCATACAAATTAACCTCAACCTTAACCCAAAATACAATGATATCAAAGTTGTTTATTCTTTACATATCGAAACTCAAGAATTCTCTTTTTTTTCGGATAGAACCCGCAGCCGCTATTCAGAGTGCAATATGCGATAGCCTACAAACCAACGCTAGAAGGTAAACCACACAAGGTGACAGGCTCAGCCGAGAAAGCGTATGTAGAGGAACTCGAACTCATGACCTTTTGGTCATAAGAATGCCATACTCAACCAACTCGGCTACCCCTTGGGGGCTAAATTCAAGAATTCTCTTGAATAAGGTATTAGAAGATAAAACCTGACTTGTCTATTCTAAAAAAAACTCAAGAACTTTCTTTGAATCATAAACCAACAGATTCATACTACTTAAGGATTCTTCACATTCAAGATCTAATCTTATCCAAATGTCTCACATAAACGATATATTTAATCAATACTACATATTAATTTAGATTGAGATAAAATAAGTTGGTTACCTCAATTAATTACAGAAAAAAACAGGTCAAGACTTCCCGATGATTTTGTAAGTAGATTGGAAGAATGAGGGAATAGAACCAGAGGAGATTCGGTGTCTTAATTCTCATCGACGACTTCATTTCTGGTTGTCGAAGAGAGAGACGATGACTCGAAAGTGATGGTACAGTAAGGGGTTGTTATAGAGGAAATCCAACTTGTTGTTTCATAGTTGAGTCGAAGAAGGTATAATATTTGGGTCGAAATAGGTTACAAATTTTATCCTAAATTTAATGGTTTCTTGATCGGTTAAAAATAATAATAATAATCATATGTAATTCGAATTTATAAACTTTTGATATATTTAATAAGGATTAGGTATAGTAAAGCACACCTATTAGAATTCTAAATTCTTTCACGTATCTAATAAAAAAAATTAATTTTGCTTTAAAAAACAAAAAACAAAAAGCTAAAATAAAATAATTGATAATGGTGAATTGTAATCAAGGGTCTACTGCCTCCATTGTAATGGAGGCTACCATGGATCAAAATTGAACTATGGATGTTTTCCCCACTTTGGTTAAAGACTTTCACCGGATAGCAATGAAACTACTGTTCACTCATACATCGCATTTGTGATCTATGATTCAGTTTCCCTAAGATAATGCTAAAACAGGCTCACAGAATGAGATGCTGCAACTATTTTCATCTCGTGAGACTGCCTCTAGAATGTTAGATATTTAAGGATTTAAAAGCGTCACAAGTCTTCCATATTTTTTAGTTATCTCACAATGGTCTGGTGTGTTACGGAAATAACAAGTTCTATCACAGTAAAACCTTTAATAGTTTAATAAAAAAAGAGATAAGCCCAAAAAAGATCCATTTATTAAGAGATAGATTTTTCCTATTTATAATGTACAAATTAGTGGGCAGTTACATACGTTCGCGCATTGATGGCACTAACCTCACTATCCCTATAATTGTGGAACAAATAACTAACACGGTTTGATTTAAGAGTCAAAACGTGTGTTACATTACATTGATTAAGAAACCGCTCAGTCTTATCCACACTTTAGGCCGAGTTGGGCGAGTCAATTGATGCAGAACTCGAGTTTGTCTTCTTTAAGTCTGCGCTCAACCTTGATCATATGTTCGTCGCGTCTTTGATGTAGTTGATTGATTTTTCCACTAATGTCTTCGAGCTCACGCTCCCTTTGAGCTCACCAACGTTTCACTTGTCTTCGAGCTCGATCTTCCTTTGAGCTTGATCTTTCTTTGAGCTTGATCTGCCTTTGAGCTCACTCTGCCTTTGATATTGTCAATGTTATATTTGTCTTTGAGCTCGCTCCGCCTTTGAGCTCGTTAACTCTATAGAGCTCATCATTTTCTTCATTGCTTTCCCTGATCTGAACTTGTGATCCTCCTGCTCGTGCTCGTACTTATTTGGTGAAATCCCCCCTTATCAGGGCTCCTTCCTAGTTTATAGGTTTATTAAAAATATTAATAAGCCTGTAAATTAAAAGATTAACTAAATTCCTTACTTATCCGTGTGGTAATTCGAACCGTCTTGTGATTGCTTCTTTCGGACACGTGTTGATGATACAACTGTGACGGTTTCTGACACCACCATTTCTTGGAGACACCATTTAGAGATTCAGTTTTTGGCACAACTCTCAAAGAATTAATGGCATCACACGTCTAATTGGAAAAGTGTATAGTCACTTCAACACTTACTGTATCCCATTGTTAGAAAAAATCACCAAATTCAAAAAATTCTTCAATTTAAATTTGCTGGAAAACTCTCTCCATCTTTTACCAAGGCGCTTGTTATCGTCTTATTCAACATACCCATATAACTTACTTTTTATCAAATAAACACTTCTCGTTGAACATTTGAGAGAACCCTAGGTTTAGGGTTTCGAACTTCTATCAGTAGGTGTTTTCCCAAAACCAAATCACTTTCCCTCACCCACTTTAATCATTCTGATTCATATCCTTACCAAATTGTAGTGTGTAGAAAAACCATGGCACCAAAAAAGGAAACGAATACTAAAGTCAACAAAATTACGGAGCCTTTATATGAAGACATCAACGACTTTGAAAACTATTTCTCTCAAATAGCACCTAAGTACACCAATTTAGACGATGATGGAATTTCCATCCTTAGGGACAGATGTAGTATCCCTGAGGATGTGACCATTAGGGCTCCCAGTATAGGCGAGCATCATTCTCATACACAAGAGATAAAAACTTGTCGTTTTACTATTTTATTTGACTGAGGGCTTAGGTTGCCGCTGCCCGAGCTCATTCGGGATTATTTTAACGTGCTCGGCATCTGCCCTACCCAAATGTCTGCGAATGGTTGGAGATTTTTCCTCAATATGGTGCTAAGCTCTCGCTTGCGTAGTACTAAAATATGCTTAGCAGACCTACTATCCGATACTGATGTAACCAAATTGGCCAGAACCCCTTTCTTTTACACTCACTTTAAAGAAGTTAAGAAACTTGTTGAACTCCCTTCCTCAGATAGGAATTGGAAGAACTTCTTCATCTTTGTGTTGGGTAACTGGGAACATAGCACCCTTACCTTAAACCTCCACCTAGAAATAAAATGTTAGCTTACAAGAGATTAAACGTTTGCACGACCTCTTGTATAATACTGTATCTATCTTTCTTTCAGTTGAACTGTCCAATCAGAGCTGGTCGAAAGAAGGGAGACCATTGAACTACGTAAACCCTTTGATCAGAGTCAGTAGCTTAGCTTTTGAAGATTGACAACAAGATCCTAAGCGACTGTTCACATGGTACAATTATGTGAAATCGGGGTTGTGATCAAAACATGTTGAGTTAACTCTTCAAGGATAAAATTTAACCTTCCAATTTATATACAGCTGCACCATAACTCATTTGTGTTGGGTTATCGCAATAAGTCCTCTACTAAAGTGACTACTATGGGGAAATGGAAAGCAAAAGGCATGGTTTTCGGCCCAGCTAAACAGAGCACTGTTGATATTCTTCGCTTAAGACATGCTTATACCTCTCCCAAGAACTTCAAGCATGGGGGAATTGAAGCTAAAGCCAAACTGGAGAAAGTAGTTTCCTCCCTGCAAGAGACTGTGAAATGCAGCGATCAGAGGCTTGCGACTGTATCCGAGAGCCGCAAGTTAGTGCTGAACCAAAACGAAAATCTATTAAAGAGAAATGACGAACTGTACTCGCAAAATGAAAACTTGTTGGACAGGATCATCAGTCATGCCAAAAGGGTGGAGGAACATGCAGAATGGATTGCAGCTTTAACTGCTGAGGTAAGCAAGTTGAGCAAACCAGAAGAGGTGGAACGTGACAGCTCAAACAAGAACGGTAACAGTGGCAAGCTAAAGTAGAAACAGCTGTTGAAGAAAGGAAAATTCAAGTATTTACCGTTGCCACAAATATGATATTTAAGGAAAACAAGAATGTTATTGCAGAGCTAATAGCCTTGAAACCTGGCATGAACCTGGGATCCCTTTCCCGTCTGGTCGAATCTTTTGCACCGAGCTCGAACTTAGCTCCTCAGACGAACACAAAAACTAACACTTCTGCCGATCCTTCCAATTTATTGCCACCCAGTGGTGCTAAGTAATTGGTATTTTCTTTTCTTTTTTTCTGTTGGACCAATTTCTTTGTTGTTTGTTATTCTAAGAACATCTCGTACTGCTTGCAAAATTTAAGTTTATTTAATTAAAATGTATTTGAATTGATGTTAGATTTACCTTCTATGAGTTAGTTGTTACTATAACTGTTCGTTGTCAATTGTGTAATATGTGTTTGCTGAGCTTTTTGGAGATCCTTACAACCCCGAGCTCACTATGGCTCATTGCGTAGGTTAGACAACTTGTGCCATAATAGCATTTTCGCGGCGAGGTCTCATGGACCCTATTGCGTAGTCTGCTCAGACTTGATCTTTGACCTGTTTGGTAATATACCCAGTACAAAGTATAGGCACAGTATGACCGTTACGTAGCCCATAGCCGTGGCCAATCAGCCCATTTATGTTTATAGACACTTAGTCTGGAATCATTGTGGTCCTTTACGTAGCCAAAGATGTCGTGGTCATTGACCCATTCGCTGGTTATAAGGATAAAACTTGCAAAAACACACATTGGCAAAAGCATAACTTATATTGAAAAAATTCAAAGAGCTGTTCTTACAGGCCTCATTAAAAAACCTCCCCCCGCCACCAGAGAGGATAAAGAGCGCATCTTTACATGTAAAACATTTTGGCGATACAACTTTAGGTGATTAACATTGCAAGGATGTTTGAGTGCTCGATCATCTTGATCTGCTAATTTGTACGCGCCATGGTGCCCTGCTGACATAACTGAGTATGGGCCTTCCTAATTTGGCCCTAGCCACTTGTTCCACTACCGGAGCCCTGAAACATCTTTCTCAAGACTAAATCTTCCACCTTAAAAGAGCCCAGCTTCAGATGAGCATTAAAGCGTCTTCTCATAAGACTTCGATAGTGTTGTGGTCGGCCTCTAGCCTGATCTTGCCGCTTATCTACCACATCCAGGGATGTTGATCCAGCTACAAGATTTTCCTCCTCTTCGTAGTGCTCAATCCTATGGATTGGTACTATGATCTCTGCTGAAATAACTGCCTCTCCACCGTATACCAAAGCAAATGGTGTATCGTCTGTTGTGGAGCGACGGGTTGTTTTGTACGCCCATAAGACCTCTGCCAATTTGTCCGGCCATTTACCTTTAACTCCCTCCAACTATTTCTTAAGCCCTTCTAGTAGTGTTCTACTAGTCACTTCGACCTGACTGTTTGGTTGAAGGTAGTAAGGGGTGGAAAAGTGCTGGAGAATCCCATATCGTTTGCAGAATGTGGTAAGGATTGAATTGCGGGCCGTTATCTGTCATTATAATCCGTGGAATTCCATATCGAGTTAAGATTTGATTCTGGATGAAATTACATACCTCCTGAGCGCATGTTCTGAACAGGGCTTTAGTCTCAACCCATTTCAAAAAATAATCCACTACAACGATAAAGAATTATCTTTTGCTTGTGGCCATTGGAAAATGACCCACCAGATCTATTCCCCATTTATCAAACGGACATGGGATAGGGATGTTCTGCATGGGCTCGCTGGTTCTATGCTGCGTGTTCGAATATTCTTGACACTTGTCGCATTGCAATACTAGATTCTCAGCATCACTTGCTAGCTCAGGCTAATAGTACCCAACGAGGAGAAAACGACAAACCAGTGTTCGGTGTCCACCATGAGCCCCTGCTTTTCCTGAGTACAAATCAGCCAATGCAGAACTGACTTCAATTCGATCAAGGCAGCGGAGCAGAGGTCCGGTTGAACTTTTCCTATGCAGAGTATTGTTGAGGACAAAATAATTTGCTGCTCTGATCTGCAACGCACGAGCTTCACTTTTACTTGTAGGAAATGTTCCTTGGTTCAAGTACTGAAGGTATGGAGTCCGCCAGTCGTCGTCATTAGTGAATGAATTGACTATTGCAGTTGCTGATAGGAGCTCTGTCGTGGGGAGTTGTTGGAGTAAAATTATTGGATGCTCTCCTGAAGCTGCGGCCTTAGCTAAAGTGTCAGCTGCCGAATTATCCGTTCGTGGGATCTGCTCATAAAGTACGCTAGTGAACTTAGACTCACACTCCTTAAGTAACACAAGATATTCCTTGATACCGTCTTTCCTGGCATCATAAATACCTTGTGACTGATTAACCACCAACTGAGAGTCAGATCTGATCTTGATGCTTCGAGCTCCACATATCAAAGCCAATTTCATGCCACAAATGGCAGCCTCATATTCTGCGGCATTATTAGTTACCGGAAAATTAAAGCGTACAACTTGATTCACCTTCTCTCCATTTGAAGTTCAGAATATAATGCCTGCAGCTCCTCCTGACGTAAAAGATGCACCATCGGCCTCAATGATCCATTGGTCGAGCTCAACTATTTGTCTGTCGTTTATCTCAACCTGTTCGTCCCTAGATGAGCTGAACTCTACTAAGAAATGTGCAACTGCTTGTCCCTTTATCTCTATGCGCGGCTCAAAACGGATGTCATACTCACCGAGCTCGATGCTCCATTTGGTTTAGCTGCCAGAAACATCGGGCTTCTGCAATACTGTTCGTAGAGGATACGTTGTTCGCACCATAATTATATGCCCTTGGAAATACGGCCTTATTCGTCGAGCTGCAATAACCAAGCTCAAGGCAAGTTTTTCAAGGTTTAGATATCTTATCTCCGCATTTGTTAGCGTCTTGCTTTTGTAATATATCGGGCGTTGTTTTCCTTTCTGGTCGCGTACGAGAACTGAACTAACAGGAAAGGGTGATACTGCAAGATAGTTAAAAGGCTCTTCAGGAGTAGAAGCAGACAAAATCTCAAGGAATGTGAGGTACTGATTGAGCTCGACAAAAGCTTTGTCACACTTTTATGTCCAGGAAGACTTCTTAGCACCCTGTAATACTTCAAAAAAGTGATGACTCTTGACTGATGTGCGGGAAATAAACCTCGAAAGGACTGCTAACCTTCTTGTAAGACTTTGCACTCTCTGACATTCTTTGGTGGTTCAATCTGTAGAATCGCGTTTAGTTGAACGGGATCTGCCTCAATACCTTGTTGACTTACCACATAGCCCAAAAACTTTCCTTTAGCAACACCAAACGAACACTTATCTCGGTTAAACTTAAGATTTAACGACCTGTAATGTATTTAGGTGATGCACTTCTTCGTGGGTTTTAATGATCATATCGTGAAAGATATGATTTATCAGTTGTTGATATGTCGATCCTGCATTATTCAACCCAAAAGGGATAATTGTATAACAATAGAGACCCTGTTCGTTTTGAAAGCATGTGTGCTCCTGATAGGATGGGTGATTTATCAGTTGTTGATATGTCGACCCACGCACATTCTCCACTATCCGTTCTTCTTTTTTACCAGAATCGGGTTGGCTATCCAGACTGGGTACCTTGCTTTTCGGATATGCCTCAAACGACTTAGCTTGTTTACCTCAGCTAATATAGCAACCTGCTTCTCAACTGAAAATGCTCTGTGTTTCTGCCGCACGGGTTTGGCACAAGGTTCGATAGCCAATTCATGGCTTATGATCGAAGGGCTTACTCCTGAAACATCAGTTGCCTCCTAAGAAAACACATTTAATGTTTTTGCTAATAAAGCTATGAAACGTACCTTTGAGTCCTGAGATAGGTCATTTCCCAATCAAAGAATTTTACTGTCAGCTATCGTATTTACTGTTGTACTATCTGTAGTAGCCGAATCCTCATTTTCTCATGGATCATCCACTGGATCTGGCGAGGTGAGATCTAAATTTGCTAGTGTAACGACCCCTCGCCATTTAATTGCTATTGGATAGGTTTGGATGGGTCCGACGCGATTGCATAGCAAGTTCGCACAGTCTTTTGGCTGCCCCGTATTGTTCCTACTGAGCTACCTATCAGATATTTAATGCATTGTTGAAATATACGCGACCTCACTTCCAGCCTATGCAGCCATGATCGTCCAATAATTGCATGGTAAGGGCTCGGCGCGTCGGAAATTAAGAACAAAGTTTTTAGTTTCTTCGTCATAGCTCTGTGAACGACCTTTACTAACAGCTCCACCTCCCTAACATTTGAGAGGATTTTCCTTTGTAACCAACCAATATCCGCTGAGTAGGTCGGTATGGTGGCACGTTCTGCATACGATCAAAGCTGCTTTGAAAAAAATATTTGTCGAGCTTCCTCCATCAACCCGTACTCGTGTTACCATTACCCCTCCAATGTCTAAATGAATAGTCAAATCGTCTTCATGTGGTAAACTGACACCTCTGAGGTCGTCATCATTAAATGTGAGGTCGGCTACTGGGTCCCTATAGTTCCGATAAGAATTCCATCTATTTCATAAACGTCGAACTTATTTTTAGCTCGTTTGTTTTGAGTAGACCCTTGACCTGCAACCACCCCCCCTGATATGGTCAATAACTACTGTTGCTTGTTTGCTTCTGGATCTTTTGCAGTGGCCGATTTCTCAGTATTTGAAGAACGAACTTCCTCACGTCGATCTGGTTGAGATCGTTTGATATATTGGATCAGTTCACCATTGTCTATCAGACGTTGAATCTCTTCCCTTAATTGACAACACTCATCCGTTGAATGTCCATGATGGTTGAATTGCCAACACTCTTAAACCCTTCGAGCTCAAAGTGCGTGGAGCTTGGTACCTCGTACGCCTCTTTGTTTGATCATAAATCACTGAAATGGCCTCAGTAAATGGGGTGAAGCACTTATTTTGTTGATCAAATTGTTGGGGTCTTCGGTTATAAACCCTACTTGGTTGTTCCTCAATCCTTTTTCGTTCTATTCCACCGTATTTAAAATTCGACTCGCGCCGCTCAGGTGACCCCCCTCTTCGGGCTTCATCGACCCGGATAAAGGTATCTGCTCTTGCGAGTAGGTCCCTCATGTTCTCAGTTGGGAACTTGATGAGATCTGCATACAGTTCCCCTTTTTGGTCGAGCCTTTCAAGGAGGCCACCGCGATGTTTCCGACCAAATCTGGCAAAGCATTCATAGCATGAACAAATCTTCTAACATAACTTTTAAGAGACTTACCTCAGCGCTGATAAAGGTCCATGATCGAATCTCGCTCGCGCTTAAGCTCCTTGTTGCTAACAAACCTTTCCCTGAATGTTTTCCACACTCCTGTAAACTCACAGATGGATCCTTTGGGAAAGCTGTTGGACCAGTCTATGATGTTACCTTTGAGGGTCAAAGATAGTGCTCGGAATAACATCGCATCATCGGGGTTGAAAGCCATCATCATGGTTCTGAAATACTCCAAATGCCTCTCAGGATCCCCCGTTCCATCATATGCTTCCATCCTGAATGGGTCGAACTTCCTCGGGAGTTGAGCTTCCACGATCTTTTCAGAGAATGGTGATTCCTTCAGTATGAAGGCCGATAATTTTAGGTGGATCTGATTGTAACAGAGGTCCTCATTCTCTCGAGATTTCTAGGTTGACGTCTGCTTCACCTCGTCGCACAGTTCTCTGC
This sequence comes from Limnanthes douglasii subsp. nivea, assembly GCA_036936605.1. Taxonomy (NCBI): domain Eukaryota; kingdom Viridiplantae; phylum Streptophyta; class Magnoliopsida; order Brassicales; family Limnanthaceae; genus Limnanthes; species Limnanthes douglasii. The sequence continues at coordinate 302,422,080 of JAUPFV010000001.1, forward strand.
TACGATTCTTACCCTTGCTTTCACCTTCACGTTCCTGCTTGTCATCTCGATAGGAAGAACGATCCGTTCTGTTGAATTTGCTCGCCTCTGGTCATGACGGTTGATGGGTCTTGCTCGTTTTCTTGATCCTAGCGGTCAGAGCATGAATAGTGTTGTTCATACTTGCCATCGTGGTGTGCAGGGCATGTTCCCTTGCATCTCGTTCAAACGCTATTTTGAACTGCTCCTCAAGGAGGTTCTGGATTCTTTGTTTTAGTTGGAGAACCACCGAGTCATCTGCCAGTATCGCTTCCGCAGTTCTATGAGCCCCTGATGCATTCACTAGCTGACGGAGATACACCTCTTCCTTAGAAATGACCGTATACCGAATTTGCGGTCCCTCTGTCACCACCGTTGCTTGGGTTATCATGAGATTTCCCCCTTGAGGAGCTATGGGACTGGAATGTAGGACGCATTGCCCTATTGGTTCACTTACAATTTTCTTGCATTTTATTGTTGTTTCGCTAGTTTCCTAGTTGTCTCTCTCGATTCCTGACATAGTGACTACCATGGTGGTTGATTAAAAGATTCCCACAGAAGGTGCCAAATTTATTACGGGACTAACAAGTTCTACAACAGAAAGCCTTTAATATTTTAGTCAAGAAAGAATTAAGCCGAAAAAAGATCCATTTATTAACAGATAGGTTCTCCCTATTTATAATGTACAAATTAGTGGGTAGTTACATACGTTTGCGCTTTGAGCGCCACTAACCCACTTGGTGTGGATAATAATTGCCTGAGGGTGGGCTAGTAATTTGGTTGATGTTTTATAGTAGTGTGTAGGTGATATGTGTTTAGAGTAGAGAGTAGAGAGATAATTAAGCAGCCTGGTAGCAGTTAATTCTCATTACCCATACTTAATGCAGGTGGTTGGGTATTTATACCCTGTTGTTTGGGCCCTTATGGGCTTTCAGGTCATGTTTAATGGACCCGGGTCATGTTCAAAGACCCATGAGCTATAAGTAGGAGAGCAAGTAGCTTAGTCAAGAAGTGTTTAGGTTTTTTAGTACTTTTGTCATAGTTCGAACAGTCCTATGGTTATTGTGCTCAAAGTGATCTGTCCGGTCCGTGTGATCTGTCCGGTCCGGAGGCCTTGGACCGATCTGTCCTTGTCCGAGGAGCGTGCAGAATTTGGACTCATCAGGAGCCCCTTTTTTAGGTGTTTGTGCAAATACTCTTGCCAAAGACCTGAAAAACAGTCCGACGTCAGGGGTAGTTTTAATCCGGACAGGTCTATGGATTTATCCGGACAGATAAAGCTTCACGGATTCAAAACGGTTTTTGCGAGAGTTCGTGGGACACGTGTCGCTCTGATTGGTTGCTTTAGCCGTTTTTTCACCTTGAATTTCGAACCCACCTTCTTCGAAAATCAACCTCTTTGATTACAGGTGGTGACATCAGCGCCGTCTTTTAATCATTGCCAAACTTTTCGAATTCTCCTAGGAATCAACTTCCCTTTTCAGATTTACTATAAATATAAACTCATTTCTATTGTTTTACCATCTCCTTCAAATTTACTTCTGCAACAACTCTCAAAGCTTTCTCTCTCTAAAGCAAAAGTTTAATTCAATAGCTTATGTTTAAAGCGAGGAACGCTCTTGTCAAAGGCGGGTGGCTCAATCGTTCTGAGTTAGAGAAGGCTCAAAAAGTTGAAAGAGAAAGACGGATCGCAGCAGGGTTACCCACCTCGTCTGTTGAGAGACTAAACACCTCTACTACCGAGTCAGATCGAGGCTCTTCCTCTTTCAAAGGTACTAAGCCTAGAAAAATATTTCAAACCAACCTCTCCCCCATAATCTCTGGTTCCTCAGTTCAGGAATCGGTGCCTGCTGTCGAGCCAGGAGTTACAGCCACTAGCCTTAGAAAACCTTCTCCTTTTATTGCAATGGGATCGGATACGGAGCACCCTCTTGAGAAGCTGCTTGACAAGAGGAAAGGCCGGTTGGTTAAAGGCCTGGGGACCAAAAATACTCCCTCTAGGTCGGGGGTAAAGGACAGCAGCACCGGATTAGAGGTGCCTATCAAAGCCCCTAAGGACAGGCAGTCCGGACCGGAGGGCTCTAATCCAAACCTTCAACCAGAAACTTCTGTTCCAAACACTTTGCCGGAGAGCAGAAATCAAAGGGGCACTGAGGCCCATCAGTCTGGAGATAAGGCTGAGTCAAGCTTGAACCCTCCCCCCACTACAGCTGCTGAAATCCCTTCAACAATCATGGAGGAAGTGATGGAGGACTATTTTGAAGAGGCCCCGTTTGAGTCTGAGCCCTCTGGTCAGACCAGCAAAGAAATAGTTGCCAAGAAGAACAAGGGCAAGGAGAAGTTGTACTTGAGGCATCCGGATCTGCCGGAGAGCCGAGAAGGAAAAGTAGGGCCTTGCTTTCACAAGGTCAACGTTAATTATCTACTCTCCTTACAAAAAATCAACTATACATTCATCCACACTGCTGAGTTGGGCAGGATGCGTTCGAAATGGGGCATTCCAGAGAATGTAAAGATCAGGATTCCTATACATCCGGAGACCCCCATGAACTGCAAGTTGAGTGAGGTGGTCATGTTCACGGAGCTGTTCAACTGGGGGCTCAGGTTCCCACTAGACCCAGAGATTGTTAGATATTTCCATCTGATCAAACTCTGTCTGAGCCAGCTGAGCCCCAACGCTTGGTATACCCTTATGTCATGCATCATGGCATCAAGGCTGTCCGGGATTCCTCTGCCCATGGAGGAGTTTGCTTTAGTGGCTAGCCTGTGTAGAAACCATCACATCTCCTTCTACCACTTTAACATGGGGGATAACTTCAAGGCGGTGGACGATTTGCTGGAGGCAAAGAGGAATTGAAGGACCCAGTTCCTATTTATCAGTGGTGCCTGGGAGAATGGCAAGAAGATAAAATCCGGAGAGAATCCAAGCCTCCTCAGAAGCAGATGGAGGAGTGACCGTAAGCATCTTGCCTTTATATTTTTGTCTCTCTTGTCTTTTCTTTTTGGACTTAGTTTATACTAATTTGTCTTACTTTTGTCTTAGCAGAACTGCCCAAGGAGTTTAGTGACCACTTGAAAGCCGGGCAGGTCACTTGTGGAAAGATTAATGCCTGGGCTACTAAGAACTGGGGGAACCGATTCCACGATGCTTTCACTAGTGGAAATTTGGCAAGGTCTCACCTGTGGAACACCACAAGTCGGAGAGACTTGACCTGGGAGGAGCTCACCACCCAGACTTCTCCAGATGTTGTGCTCAAGAGGACCCATGAACCAGATGGGACACTCTTCCTGCCAGGCCGGGCCAAAGCCCCAAGCAAGATGAAAAGCAAAAAGAAGAAGGGAAAAAGGGTGGTGTGTGATGCCAACCCTGCTGATGCTGAGAAGGATGCTCCAACAGTCCCGGAGGGGCCAGCACAGAGCCAAATTGATGTCGCTCTCTTGCAAGTAGTGGAGCAAGAGACTGAAAGGTAGGAAACGAATCTCCCAAAACCTCCAAGGGCTTCCAAGAGAAATCTCAAACAGGGAAGCGAAGGCGCAGACCGGGAGGCGAAGAAGAAAAAGACTTCTAAGCGAAACGAGATTTCTCTCCGGGCTCCGGAGCCTTCTTTCCAAGCTGAGCCTTCTGATCCAACGCATGCCGAAGAGATTCTGGGGGACTTTCACACTGATGAGGTTGAGGGAGGAGATCTCAACATTGATGGAGTAGACATCACCGGTCTTGGTGAGCTTGGTGAATACTTCCTCAATCTCCCCAGAGATGACTTTGCAGGGCCTTACATTCCTCCGAGCAACTCCAACACAGTCAATTTTAATGGTAAGACTTTTATTGTCTCTAGTGAAAGGGATACTATAGCCCACTCCTTTTTAAGCAACGTGCAGCCTGTACTTACGTTGGAGAGACAAGTTCGGAGTCAGGCAGACATCGTTAAAGACCTTAAGTCTGACAAGGAGAAGCTGTCCGAAGACCTTCGCGCTGCCACTTCCAATGCTGACATGTTAAAGGAAGCAAACGAGGAGTTGAAGAGAAATCAGAAGGAAAACACCACAAAAGTCGCCACTTTAGAGGAAACCATCAGAGATCTCCGGGAGAAGCTGTCCGGTGTGGAGAAAGACCTTACCGCCTCAAAGGAAGAAACCAAGGCAAAGGACAAAATCATCACCAACTTAACTACTGACAAGGTTGCTCTAGAGAATGCAGCATCCAAGGCTGCCGAGGAGAAAAACACTTTGTTAAAGGAGCAAGAGGCTAAGATCCAAGCCAAGATCAATGCTTATGCCAACCAGATGATCAAAAGCGAAGAGCAACTGCTTGAGAAGGTGAGGTCTGACATGGTTCTACTTTTCCATGAAAAGTTTCCGAAAAAGAACCTAGGGGACTTATGGCTTTATGTTGAGCCTGAAGACCTCCCATACCACACGATGGCCGAAGACGATAGGTATGGCTACTCTATTGATTCCTCGGGTGACGAAGAACATACTGGGGAGAGCCCAGATGAAGAGAAAGATGATCCTAAGGGCAAGAAGGTAGATGAAGAGAAAGACGACCCTAAGGGCAAGAAGGTAGATGAAGGTAAGCCATCTTCAAAAGCTCAACCTTAACTTATGATCCACTTTGTTTATTTTCTATTCAGACTAAAGTCCTTGGAAGGCCAAGGCACTCTTTTTGTAATGGTGTCAGGTATTTGACCGGATAGGTTTTTTGTGTTCTCCTTTGATCATTTAAAAGTCCTTGGAAGGCCAAGGCAATTTTAATTTCTTTATTTCAATGAATATTTCTGTTCTTTGCAACTATCATCTTCTTTCATTGTTTGTTTTAATTTTGATAACCATAGTCTAAGTAGCCTTTAGTTGTTTCATAGTGAGAGTGTTTAAGTTCTCCGGCTAGAGTTTAAATAGCCTTTAGTTATTTCAATCCGGATAGTATGACAAGAGCCAAAACTTTAAAAATACTTAGAAAGAAAATTTTTAAGAAGGCATCAAATTTCATTCAAAAGCCCGGACACCTCATTAAAACCTCCCTGTGCCACCGGGAGGAAAGAGTATGCCCCCAAATATTTACATGGCTGTTTAAACAAGTAAATATTTACACAAGTGTTACTCCAAGTACATCCAGAGATGCTCGATATTCCAAGGATGAGTTAAAACTCTGCCATCTTTGTCTTCCAACCAAAATGTTCCAGGTTTAATTCTTTCAACAACCATATACGGACCCTCCCAAGTTGGGGCCAGCTTCCCGAACAGTTTTTCTTTAGTGTGTAAGAAGATCTTTCTTAATACTTTGTCCCCTGGTTGGAAATATCTTCTTTTAACTTTGGAAGCAAACCTGCTTCTCATCAAGCCCTGGTAGTGTGCAACTCTAAGGTGAGCTTTAACTCGTCTTTCTTCAATCAAATCAAGTTGACCTCTGATTGCCACCTCGTTAGCGTGTTCGGAGAAGTTGTGAACACGAAAGGAGGGGAGGGTTTTCTCTATAGGAGCTACTGCATCCATCCTATAGACCAAGGCAAAGGGTGACTCTTGTGTTGCATCCCCAGGTGTTGTCCGGTAGGCCCACAAGACCTCTTGTAGATAACTAGGCCACTTCCCAGCAGCCCCTTCCAAATTCTTCTTTAAACCGGACAATATAGTTCTATTAGCCACTTCAACCTACCCATTTTCTTGTGGGTGGAAAGGTGAAGAAAAACAATGTTGTATACCCCTTGAGGCACAGAAGCTCTCCATTTCCGTATTGTCGAATTGTGGCCCATTGTCTGTGGTTATCTTTTGTGGGACACCAAATCTACAACAAATGTGGGATAGAATGAATTTTATAACAACTTTTGATGTTGTCCCTGCTAGAGGGGCTGCTTCTATCCACTTCGAGAACTAGTCTATGGCCACAATTATAGTTTTGCGTCCTCCGGACGCCACAGGGATATGCCCTACTAAATCCAATCCCCATCGAGCAAAAGGAATAGGCTCAGAAATTGAATCTAAAGGAATGGCTGGCACATGAATTTCATTGCTGTACCTCTGGCATGGGTCACACCTTCTTACCAATTCCTTAGCATCTTTCATGATTGATGGCCAATAATAACCGGAGAGTAAAAATCTTCTTGTCAAAGCTCTAAACCCACAATGGGCTGATCCCTCACCATCGTGCAATTCAGAGAGGACCAGTTGTGATTCTTCATCCCCCAAACAGCGCTGGAGAGGTTTACTGTAGGACTTTTTGTATAACACTTATCTCAATATGATGAAACCACGAGCCTTGTGTTTCAATGTTCTGGCTAATGACTTATCTGGAGGCACGACACCATCGGAGAGATATTGCAGGAGAGGAAATCTCCAGTCTTGAGGTTGTTTTGGTTGTATTTCAAAAATTTCCTCTTCTTTACCCTTACAAAGTTGGATGGAGGGGCTTTCAAGCACATGGATCCATGGATATGACTCCGTATATGCTATGGTTTCCAGTGAGTCTGCTAGCTCATTTTCTCCCCGGGGAATATGTTCATAGACAATACCTTTAAACTTAAGTGTTGCATTTTTGAGGAGGAGTAAATATTTCACAAGCTGCTCCTTCTTAGCCTTGATTGGCCTTGGGCATGGTGGATAAGTAGTTGGGAGTCACTTAGAAGCTTGACCCTCTTAGCCCCACAAATGTAGGCTAACTTTAAACTAGCTATAGCTGCTTCGTATTCGGACTCATTATTAGATTCCCTGAAAGCAAAACAAATAGCCTGGTACATTTTGTCTCCATACGGGGAAGTCAAACACACCCCTGCACCACACCCCATAGTGCTAGATCCACCATATGTTCGGACGACCCATACCTTTTTATCTTTTATGTTAGTAGTTTGCTCTGAATCCCTGTCGGAGTGGAATTCATCCAAAAAGTTTGCCACAGCTTGGGCCTTGACTGCTGTTCGGGGAGCAAAATCTATGTCGAAGTCCCCCAATTCTATTGACCACTTAGTCATCCTACTTGAAATGTCTGCCTTTTGGAGGACATTCTTCAGAGGGAAAGAAGTCCGGACGATGATGGAATGAGCCTGGAAATAAGGCCTCATCTTCCTAGGAGCTATTACCATGGCCAATGCTAACTTTTCGAGTTTCAAGTAACGCCTTTCTGCATCTATCAAACTTTTGGTGATGTAGTATACTGGATGGGGATGACCATCGACCTCTCTTACCAACACAACACTGATGGCATAACTTGAAACTGCCAAATATACGAAGAGGGTCTCCCCATCAACTGGTTTAAACAAAGTCTTGGGAGAGGATAGGTGCTTCTTGATCTCACTGAAAGCCTCATCACACTGTGGGGTCCAATCGAATCCCTTTAGACCCTTCAAAGTTTGAAAGAAATGAGCACACCTGTCCGAAGACCTTGAGATAAATCTGTTTAAGGCAGCTAATCTCCCCGTTAACCGATGTACTTCTTTAATGTTTCGAGGAGGCTCTATTTGGAAAAGAGCATTTAGCTGGTCCGGATCGGGCTGTATTCCATGCTCACTTATGATATACCCTAGAAACTTCCCGGACTGCACTCCGAACACACATTTTTCTGGGTTTAATTTCAAATTCACTTTTACCAAGTTGGCAAACGTTTCTTGGAGATCGGACAAGTGCAACTGCTCATCTACACTCTTCACCATATTTCTTCCAATTTGATCAACAAATGCCTTGTTGACTAACCTCTGATAAGTAGCCCCAGCATTTTTCAAACCAAATGGCATTACTTTGTAGCAATGAAGACCTTTGTCAGTGACAAATGTGGTATGCTCTTGATCCTTTGGATCTACTTGAATCTGATTGTATCCGAAGAAAGCATCCATAAAGGAAAGCAGCTTGTTCCCAGAGGTGGAGTCTACTAACTGATCAATCCGGGGAACTGGATACAAATCTTTTCGGCAAGCTCTATTGAGATCTGTGAAATCAATGCACATGCGCCACTTGCCATTCTTCTTTTTCACCAAAACAGGATTGGCAGTCCACAAAGGGTATTGAGACTCCTTGATGTGCCCCATCTTTGTGAGCCTGTCAACCTCTTGCACAATGATATCAGCCTTTTCTTTTGAAAAAGCTATTCTTTTTTGAACCACTGGAGCTACGTCTCTCCGGACGGATAGGTGATGTGATATCAATTCTGATGGAACTCCAGTAACATCAACATTGCACCAAGCAAAAACGTGTTGATGGTTCTTCAAAAATTTTAGCATTTTATCTTTCAACACAGGTGGCATCTTAGACCCTATCTTGACACTTTTCCCATCTTCCAAACAGTGTGTTCTTCTTCGATCGGTATTAATACTCCAGGGGTCTCTCTGGGGTCATCAATTTCACCTTCACGCCTAGAAAGGCCCTCAAACTGCTATTGTTCATTAATACGAACTCCCCCCAGCGTTCGAGGAGCCAGGGCAGTGGAATAACATTCTCTTGCAATCTTTTGGCTGCTCCGGACGACTCCAACCTCTCCCTGAACAGCATACTTCAAGCACTAGTGGACTGTTGAAGCCACTGCATGCATCCTAGAGAGCCAAGAACTCCCTAGAATAGCATTATATCAAGTGGGACAATCCACCACAATAAAGAGTATTCTGACCATTTTCTTGAAAGGGCCCTTGCCCAATAGAACTTCTTCTTCGAACTCTCCGATCACATCTGCTGAGCTGCCTGTAAAGCCCACGATGACCTGTCCGAACTCTGAATTACAGCTGGATTTTTCATTCTCTTGTATGTGGTTAGGAAAAGGATATTGGCTGAGCTTCCAGTATCCACAAGGATTCGTCTTATGTCATTGCCCCCTATAGATGCTCCTATGACAATATCATCCTCATGAGGGCCAGCAATGTCTCTTAAATCATCTTCATCAAAAACAATGAAGGGGAATGAGTTTTGTGACTGATAGGAAGCCATGCCTCCTTCTAGCTGGGAGGCTAAAGTATGAACATGCCTCTTCCTCGAAGAAGTAGTAGGAGCTGTCATAGTGTCCCCTCTGAAAATTGTAAGTGACTCGAAAAACTTAATGAGCCCGGAGACCGACCTAGAACATTCCTCAATTGTACCCACTCTGTTTCGAGTTGGATCAGGATCCAAGTACTCAGATTCTACGTCAAACCTTTCAACTATAACCATGGCTCCCTCCGGAGCAGCATTACTTGGACCAACCCGGTGAGTGTTATCAGGCCTGTTACCCCCTCTTCTTTTCACGTAGGCCCCCAGCTTTCCCCTTTCAATCAAGTTTTGAACTTCTTGTTTCAATGCTATGCAGTCATCAGTGGTATGACCAATATCATTGTGATATTGGCAAAAAGAATTATTGCGATGCTCTCTGGGAGACTGCAGTGTCGTCGGTCTCCGGTAATGCACCTCTTCCTTTGTTTTATCAAAGATAGTGGCCACACTTTCTTTTAACTCTGCGAACCACTCCGGTTGGACCCATGGCCCTCTTTTGTTTCTGGATTGTTGAATTTGAGCAGGAGCAGCTGGCTGAGACTGAGCTTTTGCCCTACCATGCCCCTGTCCGGTTTCTCTTGCTTTGTTCCCGGACTGATTCTGATTGGGATTTGGTGCCACTGGGGTAGACCTCACCTGCCTATGCACCCTGGTTTTCTTTGTTTCATCGACATTTATTTGTTTGCCAACCTGATTCAGCAACCCTCCCCATGTCATGGCCTTCTTTCTGGTCACTGAATCAGCTAGATTGCCTGGGTTCAAACCCTATCTCCGGAATGCTATTGCTACCTGTTCGAAGCAATCAGCCAACCCATTCTTGGTGTTCACAAAACGGCTTATATATTCTTTCAAGGACTCATTTGGCTCTTGGGCACAATGGATTATTGTGTCTCCATTGCCCTTTAGCTCTTTACTCCCTACGAACTGCCTTCGAAAGGCTACCCAAAAAGTATCGAAATCTTTAATACAACCCTGAGGCAGGCTATTGTACCATTTTAGAGCACTCCCCGTGAATGATTGGGAGAATGCCCTACAGAGTAGTTTATCATCGTCATCAAAGTTCATCATGAAGTTTTTAAATTGCTCCAGATGGTTGTCCGGATCAGTACTGCCATCGTACTTCTCTATTTTGGTGATGTCAAACCTCTTAGGGAGGTTTCCGGACAGAATTTTAGAAGACAATGGAGATTGCCTCCAATTCCTTCCACGACTGAACACAGTATCCTCATTGGGAGTTGCAAAGATACATGGTTCATCGTGGAAAGCGAAGGGATCCATCAGCATCCGATCCACATGCCTCCGGCTGTGTGATGACCCTTTACCAATATTCTTTTTCATCCTTCCATGTCTATCCCTTTTTCTTGAATATTTTTTAATCTGCTTTTGCTTCTTTGTAGTTCGACCCTCATCGCTGCTAGAGGATAAGGATTTCTCAATTCCCTCACTGTCCGAAGAGCTATCAGAAGATTCTGAGCTTGAATCAGAACTCTCCACTGGCTTAGACCGGTGAGACTTTTTGGAACTGGCATGAGTCTTTTTAGTGCTCACATGAGTTTTTGGAGACTCATGCTCTCTGGGGTTATCGATGTGATGAGCAACCGATGCTTTGGACTTTTCTTTCACGCCCATCTTGGCCTTTTCAGCCCTCAGAGCTTCTATTTCACCGTTTAGCCTATCACGCTCTTCGATAGTGTATTCATCGTTCTCTCCCACCACTTCGAGCAAAGCTGGTGGTACTTCTGGATTGTCCGGATTCATTCGGACAGATTTTCTTAGCTAGTTTTGAATGCTTGATTCAGGCACCTTCTCCTCCCACTATGGTCGCCAATTTGGTGTGGATAATAATTTCCTAAGGGTAGGCTAGTAATTTGGTTGATGTTTTATAGTAGTGTGTACGTGATATGTGTTTAGAGTAGAGAGTAGAGAGATAATTAAGCAACCTGGTAGCAGTTAATTCTCATTACCCATACTTAATGCAGGTGGTTGGGTATTTATACCCTGATGTTTGGGCCCTTATGGGCTTTCGGATCATGTTTAATGGACCCGGGTCATGTTCAAAGACCCATGAGCTCTAAGTAGGAGAGCAAGTAGCTTAGTCAAGAAGTGTTTCGGTTTTTTAGTACTTTTGTCATAGTTCGAACAGTCCTATGGTCATTGTGCTCAAAGTGATCTGTCCGGTCCGTGTAATCTGTCCGGTCCGAAGGTCTTGGACCGATCTGTCCTTGTCCGGGGAGCGTGCAGAATTCGGACTCATCACCACTAACCTCACTATCCCTATAATTGTGGAACAAATAACTAACACGGTTTGACTTAAGAGTCAAAACGTGTGTTACATTACATTTTTTAAGAAACCGCTCAGTCTAATCCACACTTTAGGCCGAGCTGGGCCAGTCTATTGATGCAGAGCTCGAGCTTGTATTCTTTAAGTCCGCGCTTGACCTTGATCATATGTTCGTCACGTCTTTGATGTAGTTGATTGATTCTTTCACTAATGTCTTAGACCTCATGCTCCTTTTGAGCTCATCAACGTTGCACTTGTCTTCGAGCTCGATCTTCCTTTGAGCTCGATCTTCCTTTGAGCTTGATCTACCTTTGAGTTCACTCTGCCTTTTATCTTGTCAATGATATATTTGTCTTTGAGCTCGCTCCGCTTTTGAGCTCTTTAACGCTATAGAGTTTTTCCTTTTCTTCATTGCTTGCCCTGATCCCAACTTTTAATCCTCCTACTCGTGCTCGTACTTATTTGGGGGACTCCCCCTTTATCATCGTTCGTTGCCTCATTGCCAAAGTATTGCAAAATGTAGTCGTGCATGTTATTAATCTTGAAATGACACGTGTTATTAATTTAGAGTACCATGTTAGCTCCACCTAAGATGGCTTGATCACACGATAAATATTTAAATATTTATTTTTTATATTTAAGGGTCATGCTAGAAAAAAAATACATTTTGTTAGATCTCTCGTCTTACTCTTTTATTTTGAAAATGAAACTTCAAAACCACAAAAAACCCTTCTCACTCTTATTAATTATAAACATGTCATTGGCTCAAAAGTTAATCTAAATTCAGAATAACCTCCAAATTTTACCTTAAAACCCTAACATTTTACTATCCAAAACTCCTAAAAACTACCACACTTTATTCCCTAAAACCCAAAAAAACCCTAAAAAAAGAATAGTTATGGAAGACAAGGAAATGGGCGTCTCTTTGGATGACCTAGTGGATGAGGAGTACGCATATCGAATGGAGGTAATGATGTCAACTTTACTTTCTGTTTTCATACGAATCGTACGTTATGCATGTGTATTGCATGGTTCGTGCAAAGAGAACCAAGTTTTTACTAATATTAATACGCCTAGAAATTTCTAATCGAAAAGGTCCATGCGACTCGTATGCCTTAAGTGTCGCACGATCCATGCGAACAGGCTGAAATGTTTCGTTTCTACTATGCGATTGTTTACTTATCAAATGTCCTTATTATACTATTATTCGTTGCAGGAGGAACCATACCAACCGCCATATATATATATATATATATATATATATATATATAAGCTGATTACTCTAAAATCTTCACAATATATAAGTTATTTACGAAAGATAAATTGGATGCTTTCGTGTTCGAGGAGTTGAAAAAAATTAAGTTCGTCACTGTTACAAAGTTATATGATAGTGGGAAACGGGGAAGAGCTCCTAGATTATATTACGTTTGCGAAAAGTTTGGTATTTTCGTATCAAAAGATAAGCTAGGAAATTTAAGAAAGCAGAAGTGTATGACAAAGATATGTAATTGTCCATTCGCGTTAAAGGCCATCTAATTGACGTACTAGCTATGCAATGGCGTTTGAAAATGATAAACGGTAGACACAATCACTAACCCTTCGTTCGCTTAGACGGTCATTCTCGCGCTTGTAGGATAAAACTAAATAAAAAGAAACTAGTTCACAGTTTTTCTTAACTTGGTTCACGTCCTTGGGAGATATATAGTGGTTTTAAGAAGTATGTGTACTCCACATGCGAGCGGTTGATAGACGACTCAAAAGTGATCACCAATCTTTATTGCATACATCTTTCTAGTATAAACCTATTGCCTACATTCGCTAATGTGTTAATCATGGATTATACGTACAAGATGACGAGGTATAAGATGCCACTATTAGAGATTGTTGGAGTAACTTCGAATTTGATTAAATTTACCGTTGCGTATGTGTTTTTGAGCGAGGAGAAGATACCAACTTATACATAGGATTTGGGTACTCTTCGTGGTTTGATGATGGATAGTGTTTGCATTTCTAAACGTTACTTTTACCGATTGAGATTTAGCTCTCATGCGATCTATCAAGCAAATATTTTTTGGAACACACCACTTCCTATGCACGTTTCATATTAATAAGTATATTCTTGGGACAATTCGAAAGTTATTGCACGATGACGTGATTGCAAAACAATTTGTTGAGTTTTATGGCTACGTAGCAGGAAGGAACACGGTCAAAAGTTATTAAAAAATATAGGTACATTGAACGAGATTTTTCCTCTTACCCCAAGTGTATTTATAATGTTATGTCAATGTGGATAACAAAATATGGTGACACATTTCTTCAATATCGAACGAACAATATCAAACATTACGGCCAAACGAAAAAATAAGTATAAATATTTTAATTCTATTTCTTTGTTATTATATCAATATATACATATGTCTTAATTATGTACTTCTTTTATGTAGGTGCGAGAGTGCTCACTCGGTCCTAAAAAATACCTTGGGATGAACCAATTCAATTTTGAAATTTTATGGAAAAAAGTTCACAACCTCATAACGAAACATCATAGGGGATCCTTGAATCGTTTGAGCAAAGTAAGTTTCGTACTCTAAGTGATTTTGATGGTACTTTGACCAAGGAACTAAAAGTTCAAGTATCCCAAACGGGCCTAAGCGAATTGAAGCATGCTATTGTACGTTTGAGAATTATAGGATTAGATCGGGTAGGATGTGGCGGATGCATCCTTCAGAAAATACATGGATTACCTTGCGCATATGAAACTGCATCAATATCGGGAGAAGGTAGATTCGTTTCTAAGGAAGATATGAATATATTTTGGAGATGACTAGATATTGTTCATAGAGATCACACTTAGCGTGAAGACAATTATATTAGCTTACTATTATATTATTTGACTACTGCTTAATTGTCATAATAGGGAAAATAACTTAATCAAAATACACAAATATAAAAATCGTAGAATAATAATAAGTTACTAAAAATTCTTGTAACCATACATAAACAATCATAAATATTTTACGACACACATACGTAAAACATAACGATACAAGTCATGAAAACGTAACTAGAAACAAAAAACAATCGTGAACAAACACACAAATCAACTGAACGTGGCCCATCTTACGTGTCATGCGATCTGGGATATCAGGCATCATTAAGTCAAATGATATGAGCATAATCACCCAACCAACCTTACGGAATGGACGCACTTCCCATAGATAAACACACGGAAAAAAAATCACTTGTAACAAAAAAATATAGTTAATATACATTTATAATACAAATATAGTTAACATTAAACTAAAATAATACAACTTACATCTAGTGCGGTGTAAATCGATAGTGGCAGATATGTTGTAATGCTACCCGATACTTGTTATACAAGGAAGCACTAAATGGCCTAAAATGATCAAATATCCATGTATCTAACATTCCGGTAAACGTGCATATACTACTAGTAGAATGCATAGAACCCTGACTGATGGAGTAATATAGTTGTGCTAAGACCATCTGACCAGAGTTGTACCGATCCATAAGCTGATACCGGTTAACAAACTAAATGTAATCTAGACTATTACTAGTTGTTTTGGCGCAAATAGTGGATCATAAGATGTATAGTATATACACTCACATGGTATGATCAACCCTAACATCGTTAGACATACAAGCACTATATCTCTCATGTTGGAAAGTAGTATGAAGCCAATATAATGCCAAACTAGTATTGTTCCTAAGATGTTTAACCACCTCAGATGATGGTACACCATAGGCATGGGCATTTTAACCGGAACCGAAAGAACCGAACCGAAGTAGATTTGGTTCTTTCATAATACCCGAATGGTTCCAGTTTTCAATTACCCACGGTTCTCGGAACCGAACCGTACCGAACCGAAGAACCGTGGGTACCCGTTAGGAACCGAACCTATGTATTAACCCTTAATTTTGAATTGTTTTAAAAATATATTTTATTTTTCAAAATTATATTCCCCTAAATTTGTCTTTTATCATTGATCTCTAATTATGCTCTCTTGAATATATGACAACATACTTTATTCAAAGTGGAGACATATTTAAAATTATTATGTGTATAAACAACACAACAAAATACCAACCTTTATATAATTTAATAAACTTGATATCATCTCTTCATTTTTTTTATATTACTAATATTATTCTTTAATATAATAATTTTGAATATTTCTTATATTTAGTATTTTTTTCTTACAATTTAACATAGTTTTATTGTTTTAAAGTGTAAAAATAGTTTTATATACATTGATATTGTAAAGCATTTAAAGTATCCAAAACTACCCGATTGGAACCGAGTTAAGTACCCATACCAAACCGAATTAAGAGGAACCGAACCGAAGCGAACCGAAATTTATTCGGTTCCTAAATGAGTACTAGTTTTGAAGAACTAAAAGTCCCGAGAACCGAAAGAACCGAACCGAAGAACCGAATGCCCATGCCTAGTACATCAAACACACGGGAGTATGTCAACAACCTCTTTGTCTCATCATCAAAAGATCGTACGCCGAAAGACATACCTGTAACCGGAAAACCTGTGCTGATGTGGAGGTCATCAAGAGTGGCAATCATTTATCTGAATGAGAAATTAAATAAAAACGTCTTCTCATGTCACAAATGAAAGAAGGCCTCTAGAAGGTGGGCGTTGGTGTGCTAACGGGATAGTGCATCGACAAATGGCCCAAATATCGTCTCCACGACCTTAGCCTGTATCCGAGTCTTAAGCGACAGAGACTCTCATACATGGAGAAGCAAACTAAGTTGACTCTCTCCTGAAAAATGTATCAAACAGAAAAAACTGTAAATGTAAACATGTTTATAAAGATTAAATAGACAGTAAATAATAAAGTTCTTAATTAAAAAACCTGCATCTCCGTGATATATGCTATACGCCTCGTGTAGGGCGTAATGGGGATAAATACCGGGGACATGGGGCAAGACAACGTCGAACTTGGTATCCACCTGAGGTGCGACCTCTGAAGATGAACCTGGACCGCTGCTGACCGCAATCCAACCAGTGTGATGGCTGGTATCGTTGGTTGAAGCACCACGACTCAATCGTAATTTTGTACAAGTGCCCAGCAAAAGGTCCTCTACAAGGACAATATCCTTAAAAGAGGACATCTCGTGAACGTGTTGCATCTTAGCCCCTTATCTTAGTCTGAACTATCCCTGTAAAAACAAAAAATACAACAATGAAACAAATAGAAACAATCAAACATGAAAACCAATAATTCTTTATCATTTCGCACAAAAACAGATTCATCTCGACAACTGTGTCGCATGTGAACTAGGTAAGTCCAGTCGTGTGCGACACACATCCTTCTATTTTGAACGAAATATGCGACAAACACTATCCTTATCGCATATGTTGTGTGATGAACATCCTTCGTTAACTCAAACCATAGATCTATCCATACTACACAATTTTTTCAAAAAAAATCGGAGCCAAAAGACAAATCCGCATATAACAAATAACTCTACGCTATAAATTGAACAAACAAAATACAATCATGCAAAAATCCAACTTTTTAAAACAGAATACCTATGGTTTTACAAGCTATACAATCGAGAAAACAATAGAGTATGAGGCATGTATGGCATACCTCTATCTTATTGTTAGTTCAGATTCTTGAAAAAAGGTGCTTTGATTTTCGGGTGGATTATGGTTATTAAGAGGTTTTTGATAGATTTTGAGAGAAAAAAGGGAAAATGGTGAGAGTTCTACCAAAAACCTTGTATACCTTGTTTTTCTGCGAGGGGTATATGAGAGATCTATCAATTAGGTGCAAGATCTAGTTGTCTAAGATCCAACAAAATGTGATTTTTTTAACCATACATTTTTCTGATTCATTTAACCAATCCGGTCCATTAACATAAAATATAACCCAATCCAATCCAACCCAACCCATATAACATGTATAACCTAATTGAAAACAAATCATTAGCCTAGTCAAAACCCGTATAACCTGACCGGATCGAGTTACCATTATTATTAATTATTTAAATATATGAAATTAAAGATTTAAGAATTTCATGGCCATGAAATGTTCCCGATTTCCTAAATGAAAGGCATATATCCTAACAACTGGACCATAATTAATGGAACTGATTTAAACATACTAAACCTAATATTACTAAATTAGATAAGGGAGCATTAACATCAAACCAAATCAATGTATTCTCTCTTTTCAAATATCCTTTGTTTTTGACTGATATGTAATACTTACTTAGACGAGCAGTAGCTTTAGTTTTTTTTTGTTTTTGACTAAGTGGGGTACGTTATGTAACTGAAGGAGTTATTAATGAACATGGTGCAAATGAAATTGTATTAGTTTTATGACCAAATCACTAAGGCGACTTTATAGGTATTGAACATGATGGTAACTGTTATGTTTTTAATATAAAACTCAACAAAATTTAGTGTTTTTTGTTAATTATTATAAATATATTTAAAATCAAATAAAATAAAGTTACTAATATTAGTCCAACTTTTATCAATATTTGATAACAAAAATAACACAAAAATAAGTTATTTTAATTAATATATTTTGATTACAAAAATAACATAAAAATAATTTATTTTAATTAATATATTTTTATTACAAAAAATAACAAAAAAAAAAGCTAATTTTTTTATTTTGATGACAAAAATAAGTCGAAAGAAATTATTATGATTAAGATATATTGATTATAATAAATAACACAATAAATTATTTTGATTAATATATTTTGATTATAAAAAATAACACAAGAATAAATCATTATGATTAATATATTTTGATCACAAAATAACACAAAAATAAACTATTATGATTTAAAGTAGAAACTCTATAAAATAATACACCTGTGACCACCAAAATTTATTAACTACAAGAGTTATTAATTAATCAATAAAATAATAATTATTAACTTATATAATAATTAATATTTTATAAATTTATTCTAAAATACTTAGTTTACAAACACATTTCAAGCTTCCACTTAATTATTGTACAGTATACAATGCATGTATATCAAATGAATGACTCAATTTGAAAGAAACCTTCAATCTACCATCTTATTATGTTTTTTGTGTTCAATGTATCACTTTATGTACATTAAAAATATTTTCTATATAAATACAAGATCAAAATAGGTTAACACAAACAAATCATACACACAACATGGCTTCCCATCTTAAGGGTATGATAAAAAATGCGCTAGATGCAATGAATCTTACAATTTCAGCATGGTCTATGGATGTTCGTGCAAATACAATTACGAACTGCTTGTGTCATTGTAAACTTCGATCAACAGATAACGTGACTTTTGAGAACTCAGATGAAGGTGGTTAAAGCACTCAAGAACTCCAGAATTTGATCAAAGAGCTGGGTTATTGCATTGCTATGGATGTCGAAGATGTTCTGAATTACACGAAAGAAAATATAGTTGCACAATTGTTGACTGATGAAGAAATTATTGAAAGCATTATTGGAATTAATAAAGATGATATCGATGAAGAAGATGATGAAATTTCTACAATGGAGCCCCCTTCGCGAAACGAAGCTATTAAAGCGACAATCACATTGAACAATTTCTTGTTGAGCTATAAGAAAA
Source organism: Limnanthes douglasii subsp. nivea (assembly GCA_036936605.1). Lineage (NCBI taxonomy): Eukaryota > Viridiplantae > Streptophyta > Magnoliopsida > Brassicales > Limnanthaceae > Limnanthes > Limnanthes douglasii. The sequence goes on from JAUPFV010000001.1 coordinate 302,440,942, forward strand.
CAACACCAGAAGTTATTACCATGCTAAGGAAAATTAGAGACGAGATTCAAGGGGAAATTGATTTCAACAAAAAATAAAAGACCATTGAGTCACTTTTCAAGAAACCTTCATAAATCATTCATGTAATACGCTATATAAGGAATTATTAATTTATATTTTATATGGGGTCTAAAGAAATTATCAAAAATATATTATCTTATAATTTTAGATTATTAATTTAGCACCCTATCCCCGAGTCGGGCCCGACAAAAAATATTATCTTAGAGAGTTTATTAAATAATCGAGTATTAATTTATCGAGTTTCTACTGTATATAGTTTGATTATTAAAATAACACAATTTTTTATTATGATTAATATATTTTGATCACAAAATAACACAAAAAGAAATTATTCTAATTAATATAATGAAGAATTTCTTGTACAAACATAGGATCAGATTTCCATTGTCTAGGTAGTTGATCCTCTATCTCTAACATTGCTTTGTTTACACGTGGAATCTTGTAATTATTGGAACCTTTTGCTCGCATAATTTCGATCATGCACAATTACAATGTTAAAAATATTGGATTGAACTTTATCCTAGAAAAATATTCAAATAATTAGCAACAACATTGACAAGTTCGTCAATAAATTAAAAATTCAAGATCCAAAATATTTAAATCAGGAGAATTCGGTGGTTGACACGTCAAACGAATATCAAATCCATCTTTCATTGGCGAAATTCGGCATCGTTAACATCAATTATGTTCTTGCTTTGTCTTGTTGAATATAAATTGTATTTTCTGAATCTTCTCTTGCCCATTTTTCTTTGATAGCGGGGATGACGTTTTCAAACAAATATGACCGAATCATATATTTTTTAACCAAATTTATAGGTTTTGTTTCTAATGTGTCCCCAACTCTATTAATGCTAGCTCTTTTAGCGGGTTCTTGAGTAACAAAAGGAAATACACCAATTTTCCTCAAAAATATTTCATTTCTTTGAGCAGCAAATCGTGGGCGAGCTACCGCTTCTAAAAACATGAATTTTCCAATAATTTGTTTACTTTTACAAGTACGAAGTGGATCTTATTATTTTGGTAATAAATAATACTTATCTGATTTTTGGTCAAGTAAAACCATTTCTCATCAAAATATTGTACATATTTTTGAAAAATAGATCCCGGTCTACTATTGCGATCAAGCATTAATATACAAAACCGTAAACGAGAGATCATGTTTTTTCTTTTAAAAATGATTTTATAGCATTTGAATGTCTTCTTAAACATCCTGATTTAAACGTCTTTACAATATGGACTTGTCAACATCCGAAGCATAAGCTAAAGATCTAAGAGTTTCCCTTAAAGATAAATGAATATCCCAAACGCGATCAAAATTAATTTCAATCTTTTTACGACCTGAATTTTTTCTCTTATGAGATACATCAAGCCATATTACATTATATTTTGATTGTTTCCATATACGTTGAATGGTTTCGTATGAACACCGAAAAATAAGATGCTACCAAAATTTGTTGTTTTTTTTTTAAATTTTCCATCAACACTCTTTTATTGAAGCATATCATATATATTTCTTTGTTCATCATTAGATAAACTTTTTGTACCCGATATGGTGCATCAAAATTATCTTTTGAAAATGAATAAATAAAATTGGTTTTGACATTAGTTTAATCAATTGAATCTTAAAATAAATAAAAGTCTATTGTAAATTAATTAAATAAAAAATAACGTATATAAAAAAGTTATGTGCAACCATACTTTTTCCTATTAATTTATTATTAATAAATTATTATAACAACCATTAAAATTATATGGATATATCTAATCGTTATGAATATCATTATTGTAATAAGTAACAACTAAAATTATATCAATACAAATAATTAAAATTACTTCAAAACAAATATACCAATAACATCTAAGATTATGTATAAATAATATTAATTGATATGTATAGATAATAGCCCCCAAGAGAAAACCAAGTTTGTTGAATAGGACATGCTTGTAACCAAAAATCATGAGTTTGAATTCCAATACATACGCTTTCTCATTGCCGTTAATATTTTTGGTTTTTTAAAACTAACGATTTTTTTTTTTCTAATTTATCTTTATAATTATATGTATACCAGACCATGAATATTCATTCAAAGGGTTCAATGCTCACAACCATAAACAAACAAAACAACAACAATTTAAGGGTTATTCATAAAAGAATGTCATCTCTATTAACTCGAACACAAACAAACAAGTACTTTACTATCTTTTTTGTTCTTTTATTTCTTTCATATACAATTCTTTAACAAAAGGTAGTTTACTATCTTTACTTTCTTATACAGGTAACAAAAACAAAAAAAAATATCTTTGGTTTCTTTTCCTACATGTATAACTTTATAAATTCTCTCTTTATATATAATATCAAAAAAATAAAAATATTATTTCTATAAATTAAGAATGTATGTAAGATAATTATTTTGAAATTTGTTTATTTAAAAAGTTTAAATTTTACCTATATCAAAATGTTCTTCGTGTGCATCAATCTCCAAATTAGTAGCAATATCTTCAACTTCGGTTTCTTTGTTTAAGTCTAGGATTCATATTCATTGTCTAAGTTAAATTGAGTATGGTTGAGATCAGGAACCAAACAAGTGGAATCCATATTAAAATCAAGAACTAAGAAAACCTAATTGAGATCAATATTAAGATCATGTAGAAAACTAAGATGAATATTAAAATCATATAGACTTGTACAAGAGTTTTGTAGTGTATTTGTATCCATTTTTTGTGTAAGAATCAATATTATAGCTGATTTTCTATTTATATATCCAAATTTGAGTAGGAAAAAAATATTTTTTAATTTTTGAATTGCGCCAAAGAAAAATTTGAATGAAATTTGGTTTACCCCAAAAGTTTGTTCAATATTTATCTGAAATAATATTTCATTTTGATAAATCATTAAGATGACTGATTGAAAACGGGTGACGACTAATATTATGATACAAAAGGAGTCACCATTTTTCTCTTAGTTTTCTAACACGCCTAATATAATGAGATAAACTGATAAATGATAACAATCATTGATGCCACCTTCAAATTTAGAAAAGATAATTAATTTGGGACAAATAGTTTTTCCTAGAATGGCATATAATAAGAGACTAAGAGAGTATTGTTGGAATTTCTCCATTAAGTTGGACCGTCACATGTCGTATCGATGTATCGAACTATCGTTAATATTAGTCCAATAAAAGTAATCATAAAGAAAAGAACGGACTAGTAGATAAAATATGTATCATGGAGGTAATTGTATAGATACCAGGTTTAATTCCGAATACTGTGAAGGATTGGATTCGGAAATAAACAACTTAAGCAAAACGTAAAGTTTTGGGGTTATTTTGTAAAACAAAATAATACCGGGTTATGGTCCCTAAGAGTGGCAATTTAATAAGGACTGGTCTTCATTAAGTAACTGTGTGGAAGTTACAGACAATTAAGAGAGAAGAACCGTTACTGGTCTTCATTAAGTAACTGTCTGGAAGTTACAGACAATTAAGAGAGAAGAACCGTTACTGGTCTTCGTTAAGTAAATGTCTGGAAGTTACAGACAATTACTTAATGAAGAACCATTTTTTCACTTCAGTTTTATATAAGAATGAGTTTCTAATTCTTGAAAGCAACGAAAGAAAATACAGAGAGAAAATCCTTTAAGAAAAACAAATTGATTCTTCCTTCGAATCAATTACAAAAGTGTGTTTTAGTTGCCATCTCTTAGAAGAATCAATAACCTAGCAAAGGATCGCCGATCATCTGCTCTAAGTCAGGAATCTGAAGATCAAAGAATGTCTACATCGTCTAAGTATTTATTCCGCATTATTATAGGATGATTTAACTTTATGGTTCAATAAGTTAGATTAGAAATCCGTAAAGTATTTCTATCAAGTGGTATCAGAGCCACCATGAATTAAATTCTTAGTTTTTCAGATTATTAAATTAGATCATATATATTAGATCTATATATTAGATATGATGTCGGTTATCAGAAATTACACAAACAATTAAACAATTACGGTGGTATAATTATATATGCAATTAAAAGATGTCGTATGCGGCTACTATAATTAATATAATTAAATTAAAATCTGAAATTATTAATTTAGTAACTGTCCTTTCGCCTAAAGAATAGGCGAAATATACGTGACCACCGATAAATGTGTAATTAAGTTTGCTTATATATTATATAAAGTTATAAGTGAATTATTACGAGAATTATATTATATCATTGAAGTTTATTATATATATAAAAACTCATACATATACAAATTAATATGCTTGCCCAAAGGTATCTTATTGATGTTGTAAGAGTATGTTTTATTATGCTATGTTTATTTGTTAAATACTATGGAGGTTATATGTTAAGTGATGTTTTTGGCTATTTATTGTTTGTTGTTTGTTATGTTAGCAAATTCGTATTTTTATAACCCGGAAGGCAAAAAGGCACCCATACTTAATGGGAGCAACTTTGAGTTGTGGAAAGAAGATATGTTGCTGCACTTGATGTGCCATGATTACGACTTAGCATTAAGGGTCGATGAACCTAAACCTCTGACTGATGACAGTTCTCCTACGGAGAAGAAAGAGTCAGAGGCGTGGGAAAAGTCGAACATGATAAGTCTAGGGATCATGAAGCAAGCAATTCCATTAGCATTCCGTAGTGCAGTTTCACCTAAGATCACTAATGCGAAAATATTTCTCGAAGAGGTAGAGAAATGTTTTGCCAAGAACGATAAAGTAGAGATTAAGACGCTGCTTATTAAGCTAGCCTCTATGAAATATCGTGGCAAATGGACTGTTCGTGAGCACATCTTGGAAATGTCAAACATCGCTTCCAAACTGAAAGCACTTAAGATTGACCTTCCGGAAGATGTTGTGGTAAGCTTTGCTTTTCACTCTTTCCCTCCTCAGTATAAGAACTTCGAAACTTCTAATAACTGTCAGCGCGAGAAATGGACTCTCAACAAGCTCATCTATCAGGCAGCGCAAGAGGAGGAAAAGATGAAGCAAGAACATCCAGAAGTGCAAATGGTGAAAGATCAGGTGGATAAGGGAATTAAGAGAAAGTATGAAGGTTCAGATACACATGAATCCGGTTCGGGACAAAAGAAGCATAAGGGTACGTCTGGTAAAGGGCGTTGCTTCCATTGTAAGAAACCGGGGCACTTTAAGAAAGAATGTGAAAAATGGAGGGCTATGATGAAAGCCAAAGGTATTTTCACTTCTATGGTCTGTTCTCAGATCAATTTAGTTTCAGTGCCAAGAAATACTTGGTGGGTTGATACAGCAGCAACAACTCATGTTTGTATTTCTTTGCAGGGTATGATAAGAAACCGAAGCCTGAGTGATGGTGAAACATCCATCTATACAGCTGATGGCAGTTCGTGTTTAGTTCATTCTATCTGTGATTTTCGTTTGTTTCTTACCAGTGGACATTTTTTGTATTTAAAAGACATATTGTATGTACCTTCTTTTCGAAGGAACCTAATTTCTTTTCCGTTGTTGGACAAATTAAGTTATTCTTGTCTATTTGGAAATGAAAGTTTATGTCTTTATTTACATGGTAATGTTGTTGGTTCTGGAAAGTTAATAGCAAATGATAACTTGTATTTATTGGATACTATAAAGGATCACAAAGAGATAATGAATATAGATGTACCTGGAAAACTAAATTGTAAAATGGAAAAATCAGCAAAACTTTGGCACAAGCGATTAGGTCACATTTCTAGAAATAGAATTGAAAAGCTTGTTTCAGAAGATTTATTAAGTGAACTGGATTTTTCGGACTTCAACGTTTGCGTTGAATGTATAAAAGGAAAACAGACCAAAGTGAAACGATTAGATGCATACACAGCGAAAGGGGTCTTGGATTTGATACATACAGACATTTGCGGTCCGTTCCCTACAGCATCATGGAACGACCAACGATATTTTGTATCTTTCATTGACGACTTTTCACGATATGGGTATCTATATCTCATTCACGAAAAATCAGAGGCCATTGACAAGTTCAAAGTCTTTAAGATTGAAGTTGAAAAACAACTTGGTAAAGACATTAAGTGCGTCAGATCGGACCGTGGTGGTGAATACTACGGAAGATATGATGGTTCAGCTAAACAACGTCATGGACCGTTTGCAAAGTTCCTAGAAGAGTGTGGTATAGTCCCTCAGTATACGATGCCGGGTTCGCCCAACATGAATGGAGTATCTTAGAGACGAAACCGTACATTAAAGGATATGGTAAGAAGTATGATTAGTCATTCAACATTACCTATATCACTCTGGGGAGAAGCAATAAAATGTGCGACCTACCTACTTAATAGAGTTCTGACGAAAGCAACTACTAAGACACCGTATGAACTTTGGACTGAGCGTAAACCTAGTTTAAAACATTTACATGTTTGGGGATGTCCAGCTGAAGCGAAGCCTTATAGGCCGAATGAAAATAAATTGGACTCCAAAACGGTTAGTAGTTATTTTATCGGATATCCCGAGCACAGTAGGGGTTTTAAGTTTTATGATCCTTCCACAAAGAATATATTTGAGACGAGTACAGCGAAATTCTTTGAGGATATAGAGTTTGGGGGGGGGAGAATTTAGTAACGAACATTCATTTTGAGGAAGAATCAATAAAGATTCATGAAGGTTCTAACAATGATACTATAGTGTCAAATGATGATATGGTAATTAGAAGGCCAATCATCACTTCAGATTCGTTAGAACATATAGATACTCAAGATGATGTTAATCTTCCTCCTATGGATGTTGTTCCAATGGAGCAAAATGAAGTTGTTCAAGAAGAACAAACTCTATCTCCTCAAGAAGTTCAAGTGCAAAATGAAGAAATTATGCCTTTGCGTAGATCTACTAGAGAAAGAAAGAGCGTTATATCTTCAGACTATATAGTGTATCTTCAAGAACATGAAGAATTTTATGGTTCAACAGAAAACGATCCTTTAAGTGTTTGTGAAGCCATGAAAAGTTCTGATTCTCACTTCTGGATTAAAGCAATGAACGAAGAATTTAAATCAATGCAAGATAACGCGGTATGGGAGCTTGTTCCATTACCTGAAGGAAAGAAGCCGATTGGTTGTAAATGGATTTTTGAAACCAAACGGGATTCTAAGGGTAATGTGGAGAGGCATAAAGCGCGACTTGTAGCTAAGGGTTTTACTCAACATGAAGGGATTGACTTTAAAGGCACCTTCTCTCCAGTTTCTTCGAAGGATTCTTTTCGGACAATCATGGCATTAGTTGCACACTTCGACCTTGAGCTCCATCAAATGGATGTAAAGACTGTCTTTCTTAATGGAGACATTGAGGAAACGATCTATATGTTACAACCTGAAAACTTTGTCTCTGGTGATTCAAAGTCGACGGTATGTAAACTGAAGAAATCTATTTATGGTCTCAAGAAAGCGTCTCGACAGTGGTATCACAAATTCCTTGAAGTTATTGTCTCATTTGGTTTCGAGATAAATTCGGTAGAGGATTGTGTGTATCAAAAATTCAGTGGGAGTAAATTCATATTTCTAGTGCTGTATGTTGATGACATATTATTGTCCACGAATGATAAGGAATTGTTACATACGACCAAGAAATTTCTTTCGGACAAATTCGATATGAAAGATCTTGGTGATGCATCATTTGTGTTAGGAATTCAAATTCACAGGAATCGATCCCATGGAATTTTGAGTTTATCACAAAAGGCGTATATTGAGAGTATGTTACAACGTTACGGGATGGCTAACAACAAAGGAAAGGAAACCCTTATATCAAAAGGTGAAAAGTTTAGCCTTAAGCAATGCCCAAAGACAAAACTTGAGATTGAGGAAATGCAAAAGGTTCCATATGCTTCGGCTGTTGGAAGTTTGATGTATGCTCAAGTTTTTACACGGCCAGACATTGATTTTGTGGTGGGTGTGTTAGGGAGATACGTAAGTAATCCGGGGATGGAACACTGGAAAGCAGTCAAAAGAGTTCTCTGGTATTTGCGACAAACAAAACATCACAGGTTAACATATAAGAAGTCGGATAAAGTGGAGGTCATAGGGTATTCCGACTCGGATTTCGCCGGATGTGAGGATTCTTGTCGTTCAACCTCAGGCATTATATTCCTTTTAGCGGGAGGTGAAATATCATGGAAAAAATGTTAAACAAACACTCATTGCATCTTCCACTATGGCTGAGGAATTTGTTGCTTGTTTCGAGGCATCCAATCAGGCGCTTTGGCTGCGAAATTTTGTCACAGGACTGCGAATCGTAGAAGGGATAGAAAAACCCCTTAGATTATATTGTGACAATAACTCGGCAGTTCAGTATTCAAACAGTAACAGAAGCTCGGTTAAGTCCAAACATGTAGATATCAAGTTCCTGTCTGTTAAAGAGAGAGTACAGAGTGGTCAAATTAGTGTGGAGCACATAGGGACAAACTCAATGTTAGCAGATCCTCTTACGAAGGCATTAGTACCTAAAGTTTTTATTGAACACACCATTAACATGGGTGTTGTGTACTTAGAAGATTATTAGTTTCAATGGGAGTTTGTATTAAGCTATTAAATTTGTTTGTATTATGATATTCGCGAACTTAAGGTCATTAATGCAAACATATTTATATACAAGTTTTCAGTGTGCTCTTGTATTTGATTATTCGTACTCTGCTGTAAGTAGACCTCCAATTAAGTGGGACTAGTTAAGAATAGATATATAAGATTACATTTCATATTATTCTTATGATATGCACCATGATAGATCTATGTAGTTGATTGTTGCGATATCGTGATTACTGATGCATCTATTTGCGGCTTGAATGCATTGATGATGACTTTAGTCCTATGTCGTTAATAGTCATTTACGATATTGTTAAGGTTATCTATGTGACGATAGAAATTTAGAACGTTCATTAAGTGGATGCATCCTATAGTAGCATATGATGATCCAAGTGGGAGATTGTTGGAATTTCTCCATTAAGTTGGACCGTCACATGTCGTATCGATGTATCGAACTATCGTTAATATTAGTCCAATAAAAGTAATCATAAAGAAAAGAACGGACTAGTAGATAAAATATGTATCATGGAGGTAATTGTATAGATACCAAGTTTAATTCCGAATACTGTGAAGGATTGGATTCGGAAATAAACAACTTAAGCAAAACGTAAAGTTTTGGGGTTATTTTGTAAAACAAAATAATATCGGGTTATGGTCCCTAAGAGTGACAATTTAATAAGGACTGGTCTTCATTAAGTAACTGTCTGGAAGTTACAGACAATTAAGAGAGAAGAACCGTTACTGGTCTTCATTAAGTAAATGTCAATTAAGAGAGAAGAACCGTTAGTGGTCTTCGTTAAGTAAATGTCTGGAAGTTACAGACAATTACTTAATGAAGAACCGTTTTCTCACTTCAGTTCTATATAAGAATGAGTTTCTCATTCTTGAAAGCAACGAAAGAAAATACATCCATAGAATGTACAATTATCAAATAATATTTACTATTGATTTTATATTATTTTTATACTAATATAATTGTTACTTTAATTTATAACGAATCAAACTCAGAGATATAAAAATAAAAAATAGAAGAAGAAGTTAAATTGCAAAAATAGCTACATTTAATAAGAAAAAGGTAAAAAACCAATCATTTAAAAAAAGAAGAAAAGAAAACCAAAAGAAGTTTATATTTATTAGGCATTAAAGTTTTATTTTTAGAAAGTAGGGTTTTGAAAAAAAGACAATCATTTTTCCTATAAATAAAATACCGACACAACACAGAAGACACAACACGAAAATAGAAGAAAGTGCACTAGCAAATATGAGTTCTACTTTCATATTCACCTTTTATTTTTTTTCTTATAATCATGTTTAGTAAAAGTTAAATACTTTAATTCTGGGGTCATATGACACTGTATATATAATTGTTATAAATTAAATTTTTTTGTTTATATATGTTATCGATCTATAGTAGTGAACATAATACTTTTAGTTACTTATAGATTCAATTGATTAGTAATAAATTTAAGTTGAGACCGAAAGGCAATTCTTACTTTTGATTTGTACTAATACCAATGGGTTGCATAAGTAATGTACTATAATCATGACTCAATGAAGTCTGAAATAGTTTCTTAGATCCAATGACATAATTTTATGAGATAAAGGACTAAAGAGATAACCGGTAATCGAAAAAGCTTAGTTATGTGAGGTCAAGTGATGATAACAACACTTTGAGAGACAACTTAAATTTAAAAAATATGTTTAAATGTAATTTACTTAATTATTTAAAATTAATAATAAATTATATATACATATTCAAATGATCATATAATTGTTTTAATATTGATATTATTTTCAATTTGATAATTGTTTGGTTTTATTATTCAATTTTAGTCTTAATCATAAAATCAATATCCTCTTGATCATCACTTTAAAAAAACTTCATTCTTAGACCGCTAAAAAATGTATTCAATAGTAGGTAAAAATAGATTTTAACATTGGGTTCGTTAATCTGAATCCTTGTACTTATGATTACTTGAACGATAAATCGTACACTTGCAATTTTCTTACCATGCAACTTCTCTACATCTCAAGAGATAACAATCAGCAAGGAACTCAGTCATTCTTGATAATATGGATGATCCTAGAGAATCCCTACCACCTTATATAAGTACGAGAGGAAGTATAAAACATAAGGATGGATAAAAAAAACTTTATGAATCGGCTAATACATACCTACTAATCTCATGTATAAATTACAATATTTTTTTACAGGGTAACCATTAATTATTTTACATGGATTCCTTTGGATGTCACATGAATAACGACTGAAGTTATGTGGCACAAATGTAAATCAACATAAACTTTCAGCCAATACAGGAAAAAAAGATATCATATTTCCACAAAACAAATAGAAGAAATTGTTAAAGAATTGGACAAATTGACTGTAGTGAAGCACATGGAAATCCTATTATCCAATATGAACACCAATCCAGTATTAGTGACAAATAAAACTGATAAAAAGAGAATGTGCATAGATTTCATAAACTTAAACAACTGGTGGATGCGACTTCACAAAATAATATTTTCCTTTATGAATGCTTATTCAAGGTACAACCAAATAAAAATACATGAATATGATCAGGATCACAACATCTTCATAACCGAAAGATGGCTTCACTGTAACGAGATAACACATTTCGGGCTAAATAATATTAGGGCCACATATAAGAAAACTTATAAACAAGAATTTTACAAACTAGCTTGACGAAACTTGTAGGCATGCATTGATGATATGTTAGTCATAAGTGTTTAAGATAACGATCATTTAGATGACATGTCGAAACCTTTTCAATTCTTAAAAAGGTCAAACTAAAGCTAAAAATGAGAAAGTGTACTTTTTGTGTACAGAACGACAATATGTTATACAGTTACAATTGACCTTCCAAGAAACAGAAAACATTTACAAGTATTAACAACAATATTGAGGGGACTAAACAAATTCATTTCAAGACTTAAATAAATATTAGCCGTTCTTCCAAGTATTGAGTGGTGCAACTAGGTTCAACTCGATTCTAACTTATAAGGAATCTTTCAACAACATCCGAAGGTGAAAATCATTATTTCCATAACTTGAAGTCTCAGCGGCAGACCCATGAATCGAAATAAGAGGAAGGGGCAAACAAATGTTTTTAAAAATTAAAATTCATTCAATTGACTATACGATTCTTTGGTGGTAAAATGATTTCATTATAAATGTTAAATTATCATTTTTCTAAAGGTTTCTCTCGTTGTATACAACTACTTTAAGATGTTTTCATTATATATCTTAATGTATTATTTATTACGTATAAAAATAATATTTAGCAATAAGTCTTCATATTTCTTAATATATTAATTTTAAAATATATTTAAAAACTAAAATATAACAAAATTAAATTTATTATATAAAATATATTTTTGAAAAAATAGATAAAAATCAAATCAAATTTGTTATGTAAAAGATGTTTTTTAAATATATAGAAATAAAATCAGATTTTTTTATATACAAATATATAGAAATAAAATCAAATTTGTATCAAACATAATTCATAATAGGGAAATTGCACCTATAGTACCCACTCAACTATTCAATTGTCATCTAGTACCCAAGATTTGATCTATTTGTTGGGCTCTTCCTAAGCCCAATTTGGATAACACATAGGATTTTGATTTATGTATAAATATATATTTATACAGTGTCTTTCTGAGAGGAGCATCATATTCTATAGTGCAGTTGTTGAGAGAAAAAGGTGATTCGAGGCGGAACTTTGTGCTTTCAATCGGACTGTCTCCGGTTGTCCGATCGGCTTCAATTTTGGTGAGAAGGCTCTTCTACTTGTCCTCCATAATCTATCCAGAGGGTTTTTGAGTTGGAGTCATCTAAGTGTGTTTTTCGATCATCTTATTCTAACTGCGTTTTGGGGATATTATAGTAAGTTTTCTGATTTTGGTTCATTATCTTGTGTATTGGGGTTGTGTATGAAGTTGTCATACTTCTTGTGGCGTATGCTCTAGTTTTATCTAGAGAATAATTTTGTAACCCATCTTCTGATAGTGAATATTTGGTTGACTCCGAAATCAGTCCCGTGGTTTTTACTTCCTACAGTGGGAAGGTTTTCCACGTAAAAAGTGTTCTGTGTTGTTTGCGTTTATTTTATTCAGACTTGATATTTTGTTTGGGATCGTTATCTCTATCATACTTGATACAAGAAAGAAGATTTTGTTTTTGCTTATATTTCTTGTCAAAGTGGTATCAGAGCGAGAGGTTGTGTACTTGTCTTGTATCAAATATGGAGGTGAATACAAGCAGAATGGTGACGATGAATGGTTCAAATTATCATATATGGAAATCGAAGATGGAAGATCTTCTTTATGTTAAAAGTTTTCATTTACCAGTGTTCGGTGATGAAAAACCTAAAGATAAGTCTGATGCAGAATGGATAATTATTCATCGACAGGTTTGTGGCTTTATTCGGCAATGGGTTGATGATAATGTGCTGAATCATGTTGTAGACGAAACAGATGCAAGTAAATTGTGGAGTAAACTTGAGGAGTTATATGCTCGGAGGACAGGAAATAGTAAGTTACTTTTGTTCAAACAGTTGATGTATTTGAGGTATCAAAATGGATCACCTCTTACAGATCACTTGAATACCTTTCAAGGATTGATTAATCAGTTGGCTGCTATGGGTATCAAATTTGATGACGAGGTTTTGGCGTTATGGTTGCTTGGTTCGCTGCCAGACTCATGGGATACTTTCAGAATGTCTCTTTCTAATTCAGCTCCTGAAGGCAATATCTCAATGGCATTAGCTAAAAGTAGTATGTTGAATGAAGATATGAGAATAAAAACAGTTGGCTTCTCTTCACATTCAGAAACTCTAGTCGTTGAGAAACGTGGTAGAAATGAAAATCGTGGTTGGAAAACTAGAGGTAAAAGTAGAAGCAAGAGTCGAAACAAGTCTAATAAATTTGCAGATTGGGAGTGCTACTACTGTCATGAGATCGGGCACACTAAGAATTTTTGTCCTAAGTTGAGAAAGAAGAATAATTTTGGGAAATCTAATAATGGTAAAGAAGAAAAGAACAAGGAGAAAAATTATGATGAAAGTGGTGACGAGAAACATGTTGCCGCAGTTTCAGATAGCTACTTCGTTGTTATTGATGATGCTGTTGTGAATTCTGTGTTTGATGAAAATGGTTGGGTAGTTGACAGTGTGCTACAATTCATGCCACTTCTCGTAGAGAATTTTTCTCATCTTACACCTCTGGTGACTTTGGTTCTGCAAAGATGGGAAATAATGATTTGTCTAAAGTGGTTGGTATTGGTGATGTTTATCTAGAAACAAGCATGGGTGCAAGATTGATTTTGAAGGGTGTTAAAAATATACCCGATCTTCGATTGAATTTGATATCTACAGGGAAGCTAGATGATGAAGGTTATTGGAGTATTTTTTGCGAATGGGCAGTTGAAACTTACTAAGGGCTCGTTAGTTGTGGCAAGAGGACAAAAATATTCAGCCCTCTACATCATGTCTGCAAGGGTGTCTGCTGAGAAAATCAATGTTGTTAGTGATGAAGCAATGCTTGATTTATGGCATAAAAGACTCAGTCACATTAGCGAAAAAGGATTAGATATTCTGAGGAAGAAACAGTACATTCGTGGGATAGACAAAGCTCATTTAAATAAATGCGTATATTATTTGGCTGGAAAGCAGAATAGAGTATCTTTCAAGAGCTCGGCTACTTCAAGAAAACCAAGTTTGCGTGACTTGGTACATACTGATGTTTGTGGTCCTTTCAAAACGAGAACACTTAGTGGTTGTTTGTACTTTGTTACCTTTGTTGATGATCATTCCAGGAAAGTTTGGGCTTACACTTTGAAAACAAAAGATCAAGTGTTAGATGTCTTTAAGCAGTTTCAAGCTTCATTTGAGAGACAGACTGGGAAACAATTGAAGTGTGTTAGAAGTGATAATGGGGGAGAATACATTGGTCCTTTTGATGATTATTGTAGACAGCAAGGTATTCGGCATCAAAAGACACCTCCCAAGAACCCTTAGTTGAATGGCGTAGCGGAGAGACTAAACCGAACATTAATTGAAAGGGTAAGATGTCTTCTTTCACAATCACAACTCCCTAAATACTTTTGGGGTGAAGCTTTGAATACAATGTTACATGTCTTGAATCTTAGTCCTTCTGTACCTTTAGATGGAGATATCCCAAATAGAGTTTGGACAGGTAAAGATGTTTCTTATGATCATTTGCGTGTCTTTGGGTGCAAAGCTTATGTGCATATTCCTAAAGATGAGAGATATAAACTCAATTCGAAGACAAGACAGTGTGTATTCATTGGTTATGGTCTTGATGAGTTCGGCTACAGATTTCGTGATCCAATTAATAAGAAACTTATTAGGAGCAGAGATGCCGTGTTTATGGAAGATCAGATAGTTCATGATATTGATAAGAGTCAAAATTCAGTGCCTATGTCTCAGAATGACTTGGTAAATTTGGGGCATATTCCGCTTGCACATACTCCTACAGAAGTTGAAGAAAATTCGGATAATGACTCACCTACTTCCAGAGGTTCACATATTTTTGATACTGGTGATCATGATAATGATTTCGTGGATGAACAAGTGAATGAAGAAGATGTTGAACAATTTGAAGTTCCAACGCGGAGATCTACTAGAGATAGACAACCCTCTACTAGATATCCTTCTGATCAATATATTTTGTTAACCGACACAGGTGAGCCTGAGTGTTATGATGAGGCTATTAGTGGTGTATGTAAAAATCAATGGATTGAAGCGATGAATGAAGAGATGCAATCACTTCATGAGAATCATACATTTGAGTTAGTGAAGATACCTGAAGGGAGAAAAGCCTTGAGTAACAAGTGGGTGTATAGGTTGAAGCAAGATGATAGTTCTCTGCAACCTCGGTACAAAGCAAGATTGGTAGTCAAAGGCTTTGGTCAGAAAAAAGGTATTGATTTTGATGAAATATTTTCTCCAGTTGTAAAAATGTCTTTTATTAGTGTGGTTCTAGGCATTGCAGCGAGTCTAAACTTGGAAATTGAGCAAATTGATGTAAAAATAGCATTCTTGCATGGTGACTTGGAAGAAGAGATTTTTATGAAACAGCCTGAAGGTTTTGTGGTTGAAGGAAAAGAAGATTATGTATGCAGATTGAAAAAGAGTCTATATGGTTTGAAGCAAGCTCCGAGACAGTGGTATAAGAAGTTCATGTCAGTTATGGGGGAGCAGGATTACAAGAAGACTTCTTCTGATAATTGTGTATTTGTGAAGACATTTTCTGATTCCGATTTTATCGTTCTTTTACTTTACGTGGATGATATGCTTATTGTTGGGAAGAATACTTCACGGATTGATTCTTTGAAGAAACAGTTAAGTAAGTCTTTCGCAATGAAAGATTTAGGTCCAGCAAAGCAGATTCTCGGCATTCGAATTACTAGAGACAGAGACTTGAAGAAGTTGTTCTTATCACAAGAAAAATACATTGAGAAAATTCTTCAGAAGTTTAATATGGACAATGCTAAAGTGGTTAGCTCACCACTTTCCGGTCACTTCAAGTTAAGCAAGAAACAATATCCTTCAACTAATGAAGAAAAGAGAGACATGGCTAATATTCCATATGCATCTGCAGTTGGAAGTCTCATGTATGCCATGGTATGTACTCGTCCTGACTTAGCTCATAGTGTTTGTGTTGTGAGCAGATTTTTGTCAAACCCAGGTAGAGAGCATTGGGAAGCCGTGAAATGGATTATGAGGTATCTGCGAGGAACCTCTAATTTGAAGCTCAGTTTTGGGATGAATAAACTTGAGTTGTTGGCTTATTCTGATTCAGACTTGGCTGGAGATGTTGATACTCGCAAGTCTACTTCTGGATATTTGATTAACTTTTGTGGTGGCGCTGTTTCATGGAAATCAAGACTACAAAAGTGTGTTGCTCTTTCAACGACAGAAGCTGAATTCATTGCAGTGACAGAAGTTCTTGAATGAACTGGGATGAAGACTACTATGGATGAAGAAGTTCTTGAATGAAGAAGTTCTTGAATGAACTGGGATTTGAGCAACACGGGTATGTACTGTTATGTGATAATCAGAGTGCTATTCATCTCGTGAAGAGTTCGTCATTTCACTCAAAGTCGAAACATATTGATGTGAGATATCATTGGATTCGAGATATTCTTGATGCTAAACTAATGGAGGTTGATAAAGTTCATACAGATGATAATGGGTCTGACATGATGACAAAGGCTTTGCCTAGGGGAAAGCTTGAACATTGTAGATTGATCGCCGGGATGGCGAATCCTCCCACATAGTCGTGAGGGGGAGATTTGTTGGGCTCTTCCTATGTGGGAGTCCAATTATCATATGGGCTAAGCCCAATTTGGATAACACATAGGATTTTGGTTTATGTATAAATATATATTTATACAATGTCTTTCTGAGAGGAGCATCATATTCTATAGTGCAGTTGTTGAGAGAAAAAGGTGATTCGAGGCGGAACTTTGTGCTTTCAATCGGACTGTCTCCGGTTGTTCGATCGACTTCAATTTTGGTGAGAAGGCTCGTCTACTTGTTCTCTATAATCTATCCAGAGGGTTTTTGATTTGGAGTCATCTAAGTGTGTTTTTCGATCATCTTATTCTAACTGCGTTTTGGGGATATTTTAGTGAGTTTTCTGATTTCGGTTCATTATCTTGTGTATTGGGGTTGTGTATGAAGTTGTCATACTTCTTGCGGCGTATGCTCTAGTTTTATCTAGAGACTAGTTTTGTAACCCATCTTCTGATAGTGAATATTTGGTTGGACTCTGAAATCAGTCCCGTGGTTTTTACTTCCTACACTGGGAAGGTTTTCCACGTAAAAAGTATTCTGTGTTGTTTGCGTTTATTTTATTCAGACTTGATATTTTGTTTGAGATCGTTATCTCTATCATACTTGATACAAGAAAGAAGATTTCGTTTTTGCTTATATTTCTTGTCACTATTATCACTTAATACCTAACTAAACTACATAATTACCACTTAATACCTATCATTGTTTTAATACCCTAACTACCCTTAACCTATTATATAAGCATAATTTTCTGTTTTCTTCCTCCTTTTTTAGCTTTTAAAGATTTGAATTTATTAGCCGCTCTAAACACCTAACCCTACAAACCACCGTGAACCCCAAGAAACCATAATTTTCAGGTGATCGGAGCATTAGAAGGTCTGTATATTTCTGTAAGTTCTGTATGAAATCTATCTAACTACTGTTTTCTACGTACATGAGTTGATCCCACGTTATTCGATATTGTTGGAATCTCTGTTGTTTTGAGTTTACGTTTTGATTTTAGGTATTCGTGATTAACTACCGATTTTGAAGTTATTTATTGGATTTCTAAGTTAGAATAAGTGTTATTCGACTGTTTCTGTTCTTAATAAATCTTGTTCGAGCTTTTCTCTAGTTTTCTGTTTTTGTTCTAGTGATCTATGGTACTTTTGTTAATATTTGTCGTTAATCCTTGTTTAACTAGTTATATACTGATTTTTAGTGTATTAGATGTGTATTTTGAATGTGAAATATGTGTAGACTATGAGTTTTAGTTGTCCAGGAATTCTCGACAAAAGATGCGAATTGTTCTATGATTTTTAACGTAGAAGATGCGAATTGTGTGATATATCTAACGAGGAAGATGTGAATTGTGTTACCAATTCTCAGGGTTTTATGAGAATTGCAGGTATCTCTAGGATATCCTGCGAATTGCAATTATAAGAGTTCCAAACAACTCTCGGGAAATCCAAGAGTTGCAACCAACTATTAGGAAATCCAAGAGTTGGAAACAACTCTCAGGAAATTCAAGAGTTGAGAACAACTCTCATGTACAATTGCGAACTGTTTACATTTTGTCCACGCGTGAGTGTACAAATACTTGATTTGTAAACAACTCTCAGGGGAGGATGTGAATTGGGCTATTATAGATATAAAACTGTGAATAATCCATAACCTATGGTTTTACACAACTCTCATGGGAGGATGCGAGTTTCTAAGTGCAGTAACTAATAACTTGCACTATATTTTTTGAATTAATAACTAATAGTTTGTTCAGTTCATGATAAGGTGTGTTTAAATGACGAGTTTGCATTTTTAAACATGGTCACTAACCACAATTGTGCCTTTCACGGAGTTTGAAAGCTTTCAAAGTATCCAAGATTATGTGGAGAGAACATGGGAGGAGCTGGTCACAAGTGATTACCTAATTACCTACTCCTGCGGGGATCACAAGAATTGTTTCTTTAATAACCAGAATATTTTGTTGGGTTAGTGTTATATCTTGATTTGGAGCATTTAAAACAGGTTAGTTTTCTCATAGAACAACACGTCTTCCATAAAGGTTCTGGTGATAAGTGTTCTGGACAAAAGATTTTGGTGATAAGATTTTTGGTGGTAAGGGTTCTGGTGTAAAGCGTAAAGAGCGTAGCATAAGTTTGGGAGAACCATCTCTTAATTAACTAATTAGCGGGGAGAGTAATAACAGTTTAGTTAATTCTGATCAGAGAAAAAAAAACAACTTGCTACTGTTGGTTGGGATGATGTTATTACAGGAGTGAGTTTAGCTTTCGAAGAAGGTGCTGCTGGTCTAAGGTTATCTTTATGAAAGTTTTCTTTAGAGCATGGTTTTTCTATCAAATACCTACACAACACAGCACACAAAATCACTACTTATTGTGAAAATAAATTCATAAGCGAATGCAAATTGAGACTTTATGAATCTATTGATTCCAACACCAGCTTGATGAGAAGTATGTTCCGTACCATACTTGCAGTCCTGTTTTCTCCCAAAATCATAAGCGGCATAGGCATTTGACATCAGATTTGATTGCGGAGGACATTCAGGATTCTCTGCGGACCTGCCCTTTGTTGACAGCCAAAACCATACAATCGAATGTCAAATAAAATTACGGTCTTGATACTCTTACATTTTTTCATAGAATTCTTTACAGATGGCAAAAAGGAGATTTTTGGAGATAGTTCAAGTTATTTTAGTTTACTAAGCGGGTATGTTCAAGTTATTTTAGTTTACTAAGCGGGTATTTTAAATGATTGAAGAGCCGCAATATTACTACAGACTGCCGGTTGAAGTTATCAACTGGAAACCGCTTCAAGCGTTGTTTTGTAGCATTCAGTTCATCCCTTCAGGGTATCCATTCATGTCGTCCAATGTTGTTTGTCGATGGAACATTCTTATATGGAAAGTAGAAGGCTACCTTGCATACTGCCTAGAAAAGGACGAAAACAACGGTTAGTTTCATTTAACTATTTAATATGAATGATTAGGATGTTTTGTTGAAAATTTGTAAACAATTCGCAGTCTATAGTTGCACACAAATCCCAGGATATCCTGAGATTTCAGAACGATTCTTTGGAAATACAAGAATTGCAAACAACTCTTAGGTAATCCTGAGATTTCAGAACAAATCTCAGGATATCTTGAGATTTCAAGACAAATCTCAGGGTATCCTGAGATTTGTAATCAACTCTCAGGCACTCATGCAAATTGTTTACATTTTTACATGTCTGAGTTCTATTTTATTGTTCATTTGAGGTGTCTTTTTTCAGGACTATTCCCTGTTACTCTTGGTATAGTTAGCATTGAAGATTCTGACAATTGGATGTGGTTTTTAGGGTGTTTGAAACCTCATTTATTGGAGCGCCTAATCACATTTATTTCAGACCGTCATTCTGGTATCGTTAATGCTTTTTCTGTCTTGTATCTCTATTGCTATCATGCGTATTGTATTTCCATCTTATTCAGAATTTGAAAGAGAAATTGGAACATACTAACAAACACCATATAAAGGATTTTGAATTTCTCTCATCGTCTTGCTTATGCTCCCAGTCGATAGCTTTTTAGAGATATAGTAACAGATTTTCTATGTGAAGGTGGTGACAGAATGAGTTATTTTCTTACTAATTTACCCCCAGATAAGTGGGCGCAGGCTTAGGTTAAAGGCAAACGATATGGGTCTATGGGTTCTACTACGGCCGAATCTTTTAACAACTAGACCAAAAAATATTGCGGCCTATCCATTGTTGAGTTTATTAAATCGATTATAGTCTTTCTTATGACTCAAGTTTCACAAAGATACGAAGAGGGGTTAAGCTGGAGTACTAATTTAGTCCCCGAGTATGAGAAGAAGCTAAAAAAGAATGAGAATTGTTTGCATATCCACTATCTTTGTATAATATTGCAAACAATATCCTAGGTTTTCCTGAGAGTTGTTTGCAACTCAAACAAGATGCGAATTATTTGCATATGCAATACCTGGATATGATCTTGCAAACAACTCCCAGGATTCCATGAGAGTTGTTTGCAGCTACTAATAGGATGCGAATTGTTTGCATGTCCACTAATATTTGCAAATAACATGCATGGTCTCTTGAGAGTTGTTTACAACTACTAATAGGGTGCGAATTGTTTGCATTGTTTCACATTCACACATTCACATATGATTAAAAGTTTATAAAAAAATGGATTATAAAAAAATGATTGCAGGCTTCATGCACTAACAAGTTTCAAACAATCACTACAACCTTTAGTATTTGTTAGTTGCATTCAAAAAAAACAAAGAAAACAAAAGTAGACACTATCAGTCATCACCAGAGGATTCTTCACCTTCTTTCCCCTCTTCATGCTGATCATCAGTCTCTCCATTGTGCTCTTCCTCCTCTTTATCTACGTCCATTATGCTTATATATTCGGTCATCGATGGACCATCATCATCCTCTCTCTTCCGTTTCCTGTTTGGAACCTATGCACTCTGAGTTGGAACCTCTACTGGCTGAGGTGCAGCAACCAGGGGAACCACTTCAACAGGTTCAAAGTCAATAGAAAAGTAATGCTCGATATCAAACTGCATAACATAGGTTGGGCTGTTTGGTGGTACCGCCAGAGTGATGAAGTCTGAGCTTATGTTGGTGGTTATGGAAGACCAGGAGTCACCTAAAGAACCACAAGTGGTGGAAATTGACATGATGATTTAAAATTGAAGATGCAAAAAGTGTTTAAAATTATAGATTTTGTTTTTAAAATAGGCTATGGTTACTAGAGTTATTTATGGGCATGGAGGGAGTCTGAGATTATGAGGTGTTGTGGCTATATTAATCATTACATAGCCTCTTTGTCCAATCAACAATTAATGGGCTTTGGTGATTAGATGGATTTTTGCATGCTCAATGCACTTAACGGTTACCAAGGCAAACGTCATAGCCTGTTCGTATTGTTCAACCATGATTTATAATTATTTAATTTATCTCAGGATAAGATTGTGTAGAAGTAGTTGTTTTCTGTACATTAGGAATTGTTTAGTAAGAATTTTATTTTCCGTATACCAGGGCATGATGCGAACTGTCCCAAATACCCACTGTTCTTTAAAGTCAATTCGAAAATTTCATACATTGCACTTTTATGAAGAAAAATAATAATTCTATATACAATAAAAAAATTACAAGGAATATATGTACAAAACAAATTACAATGTCATACAGAAAAAGATTAGTACCAGTACGAGTTGGTGTCAACATCATTTAGGAAAAGTTAAAACATTTCCACTATGAAGTCTCTTACCATATATTTACGGTAAGTCTCCTACATATATCCTCATTGGATTATATCTCTAGCGTATTGACAGACGAAAATACCACAGTCAAGGGTGTCTGGAGTTTCTTGTGCAATTTTTCTGTTATTTCTCACCTTGTACCCTGTCTTTGTAGCAGGTATGTATTCTTTATCCAGTAAATACTTAATGTGGCTATAATAATTCGTGTTAGAAATCAGCACAAATACTTATACAGTGGATGCCAAACAATTCGCAGCCTATCCTGGGAATTGTTTGGCAAACCAACCCAAAATTATTGTGAACCACTCTCACAATATGATGCAAATTGTATGGAACTCCTACATATTAGAGTTTCAAACAAATCTCATGACTTTTAGTTTCAAACAAATCTCAAGAAACCCTGAGTTTTGTTTGCATTTAAAGACAACTGATTTGTGCACAGTTCGGATGATATCTTGCGCATTGTTTTTAAATGTGTTTAACAATAATTGTAGCAGTTAGGTGTTTTACCAGTTGTGTCGGTGTCTTTGTTGTGTGGTCCTGTGCTTTGAGTTTAGGCAGCAATGGGTTGTAGTTTGTTTCCATCCGGGCGTCTATATCAATGAGAAGTAACATCCAATGGTTGACTTGGTCCTTCTTCTTGCTGCATATTGGAATGAGGATGAGGTTTTAGTTTCCAGGTGCTTTGCTAAAAACATCGTCGACTAAATTTTTTTATTTCGCGTCCCATTTCCATTTGATGCTGTCTTCAAGCAAGAGTACATTACAACAAGAACATGTGAGGTTTTTGTAGTTTATAGCTAAACTTACCGTAGTAATGTCCGAAATCAGTATGCAGTCATATTTCACTTTTGGAATAGTTTTGCATAGAACTTTCCAATTTACTTCTTCGAGCATCTTTCGAATCCAAACATCCACATGGAACAGTTTTGAGTTGGTTGACAATTTGATACCTTTACGTCTAGCTCATTTTCAAAAGGTAGCTTCAGCACATCAGACATTTGCACACTAATTATGTCGGAAAACTTGGACGTTAGTAAATTCCATACTACTAGATCGATGGAGTCTTCTCTAGATTTAATTATCAATATTTTGTGGTATTCACGGACATCGATCCAGTGATTTTTCTGTGTTCTCTTTGGCCAGTCGGTGAGAGTTACTTGTGGCGCTGGAGCTTCTGTTATAATTATGTCTTGCTCTTCCTCTGCCTCTGGATGTTGTGTTGGTGTCAGTAGATTAAAATTGGGCTCCTCTGTCTCTTCCCTTGACTTGAACATATAAAATAACAAAATTAAAAAAGTTTGTGTCAGGCATCATAATATTAACTTCCCCAAACAATTCCCAGGCCAACATGCGAATTTTTTGAGTTCCTAATTGAATATAATTCCAAATAACTATCAGGAAAACATGGGAATTGTTCGAGTTTCCAATTAAATAGAATATCAAACAACTCTCGCGATCACATGCGAATTGTTTGAGTTTCCAATTAAATAAAATATTGAACAATTCCAATGATATCATGAGATTTGTTGATAACTTGTAATATATATCCACACAAGTCTTATGATTTGCTGTGAAATCATTTATAAATACCCTTTACCACACGGTCGGTGACAACCAATGTCGTTGTGTTATCATGCGTATAGTCCAACTCTAGAGCTTGGCCTTCTATGTTGTGCGGTTGATTTGGTACTAGTACTACAATTTCATTTTGGCTTAGCAATTTTGACTTTGCGTAGGCCATTGTTGGTTTTTCAGGTACATCTCCGTCTCTCTTTTGGTCTTCTAACGGTGCTTCTCCCTGGCTAAGTAGTTCCAACTTCTTACAGGGATTGACAGACTTTGACTCTTCCGGAGCTACGTCTTATGTTAGCCTTTCTCTCTTTTCCAAGGCTAGGTGTTGTTGTTCTTCTTCTTCTTGATTCTATTGTTTTTGTTCTTCTTGTGGGTGTTGTTGTTGTTCTTGTTGTTGTTGTTTCTCACCTTGATTTTGTTGTCCTTCTTATGGGTGTTGTCTATCGGCCTGCTGTTTCATACAAAATACAAAATAAAAAAGGTGTAGGGTTAAGCATCATTGTACTCGCATGATAACCTGAGAGTTGTTTGAGATCAGAATATCAAACAACTCGCATGATACCATGCGATTTGTATGATACCCAATTGAATAGAATATAGAACAATTCTCATGATATCTTGAGAATTGTTTGGACTATACAACAATCCTGAGATTTGTTTGAAAGTTATCCTAATGCGAGTTGTTTGAATATGTATACAATTAGAAAACCCCTGACTATTTTAAATACAAGAACTGATTTTGTTTAAATATGCATACAACAATAAACATTAGTAGACAAACAATTTCATCACAACAATATATTAAGATATTTGAATCTTAGTGTACTTTCGATCCACTTACATCTTCACGACTATGTGCGTCTGTACGTCCAAATTCTTCTGCTGTCACTTCCTTCTCACGAGCTTCTACCTCCTTAGCTTTGTTTTCTTGGCAGCCTACTTCCTCTGGCATGTGAGGTACGAGCTGTCGGTCATTTGCAATAGACTTATGTCTTTCTTTCTCCTTTGGAGGACTCAGACCTGTCGCTGCCTCCTGTGTAGGAGGAGACCTGTCTGTCTGTCTTTTCGTGGTGTCAGTCTCTGTGGATACCAACAATTCTTCTTATCTTTGTTCAGATAGCTCCTCTGCCTCTTTTTCTAAAACTAAAATTTCCGCAGGACAATCATTTGTTTCGTCATTTTCGGGTACAACAGATGGTACCGGTACGGGTGAATGGTTCCCATCATCATCCTTCTCTTCCGGCAGTACTCCATCTTGTTTTTCAGCATCCTACAGTTTCCCGTCCTACTTTGGGTCTTTATCCTGAATTTCAGCTGGCACAAATGCATGTAATTCAGTGGACGCCGCTTATGCTGGCCATGTCGGTAGTCGAGTTATTTTCTCTTTTACAGGGCTTCCAATCTGGCAAATTGGCTGAGAGAGCATTGCGGAGTTGTTGTACTTCACGCTCCGCAATCTTCAATTTTAATTCTTCCAGTTGAAAAAGTAATAGCAGACGTATTATAACATATTATGTGCTGATTATAGCGATTAAATCTACGTTTATGTAAGGCTCAATTTCATACTTCTTTCGCCCGTTTGTCTATCTTCAGCTGGTACTTGTTATTATCGGTATACGTCTTCAAACGCTTCGATGTACCTTCAGTTGCGGACTTCTTTGGAGTAGCCCCTCTGCGTTTGAGGACAAAATAACCGATCATGTCACTCATACTAGTGGTGCCCTCGTCCGCCTCCTGCTGGGATGTCCCGATCGGCGTTGGTGAAAACACTGGTTTCGAAACACAGTCGTCAACTGTAGAAATCAAGAAGAAGTATACAAAACAATAGATATATCCCTAACCCTAGGTTAGAATATAAGTGACTCGGAGACTAAGAGGAAAATATCAATTTTTATTCATCAAAGTTAACTTAAAAGTAGGGTTTGAGGCGCCTTAAATAAGAATCCCCCAAATCCCTGATACACAATATGGAAACAAAAGTAAACACAATAAAATCAGATTTAATTTTCTATCTTCAATAAAATTTTAAAGTATAAAAAATAAAACAAAATAAAACTAAAACGTTTAAATATTATTTTGGAGGCCTTCCCCGGTCGGGAAGAATTCGACCTCAAATTCAAAGAATATTTGAAGAATTGTACCACTGAGAGCGATACCATCAACATTTTAACAGTGCCTGAACAGTGAGCAACAATGACAGTAGTTCTGTTTACCATCATCATTTCTAAAGTCATGCGTAAAATTCTAGAGTTGCTGACGAAGCATATAGCATTGTAGAGCTGTACATTTGGAATCTATAAAGAACCTGGACAAGTTTCACTTGAAAATTCGTAGTTGGACATTTTGTCGTTCCGTTGATCCAAATTAGTTTCGTAAGCAAAGAAACAAACTTTGGTAAACTCATAGGAAGAATACTGACAAACAGAGCATACAAATCAGCCGTGCATAATCCTTGTCCTTGTTTGGAAACGCAAAACGAATCTCTATCCTCACCAGCCTTCCCATGAGCCCACTGCATGTTACGGATATTCATTTTTTATGGACCACCTTCAATGCAGTGTCTTGCAGCCTCTGCTTGAAATTTCGCTTCTTTATTAATATCCAAGTGATTACTTGCTACTTTTTTTTATATTTTTGATCCACTGCTTTAGAAGATGCCCTTTGCGGCTGAAAGGATTCTAGCTCCATCCTCTAGTAGCTTATCAGAGTACCATTCTAAGAAAAACTCTCTAGTAGCACCACAAAGAACTATTCCACTTGGTTGTCCTGTTTCCGATAGTTTTATGGTGGTGATTCTCACTGTTTGTTCAGCCGATTCATAAAATTCTATCTAGGATTGGCCGCACGAACTACTGAATCGAACGCAGAATGATCGTACCATAGTTTGCGCTAATCTCATCAGATTCTTCTGCGCCTCATCTTTGCAAAGGTGAGTCCAGTACTGAGGTGGGTGTACCTATCACTCAAGGACCCCATGTGCATACTCACACATGTCACCGTGCTTACAAGTCATTTTCTTGAAGTCTAGGGAAGGCACACACTGTAATGGAAATTTTGTAAGTCTCTTTTTCTTGCATTCTCACCTGGGTGAGCAAAAGGAAACTCGGTACAGTCATGGTAATAAGCACGCGAACAAGGTTGAATCTTGAAGGAAAACATACAAAACTCATATGTAGTGTAAATGTTGTTTTTAATATCCGGAACAGATGGATCGATTGAGAATTCTTCCTTCTCCGACACCCAAAAAGGATCTGAGTCATTGGGTTTGCAAACAGTAGGAGAAAATGTCATATCCGGAGTAAGTAAAGGAAAGCCAGATCCGCTATCTTTCAAAATCTCTTCAAGAGAAGCTTTCATATCTGAAAATCCTCTAGGAGCGAAAATAACAAAAAAATATTGAAGCCCATGTGCATTAGTCATGTCACGATCTGCACCTGTATCTAGAAACAACCTAACTACATCCATAGCCCTCACTGAACTACCAGAAATAGCACAATGCAAAGCAGTTGTTTCTACCGCGCCACATGAAAAATTAACATCCACTTGTATTCCATCATTTAGTTTCCCTGTCCCACTGTTCAGTTCAAGACTCGAGACTTCAAGATTCCGAAGCTGGAACAGACTCTCGAGCTGGTCACCAAGCAAATAATTCTAACCGAGAAAAATACGATGAAATCATTTACAGTTAGCCAAATTCGACGGAATTTCTTTGGAGGTATTATTGTTCTCCAAATTTATTTCTTCTATGTAAGGTGAGGTTTTACAGAAAGAGACATCCCAGACTTATTGACGTTATTATACAAAATATCAGTATGTTTGAGTGACGGAAAATGAGTACATTTTGGGATGGCACCCAAGAAATCATTTCTACTTAAATCAATAATCTCCAGATGCTGCACTTGAAAACGTTACGCAGGGGGCAGGCCAGTGAGATAGTTATAGATGAACTTAAGGAACCGTAGCTTGTTCACCCTAACACCCTGAGTTCTCCAGTCCACTGTCCTAATTTTATGGTCTCTCATGGCTGCCTTACTGATATTAATACCAGTAACATGGTAAGTAAGATAATTGTCTTGAAGCTTCAATTCTTTAACAAAAATAAAAGCGTCTCTCGGGTATCCATTCTGTAAAAGCTTAGAAACCACAACAATCCAAAAAACCAAACTTCTCCCGTTCGTCAAAAAATCCCTATATGTAGAATACACAATGATCAACGAATTGACAAGGCCGAGTTCGGAGGCAAATCTGCATAAACCATCGTGATCGTATATTTGTTTTTCTTGATCACCAACCACCACAAAACATATTTCAGTTCTTGCCCTAGGATTGGGTGATCCAACTGTGGATTCTCCCACCTTTGCATAAAACATTACAGCTCCAAGAACATGTCTTGTGTAGTAGGCACAGGTCTGAAAACCTTTATTAACCTGGATGATCTGCTTCAAATCAACTTTTATAACTCTCTTCACGCAATTGATTATATGACCATAAGTTAATGGAAAACCCCTAGTTTCTCTGACCCGGGCTCCATCAATACCAACTGCACATGACCCAACTGTCTACGCTCCGTCATGCCAAAAACCAGCCTCTTGTTATCTCTCTCAAACATTCTATCGAACACCTCAACTACAGGCCTAACTTGACCATTAGCGAAGAAAAAGATAAACAGATAATCGAATGGCTATACCAGAGGATCAGACTTCTCTAGTGCTTCAATGATATCTTTCATTTTTAGAACGCGATCATCAATTTTTCCTACTTGAATCTTGTGCCAATTTTGTACAACTAGAAGAGGTAGAAGCAGTCTCCCAGCATCAATGAAAATACGGACTTCTTCTTACGTTTCATCTCTCTTGGTTTCAAATTGGTAGGGCAGCTCCTGTTGACGCTATCGTCTTCTTAACTCTGTAACAAACGGATAGGAGTCTTCACAGACCCTATACCATTCTCCATTTAGAAAGATTTTGGCTTTCCACGTAGCGATGTCGAAGGTCAAATAACAGAAACAAGTGGTTCGAAGTAGGGCTGTTAAACGGATATTTCGGATACGAATCTGTCTATATCCGAATCTGAATCCGAAATCCAAAATCACTATTCGAATCCGAATTCGAATCCAAATTCGAATCCGATTTGTTTTTAAAAATTATATCCGAATCCGTAACCGACGGATATTATCCGAATACGGATAATATCCGAATCTGAATATCCACTAAAATTTTTAACTAATTGTATTATTGGTTAGGTTATCTTTATAGACACCTTAGTAGAAATTCATATTCCCATTTTAGATGTGGGATAAGGTTAAAATAATATACTTATTTTGAAAAGCCACGAAGTCTTTTATAGAAAGTTTGGTAGCAATTCTTTTCCACATTTTAGATGTGGGATAAGAGTCATAAGACTAAAAAAGATATACATGTTAAGAAAAGCCACCATGTCTTTTATAAACAGTTTGGTAACGATTATTTTTCCAACTTTAGATGTGGGACAAGTTATAATTTTTAAAGAAGCAATCTTCCATATTTATGGACAACTTTCTTAGTATTTTGTTTTGTTTTTTACGATGTGGGATAACTAAAAAATATGTTTAAATAAAAAAAATTATATATATATATATATATATATATTTATCTATACACTTTCGGATATCGGATATGTCAATATCCATATCCGCTATTTTCGGATACGAATTCAGATACGAATATTATCCGTTTTCTTTCGAATACGGATATTATCCGCTTTTTTCGGATTCGATATAGAATATTTCGGTCGGATATCGAATTTTTCGGATTTTTTCGACAGCCCTAGTTGCTACGTCGACCGGCGACCACTTGATGTCAACTTTTCGAACAAATGTTGGTTACTCGCTTGACGGAGTACAAGAAGGTGACCGGTCGAAATACAGTGAAGGTTGGAAGAACGACTAATTTTGGGTTGAAGGTTGGAACGGTTTGGCTGGAGAGAGAGTCTCTAAGAAGTATATCTGGTGGTTTCTAAAATATAAACGTGTTTCAGTTGGTTTAGGGTGCTAAGAAGGGAACAAGTGGGTTTGAAGTGAAAAATAGGTATATTTAGTCGGGGGTAATTTTGTCCAAAATTTAAGTGGAGGTACCAAGTGACAATATCCATAATTTGGGTAATTGCAGGTAATTACATAGTTGAGTGGGGATTTACTCGTATTTTTCTCTTTATAATATAAATAAATTATTTTATTGAAAATAGTTAAAAAATATTTAAATGTATATGGTTAAACAAACTTGTGTATAAACATATTAAAAGTAAAATTAATTATTTTATACATAAATTTTTTAATATATTACTAAGTTAAAAATATTTTAAAAGATATAAAAAACTAATTTTTTATTTAAATTATAATTTAAAAATATTTTAAGAGATATCATTGAAGTAAATACAAAATAAGTAAATGTACTCACTAGTGTATAATTATATATATATATATATATATATATATAACATTGAATTTGAGTTATCAATGTTATTTACTTATTTATTTAAGGTCATGTTATTCATTTTCTCCATCATGTTTAATTTATTTAATTAAAATCTCTATCATCTTCCTTTTTCTCTATCTTGTTTCATTTATCTAATTAAAATCTTCATCTTTTTTAATCTATCTAATTACAATATCCATCTTCTTTGAAGTTCTTCTTTTTCTCCCTCTTCTTTAATTTATTTAATTACAATCTCTCCTTGATAAACAAGGACCCAGTGATGTAGAACAATAGAAGAAGACAAACATAAAGAAAAATTAAATTTTAGGAGAGAAATATTAAACCAAAATAAAACCCAAACAAATTATTGCAAAAGAATTTGAATAAAAATAATAATAACACTTATGGAATCAACTGGGTTTTATTAGTGATTCTAATCTTCAAGAGACTGAGATGAGAATACAGACTACATCTTTAATTTATGCATATTTTAACTTAAATTTTTACTTAAAATAGCAATTATCCAAGATAGTAATTTAAAAGTTCCTTAAAAAAAGTCCTTATCTAAGATTTTATTTTAATTTTTCTTTAAATATAGCCATCATTTCATATTTTAAATTAAAAATTTCTTTAAAATAATCATTATTTCAAATTTTTAAATTAAAAATTTCCTTAAAAATAGTTAATATCCCAAAATAAACTATATAAATTATAACACATATTTTATGGTAAGTGGGGGTCGACGCTATTCCACCATTGCCTATATGTACATATGAACAACCATAACCCACTTGGAAAGTAAGAACGAATGATAGAAGTAATAACCAAGGGTTATGATCATGGTCCACTTAATCGCCTCAACATGAGCTATCTTAACTCAATAAAAAAATTGATTTGTGAGGTTCAAATAATGAGAAAAAAATATGAAGTTGTTATTGCATTTCTTTAGTTAACAAACATTTGCGAAGCAATATAATCCAACGCTTCATAGACTCTTAGTTGGTTGTCATCAATCTTTATGTTAGACCAAATCTAGTAAAGAACATATCGTCTAATACTTAAAAAAACTAAGTGCATACAACTTTATTTGACCAAACTGGTTTTGATCAAGTGTCAAGAGCAGCAGACGCTGTTGTTGATACCTTGCATCTTTGACTTGCAGAACAAAAACAACAAGGATAATTTTTTGAGAAGCATCATTCATCAAGGATAATATCATATGACATCAAGAAGATGTTTGGAGAAGTTGTAGGAAAGTTATCTAACTTCTTGAAAGATTTTTTATAGTCATACCAAATCACCCAAAAAGCAACAAGTAAAACACCATTTAATTTGGCTTATGGAATGAAAGTAGTTTTTATAACAAAAAATGTCATACCTTCCTATAAAATTTCAAATAAGAGGAATGAAACAATTCAGAAAGCAAAAAGTCATGAACTTGATGTAGTAGATGAAAATGGTAAAAGTCCACCTCCTGTTAGAGAATTGCAAAACTTTGATATAAAACAAATGTAGTTCCAAAGTTTGATATGGAATCTTTGACCTAGGGGACAAAGTCATAAGAAAATTATTCATTCATACGAAACACAAAAGTCTCAGAAATCTTACACCAAATTGGATATATCGTTACACAGTAGAATCCAAAGAAAAGTTGAGAATATACAAACTAGTGGATGAAAAAGGAAAACAACTTTAGAACCCATGAAATATAAAGCATTTAAAGATCTAACATTTTCTTTAAGCTTTAGGTTATTATTATCTTAATAATTATTTTAAAATGTTTTATTGATCTTTCATTGTGGGTGTATACTTTCCTTACTTGATGGCTCGAGTAAGGTTTTAATTAAGAATTTCACATTAATAAAAAAACATTATTTCATTTACATTAAGTCTTTACACAATTTATTATATCATCTAACATAAAACGAGATGATTCGAAAAGTAGTCCCCAAATGTATAAGAAGTCTCAAATAAAAAAAGACAAAATATAAATCTAGGATGAAAATCTAGTCTTCAATCCATTAAGGAGTGTTGACACTCCTTAAACAAACATAGATGATAAGACTAGGATAAAAATATAGTCTTCAACACTTCAGGATTCTACACATCCCTCGATAAATAAACAAAATAACAAAGATAATTTATTAGATCTAATAGAGGATAACTATATAATTAGATTATTGAAACATAATTTTCTATTTCAAATATTTCAAACATAGAATCAACTCTGGAATCTCTCAAATCTCAACATTTTGATTTACCTGTTAATTGTGAGAAACAATAAATCCGAATATGAAAGTGAAACTTATTATTTTATTAAGTGTTATTAACTTTATGCTTATTAACTTAATAAGAAATCATTATTATAACAATCAATGGAGTTCAATTTCAAAACCTGAAAAATAATCTTTAGTCTTAGAAAATTTCAAACAGTAGAATATAAGGCATGAAATTCAATGATACTAGTGAAACTTAATTATTTGTTTTATTAAGCATAATTTGAAGCTGCCCTAGCCTAACTAGCATACCAACATCAACTTTTCAATTCATCAAACGTTTTACCTTTAAAATTTTTGTTGATAAGCCCAATTAAATATTCCTAATTTCAAATCAGAATCAATAAATATATAATTCATAAAATATAAATTTGTACATATTCTCGCTTCAATTTACTTATTAGATTAGTATTATCTTAAATTTAGGAAAAATTAAACTATATACCATATTCTCCAAGTTGGCTCGGTTGTAGAGAACAATTACAAATAGATCAACGTATACATCAAAGGAGTGACATAAACAATGATAGTTCTCACCATCTCTTATTTTGAACTCTGCCTTATTTGCTTCCTTTTTGCTAGTCATGACAGAAACATACAATATGAGATTGAGCTCTTATATCACATTTAACAACTATGAAACATGTTAATATAAAGTTGTTTGTAATCGCATAACAAATTATTAAATAAAAATCAATATATTTAATGGGTACAAACTTGCCACGTTTAAAATCATATAATCTAAGAAGCTTAAGTGGCTACAACGATGAAAGTTTGAAATACATATGGAACAGGTTATCAAACTCCGTCAATGAAGAATACCAAAAAATAATGTACATTTATTCATCTGAAAAAATCTGTTTCAATATGAAACCAGACAATCTGTCTACACAGTTTTAAAGACTAAAAATGGACAATTAGATAAAGAAAATAGAACAAAGCCTCGTTTTAACAAGTTGAGATAGTTTCCATATATTTGACACTAGAAAGCATCTAAACTCATAAAAACTCTTAAAAGTCTACAATCTTAAAACAAATATTAAACTACCCTAAATAGAATCACATACAACATTAAAAGAATTCTCAACTCCGTAGATTTTACATATTAAGCATTCCCAATACTAATCTTTAGCATGAAAATTAGCTTAAAGTTTTATAAACCATAACTAGGAACCAGAAGAAAAACATTTTTATTTCCTTCAATACAAGATACAATTGAATACACAAATAAACAAAGAATAAAAAAAACTAAATTCCACCAAAATAAAATACAATCAGAATTAACAAATACCTAAACCGTAAAAATTGAATAATACCCGCTGATAAAAGTATAAGTATAATAAAAACTTGATAAATAATGAGAGAGTTCATACACTTAGCCATTAACTTAATAATCTTAAACTCGTCCAGAATTATCTCTTTCTATGTATCAAGATAGTGAACAATACTTATTCTTTGCTCGAAGAGTTGTATGTTGTACATTTTGATAAAATATGGGAGTAGCTTTTGCTTTAAGCAAATCAAATTATAGATTTCCTAAAGAAACAAAAATAAAACTGATATGTTTAATTTCAAAATTGAGATTCGTATCAAATGAAAGAGAAGACTTTTTGTAAAGAAGAAAAATGAAAAAGTAAGATAAATGAGTATATACTATGAAAAAAAAAGGAAATGAAATATATTCAAAAGTAAGGAAAATGGAAAAAAAAGTAAATAAAATAAAGAGAATTAAAATAAAATTTAGTTCGTTGTTAATCCTTTGTAACGGGACACATTTTGCAATGATATATGATGATCGTTGCAAATTCTTTGTAATGACGGATTGGAATAGGTTAAAATATACTGCGTTGCAAATATGTTACAAACTTGTTGCTACTAATAATCAACTAGTAATCAACTAGTAATCGATTAAATGGCGAATGATAAAAAGTTGTTGTTTCTTCAATACCGATATTATGTAATGATTGAAGATATTGAGAAATATCCTATTTAACAATGGCTTACAATTTGGCAACGATAAATTAGTGAATTCTATGTCAAATTCTAAACCAACCACCACTGATCCCTTCCATATCATCTCTAAGTTAGATAGAGGTGAGCTACGCTATTATTAGGCACGATTTAAAAGAACTTATAAAAAGAAAAAAAATGAAATGTAATCAGAAGTTTTATTTCAGTTGGTATGTACCCGTCGTACCATAAGGGACACCTCAAATGGTGAAACACCGGCTCAACTCACCTCAAATTCATAAAAGACCATCCAGCAGAGACTGAATCCCTTACTCCCAAAAATCATGCAGTATATTTATAAATCACATAATGGTTTTTGAAAAATATATATTAACAACAGGTTGGACCAATGAATAGAGAAAATGCACTTGTTTTCATGAAATATAAAACAACATGTTAAAACAAAACTAAAAAATAGACCCCACCAGCTGGGAAGCTTAGTACTTTATTGTTTCTTTTAACATCCACAACATCAAATAGGGCTGATAAATGGCCCCGATATGAAAAACCTCGTACCATATGATAGAGGACACTGGTCCAAACAATTATGAGAAACCAAATAGTTTGCAAGCGAAGTATTAAGAACTTGTCTTTGTAGTTAGTGTACATATTTTCCTTTGTAATTTAGTTTTTCTTATTTAATAATTCAGGCATTTTGTTTTCTTTAATTTTCCTTTGGTCATCTTATTCTATAGAACAGTAAATTAGAAATGGATGAGAACGCATTACATACAAAGAGAATGCACTCTTCTTTCTAAATCTTTTAACATTGGAGTAGCTTAGATAAGAAAATCCATGAAAATACCAAGTTTATAAAAAAAAAAAAAAAGTGCCCACAAAAACACTACATTTGGTCAACCAAAATTTTCTTTCAACAAAGTATGATAAAAGTAAAAATGGCCAACATATTGCATCTAACCTAACCCACTCACTAGAGTATCAAAAGAAAATGCACATAACAAAACATCGTTGTTAAAAAAACGGTAACCATCAAACATCTCTGGAGAAGGGTAATAAACCAGATTTTGTAACCAAATACGACCCCTCCAACTCTTGAACCTCCGTCTCAAAGTCCTGAACCACTCAACTTCTTAGTATGACAGGTGATAATAGGCCAAAAAAGTAACAAAGACCACAGTCTGAAAGAAGATCACGAAAGTCACCATGGCTTTTGATCATGGCCATAACCTGACTCGTGACTCATTGTACTATCGGTGGTATAAGTCAACACGTTTGCAACTTCGACACACTTAGCCAAGGAAGCATAATATTTTGGACATGAAAGTTTGTTTCACTTTGTTTTTTGTCTATTTTCAAAAGACCTCATACTAGTTGAGATATGATCGGACTTATACACTTTTAATGATCTTTATATCTAACCTATGTCTTACATATCCTCTTCTTAAACAATGTACCACTTTAGCCTCCTCTCAATTGAATTTCATCCGCTCACTCTAATGAGGTTGCTAAGGGTTTCCCACCTACTCCTCCTCTGAATTGACTTATATCTGCTCGCCCTAACGAGGTTGCTAAAGGTTTCCCACCTGATCCATTGAGCTTCAGAGATGATCTATCTTCCCACTCATATCAGACCATACTGCATGTTCTAGGCATAGCTCAGACGGCATTTTTAGCCAGAAAAATGAAGCCCTATTTACAAGGGCACTGAGGTGGTTAAAATTGGGAATCAAGTAAGTAAAAATTTCCAAAATACCTCATACTAATATAAGAATGGATGCTAATATTAATTTTTTAGAAAACAAAAGTAGTTCGGTTGGCCAGGTTGCTATGTTCACAAATCATATGATAAAGTTTTCTACTTGCATTTGGTTTCGTGTACTCTAGAAAGTAGAACTAATTCTAAATATATTTTAACAGTTAAAAATGTTTTAGATTTGACTAACCAAAAAAATTGTAAAGCACTAATGAGTGATGTTAGAAAATATATGACTAGTGAGAGAATTTAGTGATAGTGGAAGAATAATTATGTTATTATCTTATTGCTTCAATAAGAAAATGTTTCATTATTTTAGGGTCTCGATCCCTTTATATACTAACTGCATAATACATTACTATATTATTTCTTAATAATTATGCTTGATCATGCGTCCATATTTTGTTCCCACTTCGTTGGCACTCCTTTGTTAGTGCTTTTACTGGTCTTGTTTCTTGTAACAACCACTCGTCGTCGGTCGAGGTATAGTTCTTCTTTCCCACAGATGACGTTTGGATCTTCTGCCGATGTCTTTCCCCTTGTGATATGCGACCGAGGGTACCTCGTCCCAATCTCTTTATACACACTGGTAGTTCTTGTCTATACATGTAATGGTTATGCTTTAGCAAGTATCCTTCAGGTACCGCTTCATAATCGAAGGTAGCTTGTCCTGGACGATAGGTACAAGCCAGTGAGAGGGTTATGCCTTATCAAGACTCCCTCCTAGTTCTTGTAAAGAGTAGATATGTTTAAGGGTTCGCCCTCTAGAAGGAGTATAATATACTCTAGGACGGGGTATCAGTTCATCCATTACTCACACTATTTCCACGTGGCATGTATAGTAATTTCCATTAAATTATTAAGAACCCCATACTACTACGTATCCACCTGAGTAAGATCGTTGCCTTTCTTGACTTTGATAAACACTAGAAGCATTATTTTATTTTTGTTTTTGGGAATTTGGAGCATCCTATTGCAAAACAAAATCTCCAATTAGAATGCAGATGGATGAGTACACATAAGTGTCGAGTTGGTTTGTTTCTTTAACACAATTTTTTTATGTTTATCTTCTTATTCTCTGATATTTTAGTTTTTTATTTGAAAATACAGATTTGAGGAAGTACTAGGAGCTGTGGAATAAACTATACGGTGATCACGAAGAAAGGTCGTTGGAGAGTCTTTATATTGACGCCTATAGACAGTGGGAGCTCGAGTACCCCTTCCTATTCACTCCATTAAAATTTATCATAACCGGACTGTGGCCATTTGTTGAGATACAAATGTCTCAAGACGGAGAAGTTACCCTTACTGCTTTTGGAGAGCGAGCCATTACTGAGGTCGTGAGATCCATATTGTTAGAAACAGTGTATGCCTATAACCCAATGGGTGTTGGACTAGATATCCCCACATAAGACCTAAATATTGGGAAGAAGGTGCTAATTTCACCGCTGGAAAAGAAGACCTTGTAGGGATGGTGACACGATTGAGCCGAAGCTTAAGAAGAAAAAGAAAGTCGTATGTGTTGTTGCTACGAATTATGGTTCAGATACTACTCCATCAATTGTTTTATGCTATCATATTTGAGAAAGATGGGAAAGAGTATGGGCCAAAGTATTCCGTCTATAGGAGGGTTTGTGAGGAAGAAGAGGGTGCTAAGGAAAAATGGGACCACTGCTCGCAGACAAGAAGGTCAGGGACCAATCCCTCACTCGAATGGATAGCTTAGCCACGCTAGTTAGTTCTACCCCTCTCTGTATTCATGAATATGCTATTTCTTCGAAAGTTAGAGTAGAGGTTGGTCCGATAAGTTCCACTAAAGAGCAGACCCATTCATTTGGCTCGACCAACCATAATCGAATTGTAACCCATACCCCTCTTAGGAAAGAATTAGATGTTGAACCTTTGGCTTCGTATCTTGTGAATATTAGTAACCGTCAACCGAGTACAGTTGTAAACTCTATTGACCCTCCAAGTCTAACTAATTCCCTTAGTCATGTTGTTATAAAACATTCATCGTTGCCTGAATTAAATGATAGACCCCTTGCCGTTAGCATACCAAAGTATTTTATTCTCATGTTCCAACAACTGAAACATAGTCCTGAGATGACTCTATATAACAACAGGATCATGCTAGATCTTGTACAGCGTCAACTGGAGTGATTGGTGGAGATACGTTTTCTATCATTTTGTATGTTAAAGTCTTTTTACTTCATTTACAATTTCTTGATATAAAATTACCATAACTGACTAGTGTTAGCCTATCGAAGAATGCACCCTACTGGAATATTCATAAGTCAATGACATATATTATATTGCACCACCTATAGTAGGTTCCCATATTGCACCCCAAATTTCTAAATTCATATAATCAAGTACTTTATTAGATGTGTGGTTGCTGGGTAGGAACTTCACCCACTTGCTACTACCTAAAATATATATTTCACAAAAGCAAAACTTCTAAACTGTTGTATCATTTAGCAACCACTGTTTACTTAGAATACTGAGTCCACTCTCAGTTAAATTCCTTAGCCAATGATGCTACAAATTGAAAGAATCTTTAACCATACTAGACCCACTTCTTACTACTACAAAACCTCAAGAACTTACACACGATTAGTCCTATAAGCTTTCATAAAAGCCAAGAATCCTTGTAAATTCCTAAGTCTGTCGTCTCCACCCCTTGGTAAACCCTTCATCATCCACTTGGCTCAACCAACCATAATCGAGTTGTATCCCATACCGCCATTGTGAAAAAATTAGATGTTGAACCCTTGGCTTCATATCTTGTGAATATCAGTAATCGTCAACCTAGTACAGTTGTAAACTCTTTTGACCCTCCAAGTCTAACTACTTCCCTTAATCATGTTATTATAAAATATTCATCGCTGCCTGAATTAATTGATCGACCCCTTGCAGTTAGCATACCAAAGTATTCTATTCTCATGTTTCAACAACTAAAACATAGTCCTGAGATGACTCTATATAACAACAGGAACATGTTAGATCTCTTACAACGTCAACTAGAGTTATGGGTAGAGGTACTTTTTCTATCATTTTGTATGTTAAAGTGTTTTTTGTTCATTTACAGTTTCTTGATATAAACTTACCATAACTCACTAGTGTTAACCTATCGAAGAATACACCCTACTAGAATAGTCATAAGTCAATGACATAGAGTATATTGCGCCACCTATAGTAGTTTTCCATATTGTACCCCAAATTTATAAATTCACATAATCAAGTACTTTATTAGATGTGTGGTTATAGGGTAGGAACTTCACCCACTTGTTATTACCTAAAATACATATGTCACAAAAGCACAACTTCTAAACTGTTGTATCATTTAACAACCCATGTTTACTTAGATAACTAAGTCCACTCTCAGTTAAATTTTTTAGTCGATGATGCTACAAATTGAAAGAATCTTTAACCATACTAGACCCACTTTTTACTACTACAACACCTCAAGAGCTAACACATGATTAGTCCTATAAGCTTTTATAATAGCCAAGAATCCTTGTA
This sequence comes from Limnanthes douglasii subsp. nivea, assembly GCA_036936605.1. Lineage (NCBI taxonomy): Eukaryota > Viridiplantae > Streptophyta > Magnoliopsida > Brassicales > Limnanthaceae > Limnanthes > Limnanthes douglasii. The sequence goes on from JAUPFV010000001.1 coordinate 302,480,700, forward strand.
AATTCCTAAGTCTGTCCTCTCCACCCTTTTGTAAACCCTTCATCATCTAATATCTCAATAAAAAGAAGATTATGTTCAACCTCATGTATATTCCTTAAATTATTAATTAATCTCTCAATATTTTTAGACAACCTAACTCGAACCATTCCAATCCTTTTGATATCGTACAATTTATCATTCCTACCAATGATCCTTCCACCATCAAGAATTCATAGGTCTTGAAACCATTGCGTATTAGAATTCATGTGAAATGATACACCCCAAACAGAACCCATTTATCCGTGTACCTGCAAGAATAAGAACTCATCAACCCATCAACGTACTCACAATCATTAGACGTCATTGTAACATCTCTGAGTTTAGTTTTTTTTATAGTTGTTATTCTTTTATTTCTCTATGCAGTTCGACTGATATGTCATTTCTTCTTTCATATATAACAAATTACGATTGAACCCGTCAAAATCTCTTTGGATTTCAACTCACATTTTCCTCTCACGTTACTTGAATCTATTTTTCCCGAACGATCACTCACACTTCTTTTGTTCCCTGTGGAGTCACCTTTTAAAATAATTTTATTTTGAAGATCTTTAGATTTAATGGTGCTCTTAACTTTAACCATCGTAAGGGATTCTTTCGCACAGAGCATAGAGCCTCCGAAATGTTCACACTCATTCGATAGAGAGCTCAAGGGGATGACTGCTTAATCATCTTCCTCCACCTTCACACTAACTAAATTCAAGTCATGTACGACTATGTTGTTATCATCTAGATGCCTTAGGAACTATGGGTTACTATCCATTGAGAGTGTGTAAAGCTCTTTTTGTAAAGACAATAACCTTGTGAAGTACTTCTGTATGTAAAATCGCGACTAGACGATTACATATCCCTAACATTGTCTAATCTTAAGATTCCTCTCGTAGCACTTCATCTCTAAAGGTCAATATGAGAGCACTATGAGCTTTAGACAATACCATGGAATCAACCTGCGTAGATTTATCATCGATAACAACCATCAATCGTTTATGTATTATGTAAGTCTTAACTTTAATTCTCGAGAGATTAAAATAAAGATCTATTTCTCCAACCTATATTATGTCGGTATTTTCTAGCTTAATCTTAAGGGAACGCATAGATGATAAGGAGTGTTGACACTCTCAAATAAACATAGATGATAAGACTATGATAAAAATGTAGTCTTCAACACTTCAGAATCCTATACATTCATCGATAAATAAATAAAAATAACAAAGATAATTTATTAGACTTAATAGAGGATAAGTATATAATTAGATTAATGAAACGTAATTTTCTATTTCAAATATTTAAACCTGAATATGAAAGTGAAGCTTATAATGCCCTAGAAACATCTAATCAACTTTGGAACCTCCCAAATTTCAACATTTTGATTTACCATATTGTTAATTGTGAAAAACAATAAATCCGAATAATAAGTGAAGCTTATTATTTATATAAGTGATATTAACTTCATGCTTATAAACTTAATAAGAAATCATTATTATAACAATCAATGGAGTTCAATTTCAAAACCTGAATAATAATCTTTAGTCTTAGAAAATTTCAAACAGTAGAATATAAGGTATGATATTCAATAATACTAGTGAAACTTGATTATTTGTTTTATTAAGCGTATTTTGAAGCTGCTCTAGCTTAACTAGCATAACAACATCAACTTTTCAATTCATCAAATGTTTTACCTTTAAAAATTCTGTTGATAGGTCCAATTAAAGATTCCTAATTTAAAATAAGAATCAATAAATATATAATTCATAAAATATAAAATTTGTACATATTCTCACTTCAATTTACGTATTACATTAGCATTATCTTAATTTTAGGAAAAATTAAACTATATATCATATTCTTGCAAGTTGGCTCGGTTGTAGAAACAATTACATATACATCAAAGGAGTAACATAAATAATGATAGTTCTTTACATCTATGATTTTGAACTTTTCCTTATTTGCTTCCTTTTTGCTAGTCATGACTGAAACATACAATATGGAGTTGAGCTCTTATGTCACATTTAACAACTCTAAAACATGTTAATATAAATTTGTTTCTAATCACATAACAAATTATTAAATAAACATCAATATATTTCATGGGTATATACTTACCTAGTTTAAAAGCATATCATATAAGAAGCTTTCGTGGAAACAACGATGAAAGTTTGACATACATATGGAACAGGTTATCAAACTCCGTCAATGAATAATGAAAAAACTTAATGTACATTTATTCATTACAACAAATCTTTTTCAATATGAAACCAGACAATCTGGCTACACAGTTTTAAAGACTAAAAATGCACAATTTGATAAAGAAAATAGAACAAAATTTTGCCTCACTTTAACAAGTTGAGATAGTTTCCATATATTTGAAACTAGAAAGCATCTAAACTCATAAAAACTCTTAGAAGTCTACAATCTTAAAACAAATACTAGACTACCCAAAATAGAATCACATACAACATTAAAAGAATTCTCAACTCCATAAGATTTTACATATTAAGCATTCCTAATACTAATCTTCAGCATGAAAATTAGCTTAGAGTTTTATAATTATTACATATAATTATTGCAAAATAAAATACACAATGTTATTAATTTTTTTTTTAATTTAAACAATAAAATTTGATTTGAGAATCCAATTAGTAAAGTTAGAGAGGACGAAAATGATCTAAGAACTGCTTTCTTGCAGGCCAATTCAATGAAGATCTTTCTTCATCTTATATAATCAACAACAATATAATCAAACTATGGTAAAATCAAAAAAGACATCTCATGCTTTTACTCAGCCCTTAGCAATCTCTAGCATCATGTCTTAACCAACAAAGTCTGCCACTCACCAGAATCAATAAAACAATGATCGTCCATCATGTCTTATCTACCAAGATACCTTATATAAAGAGTTTCATGTACTCAATCAAAGTAAAGAACCAAGAAATAGAGTTACTGAAATTTATTATCCAAATTATGTTCCTATACCTAGTCTCAAACATAGCCCAACATATGAACATCAAAAGCCATCAATATCTCATAGCCTTTTACAACCCCAACAATTTAAAAATCCAATTAAATCTTATGCTCCACAAGACCATCAATAAGGCTACACTCATGAACATGTGAAAACTGAGAGAAAAAACAACTTAAATTTACTTCAGGGAACATAATAAGAGAATCTTAGAAATCAAAGCAAAGACAAATCTTGTTATCAAGTACACAAAGGGGAAGACTTCAATGATAGAAATCCAAAATTCATTTGATCTCTAGGTTTCACTAGCCAAACCAGTTTGGAATTTTAGGACATCAAACACTTAATTATAGAGTTTGTCATTCATAAAGATATCAATAAATTATAGTGGAAGAATGTGTGGATCCAGTGCCAGTTTTCTATGAGATATCTTAAATGCACCTTTTTTTTAATCCCAAGAAAGAGTCATCCATTACCCTGGTGTGGGTCTCTCCCTAATCTTCCAACATTTATGTACAATATTGACACTACCAAGGTTCTTGCAAAGGGTATAGGAAGCCCTCTTTCTGTATGATACTCCAAAAAACCAGACAATGTATAACTGTTGTTAGGTCTGGATCGAATTTGACATATCCAAATCATTAATCAACAAATATGGGTATTTTTCGTACAACAAAAGGCTTCTAGCCAGGATATTCATTACCAAGAATTTCTTAGCTATTGTCATGGATGTTGTCACCTAGGTCACTAATAACAAGATTGTTGGAAATCTCAATCACTCAAAGTTGAATGACACTCTAACCCACCTAAAGATCTACATATAAAAACTAATATAACTAATACATTAAGCAGGATGATAACAGAAAATAAATCTTAAACTAAAGTAAAAACTTGTAAAAAATTCATCAATAAGTGAAAATTTCATTGTTTTAGGGTCTTGATCCCTTTACATATTACCTGCATAATACATTACTATATTATTTCTTAATAATTATGCTTGATCATGGGTCCATATTCTGTTCCCACTTCCTTGGCGCTCCTTTATTGGTGCTTTTATTGGTCTTGTTTCTCATAACAGTCACTCGTCCTTGGTCGAGGTATAGTTCTGCTTTCCCACGGATGACGTCTGGATCTTCTGCCGATGTCTTTCCCCTTATGATGTGGGACCGAGGGTACCTCGTCCCAATATCAATATACACTCCGGTTTCTGGTTATACTTTAGCAAGTATCATTTGACTACTGCTTCATAGTCAAAGGTAACTTTTCTTGGCCGATAGGTACAAGCCGGTGAAAGGGTTATGCCTTATCAAGACTCCCTCCTAGTCCTTGTAAAGAGTAGATAGGTTTAAGGGTTCCCCTTGTAAAAGGGGTATAGTATTCTCTAAGATGGGGTATCGGTTCATTCATTACTCGCACTATTTCCACGTGGCATGTATAATAATTTCCCTTTAATTATGTCGTCACACGTGTGATTATTACTGTGATTTTCTTGTTCCCACGTGCCCTAAATCGTGTGCCGATGTCTAAAAAGAATTGTGGCTCCTCCCATGTATTTCTTTATTCAAATGGTCATGACCCTTCAATTTCTTTTTGGCCTATAATTCGTAAATTGGCCCTTGCGAACCTATTTCATATATGTATTATGAATTACAGCAAAAACTTTCATTTCATTTTTTTGCTTTCTTTAAAACTGACATTGGAGAGTCTAACTATCGTTAGTGTTTTGTTCTTCATTTTTTCCCTTCTAATGGCTTATATTAGACTAAGGTAAATGTTGAATTGTTATGTGTCTTACATTGTTATTCTATCTTTCTTAATTAGTATTTTAGTCTTTATTAGTTTTCTCAACCCTCTTCCTAAAATCCCTATAATATTTCATTATGGGTTTATGTTCTTTTGACATCAACCTCTCTGTGTCCCCCCTCCCCTAGAAAAGCCTAGCAAAGCATCCTCGAAGAAGTCCAAAACTACCACAAACTCAATTCTGGGTTCTCCACCGGTAGTCACACTAGAAGACATAAACTTTATAAATATCTAGTCAAACGCATGGCGCACCTCTATAGACATTTAAACCCCGGCCGGTTTCATAGGTTTGAGTAGTTTATGATTTCCATGACTCTGTAATTACTAGACTTCCAGAACCTGGTGAACATCCCCATTACGTCAGGGAAGAGAAAACTTGTTTATACACTACGTTGTTTGAATGAGGGATTCGACTTCCCTTACCCAAGTTGACAAATGAATTTTTTAGGTATATTCGAATCTGGCCCACACAGTTAATGTCCAATATTGGCGTTTATTGGTTAGTGTTCTACTTAGCTCTAAATTATTAAATAAAAATATCAAGATAGCCAAGTTGTTATTTTGTATCGACGTATATAAATTATTAAGAACCCAGTACTACTACGTATCCACATGTAGTAAGATCGTTGCCTTTCTTGACTTTGATAAACATTGGAAGCATTCTTTTATTTTTGTTTTTGGGAATTGGGAGCATCATATTGTGAAACATAATCTTGAATTAGAATGCAGATGGATGACTACACATAAGTCTCGAGTTGCTTTGTTTTTTTAGCACAATTGTTTATGTTTATCTTCTTATTCTCTGATCTTTTAGTTTTTTTTATTTGAAAATACGGATTCGAGGAAGTACTATGAGCTTTAGAACAAACTATACGGTGATCACGAAGCAAGCTCGTTGGAAAGTCTTTCTGTTGACGCTTATAGACAGTGGGAGCTCGAGTACCCCTGCCTATTCACTACTTCAAAATTTATCATAACCAGACTGTGGCCATTGCTTGAGATACAAACGTCTCAAGATGGAGAAGTTACCCTTACTGCTACTGGAGCGCCTGCCACTAGTAAGGTCGTGAGATCCATATTGTTGAAAATAGTGTATGCCTATAAACCAATGTGTGTTGGACTAGATCTTCCCACATAAGAACTAAAGATTGGGAAGAAGGTGCTAATTCCGCCGCTGGAAAACAAAACCTTGTAGGGATGGTGACACGATTGAGCGGATGTATAAGAAGAATATGAAAGTTGTCTGTGTTGTTGCTACGAATTATGGTTCAGATACTACTCCATCGATTGTTTTATGCTATCGTATTTGAGAAAGATGGGCAAGAGTATGGCCTAAAGTATTCCATCTACAGGAGGGTTCTTGAGCAAGAAGAGGGTGGTAAGAAAAAATGGGACCCCTGCTAGCAAGCAAGAAGGTCCGGAACCAATCCCTCACTGAACTATATAGCTTAGCGACGCTAGTAAGTTCTACCCCTCTCTGTATTCATGAATATGCTATTTCTTCTAAAGTTTGAGTAGAGGATGGTCAGACAAGTACCATTAAAGAGCAGACCCATCCACTTGGCTCAACCAACTAGAATCGAGTTGTATCCCATACCCCCTTGCGAAAGAGTTAGATGCTGAACCATTGGCTTCGTATCTTGTGAATATCAGTAACCGTGAACCTAGTACAGTTGTAAACTCTATTGGCCCTCCAAGTCTATCTGTTTCCTTTACTCATGTTGTTATAAAACATTTATCGTTGCCTGAATTAAATATTCGACCCCTTACAGTTCGCATACCAAAGTATTTTATTCTCATGTTCCAACAACTGAAACATTATACTGAGATGACTCTATATAACAACGGGAGCATGTTAGATCTTTTACAGCGTCAACTGGAGTTATGGGTGGAGGTGCGTTTTCTATCCTTTTGTATGTTAAAGTGTTTTTACTTCATTTACATTTTCTTGATATAAAATTACCATAACTCACTAGCGTTAGCCTATCGACGAATGCACCCTACTGGAATAGTCATAGGCCAATGACATGGAGTAAATTGCACCACCTATAGTAGGTTCCATATTGAACCCCAAATTTTTAAATTCACATAATCAAGTACTTTATTGGATGTGTGGTTGATGGGTAGGAACTTCACCCACTTGCTATTACCTAAAATATATATTTCACAAAAGCACAACTTCTAAACTGTTCTATCATTTTAACAACCCATGTTTACTTAGATAACTGAGTTCATTCTCAGTTAAATTCCTTAGTCGATGATGCTACAACTTGAAAGAATCTTTAACCATATTAGACCCACTTCTTACTACTACAAAACCTCAAGAACTAACACACTATTAGTCCTATAAGCTTTCATAACCCAAATTGAACTCAAATTTTCCTCTCCCGTTACTTGAATCTATCTTTCCCGAACGACCACTCACACTGATTTTGTTCCCTCTAGAGTCACATTTTAAAATAATTTTCTTTTGAATATCTTTGGATTTCATGGTGCTCTTAACCTTAACCATCGTAAGGGATTCTTTCACACAGAGCATGGAGTCTACAAAATGTTCACACTCCTTTGATAAAGAGGTCAAGGGGATGACGCATTGATCATCTTCCTCCACCTTCAAACCAACTATATTCAAGTCATGTACGATTATGTTGTTATCATCTAGATGCCTTAGGAACTATGGGTTACTATCCATTGAGAGTGTGTAAAGTTCTTTCTGTAAACAGAATAACTTTTTGAAGTACTTCTTTATATAAATTCTCCACTAGACGATTACATATCCCTAATATTGTCTAATCTTCAGATTCCTCTCGTAGTACTTCATTTCCAAAGTTTAATATGAGAGACTATGAGCTTCAGACAAAACCATAGAATCAACCTGTGTAGATTTATCATCGATAACAACCGTCAATCGTTTGTGTATTATGTAAGTCTTAACCTTAATTCTCCAGAGATTAAAATCAAGATATGTCGGTATTTTCTAGCTGAATCTTAAAGGAACGCATCTTGCATGGTTTTCCAGTTTTCTAGGCGATATCTACTTCTCTATTCTACAAATTTAGGTCGATATACTCCTTTTACTATTGATCCATGCTCACTACACGCTTAAACAATTACACCGAGCAACAAGTAATAGAAAGCGTAATAAAACCAAATACAAAAAACAAAATTTGACGTGGTCGGATTGTGAATAAATCATACATCTATGGACAAAGAAAACTCTTTTATATATAATAAGGTTACATAAAGATTCTCAAAACACAAAAGGACTCAATCACTCATTGTAACAAAATATAACACGATTCACAAAACTTCATCTATAATGTTTATATGTCACCTCACTTATCTCTTAAAAGACTTAGTGCTATTTTAATCTCTCATGAAATATCTTCTCGCATAATTGTCTTTATAATTACAGCGCATTATATCACGGTCATATCACATATTTCATAGCAAAATCTTCTTCCATTTATAGGTTTAAAGAAAACCATAATTCTTTATCAGACTCTCCAGATTAAAGCTCATTAATCAACGGTTGAAATAGTTTGTACTTCATTAATACAAGAAAGCTTAATTAACACAGGTGACCTAGTAAATATAATAATTTTCTTTGGAAATGTGGTGTTACGGTCTAGTTTACTTCAGTTATCTTGCTTCGACTGACCTCCTTTGACCAACATGCTTCGAATAGTATTGCTTTCACTCAACAGATATTTCTTTCAATCGAATGATCACCAATCCATTTTACTTGCATAAGCCCTTAGGACCGTTAAACATCCTAAAACTAAGTTATGACTCGAGCACAAGAGAGTTTCAATAGTTCTTATCTATACAAGATATATCCAACATCTCTGTAGTCTTTCGATAATACCTTTATTAACGAGTTACTTCTAGCCTACACCTAACATAAATAATATAACAATGTCGTATATTAATCCATCTTGTGATAAATTTGTTTACTTGTGTATGCTTTTAAGTACTATAAATCTGTAATTGATTTCAATCTATTTGAATAGTTAAGAATGTTATACATTTAACCAACAAATCACCTTTTAAAACATTAATGGTGACTGGTGATGGTGAAAAATTGATGACCATTATGTATGAAGTTGCAACACAACCAAAAGCACAAATGCATTAATTACGGTATTAGATTTTAATGTTGTGGTAAATCAACTCCTAATATTTAAAATGTTTTTCCACATTATGTATGATGGCATTTGGGTAAAACCTTTGTAAAACAATGCATTTTCATATGAAACTACCATAAACTGATATTGAAAACTATTTATGTACAATTAGAAATTCGGTTAAACCAGTCTTATGCTATTTTGGTGTTATCTTTTCTTCTAATATGAGAGACAAAAAAAATTGGTGATATTCGTAGTAAAAAACAAAGACTAAAATATGTAATCATAATGATCAACTATTAAAATTTTATGATGTTATGATAAATATCGAAACAAATATATTTTACGGTTTCGACAAGCTCTTTCGAGGAGATCAACCGTTTTCAGAACACGGTAAATAAAAATTGTTCACAAACATAAGGACATCAAACATACTTTCTATTGCATGTGATTATCATTAAAATCGAATCTTCTAGTACAATTGTTCTAGGTTTTTTTTAATATTAGATTTTTAGTTTTACCTATGAGTGGGATTGCACACTCATGATTTAAAATCTTATTGATTTTTATTGAATTTGTTATACATGATGTAAAAAAAGATCACACTTTCAAATTAGTTAAATAAATCATGTGTAATAAGCCACTCATAAATCATCATAACTATTTTGAATCTTTATAATCATGTCATATATAATCATTATGGACAGATATCAAGAAAACACATACCATTCGAAATAAAAACGTTCATACAACCCCAAAAGGAGTAGCTAACTTGGTGCAGTAAAATATGTTTGTGATCAAAAGACATGAGTTCAAGTCCCTCTACAAATGTTTTTTTGCCTGAGTCTGTCGCCTTGTGTAGTTTATCTTCTGCCGTTGGTTTGTAGGCTATTGCGTCAGATCAAGGGTTTACCCTATGCGCACTCATTGAGTAGCAGCTGCAAGTTCCCTACTAAATACTAAATAAAAAAAGATACTATAAAATCGAGGATTGTCGTTGATATTAATATTTAGGAGTTTATTAATCAATTTTAATGAACCTGATATACATCTTTTACGACAAGCACTATAATTTGTAGTTAATTGTTCTTTAAACTATAACATATGACACTAATATAATTATTGAAAAATAAAATACATAATGTTAATATTTTTTTATTTAATTTAAACAATAAAATGTGATTAGACAATCCAATTAGTGAAATAGGACAGGAAGAAAAAGATCTAAGAACTCCTTTCTGACAGCCAATTCAATAAAGATCTTTCTTCATCTTATATAATCAACAACAATATAATCAAACTATGGTAAAATCGAAAAAGACATCTCATACTTATACTCAACCCTTAGCAATCTCTACCATCATGTCTTCACCAACAAGGTCTGCCACTCACCAAAATCAATAAAAGAATGAGCGTCCATCATGTCTTATCTACCAAGCTACCTCATATGAAGAGTTTAATGCACTCAATCAAAGCAATGAACCAGGATATAGTGTTATGAAATTTCTTATCCACATTATGTTCATACACTCAGTGTCAAATATAGCCCAACATATGAACATCAAGATACATCGATATCTCATAGCCTTTTACAACCCCAACAATTTAAAAATCCAATAAAATCTTATGCTCCACAAGACCATCAATTAAGGACTACACTCAGGAACATGTGAAAATTGAGGAACAAAACAACTCAAGTTTACTTAGGGAACATAATAAGAGAATCTTAAAAAGCAAAGCAAAGACAAATCTTATTAGCAAGTATACAAAGGGCAAGCCTTCAATAATAGCAATCCAAAATTCATTGGATCTCTAAGTTTCACTAGCCAAGCCAGTTTGACATTTGGGATATTAGACGCTTAATTATAGAGTTTGTGATTCATGAAGATATCAAGAAATTATAATGAAAGAATGTGTGGATCCTGTGCCAATTATCTATGCGATTTCTTAAATGAACCTTTTTTTAATCCTAAGAAAGAGTGATTCATTACCATGGTGTGGGTCAAGGTTCTTGCAAAGGCTATAGGAAGCCCTCTTTCTCTATCATACCCCAAAAAAAATCAGAAAATGTATAATTGTTGTTAGGTCTGCATCGAATTGGACATATCCAAATCATTAATCAACAAATATGGGTATGTTTTCGTACAACAAAAGGCTTCTAGCCAGGATATTCATTACCAAAAATTTCGTAGCTATTGTCATGGATGTTGTCACCTAGGTCACAAACAACAAGATTGTAGGAAATCTAAATCACTCAAAATTCAACAACACTCTAACCCAACTAAAGATCTAGATATTAAAACTAATACATCAAGCAGGATGATAATAGACAAAATAAATCCTAGACTAAAATAAACAATTGTCAAAAATTCTGATTATAACAATCAAGAAATCATTCAAGTGGAAGATAACAAGTGTGATCAAGATGATATCACTATCAATCAAGCCTCCACTCCACATGTCAGCACAATTCTATCTAACTATACAATGATGAAACACAACCCTTGACGATCTACTTTATTCACCGACACCAAATAAAATTGTTCAACCGCAACTAACTAAGAGATTAATATACCCTTACTTGTCATCAGAAAAGAAGAGATTGGTGAAACTCTTAACACCTTGTCAAATGCATCACCTAGTTCACCTACAGAAAGAAACAAGAGAAGAAGGTAAATCCTCTAAGAAAATGTTGAACAAGAACATTAAAAAAATCAAATACAAACAATCCAAAAATCTCTTCTCTATCAAAGCATTTTATCCAAAGGATCTGCCAGGCCTAAAAGTGGCTCTAGTTAATAACATTAACAATCTTTTACTAGAATGGCCAATATTGGGCTTATGTTTCGGTATAACTGAGCAATATGAATCTGATGTAGGACAAAATCTAAATCAGGCTCAATCTTGTTAACTAGGTCTTCGTAGACCCATTTCTTTTAGCTTTAATAAAATCTTCATTTTGAGTTTAAAAAAATAGAAAAAAGTTTATTTGACAATCATAAATATCTTAAAAATTCATTGGTTATAACTATCTTGTGTTAAAAGACCACGATCGGCGCAAATCACAACCTTCAACGGCGCCATCAATGCCAACGCCTTTTCTAAACGTAATCCATCTTTATACACTAAGACGCGGCCGACATGGCACAACCCATGAACTGAGCTTCACATTCGACCAACAAGAAGCTCCCGACAGACATTCATCCAGACACACAAGAACGCCTGGGAGAACCAAATAGAGACCTCCGTGAACGCCTGGGAGAACCAAATAGAGACCTCCGTGACATACGACATCACCGACTGCCACGACACTTAAATATCCTCCCATATATTCACCTAGAAGTTTTCATTTACCAAAGTAGCTTCCTTCCCGTTTTTCCACAGAGAGCTCTATAAGCATTTTAAAGAGTAAATGGTCATTCAATGCCCGCTCAATGTAAGCTTCTTCATACAAAGTTTTCATGTGGGCTAGAGATGGAGGGACCCGTGCTTGCCCATTTTCTAGGGAGCTATCAATTGCTCGAAAACAAGCCTGTGATAAATTATTCCTTACACGCTGATTCCTAAAGTTCTAGTTGAAGATTGAAGAGGACTTAGATCCAGTCACTTCTATGGCTTCAGAGATAGGTGACCGTAAAATTTCACCGGTGGTAATGGATTACCCGACAGCAGTATCTTTGATCCCATTGTTCTCTTGTCATTCTACTTGGCATGTTACCAAGCATGTTAAAATCGGTTAACAAACCATCAACATTTTCTCGATCAGGCCATAGTTCCGGCTTAGAGCTATAAGGGGTAATCAAAATTGTGGAAACTTGGGTTCCACATAGACTACTCAGCTGACTTACTTTTCTATTCAATCCTCCTTTTCTTTTGTTAAACGATGCTTTTCGCGCTGCATTGTTCTCGATGTAAGCGAGCTTGAGTTTCCTGCGAGCCATTGATAAAGCTGCTTATAACAACAACAAAGAAAACAAATATTTTAAAAACAGAATTGGAGAAAGTATTCTGTGTGTATTTGTTATGGTGAATTGGTTCCTTAAGGCTTTATATGGGGAAAATTATGACAATTTATTCTCTAATATTAACTATTAGTAAAATGTTTATAATAAGGGTTAGTAAATTCAAACCTGAGAATCTATTCAAGTTGATCAAATTATATATACATAATGAAACACGGTTTACGGAGGCAGTTGCAACTGCACATAATTTATAACGGAAACTAATAAAATATAACTCCATACATATAAATAAGATACGAGATTAAATTAATTATGCTAACATTTCTCCCTCTTAATCTCGTAACTTAGGCTTCAAGTTGAACACACCAGTTGCATCTCTTAAGAACTCGAATATGTCACGGGGCAATGGCTTGGTAAACAAATCTGCAATTTGTTCTTCTGTGTTGACATGCGCAATATCAAGGATTCCTTGTTTCAGGCAATCACGCAAAAAATGAATCTTGATATCTATGTGTTTACTTTTTCCATGGAAGAGTGGGTTCTTTGCTAAAGCAATTGCAGACTTGTTATCAACTCGCAGACTAACTTTTTCAACTTTAATTTCACATAACTCTTCCAGTAACCTGTTGAGCCACATTGGTTGGCAAGCTCCTGCAGAAGCAGCAACATATTCAGCTTCACATGACGACAGTGCTACAACCTTCTGTTTTTGTGAAGTCCAACTAATCGGATCACTGCCCAGAAAGAAAACAACCCCAGAGGTACTTTTTCGATCATCAATATCTCCAGCAAGATCACTATCAGCATACCTAATCAACTCTGTATTTTGTTGTTCTCTTTTAACATACTTCAAACCGAAATTGAGTGTACCCTTTATATATCGAAGAATTTGTTTAACAGCACTCATATGTTTTATAGAGGGTTTTTCCATGAAACGGCTAGCCACGCCGACATCAAATGATATATCAGGTCTAGTATGGACTAAGTACCTCAAACTCCCAATGACACTGCGATACATTATTGCATCAACGGATGGATTTCCATCAGTCTTGCTTAGCTTTAGCCTTGAATCCACTCGTACACGACATGGATTACAACTCAGCATTCCCATTTTCTCCAAAATCTTTTCTGCATAACTTGTTTGGCTCAAAGTTATATGATCAGACCTTTGTTTAACCTCAATTCCCACATAAAAACTTAATAAACCCAAATCTGTCATGTCAAACATTTCTTTCATCTTTGCTTTGAAACTTCTCAGGTTCGCCAAATTTGAGCCGGTTATTACTAAATCATCCACATAAACACCAACATACTGCATATCACCTCCATTTCTTCTTTTGTAAACTGCATGTTCGAGACTACATTTTTCGTAACCCAAATTCTTTAAACAAAAGTCTAGTTTTTCATTCCAAGCTCTTGAGCCTGTTTCAAACCATATAATGCTTTCTTCAATTTCAGAACTTCATCTTCTCTTCCTTTCTCAGCAAAACCTGGTGGTTGCTTAACATAAACCAATTCCTTTAGATCCCTATTCAAGAACGCTGATTTCACGTCCATATGGTGTACTTGCCACCCTTCATGGGCTACTAGAGCCATAAGCAATCTAATAGTTTCTAATCAAGAAACTGGAGCAAAAACCTCGTCATAATCAATTCCATGTTCTTGAATGTAGCCTTTGACAACGAGTCTTGCCTTATATTTAATAATTTCACCTTCTGGATTCTTTTTCAACTTATAAACCCATTTCAAACCTATTGCTTTGTGTTCTGGTGGTAATTTTCTAAGCTCTCATGTTCTATTTTTCTTAATCGCCTCAAGCTCCTCCACCATTTCTAGCCTCCAATTTTCATTGTTGAATGCTTCTTCTTGCGTCGTTGGTTCTTCAATAGACAGAAGGCTCATATCTGAATCTAACACAATTTCTTTAGTTTCATCATATAACTCTTGTAAACATCGAATTTTTTTTGGTGGAGTTTCATCGTCCTCGTTGCTAGGTTCCTCATCTGATCTTGTATCATCCCAATTTAATACACTTTGAGAATAAATTGATGGTGATTCAAAATTCATAGATTCTACTTCTCCAGTTGAATATCTAATGGAAATGGAGTTACTGGGTTTAAGTTCCATGGATTCTACAGCGTTAGACCAGTTCCATTTCTCAGACTCTCGAAATATCACATCTCGACTCACTATTATTTTCATTGTTTTTGGATTCACAAATCTGTAGGCTTTTGAACCAGGTTCATAACTAAGAAAAACAACTTTGTTGCTTCGATCATCAAGATTTTTCACATCATATTTCAGATTTTTAACATAAGCTATACATCCAAAAAATCGAAAATGACTTACACTTGGAGTTTTTCCGAAGTAGACTTCATATGGTGCACTTCCACTTATAGCTCTTGTGGGACAACGATTTAGAAGATAGGTTGCTGTAACTGCAGTTTCTGCCCAAAATTCATAGGGTATTTGTTTATCCTTCAGTAAACATCTCATCATCTCGACAATGGTTTGATTTCTTCTTTCCACCACACCATTTTGTTGTGGTGAATATGGTGCTGTCATTTGCCTTTGAATTCCATGAATCTAACAAAATAATTTGAACTCTTGAGACTGAAATTCTCCGCGTCTGTCTGTCCTTAACATTTTTATTTTCTTTCCCAATTATGTCTCGACCTCTGCTTTGAACTTCTTAAATCCAGCAATTGCTTCATCTTTTGATTTCAGTGGTTTTAGCCACATGTACCTACTAAAATCATCAACAAACAAAATAAAATACCTATTCCCTCCTTTGGTAATTGGTGAAATAGGACCACATATATCTGCATGGATCAGATCTAACAATGAACTTCCTCGATAGTGACTTTGTGTTGGAAAACTTCCTCTGTGTTGTTTCCCAAGAACACATACATCACAATTCTAACCATCTTGTTTAAACTCAGGTTATCCATGTGCTACTTTATCTCGTTCAAGTTTTTGCAAGGCTTGAAAGTGCAGATGCCCATAGCGAGCATGCCACAAGCGAGAGTTTTCATATTCGGTAGATAGGAGACATTGTGAAATTGCTTGACTCATTTTCATTGCATAGAGTCTATTTTCTGCTCGAGGTATTTTGGCCACCAGATTATAATCTGCATCAAAAACACTTAGAAATCCACCTTCAACAACAACCTTGCCTCATGACTGATCTACTTGTCCCAAAGTAATGATATTAGATTTTAATCCTGGTACATAATAGACGTTCTTCATGCGCAAGTTTTTCCCGATTTTGCTTCGGAAGTTTGCAGTTCCTCTTCCACAAATATTGATCATAGAGCCATCGCCAAACTTTATGGAACTACTCATTGATTTGTCTAAGTCTGTCAATAGGTTTCGGTCCCCGGTCATATGATTTGAAGCGCATGTGTCGTGGTACCACATTGATTCATCAACACTCCCGTTCGTTGCCATTGTTTCAGATTTATCTTTGGCCGGCATCAATTTTTTCTCTCTAGAAAAAACACAATTGGTCTCCATGACTAGCAATGTATCTTTATCTTCTACTTCTTCTGTTAGATTCATTGTTTCATCTTTCTTCGGTTTGCAATCCGTAGCATAATGCCCAAAATTATGACATGCATAACATTGTACCTTTGTGATATTAAAGTTCGAATTTCTCTGGATATGTCCTTCTCCATCAACAAATTTTGATATTCCTTAGGAAAAGCTTCTTCTCCCATAGCCAAAGCCACCTCTGCCTCTTCCTCGACCGTGACCTCGGGTCCCTCCAGAATATGTCGAGTTGAATCGTGACTCCCATTCTGCTTTTGTTAACAACATCTTTTCATCATGCTCTTCTTTTTCATCACCTTTAAGATGTTCTTCATGGGCTCTTAGTGCCCCAATAACATCTTCAAAAGATTTGTTTTTGGTATCTCCAAATTGTTCAATTGACGCTGCAATTTGGGTAAACTTTGACGAAACAGATCTTAACAATTTCTTGTTCACATATTCTGGCTTAATCGCAACACCAAGGGCCTTCATTTGGTTAATCATTGTTGCCATTTTTCTCGTAATCCACTACTGTCTCATTATTTTTCTTTTTCATACCTTCAAATTCCCATCTGAAAGCTTGCGCTCGCACCTCTTTGACCTCATATGCTCCTTCATTCATTTTGCGAAGAGACTCCCACGCTTCTCGTGCTGTCTCAATGTCACCCAATTCCATCAATTGGCCTTCAGTCAATCCTTGAGAGAGAATTCCATACGCGATTTGATCTTGATGGAGATCAAATGGTTTGTCGGACAACACAGCATCCCAAACTCCATGAGCTCTCATGCATATCTTCATCTTTAATGCCCATCCTTGATAGTTTGTATCAGTGAGAATTGGATACGTAAGTGATAGGTTTCCTTCCTTCTGTGAGACACTCTTCTTTCAGATTCTGTTGATTCAACGCTACCATCGCTTCTCACCACACTCGCACAACTATCGTTTTTCGACATTGGCTCTGATACCAAATGAAGAAAATAAAATTAAGAGAATTTGTTTTCCTGAAATTCTAAATCTATTCAAGTTGATCAAATTACATATACATAACGGAAACACGGTTTACGGAGGCAGTTGCAACTGCACATAATTTATAACGGAAACTAGTAAAATATAACTGCATACATATAAATAAAATACGAGATTAAATTAATTATGCTAACATACTCTGGACAAATTTCTTTTTGTTTACGTGAGGCAATTTATTTCTTCAAATATATATATTTTCAACCTATTTAGAATTTTGAGCAGATTTTCAATATATCTATTGTAATCATATATATATATATATATATAATATTTTCAATTTCATTTCATTTTTATTATTTTAAATTATTAATTTTTTATAGTTTTGGAAAAAAACCTAAAATAAGAGTCTTCATTTAAAAAATATTACTTATTAAATGAATCCTAACCCATTTTTTTATAGCAACCCTATCAACACCTCCTATTAACTCATTTAACTAAAACAAACCTCCTAATAAGTTATTACTCACTAATTCAAGGGTTTAATACCATTTCAATTCAGCACCATAGTATTATCCATTTACTATCCATAGTTTCATGTATTTATGGCAAAATTTATTTCACTATACTATTTACCATTTACCATTTAAGACCCACTAATACCTTAAATGCCCTTAGGTAATTGTATAAAAGTCTATCTATGTTCCAACTCAATTTTTTTCTCTTTTCTTTCTCTCTCTTTTACGTGAGGTTAAAATATCCTAACAATAATAGGTTAGATTTTCCTTGTTTTCGTATGATTTTCATTGTGTTTTTATTTGATTTTGATGTTTGATTTTGGATTTTGGTTGTTTAGTTAACTCGATTTTTTGATTTTTATTATTATTATTTTGAAATAGGTTATTAAACTTCTTTTTTCTTTGTGTTTTTTGGGAATCATCATATTTCTTTGATTTTGTTGTTGAATTATTGTATTGTAGTAATTTTTTGATCGTTTTTTGTGTATTTTTTGTGTTTGTGGAAAATCTGGTTCGAGAAACCAGTTCAAGCTTCAACGAAGAAGACAAATTTTTAAGATACGAAACATGTCTATTCACTCTATTGCGAGATGCGAAACATGTTTATCGTCGGTATTGGTAGATGTGAAACATGAATATTTTATATAAGATGTTAGATGCTAGATGCGAAACCAGACATATAATAGATGCGAAACCAAGTAAGGTAATGAGAAACAAGTGTAAAATATAATTTTCTTTAAATCCAATTCAAAACATATCATGAATGAATATAGTTTTGTTCCTCTTAAAAAACCAATGATATTTCCGCATTTTTTTTGTCCCAATTATCGTTCAAAACTTACGAACTTTTTAAAATATTAATTTTATACTATAAACAAAGAAGACGGATGAAGGTTTAACCATTTAGTATAATCCTTTTGGAGATTGTTTCCTTAAATGTGCAAAACGAAGAAAATAATGACAGAGGTCAGGTAGGTGGAACCTGGCTCGAGAGTTAGTGACTCTCCGAGACATCTAATTTCAGTTGAGCTTTTCTTATTATCCTTTGTTGCAAAATTTAATGAGATTAGAAGATACTCCTTCAATATCAATAAATACTATGAGAAATCAAGAAATCAAGCTTGCAGAAGAACCCAAAAATAGTTGGAGTTTCACAAACTACGTACGAGGTACTAAATCTACCCATTTAATATAAAATACTTTTCCGTCTTGCTTCTTTTAATTTATTTTTTATTTTTTTACGGAGTTTATTGGTTCAACATATACTGTTTGTGTATTGTGTGATTCTATCGGCAGAAAATTCAATTTTCTAAAGAAACTCATAGTGTTGAAGCTTCATAATTTGCTCAAGATGTGATGGATCTAATAATTTAGTATAATTCATTTTCATATTGTTTTTTTAAATATGCAAAACAAAGTTATTAGCGGTAGAGATCACGGTAAAATCTACCTCGACAGTTCGTGACATGTATTTTCATTTGAGCTTCTTTTATTATCATCACCCAGGGATCAAAATCTATTCCTTAGGTATGATGAATCCTTAGGTATGATGAAATACTATAGAGAGAAATCAAATTTTCAGAGGGACCAAAAATAGTTGTAGCTTCGCCAATTGCAAACGAAGTACTAGATCTGTCCATTTAGTATAAAATGCATTTCCAGTTAGCTTGCCTAGATTATTTTTTATTTTCTAGTAGATTTTGTTGACTAAGAAATTTCATTGGAAAAAAACCAATCTTCCACGAGAACCCATAAAAAATTAAAGTTTTGCGGTCTACTAGAGAAGTACTAATTCTACCAATTAGAATACTATTAGAAATTCTCTAAAAAACCAATCAAGGTGTCATAAGGACGGAGACATACTCAAGCATCACAACAATATGAAACATGTAATCATTAAAACGTTTTTTATTTGAACCGAAATCATAAATGAAAAATATCGTAAAAAAATGTATATAAAATTTAAATTTATATAAAATCAAATATCGCATTCTTTAATATATACTAAAACTAAATTAATATGAATTTGAATCAGGACAGATAGCATTTATAGTCTAAAATAATCGTGTCATCTTTTATTTTTGGACGACCATCTAACAAGTAATATATTGAATTTTTAGGATGAAGGGATCAACGGAAAAAACTCTATTTATTTCCTTAAATTGTATTTGAATGCTCATAGTTTGGTAGAAAAATAAATGTTTCCTGCTCTCGTTAAAATTATTACAAGTAATCAGTAACTCGGGTTATGTTGAGTATAGTGGCGGTAGATGGGTCTACATCTGCCATAAATAAATGGAGACACTTCAGAATTTGTCTACGCAGAACTCACATGTTTAACTTGCTAACACTAGACAAGTTACCTGCTAGATACATTTACCCGTTTACATGTATAAACAATTATCTTCCCGACACGCTACCTACCAGACACCTGTCCGACACATTTACTTGTTTACATGCTTAAGCAGTTACATGCGAGACACACTAAATTAAAAAACATAATTTATAAGCTTATTATTATAAAAGTATTTATTTTATCTTTAAATATGATTATGATTTTATTGTTACATTATTATTATTATTATAATTTGGAACTAAATATTATTATTTTTGTTATTATTTTAGTAATTATAATCCTATTTTATAATTACAAGCTATATTATTTTAATTTTTTTTATTATATTTTGATTATTATTAATATATGATTATAAATATAATAAGTGTTGTAATTATTTTATAAATCAAAATCATACCTTAAGTTATATTTAAAAATTATTATTATAATTTATATGATTATATGTTTATTATTACAATTTGGTTACTAGTATCATGATTTGGTTATTAATATTTTAAGTGTTGTAATTGTTTTATAAACCAAAATTTTAAATATTACAATACGGTTATAATGTTATTATTATATTTTCAATATTATTATTATATTTTGATTATAAATATTACAAGTGTTGATATTATATTATAAACCAAAATCATATCTTATCATGTCAAAATATTACAAGTTTTATGGTTATAACTTTCTTATTACATTTTGAATATTATTATTATGACTTAATTATAAATAGTAATAGTGTTGTTAATATTTTTTAAACCAAAATCATACCTTATCATGGTAAAACATTACAAGTTACATGGTTCTCTTTTTATTATTACAATATGTTTTCTTACGATACCTCGACCCAAAACTGGTACTTCCACCACCACTTTCGTAGGAGGAGAATATTTCAATGTGAGAGGAGTCTCTCGGAAAATCATTCATCGTACTGAAATCTACGTTAGCGGGTGGGTGAACACTAGTATTTCTACGTTTTGGAGCCATTTTAAAACTTAAAACAAGATTTTTTTTAAATATGCAATCAAATAATAATCGAAACTAATATCGCAATTAATAAAACTAAATTTAGACTAATACTAATTTATATCACAAATGAAAATAACTTATCAAGTTTTTCTTTAAAAAAAAATAAACAAATAACAACTAATCTAGACAACTAGAACAAGCAAATAACTTGATAAATTATACGAAACGATTAATTCAGCTATTGTAATGTTACCACAATGTTATTTGAGTGTTTTTATCAAAGAAAAATAATAAGCAAGAAAAATATAGAAGCTATTCTTAAAGTAGAACTAGAGTTTCAAAAATAAGTAACTAATGCTTTCGTAGAATTGGTAGAAGAAGTAGAGATATTTAGAGTAGTATTAAGATATGGTGATTTTGGGATTGGGTTTCTACCTTATTTATACCGAATATTAACAAAATAGACTATATTCGGATATCTGGATCCAAAAACCGGATATCCGGAAGTTCAAATCCAGATATCCGATTTGGGCAGTATATCTTTCTCTGTTATTAAGTGAAATAACATAACTTGCCTAACAATGTTCGTTAGCATTGTTGGCTAGCGCGTTGGTCTCGTTGTTAAGACACCTCAGATCAAAGATTTGAGCCTTGTAATAAACTATACATTGTTTTGTGCATTCTTTTTTAGAATAAAAAGAAAAATAACTACATTTAAACAGAATAAATATATATATATATATATATATATATATATATATATATAATTTACCGTATCTTGTTCACCAATATACATATTTTAATTATATAATTTCGATTTAGTTAAGACATACAAATTATTTTTTGCTAATTATATAAATATTTTAAATAATTTAATATTTAATATAAATACAATATAACAAATATTATAATTATTTTGTTCATATTATACGTATCTCAATTATTAGAATTAGTTTAATAATATTTTAATATACTTGATAAACATGATTTTAAATGGGTCGCCTCATGGGTAATTTGCGTTGGTTTATCTGCCTAACCTCCTAAGTCATGCCACCTGCCAGACACATTTACCTGTTCACACACAACATAAACCAGTTACATGTCGTACACATACACATTTAAAACGGTTAAATAAGTAATCCGTTACCTATCAAACACGTACACTAATTCGTGGTTCGGGTCGGTAGATCCGTTTGCTTCACTTGAGTATATTTTAGTTATGTTATCGAATATCAAGTGATCTAAATATCCATTAATTGTATTAATGAGTAATTATTTATTATATCTCTCATTTCAATTTAATAACACTAATGGGCTAAACCATCCAAACTATAGGTTTGGTACAATTCTCTCAAAATATTTATTTGGTGTTTTCCGTCGTTGTAAAATAAAGATAATGTAAAAAAATACATAAATTGTGAACAGCAAGTTTATTTTTAAGAATCGTATTTTTTTAAACAGTTACTTTTTTGAAAAATATTAAAGGTTATATAAAAATATTATTTTTTATTTGAAAAATTAAACTAGTCCATATATAAATTTAATATTTTTATCTAAAAATTTAATATCTTTTAAAAAATTACCAATTTCAAAAGATATAATTCTAAAAGATAAACTTTTTATTCGCAATTATTGCTTTTCTTGCATGATTATTATTTTATAAAAGTAAAAAATATTAAACTAAATATTTTGGGAGAATCGTACGAAACCATCTATATTTTGGATTGTTTGGTCGATTACTTTATTATGAACTAAAATGAAAACTATTATACGTCTAATAACTATAAATATTTGAAATGAATAGGTGATGACTCCGTACCCTAACAAAAATATATTTAACTCAAAATGAGTAATAAGGTACAATGTTTTTGGAGAGAAGATGGAACATTAATTTCGTTGCTTATCTATGCACATAAGATTTAAGGAAATAAGAGACTTTTTTTCCCATGATCGTTTCATCCTAGATGATAAATAATAAGTATATCTATGTAGAAGGATTTAGGTCATGCATTTAAGAATGCGATTGGCATACTTAGTTGTTAAGGCTATTTTACTATGTACAAGGATTTAGGTCATGCATTTAAGAATGCGCAAGTCAATGAAAATATCTCACTATATGAATTCGGAAAGGACTCAAAATCACCTCCTCTCACTGTGATTGTTACCATTACAAGATATATGAAACCTGTGTAAATAATGTTACGATTGATACTAGCAAACAAAACATTTATAATCTTCATATTAAGATAATTATCATTAAAATAGCTATTAAAACCAATACAATTAATAAGGGGATGAAATATTTGCAAGAATAAGAAAAATCGGATAACTAATGGAGTTGATTTGGTTTAATAAAATATTATGAAAAAACCCAACAAATATGTAATCTTGAGGGTGCTTTGTGTAATAATAAATAATCGGATTAGGATTAATAATGCAATGGGTTGTAAAATGTCGGTAATTGTGTAAATTATGGATTCACTACTTGTACTATATAAAACATTACCCATTTTGGGAATGGATCAAACATTATCTTATTATTCTATTTCTTTCTTTCTCTATATACTTATTTTGTTTATGTCTCTAAAATATAAATTTATGGACATAAGCAATATAACCCCTCTAAGAAATCTTTGGAACTATCAATGACGTCGCGTGTGGGAAATAGATTGGTACTCGGAATCGTTTTTAGTGTTATTTTCAAAAGATATAAGAGTAATGGATAAAACAATATTATGAGAGCTAGAGTCTAGCACGAAGAATGACGTAATAAAAAATTCATTTGGAGATCTCCCGATCGAGGAACAAATAGTGAGAAAGAAACGATAATGACCAACATGGTGAGAAGCTCTTAGAGAAATCTGCCTTCGTAGCTAGGAGGAAAGAACTTTTGAAAGATATTAAAAGATTGAATATTATTAAAGAAAGCGATATTGAGTTCACATAGGATCAAATTGGAGGTCCTAAGAGAGCATATAACTGAAAAAAGATCAAGTGGAAGATGCTCACCGGACCGATGACAGGTATTAAAGACAAAGTCGTTATTTTTTTAAGAGAATAGTGAAATATAGACGTCGTTATGAGTCAAATGAGTCTAGTGGTCATTCTTACTATAATTTGGATGAATGTTCCACTATGGAAAAGGAAAATCGACGTCGAAAAACTTACAAAAAACCATATTCGAGTTTGTGAGAGATGGTCATTAACATCGTATCGAGTTAGGAGTTCAAGTAAAAAAAATGAACAAAAGAAAAAAGGCTTGAGTTTGAGGAGAAAGATAGGGCTGTGAATGTTACTAAAAGAGAGCAAGCAATGCCTCAAGTACCGATCCTTTCGGGAAGTCTTAATTTTAAGTATCGTGTAAGTAATCAATTCACATACCCATCAGGGGAAGGTTTGTGCACTGCATTAATGAAGGTCATGGGGGAAATATGTATAAAGTGGGTCACAATTACAGTTCATCTCCCCTCTCCCCATAAATTATTTCAGGACATCTGCCTAAGTGGTTTGATATTTCAAAGCTGGAAAAGTTTGATGAAATGTGAAATCCAGACAACCATATTAAGGAATTTAAAAAAAATATGATCAAGTATGACAAATTTCAATATAGAGCATTCTCCCAAAATTTCAAGAACGCGGCTTCAAAGTGGTACAATCCCTTGCCATAGACTTGTATTAAAATTTTGATATATTATGAAATATCTTTTGTCAGTACTTCATGGGAAGCAAAAACTTCCGCCCAAATGGTAATATGATTATTTACTGTACAGAGAAAGTGGGAGAGAGCTTCAAACATTATACAAATTATTTTATCAAGGCTAAAACTGACATGGAAAGTTGTGAAGATACAACGACATTAACAACTCTCCGAATGAGAATTCGGTATGGTATAATGAAACATAACGCTGTAGAAAGACAAGCCATGATATTTGGGGAATTGTTGAATCAAGTAAAGGAAAGAAATTTGGTGGCGAAAACAGAATTGTCAGAAATGGACTATATGGACTATATGGAAAGTTTGAGCAAAATCAATTCCCTTAGACTATGATGGTAGCACATAAAAATTCACATCCAACAATTATTATCCAACCTCATGCAACAACTCAAACGCCAACCCAAGTACCTCCAAACTCGGAGGTGAACACACAAGTTGTGAACACACATTAATATGTCCGACCTATTTCGAACAAATGGATCCAACCAACACATTTCACCGAGCTTACAAAGTGTGTAGAAATATTTTTTGATAGAGCACGTCCACACACACAGTTCCGTAACCCACTTCCAATACATACTCGGAAGGAAAGTATTATGTGGCATTGAAGAAAGAAATACAAGATTTAATTGAGAATAGGAAGCTAACAAAAATTTTCCAGAAACATTCTCATACCACACCAAAGCAAGAAAACACTTTGATGATCTTAGAACCTATAGATACATTTTGATGTTTCTACGTAATATTTAGACCGAAAGTCGGGTAGGAACAACTTCTTGGTGGTGGAGGAATCAATTGTAAGAGGAAAAATTAGTGAACTATGTTCTTTCTTTAAATCACTAACAATTTTTGGAGGGGCTACCGTTGCAGGGACATTCAATTATTTTCGAAAGAGGCACATCATCAGCCTAGCAACTCAATTAGATACATGTGTTTCGCCACACTTGAATATAAATCCGTCTCCAATACTTTGTTTTGAATATGATAATATAAGGGATGTAGTTTGTCAAGATGAACATGCGGTGGTTATTGTAGCAGAAAACATATGGGATGAAATATGCTTGATTGATACTGGGAATTATGCTAATATGATGTTGAAGATAACTTATGACAATATAGTGAACCCTCCATCAATTCTTAGGTTAGACCGGAAAATTGCAGGGCTTAGTGAGTTAACAACTGAAGTTGTTAGCGAATTTGAGGGAAGATTAGACCTAGGTCGGAGACCATTTAATAAGGCAGTGACAAATTTATTTATCGTGATAGATGCTCCAATGTCTTACAATAACATATTTGGAAGGTATTGGCTATCTAGAATGCATGCAGTTTCATTAACCGTTCACCAATGTTTGAAATATATTGTGAAAATATTATCGACCGACTTTGGCCACAAAAACAAATAAAGGAGGATGAATCGAAGAAGGAGTACCAATTAATGGCGTCTCTTATGGGTTACAATATCATGGATGATCCGAGAGAGACCCTTACATTTATGATCCCAAAATAAATTTTTGAGGACATGTTTTTTCGAAGGGAAAGAGTTTTAAAATCGGTACAAAGTTATCTCCACAGATGAGGGAGAGGTTAATTCTGTTATTGTTAACAAAATTACATGTGTTTGCATGATATACTAAATACATAACAAGGGTTCCCACCAAAATCATTTTCCACAAGCTAGTATTCTAAAGTAGTTTGCGTCCAACCATACATAAACAACTATTTTTTTTATCAATAAAAATTTAAATCCATCATGATAGAGGTAGAATTTTTATCTAAGTTTGGGTGCATACGAGAATCATAATATCTTTTGTGGACTGTCAATCCAGTTGTGGTGAAAAATAAAAATGGTAAGTGGTTGACGTTTGTAAATTTAACTAACCTAAATAGAGCATGTCAACAAGATCCTTTCTCTGTTCCCCGGATTGATCAGTTAGTGGTTTCTAGCTCCAGAAACTGATTACTTTCATTCATAGATGTGTATGCTGGGTATTATAAAATCAGAATAGATCTAAAAACCACGTCGTTCATCACTAGAATAGGTTTACATTGTTATAAGGTTATAACTTTTAGGTTGAAAAATGCTAAAGAAACTTACCAATGCTTAGGAAAGAAATCATTTGAGACTTAGATAGGGTGTATCAATGATATATTAGTGAAAAACACAAGGAATGAGGAATACTTTGTAGATCGAGAGGAAATTTTTGCCAACTAATTAAACATAAATTTGAAATTAAATCCAGAAAAATGCACATTCGGAGTACGATCCGGATAATTTATTTGGTACATAGTAGTAAGCATGGAATAGAAGTTGATCCTTTGAATTTAAATTCGTTGAACACTATGACACCACCTCGAATGATCAAATAAGTATAGATTTTGGCAGGGATATTGATACCTTTGAATAGATTTATATCTCGGTCATCGAACAAATGTCTCCTTTTTTTCCAAGTGTTGCGGAAAGATTTTTTTAAACTAGACCCAACAGTGTTCCGAAGCGTTTCATCGAATTAAACATTTTCTATATTAGCTATAAATTTAGAAAAAGCCAAATCGGAGGGAAATATTTGTATGTTTATGTAGCAGTGTCAAATTATGTTGTTAGTGGTGTATTGATTCGAGAGTAAGATAATTGTCTAAGACCAGTGTACTGTGTCAATAAAAGTCTTTTCGATTCGGAGAAACGATACCTGAAATTAGAAACCTTAGCCCTCCTATTGATAACTATTTCTAGGAAAATGAGGCATTATTTTCAGGCTTATTATGTCATTGTAAGAACTTATTTTCCATTGAAAAGTATGCTACAAAGGCCTAATGTATGAGGCACAATAACCAAATGGTCAGTTGAATTGGGATAATTTGACATTATTTTTTAGCCTTGGACTACAATCAAACCGTAAGCCTTAGCAGATTGGATTGCAACCTATCAAGTTATGCGCTTAAAATTTAAAGGATGAAATAATGAGGGAGAGTATGAAGTTGCTTTTCATGTTTAAGACTTGCTCAGATATCTGGGGTTATAAACGTTAGACTGATAAGCGACTAGGAACTTCTTCTAAATCACGCTTCTGGTCAGTCCGAGGCTAGAAAATATAATTTAGTGAAGTATTTAAGGGCGTTAATGGATTTAACATTAGTCTTTGCATGCGTCATATACAAACATGTTCATATGGAAAAAAATTATTGGGTTGATTGTATGGATATTGCTTCATATTCCAATGAGCACCTTTGAATTATCACGCAAGAAAATCCTGCGATACCAAACCGGTCCGACCTAGTAGAAGGTTCAATTGAGGCTTTTAATTTCTACAGGTACATAAAAATATTGGAGGAATTGAATCAAATAATTTATCGTAAATGATGTTTTTTCCATTGATAAAGTAATGGCTAAAAAAATATGGTTTAAGCCATATAGCTACTTAAACCTCGAATATATCTTATGGAAAAACTCTTCTAATAGGGAATTGCTTCGATTCCTTAGAGAAAATAAATCACAAATGATATTTGCATAATTATATTATGGGGAAGGATCCGCACATTGTGGGTATAAACCTCTGATACGGAGAGTGGTTTTGACAGGTTATCATTGGCCAACGATTGCTTTAGACGCCAAGGAATTGGTTAAAAGGTGTGATATTTGTCAATGATTTAATAAAACAATTCACGCACCAGTAGTACCTGTTGAGTCCATATCAAAGTCATTACCTTTTGACCAACAGGTTATTGATTTGGTTGGACCTTTTCCTATGGATATGGGCGACGACAGACGATAATTGACACAGTACACCAGTTCTTTAAATGGGTGGAAGCTGAACCATTGGCAGGAAAAAAAGGTAAAGAAGTAATCAGGTTTATTGTTTCTAATATTTGTTGTCGTTTCGGTGTTTTGAGGAGAATGACAATGGTCACAGTTCGACAATAAAGAGATGAAGGAATATTTCTCAACACCTTTCCGTCCACAAGAAAACGGTCAAGTCAAGGTCACTAATCGGAATGTTCTTGATGGGTTGAGAAAAAAATTAAAAAAAAGCCTATAAAATAGCCAGATTATTTGCATAAAGTTTTATAGGCATACATAACTACCCCTCAAATATAAACTAAGGAATATTCATTCTCGTTAGTTTATGGGATGGATGTCATTGTGGCACCTGAAACGATTTTTACCTCATATCAAATTAATGAGTATTTCGAAGAGGACAAAGACAAAGGAAAGCCTACAAAGTTAGGTTTAATTAAAGAGAAAAAGAGAAGAGCACAATTGAATTCTATGCACGACCAAACTTTGATGAGAAGTCGATACGCCTCCAAAGTTAGACGGCGAGAATTCAATATATGAGACAAATTTCTGAGGAAAGTATTCATGCATACGAAATAAAAATGACTCAGCAAGTTAAGACCTAATTGGGCAGGCCCGTACATAGTAACTGAGGAGTTGTAGTTGGGGAGATATCGACTTAGAAATAAAGAAGGGAGAAATCTTCATCATCAACGAAACATTGAGCATCTTAAATCGTACTTGCAATTAATTTAAAATTTTATATATATATTATTTGATAATTTTTGTAAAGATAGGTGTTATAATGTTTCCTAACATGGTGGTACGTAAATTTTTTAACAAGGTTCCTTCATAGCCGACTTTATATAATATTTCTTTTCTATCTTAAAAAAAGTTTGCACAATTATTATCTTTTGGACTGGATGTGTCTTCCAATGAGTGTTGGTTAATAATTTTTATTTTCTTGACCGAAATGGTCTTCTATTGAATGTTGGTCAATAATTTTTAAGGATCTTCTAATGAATATTGGTCACTAATTCTTATCTTTTGGACCAGAAGAGTATTACAACGAATGATGGTCAACAATTTTTCACTTTTAGACCAGAAGAGTCTTCAAATGAATTTTGATCAATAATTTTTATGGTAGGACGATGAGGATTCTCCAATAAAAGTTACTAAATAATATTGTTTTGATAATAAACGTTTGGTGAAAAAGAACTAATCGATGAACACTTCTATTCATAAAATTTTCCATACTAAAAAATACAACGAAAGAATACGAGGACTGAGCAAAAAAATGCCAAAGGAAAAGTCGGTTCATAAGAGTCTACCAAAAAACAATGACAACAAAAAACTCGTAAAGTTCTCTTCTCCTACTCCGAAGGGGTACCTGCCTTATTATCCTCCGATGAGTTGTTCTGGAAGGAGCTATTTGATGCTTCCGAATCACTGGATTATTTGTTATCCACCAAGAAAACCCACTCCAGACAATGACTTTCCAAAACACACTACCAAAGACTTCCTAACTTTGAATTGGGAGAAAGATCATGAAATCTACTACCGAGAAACACACTTAGCAGCGTACTCGTCAAGACAAACACTGTATACTTTTAAGAGTCCTCCCTAAAATATTTCTCCTCAACAGTAAGATTTTCGATTTCTTTGACAACATTCTCAAAGTATTTCTTAGTTTTTCCACAAGCATCAGTGAGGCCGTCAACAAGTGTATTCCGATCGGTGTATCTATAAAGAACTTCTCTTGCTCATCATCAAATTATTCTTGTTCCTTTTTCAATTGAGCTTCCAACACTTCAATCCTTGTTGAACGCTCAGTAGCAATCTGTTTGTAGTGGTTAAGCTCTTCTTCTAACTTTTTTACATCGACCGTCTTTTGAATAACTTCTCTTTTGTAGCGTTCTTTTTGGTTGGATTTTCTGTAAAGAATATAAACAACATGAAGTAATATTTTAAGCTAGTTAGATACATTCTCATTCTGGTAGACATCAAAGTATGTTTAGGCACGAGAACTACCTTCGACATTCTTTCGAATTTATTCTTCGTTCCCTTGACCTCTTAGGTTGTCATTCATCTAGATCCTTTGAGAAACAAACTCTTCTGCTGAATTCATAGTAGATTATGAATCTATGATGAAGGCATTTTTAGGAGCACGAATGCTCAAAGTTGTGGTATCATCATTTTCTTCTTCTTCAAGACTTTTTTCTTACTTTTTTCTTTGCATGTGTATCTCTTTTGTGGCCTCTGGGAGCCACCTTTTCCGGCAAGATCAACATCAACCTTATTTCCCTCATTGGCCTCAATCCCAATATTGGTATTCTCTTCTTCTACCATATCTTTTTTTGGGTCTCGATGACTTGGAGCCTTATACCTTCCACGAAGAAAGACAAGGTTGTCCAAGTGTTGCGATCGCTTGAGTACATCATCTTGTATGGGAGGTACCATAAATTCTTCTATATAAGTTTCCTAAGTCAGGTCGACCCTCTAATGATGGCTTTTGGCCAATAAAGTCAACCAAGTTTCGAAGTAATATCATAAACTTTACACAATATTAGAAATAATTGTTTTTAAAATTCCCTCACCGTGGTAATACAGTTAGTCTTATTATTCAAACCTTTTATAATTTGTTTTTAAGGAATACCAAAATAATTATAGAGGAAGCAAATGGAGGTTATTAACAGAAAAAAAATGGCGGAAGCATACCAAATATAAGAAGTACTCTCTAATAATAACTATGCATCTGAGAAGAATTCGGGAATGTATGTAATGAATAATAAGACAAAAATAAAGTCCTATTTTTTCGTGGAAAAATAAAAATAATATATGGGAGCAATAATATTTGGCTGGAGACACTAAGAAAATTAATTGAATCCTTCACCAATCTATTTGAGAAGAATGGATCAAGAACGAAGAATCTAAAAGCAATGATTCAAAACCAAGGAACATACATGGATATTCTAAAGTTATCGGTTCAAAATCAAGGATCATGCTTGAAGAATCTAGAGTTTCAATTAGATCAGCTAGACTCAATATGACCAATACACAGATGATCTCGACCACCATGGAGTTCGCTGCTTCAAAGATACGGTTGATCGCAATAAGGACGAGTTAACCAAAAAAAAAGGTAATACTCATGCACTTCACCGAGACTAGAGTAAAAAATCACTGCAAAATTCCAAACACAATCCAAAACCCTTCAACTCTACAATCATTCAGAATTCACTACCTAGTTTAACAGAATAACCAAAAAAATATTTCACATATTTGAGATTCGTATGTAGTTCATTGATTTGCTTGAAAAAACACCAATGTATTCGAAGTTCTTCAATGATATATGTTCACACAATAGAAAATTTAAAAACTTCAAAACATTGTCACTTGCACAGGAGTGGACTTTTATAATATAAAACATATTTCCACCAAAACTACACGATCCAACGAATTTTACTATCCTTTGCAAAATTACTGATTTAAATTTTGCAAAATATCTTTGTAATTTAGGTGATAACATAAATGTGATTCCTTTAATTATTTATACAAAATTAAGAATAACTTAAATAAAAGTTATAACATTTTATTTACAATTAGTGGAGTAGTGTTTTAAATATCCTAAAAGTATAATAGAAGATGTTTTGATAAAGGTTGACAAATTTATCTTCCCATTATATTTTATAATTTTAAATATGAATGAAGATAGACTTGTATCTTTAATATGAGGAAGACCTTTTCTAGTTACTTGTAGGACAATTATAGATGTGGAGGCTGGAATATTGAAAGTTCAAGCGAGTGAGAAACATATAGAATTTAACATATTCGATAAATTAAAATTTTCAAATAAATTTTGATATATATTTGTCAATTCATGCGGTAAATGAACCAATTGATTAATGTATACATGAAACATTTCATCATCCTAGTTTAAAAACTCATTAGTTCATTATAAATTATATAAAAGTTTTGAAAAATCTACCAAGTCAACCTAAGTATGCTCAGTTTTGAAATTAAAATATAATTCATAAAAAGGTGAAAAATCTAAGTTAGGTTCAAGACCTCCACTCTCACATTCATTGAATGTCTATTTGAATAAACCTAACAATTATCATCTTATTACTAATGTTTCTTCGAGTGATGCAGATAAATATGAATAATTAAAGGTGTTAAGACAACTTAAATAGTTATCAGTTTGACGCTAACACATATAAGATTGATCATCGCTCCCAATTACAACATTAAGATTTTAATATAAGAAGTCTACAATTTGATAACTAATTATCAAACACTTCTGAATGCAGGCACGAAGAAAGTGTAGTTTGTAAACACAAATTATTGTCTAAATTAGGAGAGATGTTGTTTTGAGGGAATAAAATGGATTATGTTAGGACATCGTATCCTTGAAAAATAGATGTGTCATGAGAATAAAGGCTAGTTGAAACAATGTTACTATAAAGGAGCGGTTTACGAGGATCAGTTGTCACATTCTCTTCAAGTTCCCAAATAAACCCAACAAGTCGAGTTACCGTCTAATAATGAAGCTCTAATTTAGAGGTAACCAAATGTAAGTTTTATTTTCATTTTTATTTGTTTAAAAAATAAAAATAAAAATTGTTTACTTTTTTAAAAATTTTAAATTTACCACGACCAAAAAATTGGTAATCATGGCAAAAAAACCCTCAGAGCAGTTATTGTTTTTTTTTGAAATATTTTTTAGTTTATCGCGATAAACTTTAGGAGGGTTGCGGAAACGGTAAAACATTGTCAGAATATTTTTAAATCCTAATACTTTACAGCGACCACGATTGTGGTGATCTCAGTGAAGTCGTGCCAATAAAACACGTAAGATGTATGTCGCTAGTTGGTTGCAGGAAAGAAATCTCTTGTCATGGTGACCTATGCTTAATTAAAATATAAATATATTTATCATGGAAAGGTGCAAAAAAAACTTACCAAAACCTTTTCAGATAAAAAAACTTTCATTTTTTTATTTTGTTTGTTGAATATACTGTGATGTTTGTCTATGTTGTGTTAGTTTTCTAACTACCAGTGTCAACTTTATGATGCTTTGATTTCTTATCTAATTTTTTTTATTTTTTATTGTCATATGGTAGAAACAAAATCTTTTATTAAACTCTATATTGTTCTATTTAAATCTGAAATTAAAATTTATCTTAACCAAATGACACCATCCTAGCTACATTTTAGCTAAAGTTTAAATAATATGATCTGTATACTTTGACAAAAATATAGTGAGACCAAAAGTGGTATCATATTCACATCTAGACTCTTACAATTTTCGTATTGGTTATAAGGATGTTATACTCAATATCATATCTACGATATTTGTCAATATCGATGGCTTCATGTTTGGTGGTTTTGGCTGAGGTGTAAGCATGCTTCAAACGAATGACCTCTGCAACGCTAGTTTTAGCTAAGCCAAAAACCATGGCTTCTGCTCTCCACTTCTCCATAGTCACTACTTTAGTAGGGGACATGTTTCGATAGCCAACACGAAGGAGTTGTGATGAAGCTGCAGACCAATAGCAGGTTAGAATTATGTTCTTAATCTTTAGTTAAACACTATTAGATCGCAAGATTATCACCTCAATTGCCAGCTCAACTTGTAAGATCTCAGGAATTGACATCTTATCATAATATGACAAGTCGGGAATCTGCGGAGCTGCTCGAACATATATGAAGAAAGGCGTGTAATGATGATTTGTTTGGGCAACCGTTTTTCTGCAGGTGCCCTCTGTTGGCTAGACCTAGCTCCTTTGTCCTCACCCTTGCCTTTCTCGCTTGTTTCTAATGATGGTGGAAGATCCTCCATGTTGGAGCTATGCACCGTTTGTTTTGTCTTTTTGGCAAGAGCTGGGGGGACAACTTTCTTTTTCTGAGGCTCATTCTTATCTTCTGCATCATCCCCCCACCAGATCAATTAGCTCATCTGCCGCCTGTGGATTCTGCTCCTCGCCATCTTTCAGTGGCTGTTGGGTCGGGAGACAAGTTCTTTCCCCAGAAGTAGCTCTTGTGCTATCACCCTCTTCATCTCTAAGCTATAATCTCCTCATGTTCAAGGGAACAAAATCTTCAATCAGCCTTTGTTTTTTGTTCCAGGGCTTAATTAGCGAGCTAGAGTGTGTATCATCTTCATCTTCTTCTCTGTATGCTCGCACTCTACTGGCTTGAGCAATTTCTGGCACTTTGGGTGCTTCTTTTTCGCCCTGCTCGATAACTTTCCCCTGTTCGCAAGTTTGAGCAGGAGCGAAGGACGAATCCCATTTTTCATCACCCTTTCGATCTACATGTGGCACCGCCAACCAGACACCAAAATTGTTCTTATCTCGGTATTTATGTTCCGAAAGTTCCCTAATGCGATCCATGGTAGCTTCTCAACCGTCTGTCATACTAACCTCACCGTCTTCTGCGATCTTCAGCTCCGCAATCGACGATAAACCTGACTTTTACTTTTGTTTGTCTTCTACTTTCTTTCTAGTTGAAGGTTTAAGTTAAGGGTTTTATGTTCCCAATTACCAAACACAAAAGCGAAGGAATTTTTCCAATTCCTATTAGAAGAGGGGAGCTCCACAATTTTCTTCATCCATTTAAAGTGAGTATAAAAGAAAGGGGTTTTGGACATTTTAGTAACATCAGTGGCAGATAGCAAGTGAGCCAGGCATACTTCTGTTTTAAGCAAGCGTGAGCTGAGAACCACGCTAAGTAATAGCCTCAAACCATTGGCTGACATTTGAGTAGGTCGGATGCCCAGCACATTGAAATAGTCACGAAGTAGTTCAGGCAGTGGAAATCTTAACCCCCAATCAAATAGGGTAGTAAAAAGGAAAATCTCCGTTTCTTGGGTATGGTAAGGGTGCTCGCCTATACTAGGAGCCCTAATAATCACATCCTCAAGGATACCGCATCTGTTCCTGAGGGTGGTAACTTCGTCGTCATCTAAATTAGTGTATTTAAAGGCTATTTGGGAGAAATAGCTTTCTAAAGCGTTGGTTTCTTTATATATGGGCTCCGTAATTTTGTCAGCCTTAGCCTTCGTCGCCTTTTTTGGTGCCATGCTTTTTACAGAAATTGCAATGAAGTAAGGATACAAATCAGAATATTTATAACAGGAAGGAGCTATCCATTCGACTTAGGAAGATATGTTTATTTGGGAAATAACGTACTCACAGAAGTTGCAAACCTAAAATATAGGGTTCCACCAAGTGTTTAGCTAGAAGTACTTATCTATTAAGAACTCATTTACCTGATTACTGTCGAAGAATTTGATAGCAAATGCCTTAATTGCAGATGATGAGTGTTCTTCCAGCTAGAATGAAGCGAGACGATTACAGAGTTGTTAATTTTCTTTCAAGTAAGTAAACTCAGTAAAAGTTTGAATGGGTATACACTGTTGCAAATAAGTGTGTGAGGTCATTAATTGATTAAAAGTTGTACAATAACTGAAGTCCATGCGGTGTGTCCAAGAAACGGTGGTGTCAAACAAGTACGAGCACGAGGTGGAGGACTGATGGAGAGTCAAACGTAGCAGAAGCCTAAATGGGATAAACCCTAATTTTTATTAAACAAAACAATTCCCCTAACAATGAATAGAAGATAGGTTTATATAGAGTTGAAGTATTTGACCTAAAACTAAAAATATGAAAATTACAAATATAACCTAAAGTATTAAAAGTGCAAAAAAAGAGGATAGATATGCCCGGATGCCTAAAAAAGCCCATAACTCACGAGCAAAGCTGGTGACTTGCGTTCGTGACGTCGTTTCCTTCGAAACAAGGTAATGTGGGTAAAAAACTGACACCGGAGCTCCAAACTACTAATTCGCCGAACTGTCTGCATCATTCCCTCCGGGATAGAAAAGATTCACCCTCGAATCTGACCCGGTCTCCCCATCAGAAGAATCACCTACATAAGGAATCAGATGCTTAACATTGAAAACATCAGTCGTCCGGACATGGCTAGGCAAACGTAGGCGATAAGCATTCGGATTGATCCGCTCCACAATCTCCACTGGACCAATCTTCCTGGCGGCCAGTTTATTGTATTCACCAGCATGGTACCGATTCTTTGTTAAAACTGCCCATACATAGTCACCAACTTCGAACTGAACAGGACGACGATGAGAATCTGCCTGAGACTTATATTTGATGGTGCTCAAGACCAACTGATCATGAGTCTGCTGGTGGGTTTGGCGAATCTGTGAGACAAGTTCCTCAGCAGTTGTATGAGGACGAATCTTGCTAGGCAGTGCTAACAAGTCTACTGGACCCCTAGGCACAATACCATACATCACCTGAAAAGGACAAAAACCCGTGGATCTATTAAGAGCATGGTTATGGGCGAACTCCGCCTGCGGTAAGCGCTGATCCCAAGCCTTCAGATGATCTCCTACCAGACTGCGCAACAAGTTACCGAGAGATCGGTTAACCACTTTTGTCTGACCATCCGTCTGAGGGTGGTAAGCACTACTGAAGTTGAGTTGTGTATTCACCATACGCCATAAGCTGCCCCAAAAATGACTCACAAACCGGGTGTCACGGTCAGAAACAATGGTACTGGGAAGACCATGAGTACGATAAATCTCCCGAAAGAAAAGCTGCGCAACACACACTGCATCAGGTTGTTATTTTTACAGGGAATGAAGTGTACCATCTTAGAAAAATGATCAACCACAACAAAAATAGAATCGAATCCACGTTGAGTCCGGGGTAAACCAAGAACAAAATCCATACTGATGTCGGTCCAGGGCTGAGCCGGAATCGGCAGGGGTAAATAAAGACCTACATTTGTGGATGTTCCCTTGGCCAACTGACAAATTCGACAACGGGCGACAAAACGACCAACTTCCTTCCGCATCGATGGCCAAAAATAGGAGGATGACAGCAACTGGTATGTTCGATCACGGCCCACATGACCTTCATTATGCAGCTCCTGGATCAGCCGCGGACGCAAACTACAGTCAGGGATACACAGCTGTACGCCACGAAAGAGAAAACCATCTTCCAATAAAAAATCAGAATGTTCGCCCTGCTGAATCAGTTCCAGAACCCGAGAAAAGAATGAGTCAGTAACATAAAGGTCAACAAAAGAATCAAAGCCAGGAACCTGAACGCGCATCTCAGTCAACAGAGTGTGACGTCGGCTCAAAGCATCAGCAACCCGATTCGTAATACCAGCCTTGTGCTTGATGACAAAAGTGAACTGCTGCAAATAAGCTATCCAAGCAGCATGTCTATGAGATACTTTGTCTTCACTACCAAGGTACTTTAAAGAATCATGATCAGTATATAGCACAAATTCATGCTGAAACAAGTAATGACACCAATGTTTGATAGCCTGAACGATCGCATAAAGTTCAATATCATAAGTACTAAATCACAGTTTGGCATTTGCCAATTTCTCACTGAAGAAAGCCATGGGACGCCCTGATTGGGAGAGAACTGCCCCAATACCAAATTTAGACGCATCACAATGAAGCTCGAATGGCTGGGAAAAGTCGGGCAGCACCAAAATAGGCGCTGTGGTGAGACGCCTTTTAACTTCTACAAATGATGCATCAGAATCGTCGGACCAACTAAATTTTGTGCCCTTCATGCAATCCGTAATCGGGGCCATAATACTGCTGAAATGGGGAATAAAACGCCGATAAAACGATGCTAAACCATGAAAACTACGAACCTCGGTAATGGAAGCAGGTCGAGGCCACTGGTCCACAGCAGCAACTTTGCTCGGATCAGCTTGTAACCCGTCAACAGAAACAATATAACCCAAAAATTGAACAGCTGGGGACATAAACGAACATTTGGCAGTAGCAGCATAAAACTTATCTCGACGCAACACCAATAACACCTCACGTAAATGGGATAGATGCACAGAATGGTTCGAACTATAAATCAGAATATCATCAAAGTAAACAACAACAAATTTACCGATGAAAGGCCTCAATGCCTGATTCATGATACGCATGAACGTGCTAGGCACGTTGGACAAGCCAAACGGCATCACCATCCACTCAAACAAGCCCTCACGCGTCTTAAACGCTGTCTTCCACTCATCACCAGGATGAATCCGAATCTGATGGTATCCACTCTTCAAATCAAGCTTGCTAAACACAGAAGCACCACCCAACTGGTCTAACAGATCATCCAGGCGCGGTATAGGAAACCTGTAGCGAACAGTGATCTTGTTAATAGCTTGGCTGTCCACACACATACGCCAGGAACCATCCTTCTTCGGTGTCAGTAATGCCGGAACTGCACAAGGGCTGAGACTTTCCCGAATATGTCCCTTATCCAACAACAACTCCACCTGTCGACGTAATTCTTCATGCTCCTTCGGGCTCATTCGGTAGTGGGGTCGATTTGGAAGAGCAGCACCAGGGACTAGGTCGATCTGATGTTGAATATCTCTCAGAGGAGGTAATTCGGGTGGCAAATCTGCTGGAAACACATCTGCAAACTCCTGCAAAAGAGACTGAATGACAGGACTATGGTCCGCCTTGGGAATCGGCACAA
The DNA here is from genome assembly GCA_036936605.1 of Limnanthes douglasii subsp. nivea. Taxonomy (NCBI): domain Eukaryota; kingdom Viridiplantae; phylum Streptophyta; class Magnoliopsida; order Brassicales; family Limnanthaceae; genus Limnanthes; species Limnanthes douglasii. The sequence goes on from JAUPFV010000001.1 coordinate 302,519,941, forward strand.
CAGGGTCACAGAACAATAGGAAAACCACGCCAGCCTCTTCCATAGCTGTCTGAAAAGAAGCACGGGACAACAAAGTCGATGAGGGAGGAGTAGAGTGAATGCTCAGGGGTCGAGGCTTTGCTGGCATAAGAACGATCTTTTTTCCCCGAAAAAGGAATGAGTAGGTATTTGCCCGCCCATCATGTAGAACAGACAGGTCGTACTGCCAAGGACGACCAAGCAGTAGATGACAAGCATCCATAGGGACAATATCACAGAAGACTTCATCATGGTATGTTTGCCCTACAGAAAAAGAAACAAACACACGCTTGGAGACGGTGATATCTGTACCTCTACTTAACTAGGCGAGCTTGTACGGCTTGGGATGCGATTCTGCCCTCAACCCTAGCTTCGAAACCGCTGCTTCGGAGACGACATTTTCGCAGCTGCCAGCATCAATGATGAAGGTGCACACCTTCCCGCCGATCGTACACGTCGACTGGAACACGTTACTCCTCAGCCAGTCGCTCTGCTCCGGAACGCGAGGAGACAGGAAAGTACGGCGCAGCATCAGCACTGCTCCAACATCGCCAGTCACGATTTCTTCCTTATCCTCAGTCAAGTCATCATCGTAGGTATCGAATTTTGGAGGGCCATCAAGAACAATAGGATTTGGTTCAAACGCCTCCTGCGAAAAGAGACCCCTAGCACCCGCAGCATTGGGACACTCGACCTGACTATGCCCTAATTCGCCACAGCCATAGCATCGTAAATTGCTTGAAGAACGGCTTGGTGCACCGCGCCCAGGAGGGATCGGATCAGGTGTTGGGCGGCGCCCAGGAGGGATCGGATCAGGTGTTGGGCGGAAAACTGGTTTGGACGCCGGAATCCCTGAAGGAGCACCGGTCCTTACGCCAGTCTGGGTCCGGCGAGCCGACTATTTTTCTGCCTGGAGAGCACGTCGATGGGCTTCGGAAACCGACGATGGATCGAACATATTCAGCGTGTCTTGAAGCTGAAGGCGTAGCCCACCAATATAGCGGGAGACCCGCTGGTGCGGCGACTCGGTCACATCTGTGCGAGCCAGCAGCTGATAAAATTCTTCGGTATATTCATCAACAGATCTGGGTCCCTGACGAAGATTCTGCAGTCGCTGGTAGAGTTCCCGCTCGAAGTTGTAGGGAAGGAAAGCCTTGCGGATTTTTCTTTTGAATTTCTCCCAACTCTGGACTTTATCCTTGCCTGCACGCGCCCGGTTCTGCTTCACCTGCTGCCACCAAGCCTGTGCCCTACCGCGTAGGTGAATGGTGACTAATGCGACCCTTCTCTCCTCCGGAACCTCCTTAAAGTCCAGGACTTCCTCAATCTATGATAACCAATCGATAAGTGCCTCCGCCTTAAGGCTGCCATCAAAGTCCGGGACGTCTATCTTGAAACCAAGCTCCCAGCGGCGTGGGTGAGAAGTAGTCTGGTCGATCCCCTCCCCAAAAGGGTTAACTATACCCTCAACCTCTGTGCTTTGTTGCTTGGCAGTAAGAACAGCCACTTGCCAGGTAAGATCGGCTACCTGACGGCGTAGGTCAGTATCTTCACGATCATCTACATCACTTGTATCTCGGTACACTCTAGCGCCACCGCGACCGCTGGTTCTTGCTCGTACCATCGCGCAGGACTGCCTGTGTCTGATACCACTATGATGGAGAGTGAAACGTAGCAGAAGCCTAAAAGGGATAAACCCTAATTTTTATTAAACAAAACAATTCCCCTAACAATGAATAGAAGATAGGTTTATATAGAGTTGAAGTATTTGACCTAAAACTAAAAATATGAAAATTACAAATATAACCTAAAGTATTAAAAGTGCAAAAAAAGAGGATAGATGAGCCCGGATGCCTAAAAAAGGCCATCACTCACGAGCAAAGCTCGTGACTTGCGTTCGTGACGTCGTTTCCTTCGAAACAAGGTGCTGTGGGTAAAAAACTGACACCGGAGCTCCAAACTACTAATTCACCGAACTGTCTACATCAAGGACTGCGAATTTGGATTAGGGGAAGCAATGAAGAAAAAGACGAGCTCCACAGCGTTGATTAGCTCAAAGGCATATAAAGCTCGAAGACATTAGGGAAGAAGAGTTGATCGACAAGATTAGGGACGCGATGAACATGTGATCAAGGCTGAGTGCAAACTCAAAGAAGATAAGCTGACTACGTGAACAGTGAGCTCGAGGTCTACACACCAAAACAGGTCTGATCGCGCTCAAGGAATGGCCCAGTTCGATTTCAATTGCAGATCAGACAAGGTGTTTCTTTATTTATTGTGTAACGCAAGTTTTGACTCTTAAGTCAAACCGTTTTAAGTACTTGCTCCGAAATTATAGGAATAGTAACGTTAGTGAGTTAGTGGAGCATGAAGTGTAAATATGTGTAACTTTCTACTAACTCACAACATTATAAATGGGGAGAACCTATCGATGAAATAAGAGGATCCTTTTTTTCCTTATCTCTTCTTGACTAAAATCATAAAGACTTAACCGTGGTAAAACTTGTTATTCCCGTAACCCCTAGCTCGAGAGTTAATGACATCTAATTTCATTTGAGCTTCTTTTATTATCCTTTCTTGCAAAATTTAATGGGATTAGAAGATTGTCCTTGAGTATGATTAAATACTATGAGAAATCAAACTTTTAGAAAGACACAAAAAATAATTGGAGTTTCGCAAACTGCAAACGAGGTACTAAATCTATCCATTTCGTATATAATACTTTTCCAGCTTGCTTACTTGGATTTATTTCTTATTTTTTTTGCAGAGTTTATTGGTTCAACATATACTCCTTGTATGTGGTGTGATTCTATTGGTTGGAAAATTCAATTTTGTAGAGAAACTCATAGAATGTTGAAGCTTCACAATTTGTTTAAGAGGTGATAAATCTAATAATTCAGTATAATTCATTTTCGTATTGTTTTTTGAATATGCAAAACAAAGAAATTAGTGGTAGAGTTTGTGTAGAATCTACCTCGATAGTTAATTTCATTTGAGCTTCTCTTATTATCATTTCTTGTATAATTTAATGGGATCAACATATATTCCTTAAGTATGATGAAATACTATAGAGACAAATCAAGCTTTCAGAGGGACTCCAAACGATTCCATTTAGTATAAAATGCATTTTCACTTAACTTCTCTCGATTTTTGTTGGCCAGCATATATAATCCTTATGTATTGAGAAATTCCATTGAAAAAAACCAATATTCCACGATAATCCATAAGAGATTGAAGTTTGACGATCTACTTAGAGGCACTAATTCTAGCAATCAGAATAGTATAAGAAATTCTATATAAAAAATCAAGTTGTTAGAAGGACCAACATGTACTCAACCATATTCGTGACCATATAAAACATGTAGACGAATAAAATTTCAATGTATATAAAATCAAATATCACATCCTGAAATATATCTAAAAATTAATTAATAGGAATTTGAATCAAGTAAGATAACATTTATAGTCTAATTTTGTGTCATTTTTTATTTTTGGACGACCATCTAACAAATAATATATTCAATTTTTAGAATGAAGGGATGAACGGAAAAAACCCAATTTATTTCTTTAAACTGTATGTGAATGCTTTCAGTTTGGAAAAAAACAATAATGTTTCCTTCTCGCGTTACAATTATTATGAGTAATCAGTTACTCGTTATTTGAGTATAGCCGTGGCAAATGGGTTTAGATTCCCAAAACATATATGGGACAGGTTAGAATTTAAATGGTTCTACGTAGAATTGGCATGTTTAACCTCTAACGCCAGACATGTTATCTGCTAAACACGCTACCTACCAAACACGTTTACATGTTTACACGTATATGCAGTTACCAGCTAGACACGCTACCTGTTTACATGCATAAGCAGTTACATCTCAGATACGCTACCTGTCTGAGACATGTTCAATAGAAAAACATAATTTATAAGCTTACTATCATAAAAATTATTTATTTTATTTTTAAATAATGTAAGAATTATTATTATTATTTTATTAATTATAATCATATTTTATAAAGTTCTGATTCGAAGTACATTTCTTGCCGAAAAAGTAAACTCTTATATCTCTTCACTCACCGTTAAAGTGTTTCCCTCGGATCGTCAACACTTTCTTCCAAGTCCGATGGTACCCCTTCGAATTGCTATTCACGCATTAAATCTCCACTCCCAGATCCTCAAATCCGAAGTCAGTGGCATATCATTCCATGGTAACCTTCTAATCGCCTCGAACAACCCCAACTCTGTCTCCAACCACATACCTAAAGCACTGGTGAACTGTAAACACCTTCCTATGCATTCTTGAAAGCCACAATCTTCCAAAAATAGCATTATAACTTATGGGACAGTCCACCACCACAAAGACTACCTAAACCTTTTTCTTAAATTGTCATTTGCCCAAACTGACCTCACCCTCGAATTCTCCAACAACACGAGTTGTCACACTTGTGAATCCAATAATCATTCGATCTGATTGAGAAATACGAGGTGGATTCGCCATTCTATCATAGTTGGATTTAAAAAGGACATTAGCGAAACTGCCAGTGTCAATCAACACACCTCGGATTTTGACGCCAGCCACCTCAGCTCCAAATACCACAAAATCTTCGTGTGGTCCTACAGTACCTCTCAGATCGTCTTCATCAAACAAAATGAATGGAATATCTTTCTTCCCATACAAGTGCGTAGAAATCCTCCCTTCAATTTGTGTTGTCAAATTGACAACATGCTTTTTCCTCAAACTATCCAAGTTTCCAATCATTGAATCGCCTCCAAAAATAGCCAACGAATCAAAAAACTTGCATAGCTCCCGAACACGTCCTTTTTCCACAGGCTCTTCGACTGTCATCAAAATCAATTTGTTCAGATCCTTTTCAACATACTCAGAAGAAGCATCGAAGGGTTCAACATGTGAATCCAAAATCATCAAATTCTCAGTTGGCGGTGCAGCCTTCGACGTTGATGCAATCAAATATTGGATTTCTTTCTTCAGAGCAATACAATCAATTGTATCATGTCCAATATCATCATGATATCTGCAAAATTCATTATTCCTCTCCTTCCTTGGTCTGCTGATAGGAGCTGGCTTCATAAAATTTACGAAGCTCTTGGTCTTATCCCAGATGACAGAAATATTCTTTATCAGATCAGTATAGTATTATGGCTTGACCCATGTATTTGTTCTAGGCCTGTTGTAATTATTAGATGGAGCGTGATTTGAATAACCACCACTCCGATGAGGAAAATTGATGTTCTTCTTCATCGACTGCTGATTCCCATTGCCATTGACATTGTTATTACCATTCAAGGGCTACCCCTGATTATTGACTGCATGTCCCGAATTTTTTGGAGTGTTAACTGGTCCGCCTTGGACTCTACTCGACTTCTCCACTTGAGCCATCAAAGCTCTAAAAATCAATGCCCTTCTCTTTTTCTTCTGATTAGCCAGATACCCTGGCAATAACCCTTGGCGAAAAGCTGCCATCACCACATTTTCCTCACAGTTGTCCAAACTAGCCTTGGTCAACACAAATCTCTTTCTATAGTCTTTGTATCACCATTTTCTATCATCTCTTTGCTTCCCACAAACTGCCTTCGAAAAGCAGTATAGAAATCTCTGAAATTTGATATGGACCCTCTCGGAATCCTGTTATACCACTTAAGATCTGTTCCCTTAAAAGTTTGTGAAAATGCACGACACAAACCAGTCGTCATCTTCGAAGTTCATCATATAATTTTTGAATTGTTCGATGTGATCATCTGGATCCTGTATCCCATCGAACTTCTCCACCTTCGAAATGTCAAAACGATTCAGAAGCATCATGGAACGAATTTCATCTGTCAACGGAGAATTTCTCCAGTCAACACCTTGAACGAACTGATCATCAGTTCCCATTGTGACATATAGATTCCTATCAGGTTCAACATACTGATGAGAAGGATTTCCTTCGTGCCAAGTTGAACGAGGAGCACTTTTATAATTTACTCTCTTTTTTATACATATTCGAATAATATCTGTCTGATTCCCCTTTCAAAGAACCTCTGTGCCACTTAAAACCCGCGGTTGAACTTTCGACATCCTCGCCACTAGAAGTCACTAATTTATGTTTATCTTTCTTCTCATTTAGAGACGAATATCGCTCTTTATGAGACATAAAACATGCTTTTTTATGCTCAGACTTAGCGCGTCGATCATCAAAAGATCGATATGACTGACCTTCCATCTCAGTCTTTTCTATTTCTTGTCTAACCTCGAATCTGAGCCTTGCCGAGATCATCTCTTGTTCCCTTCATTCATATTTCTCATTCAAAGTATTAATTTTATCTAAAAGTTGATCCATTCGCGCCTTGATATTAGATTGATCTTGGATTGGAGACGATCCATCAGTTCTATTTACATCCCTCTGCAAATCACTTTTCTCAGTTTCCATCGCTGACTGAAACGTAGGATTGTTCAGGATTCATCGTATGAATTTTAATCATAAAATACAACTAGATTGTATCAATGTCGAACATAATAAGCCAGTGATTTTTCTTATTCAGTCCCCAGCGGAGTCGCCAATTTGGTGAGTTATTATTTTGCTTTAGTAAATTGTTAAGAGAGAATTCTAGAGAGAGAATGAGCTAGAGAGTTTTTGGAGAGAGAAAGTACAAGTACAAAATGAGTTTCAAAATAAAGTGTTCAACCCCTTTATTAGAGTAGTCTTGCCCTTTATATAGACGAGCCAAGACTTAATCTAAAACTGAAATCTGTTAAAATAGAGGGCTAATTGTTGTTTAGTCCTCAACAATTATACATAGTTACAAATATTCTCTAAAACTTACATCGGTTACAAATTAAGGACAACACTTACATTACTTACAATCAAATCCTTAAATTTATATTATCTACAATTTAGTCCTCCAAATCCTATTTCCATATCAAATACAAACAAAGCTTGATCCTAATCCTCAATATTGATATCTATGTTCTCCGAGTCCATTATAATTGATTTAAAATTATAGAAGTGCTGAGTTATGGACATACCTTCTTTCAATCTGAAATCTACAAGTGCTTTTTCAAGTACAATCGGTTTACTATCGATTTCTCTTAGTAAAAATATCCAAGCTTCTTCAATGCGCATGCATTAGTTTTCTTACCACTAATCTCGCAAAGCACATTGTCTTTCACAAAAATTAAAATCGAGCACAAAGCCCTTTCTTGAAGATCTTGCTTCCCCTCTTCTTTCATCTCTTCTAGTAACTTATTCTCCACCGCCTGCCACAACCGTTGCAGTACCAATGAGGATTTCAGTTTAATCTTCAACAATGCAAAGTTGGATCCCCCATCAAATTTTTCAATCATGTATTTTGTTGTTGTAGACGCCATTGTGAAAACCCTCATTGCAGAAGCCCTAATTTCACAACGTGGCTCTGATACCAATTTTGTTATAAGTCTGTATGCAATGTATCACAAATGGCTCAAACACTGAACACAAATGAAACAAAGAACAATAAAGAAAATAACATATAATTTAACGTGGTGCGACAATTGTCTACGTCTAGGGATGACAATGGACCGGGTTCAGACCGAGTACTGTCACAACACTTACTTGTACTGCGGAACACAGTACACTATCAAGGCACAACAACCCTATCACAGACACAAAACTGTACTGCCGGACATAATACATTATGTAAACATTATTCGACTCATTCACGACATAAATCATAAACGAAGAAAAAACTTCAAATAAAATTTAAATATATATAAAATCAAATATCTCAGCCTAAAATATATACTAAAACAAAATTAATAAGAGCCTGAATTAAATTAGTAATAACATAGGGCCGATAGACTTGGTTTAAAATAAATTTGTGTCGTCTTTTATTTTTGGATGACCATCTAACAATTAATATATTATTGAATCTTTAGGATGAAAGGATGAACGGAAAAAACACTGTTTATATCTTTAAACTGTACGTGAATGCTCATAGTTTGGTTGAAAAAGCCAAAATTATTATCCGTAATCAGTTACTCCTTTTTAGTTAAGTAGATTTTAGTTATGTTAACGAGTCATCACTTGCTCTAAATAGCCTAGAGTTAGTGAAATTATTTATTATATTTTTTTTTTTAATTCAATAAACTAATGGGATAAACAATCCAAACTATAGGTTTGGTACAATTCTCTCAAAATATTTAATTTGGTTTTTTTTATTATAGTAAAATAAAGATCATGTAAAAGAACACATAAATTGCGACCATAAACTTTACTTTGAATTGTATTTTTAAATAGTTAATTGTTTTGAAAAATATTAAAGGTTTACATAAATATTTCATTTGAAAAATTAAATTAGTCCATATATAAACCTAACAATTTTATCTCACAATATAATATCTTTTACAAAGTTAAACTATTTCAAAAGATACAATTCTAAAAGATAGATCTTCTGTTAGCCATTGTTGTTTTTCTTACATGATTATTATTTTATAATGATAAAAAAACCATAAACTAAATATTTTGGAAGAATTGTACCATACCATCTATATTTTGGATTGTTTAGCCCATTACTTCCTACACGAACTAAAATGAAAAATATAATAAATAATTACTCATTAATATAGCTAATGACTATAAATTTTTGAAATGATTCGGTGATGACTCGGTACCATAATTAACTAAAATAAATTTAACTCAAAATGAGTAATAAGGTACAATGATTTTGGAGAAGATGAAACATTAATTTGGTTGGTTATCTATGAGCATTCACATAAGCTTTAAGGAAATAACCGAGATTTTTTTCGATGATCATTTCATCATAGATGATAAATAGTCTTTCCGTTCCAATTTAGTCGTCCTTGTAGTAAAAGAAAATTGTCCTATATTACCTGATATTTTGCTATAATATATATATATATATATATATATATATATATATTGTTTTTTTTTATATTTTATTCTTATATTTTCATTCATATTTTGTTGGTTGTTTTTACTTTACTCTTTTTATTGGTAACAATTGTGTAATTGTTTTTGGATCACTTCAGCTATTCTTGTTTTAATTTTTTAGTTTTAAAAAAATATTGTTAAGTACATAATACGTAAAGACAATTTTCGTATAGATGATTTTTTAGTGGTTATGAATAGGATGATACTTCTAGAACTATGGTGCTGGATTTTCCTTCTCAAGATATAAAAAATGTTGTTTTTATTGAAAATATTTCAAACAAAAAAATTGTTACAGATTTTGATCGAAATGTAGTTGATCGTGGTTTCGATTTAAATAAATATCAAGAAGATGAAGATATTGGTAATATAGAAATAAGAAAAATAATTCGAGGTATGTTGACAATTTTTCATCCAAAATTTTATTGAAATCTTATGTACTTTTTTGAAGTTTTATTGAAATCTTTTGTACTTTTTTGTTGAATGACTTGAATGAAGAAATGTTTTTTTTGGTTTCTGTAATGGTATAATATTGTAAATGTTGATATATATATATATATATATATATATATATATATATATATATATATATATATATATATATATATATATATATATATATATATATATATACTGAAATTAAATATACAAATATCAATATATGTATATATAAATAAAGTTTCTTCTATACTTACAATAATATACCATTATATATATATATATATATATATATATAAACTGAAATTAAATATATAAATATCAAAAAAAATTACTAGCCCTAAACACTAAGAAAAAATATGAAAAGTTTTAAATTGTTTAAATATTTTTAAAAAATAAGCATAATATATTCTTTTAAACTGCCCATAGGATTTTTTGACATATTTTTATAGATAAGATTTTGAAAATAAAAATAAAACAAAAAGATTAGTTTCAAAATAAAACTTACCTTCATGAAAATCTTTGTTGTGTGATCCTAGGCTTAAATCGTTGCTTCGTCCTTCGACTATCACGTTTTGTGTCATTTAGTCCCTCGACAAAAAAATCACGGTTGAGGGTCCTTCGTCTATCAAAAATCTATAAATTTAGTCCCTGCGCGTGGTTTTTGCTGTAATACTGCCACGTGTCACTATAGTTAAATGGTTTGCGTTCCACATATAGTCCTTCGACTTTTAATTCCATTTTTACCCTTCAAATTTAATATTTTTTAAATATTTATTTTTATTTTTATTTTTTAGTTTTTCTCAAAACAGAGTATTGCAAAATTTGCTATACTCTGTTTTTTTTCGACAGTTGATTAAAATAACCAAAACGTTGGCACGATTGCTAAATGGTAGTTAGAACTCAGAACTTCTATCTAGCTCCCCAATTCAGTACAAACAACGAGATTAAAATAAATGCCTTCATTTACAGGAGGAGACTATAATAATCCGGAAATTTACAAAACCACGGCATAAACCGGCTTTCAAAACACCATATAACCTTTTTCTTACTTCTCTGATTTATTAGGTAACACTCAATAGTCCAAAAATCGACAACGAATCCAATCTCTTAACAGATAACTCAATCTTATAAACAACAATCATTGAACCAATAAAGAAAGTAATACGACACCACACCAACACGAACCTAACCAAATCGAAAATGTTTCACTGCCTATTCCAATCAAATTCAACATAAAATTAGTATCATAAGCAATATTTTTACTAATCCAGTTTCGAAAGCAAGCACGAGTCCCAAACAAATTGATCAACAAATTTAATATTATAGAGCTACTAATCTAATCTCAAAACATATACAAATGTAGTGAAAATATAAATCAGTCTCAATTTACCTGCGCGATCACACCAGAGAATCTTCCTATGAATGCTTTAGCAGGAAGAGAAATAGACCCATTAGAATCGAATATGTTTCTCAAGTTCTCATATCCGACGATCCTGATGGGAGTATAGAATAGGTGTAGGATAATCGCCGGAGACAGTCCGTTATAAAACCCCGATATCCCCTCGTTTCGGGTGATTCCGATTACGATGTGTATCATGCTCGTCGGTCGTGCCGCATCCCTAGTAACGACGGATGAATTTACTGAGCCGTGGAGCTGCAGTCTTGTTTTCGTTAGATCGATTGGGAAAGTGGCTGTCTCCGTGGAGCTGCAGCGGCGGCGCTTGTTACGATTTGTAGAGAAAGCGGATCGGAGATGGTGGCAATAGTAGCGGGATTAAGAAGGGACCAACCCACCATGTCCACAAGAAGGAACCAACCCAACTAAAATACTCGAAAAAAAACAGCGTATAGCAAATTTTGCTATACTCTGTTTTGAGGAAAACTAAAAATAAAAATAAAAATATATATTTAAAAGATATTAATTTCGAAGGGTAAAAATGGAATTAAAAGTCGAAGGGTGGAACGCAAACCATTTAACTATAGTGACACGTGGCAGCATTACAGCGACAACCCCGCGCGGGGACTGAATTTATAGATTTTTGATAGACGAGGGACTCTCAACCGTGATTTTTTTGTCGAGGGACTAAATGACACAAAATGTGATACTCGACGGACGAAGCAGCGATTTAAGCCTGTAATCCTATCCCATACGTGCGTAGCTACGGTGGATTCTATGGGTCCCAAAAACCCATTACTTGATTATATAATACTAATAAGTATGGCTGTTATCGGTCCGGTCCGGTTCGGGTTTTGAAGGAACCGGACCGGACCGCTAAGCTTATCGGTTCGGATCGGACCGGACCGCTAAGCTTTCGGTTCTAATTTTTGGAACCGGACCGAACCGCTAAGCTTTCGGTTTGGTTTGGTTCTGTTCGGTCCGGTCCGGTCCGGTTCGGTTCGATTCTGGTTCGGTCCGAGTTCGGTCCGGTGCCGTTTCGGTCCCGTTTCGGTCCGGTTTCGGTCCGGTTCGGTCCACTTAAAAAAATAAAATCAATTAAAAATTTATTTTTAATAATTTTTTTATTAAAATAAATTATATAAAAACTATAGGTATAAGTTGATCTTTCATTTTCTTAAAAAAATGGTAATTAACTATTAATTTTGGTACTATAATTTATAAAAAAATATATAATAATAATAAATCATCGGTTTTAACGGTTTTATTGGTCCAATTTCTTATCGGTTCTACCGGTTTATCGGTTTTATCGATTCGATTCCGTATCGGTTCGTTTGGTTCTATCGATTTTATCGGTTCGGTTCCTTATCGATTCTATCGGTTTATCGGTTCTATCGGTTCGGTTCCTAACCAGTTTTTTGTTTCGGCTCCTTATCGGTTTTCGGTTTTTAGAATGGAACCGCGAACCGGACCGTTAAAGTTCGGTCCGGTTTTCGGTCTGGTCCTTATCGGTTCGGTCCCGGTCCGGTTCTCGGTTCCGGAGAACCGTTGACAGCCCTACTAATAAGCATACAAATATAGTAAGTTACCTTCTATCCCAGTGGAAGGTTGCTTCATCCCTGTCATATATACTTCAAAGTACGACACCTTATTGTTTTAGAGGGATAGTTGTCATATATACTAATGTTCATGTGTATTTTATGCATTTGATTAAATGCTTTTAAAAAATATTTAGATTTTTTTTGTTATAGTAACCATTGAATTAAAGTATGACATTTTATTGTTTTTAGGATAGTTGTCATATATAATCAACCGAATTAAAGTATGACATTTTATTATTTTAAAGATATAGTTATCATATATAATAATGTTCATGTATAGGACTGATTTATGCTTTATACATTAAAAAAAACACTGGACCAATCTGTATAATACTTGGATATAGGACATGCTCGACTATGTTTCAGACAAAACGTGTTTTAAATGTTATTAGGTTCTAGTAATTTTGTTAAACTAAAAAAAACTGATACCAACTATACAAAATATAAACACATATACTACTGATATAATAAATATTTGTTTGCAACCGTATAATTTATCCTAATACAATAAGTAAATATAGGACAATAACTAGGACACCATAAAGTTTTGATCCTGGCTACACCACTGATGGTATTAGTATGTATGTTAATATTTGAAAATTCCTACTTGATTAATTAAAAGTTGTGTTGTGCTGTGTTGCGTGAATAAAATAAAATATTTTATAATCGAGAGATGTTTCCAAAACTAAAATTAAGGATATGTCAAAATATTTATAAATAAAACAGTTTAACAAAAAATAAATGTACAAATATTATAATAACAATAAAAATTGTTGCTTTATGCTTACATCATGTAGTTAGATATCAAATGATGTTTTAATCCTGTAGTTCGTTTAAGGTCTTCGTATTCCTATGATCCGTGTAAATTTGACACGCGTTTTCACAGGTTTCGTGTAAATTTAACACAAATGTAGCACAAATGTAGTACAAATTTAACACAAATGTTTTGTGATTTTTTTGTCATAATACTTGTACATTTATTTTTTTAGACTACATAAAATTTGTATGACTATTTACAAGATTATACAATAAGTTCCTGAAATTATATAGTTTTAAAATTATAATTTCTATAAAAAAATATAACTAGAAAATTGTTTAACGAGTATATTTATTATACGAATAATCTTTTAAGTGAACAATGAAAATTTTCATACATGAATTGTATAGAGATAACAATGGCAATATATAATTGAAAACAAAATCTTTTAACTCAACAAAATCGTTAACATGAACGAAGTTACCTCCCATCATTATGGGATAGAGACGTCAACAACATGGAAAACTCATGAATGTATTTTACTTTGTTTTCGTCATAATTAAACATAACAATTTATTTCATTTGGCTTTAATCAAGAATGGTAAAAGCTTGATATATCGTTTTCAGTTTAATTTTAGCCAGATTGATATAAGATTAATTTCTTTTGGCTTTAATTTTAGCAAGTTCAAATATAAATTTAATGACACTTTAACTGTAGTCATAAGGCAAGTTTTGGTAATCTTATCAAACAATTCATGGCTCAATCTCTATTCTTATTGAATTTATAAAATTATAGCTAAGACTATTATTGAGGCATTAGAATTTAGAACACTTAATATGCCCTTAGTTAAATAGTTTTTAGTGACTATATTAGAAAACTCTTTGAAATTTTACAACTATTACATCAGAGATTATCATACTAAACTTTTTACCAAAAAGATCCATTATTTTTTGGATAAAAAAGTTTAAATAAACCTATAATTACAACAAAAATAAATAATAAAATTAGAGAATCGATACATCGAATTTTTTGATCCGCTCCACATATATAGCAGAATTCTGGTGGGCATCCATCTCGTCGTTCAACGTACATGTTACACGTAGGACATCGTTGCCATTTGTATTCGCCTTTAATTTTCATAAATATAAGATCGTTTATATTTATGACTTCTTCGTCTCTGCATTGACGATGTTCCATCCAATGTGTTTTACATTTAAAACGAAAATCGGGTTTGCATACTACACATTTTGTTTGTGTGGTAAAATTACTTTTTCTGCATTCGTTTATGATCAAAACCGAACAAATTGGATTCAGACAATAAACTTTTTTTTCAAAACTTAAAATTGTCGAATGACAAAATAAACCGCACCATCTTCCAAAACCATTTTCCGACATTAAATCCAAAATAGTGAGTGGATCAATAAAATTATTGCATGATAAATCCGGACATTCTATATCGGCCTACCATCTTCGATTTTGTTTTATGTGTTTAGAATTACATTCGTTACAGAACTTGTGGGTTTGACAATTATTAGAAAGTTGATTTGGTAAAAACATTTCAAAATAAATTTGGCAACTATTGTTTATATTTAATTCTTCTATTTTGGTTTCGGGTCGGTGGAGGGACGCCATCTCTTCCAATTATTGTATTTGAAGAAATAATTAGTATTGTACATTTACTTTTTTAGCACAAATATATTTGTACAATATATTTGTACATTTACTTTTTTCGTGTAAATTTAACACAAATGTAGCACAAACGTAGTACAAATTTAACACAAATATTTTGTGATTTTTTTGTCATAATATTTGTACATTTACTTTTTTAGATTACATAAAATTTGTATGACTATTTACAAGATTATACAATAAGTTGATGAAATTATATAGTTTTAAAATTATAATTTCTATAAAAAAAAATATAACTAGATAATTGTTTAACGAATAATCATTCAAGTGAACAATGAAAATTTTCATACATGAATTATATAGAGATAACAATGGCAATATATAATGGAAAACAAAATCTTTTAACTCAACAAAATCGTTAACATGAACGAAGTTACCTCCCATCATTATGGGATAGAGACGTCAACAACATGGAAAACTCATGAATGTATTTTACTATTTTTCCGTCATAATTAAACATAACAATTTATTTCGTTTGGCTTTAATCAAGAATAGTAAAGGCTTGATATATCGTTTTCAGTTTAATTTTAGCCAGATTGATATAAGATTAATTTCGTTTGGCGTTAATTTTAGCAAGTTCAAATATAAATTTAATGTCACTTTAACTGTAGTCATAAGGCTAGTTTTGGTAATCTTATCAAACAATTCATGGCTCAATCTCTATTCCTATTGAATTTATAAAATTACAGCTAAGACTATTACTGAGGCATTAGAATTTAGAACACTTAATATGCCCTTAGTTAAATAGTTTTTAGTGATTATATTAGAAAACTCTTTATTATTTTACAACTATTACATCAGAGATTATCATACTAAACTTTTTACCAAAAAGATCCATTATTTTTTGGATAAAAAAGTTTAAATAAACCTATAATTACAACAAAAATAAATAATAAAATTAGAGAATCGGTAGATCGAATATTTTGATCCGCTCCACATATATAGCAGAATTCTGGTGGGCATCCATCTCGTCGTTCAACGTACATGTTACACGTAGGAAATCGTTGCCATTTGTTTTCGCCTTTAATTTTCATAAATATAAGATCGTTTATATTTATGACTTCTTCGTCTCTGCATTGATGATGTTCCATCCAATGTGTTTTACATTTAAAACGAAAATCGGGTTTGCATACTACACATTTTGTTTGTGTGGTAAAATTACTTTTTCTGCATTCGTTTATGATCAAAACCGAACAAATTGGATTGAGACAATAAAATTTTTTTTCAAAACTTAAAATTGTCGAATGACAAAATAAACCGCACCATCTTCCAAAACCATTTTCCGACATTAAATCCAAAATAGTGAGTGGATCAATAAAATTATTGCATGATAAATCCGGACATTCTATATCGGCCCTACCATCTTCGATTTTGTTTTATGTGTTTAGAATTACATTCGTTACAGAACTTGTGGGTTTGACAATTATTAGAAAGTTGATTTGGTAAAAACATTTCAAAACAAATTTGGCAACTATTGTTTATATTTAATTCTTCTATTTTGGTTTCGGGTCGGTGGAGGGACGCCATCTCTTCCAATTATTGTATTTGAAGAAATAATTAGTATTGTACAATACATTTGTACATTTACTTTTTTAGCACAAATATATTTGACAATATATTTGTACATTTACTTTTTTCGTGTAAATTTAACACAAATGTAGCACAAACGTAGTACAAATTTAGCACAAATATTTTGTGATTTTTTTTTCATAATATTTGTACATTTACTTTTTTAGATTACATAAAATTTGTATGACTATTTATAAGATTATACAATAAGTTGATGAAATTATATAGTTTTAAAATTATATTTTCTATAAAAAAAATATAACTAGAAAATTGTTTAACGAATAATCATTCAAGTGAACAATGAAAATTTTCATACATGAATTGTATAGAGATAATAATGGCAATATATAATGGAAAACAAAATCTTTTAACTCAACAAAATCGTTAACATGAACGAAGTTACCTCCCATCATTATGGGATAGAGACGTCAACAACATGGAAAACTCATGAATGTATTTTACTTTTTTTCCGTCATAATTAAACATAACAATTTATTTCGTTTGGCTTTAATCAAGAATGGTAAAAGCTTGATATATCGTTTTCAGTTTAATTTTAGCCAGATTGATATAAGATTAATTTCTTTTGGCTTTAATTTTAGCAAGTTCAAATATAAATTTAATATCACTTTAACTGTAGTCGCTAAGACTATTACTGAGGCATTAGAATTTAGAACACTTAATATGCCCTTAGTTAAATAGTTTTTAGTGATTATATTAGAAAACTCTTTATTATTTTACAACTATTACATCACAGATTATCATACTAAACTTTTTACCAAAAAGATCCATTATTTTTTGGATAAAAAAGTTTAAATAAACCTATAATTACAACAAAAATAAATAATAAAATTAGAGAATCGGTACATCGAATTTTTTGATCCGCTCCACATATATAGCAGAATTCTGGTGGGCATGCATCTCGTCGTTCAACGTACATGTTACACGTAGGACATCGTTGCCATTTGTTTTCGCCTTTAATTTTCATAAATATAAGATCGTTTATATTTATGACTTCTTCGTCTCTGCATTGATGATGTTCCATCCAATGTGTTTTACATTTAAAACGAAAATCGGGTTTGCATACTACACATTTTGTTTGTGTGGTAAAATTACTTTTTCTGCATTCGTTTATGATCAAAACCGAACAAATTGGATTGAGACAATAAACTTTTTTTTCAAAACTTAAAATTGTCGAATGACAAAATAAACCGCACCATCTTCCAAAACCATTTTCCGACATTAAATCCAAAATAGTGAGTGGATCAATAAAATTATTGCATGATAAATCCGGACATTCTATATCGGCCCTACCATCTTCGATTTTGTTTTATGTGTTTAGAATTACATTCGTTACAGAACTTGTGGGTTTGACAATTATTCGAAAGTTGATTTGGTAAAAACATTTCAAAACAAATTTGGCAACTATTGTTTATATTTAATTATTCTATTTTGGTTTCGGGTCGGTGGAGGGACGCCATCTCTTCCAATTATTGTATTTGAAGAAATAATTAGTATTATACAATATATTTGTACATTTACTTTTTTAGCACACATATATTTGACAATATATTTGTACATTTACTTTTTTCGTGTAAATTTAACACAAATGTAGCACAAACGTAGTACAAATTTAGCACAAATATTTTGTGATTTTTTTGTCATAATATTTGTACATTTACTTTTTTAGATTACATAAAATTTGTATGACTATTTACAAGATTATACAATAAGTTGATGAAATTATATAGTTTTAAAATTATAATTTCTATAAAAAAATATAACTAGAAAATTGTTTAACGAATAATCATTCAAGTGAACAATGAAAATTTTCATACATGAATTGTATAGAGATAACAATGGCAATATATAATGGAAAACAAAATCTTTTAACTCAACAAAATCGTTAACATGAACGAAGTTACCTCCCATTATTATGGGATAGAGACGTCAACAACATGGAAAACTCATGAATGTATTTTACTTTTTTTCTGTCATAATTAAACATAACAATTTATTTCGTTTGGCTTTAATCAAAAATGGTAAAAGCTTGATATATCGTTTTCAGTTTAATTTTAGCCAGATTGATATAAGATTAATTTCTTTTGGCTTTAATTTTAGCAAGATCAAATATAAATTTAATATCACTTTAACTATGGTCATAAGGCTAGTTTTGGTAATCTTATCAAACAATTCATGGTTCAATCTCTATTCCTATTGAATTTATAAAATTATAACTAAGACTATTATTGAGGCATTAGAATTTAGAACACTTAATATGCCCTTAGTTAAATAGTTTTTAGTGACTATATTAGAAAACTCTTTATTATTTTACAACTATTACATCGGAGATTATCATACTAAACTTTTTACCAAAAAGATCCATTATTTTTGGATAAAAAAGTTTAAATAAACCTATAATTACAACAAAAATAAATAATAAAATTAGAGAATCGGTACAGCTAATTTTTTGATCCGCTCCACATATATAGTAGAATGTGGTGGGCATCCATCTCGTCGTTCAACGTACATGTTACACGTAGGACATCGTTGCCATTTGTTTTCGCCTTTAATTTTCATAAACATAAGATCGTTTATATTTATGACTTTTTCGTCTCTGCATTGATGATGTTCCATCCAATGTGTTTTACATTTAAAACGAAAATCGGTTTTTCATACTACACATTTTGTTTGTGTGGTAAAATTACTTTTTCTGCATTCGTTTATCATCAAAACCGAACAAATTGGATTCAGACAATAAACTTTTTTTCAAAACTTAAAGTTGTCGAATGACAAAATAAACCGCACCATCTTCCAAAACTATTTTCCGACATTAAATCCAAAATAGTGAGTGGATCAATAAAATTATTGCATGACAAATCCAGACATTCTATATCGGCCCTACCATCTTCGATTTTGTTTTATGTGTTTAGAATTACATTCGTTACAGAACTTGTGGGTTTGACAATGATTAGAAAGTAAAACAAATTTGGCAACTATTGTTTATATTTAATTATTCTATTTTGGTTTCGGGTCGGTGGAGAGACGCCATCTCTTCCAATTATTGTATTTGAAGAAATAATTAGTATTATACAATATATTAAAACAAAATTTATTTCAAATATTGTTTAAGATGACTTAAGATCAAACTCTATAATAATAATACCCACCAAAAAATTGTACATTTATAAAAATTGAAGACGTACGTTGTTTTTTTAATTTTATAATTACAAAATTATAATATTGATAAATATCAATATTTTTTACGGGGAGGATAAACAATTTTCAATATGAAAACGTTCTCTCCAAATACCCAAGGGAAATCTAACATCGATGTTTTATATAATTTATATAATTTTATAAAAGAATAAAAATGAGTATATACAAAACTTTTAACTTGTAATAGAATATATTTTAACCAATAGATTAATGGTGAATCTTATGTTTAACCTATTTATTTGCAAGTATAAGACATGCTTCTAGTTACTCCTAGCTAGATTCTCTTAGCTAATTACTAAACTCTAAATGTATTGTAATTTTCAAAAACTTCACAATCAATTTTTACTCTTTCAAAATAAACACACTATTGCTTCTTTTACATTATTTTGCATACCTTGTTGACAAAAAATTTATTTTTTTTAGACAGGAATTTGAGCAAATTTGGTTAAACCATGTACTCAGCTATAGACTAATGCGTTCTAGTAGTTGGTTAAGGTCTCGTATTTTCGTCATCCATGCAAATTTGGCACGAAGTTTAGCAGGTTTCGTGTAAATTTAGCACAAACAAATTTAACACAAATCTAGCACATTTTTCTTGTGAATTTCTTGTCTCAAATACTTTTACATTTATGTTTTGTTACATTTTTTTTCATTTATTATTTTTTCGGCGATGTTTAAAACTTCTTCTAGATCTGACCAGATTGGTACCTAAAAGTATTAACCTTTCAACCTATTTATTTTATCTCCTATATTTTTTCTTTTATATCTCAATAGCAACACCTAAAGGAGCACCAACCTTGAAAGGTTTAACTTTTTATTGTTTTATTGTTCTAATCTTAGTTTTTTATTTTAATAAGTGTAAAAAAAACTATCCAATTTTGGTATTTTTTTAAATGTTAAACTAAAAAATAGTTATTTACATGAAATTTCTTACGTTCAAATAAAATTTAGGACAAAAGTAACAAAAAATCTGAACTAGAAATGAAACATAAAAACTAAAAAATAATAGGCTAATGACATTAAGTTTATTGCTATTAAATTTGTGTTAATATATTTTATAACACTAATAATTTCTTTTAATATTTTTTCCGTTCAGTTAACGGAAGATATGACATGCATTCACCCATCAAATATAGAATAATTAGACATTAACAATGGTTGCAAAATCCGTTTTTAGGAAATCTATTTTGAGAGTTTTGTACCAAATGAACTTTTTCATGATTTCCAAACACACACCAATTTTGTAGAATGTATTTCAGAATACACCTAAAGAAAATTTGAATAGGCTAATGCAGATATAGAATTCTATTGATCTACGTACTACTTTCTATTTGATTTTTTAAAATGATTTTATAAAATGATGTGATTTACTTTGGAGAAAAGTACCCCTAAATACCTTCTCAAGTATCAAATACCAAGATGGTACCCGTTTTTGGACTAGTTTCATAAACTACCTAAAGCCACATTTTGGACAATTATACCCTCTAGGGTATAAAAGGGGTTGTTTTTGTTGAAACCCCTTTTTTCACCTTCTAATCAGACTTTTGGGTTCCAATTTCCCCCACTTTCACATTTCTAAATTTGTGGAGAGAGAAACACGTTTTACGAGAGCAAAACCAAAAGACATTTTTGAAACTCCCGTAACCGGCGTCGAACCTCTGCACCTCAGTTCCGATATTCCCGACAACCACGGCGAATCACCGGCGACCAGGAAGAAACGTCGTCGGGTAGTACTGAAACCCACCGGTGAACCAAAGAGGAAGGCTAACCACTGTTTTCATCTCCGTTTCGAAACTGACGACACGCTCCGGCGAACCACCGCGGAGAAGTAACCTAACCTTTGAAGCAACCACTGTCTCTGTCTCTGGTTCGACATTTGGAACCACCACCGGCGAGCATCCAACTGCAACCAAATTTCCGTCGAACGGAACAGTCGCGTTCGAACAAAACCAGGTATGTGTCTCTGTTTCGATGTGTAGGTTCTTTTATATTGTCGGTCGATGGCTGTTAGACGTATAATATGGTACAGTGGTTGTTTCTTACTGTTGCTCGAACGGAATAGTAAGCTTATTGCTTACTGTTGCTCGACCTGGCGATGGTAGTTGTATTGGTTCTGAGTATGGTGTTGTTGATAGCATTGTGAGGCTGATGTTTTAAGCGTTGTGATTTGGGGTAGGGTTGCCCCATATCTAGCAATATGGGCTTTATCATCTATCAGTATATAGTTCAACTGCCCGGGCAATCGATTTGGTTCTGTCATGGTTTAATCGTTAACGTGTTTGATCGTGTTTAATAGCTATAGTGATGCTGTTCCACTCGTTGTGAGCGTATGTAGGTATATTCATACATCTAGCAATGTATATTGTAATTACTATCAGGGTCTGATTAGTAGTTTTATACAGTGGTTGTTTCTTACTGTTGCTCGAACGGAATAGTAAGCTTATTGCTTACTGTTGCTCGACCTGACGATGGTAGTTCATTATAAAGATGTGTGTGCATATATATTGATCATGTCTTTATGCTAATGATTGCTTTCTTATGTTTAAATTCATTTTGTTGCATTTTCGCGGATCATGCCAAGGCTAAAGAAGCAGCTATGAGGTAAAGAGTTATATCTTGCTTGTCAATCTAGTTACTAGTGAGCATATAACTAAGCATCTTATGGCATTGTATTTTCTTATTTTCAATACAGAGATCAGTTCATTCAGCAAATGGTTGAGTTTAATAGTCAGATAAGGTTGGTCTTAGTCTCCTTTACTGGTTTGTTTATTGCTTGCATCGTCCTTGACATGCTTCCGTACTTTTACTTTATGGCAGAGAATTCCTAAAAGCACAAGCTTCTGAGTCTCACGAAGAAGGTGATGCCGAACTTGTAGAAGGTAACTGTGAAATATTATTCTGCTGTCTTATTTTGGCACCTGCAAACGTAAGGGTATTGATATGGTTCATTGTCTACACCTCTTATAATACTTAGAAGACAACCAATCGACTGAGGAAGTTGCGGAACATACTTCAAGAAATATTGAGGGCATGCTAGCTGATATGACATTGCAGATAGTGAGCGAGGAAGAAGAATTATTGATAGAAAGAAATCTGCTAAAGCAGGTAGTCAGCTCATCTTCATTAGTCAAAACTATGTATTGCATTTTCGAAGATCTACTATCTAACCTAACCATAGAATACACTCTATTAACATTATATACTGTTTTTAACTTAAGGGTATTGATATTGTCTGTCCAATTGCAGTTGCAGCTGGAGTTGATAGAGTTGAAAAGGAAGGCATCTCTGATGGAGATGATAATGGAAGACACAGAAGCATTTCAGAATCTTACTAGATATCCTTGTTGATATACATTGATTTACATCAATTAAATTTTGGTTCAGGTCGCTAATTAAGCATAAGTTTTCTTGGGTCTACTAATAGAATTAAAGCATTTTATGAAACAATTATAGAGCATATGTATAGCTTTCTTCAGCCTACATATGTATAATACACTGGTAACAAATTTCAGTGCATTGCCAACTGTACAAACCAGACCCCCAATGACTACTTTCTGTAGCTTTCTTCAAGCCAACACAAGTGAAAACTGTTCTATTAGAGATATAGACTCTTACCCTGGTCATTTTAAGCAGTACATAAAGGTGTTCGTGTCTGTAGCATTCTTCTCTTGGATAACTGTTAGACTCAGTTAGGTTTATCTGCTGCAGCCTTTTAGGTGTAATGAATTATTATCTTTAAGTAATGATTCGAACTGTCACTTTATATACCTACAATTGACTTTGACTGGCAACACGCAGACATCTGAACTGGAATAGGCATGTGCTTCTCTTGGCGATGAGCTGCAACAGAGGCTTGTATGTCCAAGTTGTCACTCGGACAATACCGATACTTTAGCCGAACTTCTTAATGCGAATGAGGCAAGTTGAAATTTACCAATTATTTTGCTACTTCTGCTACACTATATATATTGATATGTTAATATCTTCATACAATTACTGAAATTGGGGAACTAATATCTGCATTGTGAGACTGTAATTTGTCTGGGTTGTTTGTAGATCATATCCAGCAGGGTGTTCCTTCTTGTCTAGCAATGTGTGCCTTCATATCTAGCAAGGTGTTCCTTCGTATCTAGCAAGGTGTTCCTTCATATCTATCATTTCCATCGTGAGAGAACAAGAGCTATAAAAGTCGGTCTTATCTACGGCCGTCCTTCTGCTGAGCTCCAGTTTTGATTATTACAAGCGGCTTGTTGTTTTTTTAAACATTAGATTAGTGTTGCTTATTCCTAGTTACCGAGTATTGTAATTGAAAGATTTAGTTCAGCGGGAAATGAACGCTTTACTGAATTTAACGTCAGTCTGTCGAATATTTTGATGTAGTAACAAACGATGCATCGACTAAAATATGATTATAATGTGTATGCGTATCAGTTCTTAAGTGTGATCTGCATCTTATTTTCAGTTATACTCAAATACTCCTACAGATGGATCTACAACGAAACAGAAAACATACTTTTATTTATCTGTTAGATGTAAAATACATAATCTATCAAAGTTGAATAAAGGGGCTATCAGATTGTAACAGCATAGATAGCAATGTACACATGAATAGATATCAGAGTCTGAAACAAACAGACATGAAACGTGTCAATGTTAAAAGTGTAAGAAACGTAAGTCAAAATACAAGGAGTGCTTATCTTTGAGATGAATCAGGCATGAAAGATTTGAAGTACATCTTTAACAAATGTAAGTAAAGTATCAGATGGATGTAAACGAAAACAGTAAACATACTTTGATGTATCTGTTAGATGCAAAATCCATAATCTATCAATGTTGAATAGAGTGGCTATCAGAGTATAAAAGCATAGATAGCAATGTATACGTGAATAGATATCATAGTCAGAAAGAAACAGACATGGAACATGTAAATGTTAAAAGTGTACAAAACGTAAGTCAACAGATAAGGAGTGCTTATCTTTGAGATGAATCAGGCATGAAAGATGTGATAAACCTCTTGAACAAATGTAAGCAAAGTATCAGATGGACGAACAACGAAACAGAAAACATACTTTTATTTATCTGTTAGATGTAAAATACATAATCTATCAAAGTTGAATAAATGGGCTATCAGATTGTAACAGCATATATAGCAATGTACACATGAATAGATATCAGAGTCTGAAACAAACAGACATGAAACGTGTCAATGTTAAAAGTGTAAGAAACGTAAGTCAAAATACAAGGAGTGCTTATCTTTGAGATGAATCAGGCATGAAAGATTTGAAGTACATCTTTAACAAATGTAAGTAAAGTATCAGATGGATGTAAACGAAAACAGTAAACATACTTTGATGTATCTGTTAGATGCAAAATCCAGAATCTATGAATGTTGAATAGAGTGGCTATCAGAGTATAAAAGCATAGATAACAATGTATACGTGAATAGATATCATAGTCAGAAAGAAACAGACATGGAACATGTAAATGTTAAAAGTGTACAAAACATAAGTCAAAAGATAAGGAGTGCTTATCTTTGAGATGTAAAATGTTACAAGTGTACAAAACATAGCAATGTCTCATACTGTATCTAGCAAGAAGCATAAGTCAAAATACAAGGAGTGCTTATCTTTGAGATGAATCAGGCATGAAAGATGTGAAAAACCTCTTGAACAAATGTAAGCAAAGTATCAGATGGATGAACAACGAAACAGAAAACATACTTTTATTTATCTGTTAGATGTAAAATACATAATCTATCAAAGTTAAATAAAGGGGCTATCAGATTGTAACAGCATAGATAGCAATGTACACATGAATAGATATCAGAGTCTGAAACAAACAGACATGAAACGTGTCAATGTTAAAAGTGTAAGAAGCATAAGTCAAAATACAAGGAGTGCTTATCTTTGAGATGAATCAGGCATGAAAGATGTGATAAACCTCTTGAACAAATGTAAGCAAAGTATCAGATGGTTGAACAACGAAACAGAAAACATACTTTTATTTATCTGTTAGATGTAAAATACATAATCTATCAAAGTTGAATAAAGGGGCTATCAGATTGTAACAGCATAGATAGCAATGTACACATGAATAGATATCAGAGTCTGAAACAAACCGACATGAAACGTGTCAATGTTAAAAGTGTAAGAAACGTAAGTCAAAATACAAGGAGTGTTTATCTTTGAGATGAATCAGGCATGAAAGATGTGATAAACCTCTTGAACAAATGTAAGCAAAGTATGAGATGGTTGAACAACGAAACAGAAAACATACTTTTATTTATCTGTTAGATGTAAAATACATAATCTATCAAAGTTGAATAAAGGGGCTATCAGATTGTAACAGCATAGATAGCAATGTACACATGAATAGATATCAGAGTCTGAAACAAACAGACATGAAACGTGTCAATGTTAAAAGTGTAAGAAACGTAAGTCAAAATACAAGGAGTGTTTATCTTTGAGATGAATCAGCCATGAAAGATTTGAAGTACATCTTTAACAAATGTAAGTAAAGTATCAGATGGATGTAAACGAAAACAGTAAACATACTTTGATGTATCTGTTAGATGCAAAATCCAGAATCTATCAATGTTGAATAGAGTGGCTATCAGAGTATAAAAGCATAGATAGCAATGTATACGTGAATAGATATCATAGTCCAAAAGAAACAGACATGGAACATGTAAATGTTAAAAGTGTACAAAACATAAGTCGAAAGATAAGGAGTGCTTATCTTTGAGATGTAAAATGTTACAAAAAAGTCGGTAAATAATGTTTAGAACGGAGCATCACATGACCTCCTATTATACCCCGATTTGAAACATCGACCACAACGGGACTGGCTATGACATAATCAAAATGTTGAATTGAATCACAACAGCTTAATTGGATTGAAACAGTGAGTCAGTTTATATATACAATGCAATAACTTAAAGAAGGTACATGAACTATGGTAACGAAAGGAATGAAAACGGCACTTCTTCAGTTACTCCCTTTTCCATCTCCATTTTGCACCTCCCATTTTGCAGTACCCAACACAGCTTGAAGCTCCCTCGAAAGAAACTACCCATAAATACCTCGAAAGCTCATGCTGTATCTAGCAATGTGTCATGCTGTATCTAACAATGTCTCATGCTGTATCTAGCAATGTCTCATGCTGTATCTAGCACTGTATACAAGGCATAAATCGCAAATGATAAATAATATAGGGTCTAGCACTGTATTCAAAGTATTGACTAACCAAACCAACAAGGCCTTTAGGTTGACCACTGGGTTGGGTGGCTCTGACTATAGCGTCCTTTCCAGAAATAAGTTCATAAAGGACAACCCCAAAGGCATATACATCCACTTTGGCCGAGATTTCACCATAGGCATACCTGCAGACAACCAATTGTTAGTATCTTATAGTCCGTGAAAGAGGAAGTTCATAATTATGTAGACTAAAACTAGTAGAAAGAAATATATCTTACTCTGGCGGCATGTATCCAAATGTACCAACAGCATGAGTCCGTATACTTCCAGTTCCAACTTCTGTGAGTCTAGCTAATCCAAAATCCGCAACCTGCAACATTATGTTAATAACAAGGGGTGACACGATAGAACAATTTTTTACATATTTCTTGTGACTAGATCTAGATGGGGATGTTACCTTAGCATGGAAATTATTGTCTATCAAGATATTTGCAGATTTGATGTCCCGATGAATGTAAACAGGGACTGTATGCTCATGGATATATTCAAGACCCCTTGCAGAGTCGAGTGCGATTTGCACTCTTTTAGACCAGGGTAGCGGTTCTTTTCCTGCAATAGGAAGTAGTTTCTATTATTAATTGACACACTTTGCTAGCAACATTCATTACATGTATCTTTTAACTATATACCTGAGCGTCGCAAATGCTGGCTAAGTGTGCCATTCTCGGTAAGTGTAACTTACCAGCCGCTTGAAAGAGTTGCTGTTCATTGATTTCGACTTCTCCAAATCTGGTTTTGCTCGATCCAGAGCCTAGATAAAAAAATTGTTCGATCCGACTGGAAATGTCACCGGCGATATTCGACAGTTCGTCAAAAAAACAGCTCGCCGGTGAGAGGAACGCAGGACCTCGGTGTTTGTATGGTTCGCCGGTGATTAAGACTAGTTCGACGGTGGTTGTATGGTTCGCCGGTGGAGAGAGAGAAGAAGAGGAGAAGAGGAGAGAGAAGAAGAGTAAGAGTGGAGGCTGTTTTGAATTTCAAAATTCAAAAATAGAATGGGGCTGTAACAAAAAACCCTAATTTTTCACAAATCAACCTTATATACTAGGTTGAGGGTAATCTTGGTATTAAAAAAAGAAAAGATATTAGAAGTGGATATGTTTAATGAGATGGGTATTAAGTGAGCATTAACCCATTTTTGGGTACTAGGTTGTAATAGGTTTGGTTAAAAGGTACTTAGTGTGTCATTTCCCTTTACTTTGTCATTCGATAATTTTAAATTTTGAAAAAAATTGTCCGAATCTGACTTGTTCGGTTTTAATAATAAACGAATACAGACTAATTGACCGTAAAAAATTCTATTACTTTTGCTACATAAGTGAACCGAAAAAAAAATGGTGGTTCGAATACCAATATAATACATAAAATTTTTACAAGCCTTTTAATTTTATTATTTATTTTTGTTGTTAGTATGGATATATTTTCATTTATGTATATGCATAACGAATTGTCTTACACCATTTGAAAACTTTTGGTACCATAATTTTAGATGTAGTATTTATAATATAATAGAAACTTATATGAACTTATTATTAATCATATTGCACTATTATATGGCTAAACATTGTTGGTGTGGGTTTTGAGCCCAATGGATGTAATGATGTTGGAAGGACCTGATTTTTAGATATTATTTTGTAATGAAGTAGTTGAAAAGGTGTTTATGTATATTTGTTTTCATATAATATTACCTCTATATATATATATATGAACATTTTTTAATTATATTTGATTAAAATATTAGAACAATTTATATATAAAATACTAGACAAATGTGTGAAAAAACACTTAAATATATTTAAAAATAAATTTGATTTTAAATTTTTAAAAATTAAAAAATTAATTTTCCATTATCACGCATAGTTATGTTACGTAATATATAGGACAATAACCAGGACACCATAAGGTTTTGATCCTGGCTACACCACTCATGGTATTGGTATGTATGCTGATATTTGAAAATTTCTACGTGAGTAATAAAAAGTTGTATTGTGCTGTGTTGCGTGAATAAAATAAACTATTTTGTAATCGAGAGATGTTTTCAAAACTAAAATTAAGCATATGTCAAAATATTTATAAATAAAACAATTTAACAAAAAATAAATGTACAAATATTATGACAACAATATAAATTGATGCTTTATGCTTCAATCATGTAGTTAGATATCAAATGATGTTTTAATCATGTAGTTCGTTTAAGGTCTCGTATTCTTATGATTTGTGTAAATTTGACACGAGATTTTTGCAGGTTTCATGTAAACTTAGAACAAACGTAGTACAAATTTAGCACAAATATTTTGTGATTTTTTTTTCATAATATTTGTACATTTACTTTTTTAGATTACATAAAATTTGTATGACTATTTACAAGATTATACAATAAATTGATGAAATTATATAGTTTTAAAATTATAATTTCTATAAAAAAAATATAACTAGAAAATTGTTTAACGAATAATTTTTTAAGTGAACAATGAAAATTTTCATACATGAATTGTATATAGATAACAATGGCAGTATATAATTGAAAACAAAATCTTTTAACTCAACAAAATCGTTAACATGAACGAAGTAACCTCCCATCATTATGGGATAGAGACGTCAACAACATGGAAAACTCATGAAAGTATTTTACTTTGTTTTCGTCATAATTAAACATAACAATTTATTTCTTTTGGCTTTAATCATGGCTTTAATTAATAATTGTACAAGTTTATATATGGTTTTTAGTTTAATTATAGCAAGATCAATACAAGTAAACAAATGGAAACCTCATGATTGTATTTTACTTTATTTTCGTGCTGATTAAACTTCAAACTTCAACATGAGCATAAACATTCAAGCCTATGAAAATTTGTGGAATATTATTCAAATCTACGGGAGTAAAATTGAGATCAGGAGTTAAAAAAGAAGCTTCAAGATTTAAATCTGGCAAAAATGGAACTTGATTCATGTTTTCATGATACAAAAAATAAGATAATACCTTCTTTTATATACTCGTTTTTTAGGGAAACTTTTAATCTTAAAGTTTTTGGTTAAAATTCAAACAAAACTTTTAGCGAAAAAAGAATAATATTAGTCACATTACCGATTCTAAAGTTTAAAAAAAACTTGAAAATAAAAAGAAGAGAAAATGCATCAAATAAAAATTTCACATAAAAATATCACATCATAAAATAAGGGCAATCCTGTCAATTTCTATCTAATTACACTTCTCTTTAGTACACTTCTCTTTAGTATTGTGGAGTACACTAGAACGTCAAATTAATTGGGAAAGAGGTATATTAATTGTAAGATGGTTATCCCCTTGTCCAAAAATTAAAGATGACAAAAAAGTGTATCTTATACCCCCAAGCATTTAGGTCATGCATTTTTAAATGCGATTCACATATTAATTTTTGTGGTTATTTCATTTCATTAATTAAAATTTGAGATTCAAATCAAATATACGAAGAAAAAAAATAGATTAGGATATAGAAAATTATATGCATGTAAAACTGTAGAAGTCTCTGAGCAAATATAGTTACATATTACGGATCATTCATTTTTTAATCATATAATGGTCAAAATAATTCATATTATTCATGTGAGACTTTTGATATTAATATACATATAGGTTTAAATTAGAATACCGTCTTTTCACTATCGCGTTTTTTTTTATTTAGTCATTCGACTAAAAATCATCGGTCAACATCTCTAGACTATTCAAAATCTATAAATTTAGTGTCCATGTGTGGTATCTTCTCTGATTCCACCACGTGTCTCTATAGTTAAATTGCATGGATCACACAAATAGTCTATGGACTATTAATTCTATTTTTATCTCTTAAATTTAATATTTTTTTAATATTTTTTTCTTTTAAAAACCGAATATTGAAAAATTTGCTATCCTCTATTTTAAAAAGAAGCAGTACACGTTTTTAAAAGAGACAGAGTAAAAAAACTATCACGTACTCTATTTCATTTAAGCCTTCGTTGAATATCGACATTAAGTAAGATTTTTCTTTCCATTTCAGATGGTACTTTGAATCTTTGATGCTCAAAATAAACTATTTACCAAAATATAATTTTAGGAAACAAAGAGACCATCTAGAGTTTGTACATTAAATCTTCTAACCCGTTGGTTGGTTGTTCCGTAATCGTCTCCATTCACCAAACTACAATTTTAGTTAG
The DNA here is from genome assembly GCA_036936605.1 of Limnanthes douglasii subsp. nivea. Classification (NCBI taxonomy): domain Eukaryota; kingdom Viridiplantae; phylum Streptophyta; class Magnoliopsida; order Brassicales; family Limnanthaceae; genus Limnanthes; species Limnanthes douglasii. The sequence goes on from JAUPFV010000001.1 coordinate 302,550,977, forward strand.
GTTTATCTTCTCGATTCTCAGATTTTACTCGATCGTTACTTGAATCCATTATGCACTATCTATCGACCATGGTTGTAGATTGAGATACTGCATCAAAGAACATGACACCGGAATCTGAAGCGGATAAAAGGTTTGTTTGAACCAAATTAAATTAAGCTTAAAATATATTAATTTATTGATTAAATTAATTAATTAATATTTTTTTTAAAGATTTGGATAATATATTTTTGATGTAAAAATATTATTCATATTTTTTTAGATATTTTATTTTGTTTATTAGAGAAAATATTATATTAGTCCAAAATATTATTTTGTCATTAAAACATAATAATATATTAATATAAGTATTAGATATATAACCTATTGAAACCTATTGTTTGGGATGATATTTTTAGGGATATGTCCTTTAGGCCTCCAAGAAACCTAAAGGGTAATCTTGAATTTCCGATGGGCCAAGCCCGGTAAATTGAGAAGCCATTCTCAACCATACAAAATCAGTAACCCTACTCTTCAGATCTAGCCTCCTCACAATCTTTCTCTCGACAGCCTCTCTCTCTACCGCTATCTTCTCAGATATAGCCAAATCTAGTCGCCACGGAAGAAAATCGATTACCCAAACCTAGATCCGTTCTTCATCTTGAAGAACGAGAGCATTTAGATCTACAAAACAACACCCCAAATACAAATTCTTGCAAAAATCTACACCAAAACCTAATAACAGAGGCTCGTTTCTTCGAAAACCCCGTTTTCGAAAGAAATGAGTCTCTGACTAGCGATTCTTGCAAAGAAAAAATGGAGTTTTCTGAGCAACCAGCTCATCAACGAAGATCGTACGCAGAAGCGGTGAAGGTGGGAAAGGAGTCACTGCCAATCCTTGCTGGATCTATTGGAGGTTTCAAGCACAGCAATGTCGAAATAGGAGCAGAGGATGGATACACATATGTAAGATTTTGTGAAAAAGATAAGTTTTTCCTTAACTCCTCATCTACTTATACATTAATAGCTAAATTTTCTTATGCATGTCCTACTGCACCCGAGTTTAGGTCGTATTTAGATTAAACTTAAAGAGTTTTTAGGTTTCAAGTTTTCGAAACTTCCTTTTACATACTTAGGAATACCTATACACTCTAATAACTTTGCTGAACATTACGAAGGATTAATAGATAAAGTTAAGGATAAGATTCATGAATGGAATTCCAAATATATATCTTTTGGTGGCAAGATAACACTAATAAGCTCAGTATTAATTTCTTATCCTATATATTATCTACAATCTACTAAATTGCCTTTAAAAGTCATTAATAGGTTTTATAAGTTATTAAACAAATTCCTTTGGGGTTGTAATGAATCTAACAGAAGCATGATTTGGACAAACTGGTTAAGTCTGTGTAAGCCTTTTAAAGAAAATGGCCTTAACTTTAGATCACTAGAAGATATTCAAACTGCTTTTGCTTATAAACTATGGTTTTCATTTAGAAGCAAAGAAACTTTATGGTCAAAACTATTAAAATCTAAATACTGTAATAATATACATCCCTTACAAGCTAGACTTAGGAATACTGATTCTAAGATTTGGAAAAGAATGTTGAATGTTAGATTAGAAGCTGAAAAACAAATTAGATGGAAGATTGGTCAAGGAAATATAGACTTTTGGCTAGATCAATGGAGTGATATGAAGCCTTTGATTCTGTTAACTGATACAAATTATATGCATTATGAACAAACCAAGGTAAATGAGTACATTATTAATAATACTTGGAATGTATTAAAACTTCAAGATAGTTTACCAATACAGTATGTTAATATGGTTATTAAAACAGAAATATGCCAAAATGTTTTAGACTTTGCTGTTTGGAAGTTATCAGATGATGGATCATTTAATCTCAAGGAAACAGTTTTAAAAGTAAGGCAAAAACATCCTATATCTACAATAAAAGATAGAGTATGGAACAATCTTTCACCTAAAAAATGTTCTTTTTATGTTTGGAGAGTATTGAATAATGTGATAAGTGTTGATACAATACTTCAGACTAAAGGTTTTTATCTAGCTAGTAAATGTGCATTTTGTGACAGTATTGAATCTTTACACCATGTCTTTATCTCTTGTGAAATAGCTTGGTTGGTATGGAGTTATTTTTCTGAAAAGTTTAATATTAACATAGGTAGACATATGACTGTTAATCATATGGTGAATGTTTGGTTACTATCATCTTCAAAGAGAGTTCACATTAGAACAGTACTACCATCAATGATAATTTGGAACATCTGGAAAGCTAGAAATAACTACAGACATAATAATGTTTCTATAACACATAGACAGATTATTAGGGAGGTACTTTTAATGATAACATCTTTGGACTTTGCATGTAAATTAACTAGGAAGCATTGGTATCCTGACTTACAAGCAGCTAGAGAACTAGGTTGTTATAATCATATAAAGATAGCCAAATCATTTAGATATGTTAAGTGGGAAAAGCCTGTTTGTAATCGAGTAAAGCTTAATTGTGATGGATCATCCTTAAGTAATGGTGAATCAGGTTATGGTTATATAGTTACAGATAATTTGGGAATGATTATAACTGCAAAAGGAAATGTTATAGGAAAAAGTTCTCCTATTTGTGCTGAAATTGCTGGATTACTTAATGGTTTAACATATTGTAAAGAATCGGATCTAAAACTTGTTGATATTGAAATTGATTGCCTACCATTATTAAATATGCTTGCATCTGGCTTTAGACCATGGTATTTAGATCAATGTATTCTGTGTTGTAGACAATTGATTACCTCACAAATGTCTATTAAACATATTTATAGGGAGCAAAATCTGGCAGCAGATTGGCTGTCCAAACATGCATTGAAAGTTAAAAGTAGTTTTAGTATTTCAACACAGCATGATTTCAATGAATTATCTAATATACTAATGGCTGATGCATTAGGTTTAGGAAATTTTCGCTATGTTTAGTATCTGATTTCTCTTGTTAACACTAACTTTGTTCAAGCAAGTCGATAGACTTGACTAAGTATTTTGGTTGCAGATTCAGGTTTACAAACATAGACTTGCATTGGAAAAGAGGATAAGTAGCTGAATGAAAACACATTAAAGTAACTGGATGCTGAAGTACGAAGACAGCTGAATGCAGGCGCATGAAGGGAGCTGAATGAAGGCATGAAGGGAGCTGAATGCAGACATGAAGGCAGCTGAATGCAGAAGGCAGTTGAATGCAGTCACACGAAGGCAGTTGAAGGAGGAATAAGGAAATACAAGTTGAAGTATTGTTGAGTCTAGTAGACCTAGGTAGATTACTTAGGTTGTTCATTTCAGCTCATAAACTATTTTGTAACACATTTCTTAAAAAGTAATAAAAAGTTCTTTTCTTAGGAAAAAAAAATTAGATATATAACCTATTGTGAACAACATCACAAAAAACTTTAATAAATTTTTTTCTTCTTCTCTCTCTTCACATATTTTTTATATTCAGAAATTGATATCAGAGCCAAGGAGGCAGAAGAGGAGTATTATATTGTGTTGGGGGACAACGATTTGTTGTCCGCCAGAGAAAAAAAAAGTAAAAAAAAAGACGTAAAAAACAAAAAAAAATCAGATAATCTGAAAAACGGAAAAAAAAACAGAATCCATCGACGGAAGAAAAAACGACGAGCATTTTCGGCTGCATAAAATAAATGAGAAGAAAAAGCATTTTTGCTGTCTTTCGGAGCAGAAAAGAAGAAAAAGCATTTTTGCTGTCTTTCGGAGAAGAAAAGAAGAACAACACTGTTGATCGCGTGACAGAAGATTAGAAGAAGAAAACAGTAGATGTTACCCTAACCCTATGTGAGAGAATAAAGGAGACTCGAAGAAATGATCTAAAAATTCTATTAATCATAATCTAACGACAAAATAGGTTATAAGATGCTTTATATAGCACTACCCAAAACCCTATTTCCAAATAAGGGAAGTTACATAATAAATAAATAAAATTAACGGTAGAATCTTAAAATTGGTTTTCGAAGGCTTTACAGGTTGAATTTGGGTATCAAACTTTACGACTAAAGTGACATTTTTTAAATATGGCGGTCTCTTCGAAAGCTTCAATTTGAGTACATGTTTGACCCAATTCTGATACATGGGTGAGAAACAAGTCTGTTAGCAGTGTTCGCTACACCATCCTTCCTCGGTTGGGAAGAATTTGACCTCGAATTTGAAATGTTGAAACATTGAAAGAATTGGAAAAGTATTGGCGTATTCACCGCCAATTGCAACTGGTACCAGCATACAAGTGTGAGAGGTGAGAATCTGAATGTTGCAGCTCTGGTCAAGAAGTGGTTTCCTAGTTTTGTTCATCTTTACCATGTCCATGGCATTACTGTTATTAGCAGTAACAAGATATATTCCAGCCACTTGTTAAATGTCAGCTTTATCAACCCATTTACTAAGAACAACAACACCCTTACGCGTGTAAAAAGTTGTTGTCTTTCCAGTTCTAGACTGTGTTTGTTGTATCACATCAAGACCCTTGCAGAAAGGAACAATTCCTCTTGGTTGAATAGTAGATGGCTTCTCATGTTCTTCATAGTATATTTCTTCCAGCAGATTCAATACACTGCAATATTTTACTTTTAACTTGTTATTGTTTCTTTTATATCCCCAACCATCACCTAAAACCTCTCCAGGTTCTATTACAAAACCTAATCTTTTATCCATTAAAACATTATTCTTTTCTTTTATTAATCTATTTATAATCTCAAACAAAAAAATACCATCTTCTATTTTTCCAACACGACAACATGTATCCACAGAAAACCGAATAAAAAGTTTGATTTTAGGATAACATAAAATACCTGGAAGATCCATCTCCACGGTAAAAGCTGCAACTTTGTAGTCTTTCTTCAATAGAACTTCTGAAGCGATGTAGCCTGGTGTACTGAAGCCTGAGATAATATCTAGATCTACACGTTTCTCCTCAACATTAATTAGATCTTCATCATCCCAGTCATCATCATACTCATCGTCATATTCATCGTAGACTGGTTTTTCAAATACGAGCCCAAATTCATGTTTAAAAATATTTTTATCACAGACTGGCTTGTCAAACACGGACTCAGACACAGTTTTAGCATCACAGCTAAGATCGGCAGCTGGTGCAATTTGAGCATGAAACTCCTTAACTAGTGGTGGTTTTGGAAACACTACTCTAGATAGAACTAATATAAACTTGATACCATATTTCACAAAACTATATCGATTTGTTCTACCATCATAAGTAGAATTCCTCTTAAATCTCCATGGACATCCTAAAACTAGATGACAAACGTCCATAGGAACTACGTCATGTTATGCTGTATCTTTGTAATTACCAATAGAAAATGCAATTTGATAGCGTTTAAAAATTGTTACCTCACTCTACTCCATTAATCGTGACAGTATGTATGGGTATTGAATAGCTTCTGTATTCAACGCTAGTTTCTGAACAGCCTCATCTGAAATCAAATTCTTGTAGATATCTGAATCAATTACAAACTTGCAAATTCTTCCTCCAATTGTGCAGGTAGACTCGAAGATCTCATTCTCTATTCTAGCCTTCAAATCAACAGATACCCGGAACATGATTCTTGTATCTACGTAGCAGGAATTGCTGGACTCTGATACCAACTCATAGCATGGCGGAATATTAGAAGAAGAAAACAGTATATATTACCCTAACCCTGGGTCACAGAATATAGGAGTCTGAGAGGAATAATCTCAAAATTCTATTATTCAAAATCGAACAAAAAAATAGGGTATAGGATGCTTTATATAGCACTACCTAATTCCAAATAAGGGAAGTTACATATATCAAATGTTTTGAAATAAAATAAATAAATAAATAAAATTAATGCTAAAATATTAAAACTGGTTTTCGAAGGCTTTACAAGTTGAATTTGGGTATCAAACTTTGTGACTAATGTCACTTTTTTAAAATGTAACGGGCTCGTCGAACGCTTCGATTTGAGTACAAGTTTGATCCAATTCTGATATCTGGGTGAGAAACCACTCTGTTCGCAGTCTTCGCTATATCAACTGTTTGTCAGAGAAAAAAAAAGAACAAGAGCGTTATCTGCCTAAAAAAACTTAATAAGATGAAAAAAAAGAAAATAAATTAGGAGAAGATAAAAAAAAGATTCAGAAGAGGAGAAACGGAAAATAAAAAGTTGAAGATAAAAGAAAAAACATGAAAAAAATACGAAGAAAAAGAAAAAACAACAAGAGAAATAAATAGAAAAAGAAAGAGAAGAAGAAGAAAAAGAAGGAAAGAAAGATTAAGAAAGAATATGAAAATAGCCATCGAGGATAAGAAGTTACCGGAAAATACTGTAGATGATTGGAGGTGACGGGAACCGACCAGAAACGATCGGTAGAAGATCGAAGTTGATTAGAAATAAAAAAACAATAGATAATTGGAGGTGACCAAAAAAGACCGGAAAGACCGTAGAAGATCAGAGGTGACCAGAAAAGACCGTTAATGATTGGAGGTGACTGGAAGAGACTGGAAAAGACCGTAGAAGATCGGAGGCGACTGGAAGAGACTGGAAAAGACCGTAGAAGATCGGAGGCGACCAGAACAAGGAGAAAAATATATTTGATCAAATGGACCATATCTTCACAAATCCATCCACTAGACAAGTCTTAAAACAAGAACAGTGTCTTCAAAAGGAATGCGAAAAGTTTGGGAGTTATCAACAAATTTAATTTAATGGAGGCATTGTTAGAACCAAATTAAATTAAGCTTAAAAATATTTAATAATTAATTTAATTAATTAATATATTTCTGAAATATTTGGATAATATATTTTTGATTTAAAAATATTATTTATATTCTTGTAGAGATTTGAGTTTGTATTTTAGAGAAAATATTATATTATTCAAAAATATTATTCTGTCATTAAAACAGAATCTCCACACTAGGGCTTTTCTTTTGGTCCACTTCCAAAAGGCCTCATACTAGTTGAGATATATACCACTGATCTTTCCCATGTTTAACCGATGTGAGATGTTGGACTTTGGTGGTCACCCTAACAAATCATTCTCTCGAATAAAGTACCACTTCACCCTTATCTCAATTGACTTTCATCCGCCCACTCTAATTAGGCTGGAGCTCTGATACCACATGTTGGGAATATAGGTACCGCATATTCATCCTCTGTATATAAATAAGAACAATTGATCTCCACACTAATAAGATAGCGTCTGCTTTGGTACCCGAAGGCCCGCACAGCTTTTCTTTTGCTCCACTTCCGAAAGGCTTCATATTAGTTGAGATATATTCTTACTTATATACCACTGATCCTTCCCATATTTAACCGATTTGGAATGTGGGACTTTGGTCGCCACCCTAAGATTTTCGTTATAAATAATGATTAAGTTTTGTATGTTTCTAAATTATGTTTTCTAATTTGTTGCAATGTATAGGAGAAAGCAAATTTTGGCCGGAAATTTAATGAAAGCGTTTATGAGGCCAGGAGGAGGTAATACTATCCCGTTTGATCAGGTATTTTTTGTGTTTATAGATTTTGAGCTTGTGAAGGATCGCAGCTCTTTTTAAAATTCAATTTGGGAACCTTCAGGTGATTTATCATTCTACTGCTCGGACCCGGGACGAAGTTGTTGTGGACTCTACAAGACCATAGTGTGTAGGTGAGATTAGATTAAAACTGTAATCATTTTACTGATTTATGTTTTGAAATTGAATTAAGTTGATTCGTTTTTTTTTAATATGATAGGCAAATGTATACCTATTAGAAATGTGTTGGGGAAAAGCAAAATCTGGAGTACCTACGGACTACAAGAGTGCAAGCCCACCCCATCGGGGCACTATTTTTTCAAATTCTCCACAGCAGACAACGCTACAGAAGTCCTAGAAAAATCCCCCTGGTTCTTTAGTAGCCACCCGGTCTTCCTCAAGAGATGGGAGCCAATGGAAACCCTAACTAGGGAAGCCCTAAAAGCAATCCCCCTTTGGGTCAAATTTCATGGTATGCCCCATGAACTCTGGACGGAAAAAGGATTGGGAATCCTGGGAAGCTATTTAGGAACCCCCATCTACGTGGACAGCCAAACGGCGGACAGAACCCGACTAAGCTATGCCAGGATCTGCATCATAATGCAAGCCACCTCAAATTTCCCCTCCACCATCATCATACGCTGCCTTGGCAGAAACCACGTCATCCAAGTAGAATTCCAAGGCCTCCCCACCATCTGCAACCGATGCCTCTCTTTCGGACACGCGGCGGCTGCATTCCACTTAATCGCGGATCCTGCCCACACAACAAACCCTAGCACTCATCGCCCCGGAAAAGAGCCAATGATCAATCCACCCCACATCACGCTATCAGACTCTAGCAATAGTGAAACCCCCACACCGGAGACATTAAGACAAATGACCATTCATAACAGTTGGACCAAGAGTTACATTATCGCAAGCAATACCCCTGCAGCAGCCCAAATAGGACTTGAAGAAGGAGAACCTTCCTCTACAGAGATCACCTCACCAGGACCTAAAGTAACAAGGAACGCCGCTTTCTCAAGTATGTACGGGGAAAACCCCAAAATGTATTAGCTTTCTTTCAAACTTACTGTTTAATTTCTAAATGAAAATTGCATGTTGGAACGTAAGAGGATTAAACGACCCTGTACGACAAAAGGACGTACGTCACATAGTTTTTAAGAATAGCATTAACATTATATGCCTCATAGAAACTAAAGTCAAAGTCCATAATACTGAATCCATAATGAGAACCATGCTGCCATTCTGGCACTACCACACTAACCATGATTCCCATCACCTGGGGAGAATCTGGATAGCCTGGAACCCTAGCGTATGCAACCTTTCTCTTCTAGAATCCACGGCCCAGACCATGCACTGCTCTATTTTTTGGTCCGCCAGGAAAACTCGCCTCAGCCTGACAACTGTCTATGGCTTTAATGACCATACTAACCGGCTTCCCCTCTGGAGCAAGCTCCAATCGTTAGCCCTTAATAACACCAACTCCCCTTGGATTGTGCTCGGGGATTTTAATGCCATTAGAAACCCTCATGAGAAAACCAGTCTCGACCCTCAATGGAACTGCTCCATTGAAGCTTTCAATGACTGCTGTAGATACTGTAACCTCGAGGACCTCCGTTCAACTGGCTTTCAATTCTCTTGGTTCAACAAGCAAGAGACTAACCCTATTTCATCAAGAATCGATCGCGCCCTAATTAATGCCTCCTGGGACGATTATTTTCCGAACTCTTTCGCTCACTATGACATTCCCCTTACCTCTGACCACACCCCGATGATCATCCACCTCTCGACACCTTACGCAGCCACCCCCCACCCCTTTAAATACTTCAACATGTGGAAGCTTCATCCGAACTTCCAGGACCTGGTACTCAACAGCTGGTCCCACCCCACTCATCTGAACCCTATGGAAAACTTAGCCACCAAGCTCGCTCGGCTTGCCCCTTCTCTAACCGCAGTAAACAAAACTTCCTTTAGTGACATTAGCGACCGTGTAGAGAAGGCCAGAACCACCCTGGCCCAAGCCCAAGAAAACCTTTTCAACTCCCCCTCAAACCAGCAGCTAATCTCTTTTGAAAAAGAGGCCTCAGAATCTTACATCTTCTACAGCAGAGCGGAGGAATCTTTCCTCAAGCAGAAATCCAGAGAAACCTGGCTTAAGATTGGGGACAAAAATTCAAAATTCTTCCATAACAGTATTCGAGCTCGCAGAGCTAGGAACAAGATTCTCTCCATCATGACTGAAGATGGCACCATAACCTCCAACCCCCATATCATCAGAACCACCTTCAACAGCTACTTCCTCAGCCAACTAGGATCCCCTAGCTCGAAAAACTACCCTGGCCCGAATCGTATCCGAAATCTTCTCAATCGCACAGTCCCCCGGGACCTTATCCCAGACATGATCAAGCCTATCTCAACCGAGGAAATAAAGCAAGCCATTTTCGCAATCAATAGTGATAAGGCTCCGGGCCCCGACGGTTTCAGTGCAGATTTTTTCAAAACCTGGTGGACTACAGTAGGCCGGGATGTCTGCGAGGGTATCAAATCCTTCTTCTCCAAAGGAAAGATGGATACCAACTGGAACCAGTCCCTTATAGCCCTCATCCCCAAAACGGACTCTCCCTCTCAACCCTCAGAATTTAGACCTATCGCGTGCTGCAACGTGATTTACAAAACAATCTCTAAAATCATTGCTAATCGCATCAAACCTGCTCTCCCAACCCTAATAGACCCTTCCCAATCCGCCTTCATCCCTGGAAGATCCATTGTGGATAACATCCTCCTCTCTCAAAACCTCCTTCACGGTTATCACACGAACCGTAAGGGCCCCAGATGTGCCCTCAAAATAGACCTTAGGAAAGCTTTCGATAATGTAAGATGGGAGCTAGTGCTTGACATTCTTCTCGCCATGAACTTCCCAATTAACATGATTAACTGGATCATCCAATGCATCACCACTCCCTCTTATGCCGTTTGCATAAATGGCAAGACTTCCAGTTACTTTCCGGGGGCCAAAGGCCTCCGGCAAGGAGACCCCCTGTCCCCGTATATTTTTGTTCTGGTAATGCAGGTACTCTCCAGCATCCTCCAGGAAAAAAGCAGACACCCATCCTTCAGATTCCATTGGAAATGCCAAAAGCTACGTATCATCAATCTTTGCTTCGCAGACGACCTCCTCATCCTCAGCAAAGCAAACCCCTACTCCATAAGCCTCATCCGCGAAGGTCTTCATGAATTTGAAGCTCTATCAGGGCTACAACTGAACCCCGCAAAAAGCCAAGTCTTCTTCTCAGGGACCTCTCCAGTCATCAAGCGAGAAATCCTCTCCCTCCTCAATTTCATAGAAGGATCCCTCCATGTACGTTACCTTGGAGTTCCCCTCATTACATCTCGACTCACTTATAACGACTGCAGACCCCTTTTCCTAAAAATCACTAATCGAATCAACTCCTGGACTTCGAAACATCTCTCTTACGCGGGACGCCTGCAGCTGATCACCTCAGTCCTCTTCTCCACCCAAGTGTATTGGTCCTCAATTTTCATTCTCCCAATCAGAGTCCTTAAAGAGCTCTCACAACTCTTGCGTAGATTCCTCTGGCCTGGCTCAGAAATGAAAATATCAGGATAAAAAATCGCCTGGGAAAAGATAGTCGTGTCCAAAGATGAGGGTGGCCTTGGGATACCAGACCTGAAAATCTGGAATCAGGCGGCCACCCTTAAGCTCCTCTGGTCCATTCTCACTAAAAATGAGAACTCCCTATGGACAAAATGGATCCTAACGGAAAAAATACAAAATAAATGTTTTTGGACATTACCCATCCCCCCTAACGCAAGCTGGAGCTGGCAAAAAATCCTCAACCTCCGACCAGTAGCAGCCAACCTTTACAGAGTCGATATAGGCAATGGAGAAGACACATCCATCTGGCATGATCCGTGGCTGTTCCCCACCTCCTTGATTAACAGATACGGACCCGCTATCCAATCCCTCTCTCGCCTCAGGAACTTAACAATGGTGAAAGACCTCAACCAAAGCGGCAGATGGAGATGGCCACCCCAAGCTAAACCCCCCAGCAGAAATCTCAACTCCCCCCTCTCAGAAATAGCCTCAGCCATCCATAATCTCCCCCCTCCCTCCTTGGCGAAGGACTCTTTCCTATGGCTCCCCAACAAAAACAACCTATCTTTCTCCATAAGTAGCACCTACAATTACCTTAGACCGAGCAGGAACAAGATCCCTTGGTATTCTCTGGTCTGGCACAAATACTCAATCCCCATACATTCTTTTATCACTTGGTTTGCCATACAAAACAAGCTCTCCACTCGAGATAAACTCATTGCGTGGGGACTAGATTCCCCCCCGAACTGTGTCTTGTGTGAAGCCTCTCAGGAAACCCCAGAACACATTCTAGCCCAATGCCATTTCTCCAGCGCAATTTGGGAATCACTAGCTCAAAAGCTATTACTTCCTACTCCTCCTCCCTCCTGGCCTAGGTGGCTTGAACAAGCATGCAACTGGAACATAGCATCAGACAACAAAGCTCATTGGAAAACGGAATTCTGCGCCACAATCTACTACATCTGGAGAGAAAGGAACGACAGAATTTTCAACAATAAACGATCCCCTTTCACAAGCATAGCCCAGAATGTAATATCCGACCTCAGATACAGATTCAAAGGAACCAAAGTACGGTTCACTGGATAGCTTACTACCCCCCAAGGCTCCCATTGCTCAAATGTAATTTAATTTCGCTCTAGTAGTATGCTCAATCCAACCCAGATTAAGCACTGTAATAAGGCACTTGCCTCACGAACTCTTGTACAATTTTTCAATATTAATTTAACGCTTTTTATACCAAAAAAAAAATATTGTTGGAATTGCTAGAAGGAATTAACACAATGTTCAAGGGGAAATAACAATGACATATTCGTATTTCTCGGGTTTATAATTTGCGTTAATCATTTGGATTCTAATCATTTTAATTGCTTCTCAGTCTAAGCTAATAAGCAGTTTCTCACCGTAAGAAAACTATCACTATAAAAACAGTATCTTTTTTAATTTAATTTAAAAGGTCATACTGTTTTTTCATAAACAGAGCATAGCCATACTATGTTTTTCGAGAAGACAATAAAACAAAAAAATATTTTATAAAAAAACAAAAAATATTTAAGAAAATATTAAATTTAAAGGGTAAAAATGAAATTAAAAGTCTATGGACTATTTGTGAGACTCGTACCAGTTAACTATAGGGACATGTGACAAAACAAGGAAAAATACGATGCACGTAAACTAAATTTATTGATTTTGAATAGTTCAAAACCCTGACCGTTTATTTTTTAGTCGATGGACTATATAAATAAAACTAATAGTCGAAGGACTCTATTCTAGTTTAAGCCTTTTATTATAGATCGCAAGTTCTATTTTGATTTAAGCCTTTTATTATAGATCGCAAGTTAGTAAAAATATTTCAATTATATAAATTTGGAATTAAGAAGAACCTTTATAAAAGAATTCAAATACATCATGTCCCACGATGATTGTTACCATTACAAGAAGTACGAAGACTTTGTGAATAATGTTAAGATTCATACTAGCAAATAAAATATGTAAAATTTTCGTATTAAAATAATTCTCATTAAAATAGCGCTATTAAAACCAATGCAATTGATATACGGAGGAAACATTTGCAAGAATAAGCAAAACTGTATAAATAATGGAGTTAATTTGGTTTAATAAAATATTGTTTAAAAAAATCAACAAATATGTAATCTTAATGGTCCTTTGTGTAATGATAAATAATGGTGGTTAAGATTAGTAAAGTAGTGGCGTGTAAAGTCATAGGAGAGAGGGTAATTATGTAAATTACGTGTTCACCACTTGTACTATATAAAACATTATCCATTTTCTCGAAATTGGTCAACTATTTTCTCTCACTATGCATCTCATTTCTCTCTCTAAAATACCATTTTATGAAGATTGCTTTGACACATAACTCTTATAAGAAATATTTGGAACTATCATTGGCGTCATCTGTGGAAAACGATTGATACCTGAAATTGTTTATTCCAAAACCATAGTCTTATTTCCAAAGGCTATGAGAGTAATGGATACAAAACTATTATGAGAGCTAGAGTATGGAACAAAGAATGAGATGATCAGAAATTCATCTGGAGATATCTTTATGGAGGAATAAATAGTGAATGAAACAAACAATAATGACCAACATGCCGAGGAGCTGCTAAAGAAAACTGCCTTAGTAGCTAGGAGGAAAGACCTTTTGCAAGATATTGAGAGATTCAATGCTAAGAAGGAAGAGATACTGAGTTCACATAGGCTCAAATTGGAGGTCCTCAGAGAGCAGATAAGTAAAAAAGAATAAATGGAAGAGGCTCGTCGCACTATGAAATGCATCAATGACAAATTCGTTATTCTTCGAAAAGAATAGTGAAATATAAACGTCGTTATGAGTCAAATGAATCTAGCGGCTATTTATCGCATAATTTGGATGATTCTTCCTCTCCGGAAAGTGAAAATCGACATCCTAAAAGTTACAAGAAAAATTATTCGAGGTGGCGAAGAGATGGTCATCTACATCCTATCGAGTTAGGATTTCAAGGAAAAAAAGAATGAAGAGTAGATAAAATAACTTGGTTTGAGGAGAAAAATAGGACTGTGAATGTTATTAATAGGGAGCAAGAAACACCGAATGTGCAGGTCCTTTCGGGAAGTCATATTTTTTAGTATCGTGTATACATTCAGTTCACATACCCATATGAGAAAGGTTTGTACACTGCATTGAATGAAGGTCATGGGGGAAATATGTATAAATTGGGTCACAATTGAGCTTATCTCCCCTCTCCCCATAAATTATTCCAGGATATAGGCCTAAGTGGTTTGATATTTCAAAGCTGGAAAATTTCGATAGAATGCAAGATCCAGACAATCATATGAGCATTTCAAAAAACTGATGATCAACTATGATGATGATGACAAATATCTACGTAGAGCCTTCTCCCAAACCTTCAAGAATGCGGCTTCAAAGTTGTACAATCCCTTGCCATAGAGTTGTATTAAATTTTTATATGTTCTTGAATATATTTCGTCACTATTTCATGGGAAGCAAAAACGTTATGCCCAAATGGTAATACTATTATTTATTGTAGATCGAATGTGGGAGAGAGCCTCAAGGATTATACCAATCATTTTATCAAGGCTAAAACTGACATTAAAAGTTGTGAAGATAAAGTGGCATTAGCAGCTTTCCGAATGGGACTTCTCCCTATCATAACGAAGGATAACATTGCAGAATGGTAAGACATGACATTTGGGACCTTGTTGAATCAGGTAAAGAAAATAATTTTGGTGGAGAAAATCGAAGCGTCGGAAATAGACTCAATGGCACAGTTTGAGAAAAATCAATTCTATCAGACTCTCATGGTGGCACATAGAAATTCACATCCAACAACTGTTATCCAACCTCATGCACCTACTCAAACACCAACCCAAGTACATCTAAAGTCGAAGTGAACACCCAAGTTGTGAACACACAACAATATGTCCAACCCATTTCTATCAAATGGATTCCACCAACATATTTCGCCGAGCTTACAATATGTGTAGATATAATGTTTTATAGAGTACGTCCACACATGCAGTTCCATAAGCCACTTCCAATATATACTCTGATGGAGAGTAGAAGCAACATCTACTGCAAGTATCATGAATATATTGGGCATGACTGAAATGATTGGGTTGCATTGAAAAAATAAATAAAGGCTTTAATTGATAATGGAAGCTAACAACACTTGTCAAGAAACATTCTCTTACCACACTAAAGCAAGAAACACTTTGATGATCTCGAAACCTATAGATGCATTTGATGTTTCTACATAATATTTAGACCCAAAGCCGGGCATGAACAACGTCTTGCTGGTGAATGAATGAGTTGTAAGAGGAAACATTAGTGAATTATGTGCTTTTTTAAATCACTAACAATTTTTAGAGGGGTTACCGTTACAAGGACATCAAATTATTCTTGAAAGAGGCACATCGTCACCTTAACACCTCAAATAAAACTAGGTGCTTCACTATATTTGTATAAAAATTTGTCTCCAATACTTTGTTTTGAAGAGTATAATATGAGGGATGTAGTTGGTCCACATGAAATTCCGGTAGTTATTATAGCAAAAATATTAGGGGACGAGATACGAAGAATTTTAATTGATACTGGCAGTTCTGCTAATATTATGTTCAAGATAACTTATGATAATATAGTGAACCCTCCAGCGATTCTTAGGTTAGACCAGACGATTGTAGGGTTTAGTGGGTAACAACTGCAGTAGTTTGAGAATTTTTATTCGAGGGTATTAGCTATCTAGAATGCATGCACTGGCATCAACCATTCACCAATGTTTGAAATTTATTGTGAGAATGTTATCGACCGACTTTAGCCACACAAAAAAATCATGCAAGTAGTGGGATCTCCCATAGGGTCCGATCTCGTGAATGATCTGAGGGAGACATTCAGATTTATGATCCGAGATAAAAGTTTTGAGGATCATGTTGTTTCAAAGGAAAATAATTTAAAAATTGGCACAAAGTTACATCCAGAGATGAGGGAGAGTTTAATTCTGTTATTGTTAACAAATTTACATATGTTTGCATGATACTCTGAAGGCGTAAGAGAGGTTTCCATGGAAAACATCTACCAGAGACTAGTAATTCGAAGTAGTGTGCGTCAAACCATACAAAAAAGAAGATTTTTTTCTCAAATTTTTTTTGAAGCCATCATAGCAGAGGTACAATTTTTATCCATGGTTGGGCACATACGAGAATCACAATATCCTTTGTGGACTGCCAATCCAATTTTGGTTTAAAATAAAAATGATAAGTTGTTGATGTGTGTAGATTTAAGTAACTTAAATAGAGCATGTCCACAAGATCCTTTCCCCGGTTCCTCAGATTAATTAGTTAGTGGTTTCTACCTCCAGAAACTGATTACTTTCATTCATAGATGTGTATGTTGGCTACAATCAAATCTTAATGGATCTAGAAACCACGTCGTTCATCATTTGAATAAGTTTACATTGTTATAAGGTTATACTTTTTGGGTTGAAAAATATTGGAAAAACTTAACAATGCTTAGTAAACGAAGCCTTTGAGACTCATATACGAAAAAATGTTGATATGTATATCGATGATATGTTAATGAAAAACATGAGAAATGAGGACAACTTTGCAGATCTAGAGGAAATGGGAGCAATAATATTTGGTTGGAGACACTAAGAAAATTCATTGAATCATTCACCAATCTTTTTTAGAGGAATGAATCAAGAACAAAGAATCTAAAAGCAATGATTCAAAACCAAGGAACATGCATGAATATTCTGAAGTTATGGGTTCAAAATTAAGGATCATGCTTGAAGAATCTAGAGTTTCAATTAGATCCGCTAGACTCCATGTGACCAACACACAGATAATCTCGACCACCATGAATTTCACTGCTTCAAAGATATCGTTGATCGCAATAATGACGAGTTAACCAAAACAAAGGGTAATACTCATGCACTTCACCGCGACTAGAGTAAAAACTCATTGCAAAATCCAAACACAATCCAAAACCCTACAATTTTACAATATGCATTCAAAATCCACTACCTAGTTTGAGAGAATAATCAAAACACCAAATATAAATTATCTAAATTCCTTAAGATATTTTGCATCTTTGAGATAAATATGTACTTCGTTGATTTGCTAGAACAAATACTAATGATTCGAAGTTCTTCAAGGATATTCGTTCACACAATAGAAAATTTAAAAACTTCTAAACATCGTCACTTACACATGAGTGGAATTTTCTAATATAAACCATATTTCCACCAAAACTACACGATCCAACGAATTTTCCTATCCTTTGCAAAATTACTAATTTAAATTTTGTAAAATATCTCTATAATTTATGTGATTACATAAATCTGATGCCTTTATTTATTTATTTATAGAAAATTAAGAATAAGTGAAATAAAAGCTACAACATTTTATTTAAAATTAGTTGAGTAGTATTTTACACATCCTAAAAGAATAATATAAGATGTTTTGATAAAGGTTGACAAATGTATCTTCCCATTATTGTTTACAATTTTAAATATGAATGAAGATAGACTTGTATCTTTAATATGAGGAAGACCTTTTCTAGTTACTCATAGGACAATTATAGATGTGGAGGCTGGAATACTAAAAGTTCGAGCGAGTTAGGAACATGTAGAATTTAACATACTCGACAAATTAAAATTTTAAAATAAATATTTGTCAATTGATGTGGTAAATAAACCAATTGATTAATGTATACATGAACAATTTCATCATCCTAGTTTAAAAACTCCATTAGTTCATTATATATTAGATGAAAAATGATTAAAAAATATAGAGGTTATAAGTTATATAAAAGTTTTAAACAACTTATAAATTCAACCTAAGGATGCTTAGCTTCAAAATTAAAATATAATTCATAAAAAGGTGAAACATCTAAGTTAGATTCAAAACCTTCACTCTCACATTCATTGAACGTCTATTTGAATGAACCTATCAATTGTCATCTTATTACTAATGTATCTTCGGTGATGCAGATAAATATGAACTATTAAAGGTGTTTGGTGTGGATAATAATTGCCTGAGGGTAGGCTGGTAATTTCAGTTGGTGTTTTATGGTGGTGTGTGGGTGTTAAGTGTTTAGAGTAGAGAGTAGAGAGATAATTAAGCAGCTTGGTAGCAGTTAATTCTCATTACCCACAGTTAATACAGGTGGTTGGGTATTTATACCCTAATGTTTGGGCCCTTGTGGGCTTTCGGGTCATGTTTAATGGACCCGGGTCATGTTCAAAGACCCATGAGCTCTAAGTAGGAGAGCAAGTAGCTTAGTCAAGAAGTGTTTTATGTTTTTTAGTACTTTTGTCATAGTTCGAACAATCCTATGGTCATAGTGTTCAAAATGATCTGTCCGGTTCGTGTGATCTGTCCGGTCCGGAGGCCTTGGACCGATCTGTCCTTGTCCGGGGAGAGTGCAGAATTTGGACTCATCAGGAGCCCCTTTTTTAGGTGTTTATGCAATTATCCTTGCCAAAGATCTGAAAAACAGTCCGATGTCAGAGGTAGTTTTAATCCGGACAGGTCTATGGGTTTATCCGGACAGATAAAGCTTTACGAATTCAAAACGGTTTTTGCCAGAGTTCGTGGGACACGTGTCACTCTCTGATTGGTTGCTTCAGCCGTTTTTTCACCTTGAATCTCGAACCCACCTTCTTCGAAAAACAACCTCTTTAATTACAGGTGGTGACATCAGCGCCGTCTTTTAATCATTGCCAAACTTTTCGAATTCTCCTAGGAATCAACTGTTTTTTCAGATTTACTATAAATACAAATTCATTTCTACTGTTTTACCATCTCCTTCAAACTTACTTCTGTAAAAAACTCTCAAAGCTTTCTCTTTCGAAAGCAAAAAACTTAGTTGAATAGTTTATGTTTACAGCGAGGAACGCTCTTGTCAAAGGCGGGTGGCTCAACCTTTCTGAGTTTGAGAAGGCTCAAAAAGTCGAAAGAGAGAGACGGATTGCTGCAGGGTTACCTGCCTCACCTGTTGACAGACCTATCACTTCTGCATCTGAGTCAGATCGTGGCTTGTCCTCTTCCAAAGGTACCAAGCCTAGAAAACTATTTCAAACCACCCTCTCCCCCATAATCTCTGGTTCCTCAGTTCAGGAATCGGTGCCTACTGTCGAGCCAGGAGTCACAACCACTAGCCTTAGAAAACCTTTTCCCTTTCTTGCAATGGGATCAGACACGGAGCGTTCTCCTGAGAAGCTGGTTGATAAGAGGAAAGGTCGGCTGGTTAAAGGCCAAGGAACCAGAAACACCCCCTCAAGATCGGGGACAAAAGATAGCAGCACCGGATCAGATGTGCCAATTAGAGCTCCTAAGGACAGGCTGTCCGGACCAGAGGGCTCCAATCCAAACCTTCAACCAGAAAATTCTGCTCCAAACACTTTACCAGAGAGCAGAAGTCAAAGGGGCACTGAGGCCCATCAGTCCGGAGATAAGGCTGAATCAAATTTGAACCCTCCCCCCACTACAGCTGCTAAAATCCCTTCAACGATCATGGAGGAAGTGATGGAGGACTCTGTTGAAGAGGCCCCGTTTGAGTCTGAGCCCTCTGGTCAGACTAGCAAAGAGATAGTTGCCAAAAAGGACAAGGGCAAAGAAAAGTTGTACTTGAGGCATCCGGATCTGCCGGACAGCCTAGAGGGAAAAAGTAGGGCCTTGTTTTCACAAGGTCAGTGTTAACTATCTTCTCTCCCTACAAAAAATCAACTATGCGTTCATCCATACTGCTGAGTTGGGTAGGATGCGTTCAAAATGGGGTATTCCAGAAAATGTAAAGATCAGGATCCCTATACATCCGGAGACCCCCATGGATTGCAAGTTAAGTGAGGTGGTTATGTTCACAGAGCTGTTCAACTGGGGGCTCAGGCTCCCACTAGACCCAGAGATTGTCAGATATTTCCATCTGATCAAACTCTGTCCGAGCCAACTGAGCCCCAATGCTTGGTATACCCTTATTACATGCATCATGGCATCAAGGCTGTCCGGGATTCCTCTGCCCATGGAGGAGTTTGCTGCAGTGGCTAGCCTGTGTAGAAACCACCACATCCCCTTCTACCACTTTAACATGGGGGATAACTTCAAGGCGGTGGATGATTTGCTGGAGGCAGAGAGGAATTGGAGGACCCAGTTCCTGTTCGTCAGTGGTGCCTGGGAAAATGGCAAGAAGATAAAAGCCGGAGAGAACCCAAGCCTCCTCAGAAGCAGGTGGAGGAGTGACCATAAGAATCTTGCCTTTATATTTTTGTCTCTCTTATCTTTTCTTTTTGGACCTAATTTATACTAATTTGTCTTACTTTTGTTTTAGCAGAATTGCCTAAGGAGTTTAGTGACCACTTGAAAGCCGGGCAGGTCACTTGTGGTAAAATTAATGCCTGGGCTGCTGAGAACTGGGGGAACCGATTCCACGACGCTTTCACCAGTGGAAATGTGGCAAGGTCTCACCTGTGGAACACCACAGGTCGGAGAGACTTGACCTGGGAGGAGCTCACCACCCAACCTTCTCCAGATGTTGTGCTCAAGAGGACCCATGAACCAGATGGGACACTCGTCCTGCCAGGCCGGGCCAAAGCCCCGAGCAAGATGAAAGGCAAGAAGAAGAAGGGAAAAAGGGTGATGGGCGATGCCAACCCTGCAGATGCTGAGAAAGATGCTCCAACAGTCCCTGAGGGACCAGCCTAGAGCCAAATCGATGCTGCTCTCTTGCAAGTAGTGGAGCAAGAGACTGTGAGGCAGGAAACGAATCTCCCAAAACCTCCAAGGGCTTCCAAGAGAAATCGCAAACAGGGAAGCGAAGGTGCAGACCGGGAGGCAAAGAAGAAAAAAACTTATAAGGGAAACGAGCTTTCTCTCCGGGCTCCGGAGCCTTCTTTCCAAGTTGAGCCTTCTGACCCAACGCACGCCGAAGAGATTCCAGGGGACTTTCACACTGATGAGGTTGAGGGAGGAGATCTCAACATTGATGGAGTGGACATCACCGGTCTTGGTGAGCTTGGTGAATACTTCCTCAACCTCCCCAGAGATGACTTTGCAGGGCCTTACATTCCTCCGAGCAGCTCCAACACGGTCAATTTTAACGGTAAGACTTTTATTGTATCTAGTGAAAAGGATACCATAGCCCACTCCTTGTTAAGCAATGTGCAGCCGGTACTTACGTTAGAGAGACAAGTCCGGGGTCAGGAAGACATCATTAAAGACCTTAAGTCTGAGAAGGAAAAGCTGTCCGAAGACCTTCGCACTGCCACCTCCAATGCTGCCATGTTGAAAGAAGAAAACGAGGAGTTGAATAGAAGCCAAAAGACAAGCACCACCAAAGTCACCACTTTAGAGGAAACCATCAACGACCTCCAGGAGAAACTGTCCGGTCTGGAAAAAGACCTTGCTACCTCAAAGGGAGAAACCAAGGCAAAGGACAAAGTCATTACCAACCTAACCACTGATAAGATTGCTCTTGAGAATGCAGTGTCCAAGGCTGCCGAGGAGAAAAATACTTTGTTACAGGAGCAGGAGGCCAAGATCCAAGCCAAGATCAATGCTTATGCCAACCAGATGATCAAAAGCGAAGAGCAACTGCTTGAGAAGGTGAGGTCTGACATGGTTCTACTCTTCCATGAAAAGTTTCCGAAGAATAACCTAGGGGACTTATGGCTTTATGTTGAGCCTGAAGACCTCCCATACCACACGATGGCCGAAGGCGACAGGTATGGCTACTCCAGTGACTCCTCGGGTGATGAAGAACATACTGGGGAGAGCCGAGATGAGGAGAAAGACGATCCTAAAGGCAAGAGGGTGGATGAAGGGAGAGATGACCCTAAAGGCAAGAAGGTAGATGAAGGTGAGCCATCTTCAGAGGCTCAACCTTAACTTATGATCCACTTTGTTTATTTTCTATCCAGACTAAAGTCCTTGGAAGGCCAAGGCACTCTTTTTGTAATGGTGTCCGGTATTTGACCGGACAGGTTTTTTGTTGTTCGACTTTGATCATTTAAACGTCCTTGGAAGGCCAAGGCAATCTCAAGTTATTAATTTCAATGAATATTTATGTTCTATACAACTATCATCTTCTTTCATTGCTTGTTCTAATTTTGATAGCCAGAGTTTAAGTAGCCTTTAGCTGTTGCATTGTGAGAGTGTTTAAGTTCTCCGGATAGAGTTTAAATAGCCCTTAGTTATCTCAATCCGGATAGTATGACAAGGGAGAAAACTTTAAAAACACTTAGAAATTTTTTAAGAAGGCATCAAATTTTATTTAACAGCCCGGACACCTCATTAAAACCTCTCCGTGCCACCAGGGAGGAAAGAGTATGCCCCCAAATATTTACATGGATGTTCAAACAAGTAAATATTTACACAAGTGCTATTCCAAGTACATCCGGAGATACTCGATATTCCAAGGATGTGCTAGAACTCTGCCATCTTTGTCTTCCAACCAATAAGTTCCAGGCTTAATTCTTTCAACAACCATATACGGACCCTCCCAAGTTGGGGCCAACTTTCCGAACAGCTTTTCTTTAGTTTATAAGAAGACCTTCCTTAATATTTTGTCCCCTGGTTGGAAATCTCTTCGTTTAACTTTGGAAGCAAACCTGCTTCTCATCAAGCCTTGATAGTGTGCAACTAGAAGGTGAGCTTTAACTCGTCTTTCTTCTATCAAATCAAGTTGACCTTTGATTGCCACCTCGTTAGCGTGTTCGGAGAAGTTGTGAACACGAAAGGAGGGGAGAGTTGCCTCTATGGGAGCTAATGCATCCATCCCATAGACCAAAGCAAAGGGTGACTCTTGTGTTGCAGCCCCAGGTGTTGTCCGGTAGGCCCACAAGACCTCTTGTAGATAACTAGGCCACTTCCCAGCAGCCCCTTCCAAATTCTTCTTTAAACCGGACAATATAGTTCTGTTAGCCACTTCAACTTGCCCATTTTCTTGTGGGTGGAAAGGTGAAGAAAAACAATGTTGTATACCCCTTGAGGTACAGAAACTTTCCATTTCCCTATTTTCGAACTATGGCCCATTGTCTGTTGTTATTTTCTGTGGGACACCAAATCTGCAACAGATGTTGGATAGAATGAATTTTATAACAGCTTTTGATGTTGTCCCTGCTAGGGGGGCTGCTTCTATCCACTTCGAAAAGTAATCTATGGCCACAATTATAGTTTTGCGTCCTCCGGACGCAACAGGGAGAGGCCCCACTAAATCCAATCCCCATCGAGCAAAAGGAATGGGCTCAGAAATTGATTCTAAAGGAATGGCTGGTACATGAATTTCATTGTTGTACCTCTGGCATAGGTCACACCTTCTTACCAATTCCTTAGCATCTTTCATAATTGATGGCCAATAATGACCGGAGAGTAAAACCCTTCTTGTTAAAGCTCTAAACCCACAATGGGCTGATCCCTCACCATCATGCAATTCGGAGAGGACCACTTGTGACTCTTCATCCCCCAAACAACGCAGGAGAGGTTTACTATAGGACTTTTTGTACAACACTTCTCTCAATATGATGAAACCACGAGCCTTATGTTTCAATGTTCTGCCTAGTGACTTATCCGGAGGCACGACACCATCGGAGAGATATTGCATGAGAGGAAACCTCCAGTCTTGAGGTTGTTTCACTTGTACTTCAAAAATTTCCTCTTCTTTACCCTTACTAAGTTGAATGGAGGGGCTTTCGAGCACATGGATCCATGGATATGACTCCGTATATGCTATGGTTGCCAATGAGTCTGCTAGCTCATTTTCTGTCCGGGGAATGTGCTCATAGACAACACCTTTAAACTTAAGTGCTTCATATTTGAAGAGGAGTAAATACTTCGCAAGTTGCTCCTTCTTAGCCTCAGATTGGCCTTGGGCATGGTGGATAAGTAGTTGGGAGCCGCTTAGCAGTTTGACCCTCTTAGCCCCACAGATGTAGGCTAACTTTAACCCAGCTATAGCTGCTTCGTATTCAGACTCGTTATTAGATGCCCTGAAAGCAAAACAAATAGCCTGGTACATTTTGTCTCCATACGGGGAAGTCAAACACACCCCTGCACCACACCCCATAGTGCTAGATCCACCATCTGTTCGGACGACCCATACCTTTTTATCTTTTATGTCAGTAGTTTGCTCTGAATTCCTGTCGGAGTGGAATTCAACCAAAAAGTCTGCCACGGCTTGGGCCTTGACTGCTGTTCGGGGAGCAAAATCTATGTCGAAGTTCCCCAATTCTACTGACCACTTAGTCATCTTGCTTGAAATGTATGCCTTTTGGATGACATTCTTTTAGAGGGAAAGAAGTCCGGACGATGATGGGATGAGCCTGGAAATAAGGCCTCATCTTCCTGGCAGCTATTACCAAGGCCAATGCTAACTTTTCGAGTTTCAAGTAACGCCTTTCTGCATCTACCAAACTTTTGCTAATGTAGTATACTGGATCGGGATGACCACCGACCTCTCTTATCAACACAGCACTGATGGTATAACTTGAAACTGCCAAATATACAAAGAGGGTCTCCCCATCAACTAGTTTTAACAAAGTCTTGGGAGAGGACAGGTGCTTCTTGATCTCATTGAAAGCCTCATCACACTGTGGGGTCCAATCGAATCCTTTTGCACCCTTCAAAGTTTGAAAGAAAAGTGCACACCTATCCGAAGACCTTGAGATAAATCGGTTTAAGGAAGCTAACCTCCTCGTTAACCGCTGTACTTCTTTAATGTTTCGAGGAGGTTCCATTTGGAAAAGAGCATTTAGCTGGTCCGGATCGGGCTGTATTCCATGCTCACTTATGATATAGCCTAGAAACTTCCCGGACTGCACTCCAAACACACACTTTTCTGGGTTTAATTTCAAATTCACTTTTACCAAGTTGGCAAAAGTTTCTTGGAGATCGGACAAGTGTAACTGCTCATCTACACTCTTCATCATCATGTCATCAATATACACTTCCATATTTCTTCCAATTTGATCAGCAGATGCCTTGTTGACTAACCTCTGATAAGTAGCCCCAGCATTCTTCAAACCAAATGGCATTACTTTGTAGCAATGAAGACCTCTGTCAGTGACAAATTTGGTATGC
This sequence comes from Limnanthes douglasii subsp. nivea, assembly GCA_036936605.1. NCBI lineage: Eukaryota > Viridiplantae > Streptophyta > Magnoliopsida > Brassicales > Limnanthaceae > Limnanthes > Limnanthes douglasii. Next base: position 302,576,222 of record JAUPFV010000001.1, read on the forward strand.
TCTTGATCCTTTGGATCTACTTGAATCTGATTGTATCCGGAGAAAGCATCCATAAAGGAAAGTAGCTTGTTCCCAGAGGTGGATTCTACTAACTGATCAATCCGGGGAACTGGATACAAATCTTTTGGGCAAGCTCTATTGAGATCTGTGAAGTCAATGCACATGCGCCATTTGCCATTCTTCTTTTTCACCAAGACAGGATTGGCAGTCCACAAAGGGTATTGAGACTCCTTGATGTGGCCCATCTTTGTGAGCCTGTCAACCTCTTGTACAATGACATCAGCCTTTTCTTTGGAAAAAGCTCTTCTTTTTTGAACCACTGGAGCTACGTCTCTCCGGACGGATAGGTGATGTGATATCACTTCTGATGGGACCCCAGTAACATCAGCATTGCACTAAGCAAAAACATGCTGATGGTTCTTCAAAAACTTTAACATTTGATCTTTCAAAACATGTGGCATTTTAGACCCTATCTTGACACTTTTCCCATCTTCCAAACAGTGTGTTTCTACCTCTTCAACTGGTATCAACACTCCGGGGGTCTCTCTAGGGTCATCAATTTCACCTTCACCCCCAGAAAGGCCCTCAAACTGATATTGTTCATTAATACGGACTGCCCCCAGCGTTCGAGGTGCCAGGGCAGTGGCATAACATTCTCTTGCAATCTTTTGGCTGCTCCGGACGACTCCAACCTGTCCCTGAACAGCATACTTCAAGCATTGGTGGACTGTTTACGCTACTGCATGCATCCTAGAGAGCCAAGACCTCCCTAGTATAGCATTATAGCAAGTGGGACAATCCACCACAATAAAGAGTATTATGAGCATTTTCTTGAAAGGGCCCTTGCCCAATAACACTTCTTCTTCGAATTCTCCGATCACATCTGCTAAGCTGCCTGTGAAGCCCACGATTGATCTGTCCGAATTCTGATTACAGCTGGATTTTTCATTTTCTTGTAAGTGGTTAAGAAAAGGATATTGGCTGAGCTTCCAGTATCCACGAGGATTCGTCTTATGTTATTGCCCCCTATAGATGCTCCTATGACAACAGCATCCTCATGAGGGCCAACAATGTTTCTTAAATCATCTTCATCAAACACAATGAAGGGGAATGAGTTTGGTGACTGATAGGATGTCATGCCTCCTTCTAGCTGGGAGGCTAAAGTATGAACATGCCTCTTCCTCGAAGAAGCAGTAGGAGATGTCATAGTGTTCCCCCCCCCCCCCCCCCCGAAAATTGTAAGTGACTCGAAAAACTTAATGAGCCCGGAGACCGATCTAGAACATTCCTCTATAGCACCCACTCTATTTCAAGTTGGATCAGGATCCAAGTACTCAGATTCCACGTCGAACCTTTCAATTATAACCATGGCTCCCTCCGGAGGAGCATTACTTGGACCAACCCGGTGAGTGTTATCAGGCCTATTACCCCCTCTTCTTTTAACGTAAGCTCCCAGCTTTCCCCTCTCAATCAAGTTTTGAACTTCTTGTTTCAATGCTATGCAGTCATCAGTGGTATGACCAATATCATTGTGATATTGGCAAAAAGAGTTATTGCGATGCTCCCTGGGAGATTGTAGTGTTGCCGGTCTCCGGTAATGCACCTCATCCTTTGTTTTATCAAAAATAGTGGCCACACTTTCTTTTAACTCTGCGAACCACTCCGGTTGCACCCATGGCCCTCTCTTGTTTCTGGATTGCTGACTTTGAGCAGGAAAACCTGGCTGAGACTGAGCTTTTGCCCTACCATGCCCCTGTCCGGTTTCTCTTGCTTTGTTCCCGAACTGATTCTGACTGGGATTTGGTGCCACTAGGGTAGACCTCACCTGCCTGTGCACCCTAGTTTTCTTTGTTTCATCGACGTTTATTTGTTTGCCAACCTGATTCAGCAACCCTCCCCATGTCATGGCCTTCTTTCTGGTCACTGAATCAGCTAGATTTCCCGGGTTCAAACCCTGCCTTAGGGACGCTATTGCTACCTGTTCGAAGCAATCAGCCAACCCATTCTTGGTGTTTCCATTTCCTTTTAGCTCTTTACTCCGTACGAACTGCCTTCGAAAGGCTACCCAAAAAGTGTCGAAATCTTTAATACAACCCTGAGGCAGGCTGTTGTACCACTTTAGAGCACTCCCCGTGAATGACTGGGAGAATGCCCTACAGAGCAGTTTGTCATCATCATCAAAGTTCATCATGAAGTTTTTAAATTTCTCCAGATGGTTGTCCGGATCAGTACTGCCATCGTACTTTTCTATTTTGGTGCTGTCAAACCTCTTTGGGAGGTCTCCGGATAGAATTTTAGAAGACAACGGAGATTTTCTCCAATTCCTTCCACGACTGAACACAGTACCTTCATTGGGAGTTGCAAAGATACCTGGTTCATCGTGGAAAGCGAAGGGATCCATCAGCATATTGTCCACATGCCTCCGGTTATGAGATGATCCCTTACTAATATGCATCTTCATCTTTCCTTGTCTATCCCTTTTTCTTGAATATTTTTTAATCTGCTTTTGTTTCTTTCTGGTTCGACCCTCTTCGCTGCTAGAGGACAAGGATTTTTCAACTCCCTCACTGTCCGAAGAGCTATCAAAAGATTCTGAGCTTGAGTCAGAACTCTCCACTGGCTTAGACCGGTGAGACTTTTTGGAACTGGCATGAGTCTTTTTGGTGCTCACATGAGTCTTCGAAGACTCATGCTCTCTGGGGTTATCGGTGTGATGAACAGCTGATGCTTTGGACTTTTCTTTCACGCCCATCTTGGCCTTTTCAGCCCTCAGAGCTTCTATTTCACCCTTTAGCCTATCACGCTCTTCGATAGTGTATTCATCGTTCTCTCCCACCACTTCGAGCAAAGCTGGTGGTATTTCTGGATTGTCCGGATTCATTCGGACAGATTTTTTTTAAGCTGGTTTTGAATGCTTGATTCAGGCCCCTTCTCCTCCCACTGTGGTCGCCATTTTGGTGTGGATAATAATTTCCTGAGGGTAGGCTGGTAATTTCAGTTGGTGTTTTATGGTGGTGTGTGGGTGTTAAGTGTTTAGAGTAGAGAGTAGAGAGATAATTAAGCAGCTTGGTAGCAGTTAATTCTCATTACCCACAGTTAATGCAGGTGTTTTGGTATTTATACCCTAATGTTTGGGCCTTTATGGGCTTTCGGGTCATGTTTAATGGACCCGGGTCATGTTCAAAGACCCATGAGCTCTAAGTAGGAGAGCAAGTAGCTTAGTCAAGAAGTGTTTTAGGTTTTTTAGTACGTTTGTCATAGTTTGAACAGTTCTATGGTCATAGTGTTCAAAATGATCTGTCCGGTTCGTGTGATCTGTCCGGTCCGGAGGTCTTGGACCGATCTGTCCTTGTCCGAGGAGCGTGCGAAATTCGGACTCATCAGGGTTAAGACAACTTAAATAAGTTATCGGTTTGACACTAACAAATATAAGATTGATCAGCCCTCCCAATTACCACATTAAGCATTTAATATAGGAAGTTTATAATTTGATAAATAATTATCAAAGACGTATGAATGCAGGCACAGAGAAAGTGTAATTTGTAGACAAAAATCATTGTCTAAAGAGGGCTTGTTTTGAGAGAATAGAATGAAATTATCTTATGACATCGTACCTAGAAAAATAGATGTGTTGTGATAATAAAGGTTAGTTGAAACCATATTAGTATAAATGAGGAGTTTACGAGAATCAGTTGTCACATTCTCTTTAAGTTAGTTCCAAAACGAACCCAGCAAATCGAGTTACCGACCGATAATGAAGCTCTAATTTAGAGGTAACCAATGTTTACCACGACCAAGAAATTGGTAATCATGACAAAAAGATCCTCCGAGCAATTATTGTTTTTTTTTAAATATCTTTTAGTTCATCGCGATAAACTTTGGGGTGGTCGCGGAAAATGTAGGCCGTTGTCAGAATATTTTTAAATCCTATTATTTTACGGCGACCACGATTGTGGTGATCCTGGTGAAGTCGTGCCGATAAACCACATAAAACATATGTCTCGAGTTGATTGCGGCAAATAGATTTATTATCATGGTCGACTATGGTTAATTAAAGTATAAATTTCTTTAGCATGGGAATGTGATAAAAAACTTACCAAAACCTTTTCTGAAAAAAAAATCAGTTTTTTATTTTGTTTCTTTGATATACTATTATGTTATTCTCTATGTTGTGCTTGTTTTCTAACTACCGGTGTGAGCTTTATGATGTTTTGATTTCTAATTTTTTTTATTGTAAATCTATATGGTTCTACTTAAACCTGAAATGAAAATTTATCTTAATCAAATGACATTATTCTAGTTATATTTTATCTGAAATTTAAAATGTTTGATCTGGATATTTTAATGGAAATATAGTGATGTCGTTCCAGAAACAGAAGCAGGTCCTGTTTCTAACTCCTATTTCAGAACTAGATGATATTGGTATTCAAATCGAAGGTCTTCACGAGCCCAACAAGTATAAAAAACTTGACATCGTCACGTAGTTTCGATCCTAAATTTGATTGTTTAGAATCCCAAAATTCAAGTTTCGTATATTTTATTATTAATTTTAATATTTTTTAACACAATAATGTAATTTCTATATTTGAGGATTAGGGTTTTGAGTATTTGCTATTTAAAACATCCTATGCTCTAAATTTTGAATTAGTTTTTGTTGAATTGATATAATTTTTTCTGAACTTGCGAGTTCTGTGTACCCTAGAGTTAGAGTTTTATCCAATTTGTCTTCAATTGATATTATCTCTACATCATCTTGGTATCGGAGCATTAGATTCCTGCTACGTGAGAATTATGTCGTCACGAAGAGACCGATGGAAGAATACTTCATCAATCACTAAGATCTACAATCAAGAAAATCTGGATCGTGTAGGCTTGACGGGGCATGCCAACACTCGACAATTCTAGACGATTGAAGAGAATTTCAGTACGCTGGGAGATCAGATGAAGCGAATACAAGAAGTGATGCAGAGGATGAGCACCAGATTCCGAGCTCCATGGTCGACCAACCTATCGTCGGGATCTAAATGAGACTATAATATAGGTCAGAATATTTTTGCTCAGAGGAGAGGGAGGAAAGCGGTTGTGTTCCTTAACAAAATCATCACGAACAGTCCTTCAAACAATTTACAGATCATGATTACTATCAGAATACAAACAACCGGTGGAACGCGGGATTCAGTCACGAGATTCCAAGATTTCATGGGGATCTTCAACCAGAAAAGTTTCTAGATTGGATTGCACCGGTGGAAGAAGTTTTGGACTTCAACAACGTTCCGAATGACAAGAGAGTCAAGTTAGTCGCAAACAAGTTTCACGGTCGGGCTGCACCATGGTAGCAGCAGATGAAATAGACTCGTTTGAGACAAGGTAAGTAAAAAATACCAACTTGGGTTAAGTTTATGAAATATCTTAGGGCTGCGTGTGAAGAAATACAATGTATGAACGTAAACAAGAAACAATATATTTGGAATGAAAAGCAATTGTTACTACTTGATCTCAAACTGAAATAACAAAGTACAATCAATTGAAATAACATATGGAAGCATAAGAATAACAACACACTCCTAGTTTATTGCCAATCCTTCATTCCACTAACACACTCCTACAATATCACCAACTCCCCACGACTAAGTTTGATAACAGATCGAAATAGTTAAAAACAAATAAAACAAATAAAACAATTAAAACTTTAATTTTAAACATGTTTAGATTAACCTAACACACTCCCCGTTACTAATTGGACTCTGCTTCCTTTCCCAAATAGATAACTGGTTTGCTACGATCGTCTATCTTACTTGTATGCACGGATGGAACCTTCATGTATGCCATACACCCAAAAATCCTTATATGTTGTAAATCCGGCTTACACCCTGTCCATGCTTCATATGGATTTTTTCCCCGTAATGTTCGTGTTGGCAGCTAGTTAAGCAGATAAACTTAGTGCCTCACCGCTTCTCCCCATATAAATGATAGAAATTTTGCACCCTTCAAAAAAATTCGAGCCATGGCAGCCACCGTTCAATTTCTACGTTCCGCAACCGCATTTTGTTGTGGGGTGTAAGGTGTTGTATAGTGTCTTTGTATACCATACTCTTCACAAAACTCCCTGAATTCATTTGAGCAAAATTCTCCACCCCTATCGGTCCTGAATCTTTTGATTTTCTGATTAACTTTATTCTCAACAAGCTGTTTGAACTTTGCAAATACACTAAATGCCTCGCTTTTCAATTTTAGCATATAAACCCACATTTTTCTACTATTATCATCGACTAATAGAAGAAAATAACGATTATCGGCTGGTGTTGGAGGCGAGATTGGGCCACAAATATCTCCATGTACGAATTCCAACATTGTCTTAGCATGAAAGTTCGCCTGAGATGGGAATGGCTGCCTTGTTTGTTTTGACATCAGGCACCCCTCACACTTCTTTGTTGGCTTTTTCATTTGAGGCAAGCCATATACCATATGTTCTTTTGTCATCTGTTCCATTTTTCCAAAACTAACATGACCAAGACGCGAGTGCCAAAGCCATGCTTCCTCTTCGACCTTACTTAGAAGACATTTAGATGTGCTCTCCTCGAGACTGATTTTGTAAAGTATATTTCCTGTTTTCTTCACCTTCATAAGCAGCCTTTCTTGATCATCATACACCCATAAAAATCACCACTCAATATTACTCGATAATGCTCCTCTGATAGTTGGCCTACACTGATAATATTTTTGCATAAAGTGGGAATGTAGTACACATATCTAAGCATCTTCTCTTCACTATTTTTACGCCTAAACAATATGACCCCTTTAACTTTGATACGTACCGTGGAACCGTCCCCAAACTTCACTTCTCATGTGACTCGTTCATCCAATTGGCTGAATTTTCCTCGTGCACCAGTCATATGGTTGATGGCGCCATTGTCCAGGTACCAAACTTGTGACTCTTTTTGATCCTCAGTCTCTAATCGCAGTTGTGGAACTATGATTTCCTTTTTCAGTAGCATAGTATTTCCTGTCATCTCTCCCACTTTCTAAGCAATCAACAATGCTGGCTCATCCTCTTGAATCTTGGAGAGGTTTACCTCATTCTGTCTATCTCTGTCCCTTCGAGGTTTACGGCATTCTGCAGTATAATGCCCGTACACCAAGCAGTTGAAACATATCACCTGGCTCCTGTCTCGTGGTCCACATATTCCAAATTTTCCACAAGATTCTCCACCACCTCGAGCTCCCTCTTTGTTGGTTCTCTTTAACCACTCTTCTGGGGTCAACAGCAATTGTCCGTCATTGTCCTCCTTCTTTCTACACTCTTCTTCTGTCGATAAAAGTTTCCCTTGGCTTGTTTTGATTTGTCCACGTACTCTTTCTTCATGTGCATTCAATGAGCCAATAACATCTTCCATCGACATCTCCTCGATGTTTCCAAATTGCTCAATTGCAGAAGAAATTTGCAGAAACTTCGAGGGAACGACTCTAAGTATTTGTTTCACCACATATGCTTCTCACAATGTCTCTCCAAGAGCTCTGATCTTAGTGACCAAACCATTCAGCTTCATATAAAATTCGTCCAGTGGTTCTGTTTCTCCAATATTCAATGCCTCGAATTCACCTTTAGAGTTTAAGCCCTTGCCTTCTTTACTTTTTCCGCACCCAGAATCATTGTCTTAACAAATTCACATGCTTCTCTCGAAGTTTTCTTCTCCGTAATGGATAACAGCCTTGGGGTCTTTGGATTCTACACCTTCTCACACACCAACCGCTTGCTATATACCTGCATTCTAATTGCCCACACCGTGTAGTTTGTTCTTGTAAGTATTGGATAACTCAGATTAAACGAGCCTTCCTTGGGCTTTCCTGTCTCTATCTCGTGTCAGCTGTATATGAAGGGTTGATGTTTGAATGATCTGGCTCTAATACCACATGAAGAAATAGAATGTATGAGCGTAAACAAGAAACTGTATATTTGGAATGAAAATCAATTGTTACAACTTGATCTCAAACTGAAATAACAAAGTACAATCAACTTACATACTTTCTAAAAGATGGAAGCATAAGAATAGCAACACACTCCTAGTTTACTGCCACTCCTTCATTCCACTAACACACTCCTACAATATCGCCAACTCCCCACAATTAAGTCTGATATTAGATGGAAACAATTAAAAACAAATAAAACAATTAAAACTTTAATTTAGAACATGTTTAGATTAACCCAACAATTTTTACCCTTTAATTTCAAGGCTAAAACTTCTCTCATCAAATCCGAACCTAGCCCTAATTATAAATCGGTGGAACCGATGAATAATGATGTATTTGACAAAAAAAGGTATGATGATGATTATTTCGGGTCAAATATCTCTCCAAAATCGGTGTACCAGAAGAAGGAACAACTAGGATGAATTTCTCCTTATTATGATAAGGTAAACAATTATAGTTCATTTGTTCGTGTTTCTAATGGAGAAAAGGGTAAAATTTTGGTTGGTATTTTTTATAAATCTGGTTCTAAAAGGAAAAAAATTAGGGTTTAAAATTGAAGCGAAAAAATCGGGTAAGAATAAGGATGAGTTGTCTAGTAAGATAATGGAAGAAAGTCGTATTCTAAGAATAAAAATGCTAGATTTTCAATTAGAACCTGGAGGAGTTTTAGATAATGTTGAACTTATTGATGCAATGGCTAGTGAAAAGCTTAGTGTGGAAATTCATGATAACGAGAATGTGGTTGTGGAGACTTTGAATAAAAAAGAAACTGGAATAGTCTCTGATTCTTCGAAGAGTGTAGTTCCTTTTAACAAAAACAAGAAAGAGAAAAAAGAAAATAAAAATGCTAAAGTTAGAAAAAACAAGCTACTAATTGTGGATCCTGGAGGATCAAACATAATCGAAAAGGCTTGTAAATTATTTGAATAAAAAATTATTTGGGAGTTGGAAAAAAAATTTCATGTTTGGCAGGTTATTGTTGGATTGCAAAACACATAGCAGTTCATAATTCACATAGACACACCCGATATTAGAGCGGTTGAGAAATTAGAAAATATTATTCTGTCTTCTGAGTATGAGAAAAATGTTCTACTTGTTCTTGGTGGTGTGACTGGCTCAACACACTTAAACAGGATTTTTCGTGGGAATAGTTTATATTACGATTGTATTTGCAAAGTATTAATCTTGCTAATGATGAGAATTCGAAGACTTCTTATGTGTGGGAGAATGATGTCGTTCCATAAACAGAAAGAGAAACAAGCCCTGTTTCTAACTCCTGTATCAGAACTGGGCGATATTGGTACTCAAATCGAAGCTCTTGACGAGATCAACAAGTATAAAGAACGTAACAAAGTCATGAAGTTTGGATCCTAAATTTTATTGTTGAGAAGCCCAAAAGTCAAGTTTCGTACAGTAGAAACTGTATAAAATAATACACTAGAGACCACCAAAATTTATTAATTAAAAGAGTTATTAATTAATCGATAATTAATAGAGAAAAGTACCAGAAAATACCTTTTCAAGTATGAAATCCCTAATAAGTACCCAAATATGAGACCCTTTAGACTAGTACTAAGAAGCCAATTATTTTTACCAAATTACCCTTTTCAACTCGTCTAGTATCATATTACACTTACATCTCCTGTGATGTTGTCAAGTTCAACTGATCTACCGTCGTAGTACACGTAAATCTCGCGTGCTTTGGACAAGTTCAACTCATCTAGCGTCATATTACACAAACATCTCGTATGATTTATGCAAGTGCAACTAATCTAGCGTCATATTACACGAACATCTCGCGTGATGTTGGCAAGTGCAACTCATCTAGCGTCATAGTCAAGGAACATCTTGCGTTATTTAGGCAAGTACAACTCGTCTAGCGTCATATTACACTTACATCTCCCGTGATGTTGGCAAGTTGAACTCATCTAGCGTCGTAGTACACGTAAATCTCGCGTGCTTTGGACAAGTTCCCCTTGAGGAGAATATCTTTTCTTCACTATCGACAAAGAAACTTCACTTCTTCTCACTCACCAAATTCCCTTAAGGAATTCGCTCTATACTGCAAAAACCCATCCAGTTTAGACAGTCTCTAAACTTTCGAACTGATACTGTCTTGGTTATTATATTTGTTGGATTATCGTGTTTAGATACTTTCTTCACATCAACAATTGCCTTTGATATTATATCACGAATAAAATGATACCTAACATCTAAGTGCTTTGTATGCTCATGGTACATCTGGTTCCTTGTAAGATGTATGACACTTTGACTGTCACAAAAAACTTTTGTAGTCATCCTATATAAGCCCATATCTGCCCCCAAACCTTGCACCATATTGCCTCTTTTACTACTTTTCTTACCGTCATATACTCTTCCTCTGTTATAGACAAAGCTACGGTAGCTTGCAACTGTGCTTTCCAACTGATCGCACTCCCAGTTAGAGTAAATACATATCCTGTCAGAGATATCCTTTTATCCATATCACCTGCAAAATCAGAATCAACAAAACCAACCACTGATCCTGGAACATCATTCAGCGATCCACCAATATCGGTCTTGTTAAAAGTTAAGCCAACTTTAACAGTATTCTTAAGATGCGGAAGTATCCATTTCACTGCGTGCAGTGTCCTTTTCCAAGACATCCCATGTACCTGCTAACTACACCAGCCGCGTGTGAAATATCAGGATTTGTGCATACCATAGCATACAAGATATTACCAACTGCACTTACATAGGGAACCTTCGATATTTGTTCTAACTCAGCATCATCTTTGGCTGCTCCTGCTGCAAACAACTTGAAATGAGTAGAAAACGGAATGTTAACTACCTTAGCAATAACCATGTTGAATCGTTGTAACATTTTCTCAATATAGCTTCGTTAAGACAAGTGTAATGATCCTACACTTCTGTTCCTGATAATCTCCATACCAAGAATCTTATTTTTTCTACCCAGATCCTTCATCTTAAATTCAGCACTAAGCTGCTTCTTTATCTGTACAATGTGTGACATACTACAAGCAGCAATAAGCATATCATCCACATACAACAACAAGTAAATAAAAGAATCATCTGCCATCTTTTGATGATACACACAACTATTATATGGACTCCTCGTGAAACCTTTTGACATCATGAATGTATTAAAACATCTGTACCATTTACTAGGTGACTGTTTTAAACCATAAAATGACTTTTTCAATAGAGAAACCTTGTCCTCCATATTAGATTCGATAAATCCCTATGGTTATCTCATTTACATTCGCCCCCGCCAATTCACCATGTAGAACCGCAGTCTTCACTGCCAACTGCTCAAGCTCTAAATCTTGTAAAACTACCATGGCTAACTAAACTCGAATCGAACTATGCTTCAGCACTAAATAAAACACTTTATTGAAGTTGATTCCTTCCATTTGAGTAAAACCCTTAGCGACTAGTCTTGCCTTGAATCGAGATGCATCAACCCTTGGATTACCCTTCTTTTTTCTTGAACATCCATTTACTTCCTACTACCTTATGTCTTTAGGGAAGTCAACAAGCTTCCATGTTTGATTCTTATTAAGAGATTCAATCTCTTTCCCAATAGCACCAATCTATCGATCTGCATCTGAACTCGCTATAACTTCTATGTAGCTGATAGGTTCCTACATCTCAACTTCTTCTGCAACTGGTAGAGCATATGCAACTAGATTCGCATACCTTTTTGGAAGTCTAATATATCTTCTTTCTTTACCCAATGTTATTCTATAAGATTGTTGTTCTGGTTCGGGCGCATCATCGTCACTATCATTTGATGCTGACACTTCAGCTCCTGATTCTTGATCCACCAGAACCACTCGAATTATTGGACCTACTAGGAACTAATTCTACTTTAAGCTCCACATGTTTACTCACAACCGATCCTGATTCGACCATTTCTCCTAGTTCATTTTGACTATCTATCGAAGTAAACTCGTTAAAAGTAGCATCCCTACTGATGATAAAACCTGGTGATTTTGGAGAGGTACACCATAACCCATATCCTTTCACTCCAATAACGTATCCTAGAAGTATGCACCTCTGAACACCCTCAAATGTTTGTAATCAGCCGATGATACCGACCAAATCTCAAAAGGAGTTTGACAATCAATAGTTGTTGATGGATACTGATTCACCAAGTAACACGCTGTATTGAAAGCTTCAGCCCAAAAATCCTTTCCCACATCGGAATGCGAGAGCATGCTTCGTGCCTTTTCACAAAGCGCTGTGTTCATTCTTTCTGCGACTTTATTTTGTTTTAGTGTTGTAGAACAAGTGCGATGGCGCACTATTCCCTCAGCTTCACAGAACTCGTTGAACTCACGACTGCAATATTCTAGCCTATTATATGTCCTAAGATGTTTGATATTTCTTCATGTTTGCTTCTCAATCATATTTTTCCATTTTACAAAGGTTGAATATGCCTCATCTTTCTTTTTCAGAAAGTAAACCTACACCATCCTTGAATAATCATGAATTAAACTCATGTAGTATCTAGCTTCGCTCTTTGATGGAATTCTGTTTGGATCCCAAAGATCTGAGTGAATGTAGTCAACTATCCCTTTAGTATTTATTACAGCCGATTTGCTGAATTTGACTTTAGTTTGTTTACCAAACACACAGTGCTCACAAAATCCCAATGATTTTGCTTTATACCTTTTCAACAAATCTCTCTTTCCCAAAACAGCCAATTTTTCTGTCACTCAAGTGACCAAAACGCCAATGCCACACCTTATTCTGATCCTTCTTACTTTTGTTATTACTCCCTGAGGATGCTACTACAGCAACGCCCATAACAACACTCCCCTGAAGAATTTAAAAATCATTTTACAAACTTCATTTCATGCATACCATTGAGCCTTTTGTCACTTTTATTACACCGTCTTCTGTATAGTACTTGTAACCCCGAGAGTTTAGTATCCCAAGAGAAATTAACTTTCTCTTTAACCCAGAAACATATCAGAACGTCAAGATTCTAACAACCCCGTCAAACATTATGATTATGATGTTATTGATACCACCAACAGTCAACGAATGATTGTTCCCTAAATAGACAGTTCCTTGCATTAGTTTGTAAGTATCGAACCACTTCTTGAACTAACACATGTGATATGTAGGGTCAATATTGAGTACCAAAGAGTTTTGCCCACAGTCTGATCTGACGGACAATACATCTCCTCTACCACTATTTTCAATATCAATGGAATCATTCACACCTTCAACAATGTTTGCTGCATTTTCCTTTTGATCTCTCTTCTTACCATTCAGTTTCAGATAATCTCTCATATAATAACCCTGCTCAGCTTGATTGTTTGGCTGCAACTGTCTCATCTCTGTTGATTTCAGTGCCTCTTTGAAATATTCTACCCATAACTTATCCTTACCATACATTATGGTATCTACAAAGTTTTCATAAGCAGAAGGTAACGATCTCAATACTGATGAGTTAATATTTTGCTTTAGTAAATTGTTAGAATTTTATAGAGAGAATGAGGTAGAGAGTTTTTGGAGAGAGAAAGTACAAGTACAAAATGAGTTTCAAAATAAAGTGTACAATACCTTTATTAGAGTAGGCTTGCCCTTTATATAGAGGAGCCAAGACTTAGTCTCAAACTAAATTAGTTACAAAAGAGGGATAATTGTTGTTTAGTCCTCAGCAATTATACATAGTTACAAATATTCTCTAAAACTTACATCAGTTACAAATTAAGGACAAAACTTACATTACTTACAATTAAATCCTTAGATTTACATTATTTACAATTTAGTCCTCAAAATCATATTTCCATATCTGAAGCCCCACTAATTCCCATGTTAGTAAATGAATGAGAACTAAAAAGTCTTCGAATCCAATTGTCTTTGAATCTTAATATCTTCGAAAACTCCTATATGTTATGTAACCTGTTATAAACTTGAAATAATCATTTGAAGCAGTCATCTTAAATGACCATTCGAGGAACTTATGAAATTCAATCACTCGAATTGTATTCAATTCAAATAATAAAAACAAAATTGCCTCGAAACAGTGTAATAGAATGTTGCATTGAAATCACCCTCGAAATATTATGTAAACAAATCGTCTTCGAATAATCTTCTTCGAATATAACCGTTGCGCATATGAATGTAACCATTAAATCCATCATAACCCTAGAGGTCTAGCCTGACAGATGTCGAGCATCTTATCAATTTACCGATTTGTATTTCAACGTATCTTCATAAAGGTCTTTCCACCTTCACACGTCTTCACTCGTCTTTGTATAAATACAACATGCCTTTCAATTTTTATTCTCATCACACAACCCTTTTAAGAGAGAAATCAGAGCTTTTGGATCCCTTCATCGTGTTCTTCCCCTTTTCTTAGTATTTTTGTCAAAAATTTCAAACTTTCCAACCACTCTTCATCCTCTCCGATCAACCCTCACTTGGTTTATGATAAAGAAACCTAGAACCAAAAAATCGAAGGTCATCCTACCCAAAACACCAAAATCTTCAGACTCTGACAATAATTTAGTCTTCGGATCATACGACTACTTCTGTATTACACAAAGGGCTGAAGAATATAGGAGAGCAGGATTGATTCGAGGAGGTCCAATTGGAACTATTACTGAAACAATATATTACGTTAATTTCGATCCCACTAAAGTTCATGTTCTTTCGCCTTCTCTCATAGTCGAAGAACAATAATCATCTAAAATCTCAGGGCCGAAAACACCTCGAGCCTCCCCATCTCAGAGTAAAACTTCTCCTATGATTAGTGAAAAAGCTCTTCTTAAGCCAAAGGTAAATAACCCGTCTTCGAAACACTCTTCAGTAACCAGAAAATAAAAAACTTTCATCGCCATGGGAGATGAATCAACAATTATCCGATGTCCTTCCATTCCAAATCTAAACACTAAAAATCCTCCTCAAAGAGAAGTAATAAAAGAAGCTCATCGAACTAGTAACTCTTCTTCAGAGACTACTAACCCAACATCCCAAAATCCTCGAGAAGAAATTTGAAAGCCAATGAAGTTGATTTAAAAGCTACAAAAACCGATCTCGAGGATGAATCTAACGATGGGAACTCCGCAAATACTTAGAAACCTCAAGAAGAAACATATACTTGCTTCATTTCCGAAGAAGAAAGAGAAAAAAATGGAAGAAACCTGAGGAACCTTGAAAGCAAATACATCATTGCTCTAAAAAATGTCCACTAAATATACTACAAGGATAGCTAAGCTTCGGCTATGAAAAACCAATTGGGAATGGGAGATAGCATAACTCTTTGTCTGCCAAAGGAAGGAGAAACTCCCTTGGACTGCAAAGATGATCAACTAATAGTCTACCCCGAAATCATCAACTGGGGTCTTCAGTTTCCATTGGATCCCATGATCGTGGAATACTTCGAACTCCTCAGCTTATGCCCTACCCGGGTGACACCGAATCAGTGGTTCACCCTTATGTCAGTGATCATGGCATCTCGACTGTCTAAAATTCCCATCATCATCAAAGACTTCATCTCACTGACCCAATTGTAGAAAGGTCTGAAAATTCCCTTTTACTACCTCACCCTGATAGATGATCTCAAGATCATCGATGATCTCTTAGAGGCTGAAAAATTCTGGAAACATAAATTCGTCTTTAAGCAAAGCGATTTCCGAAGCCAATCCTTCAAAGCTAACTCTCGCCTTGAGAAGCAATCGTAAGCTCTTCAAAAAAATTATATTCTGACATAAAACCTACATTTATTTTTCCCTTAACTTTTTGTTTTACTAATTATTTCACAAATTTTGAAGTGTTACTCAACACGTTGAAAAGCTGCTAAGGAAATCTTCCAAAACCTTGATGTTTAGGCTGAGAAGGAATGGAATAACGCATTTCATACCGCCTTTCAGCCCATCAATTTCCTCAATTGTCATATGTTTCCAATCAGAGAAGGTGTCTTGCCTCCTCAAGATCTAACATCAGAACCTGATCTGAAGCTTGTCTGCCAACGGATATCTCAACCTGATTGCAAAGCCTTCCTTTTCACACAAAAGATCGGAGAGCCATTTGCCAAAAAAGAAAAAAGAAAAATATGTGAAAAGAAAAGAAAGATAAAAAGACAACTAGCACATCGGGTGCTAGCCCTTCCACACCATCGAAGCGAAAGCGTCGAAAACGAAAAACTGCAGAACAACCTCTCTCACCTATCGGCGAAGGAAAAGATCAAGAACCATCATCAAAGAAAAAGAAAACTTCTTCTCGTTCTCATAGAAAGAAAGAAAAAATGAGGATCACTTTGTATACTTTGGTTGACGAACACGCACCGCTGCCGAAAAGCAACAAAACCCACAAAATCCTTCAATCGAAGAACATTCAACCAAAGATAATCCTGTGATAGTCATCGAAGATAGCACCTCCAACGAAAATCAGGTTACTTGAAACTTCGATCCTGATATGTTTATCAGCTTCGAAAACAATAAATCCCTTACTGGTGAAGAAGACCCCGTTCTTTAAGTCATCGAAAACCACGTGCTTAATTTTGGGAGACCTACACCAGTCGAAGCTTCTCCAGAAGTCATCCGTTCTCAGGAACCTATCACCCCTATGATTCAAGAGCCTAGGACATTGGAACTTCGTCTTCCTCCTCCAAATCCTGCAATTGTAGTCGCACTTCAACCATTTGTCGAGCATGATACTGCAACAAAGACGCTTGCTTCTCAAGTCGAAGCTTCTCAGAACCATCAGCAGCAACTTGGCCAAAGATATGGTTTATTTAAAAAAAAGCATAAGAGGCTGATAAAAAAATTATAGAAGATTTGCATGGCAAAGTAGTTGATCAATTTCACGGTTATGTAATGGCAAGGTCCAAACTCATAAAGGGTGCTCTCTGCATGAAGAATCATCTACGAATCACCCACATTGTGGATACAGAATTGCTGACGGATTCTCATGAGACAGAAATAAACAAGCTCATGGCTAATAATGCTACTGAACTCGCCACTGAAAAATCCAACTCCAGTAAACTTTGAAATTCTCTCACCCTTTATGAGACAAAAAATAAAAAGCTAACTGATACGATAGCCAAATTGAAGGAGAATTTTTAAGCAGAGAAAACTACTGTTGTAGCTGCTGCCGAGGCTGAGCTTTCAAAGGATATGCAAACAGCTGTCAACGTCGAAAAAGAAGATGCAACAATACTCCTTCTTCGAGAGCTTCATGCTGCTTATCCAAAAATCGACCTTACAAGTTTATGGAATGACATCCCTGAAGAAAAGCGCCTAAGTGAAGCTTTTGATCCTGTTCTTGATTCGTCTTCCTCGGAAGATGATTCATCCGAAGAAGAATAATCCTCTGATTAATTTTACCACCATTTTTTTGTCTGTCATATTACGAATTTTCTTTCTGTATCTCAATGAATTAATCTAAATGACATATGGTTTTCTTATTTTAATATTATCTTTCCATATTACTCGATGGTAAATTTTAAAAACAAAATAATTACAAAATGTAAACCTACCACCTTAAATACCTTAACGAAATTGATGAACATAATAGCTCTTCGAAAAAATCTCAATGATTTAAACCTTGGTAGCTCGTCGATAAATTCTCAATGCGTTTTTAAGCTTTAACAGCTCCTCGAAAAATTCTCAGTGTGCTATTAAGCGTCCACTTTGAAATAAAAATGTAATGTGATTATTAAACATGGTTGTTTCTTTGAAAAGTGTCATAAACACTTTGGAACATTCTACTCTTAACTAATATTAAAGGTGATCAGTCTTTAATGATTTGTTAAGATAGTATTCAAACATATATAAACAACCATTGGCCAAAAAATGAACTTTATTGATAATATTGAATATCTACACGACGCCTCGTTAAAACCTTCTTGGGCCAACAGGATATGGAAGAGTGCGTTATTCAAAATAAAAATTACAAAGTACAAAAACATATCTACTCCCAATAAAGCTTCAAGTGTTGGATATTCCACAAATGTTGAAGCATCCTCCCCTCAAAATCACAAAGTCGATGGGACCCCGTCTTAATTCTTTCTACAACTGTATAAGGCCCTTTCCAATACTGAGTCATTTTTCTGAGGTTATTCTCCTTTGTATGCAAGAAAACTTTTCGCAACACCTTATCACCTTATTTAAATTCTATTCCCTTCAACTTCGAATCATATGTATTTCTCATAAGAATTTGATAATGAATTACATTCAGATGAGCTCGAACTCTTTTTTCCTCAATCAGATCCAAATTAGCCCTTTGAAATTCATCATTAGACCTTTCAGAATATTGAGATATTCTAAAATATGACATCGTAGATTCAATGGGGTGGACTGCATCCATACCCTATGCCAAAGCAAAAGGAGTCTCTTTTGTAGCCTCTCTTGGAGTTGTTCGATAAGCCCAAAGTACCTCTTGCAAATAGTTTGGCCATTTTCGTGTTGCCCCTCATAAATTCTTCTTCAAGCCATCTAAAATTGCTCTGTTTGTCACTTCCACTTGTCCATTAGTTTGAGGATGAAAATGCGTCGAAAAACATTGCTGAATTTCTTTAGAAGTATAAAATGCAGCCATTTCCCTGTTATTAAACCGAGGGCCATTATCTGTTGTAATCCCCCAAGGAACCCCAAAACAAAAGCAGATACTCTTTACAATAATGATGACATGCTTTGCCTTTGTCCCTGATAGCAGTTCTACCGCTGCCCACTTTGTAAAATAACCAAACGCTACAATTATCATTTGTCTTCCCCCATAAGCCATCGTCAAAGGTCCCACCAGATCAACTTCCCACCTATCAAATGGTACTACCTCGGATATAGACATAAGCAGTACTGCTGGTATGTAAATAGCATTGGCAAACCACTGACAAGTATCACAACCTCGGACTAAATTCTTAGCATCGTTCATGATTGTAGGCCAATAAAACCCTGCAAGTAAAATTCGACGTGATAAAGCTTTGAACCCACAATAAGCTGACCCTTCATTATCATGTAACTCTGAAAATACTTCTTGTGATTCTTGTTTGCTTAAACATCGTAATAATGGCATGCTCAATGCCTTTTTATACAAAATCCCATCTAGTTTACATATCCAAAGGCTTTACTTCTCAACTTTTTGGCCAATTGTGAATCATCTAGCAGTATTCCTTGAGGAAAGAAATTAAGGAGATCTGATCTCCAATCGCTTCGGCTTTCATCAGTAGTAAAAAACTCTTCTATGTATTCACATTGCTAGATTGAGTAACAATTGAAGGATTTTCTTGTTGCAAAATCCAAGGATATTCTTCCTTGTAAAAAACGTTGCTAAAGAATCAACCACCATGTTACTTCCTCACCCAATATTCCACAACAACGTTATCCAACAGAAGCATTAAATTCCAAAGCTCTCGAAGATACAAAATCAAATGATCCTTCCTTGCTTCGGAAAGTCCAGATACCTGGTTTGCTAATTACTGAGAATCCATTTCCAAACACACTGAAGTTGCCACATAAATTTTTGCCAATCTTAAACCTGCCAAAGCAGCTTCGTATTCAGCTTCATTGTTCGAAGCATGAAAACCAAATTTAATAGATTGAATCATTGTCCCTCCCGTCGGATTAACTGAACCCCAGCACTGCACCCTGATACACTAGATCCTCCATCTGTTCGAACAACCCACCTCGAATCAATAGGTATGACTTTTTTAGATTCTTCCTCATCTGATCGGCTTGAGCGGAATTTAACAAAAACATCTGCCAGTGCTTGCGCCTTTATTGCTGTTCGAGGTGTAAACAAAATATCATAGTCCCCCAACTTCACTGACCATTTGGTCATCCTCCCCGAAATATCAGGTCGTTGTAAAACATATGGATGCATATTCCTAGTAGCAATCATCAATGCTAATGCTAATTTCTCTAATTTTATATATCTCTTTTCTGCTGCCACTAAACATTTACTAATGTAATGCACCGGCTTCAGAACTCCTGAATCCTCACTAATTAACACTGTACTTAGTGAAAATTCTGATACCACAATGTACAAAAATAATTTCTCCCTATTTCGAGGCTTTGAAAAAATTTCTGGGGATGACAACAATTTTTTAATGTTTATGAAAGTTGCTTCACATTCCGATGTCCATTTGAACCTACCGGGCCCTCGTAACACTTGAAAGAAAATTAAGAATTTGTTAGAGAATCTTGAAATAAATCGATTAAGTGCTGCTAAACTTCTTGTCAGAATTTGCACTTCTTTGATTGACCGAGGATAATTCATTGTTATTAAAGCTTCAATTGTTCTGGGTCAGCTTCTATTCCTTTTTCACTGATGATAAAACCCAAAACCTTCCCCGATCGAACTCTGAAGGTGCACTTCTCAGGATTTAATTTCAACCTAATCGCCCTTAAATTCAAAAAGGCTTCCTCTAAATCATCAAGATGCACTTCATCTTTTGAGTTTTTTACTACCATGTCGTCTATATATACCTCCATATTTCTTCCGATATGCGTAGCAAAAGATTTGTTCATCAATCTCTGATAAGTGGCTCCAGCATTCTTCAATCCGAAGGGCATCATCCTATAACAATGCAAGTCCCTATCAGTTATAAAAGTTGTGTATTCTTGATATTTTGGATCCATTTGGATCTGATCATATCCTGCAAAAGCATCCATAAAAGCTAAAATTTTGTTTCCTGAAGTAGAATCAATCAACTGATCTATTCGAGGAACATGAAACGGATCTTTGGGACAAGCTCTATTCAAATCTGTAAAGCTCTATTCAAATCTGTAAAATCCACACACATCCTTCATTTCCCATTCTTATTTTTTACTACCACCGGATTTTCCGTCCACAAAGGATACTGTGACTCCCTTATGCGTTCGACCTTAGACAATCGATCCACTTCAGCAACACTAGCTTCTGTTTTTTTTCGAGGAAAACGCTCTTCTTTTCTGAATAACCGGCTTGATCTTCGGATCTATAGCCAAGCTATGTCAAATTACCTCAATAGGTACTCATGTTACATCCTCTGTCCTCCAAGTGAAGACATCCAAATTTTAAGATAAAAAATCAAGCATTTGTTGACAATCAATTGTTGACATCCAAATATTGGATTTCTTTCTCCAGAGCAATACAATCAATTGTATCATGTCCAATATCATCAGATATCTGCAAAATTTATTATTCATCTCCTCCCTTGGTCTGCTGATAGGAGCTGGCTTCCTAAAATTTACGAAGCTCTTGGTCTTATCCCAGATGACAGAAATATTCTTTATCAGATCAGTATAGTATTATGGCTTGACCCATGTATTTGTTCTAGGCCTGTTGTAATTATTAGATGGAGCGTGATTTGAATAACCACCACTCTGAGGAGGAAAATTGTTGTTCTTCTCCCTCGACTGGTGATTCCCATTGCCATTGACATTGTTATTACCATTCAAGGGCTACCCCTGATTATTGACTGCATGTCCCGAATTTTTCGGAGTGGTAACTGGTCCGCCTTAGACTCCACTCGACTTCTCCACTTTGATCTGATCCTCAACTTGAGCCATCAAAGCTCCAAAAGTCAATGCCCTTCTCTTTGTCTTCTGATTAGCCAGACACCCTGGCAATAATCTTTGGCGAAAAGCTGCCATCACCCCATTTTCCTCACAGTTTTCCAAACTTGCCTTGGTCAACATAAATCTCTTTGTATAGTCTTTCAACTTTTATCCTGGTGCCTGCTTACACTGAATAATTGTATCACCATTTTCTCTCATCTCTTTGCTTCCCACAAACTGCCTTCGAAAAGAAGTATAGAAATCTCTGAAATTTGGTATGAACCCTCTCGGAATCCTGTTATACCACTTAAGAGTCGTTCCCTTAAAAGTCTGTGAAAATGCACGACACAAACCAATGGGCATCTTCGAAGTTCATCATATAATTTTTGAATTGTTCGATGTGATCATCGGGATCCTGCATCCCATCGAACTTCTCCACCTTCGAAATGTCAAAACGCTTCAGAAGCATCATGAATTTCATCTGTCAACGGATAATTTCTCCAGTCAACACCTTGAACGAACTGATCATCAGTTCCCATTGTGACATATAGATTCCTATCAGTTTCAACATACTGATTAGAAGGATTTCCTTCGTGCCAAGTTGAACGAGGGGCACTTTTATAATTTACTCTCTTTTTTATACCTATTCGAATAATATATGTCTGATTCCCCTTTCGAAGAACCTCTGTGCCTCTTAAAACCCGCGGCTGAACTTTTGACATCCTCGTCAGTAGAAGTCACTAATTTATGTTTATCTTTCTTCTCATTTCGAGACGAATATTGCTCTTTATGAGACATAAAACATGTTTTTTATGCTCAAACTTAACGCGTCGATCATCAAAAGATCGATATGACTGACCTCCCATCTCAGTCTTTTCTATTTCTTGTCTAACCTCGGCTATATTATATTGGGTTTCGAGTTGGGTAAGTTAAATTTGGGTTCGACCCGGTCCGTTTATAAAAGTAGTGGGTAAATGGTAACTTTTTAAGGTAAAAGGTAAATCTGACTAAGCAGCTGAGTTGGCATCCTACTTGGGATGACAGAGGCAATTTTGGCAAAAACATTGGGGGACCATTCTTGCAACAAAACTTGGTGCCACGTGTCAAGCTCTCAGGCTTCACATGTGCGGGGGGACTAAATATGAAAATTAAAAAAAGAAAGGGGATGAGTTTTATGCATAGTTGAAGGAAGGGGACTAAGTTGATACAAATGGTAAACATGAGGGACTAACAGTGCTTTTTAGCCGAGTAAAGCATTTGTGGGAGGCGTTGGACTAACTTGTGTCGCCCATTGGTACAGTTTCTTAAATGTGACCTTAAAATTATCTAAAGTGTGCAAATGAAATTTCAAAGAAACAAATAAATAAGTAAGTTACATATATTGAAGATAACAAATAAAGAAGTAATAAGATAAATTCAAAGAACTACAGGTGTTCTTCCGAAATCTAGTAATCTGACTCGGTTTATCCTTTAAATTTATCTTCTTCCCACTCTCCCATCAATCACTTACGAAGAGAAATTTCATTTTCCATAGTTTTTCAGCTTCCAACAAGTTATTCACGCCCTTGTACTCATTGCCCATGTTGAAAATAAATAAATATGAATCAAGTAATTTCTCGATAACCCAACGATGGCACCAAACTGTTCCATTCACATTCAATTTTTTTATAACCTAGATGCCATGATAGATGCAATCAGGGTAAACCAAGAGTTTAGACTAGCCTAGCTTGGGAATAATCCCATCAAATCAAAATAGTTAACGATATCTATAGGAAACTAAATACCCAAGTTTAGTACCAAAACTAATTCCCTTGGACCAAAGTTGTTAGGCGTCTCGTCTTGCTTGGGTGACCGGACCTTTACCTCACTCACAAAACCCCAATTCTCACGAAATACATTAAGTTCCTTATCCTGGAAGTAGTTGTAAGGAATTTTATCCATGGCCAAAAGATATTTGTGGCATTCCTTCTGAAAGTTGCGCGCAACACGTCCAACCATCGATAGTGGATGCTCTTTTTTCTCTACTTTGGTAGCTTTAAACTTGCCACCTTTGCTACTATTAGCCTTCAAAGTTTTTTTTCTAACTTTTTTTGAAGTATCAATAGTCTCCTCAGATTATTTTCCTAAGAAAACTCCCGCGAGTTTTTTTCTAACCATATGTCTCTAAAAGAGATTCTTTACCCACATTCTCATCTTCATCGATAAAGACCATTACGTTAGATCCGGATGGCTCTATCTGGTTAGAGATAATACTTATTCCCTAGTTAGCTTCTTTGAATGAGAGTCGAGCGAAGATTAATTCTTTTGGATGAGGTGTTTATTTTTAGAAGGCTAGGTTGTGGTAACTTTGGTAGGTTCGGAGGTGAGTTCTCTTCGGTATCATAACCCATAACTTTGAATGTGGATGGGCGTCTACAACTAGTTTCTCATTGGGATTGCATTGGTCTTGAGGAACAAGTTATTGAAGTGAACGATTGGGCGGTGGAAGAGGATTCGGCTCTTATACCGTGTCTATTTTTATGGATAGGCACCCGTATAGTCAATCTTTTGGCAGACAATAACTTTATCTTCGGATTTGGGTAACCCTACAGCTAACCTTGCTTTCTTCTTTTCCTTGGATTTATCTGATAAACATAGCAATTCGATTAACGTTGTTCTAGCAATGAACATGCAATTTGAGAGAAGACGTTACCTGTGACAAAATCTGGTCAGTGAAGAAAACGTTAACGATGGTTAATATTGCGGCGGTAAGAAAGCTATACTTCTCTTTCTATAAGTTAATTTTATCCCTGTTGAATTTGTTATAGTGGAAAATAAAGGGAAAGTTTTTAGAAAGAACCATAGAAGCCCACGAAGTATGCTTCTAGAGAAGTGGAAAAGTCACCAACGACTATAATTTCGATGGGAGTGAAACCACTTCCAACTGTTAACATCCCTCACATTCAATATAATATCACAAGAATAATATCATTAGTATATCTAAATTGGTTCATCAGAAAAATAAGGTCATTTCTCCGACAAGTTTGAAGTAAAATTCAAAAGGGTGGATCCGAAGGGGTATCCAACCGAGATCCAATGAGCTTGTATGTTACCACTTCCCAAAAGGAATTTTTTTAAGGGCTAAGGGCGCTATCTGATGAGTCCAGAATTGTTCGAGGAAGAAATTAGACAAAAAAAATTATTTAATATGTGTTTATTTATTCACTTATTTAAAATTAGTTTTTTATTTAATTAATTTTATTCTATTAATAGTTTTAGAACTATTGTAATTTAGGCTTGGATCACATTCAGATTTGGGTTTGAATTGCGTTCAAACCATTAGAACTACTATAACTTATTTTTCCAAGGAATAGTCTTTTAAGAGCATTTACTTGATTCTCTTTCTCTCAACATTAAGTTAAAGCAACTCAATAATCTATTTTCTTTCTATCTAAAATTTAATTGCATTTCTTTAAAAGTATTATTTTTATCTTATTACATAAATACCTTAAAAAATAATTAACGGTATCAGTACGGGCTTGATTTCGTATAAAATATTGGATATGAATCAAAAATCATGTATTAATAACATGAACCCCTATAATCAAACAATATAAATAAACCTAGGAGCCCAAAACAAAACACAATTTGATTGTGTCCCTATTGCCCCAGACATCCTTGAAGGACACCAATTACCAAACTTTAATTAATATGAAATGGGAAAATATTATGTAATTGGCTATCTGGAGTACCATATCGAGAAAATTCAGTACAAAACAATTAATATTTGTGGCAATTACCAGCTCTTATGTCGAGCCGTTTCATTGTCTTTTTGAGATAGCTCTCGTATCTTGTCCAATCAACTTCCTCCAGGCTTGGTACTGGTGTGAATTAAAGTTGTCACGAGTGAATTCAGAACAGAGAGTTTACAGTGGAAAATTCAAGTAGTGAAAAGTACCTCTGAATATTTCATAGGTCAAAATAACTCTTTCAGCCTCTTTAAATAGGCCAGGTGAGTTAGTTAGAGAAAACGGTTACATATTGTTAAATTTACAACTTAACCCCTAGGTTCTTCCTAAAGTCTAATTTAATTCTATAATTACAGCATTTATCACTTTAGTCCTTAAAGAATACTTTTCCTTATCAGTAGCCCCCCTAGTTCTTATATATCTATGTATAAGAACTATTAGCTCTTCGAACTCTTCTTCGGATCAGCATTATTTTATATCTTTATTATGATTAAATCCAATAAACCAGGAGTCTCTTCGAACTGGCGAGTAAGTGCAAATGAATTTCTCAACTGCCTCGAATTCAACTCCTCATCGAATTTAACTTCTTGTGGTACTGCGTTGCCTTTGATTTTTACACCTGATTACTTCACACATAATTTAACAACACTTCGAAATTTCTAAACTCTACTCGATGGACTGATTAGACTGCTAGTAGTAGACCTGTGACATCATTAGTTTCCTTTTCGTTTCATATTCCAGCGAATGAGAAGAGATTACTTGTTCCTTGCTTTCACATTCTCGATGTTACTCTTTACTCTATAAATACTCAGCTATTCATTCAGTAAGAGCTTTTTAGAGAATCCACCTTTGAAACATCTCCAGATTGTTCTTCATCTTCAACCTACTCATCTTCAACCTGTTCATCTTCAACCTGCTCATCTTCTCTTGTCTTACCAAGCAACCTTTCATACCAAAAACCATTGTATGAGAAGATACCCTAGATACAATAGATTCAAACCCAGAAGACCAGTAAGATCAAAGAAAAATCTTTTTCCTGGTTCCAGTAACCAAGTATTTGGGGCCTACGATTATCTTTGTATTTCTCGAAGAGCCAAAGAATACAAAGCTGCTGGGTTGATCTATAACGGTCCTCACTCTTCCTGCACCACTTTTAAATATGGCAACTTTAATCCAAACCTTGCTACTTCGTCTTCGCCTCTAACTTCTAACCCAGAAAATAGCTCAACGACCTCTTCTCTCCAAAATCCAACCAAACTTTCACTACTAAGACCTCATCGGAAACCTAAAGTAGTTACTTTAGACAAACCACCCACTTATAACAGATCACCACTTAAATCACCTGTCCTTCAATTCGAAGAGACAAAAAACCCTCAAACCAAAACACTTCCTCCTCAATTCGAGGCTATTAGAGCTAAACGTTCCAAAAAATCATCTTTCTTAGTAATGGGTGAAGAAACAAAAACCTCTTTCACTCCTCAACACTCTCCTCCTCCCCCACAAGAAATGGATGATACTACACCAGAGTGTAGTCAGCCAATTCCTGTGACTCAACAAGAAACACAAACTCGAAGTCACTCCGAGGAAGGTCATAAAAAGGATGATTCAGAAGCTACTGAATCTGATGCCGAGGAGGAATCCGAGGCTGAAGGCGTAGCTCCTCCAAAGAAACCTCGAGGGAAAAAAGCTCTTATTACTCTTCCTGATAATGTTGCTTCCTTAGTTCAAGAAAATCTCAAGCCTCTTTCTGCCTGGTACATTCTTGCTTTGAAGAATGTATCTTACAGTTACTACCTCGAATCAGAGAAGGAGCAACTCAGAAAACTATGGGGGTTAACTGACAACATGATTCTTCGATTACCAGTTGAAGGAGAAACACCCTTAAACTGTCAAAAAGATGAGCTAGTAGTGTACCCTGAGCTCTTCAACTGGGGACTTCGGTTTCCCCTTGATCCGATGATAGTAAAGTTCTTCGAAATCCATCAACTGTGCCCAACACAGGTCACTCCGAACTTACTCTTCACCTTATTTTCAGCAATAATGGTATCAAGGCTTGGTGGAATTCCCCTCGAAATCGAGGACTTCATCTCAGTAACCAAAGTCTCAAACGGCCCAGTTTTGCCTTTTTATTACTTAACCCTTGAAGATGACTTAAAAATTATCGACGACCTCCTCGAAGCCGATAAGTTCTGGAAACAAAGGTTTGTCTTTCTGTCAGGTGCCTGGGAAAATGGCAAAGAGATTTCCGATGCCAATCCTTCCAAACTCACCCTTACCTGGAGAGACAGTAGTAAGTGATACCTTCCCTTGTTTATTTAGTTGTTTTTGATTCAAACTACTTAGCTAACTATTTTTCTCTTTTTAGAAATTCCGAGGCGGTTTAAAAGTCGTCGAAAAGAAGCCAAACTTATCTTCCAAAAGATGGCTGAATGGGCTGAAAAATCTTGGGGCAATGGTTTTCATTCAGCATTCGAGCCCATTAACTTCGTTAACAGCCATCTCTGGCGCATATCCTTAGGGGCAGACTTCCCTCAGGATCCGATGACGCCACCAGATCCTCTTCTAGCAGTTGAGAGGATTCTTGCACCAGATGGGAAATGCTATCTTCCTCTTCGGAACCGGAGTGACAGCCATCTTCCTTTGAAAAAGAAAGGAAAGAAGAAACCCACCACCAGCAAAACTAAACCTCCCACTACTTCGAAGAGTGTAAGGAAGAGAAAAACGTCTGCACCTTCGCTTCCCACCATATCCGAGGAAGACCAGCCCATCCTGAAAAAGACAAAGAAAAAACAAACTTCTCCAAAAAAGAAAGATAGTAAGCCAAACAAGCCCAATGAGAAGAATGAGGCTGATATCTTAGAGGCTGTGCTAGCTTCCGAGGCACGAGGTAAAACTTTTGTCGAGGTGAATCCTGAAGGAGGTATAAACCTTGGAGATAAACAAATTGATGACTATCTAAACTTCGAGGACTTCAACTCAAGTGGAGGTTCGCCCCCTCCTTCTAGCGCCAATTTGGTGTGAATTAAAGTTGTCACGAGTGAATTCAGAACAGAGAGTTTACAGTGGAAAATTCAAGTAGTGAAAAGTACCTCTGAATATTTCATAGGTCAAAATAACTCTTTCAGCCTCTTTAAATAGGCCAGGTGAGTTAGTTAGAGAAAACGGTTACATATTGTTAAATTTACAACTTAACCCCTAGGTTCTTCCTAAAGTCTAATTTAATTCTATAATTACAGCATTTATCACTTTAGTCCTTAAAGAATACTTTTCCTTATCAGGTACATAACTTCGAAACATTTTAGATGTTATACAAAGACCAGTTTTTGGACAACTAAGTAATTGAGGGTGATGGTGAATACCACCACAAGTATGATCCTAATGAAATCCTCCATAGTATACAGAAGTATTTGTTCAAATCTGGTTCTCTTAGCCGAAGAGATTGTGAAAAAAAAATTATTCGCTTTTGGCGATGTTTAATTGAAGACACGAACCAAGGTAGACCAAACAATGCGGATGAAAACATTAGGTGAATCCAACGCTTTTTCTTCCAATTATTTTGCAGAGAATATAATTGAACCTTTTACGGTCGCTCCGATCCAAACATCAAAACACTCCTATAAACCAACATCGATATCCAAATCTGCTTATTCAAACAGTGGAACGCATAGCAAAATCAAAAACATAAAACCAGATGAGGGTTTAGAATTTCACTATATCGAACTCAGTGAGAACAACAGGTTCATTTGTGAGAAGGAGAAAGAAGGGGCCCGTTTTTGCAAACAATACAAAATATGGACCCCAAGAAAAATGTAATCCAATAAAAATTTCAATTCAGAATTTCTGGAATCTAATAAATATTTGTAAATTGATCAAATTCATCAAAGAAAACCCATTCGACTCTAAAAAAAATGTCCTAGAAACCCAAGCATAGTTATCTTAGACCGTCCACATCAAACCCCCAAAAAGTAGCCGAGTTGGTTGACTAAGACATGCTTGTGTGGTTTACCATGTTTGTCTCGGCCGAGTCCGTCACTCTTGTGTGGTTTACCTTTTGACGTTTGTCTCGGCCGACCCTTGTGTGGTTTACCTTATAACGTTTGTCTCGGCCGAGTCTGTCACCCTTGTGTGGTTTACCTTTTGACGTTTGTCTCAGCCGACCCTTGTGTGGTTTACCTTCTGACGTTTGTCTCGGCCGAGTCTGTCACCCTTATGTTGTTTACCTTCTTACTTGGTTTATATACTATTCCGTTGTTTACTTTATGGCGTTGGTCTCAGCAGAACCTGTCACCTTATGTGGTTTATATTAATGATTTATGTTATACAGACTCATTACACTCTAAGTAGCAGTTACGGATTCCTTCCTAAAAATATAAAAAGACCGAACACATCAAATAGAGACATCTCCTTCAACATCTTATATATTAGGAAAACTACAATATACAAAGAATGTGATAAACATTTGGATTTCAATCTTAACTGTAAGGTAGTATTGAAAACTATCGAAGAAGATATCTTTGTATTGACCATTACTCATTCTACAAGCGTCATACTAACAATCTTAAAATTCAAGGGCCATGTCGAACTTCAACTCATCTGTATAAAAGTTTATGTTAATTATTAGCTTTGATAAAGCTGATTTTCGAAGTGTCATTCAGTTTCATAAGGATGCAGTTATAAGTATTGGTGAAATCCTTATGGGTAGAGTTTAAAAAAATCATAATAGAAATCCGCACTTTACCCAATATTCTGTTTAATAAAATCCATGGAACCTCAATGGAACATGAAAAAAGTCAAAATCTTGGTTGTCGGCTTACTGCACATTACTGCACAATGCTGATTGATCTCTTGATCCTATGTCTAAGTCTTTTATTTTCTTTCCCCTATATTCAAATAATATATTCAAATAATCTATTGGATGTGGTGCAACATTAAATTAAAAATCAATGAACATTTAACTTGTATGAAGGTCATTTTTGAACTATATCCAAGGGATCATATATATTTTTATATGAGATTATCACATCATGTTGTCAATATAGTTTAGTTTAGGAATAAAAGGATCAATCAAAACTAGTATACTACATGATCAAATGTTTCATGGATACGAAAATCTGTTACATATAAATACAGAAACTTTCTATAATATCAGCGTTAGTCTATCAAAAAGTTAGGTCATAATCATGAGGATGTCGTT
Organism: Limnanthes douglasii subsp. nivea; assembly: GCA_036936605.1. Lineage (NCBI taxonomy): Eukaryota > Viridiplantae > Streptophyta > Magnoliopsida > Brassicales > Limnanthaceae > Limnanthes > Limnanthes douglasii. The sequence continues at coordinate 302,606,611 of JAUPFV010000001.1, forward strand.
CCCCTTTAAAAATGTTTTACAGAAACTAGTTATATATGATCCGTAGAGATTTAATATTTTCACATCAAGTTTTTAAGCCTCATCCTACAATTAAAACTGAGAATTTACCTGACTGTCTCACATAATTTCACGTGATAATATTATCACCTTTAGAGGATCATCCTGAACTTATATAGATAGCTCAAACAGATTGAAGTTTCATTAGTGCTACCTATGAATTTAGTTTATAACCAACGTCCCTTTCAACGGACTCTGTCTACCAATCAATTAAATTTGGATTCACAACCTCAAAAAAGGGGTGATACGAGGATGCCATATTAGGTCTTTAACTCATTCACATCTGTGGAGTATACCATATAGTTACCTACTGAATCATAACGTACGATAAACCATAGATGAGGACATGCCAAAGCCAAGAAGTATAACCTTACATTATACCAACATAAACTTTGTAAGAAACTTACAAGTTTTGAAGAGTAGAGAATCAATAAGTACTTTGAGCATAAAATATAATAATCAATGTATTTGCTTTCTGAGGATGTGACGAATCTGTTTATTAGGTAATTTTCTAATAGAAACCAGCTATATATTAACCTGGAGAAGTAAAACAAACAAATTTAACATAAGCAGTCATGGTCATCTAAAAACTTTAAAAATGGAAAATATATATCCATTTGTATTCAACAAAGACACATTATTCACCCAATACGTATGGAAAATTGATACTGATACGTTGTATCAGCAAAGGTTAACCAGACCCTTGCTAAGGGCCTTTGTCTCAATGAGTCAACTTTTAACTTCACGGAATTTCTCGAGAGTGAGGAATGTGCCCATTATGACTACAAGACTCTTCGCATACATATCCTACTGGCATGATATTTTTAGCCAACGATACAAGCACCCTTCTAAAGTATTAGTCCAACACTATGACACTTACCAACACTTTAAAATTATATTTTCAAGCCTCAGTACTACGCCTCAAAAACAATTTGGAAGACAGTTCACTTAAAAAAATAAAAAATAAAGCTTGGACTTGGGGGACTATTATAAAAATATTATGGGATCGATAATACAATTTGGTTATGGTAGATTACTTTCTTATAATGGATATAAGTCCAAATTTTGGTTAAATTTGGGTGGATGAGGTCATCATTTTTCCTATTAAGCTTAGGAATGGTCATGGAAAAAATAGGACACTATCACAATGGTGTTTAATTTTAATACTTTATTGCGGCCATGATTTTGGTGATTGCGGTAAAGTCAGTCGAAAAATAAGAGGTCTTTCAAAATAATATGTTTTATGCTATTTCATACGGTTATGTTTGTTTTAAACCTGGTAGTCTCAGGTCTATGATGCGTTAATTTCCTATATATCAGATTTATTTGTTCTTTTGGTTGTCTTACGGTTGAACATAAATCTTCTACACTTTAACTCAAGTTATTTCTTTTAAATCAAAAATTAAAATTTATCTCCACCAAATTGACATCACCCCAGCTAAAATTTAACTAAAATCTAAAGAATTTAATATCAATACTTTTGACGAAAATATAGTTAGAGTACAGATGGTATCAGATCCACCTACACACCTCCAGACTCTTATAATTTTATTTTTAGTAATTATTTATGCAAATGGGACTCTTATAATTTTATTTTTAGTATTTATTTATGCAAATCAGACTCTTATAACTTTATTTTTAGTATTTATTTATGCAAATCGGAGGATGTGAATGGTTAGAAGGTATAGTATACTCAATATGAGATACATGATATTTTTTCATTTCAAGATTGTTTTAATATATTTTATGAGTCAATGGTTTGCCTCCTACGATAATATGAATTTGGATATACTATTTTGAGACCTTTGTGTTATTGAATACGTGGTTTTTTCAATGTATGAGGATTTTTTTAAAATTGGAAAAATCCAAAATAAGTTGTATTTGTAAAAAATAAACAAATGTTTTCTTTGCGAATAAAATTTAATTTTACACATAATGTAACAAGTGAGCTGAAACTCGCCGCAACAAGTTTCGAAGTTATGGTGAGGTTTTTAAAAAAAAATCCATTTTGTTTTATGTTTTGAAAATATCCCTTTTTATTATATGATTAACTATAATACAATAAAAATCATATTTTAGAATGTACTAGGTTATGTGTTTCATATTTAAATGGTTAATGGATTCAATTTTGTAATTATTTTAGGTTAGATTTATATCTTTTTCGTATATACTCGGTATCAATGACGCTCAAATTTAATTAACATATCGGTAAGTCTAAAAGGTAAATCTATTTTAGACTGGGATATATCCACATTTTTTCATATAATGAGATGCAAAAATAAATTAGTTATTAATGTAAAAATATGTTAAGAATAGGTCACATATAAACAACTAAGATATGTCAAACTATGAAAATATCAAACTAAATTAATCACCAAAACAAAAGTTAATGATTGAAAAGTTTGAATATAAACATTATATTAGTTACTTACATACACTTTCAAAGAAATTTAATGATTAAAAAGTTTGAATATTCACATCATATTGGTCGCTTACATACACTACGTAGAAAAAAAATCGTCACTGATCTATTGAAAACAGACTTTTATAACGAGTTTGTGACCAAAGGCTCGCATTGTGTTACGTGGGTTCGCTTACCAAACTTATTTCCAATCAGGAAGCTTTTGCAGCCGGCTAGCAACGACAAATCGTTGCAACATTTACCCGGAACGAATAAAGGAACAACCCTGCAACTCATGTTGTAACTTTGTTACACCATTTCAGCCAAACAGTTAAGTCTGATTACATGTTCGTTATTGCAGTGTCTTACGAGCCTGTTTTAGTTTTCATTGTTCTTCCGTAGTAAACCCGTTTTTAAATATAATGAGAATTTTTTGAAAATGCATAGTTATGCAAAGGGTTGTATAGCTATACAACTCCATTCCATGATTTGAAAATTCGAAATACAATATAGTTTACCAAATATGATTTGAGAATACATAATATTAATTCAAAATACATTTGATAATCACAACAAAAAAATTCTAATGCTTATTCCTAAGCCTATAACTTGATGACTTTCCGCACATTTATACATACTTCTCTCTTCTAGTCTTTATCCTTCTCTCTTCAAATTTTTAGTATGTAAAAAAATATGTCAACTTACACATGTACAAAATATGTCAATTCAGTTAGTAGATACTTTAAGTTATTAGGTTATCTCTATTATCACTTTATTTTTAAAATAGTAATTGCACAACACCAAAATTGAACTCCATGTGAGATAAACAATTGCATACTAAAATGAATAAATTTGGTGGGCTTAAAAAAAATTGCAAACAAAATATTTATTTTAAATGCAATGGTGATAAACATTTACACACCGAAACTGAATCTTATGTTATGTAAACATTTGTTTTGAAAACATTAGTGGCTGTATAATTGGATGCAGAAATGATAAACAGTTGCAAACAAAACATTTTTTTTGAAAACATGGTCCTAAGACTTGAGTAAAATAATTTGCATCTAATTATACCACCACCAGCATTTTCGAAATTCTAAGGATCATTGTTTAAAAACAATTAACGCACAACAACATTATAAACTATAAAATCGATTAACGCATACATAAACCTAAACATCATTATAAACTATACATAGAATTGAACACACATGCATACACTATAAAGAAAGGCATAAAATAAAGTTACCAACAAAAAACCAACATACACTATAAAATCTATTAACACAGAGGCATAAACTTAAACCCAAACAGCTTTATGAATAATAAAATTGATTAACACAAGCATAAGTCTGAACAACATTATAAAATATAAATAAAATTCAAATCATAGGCATAATATAGTGGGAGTTGAGAATACAAAAAGAAAAAGTTTTTATATCTTTGAAAGCTTGTTAGGTGAGCAACCCCATTTGAGCTTAGAGTCATGGAGAACATGAGAAAGGCAAATACAAGAGAAGGGAGAAGAAAAAACATTAGGGTTTGGGGTTTCAGAAAAGTGGGGTAGGAGTATTTATAGGAGAGAGTGAAAGAATTAAGTTTAAGTTTAAATAATTTATATATTAATACGTGAAAGAGGCTAAAATTTGCAATATAAGTAGTGTATTTTTATTAACGCACGTTATAAAAATATCTTTAATCCGTTGCAAGTAGAGAAAGTGTGGAAACACAGTCAAGCTACAACACAGATACACAACCATTAATGTGTAAAAATAAATAAAATTCAACCATCAAAACTTGAAATGAAGCTCACACTCAAATTCAACATCTCAACAAAAAATGCAAAATAAAAAATATCAGCATTTAATACAATATCAATTAATGTTGTTTTACTAATTTAATCTCACTCTAATCACCAGAACCATGATCAATGCCATCTTCATCACGTATAAAATTATCATCAAACTCTTCTATTTCAACAATCTAAAAAATTATGGGATCAACAAGATCGTTAAGATCATATTGGTTCATATTTGGTTATAGCGGCACCGATGGAGGCATTTCACTTTCTTGGAAGACTCCATGTTTTCTTGTTTCAGAAGCTAATACTTCTTCTTTATCATAGGTCAGAATAATATATGTCATGTATAGTCTATATTGGGCCCTTGTCTTGCATACAACTACCCATTTCTTATGAGATGATTTTTTCGATATATAATCTAAATAATAGACTTGCTGAGCTTGAGCAACCAATATATATGGATCATGTTGTGACATTCCACTTCTTCGATGAATTTGTATAAAAATATTTGTAGGATAAAGTCGTTTATTTTTATTATCATTACTAAACCAATTGCATTTAAAACATACAATCAATTTTATTACCCTACCATAGGGCACCTCCAAAGTCTATGCTATTACTGTATGTCCCCTCAACCATAACACCACTATTGGTTGTCTTATGCTTTTTTCAATGTTCAGTTTCAAAGAGGTAATCAGTGGTGTAATATCTCTCAAACTTGTGAAAATCGCAATAGAAGTATTGGATAATGTTGATATACGTCAGTCTATTATATCCATATTTGTAACAACCATGGAATAGTCATGGAATAAAGTAATTGGTAACACTAACAAACACAAGCAATCTACCGTTTTCTATCACATGAAAAATATAAAAAGTGGACAATTTTCTTCTGCAAAATAAACATAATCCTTATGCTAATTTTTGATCGCATGAAACTTATACTAATTTCTATCACATGAACCTTATTTTTACGCAAAAAACAACCACCCTATGATTTTTCTATCAACATAAAACTTATACTAATTTTTGCTATTAATGTAGGGAAATTACTGCTGCAAATGAAGGGAAGGATCTATTATAAATTACACAAAATCTTGCTCATATACTAATTTAATCTCCTCAAATTAAAATCGAAATTACTGCTGCAAATGTTGTGAGAAACTACTGAAGAAAAGTTAGGGAGCTGAAAATAATACACACAATATCATAACATAATACAATGCAAGCAAGGGAATGGTTACTAAAAAGAGAAGTAACAAGTATATTGAATATTACATATTATTCCACCCAAAGATCAAAGCTCTCTCCGAATTATTAATCAAGCTCTGTTCCACTAGAAGCATAATTGATTTGAAGAAGTTGTGAATTGGAAGATAAACATTAGTAGTGCAATTTTTATATATTGGAAAATTAACAAAAATCCATTCAATAATAGTGGCAATTTCAAAAGTATTCTTCAAGACATATATGTGTAACATTCAAGCTTCTTTTTGAATCTCTTTCGTCTGGCGGGATGCGGAAAGATTGATAAATGTTCATTAGCCTTCACTTCCCCTCCATTGTAATTCATTGCACAATTTCATCTAAATATATCTCACAAGATGATGAAACCGCTTTGAAAAATTATGTTCGCGAGATGGATTCTTCAACATATGCATTCTAAGTCAACGTAAGTTTCATCATACCAAGATACCTAACTAAGTTTAAACATAAGTTTGCATGAGTTTTAGCTTACCGAAAGATGTAACCATTTATTGAAATCAACTGGTAATATCTTGCGATTTAAAAGGATACATTAACCGATATTTATAAGGCCCAACATTGGGCGCTTCATTAAATCGAAGAACGCTGGAGGAAATATCTTCTCCAACTTACATATTATTTGTGCTATATTTCTCTCCAACACAAGTAAATTTTCAACGTAAAGGTTTGATGAATAGAGGTCTTGACAAAAATTACATAAATCAACCACTACATCCCATACTGAATTAGATAACAAACGACGGAAGACAACATGTAATAATTTCTCCATAAGGATACATAAATCATGGCTTTTCATGCTAACAAAACCTCTACATCTGTTCAGTGTGATAAATTGCTTGCAGAACCATCTGGTAGCTTGTTGGCTTCAGATTTTTCATCTTTATCTTCCTTCTGGTCGCATTTCCTTTTTCTCTATAAGAGGATAGTAATAGAATCCTAATTTTTAGATCCGTATCATCTTCAGAAAATGAATCTTCAAAATATTATTCATCATAAAAGGAACTGAAACCATCATTAGAGAAATATGAAGAGAATTCCTTTGTGGTGGTTTGTTTCCAGTTTTCGCTTGCTTCTGTGAAACGAATAGGTGAACTCAAATAATTGTAAACCGAGTCATCATGTGAAGAACAATTTACATCTGGTACTTTTTAAAACAACAATTTTTTTTGTATGTATGATAGCTCAAAGTATAGACTGGGTTTTATAGGAGTAGCTAAAAAGTTTAAAAAGGTGAAAAGCTTAGAATCGTTGACACTAATAATATATTGGTTGTTATTAAGTGACCTTTGTAGTTAATGCAATGTAATCATGAGTATCTACTTTTGTCAAATCATATAAGTAAATAACCAATTAAATTTAAGTTACTAGTTTTAATTTTGATTTGAAAACGTAGTTGGGAGATTAGTATACTAAATTAAATACAGAAACATAAAACTTCTATATATGATAATTGGATTAAAAATATTTAGAATAAAAGATGGGAAACAATCTCCAACAAAAATAATGACTAGATAGATGCGAAACAGGTTATCCATAATTAAGGATAGATGCGAAACTTTATCTAGAAAAAATAACATAGATGTTAAACATTTCATTTTTATATCTGATAGATGTGAAACAAAGCGACAAATGGTATGCTAGATACGCGAGTGCTCTATTTAGATTTATGATAGCTAAAAAGTTAAAAAAGGAGAAAAGTTTAGAAGCTTTGATTATAATAATATATTGGTTGTCATTAGTTAGGTTTGTAGTTAATGCAATGTAATCATACCAATCAAATGTAATTACTAGTTTAAATTTTGCTTTGACAAAATAGGTGGGAGATTGGTATACTACATTAACTACAAAAAACGTAAAATTTCTCTAAATGATAACTTGATGAAAAGTAATTAGAATAGAAGATGGGAAACTGTCCCTACCAAAATTAATGACTATATAGACGTGGAGCACGTTATACATTTTTAAGATAAATGCAAAACATTGTCTACAAAACATAAGATAGAAGCGAAACATTGTCTACAAAACATAAGATAGAAGCAAAACACTTTGTTTATATTTATGATAGCTGCAAAACAAAGTGAAAAATGATATGCTAGATGTGGAACGCTCTATCTAGATTTCTGATAGATATGAAAGAGCACTAATAATATTTGTACAACAAACACTTACTACAAACATTACACACAAATTACAATAACTATTACAAAATATCATCCCCAAATCTATTAGTGTTAGTTTCATTAAATAACATGTAAAAAAAATTACGCTCTTCTTAAATATGCAATGTCAGAAGTTTTATAAAAGTTAATTTTTCCATGCAAAATATAATCTTTGAAGTAATCGCAGACAATTACTCCGCAATCAAGTGATCCATGTCTTTGGTTAGGAATTTTTACTGGACAATATATCTTTATGTTTACTTCTGCTCGTAAGATGTTTTTGCTTTGGAGGTACGTAATCTGTAATTTAATAGGCATATAAATTATTTATATGATTTATATATATACTATGAAATTACATTTGAAGAGAGACACTTACTAATCTTTCTGCAGTTTTTCTTGTTAGATTAAGACCTTTTGTTTATTGGGTTTAGATTTACTGATGTTTCATATTCAACATCTATTATCAATAATGTCTAATGGTTAGCATTCTCAAGTTGGGCTTCTGTTAGTTACAGAACGAATATGTAACCTTATGTGATGCCTCGTAGCTTATCGTCAACATATAATGTTACATCCATATTTTGGTTTAACATCGGCTAAATTGAAGTAATAATATTTCAAAACATTTTTTTATTAAATAATACGTGTTGTAAAAGTATATTAATCTTACCATTAAGCTTCCAGATAAGTATGATATTGGTGTAAATTCTGCTGCAATTTTAGCAACATGTATTGGAAAATTGTGTTGTTTGAGGTGTATATATATAGTTGTCGACTATATGTGTTGTCAAAAGTGTAAGCTACCATATTATTTACATACGTAATGGGAAGCAAGGTAAATAAAAAAAAATTAACTTTTACCGTAGAGTCGATTTCAGCTTCCTCAACTATCTTCATCATAGTAGTAACAAAAATATTAGATCATACTACCTCATGAATTGACCATATTGTTAGATCGGAATTGTTTTTTCCTTTTTTCAAGGAGTTCTAGTTTGTAGTATTTCTATATGTCAATTACAACTGTTACTTTGTGTGCAAATGGTCATTCTTTTCTCGTAATTTCTATGTTAGGTAGTTCTTTAGAGATTTGATGCTGAGAATGATCCAAATTTAGTTTAAATGAAGACCCTTAACCCAATTCTTTCTGCAAAAATGCCAAACGTGTAAAATTGTAAGATGAGATAGATGTGAAACGTTTAGAACTTGAATAGATGCGAAACCAATGAAGCTAAGATAGATGTGAAACCAAAGGAAATTTGATATATGAGAAACCAGTGTAAAATATATCTCAAGTGAAACTACGCTAGATGTCAAACCCAAGTAAATTGATAGATAAGAAACGTGTACAATTATGATAGATGTAAAACTAGTGAAAATATGATAGATGCGAAGATAATTCAAATATACTAGATGCAAAAATAGTGAAAATTTAGAGAAGAGAGGAAAGGTAAATCACTTACTTGTCTCGTTTGTATATATTTTTCAATTCTTATAATTTTATTCTCAATTATTGGGTCTAAGTCATTTACTTGTGGAATTTCCTTCTCAGAGGCCTCGTCTTTTAGAAAAATGAAAACTACACATTAGATATGATACACGTGTAAAAACAATAGTTGCGAAACAGGGGTAAATATGATGCTTACTTGATGATAGATGCGAAACAGGGTGTTTTTTATAAATGCGAAACGATGTATTATACAAACCAATATTCAAGTATATGATACATGCATTAAATATATAGATACTGATAATATTACAGTATTAAGGAAAAAAAAGAAGATAATACAAAATAAAATATATATTCAAATACATAGGTTTTGTAAAAAAGGTTTTGTTAATGTTGAGTTATTCATATCACCTCTTTGTCCATTAAAACATTCTTGGTCACTTCAGATACTTCATCACCATTTTTTGTCAGTACAAATTCTTTAACAACATTTTTTATCATTTCAAAAACTTCACCAACAGATTCTTTAGCGACATATATATCCGTATTAGTATTTTTATCATGTTCTTCCACAATAACATGTACATTATTAGTAATATGAGGATCTTGTTGCTCCATAACAGTAACATCAACAAGGGGATCATCTTCCTTTTCAACCCCAACTTCAATAGGAGTAACATGCTCTCGATTCAAAGTAAGAATATTGTTAGATGTAACAACATCAAGATCAACATAATAATCATCTTGATTTTCAACCCCAAATTCAATAGAATTAAAATTCTTCTTTTGCACAACCACAATACTGTTATAAGTAACAACATCAACATCAACAAGTGGATCATCTTGCTTTTAAACCTCAACTTTAACAGGATTAACGTGATCATTTTCCACAACAATGATGCCTTTAGATGTAACAACATCAACATTAACATGGGAAGCATTTTTGTTTTTAAGCCCAATGTCAGCAGAACTAACATACTTCTTTTCAACATCAATAATATCCTTAGATGTAATAGCAGTAACATCAAGCCCACCTTTAAAAACATGATCATCTTAAATAACAATAACAACACTAGGATTTTGTTGTTCCACCCCAACTTTACTGTTCTCTTGTTGTGGACGTTCAATTTCCTGGTGTGAGATTTCTCTGAAATTGACGTTCAATTTTCTACTCATAGAAAAGAACAATAAAATGGATGTTCTCAAATGAACGTCCATTTCAACCAGTGGTAGTAACTAGATTCGGGATTTTGTTGTTCCACACCAACTTTACTTTTCAATGATTTTTAACTGTGACCAACTAATGTTGGAACTTTTACACATGATCTGCGATTGTTGGAACCTTTTAAGTGTGACAACCAAATATTGGAACCTTTACACATGACCAACTGTTGTTGGACTCTTTTAAGTGTGACCAACTAATGTTGGAACCTTTACATTAGACCAAAAATTGTTAGAACCTTTATTTGTAACCAAATATTGTTAGAATCTTTACACCTGACCACCTATTGTTGGAACCTTTTAAGTGTGACCAACTAATGTTGGAACTTTTACACATGACCAACTATTGTTAGAACCTTTTAATTGTAATTAGAAAATTTGTGAATCACAAAAATAAAATAACAAGAATTATGAAAGGAAAATGGTGATATATTTCAAGTGGTTCTCACACCTTCTTAAAACATTATCAAGCCACTAAGGTAGAAAAGAGTATGTCCCCGAATATTTACATAGTAAAATATAAAATAAACGGTCTTTTTTATCAATATTTAAGGTAAAGTCTAAAGTTTTCAATACTCCACGGGTGTCGCAAAATGTTGCTTTCTTAATCTACCAACTGATAGGTTTCAGGCTTAAATCTTTCATTTACATAATACGACCCTTCCCACTAGACTTTAACCGGATATTTAACATTTTTTCTTTGGTATGTAAGAATAAAGTTTTAGAAATCCATCGCGTACTTCAAATTCCCTCATTTGAACTCTACACACATACATATTTAAACTATTTTGGCTATATCGTTGTTATCAATCTCTACTAACCCATTAACTTGAGGGTGCATAGGTGAAGAGAAGATATACCGAATCACCCGGGACGTACAAAAATATTTGATATTTCTATATTAAAATTGAGGGTCGTTATCTGTTGACAAAAACCTCTAGTAATGAATTCTTTAATCTCATACCTCCAATCAATATTTGTAGTAGTCAAATTTTCCTTATTGCTTATCCCAACTTCAAGGTTTGATAATAATGAAGGGCACTCCTACATCAAAATCCGCTGATGTATTTATCTATAAGAAATTGTGTCTATGGAATCATGCATCAAAGTTTTAACTTGGGGTACCTGCTCGTACTCAACATGTTTAAAAAGGATACCATCTCTCTTAATACTTTCATATATTTTACCAAATGATATTTTCTAGCTTCGAATTAGCTTGTGGCTTGACTTATAAGTCCATGTGAATCACTTATTAAACGAGCTTGTTTGCCACAAAAAATTTGAGCAAGTCTTAATCTGCTAATGATGTCCTATATTCTACTTTGTTGTTCGATTCTATGAGACCAAATCATATTTCTTGTTAAATTTAATCTCTGATGGTAAGATAATAAACAAATTCATGCCCCATAGCCTGACACGCTTGACCCCCATATGTTCGAACTATCCATTATTTGTTGAATTTTCTACATCTCATTCAATACGTGGTCATTCCAAATTGAACTCAACCATAACGTATGATATATTAGGTGCCTCAATTGGTATTCAATGAGAAAATTCAATATCATAATCTTCCAATTCAACTGACCACTTGTTCATTCGATCTGAAACATCCGGTTTTTACAAAATATCTTTAAGTGAAAAAGAAGTTATATAGTAATTGAATGTGTTGGAAAATAAGGTCTCATCTTTTAGGCTGCTACTGCTAGACCTAAATCCAACGTTTTCAACTTTAAGTATATTTTCTCGATATTCAATAAAAAAATTATTACATAGTAAACAAGGAGAGGTATCAATCAACTTCCCAAACCAAAATTGTATTTACTACATAAACCGATACTGCTAACTAAATGTACTATTTCTCACATCTTATGGCTTGGTTAATGTCTTCAGAGAAGATAATTATTCCTTAATTTTTGTAAAGGCATCGTCACCCTCTAAAGTCCAGTTGAATTCCTTTGAATTTTCTAAAACCTAGAAAAATAGTGCACACTTATCCTACAACCTTGATATAAACTTGTTCAAAGCACCCAATCTTCTGACCAGTATTTGAACTTCTTTGGTAGATCTAGGAGGGTCCATTTGAAGAAAGATGACGATGTTTAAATATGACCCAAGATCTAGGAGGGTCCATTGCAGGGACGCCCGTCACGTCCTCAGTGCACTAAGCGAACACATGATGATTCTTAGATAAAAAAGATAACAGCTGTTACCTCGTTATTGATTTTAATTCAGCGCCAATCCTAATACATTTTCCATCGTGGAAAGTGTATAACTCAACATATTTCTCATGGATAATCCAACTAGAAGTCTCCCTCAGATCATCCAGTTTCCAAATTCCAAAAAGAACTCTTATAATTTATATTCTTTAATGGTTTCCATATTCTGTAATATTTTAGGCGCCAAAGTAGCAATGTAACATTCTCTAGTCACTCTTTGGCTAATTCGAAGAGCTTCAACATGCCCCCCTCAACATATTTCAAAAAATTCAAGAACTGTTAAATAAAAAAATGTGCATCTTTGATAACCAAGACCTTCAAAAGATGAGATTGCATGAATTTGGCTGATCAACTACCATAAAGAGTACTTTGACTACCTTTTTAAGTGATATTTTCCTATAAGGGTTTCATCTTTTAATTTCCATACTATGGCCCTGCTGGATCAGAGTATAATTAGGGGGTTTTGATTTGTTTATAGGTGGATAGATTAAAAAATTGTTGAGCTACCTGTGTCAATCAAAATTCTTTGAATTTTCATTCCCTCAACTGCAGCCCTAATTATCACAGCCTCCTCATGTGTCCCAATAACATCTCTTAAATAATCATCACTGTAGCATAATAAACCACGTCAAATTATAAAATAGATGAGTATATATGCTTCTTTATAATTCAGTGTTCAAACTCTATATATGTATCTTCCGAGAAAACATCGAGAGGGCTGATAGTGTATCCCGAATCCCCCAAAGATGGTAAATGACTTAAAAATTGGCACAAATGTTTGACCTTTCCTTTCTTTCCAAGCTCATTTATCATTATAATACGACCTTGGTCAAGTTAAGGGTCTAAAGACTCTGATTCTTAATCAAGTTGATTATATGGTCCGATAATAACCATTGTGTTTTCTTGTTTAGAAGGACGATTCAATAGCTTCCTCTTAGAACGAAAATCTAACCAACAGTCGGTTCCCGTGATCTAATCCTCAATTGCGCTTTGAAATCATAGTTAACTTTCTATTCTGAAATAAAATTTTGATTTCTTTCTTTAAAGTAATACAGTCCTTGGTATCATGGTCCACATCATCGTGATGCTGACAAAATCATATATTTCGATTTTCTCTTGGAGTTTGAATGGGTGGTGGTCTTCTAAATTATATATAATTATTTTTTTTGTCAAAAATGATAGCAACACTTTTAATAATTTTGCAAAATAAATAGGTCATACCCATTTATTCTCCCTTCATCAATAATGTTGGTACTAACCTTGTGAATGTTGGCTCCCTCTAGGTCTACGAGTATTCTAATTGTAATTTTTCAAGCGAGAAATGAAATTTGTTTGTGCTTGTTGTTGTTGTTTTTGAAAAGTCTAGGTACTATTATTTTGTTGATATTGTAGTTTTCAACTTATGATAACAGAGTTCTGAAGGACGTCGTTTTTTTCTGGTAACAATATCACCCAACTCTCCGAGGATAAAACCTTGTCTAAAATGAGCAATAGACACTTATTTAATATAGTCTTGTAAACCATTTTTGGTTTCTAAAAATCGCCTATTGTGATCCTCCAATTAAGTGATGACATAGAATTTATTTATCTTCATTTTCTCTTATTTTTTTACTTTCCAAAAATTAGTTTCTGAAAGTTATTCAAAAACATATTAAAACTCTTGATCGACCCTTGAACAAGCCGATTATACCATCTGAAAGAACTATCCTTGAATGTTTGGGAAACATATTGACACAACAACTTGTCATTATCATTAAAATTCATCATGAAGTTCTTGAATTGTTCAAAGTGGTTATCCGGATCCTCACTCTAATCAAACTTTTACTTATGTGAAATATCAAACTGTTTGGGCAGATGACCAGACGGATATCTGTATACAGAGGGGACTACCTCCAAGTATGTCCTTGCTTAAACTAATGATCTTCACTGGTTGAAAGGTTTGATGTGAATACCATGTTACATGGTAAACTAGATGAATAAATCTACCTAAGATAACCAAAAGGATGTATCGAACCAAATATGGAGGAAAAGATTTATTTGCAGAAAAAATCACTATATTGTTTGAAATAATTACTTACGCAATGGTATAAATGTTTTAATAAATTTATGGTGTCAAAATGGTTCACGAGGAATCCATATAACAGTTGTGTGTATCATCAAAATATTTCATATGATTCTTATATTTACTTGTTGTTGTATGTGGATCATATGTTTATTGTTGTAGTATCTTACACATTATGGTAGAAAAGAAGCAGTTTATTATCAAGTTTGAGATAAAGAATCTCGATAATGCAAAGAATATTCGGTATAACTTTTTACAACAATACCTACTAATTTGAAACTACCAGGAATTGATATTGAGAATTGTTACTGTATGACTGGAAATTCGTTTAAACTAATCATCTCCTAGAGTGATGGGTCTTTCGTTGGTGATTATTCTAACATAAATTTAAACTATAATGAATATTTGGGATTATTATTTGTTCATTAACTCCCTTGAGCCCTTTCGATCTTTCAACCTCGGACTGGTCTTTATCTTACGGGGTATTATACTTATTTTTTAGACCTTAAGGCCTCAATTTCCCCTCGGAGTTGGTCACGCTCCTCTTGCATGAGATATGTATCTAGCTTTTCATCAATCAATTGTGGTACTTCACTGGATTTTCTGATCCTGATTACTTTGTTTTCCTAGGAAAGATCTGTGTGCATTTAAAATGCTATGCTTTTGTATGATCTCAAGGAGATTTTAATATTGTAAGGTTGTAGATGTCGTTATCTAGGTACCTTCATAGAGCTTCCACTATAGTCGTCAATTTGATGAGATAAATTATTTTTGGAGGATGTTTAGGTAATAAAATGAAATATAATTAATTTTTAGGTGGACGGAAGAAACATAATTGATTTTCCCTGAATTTTTTAGCATGGTATGTTATTAATTTTTAAATAAATCAATAATTTGTGTGTTTTTTTAACTTCATCTTTTATCTTAGGGTTCAAACAATTAAAACTGATACATTATGCCCACATAAAATTATATAGGTGACCCGATAGTTGGATACATAATCTCAAACGATTCTGAATGAGCTTCATTGTTGAACATATCACAATATCTTCAAGGATGTACTAAATAACATCCTACATTTAGTGTTTTCCAATACATACTTATTTTTCCTATGGTGATGACCATTAGAGAAAAAAATGAAATAAAATCACTACATGTAAGACCCACAAAATCAATGAGTACCCATACAAATCGGGCTTATGGACTCCATAATTTTTTCAGAAAAATTAAGGTAACTAAGTTTTATTATCTTCTTCTACAAGTAGTTCACTAGTATTTAATACAAAATTATCAACATGTGATCATAGTATGTCAATAGATTAAAAATTCATATTTTTTAAATGATTTTATTTATAATAAAAATGTATATACCATTGAATTTTAAAAAGAGGTTGTCGTATTATCATATACAATTGAGACAAGAGTCAATACATTTTATTATCGACTATCGATCTTAAACTATTGGAAAGAGACCTTATGATCATTTTTTATCTTTATTTATATGATATTGGAAAGAGACATTATGATTCATATCCTATATGGTGATACAGATTTGCATTCTTCATACATATTTGAGGATATGTGTTTATTTAAATATTTAAAACATTTTAAAAATACTACGATACATAATGAAATATAAATAAAGTTCGTTATATGCGAAGAGATAAACCAAATTATTTTGTTTGGAAAAATGATACTGATTTAGATAACTGGTTTGTTGTTCTTTCTAACCAATCTCTATTGCTTCGTTATAAGACTTATGTCAATGTTGAGTCATTCCCTCAATCAAATTTTATCAAATATTTTTTAATTGCATCACCAAAGCTTATGATAAAATTATAATTTCTTTTGAAAAAACTTTTACTTACAATTTTTCAATATTCTAAAAATCTATTTTTCTACCATGTTATAAATCCCATAGCTAAATCTATGGTTGAATCTAGGTATCAATAGTTTTTTCTTGATCATTTGAACCTACTGAATAGTTTTTTGTAGTAACTTATAAAAATTTATTCTTCTCTTTTATAATCTAATATCATTCCTACGAAAGCATAAACCTATGAGACCTACAAAAATATAGTTATTAGAAGAACGAGTACATAATTTGATTGATTTCCTATTCATTCTTAGTTAGATAGGTAGGTAATACAGGAATATATCCAAAATCTAAGATTTCAGTTTTCAACTTTGAAAACAAAAATGATTCTTCCGTTCTTAAACATTACATTGTTTTTATTATTCTATTCATTGACATGAATCTTCTTATTTTATAGGTTTCATTTTTGGTAATTTTAGTTTAATTTTGTTGAAATCTTATTTCAATATTTTACTCCCCTTGATAAATTAAGATCCTTTTAATGAAATTCAAGTTCCAAAAATACATAAATACATGTTGATTTTATCATATACCTACAAGTGAATATATGTTCGTTTGAATAAGAACCAAACGACACCAAGTTACATTATGATTAAACATGGATAAATTTTCCAATAAAATAAAAACGAACAGCAATACAAAAATCTTTTCTAATTAATAGCTTTTTACTTTTTGCTCTCTAACCAAGATTTATTTTTTGCTTTTAGTGGATTTTGGGTATAGTTAACCAAAAAAATGGAAAAACACAAAATTATTCCTCCCAACAACCCTCTTATACTCAATACTTACCAAAATTTCAAAAAACTTAAAAATTTCAAAAATCTAAAATCAACTCTCAAACCTACCAAAACACTCCAAAAACGCACAAATCTTCTAAAAAACTCAAATTATTGAAGGATGGATTCAGGGCATGAGAAGCTTGTTGAGGACCATGGAACTCCAAACATGACAATCTTTATAACCTATCTTTTCCAAAAAAAATCATTTTTGGTAGATCTTCTATTTTTAGAAAGTTGGACCTAACTTCCCCCACCGGTGGAGGCCTATTCAACCGCTGGGGATGAAGAACAAACATATTTTTTTTATGAACCTCCCTCGTCGGGGAAGGCCATCCTCAACCGCCGGAGCAATTTTTGCCTAACCATCGGTGGAGTTAGATTTAAACCACCGGGGTTTAGCATCAGACCAGCCAATTTTGAACCAAGTTAATTTGTTAGATGTCAAGTTGATTTTTGAACTAGGTCCCCGACGGGGCTACAAACATCAACTACCGGTTTCGAGTCGGGCATTTTGTTTTTTTTCACGCTGACATAGTTTACGCTTATTTTATGTACAAGCAGGAGGAATATTTAAAGGATGATTTATATGATTTGTGCATGGTGAAGGAGGAGGAAATGACAGAGCCTTGCTTTGTAAATTATAGTCACTTGTTCGACACCAAATCTCAGTACTCTCAAGTCAAGTTTATTGAATGGGTTAAGAACACCGCGTTAGAAAATGAGATTGTGGTTATATTATGTTGATGCGATAGACTTGCTCGAAAAACTTCGAGAATAGGTTTTGTGTGCGAAATATTTAGAGTTTACACAAAATTGGTAGATCTGAATCATCTAAAGAGGAAGTCTACCGGCACAAAAAATGCGGATTCCCTTTCACCCTTAAAGGAAAGAAGATGGGTGATGATTTGAGGTCAAATACGACGTTCATAATCACGATACTACATCCTACAAAGAAGGCCATTTGTACTCGGGACGATTCACCAAAGAAGAGATGGATTTCTTAGTTAGTTCTACGAAAATTGAATCTCGTCTTTGAGACATTTTTGGTGGGGTGAAGAAATTGAACCCTAAAAGTTTGTATTCAATGTCACCATGTACAACACTCAACTAAAACACCGCAAGATCGAGAAAGGCGACCGGTTGCAATTCCAATACTTGTTGGGTGAGCTAAAGAGGTTAAACTACTACGAATTCCATAGAAACTCGGAAAACGGAATAGATGTCATAGGAGAGGTTTTATTCACGCATCTGGTTAGTTTAGATTTGTTACAAACATTTCGAAACATGATTGACATGGATAACTCATACAAGGGAATAATCAAATACGGGATGCCGTTGTACGAGGTCGCCAGAGCCACTTGTACTAGGAAAACTTTCTGCATTGGTTTCGCGTGTATGTCGGCCGGATAATTTGAAAGCTAAAAATGGGTGTTAGAACTCTTACATTCATTGATGGTAACTCACTTCATCAAACCACCATCCATTGTTTTGACGGATAGATACTTAACGCTTGTGAAAGAGTTGGAGGAAGTGTTCCCCAATGCAACACACATGTTGTGTCGATGGCACATCAACATGAACGTCTTGGGAAAAATAAAAATAAAATAAAGGAGAAGAAAGTGTCCAACGCCTTCTTGAAAATGCGGAATCAAATGATATTGGGGGAAACGAAAATAGCTTTTAACGATTATCGGTCTGAATTGCACCGTGACTTCAAAGAGTATCCGAAATCAATTGAATATACCAAAAGTTGGTTAGGCCCGTACGGTGATAAGTTTATCACGTGGAGAACTAACAAGTGGATGCATTTTTGTAACTAATCCACAAACCGTGTGGAGAGCGCTCACTCTCGCCTCAAGCGTTTCATCGGTACGAGTAAAGGTAACTTCGAATCTTTTTGGTTGAAGTTGCATAATTTCATAGAAATTGCAACATGGGGACATCAAGGGTTCATTTGAAAATAGTCGTTTATTAGCCCTACACAAATTTGTGAACATTGTGTACGGTAAACTAAAAAGAAACGTCTCCCACTATGCTTTGGAACTTTTTTCCGGAGAAGTAAATTGTGCCCGCAACATGAAAATCGCGGTCGGCATGCCCTACGGTTGTGCAATATGAACTACACACAATATCCCTTGCGGGCACGAAATCTACGAGTTTGTTGCTAAAGGCTTAGAGGTTCTTATAGATTTATTTGACAAACATTGGAAGAGGTTGGACATTCTAGTTCGTACCAATCTCACGACGATCGAGCAAAAAGCCAAAATTGATAAACTAGTATGCGATGTCATAAATCCAATGATGAAGCATGCAAAGAGAATGTTTATAAGGAATGGTTTATTGTCGTCCATCCCGAAACGACTTCCTTATTGGATCCACTGGTGGAACAAAAAGCACGAGGTCGTCTTTCTATCAAATGTGAGTTGTGTATTGCCGCATCCAAATCATCCACTAAACACGACAAAAGTGGGCACGAGTATATGCTCGATTCAGAAAAAGCTAGTTTGCCATCGTTTGCTAAAGAGTTCAAACCTTTGACTGCAACCTCAAGTAAAGGGAAAAAATGGCGGGTATGAAACGTGGTTAAGAAAGCGCCCCCGCTCTGAAGAAAGGTAGCGTTATTCTAACACAAGCAAGTGGGACGATGCTTTCTAGTGGAACGATTGGTTGTAGGTCAAGCTCTACGATTCCGGCTAAGGAAACTTTGGTAGACCCCAAAGAATACTTTAACCAATTCCCTATCTGTGTTAGACATTTCGTAGAATCCATTAGCGACGTTAAATCTAATGGCCGTTGCGGGTACTGCTCGATAGCATTTGCATTGAACGGGAAATAAAATGGGTGGAGGTTGATAAATGATGCCTTTTACAACGAGCTGATGGATTATGCAATCGTGTATGTTAAGATATTTACAAGCATGGACGATTTGATTGATGTTTTCGAGCGTGTGAAGTGCTCTAGTGATGTGGGTACTAAAGACCATTGGATGTCCATGCCCAAGATGGGAGTGGCAGTCACATCTGTGTTTAATTGCATTCTTCATTTTGTAGGACAATATCAAAATATGGATGTCGGGTTCACTTTTCTTTCGTTAAGAGGTGCACCCCCGCAGATGCCAAAGCGTTTGAAAATTGGATTTGGTTGGGTGAACTCTAACCCGATTTGTGAACGTAAGTATTTAATTACATTGACGATGAATTTAAATATTAAGACATTCATTTAATCATGTTTTATTTTACAGCTTGGGATTAGGTCGGAGGGTCGTATGCGCAAGGATACATCATTGTTGCATAAACTTGCGCTCACTAGAAGCGGGAGGTTGGGATTTTCCGATCATCTCTCGTTGCAAGAGATACGAAGAGCTTAGAAGTTGTAGCTCTGAATTAACCGATTTATCCGCATTTGTTTAAGCATTATATCCTTAGTTGTACGATTTAAGGAATTTTAAAATTTGTATGTTTTGTGCTTTAGAGTGACGATGTATCATTGTATTTTATGATGACGTTTAACTTTAAAACATTTTGACTTTTTCTTCTTAAACTTATGTTTCGCATTAAGTTAATACATTACATAATCAAAATTACATAATTAAATATACATAATTAGATAAACATTAATGAAGATAGTAGCCCCAAGTTACCATAGAAGACTGAGTTTCACGGCGACGGATAGTTCCATCCATACTAGAGCGTTTCTCGGGCGAGTAGTCCTTATCCTCCCTAGATTCTCCAAGAGTTGGGTTCAGTCTAACGCTGGTCTCTATCGTGTCAACTCTCCCTTTAATTTGCTGCAAAGCATGTTCCACCATCTCTTGAGTCATAGTACTTTGAAATTTCATACCGAATATACTGCGGGATTTAGTCCGCACTTCGTAAGTAAGTGACTCAATCGGTATTGGCACAGTTTTGAGATACGCTAACCTATCGGCCACTTCTTCGCGTTCTCGCAGTTAGGGCATTACACATCCGGGACACAATGCCTCCTTACCGTGGTTGAAGAACATTCTGCATAAAACGACATCGACAAAACATGGACTCTCCTCTCGAAACGTGCCTTTCACGAACTCAAACGCATTCAAGAGGTTCGCATCTTCGTGCACGTTCCAGCTAGAATCACTCATTCTTATTCCTTTGAAGTTTAATGATACATCTCGGTTCTACTACTTATAGTAGGGTAGTTGGAAGAAATATGTTTTTGCGGGAAGAAATAAAAAAACTAGTATTATTTTATCCCTAATGGTCTAACCGCCGGTTAAACAATTGTCAACCGGCGATGGACTATTTGTCAGCCGTCGGTTGACTACTCCCCCGCTAGGGTGATAACACCCCTGACGGTGGACAATTCTCAACCAGTCGGGGACGTAACCCATAACCATAGACAACATTGACTTATGAAAAGGTTACGTAACCTAACGGTTGAGTATATTTCAACCGCAGGTCACTACACTGGCAGGTTAGAGGTCCCAAACCGGCAGACAAGTACCCTGGCGGGCTAAAATACTTCAACCGGCGGGTATGTTTTCAACAGCCAATTGAAAATGCTCCAACATGGTGGTTGAATAGTTAAAACTCCTAGTCTCATGTCAATCTTAATTCCCTGCTTTCAACCGCCGGATGGCTAATTGTTAATCGACGGTTGAACAATTTTCAATCGTCGGGTGAAAACAACCCGAGCGGTTGAAAATTATTTAATGGACTGTTTAATAGAATTAAATTTCCTAACTCCATAAAATCAACCTCCTATATTAGTAACTTGGTTTAAAATGAGAATCTATATAGAAATGATACAAATTATAAAAAAACTAGTTACGAGACAAAATAACTTTAAGCATTCATTTCTAAAAACATCAGAATCAACGTCCGAATCGAACATAAAAAACCAAATACGGATTCTCAAAACCTAAAAACATGGTCAAGAAAAGTAAAAAATCATACAAACAATAAACAACAATAACATTACAACAAGCCATAGACTAGTGAGGTGAAGCACCTTCCTTTCGAAGAACACTAGTTCATCAGGTGTCTCGTCGAATGGTCAAACACGATTTATCGTGTTCACAACATCCACCCCGAAGCGCTGGCTAAGGATACGAGGGTGATGTTGAACCAACTGTGTTTCTTGACGTACAATTCGTAGTGGGGGACAACGTCCGCCTACTCCCTTCCAAGGGTTCTGTGTACCTATCGATCATGTACAGATGCTCCCTCCAATTGATCCAGTACCCACCATGTATCAAATAACAGAGATCGTATCTTCTCGATAGACCGATTCTAGGACCAAGTGGAGTCATCAGTTTCTCTTGTATCCAACCGAATTGTCGCATCACTCGGTCCGGGTGGTACGCCTCGCTTACCAACATTAGGTGGATAGGGTTGCGATATAAATCTACTGCTTCCTCCGGGAACACTGACCGAACGACTTCGTAAGGTCGGAAAATAACTTGCAATAAAAATTTAAAAATATTAGCATTGTATAAATAAACACACATATTTATTAATGAAAAGAAGCATACTTACAAATGTCTTTTTAGCGCCGTGAGAATGTCACGGTAGTATGGCTTCCGACAAATAAGGGCTCTAGTCAGCTTTTTCGTCGCCCACGCTAGCATCTTTGGATCGTTCGGGCTATAACCGAGATTCACCCCCGCCCGGAAATCTAAGAAGTGGTCATACACCCAACACTCTAGTAGCGCCGGAAAGCCAACTAAGCTCTTCAAGGAGTACTTCGAAATGCCTCTCAAGTTCTTGTATGGCCATACTAATGCGTGCTCGTCAAGATTCTCCCAATCCTCAAGATGATGGAGAAAATCGCATTGGATGTTCTTTTCGCTAGTGTTGGTGAAGATGGTACACCCGAGGAGAAATATGATATAAGCCCGAGCGGCTTGTTTCTTCATGTCCCTAATGATAGCAGCGTTGTTGTCCAAATATGCGGCCCTGGAAAAAGTTTCTCCTAGCCATCGGAGACCAAACCCACTCCCTTCACGCGCTTTCATATCCTCTTGCACGTCTTTCGCCGAAACTCCCAACATATATGCATAATGTGCATATGTTTGATCTATCGACTCCGTTTGAGAGGCATCGATAAATCTCTCCTCGACCGAGAGACCGGTGATCCAGTGCAAGTCGTCCAAAGTAACGGTCATCTTGTCAAACAAGAACTGAAAGGTGTTCGTCTGCTGGTGCCACCTCTCAATCAAAAACCTCGTCCAACTCTGGGTGCAAGTTGAACTTCAGTAGATAACGTATAAATGGCCAAAACGAGGTTTATTCCAATATAGCCCTGACTCTTAACTGTTTGTCAACATCCCATCAACCGGTCCATACTTCGATTGGACTGTGATGCCAAATTGGGACTGAAAATAAAGATAAACATGGACCCGTAAATAACATTTTCAAATTTAATCATAAATAATTACTTCTAAAATTTTAAAACTTACGTGGTCCATGAACGTGTTATAGTAAATGGTTCCTTCATCCCTCCGGATTAGTTGGACGGCCCTGGGTACGGACCTCTCGTGGAGGTAATGGCTCGGGGACCCCCGTCTCCTCCTCTTCCTCCTCTTATATGAGCACACAACGTTGACGAAAAACCTCTGGTGGAAGCGATTGCCAAACTCTGCGCTCCCTTGTGACATAATACTTTATGTTCCTCGCTGAGCGTTCCATGTGCACCGTATGGTCCCAACATTCGGCCCTATCGCCCTTCGGCCGACTACTACCGTCAGATTTTTTCGTCGGTCGGACTTCTTGCTCACGGCTAGCCACCTTCTTCACTCTCTCTTCGAAGGGTCTAGATACCTCATGCCTGCAAAAAAAATACATAGTTAAAAAAACATGGTTCAATTTAAAAAAATGACTAGGTCCCCGCCGGGTGAGGCTAGGTTTACCCGGCGGGGATAAATACAAGCTGAATATTGTAACATTTCTACCCCGTCGGGTAAACCCAGCCTCCCCCGACGAGGTTTAAGAACATGCTGGGAAAACTAGGCTACCCCGCCGAGTGGACTGTTCTCACCCGGGGTAGATGAAAATCCTTCAAAAAAAAATGATACCCCGCTGGTTGGACTATTCTCAACCGGCGGGGTTCAAAGACACGCACAAAACCATCATTGAAGCAACTCGAAACAAACTTCAAATCTAATTCTAAAATGCATATTCAATCACAAATAAACACTCATAACATCAATATACCACTTTAAACACCTATATAAACATGCTTTTGCCTATTCTAACACCTTAAGTAGCATAGATCTAGAAAAACAAAAAAACTAGATATTAAATTAGTAACTCGCTCTTTTCCCCAGCCCATTGTTATTGTTGAATGAATTTGAGTCTGCTAGATTTGTTGTAGAACAATATATGGTTTCTAAAAAAACTCGACTTTGTGGGTAGTGGGTTTAGAAATTTGAAAAAGGAGAGGAGAGGAAAAGGTAATTGGGACCGATTTGGTTTTGGAGATAGTTAACATTTAGGGTTAGGACTTAATAAAAATAATTTGGATGTTTTGGATATAATATTAGGAATACTTAAAATGAGTAAGGGATACTTAAAATCAAAATCGGTGCTAGTTATCGAAATGAGACCGAATTTAACCGAAGCCTACAACAAAATATTAAAACTGGATGTTATGATAGACTAAAGATTAAAAACTTCATTTTCTTTAGATTTCATTTTGTCTATCATACATTGTTCGGCTGTTCTCTTTTATCTGAATTTCTTTCAAAACCTTCTCCACATGAAAGCTAAGACCGTCAAGATTTATTATGCCAATTGAAACATTTTCAGTGGTTCCAAAGTGCCATAGCTTTTTTCGTTTTGATCTCGCCATTCTCGTTTTCCAGCTTTTTCAACTTAATCCTCATCGTCAATATTTTTCGTGTAAGATAAGATTCGTGATCGTCGCCTATCTTTCTAGGTGGCATGTGACCAAACATTTCGAAATCGGTTAACATACGATCAACATTTTCTTGATCAGGCCATAGTCCCGGCTGAAAATCATAATGGGTAATCAAAATTGTGAAAACCTGGTTGCACAGAGACTACTCAGCTGCCTTACTGTCCTTTCCAATCATTTTTTTTCTTTTGTTACGTGATGCTTTCCATGTTGCATATTTCACTGTGAAAGCAATTTTGATTTTGTTTCTAGCCATGATGAATAAAGCAGCTTATAAGAACACCAAAGAAACAAAAGAATTTTAAACAACAGAATTAGATGTTTTGTGGCTACATCTACTCTTCATGATTTTAAATATAAATATTCATTTCTCAGTGGATTGACTAAATAATGATAAGGTTAAATCATTATTATTATATTATTATGAATAACAACTTCTTCTTCTTTTTTTTTTTATAATATACACAAATCACAGTAGATCCGACGTGTGATCGATGCTATATTAATATTTGATTTTGTAGGTCATAGCATAAATATTTTATTTATCAAAATTATGACGTAAAATAAATATAATGTTAATTAATAAATAAATTTAAATATATAATAGTTTTATTGAAGTTTAAATTTATTTCTAATTAACCATCATTTATAATATTATTTTTTTAATTTTTTATACATATCAAAAAATTAAATTATAAAATATAATATTTAATTTATAGTTTTAAAAAAATAACCAATAATTTATAGTTTTTAAAATAACAAAGAATAATTTATATCTATATAATTGATTAATATATTTCTATGTATATAAAATTAAGAGAAGACAAAATAGGATAATGTATATAGACCAAAGATCAAAGACCATTTCATGAAGCCGAAGAAAATTAATATTTTCCCAAAATTAAATTTATTGCATTAGAATTACATTAAAAGAGACTTTTTTCGGAAGAGGGGAAGACTTCAATAGAGAGTTAAGTTTGAAAAGTGCAGCTCTGCAATAGAAGGTTCTAAATGAACAGAAAATAGTCGGACTGATTTTAACTAGCATCGCCCAAATTGTAATCAGAAGAGCATAGTCGGGAATGTGACCAATAACTAAAATATTTCTGACGAATGAGCTTGCAACTGCTACAAGGAATCAAGTAATGAATTGTTTCTCTTTAGAAGAATAATCTTTAAAAGTTAAGTTGTAAAGTCGAATATGATATATCCAGTACCCAAACTCGCGAGGAAGGTGATAGCTCAAAGAGTATTAAAGGATTCAGATTGGTTGAAATCCGTGTTTTTGTCTATCCTTTAGATTTTCCTTAGGTTCCAATCTGTTGTTTTGTTTTGCTCTCAAAATATATGAGAGATTGACATGGATGAGCTGATAAATTTTCTACAATAGTTGATAATATGATCCATGAACCAAGTAGTTTTCCCTCGAAGTAACATCTCGACAAGTATGCTTGAATTTGTTTCAATGTCTACATTAGAAATACTCTTTGATTGGCAGATGAGTAAACCATCCAGCAAGGCCCTACACTCAGTGAGAATAGGTAGATTTTTACCATACGACCTACTAAAACCCATAATAATGTTACCAATATCGTCCTTGATTAGACCACCACCACTAGACTCTCTAGTGGTACAATAGGCGACATCTGAATTTAGTTTGAATATGTTAGTTTTAGGGTTGTTTCACTTTAGAGACAACATAATTATGGGTTTAGATTGATGTTTCACACAACCAAGGTTAGCCGCTATGTTGCAGTCTCTCCTCTAGTGAGCTTTCTTGAGTAGCTTAGCGTTATCAAGGCCAGTTAGAATGTAGATGACATGGTCTACCATAGCCTTAGGGCTAGTATTCTAGTCCTTGTGCTTTTTTTTGTTCCTTGAAGATCAGAGCACCCACGATATAATAAGAGGAATAATAGTTCTGATATCGGAGTCTTTTGTTGTTGATCAAAACCGGGATCTAATAAAATGAGTGAAGGTCATATTTTTGGTGATATGAATGCTAAGGAGAGAGCTAAATTAGATCCACATATCCCAGGAATTCTGGCATTGAACTATAACATGATTGATGATTTTCAGAGTTGTCACAATATTGGCGCTTGGAAGCAAGGTGGAAGTGTTTCTTTTGGGGGACTGAATTTGTAAGGATCCAATTATAAAGTGCTCTTCATAGAAGAAGGGAACACTCACTATCATTAATTTAGTTCCAAGTCTTCTTGTAAGGATTGGAAATATTTCCTTTAGCTCTGGTTGAGTTCCAAGTGTTTATAGAGTTAAATGTACCATCCAAAGAAAAGGACCACATAATAGTATCGGCATTAGTGTCGAGAGTAATCTTCTAGATCTTTGAAATTTCTGTAAATGATGACCGAAGCTTCCAGCGTAGCCATATTCCATTAGCCATTTTCCCAAAATTGGTTGACCTTAATACTAACTTCTATCATTAGTTTCATTGAAGTAGATGAGAGGCTTAGAATAGCACCAATAGTCCAACAAAAAATCTAACTTGTCAATACCCATGTTCCAAAAGATATACTTCTCGACCTTGTCCCTAGCATTTTTTAGCCTAATCCAGGTCTATGATTTTCTAGTAGGATTAAGAGCAGTAAGAGGATAAGTCCTACTACAGTAGATAGAAGACATCAACTTGGCTCATAAAGGTTTTTTAGCTCTGAAAATCAGCCATAATTTGTAAGAGAATGCTTTTTGGAAGTCTTCAACATTCTTAATATTAAAGTCATATTCCTCGTAAGGTTTGGAAAGCCTTCCTCAATTAGACTAGTTCATTACGAGCTTAATTTCTTTAGTACCCTAGAGGATTGTGTTGTACTGGTTTTCAATTTTATGGATTATAGTTTTATGAGGGTATTATTCTGGATAGTGTAGATAAGGTAGGAAGAAATGATAGATTTGATAAAGGATAAACTGACACCAAAGGAAATAAGGTTATTGTCTCACTTTGTAATCTTATGCCTGATCTTAGAAACCACGTCGGCAAAGTTTTTGAATCTGTTGGTAGTACTACAATGGAACCCAGATATTTTAGGGAATAATACTATGTTTGAAAACCAAAATATTTTTCAAACCATGAATCATTTAAGTAGACATTTTAACACATAAAATGATTTTATCATTGTTAATAAACTAACCTGATTTTTCTTTGTAATGATTCATAAAGCTATTGTATCTGGTGGATTGAAGAGACAGGTCCATTGATAATGATCATGAAATCATCAGTAAATTCCAAGTAAGGTATACATTGATCTCCTCTAGACATGTATCTTGTATAGTTATTCTCAGTTAATAGATGCTTGATCTCCCTTATTAGATATTTTTTAGCTAAAATGAAGAGACTTTAAGATATGGCATCTCCTTGTCTAAGACCCATAGTAGAATTGAATGAATTGTTCATTTATCCATTATCAATCATAGAATAATGGACAATGTTAATACATGTATCCACCGAGTTGAGAAACAGAGAGTTGAATCCAAATGAAGCTATAATTTTAAGAGCAATCTATGAGAGAGCATGCCAATTTTAGAACAACATTGCTGCCTCCACACGTTAGGTTTAGATCATATCATAACTCTTGAGCAATCATGATGTTTTGATGGATACTCCTCCCTTTAACAAAACCACAATGTTTTGAGATTATTTTACGAAAAATAGAAGCCAACCTAGAATTTATTATGTTAGAATATTATATGTTTTAACATAGTTGTTTGGCTGATTAGCATGAAATGTTTTCATGTATTAAGATAGGATGGCATATGGAATTTCCTTTGAATCTAGCACAAATGACTTCACGAAGGTCTTGAGAAATGACTGAGCAGTATGATTTGAAGAACTTACCATTAAAGTCATCAGGACCTGCAACAAAATTAGAGTTTAGTGATTTTATTACATCATAAAGTTCAATCTCATTAGGGATGGCCATCATCATAGCATTATGTTCCTCGTTGATTAAAATAGGAATAAGATCCATAAGCTCATCAGTGACACTGAGATTAGGAAGATCAGTCAAAAGAGTCTTGAAATAAATCCACATTAGAATTGCTAATGGAATCCTGAACTTCTAACCATTTAGTTACATTCCAAATAAAGTCGATTATGTTCCTCTTTGCTCTTTTTTTAACAAAATTATGGAAGAAAGTAGTAGTTATGTCACTTTCCTTAGATGAAACAATGAAAAGTCTTGATTCCAAATCACACAAATCTTGTTACTTATATTTCTAGTAAAGTAATTGTACTTTAGCTTCTTTAAAACAGACTCAAGGTTAGATTGATGGATCGTTGGTTCTTGGACAGTCATAAAGTCTGGTTATTCAGATATTTTAAGGGATTTGAGCCTTCTTATTATTTCCTTGTTGTCGAGCTCTCTTACATTCCAATTCAAGATAGAGATAATAATTTAAGGGAAGTAAAGGGTATTACAGCTTTTTAGAGCTGTATTAATTTCGAAGATGTAGGGCATTTAGTATTTGAGGATTTTGAATGTCTTGTTTTTTTTGTGTCCACTTTTTTAAAATCTCTTATTGTATTTCCTTCTACTTATAAGAGAGCATGGAAGACTACCAATGGTTCATTTTGTTGGAAATGTTTATTCTTGGATTGGACCTTCAAGATTCTTATCAATAGCAAACAAGGATCCCTTTTCAATTATATGTTGTGCTTCAATAATTTTTGGACCACTAACCATGTTAGAAGGATTTAGGCCACTAGTTCTAGAATAAGTATCTTTTATATCTTCAGGATCAAATTCAATAATACTCAGGATTTAATGGTTTGTAGTTTTCAACTGTTGATATTTTATGTTGTGTTGCTTGATATGACTCATACTTTCGACTTTGTTGGTAACAATGATAGACTTGAGCCTGGGGGTTTGATCTTTTTCAGTAGCAGGTTTTGGGTTATATTATTCATTAGTAGGTGGTTTAATTTGGGAATTTAGAACTTTTTTGCAGGCCTTTTCACAATGCCCTCGGTGATGACAAATACGAAAATAGTCAGGATAATGACCATAGACATCATCTAGGCAGAATTCGTCATCTTCACCATACTTAATCCAAAGTTTCTTGATTAAAGGTTTATAATATAATCTATAGAAGTTGTGTCTCGCTCTATTATTAAGAGGCACCCAAATGTTTAAGGGGAAGCCAATGGCTTTTGCAATCTCACTGATTGTTCCTTCATTAAGTATGAATTCTGGGAGATTAGGTAGATTTACCTTGAATGGTGTGATAGGGAAATCTTGGTTAGGGTTAAACTGAGGAGTCCATTTTGAGATCCTCGTAGTTTTAGTGCCCATAGTCGAAACGTTTTGATGTCAAATTTTCTTGATTTCATCATTAATATCAAATTTGATAAATATGTACCTGAAGTCTAATTCGGTTATGCTAAAATTCCCGGTAACTTTAATTTTCAAAGAAAAACTTTAACTATATCTAAACTTGGATTCTCAATAACAAATTTTCCAACGATAGCATGTTTTGCTGATCTTTACATGAGTTTTTTGTCTTTGCGCTCAGAGTTAATGACAGATGTATGAATGATAAAAATATTATCATGATAGAATTCTTGAATATTAGGTTTCAGTAAATCAACATAGGACTTCCTATTATTGTTGTTTAATTATGCTTCATAGCTTTTAGTATCTTTGTGGCTTGATTTTTCAAAAACTGGATTGTTTCTTATGTTTGGTATTTTACCTGCAATGGAATGAATGGTCATTTCATTTCTTTGAATCAATACTCTTTTGTTGATCTTGATTCTTTTGTTTGAGCATTAGAAAACTATGTTTTGAAGGTTGACACTCTTTCAAGCATGGAGTGGACGGAATCGATCGAGGGATTAAGTGAAACGATTTAACCTTCCTCCATGAAGGACTCCTACCTTAACTAACAAAGAAAATAATAATGTATTTATATAAAAAAAAATTTATAAATTTTAAAAAATAATCTCTTTATTCGCAATTATTGTGTGTTTTTACATGATTCTTATTTTACCAATAAAAAGACCAAATTAATATTGGGTGAAGCTATTTCCTCCATAAGATTTTTTATTTCTCTCATATTTAAAAAAGACTCCACTTTGTTATTTCTTCCATAAAAGAAATTATTAATTTACCCTTTTTTAATTTTACTCCAAAGACTCATATTTACCTTCTTCTCGAGCAACCACCCAAACACTACATCTACCTTTTTTTTTCCAGAAACGTTAGACCCACCATATTTACTTCAACCCATAAACTCTAATCCTATCAATATAAATACACAGCATCAGCTCTTTTAACCAAGAAAAAAGAACATAGTCACCACTTTCGATTGAAGCAATCTATCAAAGGTAATATTCTATCAAAAATCCATTTTTAATCTATCGGTTGGAAAGAGTTCTAGGAAGTCGTATGTACTCTGCATAACAAGTTGCACAAAATTGATATGCAGAAAAATTTGCAGTTCCCAGAATTCTATTGCTATAATCTTTTTAAAAAAAAACTATTTCCTGTATATTGAGTTCCATGAACATATTTACCTTCTTCTCAAGCAACCACCCAAACACTTAATCTACTTTTTTTCAAAAACCTTAGACCCACCATATTTACTTCAACCCATAAACTCTAATATAAATACACAGAATCAGCTCTTTAACCAATAAAAAAACCAACTCACCAATTTCGATTCAGGTAATCTATCAAAGGTAAAATTCTCTCATAAATCCATTTTTACTCTATCGGTTAGAAAGAGTTCTAGGAATTCCTCTATACTCTGCATAGCAAGTTGCACGAAATCGATATGCAGAAATTATTTGTATTTCCAGGAATTCTATTGCTATGATTTTATTCTAAAACCTGTTTCTTGTATATTGAGTTCCATAAGCATATTTACCTTCTTCTCGAGAAACCACCCAAACACTACATCTACAATTTTTTTTTTCAGAAACCTTAGACCCACCATATTTTCTTCAACCTATAAACTCTAATCCTATCAATATAAATACACAGCATCAGCTCTTTTAACCAAAAAAAAAAGAACATGGTCACCACTTTTGATTGAAGCAATCCATCAAAGGTAAATTTTTATCATAAATCCATTTTTAATCTATCGGTTGGAAAACGTTCTAGGAAGTCGTCTATACTCTGCATAGCAAGTTGTATGAAATCGATATGCAGAAAAATTTACAATTCCCAGAATTCTATTGCTATGATGTTTTTAAAAAAAAAAACTATTTCCTGTATATTGAGTTCCATGAACATATTTCTAGGTTTTTTAGTATCGAATTACTTTTATAAAACTTTGGAAATCTATTTTTGATTTGTTTATTTTAAAAAAAAACTTTAACTTGTTTTTTTTCCTGACTCTCTGGCTTTTGTTTGTTTCAATTTTTACAAGATAAATTATCTTGTTGGTTGATTGAGTGATATTTTGAGGTGTTGAATATTTGGTTTGGGGGTCTTCATTTTTTATGATTAATTTTTAAAAAAATTGAGTTTTTCTGTTTTTGAGGTTTAATTTTAGAAGTCAAATGATATATATTGGCTGTAATTTGACTTAATGATTTGTTTGTTGGAATAAGAGTTGGATAATGTGTAGTGGCATCAAAATATAAATTAGAAAATAAATTAAAGACAAAAAGGTAAAATCACATGTTAATTATTTTTTTAGAAATTTGGGATGGAAGAAATAATAAATCTTATGGGGAAATAACTTCACCCATTAATATTTTATGAGATTTTGGATTGTTTAGTCCATTACTTATTAAAATGAAAAAAAAATCAAAAAAATAATTATTTATTAGTACAATTAATGACTATTTAAGTGATGAGTTTAACCTAGGTAAAGACTATTTTACTTAAAATGAGTAGCTGATTACTCTTTATAATGATTTTGGAAAGAAGATCGGAACATTAATAGGATACGTAGACGTAATGGGGTTTTCCATGTTCTTTCGTGTTAAGAACTCAAAATATCAATTGTAAGATGGTTCTTAGAAGATAAAAGACACAAGTCTATTTTAGATTATAGGTGCTATATGGCATATATTATCACTAATAAAAAGTATAATTCATATTTTTAACCATTTAGTTTTAGTATATATTTCAAGTTGTGATATTTAATCTCATATACATTTAATTTCAAATTTAAAATTTGAAATTTGTTCACTTCGTTTATGATTTAGTTTCAAATAACAGAAGTTTATGAGCAATATAAGATAAAATCTACATTTAGAATGCATGAGGTTATTATTGCATGTGTTTTAGGCTTAAGTGTTTTGACTTTGTAATTATTATTGCATGTGTTTTAGGCTTAAGTGTTTTGAGTTTGTAAACTCTTTTGATATGTACTTACATTGATAAAGTTGAAAGAGCATTGTCATATATGTTAAATAAGTCTTTTATGGTTCGAGATGTAAATACAATTCGATCATTATAAAGAGTTGTATTATAGGTAACAAGAAACCATTCCGATTATCAAACTATCAACATGTCAAACTAAATATATTACTAGAATGATCTTTACCAGTATGTAATCATATAATAAGTTTAAATATAATTGGTTATTTGTATAATCGATCTAAAAGAATATTATACTTTCATTTATCGTGAATTTACACAATGATATAATTATTATATTAACATGTTTTTTTAGCATTCAATTTGAATGATTCTATCAAGATTTAACAAAACAAGTGTATCATTTTAAATATAGGTTGAGTTGAATTAAGACCGATTCTCTCATTTTTTTCGAAATCATTCGTAAGAACTTCATTCCAACAAAATGAAGATTGACATGAAATTTCACTTAAAGATTGACTTGAATTCAGTAAAAACAAGTCGAAATATGAAGAAAAGATGGAGAATGAGATTTGTGTATTTTGTAATTTATTTTCTTGATTTGTTCAGTGTACACAGCACATTATATAGTGAATAGAGGGTGTAACAACCTTGGGAATATTCCCATGTGAGGTTGTTACATCTTGTTACAGACTGTTTGGCTATAGGCCTATTGTAATTCTTAAACAGGCTTTAGTATATAAACTTGGGCTTCACTCCTTAGCAAGAGACTCGTACTAACATATGACCAGGCCCATGTAGAGACCCAAGTCTGATCCATGACTAAACCCAGCCTTAAACACCAACTAGGGTTTAAACACCCTCAGACAACACTTCGAACACTTCACTCTCTCTGCCTCTCTTCTTCTTCAACCTGCCTCCTTCTCTTTCCTTCTCTCTTCTTCTCTTCTCCGGTGTGCATGGTGTTCTTGAGACCAGCACTACCTTCAACATCCCCCCTCAAACGTAGTGGCGATTCAGACAGCCCGAGTTTGTCGCGAAGCTACAAGAACCGAGATGAAGTAAGGGCTTTGGTAAGAAAATCTGCAATTTGGTCCAATGAAGGTACGTATCTGATCTGAACCGATCCTTGTAGAACTTGGTCTCTTATAAAATGTACATCTAACTCTATGTGTTTTGTTCTTGCATGAAACACAGGGTTGGAGGCTAAGGAACTGGCCCCAAGATTATCACACCACATCACTGATGGTGGTATGAGTAGGATCTACAATTCAGTGAGCAGCGACTTCAACCAGATGAGCTCAGCAGAGAGATTTGCCAAGGCGCGATACTCCGATTCAGTGGAGGAACGGGCGACGACATTTTGTTTCTTGGATGACCAAGAAATAAGTGTTTCGCCCAGGAACACACAGTATGCCCCCACACTGCGACGGTCATCTGGGGAAGAAGCCCAATCGGCATCCGAGTAGCCATGGAGTTGCAGTTGGTAGCATGGCTTTAAGTGAAGCCCCAGCCATCGTGTGCCAGATAAGTACCGAACAATTCGCTTAAGACTTTGCCAGTGTCTAGAAGTAGGATTTTGTTGATGCTGACTTAGAATGTTAACTGCAAAAGCAATATATGGTCTAGTATGAGTCAGGTATTGCAACGCTCCTAACAGACTTCTATATTGTGTAGGGCAGAACAATGGAGACTCATCGGAGGCGGAATGCTGAGTACCAGCGACCATGGGAGATGGAAATGTCTTGGACATGGACAGGCCTTGAGCGCAAAGTAAGTCTTCTATATATTTGTGTTGTGTTAGGTAGAAACCACTAAGATCACGATGAACCTCTATTCCCAGGAATAGACTGAGTGGTCCCATGTCCTTGAGTGCAAAAACAACATTTAGGATGTGTATGAATTGTGTTAAGCATGATGTGTCATTGCCTGTTACAATAATGTCATCCACATACACAAGTATTAGAAGAATAGTTGTCTTAGAGACCAGATAGAACAAAGATGAGTCTGCATTAGAATTACAAAACCTCGAACTGAGTAGAGTGTCCCTCAGTCTAGAATACCAGGCTCGAGGGGCTTGTTTCAGACCATAGATAGCCTTATGTAGCTTGCAAACATGTGTAGGATAAGTAGAGTTAATAAACCCCTAAGGCTGTGTCATATACACAGTTTCTTGTAGAACCCCATTGAGAAACGCGTTATTAATATCCAGTTTCCTCACTGACCAGTTGTTAGAGGCAGCAATAGTTAGAATTAACCTGACAGTAGATGCCTTGACCACTGGACTGAAAGTCTCATAGAAATCAATCCCTGGCTGTTGATGAAAACCCTTAGCCACCAGTCGAGCCTTATACCTCTGAATAGAGCCATCCAGACCATACTTGACTTTGTATATCCACTTACAGCCAATAACATTAGATGAAGTAGACTGAGGAACCAAAGACCAGGTCTTATTAACCATTAAAGCTTTATATTCAGTAGTCATAGCAGTTTGCCATTCAGGATGCTCAATTGCCTCAGTAAAACAAGTAGGTTCAAACACATTGTTATTAGCAGTAGTTAGAGACCCTACATATGGTAGTTTAGGCTTAGAAATTCCACTGCGTAGTCTAGTTTGAATAACATGTGGATGGAATGGTGGGTGGGTTACAGAAAGGTGTTCAGGACTAGATATGGGAAGTTTTATAGTCAAGGTTAGTGTTTGAGAAGTGTTCTCATTAGTGTGAGTGGGAAGTTTAGAAATAGAAGATAAAGAGTCAGGAGAACTAGATGAGAGAGTTACCTTAGAAGGGCCAGTAGGAGGCTGTTGAGTGTGGCTTTGTGGCTGCAAGGGAGCAGGACACAGAGGTGTGTTCTGTTCAGTTGGAGCTACAGAGTTGGACTCAACAGATGATACCTTTTCATCCATCACAAGACCTGTAGAGAGAGTAGGTAACCAAAGATGAACTGACTCAGAAGACACAACCTCACTCTGATGAGTATTAAGAAAACACTAGAGAAAGGAAACTCTTCCTCATTAAAAACAACATTCCTAGATATATAGAGCCTCCCAATAGAACTCAGACATTTATACCCCTTGTGACTCTGACTATACCCCAGAAAAACACACTTGACTGAGTGAAACTGAAATTTATGATGTTGATAGGGTCTAAGGCAGGGATAGCATGAACAACCAAATGTTTTGAGTGTGAGATAATTAGGAATTTTGTGAAACAAAACTTCAAATGGTGATTTATGATGTAGGATAGATGTTGGTAGTCTGTTAATCAAGTAGGCACTAGTTTCAAATGCATCAACCCAATACTTATAGGGTAGATGTGACTGAGCTAATAGAGTAAGTCCAGTTTCAACCACATGCCTATGTTTCCTTTCAGCCCTTCCATTCTGGGCTGAAGTATGAGGACATGATCTCCTCAAAATGAACCCACATTCTTGAGATATAGGTACCAACATTCTGTACTCTCCATCCCAGTCACTCTGAATAGCCTTAATAGATCTCTCAAACTGTGTCTCTACCAAAGCTTTAAACATTTTGAACACCCCTAATACCTGACTTTTGTCCCTGATAGGATACAACCAGGTGTATCTAGAGAATTCATCTAAAAAAAGGATATAGTACTTAGACCCCCCAGTAGATTGAATAGGTGATGGACCCCAAACATCTGTATGAATTAGATCTAGAACATGTGTAGAATGAGAGTTAGATATAGAATAAGGAAGGCTGTGTGATTTTCCCAACTGGCAAGCCCCACAGAAACTATTGGTATTACTCAAAACAAAATGAAGGTTACAAGTCCTAAGAACTTTGTCTAACACGCTTGATGATGGATGACCAAGTTTTTGATGCCATTCATCTTTGACAGACTTAGATACAACTGTAGATAACACCCTAGAGACACCTAGATTTAGATTGCCTTGTGACTTAGGAACAGTATCCATCTTGTAGAGCCCTTCTTCACATCTCCCTCTGAGCAGAATAGTCCCTGTTGCCTTGTCCTTTACCAAACAGAAAAACTTGTGAAATTCAACAAAAACACTATTATGATTAGTCAGTTGAAAAACAGAGAGTGGATTCTTATTGAACCTAGGGACATGTAATATAGGTTTTAAGATAATAGGTTGTTTTGTGAAAGAATTTAGAGTGGACTGACCAACATGTGAGATAGGAAGTCTCTCACCACTGCCAACTAGAATGTGTTTTGTACCTGAATACTCAGATTTCTGAGTCAATTGGCTAGTGCTACCTGTGACATGGTGACTAGCACCACTGTCTGCATACCAGACCCCTTCTCCTGATGTATCTTGAGAAACCACCAAGGCATTTTGATCACCTTCAGACCTTGACTGTTCAAATGGAGAGGAGCCCATAACTGAGGGATCATCCCTATAGTAACATACAGCAGCAGAGTGGCAAAACCTGTTACAGATCTGACATGTTGGTTTACTCTGTGAGTACCTTCCACCTCTACCTGAGCCTCTGTAGAAATTGCTTCTGCCTCTTGTGTTGTAGCCATTGTTGTTGTAGTTAGATCTACCTCTATATCCTCTGTCTGAGACTCTGTTTTGATTATAGTAACCCTTCTGACTAGTGTTTGTAGACTGCTGCTTCACATCACCTCTGTAAGCAACATTAACACTAGAAATATTAACTGCATTCATAGCATTCTCCAGACCTGTCAACTGCTCTAGTTTGCTCTCATAGGTGAGTAGACTAGTCTGTAGATCTAGCCACCCTAGTCCTTCCTTGTCAGTTAAACTGACTACAATTGGTGTGTACTCAGCATACAGGCCAGCAAGCACCTGGGTTAGTAAATCATCTATTGAGGTGAGACATCCTGCTAGGATTAGGTTGTCATAAATCAGTTTCATTTTGTTGAGGTATTCTGTCATAGATGTAGATCCTTTACGAGTTCTTTGAAACTCTGATTTGTAGTAAGTTATCCTTGCTCTAGTCTGTGAACCAGACAGTTTTCCA
Source organism: Limnanthes douglasii subsp. nivea (assembly GCA_036936605.1). Taxonomy (NCBI): domain Eukaryota; kingdom Viridiplantae; phylum Streptophyta; class Magnoliopsida; order Brassicales; family Limnanthaceae; genus Limnanthes; species Limnanthes douglasii. The sequence goes on from JAUPFV010000001.1 coordinate 302,645,061, forward strand.
GCAGCATCCCAGAGACCTTTAGCAGACTCTTCCTCCATCAACTGAGCTGCAATTTCTGGGCTCATAGTGAAGTATAACCATCCAAGCAACAACTGGTCCTTGGCAACCCAGTCTTCAAAATCTGGGTTGTCTGTGACATTACCCTCTGTGTCTGTGATAAATTTTGAAGGACAAGCCTTCTCTCCATTAAACTTATATACACTCTTTTATGTTCCTTGTTAGCAATGTGGGATTGGGGGTCCTCTATGGGATGAAGTTTATTCTTCACATTCCCCCTTAAACTTTATCCCAGTAATTTGCTGGAAATTCGGCGGTTAAGCCATTATGGCTCTGATACCATGTTAGAATTGTGATCCCAGTAATTTGCTGGAAATTCGGCGGTTAAGCCATTATAGCTCTGATACCATGTTAGAATTGTGTGTGCGAGCATGTGAACCGACCTCACGGACTAGCGAGATATTGTCCGCTTTGCGCTCGTAGGCGCGCACGGGTTTGCTCTTTGGGTGTACTCCCAAAAGGTCTCTTGCTAGTTGAGGTGGGCTCACACTTATATACACTTTTTTATGTTCCTTGTTAGCAATGTGGGATTGGGGGTCCTCTATGGGATTAAGTTTATTCTTCACATTCCCCCTTAAACTTTATCCCAGTAATTTGCTGGAAATTCGGCGGTTAAGCCATTATGGCTCTGATACCATGTTAGAATTGTGATCCCAGTAATTTGCTGGAAATTCGGCGGTTAAGCCATTATGGCTCTGATACCATGTTAGAATTGTGTGTGCGAGCATGTGAACCGACCTCACGGACTAGCGGGATATTATCCGCTTTGCGCTCGTAGGCGCGCACGGGTTTGCTCTTTGGGTGTACTCCCAAAAGGTCTCTTGCTAGTTGAGGTGGGCTCACACTTATATACACTTTTTTATGTTCCTTGTTAGCAATGTGGGATTGGGGGTCCTCAATGGGATGAAGTTTATTCTTCACATCCATTAGTACGGAAACAAATCAATTGAAGGTGATCACGTGTTGACCTCCATGATAAGATGGTATCACCATTATCCAGTCCAATAGCCAAGACGAGTACATCAAATCCACCGTTTTATGTTGAATTCCTAAAAGAAAAAGTTAAGAGACCGGTAGAATTGTGAATTGATAATTAGATATAAGCATCACCACCATCGGAGTAAACACTCTAAGTTAGATAAGTAGAGTCAAAATATTTCTTATCATCATTTCCTTGAACCAATAAAAAAATTCGGTCATGGAACCACCCGTAGTCTATCCACCAAACAGCGTGGCGACTTACCAAATCATCAACATAGTAGTACGGTTCCATATATTATATAATAACTGCTTAGAACCAACTGTCGAACCCTCTTATGCAAAGGCATGTTGAACTATGGTTATCATGCATGAAAGGAACCAAAATAAAATAAAGTTTGATTGTATCCTTATTGGCCCCATATATCCTTGAAGCAGATCGACAACCAAAATTTAATCAATATAAAATGAGAAAATATTATGTAATTGGCAAACCCGAGAACCATATCGAGAAATTTATGTACAAAATTATTAATTATTAATTCTCATGGTGATTACCTGATCATATTTGCAGATTTTTTTATTGTCTTTATGAAGTAGCTCTCTCATCTTATCCAATTAACTTCCTATGGGATTTGTTGTGAATGAGTCGAATAATTCTTTGATAGTGTACTGTGTTCGACAGTACAGTTTTTGTATTGTGACAATATAGTTGTTAGTCTTATAGTATGAGCACATTAGGCCCATTATCTAGTGAGTTTTATTTATTCTCTATAAATATAATACTAGGACTACACAAAAACACAATCTGAAATTTGTAACCCTTTTCTATCATAGTGAAACACTTTTCTCTAGCAGCTCCGTGGAAGTAGACAATTATCGAACCACGTTAAATCTTGTGTTCTTTTGTTTTGTGTCATTTATCTCGTGTTCTGTGCTCGAGCCATTTGTGATAAATTTCATAGTGATTTATAATAAAATTGGTATTAAAGTCATTGTGAAATTAGGGCTTTCAATTAGGGTTTCACAATGGCGACTACAACAACAAAATACAAGATTGAGAAATTTGATGGGGGATCCAACTTTACATTGTCGAAGATTAAATTGAAATCTCTATTGGTACTACAAGCCTCGTGGAAGGTCGTGGAGAATAAGTTACCAGAAGAGATGAAATAAGAGGAGAAGCAAGATCTTCAAGAAAGGGCTGTGTGTTGGATTTTAATGAGTGTGAGAGACAATGTTCTTCGCGAGATTAGTGGCGAGAAAACTATTTCCTGCGCATGTAAGAAGCTATGAGATATTTACTCAAATAAATTAGTACTAAACTGATTATACTTGAAGAAGCGCTTGTGCGATTTCAGATTGAAAGAATGTATGTACACAACTGAGCAATTAGATGATTTTAAATCAAATATAATATACTTAGAGAAGATAAATATTAACATTGAAGATGAGGATCAAGATTTGTTTATCTTGAGATCGTTACCATCTCCCTATGAAAACTTTGTAGATACCATAATATATGGTATGGATAAGTTATCGCTAGGAGATGTCAAAGGGGCGCTGGAATCAAAGGAGTTGAGATAGTTGCAACCAGACAATCAGGCTGAAGGGAAATGTCTTATGACTAGGGGAAGATCTAGAAGCAAAGTGGGTTGTTTAAGAAGAAATAACTGGATGTCCAAATAAGCGGTAAAGAACTCAAACTTTTATGAATGCAGTGAGTATGGTCATTATAAGAGAGATTGTCTGAACCTAAATGATAGGAATGGAAGATTTCAATGATAGTGAAAATAGTGGTAGAGGAGATGTATTTTCCGTGAGTTCATAGTGTGGGAAAAAATCTTGGGTATTCAATACTTGCACTATACATCACATGTGTCAGTTCAAGCAGTGGTACGATACTTACAATCCAATACAGGGAACTGTCTATTTAAGTAATAATCATTCGTTGACTATTGGTGGTATCAGTAACGTGAAAACCAAAATGTTTGATGGGGTTGTTAGAATCTTGATGTGCTGGTATGTTCATGTTTTAAAGAGAAACCTGATTTATTTTGGTTTACATGTTTGTTTGGGACACTAGACTCTCGGGGTTACTAGTAACGTGCAGAATACGATGTAATCAAAGTGACAAAAGGTTCAATGTTGTAAATGAAAGGCAGTTTATAGAAGGTTCTTTACATTCTCCAATGGAGTGTTGTTCTAGGCAATACAACAGTAGCATCATCAGGGAGTAATAGCTAAAGTATGCATGATCAAAATAAGATGTGGTGTTGGCATCTTGGTCGCATGAATGACAGAGGATTAGTTGTTTTGGGTATAAAATAGAATCATTGGGAAATATGTGAGCACTATGTGTTTGGTACACAAACTAGAGTCAAATTTATCAAATCGGTTGTAAGAAAAACTAAAGGGACAGTGGACTACATTCACTCATATCTTTGAGGCCCAAACAGAATTACATCAAAGAACAGAGGCAGATACTACATGAGTTCGATCGATGATTATTCAAGGATAGTGTGGGTTTAATTTCTGAAAACGAAAGATGAGGCATATTCAACCTTTTTCAAATGGAAGACGATGATTGAGGAGAAAACAAGAAGAAAAATCAAACATCTTAGGACAGATAATGGGTTAGAAAATTGCAGTCCTGAGTTCAACGAGTTCTGCGAAACTTAGAGAATAGTGCGTCCTTGCACTTGTTTTAGAACACCACAATAGAGTGGATCAAAGAAAGAATGAACACAACGCTTTGTGACAAGGAATGAAGCATGCTCTTGCATTACGGTGTGGGAAAAGTTTTTTGGGCTGAAGCTATCAATACAGCGTGTTACTTGGTGAATCGGTCTCCATTAACGGTTATTGATTGTAAAACTCCTTTTGAGATTTGGTATGGATTGTCGGCTGATTACGAACAGTTGAGGGTGTTCGGTTGTCCTGCGTATGCTCGTGTGAGAGATGGTAAGCTTGAGCCGAGGCGAAAGAGGTGCATATTTATAGGATATGCTACTGGAGTGAAGGGATATAGGTTTTGGTGTACCACTCTAAAGTCTCCAAGTTTTCTCATCTGCATGGACGTGACTTTTAACGAGTTTTCTTCGATATACAATCAAAAGAAAGTAGGATAAATGGTCAAATCAGGATCGGATGTGAATAAACAGGTGGAGCTTGAAGTAGAATCAGTTCCTAACAAGTCCAATAATTCGAGTGGTTCTAAGGTGGATCCAGAATAAAGAGGTGAAGCATCACCATAGGATGATAGTGACAATGATGCACCCAAACTAGAACAACAGCCTTATAACATAACATTGGGCAGAGAAAGAAGAAATATTAGACTTCCAAAAAGGTACGTGAATCTAGTTGCATATGCTCTGTCATGTTGCAGAATAAATTTAGATGCAGGGACCTAGTAATTATAGAGAAGCTATAGCGAGTTGAGATGCAGATCGATGGATTGGTGCTACGGGGGAAGAGATTAAATCTCTTCATAAGAATCAAATATTGAAGCTTGTTAACTTGCCTAAAGGATAAAAAAATAGAAGGCGTCAAATGGGCGTCAAATAGAAGGCGTCAAAATAGAAGATTATCAGGAACATAAGTGTAGGATTATTTCACTTTTCTCAACAAAGCTATATTGAGAAAGTGTTACAACAATTCAACATGTTTGATGCTAAGGCAGTTAGTATCCCGTTTGCTACTCATTTCAAGTTGTCTGTAGTAGGAATGGCCAATGATGATGCTAAGTTGGAATAAATGTTGAAGGTTCCATATTCAACTGCAATTGGTAGTATCATGTATGCTATGGTATGCACACGTCCTGATATTTCACATGCGGTTAGTGTAGTTTCCAGGTACATGGGATGTAATAGGAAAGAACACTGGCAGGTAGTGAAATGGATACTTCGGTATGTTAAGAATACTGTGAAAGTTGGCTTAACTTTTAACAAGAACGATATTGGTGTATCGTTGTATGATGTTGCAGGATCAGTGGTTGGTTTTGTTGATTCTGATTTTGCAGGTGATATGGATAAATGAAGATCTCTGACAAGATATGTATTCTAGCTGGGACTGCGATTAGTTGGAAATCACAATTTCAAACTAATGTAACTTTGTCTATAATAGAAACTTTGTCCATAATGGAGGCAGAGTACATGGCGGTAACAAGATTAGTTAAAGAGGCAATATAGTTACAATGTTTGGTATTAGATTTGGGCTTGGATAATATTATTACAAAAGTGTTTTGCGACATTCAAAGCGTCATACACCATATAGGGAACCAAATGTACCACAAGCATACAAAGTACATAGATGTCAGGTATCATTTTGTTCGTTATATAATATCAAAGGGAGTTGTTGATGTGAAGAAAGTGTCTAAACACGATAATCGAGCAGATATAATGACCAAGGTCGTATCAATTGGAAAGTTTAGTGATTGCCTCAACTAGATTGGTGTCCGCAGTATCGAGCGAATGCCTTAGGGGAATTTGGTGAGTTAGAATTAGAGACGTTTCTTTGTTGATAGTGAAATTAAGATATTCTCCTCAAGGGGAAGATTTGTTGTAAATGAGTCGAATAATCACTTGACAGTGTACTGTGTTCGACAGTACAATTTTGTGCTCTGACAGTATCATTGTTAGTCTTGTGGTATGGGCTCATTGGGCCCATCATCTAGTAAGTTCTATTTATTTTTTATAAATAAACTACTAGGACTACACAAAAACAAAAACGCAATCTGAAATCTGTAACTCTATTCTATCAGCCTCAAATATACAAAAATATTTTTTCAAAACAAAAATAGTTTGGAAAGTTACATTGTAATTATGGCATGTCCGGCCTACGAGACATTATCAAAAGAAAAGTCTTGATCTTCTGGCCCAAATCCAGACACAAAACAAGGTGGGTGAGAATATTAGGTGAATCTAATCAACTATTCTTCAACTACCTTGTAGCGAATATATTAGAACATTTTATGATCGCTCTTATTCAAAGATCTAAACACTCTATGAACCATCATCAAAATCCAATTTTTTTTATTCAAACAGTGAAATGATAGCAAAAAACAAAACAAGAAAACGAGATGGGGTTCAAAATTTCATTATACCGAACTTAGTGAGAACATCATGGTTCATTAATGAAAAAACGAAAAATGGGTTCACACAATTATTATTTTATATCCTCTAGTAACATTGGGATGGATTTTGCTTTTTCAGAAGCGGAACAGATATTAAGTATTTGGTTCGTTGTTCCGTTTTGAAAGTTAAAATTGATAAAGAACCGAAACTGAAAATATTGGTTTGAAAATGAACCGATGAAACCGATAAATCCGTAGAACGAATTTGAAACCGAACCGATAGAATTGATAAACGGATAAAATTCATACGGACTTTAACCGATAAAAACCGATAAATCAGTATCACCTATACATAATCAAATCGATAAACTGTTAGAGTCGATTGTTTTTTATGTTTTATACATTATACTACTATTAGAATTATTGGGTAAATACAATTAAAAAAGACAGATCAAGTTTTAAACTTAAATTTTTATATCATTTATCTAAGTAAATAATTTTAAAATTTAATTATAATTGAATTAAAAATAATTAATAATCAACCGAACCAGATAAAAGAAACCGAAACTCGATTGAACAAAAAAAAAACTCAAAATTGATCTGAACCCAACTGAACCAAAAACCGTCGATTAGAAATTGCACTAATGATAACGAGATACTGTGGTTAAAGAAAATTAAGACTATAACAATTAAATTTAATGAAATTTTGATTCGCCAATCATAAATACCTTAAAAATCGGTTGGTTATAAATTTTAGTGTTCAATTCTTTTATAACTTTTTAATGTTCAATTCTGTTTAAGAAAAGCATTAGTTTTTTATTTATTTAAATTTAATGAAATTTTGATTCGGTAACCATCCATACCTTAAAAATCCTTATGACTTTCTAGCATTTAACTTTTAAAATATATTACATTCTGTCAATCATTTAAAAGTTATATTGGTTTTTAGTTGTCATATTTTAATCCAGCGGTTATAAGAAGAGATTACTTATCGGAATCTTTTCTAATCTATATTGATATATATGGTTAATTTTAGTCTAATTTTGCTGAGATTTGGTTTAATCTTCGACTTCCCTTAACAAAAATAAGATACTTTTAATAAATAAAAATTGTAGGGCCATGAAAACATGATACATAACAATATATTAATTGGTCCTGCATAAGTGAATATATCTCTTTAAATACAATTATTCTATAGCAAACACCAAATTTTATTCAAAATAATTATAACATATTATAAATAATCATCCATAATTTTTAAAATAAAATAGAAACAAAAGCAAAATATAAGATGACAGAACAACAATACAACAAGATAGGCTAAACCCAGAAACAACCATCGGTCAAGTCGTTGTCGCTTGTGCATTATTTTGGCTGTTCTCTTTTAACTGAATTCTTTTCAGAATTCGTTCGACACGAATGCTTAGATCGTCGATATTCATGGTCCCAAGAGGGATATCCTCACCCCGGCTCCAAAGAATGATAGCTTCTTTCATTTCCATCTCGCGATTCTCTTTTTCCAGCTTCTCGAGTTTAGCCTGTTGGAATATATTTATTTAATATATTTATAGACTAACAATAATTTGGACCGACATGCTAAATAAACATATTCGATTATTGTCTTAAGGAAGTCCAAATTAAAAGTAGTCGAGTTAATTATTTAATTAACTAAATTGGACCTATGGGTAAAAAGGCGTTATGGGCTCAAGTGTGGTAACCGGGTTGAATTTGGGCACTGTGATGAAGAGGGCCCAAATCTCAACACTTAAGCCTGAATTAATAAATCAGGGATATAAATTGAATTATCAATTTATTGGGTTATGGTCCCGGACACAAGGAAGTAACAAAGGATGGGCTTTACAATGTTGGGCTTCACATTGTAAAATCTATAAATAAGGGGCTAGGTTTAGGTATTTCATCACTCTAAACCCTAATCAGAAAAACGGCCGCTTCCTTAGTGTCTGGAAACCTTTTCCTTCTTCTCTAATCTGATTCTACAGAGAACGTGGAATCACTAAAGAACGCAAAAGAACTGTAGGGAATACTAGATGGATAGCAGCAGGCAAACCCGTAAGTATTCTTGATTTTCTATTTCTTCTATAGATGAATCTAGCAAAAGGGTTTTATTATTTTTTCCGCGATTTGTTATATATTATTTGATGCGATTTCGGATAATATATAGCAATTGGTATCAGAGCCAAATAAACCCTTTTTGGATTCAGTAGAATAATCAAATTGAGTATTGATAGATAAAAACGCATGTTTTTCGTAATCGTAAAGAATCCATGTCATTGGGATTATGTGTTAATTGAATTGGTAGGGCATGGATTTAGGGATTGTATGAAAAGCATGTTATGTGATTTATTGTATTGAAACACATGTTTTATTATCAGTAAATTGCAATTTTTATAGTTTGGGATTTTATTTTTATTTTTCGGGTAAAATTAGGGTTTATTGATGTCTGGAATTTTTCTCCCAAAATTAGCATCAAATCAACCCTAAAATAACGAATAAAATCAAAATTATTGGGACAGTGGCTCATCGACAGCTTAACCCCTGATGTTAACGCTAATCGAAGACTGTCCGCTGATTATCACGGTAACCGAAAAAAAAATTTAAAAAAAATTAATTATTATTATTTTTTGTTTTTTTCCAAAAGTACATATTTTGTTCGGAAATATATATATTGTATGTAAATTATTTCACAAGTATGTTGTGTTTGGCATGCAGTTTTTTTTGTATGTTTATTTGTGAATTAAATTGTGTGTGTGTGAATGATTAAATGACGATGCATGATTAGGGTTTCGTAGACCGGTAGGTGAAACTAAGAAATTAATTTAATCGGCCCTCCGGAAGGTTAAAATTAATTTTCTTAAGGATCCTAGGCTTCGAAAAGTTCGGGGATTAATTTAAATTCAAATATTATCGGCCATCCGGAAGGTTCACGTTTGGGTTTAAATTAATCATGAACGGGAGAAAATTATTGAAAATGGTCTTTGTGCTGATTTTAATTTTAATTAGATGAAATCGGCCCTCCGGAAGGTTTTATCGGTAGTTATGATAAATTAAATTCAGCCTTACAATTTTTTGATTTTAAGTAGGTGAAATCGGCCCTCCGGAAGGTTTCACCGGTACTTAAGAAAATCAAACTATGGTTATTTTAATATATGTAAATGACATCGGCCCTCCGGAAGGTCTCATTGGCAATTAGAAAATTAAAATAATGATCATAGTATTTTTCTCAAACTCATAAAATTTCATGTTAATTTGATTTGCCCTCCGGTATCTATTATCAATGAATTTTATGTTTTACATGTATTTGTCATGTTTATGCACATGTTTTCAGTTATATGTCAAAATGCTAGATGTGCTTTGTGTTGTTTGTTCCTATTATAGTATCCATGGGTTACAATTTTTTGGGGAATCGTCCACCGACGTTGGATTGTTCGGACTTCCAATTGTGGAAGGAAGAAATGTTGCTGTTTTTATCTGTACATGATTACGACTATGCATTGTTAACTCCCAAACCATCTCCCCTTAGTCCGGAAAGTACACCGGATGAAACTAAGGCTGATGAAAAGTGGGAAAGGTCAAATAAGTTATGCATGGCGCTCTTGTTACAGGGAATAGCAGTAGCATTGCGTGGGGCTGTCCCTAAAGGTGTTACCACTGCCTCGGTCTTTCTCACGGAGATTGAGAAAGCCTTTGCCAAAAAAAAATGAAAAGGTAGAGATGCAGCGTTTGCTCATCGAGCTAGCTACCAAAAAGTATAATGGCAAAGGTAAAATCCGGGAGCACATTCTGGGAATGTTGATGATTGGCCAAAAGTTAAAAGGCAATCGGTTTAGACTTACCTGAGGAATGCATAGTGGGATTCATATTTCATTCGCTGCCAGACCGGTTTAAGTATTTCCAATCCACCTATAACTGCATGCGAGAAAAGTGGAATATCAATGAGTTGATTTCCCACGCTGCACAGGAGGAGGAAAGACTTAAAGGCACAGCGCTTGAGGCTAATGTGATTACATCACCAAATAAGGCAGGACCTAAGCGGAAGGCATATGGCAAAGGACCGGGTCAAGGTTTGGTCAACAAGAAAGGTATAAGGCCCTGGATAAGTTCATAACAATTAAGACCGAGGTTGAGAAACAACTTGGTAAAAGCATTAAGACCGTTAGATCTGACCGTGGTGGTGAATACTATGGTAGATATGACGGATCGGGTGAACAACGTCCAGGTTCCTTTGCACAGTACCTAGAGAAGTGTGGAATAGTCCCTCAATACACTATGCCTGGTTCACCTCGCATGAACGGTGTATCTGAGAGACGGAACCGAACACTAAAAGATATGGTTAGAAGCATGATAAGTCACTCATCTCTACCATTATCTCTCTGGGGGGGAAGCCATCAAATGTGCCGCTTATATACTCAATCGAGTACCCACAAAGGCTACTGTTAGGACTCCATATGAGCTTTGGAACGGGCGTAAACCTAATTTAAAGCATCTGCATGTGTGGGGTTGTCCAGCTGAGGTGAGGCCTTACAAACCTCAAGAAAAGAAACTGGACCCAAAAACAGTTAGTTGTTTCTTCATAGGTTATTCCGAACATTCTAGAGGGTTTAAGTTTTATGATTCTCTCACTGGTACAATATTTGAGACAGGAACGGCCAAGTTTCTAGAGGATGTTGAGTTTGGGGGGAAGAATAAGGGAACATATGTTGATTTTGAGGAAGAATCCATAAAGATTCATGAAGGTTTTAATAGGGATAATGAGATATCTGAAGATTGGGCGGTAATGCCAATCATTTCGATCCCATTAGAACAAAGTAATCCTCAGATTAACACTGATGCTCCACTTGAGGGTTCTAACCAGGATACATAGATTCGGGTAGAACAAGAGGAACCTCAAGATAATCTTCCACAAGGGAATCAAAATGACATCGTTCATAATGATCAAACTCTACCTCCTCAAGAAGTGCAACAAGAGGAAATAGTGCCATTAAGAAGGTCCACTAGAGAAAGGAAGAGTATTATAGGTCCAGAATTTATAGTATATCTTCAGGAGCATGATGAGTTATGTGCTGGAACTGTAGATGATCCCTCATCCTACAAACAGGCCATGACAAGCTCTGAATCTCAAAAGTGGATTGACGCTATGAAAGAAGAGTATAAATCAATGCAGGATAATGCGGTATGGGATCTTGTCTCATTACCTGAAGGGAAAAAGGCAATTGGTTGTAAATGGGTTTACAAAACCAAACGCGATTCCCTGGGTAATGTGGAAAGACATAAAGTACGTCTTGTAGCGAAAGGTTATACTCAGCGTAAAGGGATTGATTTTAAAGAAACTTTCGCTCCAGTATCGACGAAGGATTCCTTTAGAACAATCATGGCATTAGTTGCACATTTTGACCTTGAGCTTCATCAGATGGATGTTAAGACCGCTTTTCTCAATGGTAATATTGAGGAAACGATCTACATGATGCAACCAGAACACTTTGTAGAAAGTAACTCAAAAGATCTGGTTTGCAGACTTAAGAAATCCATTTATGGGCTTAAACAAGCTTCTCGTCAATGGTATCACAAATTCCTTGAGGTGATAGTCGGTTATGACTTTGAGATCAACTCGGTTGAGGATTGTGTTTATCACAAGTTCAGTGGGAGTAATTTTATATTTCTTATATTATATGTGGATGACATATTGCTTGCCTCGAACAATAAGGAATTGTTACACACTACAAAAAGATTTCTATCAGACAATTTTGATATGAAGGATCTTGGTGATGCCAGTTTTGTGTTAGGAATCCAGATACATCGAGATCGTTCTCGTGGTATTCTTGGATTATCACAAAAAGCATACATTAAAAGTGTGTTACAACGTTACGGATTGGCAGATTGCAAACCCCTAAGTACCCTTATAGCAAAGGGTGACAGACTTAGTCTGAGTCAATGTCTTAAGACAAAACTTGAGATTGAGGAAATAAAAACGGTCCCTTACGCTTCTGCAGTTGGGAGTTTAATGTATGCTCAAGTTTGTACTAGGCCGGACATTGCCTTTGCTGTAAACATGTTGGGGAGATATGTTAGTAACCCAGGAATGGATCACTGGAAAGCAGTTAAAAGAGTACTCCGATATCTGCAAGGAACAAAGGGGCACATGTTGACATATAGGAAGTCGGATAAACTGGAGATCATCGGGTATTCCGACTCGGATTTTGGTAGATGCGCAGACACATTAAAAAGCATGTCAAGCAACATATTCTTATTGGCTGGAGGTGCAATATCCTGGAAAAGTGTAAAACAAACACTTATTGCATAGTCCACCATGGCAGCAGAATTTGTTGCATGCTTTGAGGCATCAAACCAGGCATTATGGCTGCGGAATTTTGTTACTGGATTACGCATTGTACAAGGGATAGAAATCCCTATGAGGTTATATTGCGATAACAATTCCGCAGTGCAGTACTCTAACAGCAACATGAGCGCGTCTAAATCCAAACACATAGACATAAAGTTTCTGTCAGTTAAAGAAAGAGTACAGATGGGTCAGATAAGTATAGAGCACATCGGTACAAACTCCATGATAACAGATCCCCTAACAAAGGCGGTTTTGCCTAAGGTTTTCCAGGGACACACCATCAATATGGGTGTAGTTGGTTTAGAGGATTGTTAGTTTCAGTGGGAGAGTTTGTAATAGGATCTGATGTTATATTTTGCAATATTGTACACATTAAAGTTTATTGCAATATATATATGCTTGGAAATATTTATTGATATTTGTACTGTATTGGATCTCCAAAAGTAGGAACCATTTAAGAGTAGATATGTACGATTACAAGCCATATTACTCTTATGCCACGCTCCATAATTGGCCCAAGTAATTGATTGATAATGGTACTGTGATTACTGTTGCATCCTATTGTTCACATTACGAGAAAGAGGTCTTTAGTCCTTTATTGTTATCAGTCATGAACGGGGTTGTACCGTTTGCCCATTGACAATGAATATAGGGATCCCATTAAAGTTGAATATGTATTCTTGAGTAGCATATGACGGTCCAAGTGGGAGATTGTTGGAATATATTTATTTAATATATTTATAGACTAACAATAATTTGGACCGACATGCTAAATAAACATATTCGATTATTGTCTTAAGGAAGTCCAAATTAAAAGTAGTCGAGTTAATTATTTAATTAACTAAATTGGACCTATGGGTAAAAAGGCGTTATGGGCTCAAGTGTGGTAACCGGGTTGAATTTGGGCACTGTGATGAAGAGGGCCCAAATCTCAACACTTAAGCCTGAATTAATAAATCAGGGATATAAATTGAATTATCAATTTATTGGGTTATGGTCCCGGACACAAGGAAGTAACAAAGGATGGGCTTTACAATGTTGGGCTTCACATTGTAAAATCTATAAATAAGGGGCTAGGTTTAGGTATTTCATCACTCTAAACCCTAATCAGAAAAACGGCCGCTTCCTTAGTGTCTGGAAACCTTTTCCTTCTTCTCTAATCTGATTCTACAGAGAACGTGGAATCACTAAAGAACGCAAAAGAACTGTAGGGAATACTAGATGGATAGCAGCAGGCAAACCCGTAAGTATTCTTGATTTTCTATTTCTTCTATAGATGAATCTAGCAAAAGGGTTTTATTATTTTTTCCGCGATTTGTTATATATTATTTGATGCGATTTCGGATAATATATAACATAGCCCTCATTTTCTTTATTTTTCGTGTTAGAAAAGATTGATGATCTTGGTGGCATGTGACCAAACATATTAAAATCGGTTAACAAACCATCAACGTGTTCTCGATCAGGCCATAGTTCTGGCTGAGAGCTATAAGGGGTAATCAAAATTGTGGAAACTTGGGTTCTACAAAGACTACCGAGCTGACTTACTTTTCTTTTCAATCCTTCTTGTCTTTTGTTGCACGACGCTTTTCGCGCTGCATTGTTTTCTATGTAAGCCAGCTTGAGCTTCGTGCGACCCATTGATAAAACTGCTTATAACAACAACAAAGAAACAAAAATATCTTAAAAACAGAATTGTAGAAAGTATTTTCTGTGTTTTCTGTTGATATGAATTGGTTCTTGGAGGCTTTATATAAAGATATTTATGAATTAATTTATTGACTGTAGTATTAAAATATTAGAAAATGGGTTAATGGTCTTAAATATATATATATATATATATATAAGGGTTGGTAAATTCAAACCGGAGTTAGTAGTGGATATACTGTGGACTAACTTTATTTTTGTTTAAAATATTATTTTTATAAATATTTTTCAATTGAAATTTATTCCAATTTTTTTTGTTACATGTGGCAATTTATTTCTGAAAGATATATTTTCAACCTATTTAGAATTTTGAACAAACTTTCAATATATTTATTGTAATCATATATTTTTTTATTATTTTCTTTTTTAATTTTCAATTTTTCTTCAATTGTTTTTAATTATTTAAAAAATTTAATGTTTATGTTTTTGAAAAAAGACCTAAAAAACAAAATCCTCGTTTGAAAATTATTATTTATTAAATAAATCCTAACTAATTCTTTTTTTTATATATATAGCAATCATTTAAAATCGCCCATCAACTGATTTAACAAAAATAAATATTTTAATAAATTATTACTCATTAATCCAATTAAAGACAATTTTTATCAATTGTGTAAGTGATTAATTGTTATATGATTAAAAATTATTCAAGTCAAAATGGTTAATTAATTAGACCTAATCTGTTTTGGGGGAGAGAATCAAATATAACTTTTTCTACTACTCTATATTCATATCACATATGGTATAAGAAATCCGGTACTGGGTCTAATCATAATGTTTCCTCAAAGAATTGCTAGTGAAGAGAAATATTTATTTTTACATTATTTAATTTTCGACAAAAATAATTAAAAAATTATAAATTAATTAATTTTAATAAATATATACAAGAATTTCTTATATTCATCAAATTATATTATGTTAGCTGAAAGTTATAAAGTTAAATACAAATATTCTATCGAAATAAACTTATTATTTTGGTTTTATATTTTTTTATACAAATATTCGGCTAAATTTGATACGTATTTCGTATTTATAAATTGTTATTTATGCGAATGATTAAAATACGATAAAATTTGGACTTGATAATATATAAAGTTATGTGTGGTTTATCTAAAAGATAAAGTATTTCGTATTTATAAATTGTTTAGACATGTATCGTATCATCTACAAATATATGAAATTGAAATACCATTAACATATCAATCACATAAATCTATTTAATTTAGAATTGAGATATATCCACATTGTTTTCATATGATGAGGTGTAAAGAGAAACCAACTATTAATAGAAAGTTTAACTCACGAGTAAAAAACAACTTAGATACCCAAACTATAAGATGTTAAACTAAGTAATGGTTATATGGACGGTTGAAGTCTCATTAGAATATCGCTCAAATAGATTCATTTTGGATTCCGATATATCTATATTATTTTCGTATGATGACGGTAATGCAAAGTCGAAATACGAATAAGTCACAAATAAAAAAATTTAGATACCTAAACTATTGACATGTCAAACTAAATATATCATCAAAACAAAAGTTAATAATTTAAATTTTTTGAATGTTCACTCCATAATTGGTTATTTTCATTAATTGATCTAAATGAACAATATACTTCCATGTGTTGTGGATAAAAAAACGCGTGAATATAATTATGATACTAGCATGTTATTTGGTAGCGCCGAGATATAAGGTTGAACTGACGACGAAAAACACAAAGAGAAGAACACGAAAACAGAGAATTGATAATCTCTAACCATAGGTCAGAGTATAAGACACTTTAGAAAAAAGTCTGACGACAAAAATAGGGTTTGAGAGCTTTTTATAAAAGTGCTCGAAATCCTACGCCAAAATTACGATTTGTTCCTCACGAAATATAATAAAGCCCAACCCAATTTCAAAGCGACTATAGCTGGTTAATTATTTTAATTAAATATAATAAAAATAGAAAAATGTAGAAAATTCACTAAAACAGCAAAAAAAGAGTCTAAACAATGGAATGTTTGCCCTTGTAATACTTTCGAAAATCGTTGGGCTTCTAGACACGTTTGATTTGAGTGGCCACGACGTCTAATTCGGATAAATGAGCTCCAAATAAAGCCCGTTTTCGTTTGTTCAATTGGGCCATATAGACATGGGCTTGTGCAGCTACATCATCCTCTCTTTTTTCGAAGATTTTGCCAACGAATTCTCTAGTTTATCATCCTCAGGGGCATTGGTAAACGGTACTAGGTGCTTTACGTTGAAAACGTAATAAGTCTTCATGTAGCTGGGTAGCTTTAACCTATATGCATTTTGATTAATCTTTTCAATGATCTCAAACGGACCCACCTTCCTTGCAGCTAACTTGTTGTACTCGTGCGCAAGATATCAATTTCTGGTCAAAACTGTCCATACAAAGTACCCTTCTGCAAACTCCACCAGTAGGCGCTTCTTATCTGCGACAACCTTGTACTTCTGTGTTGTTTCCTCCACGTGTCTGCATGTATTCTCGTGGATCTCCCATAGATCAGTGATGGCGGGCTCGACTCTAGCTGGAACCTTGGAAAGCACTTGGACAGTCAAATAAGACCCTGTGCTTTATAACCATACACTACCATGAAACGACTATACCCAGTACTGCGCTTGTGGTGCCTGTTGTAGGCGAACTCAACGTGATAAAGGTGAGAATCTCATGCTTTCAAGTTCACTGAGACCTCTATGCGCAATATGTTATATAATATTCGATTAGTTACCTTAGTGTGGTCATCTGCATGCCGTTGACATGCGCTGCTAAAACTCAGCTTTGTGTTTGTGAGGCGCCACAAACTACTCCAAAATTGTCCGACAAACCGCGTATTGTGATAAAAAACAATATTCAGGGGTAGGCCATGTAAAATGTAGACTTCACGAAAATATATATTAGCAACATTCACAGCATTTGTGGTTCTCCTGCAGGCAATAAAGTGGGCCATCTTAGAAAATCTGTCAACCACCACAAAAATAGAATCCTTACCTCTCTGCGTTCTTGGCAGTCTAGAGACAAAATCCATGCTGACGCTTCGCCACGGTCCTTCCGGTATTGGGATTGGTATGTATAGACATGCGTTGGAGGATGTACCTTTTTCCATATGGCAAACCCGATAATCATATATAAAACGAATAATATCTTGCCTCAAATGCGGCCAGAAGAACTGACTGGATATAGATTGAATGGTTTGATCTCTGCCACTATGCCCCTCATTGTGTCTCTCATGTACAATCAGTAACCTCAAACCGTTCTCAGGAATGCAGAGCAAGTTACCTTTGAATAGGTAATCGTTGCTCACTCTAAAATATTTTCACAAACCTGCACTGACGTCCTTTAGAATAGGACCAAAATATGGATTGATAGCGAGTGAATCCTTCATCGTCTCGAATCCCACAACATATCCTTCCATACGAATCATCATACTGCGTCGACTCAGTGCATGAGCTACGCGGTTAACTTCCCCCGAAGTGTGTTTGATGGAAAATGTAAATTGTTGAGTAAACGCTGCCCAACATTCATGGTGGTAAGAGAGCTTCTTCTGACTCTACAGATGCTTCAAGGCATCATGATCGGTGTATTGGAAAAATTCAATATAGGCCAAGTAGGAAGTTCAGTGCTTCAAAGCTAGTAAAACTGTATAAAATTCCTTGTCATAGGTGTTTTGGTTGAGTTTAGCTCCACTTAACTTCTCACTAAGTTAGGCTACATGTTGGCCTCGTAGGGTACATGTCGGTCTCGTTGGCTAAGTATAACTCCAATGCCTAATCGTGATGCATAACAATGCAGTTTAGACCTTATAGAAAAATCAGGTAGATCTAAAATAGGTGTAGTGGTCAGTCTTACCTTGATCTCTTCAAACACAGTAATAGCTTTAGGGTTCCACTACAACATCTTGCCCTTTATATGATATGTAATATGAGCCATGACAGTGTTAAAGTTTATATATGAACCTCTTGTAAAATGAAACCAGCCCGTGAAAAAAACAGACTTCGGTGATAGAAGTAGGTATAGGCCAGCCACGCATTGCTGTCACCTTCGACTTATCCACTGACAAACCATCCTTTGAAACAATATACCCCGTGAAGAGAACCGATTATGTCATAAAGCAAAACTTTTCGAGTCCCCCATAAAACTCTTTTCGTCTCAAAACAAATAAAACTTCTCGTAAGTGCTGGAGGTGCAGCTCCTCCGTAGTACTATATATGAGACTATCGTTAAAGTACACAACTAGAAATTTTCCAATGAACAGGCGAAATACCTGGTGCATGACCCGCATGAACGTGCTAGGAGTATTAAAAAGCCGAATGACATGATCATCTACTCAAACATACCTTCACCAGTTTTAAAGGTTGTTTTCCACGCGAATACGAATCTGGTAGCACCACTCAACTGATCCACTAAATCATAAAGGCAAGGAATAAGAAACCGATACTCGATTGTAATTTTATTGATAGCCCGACTATCCACACACGTCCTCATTGAGCCATCCTTCTTTGGTGTTAACAGTGCGGGAATCGCACAAGGACTAAGAATCTCACGGTTCGTCAATAGTTCCTTCACCTGTCTGCGGAGCTCTTCATGCTCTTTTGGACTCATCCGGTAATACCGTCGGTTTGGTAATCTAACCCCTGGTACTAGGTCAATCTGGTGCTGGATGTCTCTTAATAGAGGAAGACCTGTAGGTAGATTATCGGGAAAGACAACAGAAAATTCTGCTAATAGCGGTCGAACACGCTCGTGTATCGCAACAAATGGATCATCATTAGCTTCTTTAAACACCAAAAGATAAACAATTCATGTATCACTAGCATGCTCTATAAATGCTTTTCGAGCTAAAAGGTTCTTACCAGACTCATGTGATACAATAAGTGCAGGTTTTGGGAATATCTCTTTAGTTGGTGTTAATATGAATCTAACGGTATTCCATATGAAGCTATAACGGTTTTTACTACCATCGTATGTGACACTTCTAGCATATTTCCATGGTCGACCTAACAATATATGACAAGTATCCATAGCAATGACATCGCACCATGCCTTATCTTTATAGTTACCAACAAAGAAATACACCAAACATCTTTTAAAGTTTGTTACCTCACTACCTTTTTTTAACCATGTGAGCTTGTAGGGGTTTGGGTGGTGTTTTGTTTCCAGGGCCAGCTTCTGCATTCTTCAGAAATAATGTTTTCGCAGCTCCCTGTATCAATAACAAATTTGCATACTTTTCCCCCGATAATACAAGTCGACTGGAAAATAATGTTTCGTAGCCAATCATCCCATTCACTTCTTGCTTTGGGCGTAAAAAAGACAAGCCTTAAAACCAATGCTTATCCAACATCTCCTTCCTGTAACCTGGTCATCACGAACCTCATCAACAACATCCTCTAGTTCCTTATCAAATTTTGTGTCACCTTCCAGATCAAAGTCAGCAGCTCCAGTGAACAAGCCCCTCAATTGTTGTGGCTGTTATCGTAATTTTGGACACTGTAAAGCAATGTGCACTAGGGACCTGCGAATTACCACATGTACGCATAGGGGTGGCATTTGGTATTTCTTGTCTAGGACCTGGAACCGTCCTTTTTGGAACACCATTGGATTTGTTCAGGAAGTATCTCATTCACAAGGTCTTCGGGAAAGGGCTTTTTTGAGATACAGTGCACGTTGATGTGCTTCAGTCACATTCACAGGGTCAAACATGTTCAGCTGGTCCTGAAAGTGCTGTCTCATTCCACCTATGTAGCGAGATACTAATAGATCTGTTTAATCAACAATATCGACATGATTTTACAGCTTGAAAAAATCGTTAATGTATTCATCAACAATCTTTGACCATTTTTTAAGTTTTTGGAACAGCTGGTACATTATACGCGCATAATTGTGAGGCAAAAAAGCAGACCTCAAGTGCTTCACAAATTTAGCCCAGGTTGTTACTTTTGGCTTACCTTTCCTTGATCTGATCTACTTTAACTGCTGCAACCAAGATGCAGCTCGGCCTCAGAACTTAGCTACAGTTAACTGTACCCGTTTTGCATCCGGAACCTCCTTGAAATCAAATACTTCTTCAACTGAGGCAATCCAATCCAAAAAATCCTCCGGTTTGAGACCCCCTTGGAACTCTGGGATCTCAAGTCTGAATCCAGATTCCCATCGGTTGTTGGTGTTCTGATCAAAATCTCTCGATGGTGGCTACTCAAAAACTGGTTCACGACAGTCTTGTGGGTAATATTAACCTCTACCTTGTTCTCTCCGAGGAGCAAACAGATTATGCTCGCAGCCGGTCTCTCTCTCAGATCCCGACGGCTTGTTGCTTGAACTTGGAGCTCGAAATCCGTTGGTTTGGTTGTTCAACAACCTTTGTAATGCTTCTTGTACAGCTCTCATCTGGTTTCCTAATGTATACATCTGTTCACCAACCTAGCCAAATCATTTTTCGAATTCATCACGGTCGACCGATTCTGTGATTGGAAGAGTGGACTTCCCACGCAAGGATCTCTTTACTGGTATACTTCCGTAACCCACACCGTAGGAGCTCTGTCGCTCTGATGTCAACTAAGCATTCAATGTTGAATATTTCCATTCAGTTTAAAAAAATCAAACAACTGGTCTAAATGAAAGTTGTAATTTTTTCATGTGAAATTTACATCTCTAAAAGCATTTTATAATGTATCTCTCAAATGTCATCATAATATCAAAAAAATTATTTATTTAATTTTATGAGTAACCCACGTTTCAAAATTTGAAAAATTAGTTTTAATCATCTTACCTAGGTATTTTTTATTTGCATATTAGAGTTAAACTTGTTTAGCTTTAATATTTTAGATTGTCTATTTATCGTGTATTTTACCCAAATATTCAATTACTAGCGATTACTAAAATCCATATTAGGCTTCAATGGAAGCTTAAAAATTTACTAGTTTTCTCTTTTCAATCCAAATTAGTACTCAGATATTGAGGTTATGTATTTTATTAGTTGTATATTTACCGAATTTAAATATTCATATCTTTATAAATATTGAACATTAAATGAATTTTTTGAATGGTAGTAATTTTTTTAGAAACCAAAAATATAACCAAATTAAAAAAATAGAAAATTGTTTGCTATTATAAATTTTGGAGTTAACAAATTATGGAAACTATATAGGCTGAAAAATTAAATTTGTATGTGATCTGATTTACAAAAAAAACAAAACGATAATGTGTTTATTATAAATTTTGAGTTACTTCTATTTTTATCCTGAGAAAAATATGTTTATATTTCTAGTATTATAGCAATTAAATATAATAATAATAATAAATTAAACTATGCATAAACTCAGAAAATTTAAATGTAAAACCTAAATTTTGTTTGGATGTTGAATTCTTTACAATAATGTTTATATTGTTATATCTTGTAGTCCGATATGTCAATGTTATATTCCACTCGGATATTCAAGACTTGCATTTATATGTCCAAACAAGATTGATGTTTGATGTCCCAACGATTTTCATTAATTCTGATCTTTATGAAGGAAAATAAAGTGATGAATGCTTTTTGTTTGGCTAAAGAAATAGAACAATGCTTCTCAACACCTTTCCATCCACAAGAAAACGGTCAAGTCGAGGCCACTAATCAAACTATTATTGATGGGTTGAGAAACAATTTGGAAGAGAAGGTTGGAAAATAGCCAGATTATTTACAAGAAATTTTATAGGGATATAGAACTACTCCTCGAACATCAACTAAAGAATCTCTGATCGTGTTAGTTTATGAGATAAATTATGTTGTGTCATCTAAAACGATTTTTCCCTCGTATCAAATTGGTGAGTATTGCAAAGAAGCTAACGACAAAGAAAAGCGTACATATTTGGATTTAATTTAAAAGAGACGAAGAAGAGCACAAATGAATTCTATGCACATCCAAAATTTGATGAGAAATCGATACACCTCCAAAGTTAGACGATGAAAATTCATTGTAGGGGACAAAGTTCTGAGGAAAGCATTCCTGCATATGAAAGAAAAATAACTTGGCAAGTTAAAACCTAATTGGGGGGGCCTGTATATAGTAACATAGAGGGTGAAGCCGGGGACATACCGACTTAAAGATAAAGAAGGGAGATATCTTCATTATTCGTGGAATTGAAGATCTTAAATTTCACTAGGAATGAATGTAAATTTTTTTATATATTATTTGAGAATTTGTGTAAGGATCAATGGCGTACTCTTTCCTAATCTTTTGCACCGGAAGGGTCTTCCAACGAATGTTGGTCAACAATTTTGATATTTTGTACTAGAATGGTCTTCTATTGAATGTTGGTCAATAATCTTTATCTTTTGGAGTGGAAGGGTCTTCCAACGAATGTTGGGCAACAATTCTTATATTTACCGAAAGGGTCTTCCAACAAATGTTCGTTAACAATTTTTATTTTTTAGACCATAAGGGTCTTCCAATGAATGTTGGTCAATAATTTTTATGATATGATCAGAAAGATTCTCCAATAAAAGTTGTTGAATAATAATTTTTCAATAAGAAACATTTGGTGGAAAAGAACTAACCGATGAGCACTTCTATTCATAGAAGTTTCCATAATACAAAATGCCTCGAAATAATACTAGGACTTAGAAAAACGTTCCCAAGGAACAGTTGGTTCATAAGAGTATATATGAAAACAATGAAAAAAAACTAATAAAATGCTCTTGTCATACTCCAAAAGGATACCTTCCTCATTATCTTCCGACGAGCGTTTTGAGTAGGAGCTATTTGTTTCTTCAGAGTCACTGGATGATTCTTCATCCATCAAGGAAAACCCTTCGGACGATGCCCCTCTGAAAAATGCTCCCAAAGACTGCCCAACTTTAAATTGGGATTTAAGTTTCTACTATGAAAGCGGATTTAAGTTTGGCGTCCTTCTTTAACAAACGAGAAACACACTCAGCAGCATACTCTTAAAGACAAATATTTTTTATACTTTTGAACGTCCTCCATAAGGGATTTCCCCTTAGCAATAAGTTTTTCGATTTCCTTGACAACATTCTCGAAGTATGTCTTAGTTTTGCCACAAGCATCGGTGAGGTCGTCAACAAGTGTATTCCGATCAGTGTCTCTAGTAAACAACCGCTCTCACTCATCATCAAATTATTGTTTGTTCATTTTTTAATTGAGTTTCCAAAGCCTCAATCATCGTCGAACGGTCGGTAGCAATATTCTTTTAGTGGGTAAGCTATACTTCCAAATTTTTTACGTTGGCCCTCATTTGAATAATTTCTCTTTTGTAGCGATATTTTCGGTTGGCTTTTCTCTCAACAAGAGTAGCAACATGAAGTAATTTGTTAAGCTCGTTAGCTACACAATCATTCTCGTAGACATCAAAGTATGCTGAGACATGAGAACTACTTTTGATATTCTCTAGAACTTCTTCTTTGTTCCATTGACCTCGTGGGTTGTCATTCGTCTGGATTTTCTAAGACACAGACTATCCTTTTGAATTTCAATTAGAGTCAAAATCTACGATAGCGGCGTTTTTAGGATCTTGCATGCGTGTAGGTGTGGTATTATCGTCATCTTCTTCTTCAACAATATTCTTCTTGCATTTATCTTTGGATGTGTATATTTTTGGGGCTCTCTTGGGGCCACCTTTCCCGGCAGGATCAACTTCCTCAAGTTCAATATCAACCTTATTTTCCTCATTGGCCTCAATCCCAACATTGGTATTTTCTTCTTCTAGCATATTATTTTTGGGGTCCAAGTGATTTGGATCCCTAGCCCTCACAAGAAGAAACACAAGGTTTTCCAAGGCTTCCAATCACTTGAGTATATCATCTTATGTATGAGGTACCGTGTGTTCTTCTATAGAATTCGCCTTAGTCAGGTCGACCTTCCAAATATGACTTTTGGACAGATTCGATGGAGTGAAGTACCTATGAAATTCATTATACCAAGAAGTGTTAACTGAGTAACTCAACTACGCAAAGGTACGACTAGCTTATTTAATATTATCCTCGTTTGATTTGGAGACCCCCTTCGTTTCTGCCCCAAAGAAAAAATAACTAAGATAAAGAAGAATATTTGTTTCCATTTTAGTACCTCAAGTGATTATTTTTAATGTGATCCAATGGGGCATCTCAGAAGAGTTTTCAAATCATATCTCCCACAATCCAGAGATGAAGAAGAATCTTTGTTTTCACTTCTTGTCGGCTTCCAAGAGGTCATCTACTATCTTGAATTTCCTCCCAATGCTTAATGAGTAGAGTGGAAAGTGAGAGTATGTGGCAACGCCGGTCAGCCCGATGAATTGTTGCATTAAAAAGTTGATATGAGAGATCCGAGAAGCCATTATACAAGCTATCAGCATGACCCATATGTTGGGGTCGGCTTGGGATGGATACAAGTTTATCAATTCAAATTAATTCACCCGAGCAGGGTATAGTGGGAATCGAAGACCCGAGTTTAAGATCTTCGAGTAGACAATTAAGTCGTTGTCCTGAACTGATAAGGGTGTTTCCTCAACCTCAGGAAATCGAATTTGAATGAAGTTCGGAATTTTCCATAGTTCTTTAAGTTTGACTTCTTGGGACGGTTTATTATACTTGTACTTAATCTTGTGCCGTACCAAAATATACTTGGCTAAAACCTTCTGTAGATTAGTTTCCAAGATAACATTAAGGTTTGAGGGCAGTTCAAGATCAGTTTTGTATTCTTCTTTTAAAACAGTCGCCTGACGGATATGAAAACTTATTTCATCTTCAAATAGAGTTTATACTTAAGTCGGTATGGAAGATCCGATGTGGGAAGCCAGTGCAGTGACAACTCTGATAGGTTGAGCATCTATAGCAATTACATCTTCTTTTTGGTCATCATCTGATTCATCAACCAGACGTCTTTCTTGCATCCATATGATAAATTCGAGGGTTGGAACAATAGCCTCCTCTGCTCGTACAAGTTTTGATGGAGTTTTATGAGAAGTGAACTCGGCGGTTGTTTGAGGAGTACCCTGTGGGGTATTTTGAGGCGTAGAAACAATATAAGAAAGTTTAGTTTTGGTGTATATTTTTTCCAAAGGCTTTAAATATTTATTTCTCTTCGAATTACCATCCTTGGATTTTTTTAGTTTCTTGACATAAGTCACCTATCGAGATAAATGTGAAAGTATTACCTGGGTTTTGTAAAGGATAGGGGTCACGCTTATCAATCCTCAGACAAGTCTAACCGGGGGTTGAGTGGTAGGAGGATCAGATGGAGTGTTGATAATTGAAGTTCCTGTCACCTTGAAGTGTTTTTAGATAGGAGGTCATGGACCGCAGTAAGTAGTTTGGAGAAGTTTTAGAGGCATAGGCTCCTCTTTTATACCACGTATTTTCTTTCTTCAACCCTGATGTTGAACCACTACCAAATTTTATATCTCTCAAGACCGTCGACATGAAAGGGGGAAGAAAACGTTTAAAGAAGCAAATTGTTTCTCTCTCTAACCAAGGGTTTTCTCTTTATCTCTCTAGAAGATGTGAAAAGAGTAACTTTGAAATGATAAGTGTGTTGAATTATTTAGTGGAATGAATGTGGGCTTCCAACGGTTATAACAGGCTAACTAGGCGTAGGTTTTTTTTTTAAAGAATTGGGGCATATGAAAAATGTAGAGTCTTTTGGAAAATAACCATTTTACCTATGATTTAAAGTTCACGTGTGTTGATAAGTGTAAGAGATTTATGACACACCTCTTCGCCCACAAGTAATTTTGGAAGGCGTGCATATTTGTGTTAGGAAATAATTGGCATGTGGATCAAAAGTTCCCCACACGACATCAGCCAAAATTTTATTGACACGTATACTGGTGCAGTACGTATGCAACATTTCATAAACCATCCTAATTCAGAGTTTTCTTTCTAACTTATTTTGAAGTCTCAACAGTCTTCTCAGATTGACCAAATGTCTCAAAAAAGATTCTTTACCCACATCATCATCTTCATCGACAAAACATCATTGGGTTAGATCTAGAAGGCCCCGTCAGGTGAAAGATAATAACTTTTTTCCTAATTGTCTTCTTTGACTTAGAGTCAAGCGAATATTAAGTCTTTCGGGTGACTTTTTTATTTTTAGAAGGCTAGGTCGTGGTAACTTTGGTAGATCCAGACACGTCCAGAGGTGAGTTCTCTTTGGTATCAGAAACCATAGCTTTGAATGTAGATGGGCCTCTATGGGTAGTTGCTCATTGGGATTGCATTGGCCTTGATGAACGCGTTCTTAAAGTGAACAACTAGGTGTGGAATAAGGATTTGATGTTCTACCGTGTCTATTGTATGAATAGACACCTGTATAGTCAATAGTTTGGGAAACGGTAATTTTTTTCGTTAAATTTGGGTAACCTTGCTTTCTTTTTCTCAACGTTTTATCTGATAAACACAGTCAGTCTTTTAACGATGTTCTAGCACTGAACATGCATATTGAGAGAATATGTTACCAGTGACTAAATTTGCGTTGGTGATTATGGTAGATAGTGAAAAACATATTACTTGTGGTTAATTTTACGGCGCTAAGAAAGCTAAGATGCTCTATCTATAATGTATTTTTCTCACTCTAGAATTTGTTATAGTGGAAATGAGGGGAGAGTTTCTATAAAGAAGTGTAGACGACCACCAAGTATGATTCTGGATAAGTGGAAAAGTCACCAACGACTATAATTTCTGGAGGAGTGGAACCGTTTCCAACCGTTGACATACCTTACATTCAATTTAATATCACAAGAAGAATATCACCGTATATTTGAATGACTCAATTAGACAAATCAAGGTCCTTTATCTAACAAGTTTGAAGTAAAATTTCGAAAGGGTAGATCTGAAAGGGTATCCAACCCAAATACAAAGAGCTTTGTATGTTAGCTCTTCCAAAAAAAAATTGTGAAGATAAAGACCTTATATGACGAGACCATAATTGTTCGAGAGGAAAATCGGACAAAAAACTGATTTTATTTATACACTTATTTAAAATTAATTTGTTTTATTTATGAACTTGGACTACTGTATTTTGGGCTCGAATCACATTAGAGTTTGGACTTGAATTGCATTAGACCATTAGGTCCATTAATATCTATTTTTCCTACAAATAGTCTTCTAAAAGAATTTAATAAAAAAAATGGAGCTTTCTTTCTCTAAGTAATAAGTTAAACAGTTCAATCTTTCTCTTTTCATTTTATCTAAAACTTAATTTCATTTCCTCTTATTATCTAAATACACTCTAAAACTTATTAACCGCATCGATAGAAGCTTGATTTTATCACAAAGTAAATATTTGATATGAATGAAAAATCATATATTAATAACATCCACCCCAATAAACAAACAGGAGATAAACCTTTCTCCTAAGAGAGGTAGCCGAATTGGTTGAGTATGGCATTCTTAGGATCAAAAGGTCATGAGTTCGAGTCCCTTTACATACGCTTTTTCGGCTGAGCCTGTCACCTTGTGTGGTTTACCTTCTGGCGATGGTTTGTAGGCTATCGTGTCAGACTGATGGTTTATCCTTTGCGGTCTGTCACCTTGTGTGGTTTACCTTCTGGCGTTGGTTTGTAGGCTATCGTGTCAGACTGAGAGTTTATCCTGTGCGCGCTTATTGCATTCTGAGTAGCGGCTGCGGGTTCCCTCCTCCGAAAAAAAAAACAGTAAATAAACCTTATTTTACAGAGAGAAGTACACAATTTAGTAATAAAAGGTATCGTTTCCACTTGCTTTCTCCACTAAAATACACTCCCCAAACACATTCACTCCTTATGCTCCGATAAATTTAACAGTACTTAATTAATCTAAATAGAAAACCACACATCGATTGTCGTTATTTGTGTGAAACAAAAGTTCTCTAAACAGCGAGTTCGTTAAAATAACTCATTCACCCAAAACACTAAACTATCATACCATGATTTCATCTCAAGTTGATGAGGTCTAAGTTTTGGTTACAAAGTAACCCCATTGCTCTGATCCTAGATATATATGAGAAGATGGATGATAGGCATTCCACGCATATACAATAGCCAATAGTAATCCATTAGATGGTAGTAAAAATGCACCTAACATGCAGAGAAAGGCTGGGTTAGATTGTTGATATCCACCATCACTCAAATAAATCCACTAAAGGTGAGGACGTGTTGGCTATTACCCTTCTCCAATCCAATAGCCAAGGCGAGACCACCAAGACCACTATTTTTATGTTGAAGACCTAAGAGATCGGTAAAATCGTGAATTGGTCATCATATGTAAGTGTCCCCATCCTAGGAAAAAACACTTGCAGTTAGATAAGTAAAGTTGAAAGATTTAATACCAAATCCTGAAGCAACGGAGAAACTCCATCATGGCACAATCCAAGTGGTATCCGCCAAACCATTGTGATGACTTACCAAATTCTCAGCATAGTAGTACGGTTCCGTATATTATCCCACAATGCCCTAGTCAGCACTAATTTTCCAACCCTCATATCCAAGGCATGTCGAGCTATGGTTATCATGAATGGAAGGAACCCAGAACAAAGACAACTTGACTGTATCTGTATTGGCCCCAAATATCCTTGAAGGACATCGACGACCAAAATTTATTCAATATTAAAGGGGAAAATGTTATGTAATTGAATTACCATATCGAGAAATTTCAGTACAAAAGGATTAATTTTCGTGGCGACTACCAAGTCCTATGTCGAGCCGTTTTATTTTCTTTATGAGGTAGCTCTTGTATCTAGTCCAATCAACTTCCTCTAAGCTTGATACATAACTTTGAAACATTTTTGATGTTATACAAAAACCAATTTGTTTACAACTAAGTAATTGAGGGTGATGGTGAATATAATATCCACTACAAAAATGATCCAACTGAAAGCCTCCAGAGTATAAAAAAGTATTTGTTCAAAACAAAAATAGTTTGGAAAATTTCCGGGTAATTATTGCTAGTGCCACTTGTAGATTAGGGATCATTCTGGTTCTCCTAGCCGAAGAGATTATGAAAAGAAAATTCTTGACTTTTGGTAATGTTCTAGCCCAATTCAAGACACAAACCTAAGGTAGACAGAACAATGCAGATGAGAACATTAGGTGAATCCAACGTTTATTCCTCCAATTACCTTGGAGCCAATATAATTGAACCTTTTACCGTCGCTCCTATCCAAACATAAAAACATATAAACCATCATCGAACTCCAAATCTGCTTATTCAAACAGTGAAACCCATAGCAAAAACAGAACCAGAAAACCGGGTAAGACTAAGAGTTTAGAATTTCACTACATCGAACTCGCTAAGAACAACAGGTTCATTTGTGAGAAAGTAAAAAAAGGGGCCGTCTTTGCAAACAATACAAGATATTGACGTCATAGAAAAATGCAATCCCAATAAAAAAAATTCAATTGACATAACGAGAATAGGAACTTGACACAGGATTATCGTGTTGTCAAATAGAATTTCCAAAGTAATAAATATTGGTAAATTGATCAAATTCATCAAAGAGAAAACCCTAAAAAATATATTAGAAACCCAAGCATAGTTACCTCGTACCAGTGGCGGAGCCCCCAAGGGGTAACCGAGTTGGTTGAGTATGGTGTGCTTGTGACCAAAGGTCATGAGTTCGAGTCCCTCTATATACGCTTTTTCGGGTGAGCCTGTCACCTTGTGTGGTTTACCTTCTGGCGTTGGTTTGCAGACTCAGGGTTTATCATGTGCGCATTCATTGCATTCTGAGTAGCGACTGCGGGTTCCTTCCGAAAAAAAAAAGAAAAAAGAGAAAAAAGAACCAGTGGCGGAACCAGGAATCCAGATTAGGAGGGGCTGAAGTATTACATAAACGATGATATATTAGTTACTTTTAATTGATTTTTTAATAATTTGTTTGGAAATATTAAAAAAAAAGTAATCGTGACATTTTTATTGATTAAGAAAATCATGAATATTTGTTGAAATTAAATATATATAAAAAATTATACATTTGATTTATAGGGCATATGTCTAAATAATCTTAAGTTTATTTATGAGTTAGTACCAGTTATAGCATTTATGTATAAAATCAAAAGGCTTCATACTAGCATTTATGAGTTAGTACCAGTTATTTATCATTTTTTCTTCTCAAACCTATCCGACGTGGAAATTTGGTCGTACATAACAAATTTAACCACTTTTACCTCCCCTCAGTTGACTTACCTAATGCTCCCTCTAATTAGGTTGTTTCATGATTCATATCTAAGTCATAAAATTTTACAATGAATATATTTGTTCACTCTTATTAGAGCATCTTAGAAGTTCCTTAGCGTCACTTTAATTAATCAACTCACACTATCTTTATACACTCTAATAAAGTCATTCCGTTTGATGAGCATGACTGATGGTTCATCATCTTCGACATCCAAGAATTTCATCCATATTACGTTTTCGTCTGGGTATGGAGCTCTAATACCAACTATTAGACCCAAATAATAGTATATCAACCACACGCGAGATTAACTTCAAAACAACCGATTTATTAACAAAATAAAACCACAAACCTAATCACTGAAAAATAATCAACAGTAAAATAAATCAACAACCAAAATATTTATATGAAAAGACCACTTCGTTGTGAAGTGTAAAAGACCACGAGACTTATGAAGATTCCACCAAAAACACTTCTACTATTATGATAAGTTGAAGGTAAAAGTATATCCAATTCAATATAATAAATATCTACAACCCACCAACAATTTTAAACATAATAAACTAACAAAAAAAAACAAAAATGAATAATATTACAAAAACTACTCCACCATTCCAAAAGTGATTTCTCCCGAACCGTAGCATTAAATAACAATCCAACAGGACATATTGAAAATTTATATGAAACATTATGTCCAAATTTCAACCAAAATCGACACCGTTTGACAATTGATCAAACATTTTAAAGATAACTTGTTTAAAAATTCCGAAAATAAAAATTTCCCTAATACTAATCTTCCTTGAGGCGAGGGGGGGGCTCGCGCCCCCCTAACCCCATACTAAATACTCCCCTGCCTCAGACCGAGCACCTTAAATAGAGACATTGCCTGCAACATCTCATATATCGGGAACATTGCAATATACAAAAAATATGAAAAATATTGTGATCTTGATCTTAAAAGTCAAGTAGTATTAAAAATTATCAAAGGAGATATCTTTAGATGGACGATTACTCATTCTACAAGTGTCATACTAACATTCTTAAAATTCAACACCGATGCCGAACTTCAACTCATCTGTATCAATGTTTATGTTAATTATTAGCTTTGATGAATCTTATTTTAGAAGTGTCGTAGTGGAGTATCGGTAAAACCCTATGGTAGAGTTTAAAATTTTTATAATAGAAATCTTTACCCAATAATAATAAAATGTTTAACAAAATCTATGGAACCTCTATGGAACATAATACTAAGTGGACGTCGTTCCCCTTTAAAAAGTATTTTACCAAAAACAATTATATATGATCAGTATACATCTAAGATTTTCATATCATGTTTGAGCCTCACACTAGAATTAAAGCTCAGAATTTAGCTAATTTCAAGTGATAATATTATCACTTTTAGAGGATTATCCTGAACTTGTATGGATAGCTCAACCAGATTGAAGTTCCATTAGGCTTGCCTATGAATGCAATGTATAACTAACGTCCCTTTCAAGTGACCCTCTGTACCAATCAATTAAATTCGGGTTCACAACCTAAAAAAAAACTGATACGAGGATGTCATATTAGGCATTTAACTCACTCACGTCTGAATCATAACTTATGATCAACAACACATGATGACATGCTAAAGCCAAGATTTATAACCTTACATTATACCTACATAAACTCTGTAACAAAGTTATAAGTTTTGAAAGAGTAGAGAACGAACAAGTACTTTGAGCATAAAACATAACAATCAATACATTTGCTTTCCCAGGATGTGCCGAATCTGTGTATTAGTGGAATTTAGAGAGTGAGTGATAGAGTAGATTTTGTAAAGAATTTTCACTACTTCATTCATTGTAAAACTTAGTATTTAAGTACAGATTTTGAGGTGTAACAAACTTACAGAATATTCTTTTGTTTGTTACAATTCTGTTCATAATTGATACTTGGTGTTTGGATACAAGGGTAGGATGAGAGTAGGTGTTTGGTAATAGGGATAACATATGGGTCTTCTAGGTTGAGTCTTGTTAGGCTTTAGTACCACCTTTAGAGTCCAGCAGATTAGGGTTCTGGGTCTGAATCTTTGACCCGATACGCAAGCCCAAGGTCTTAACCCTAGGATAGAACTTTTATTCAGTATCGTACCTTGCTGCCTCTTCTTCTTCAGGGCAGTCATCGTCGACGGTGGTTTTCACCGGTGATGAATACTTGACATCCCCTCTCAAACGGAGCGGTGACTCCAGGAGCCCGAGTTTGTCACGTAGATAGGCAAATCGAGACGGAGGTAGAGCTTTGGTGAGGGAATCGGCTATCTGGCCTTGAGTGGGGACATAGCGAATCTGAATGGTCCCTTCAAGAACCTGATCTTGAATGAAATGAACGTCAAGCTCTATATTCTTGGTGCGGGCATGGAAGACGGGATTCGAAGCCAATGCACTTGCCCCCAGATTATCGCACCACAAGACAGAAGGAGGTATGAGAGGGATTCAGATTTTAGTGAGTAACGAGCGAATCCAAATCAATTCGGCAGACAGATTGACAAGGGCTCTATACTCAGACTCTGTGGACGATCGAGAGACAAAATTCTGCTTCTTGGAGGACCAGGAGATCAACGTCTCTCCAAGAAAGACACAATATGCCCCAGTGCTGCGTCGATCATCAATGGAGGAAGCCCAGTCAGCATCGGAGTATCCATGTAGTTGAAGATGGAAGCAGGGCTTGATATGGAGTCCCAGCCAACGTGACTCGGATAAGTACCGTAATATTCTCTTGATACATTGCCAATGAGTAGTTGTAGGGGCCTGCTGGTATTGACTAAGTCGATTAACAACATAGGCAATGTCGGGTCTGGTGTGTTAGATACTGCAAGGCTCCTAACAGAATGTCATATTGTGTAGGTGAAGGAAGTGGAGAACCAGAAGTTGCTGATAGAGCAGTGCCAGGAGCAAGAGGAGTGGGGCAAGGCTTGGAGAGAGCATCACCCTGATTGGCAAGTAAGTTTTCAACATAATTATGCTGAGTAAGATATATACCTGAAGTATCACGATGAACCTCTATTCCTAGGAATATAGAGAGTGATCCCATATCTTTGAGAGAGAACTTTGCATTTAGGTTGTGAGTGAACTGAGTGAGACATGCTGCATCATTGCCTGTGACCAGAATGTCATATACATAATCCAGGATGAGTAGGATGGTAGTTGTAGTAACCAAATAGAAGAGAGAACAGTCAGCTCTTGAATTCTTGAACCCCCAAACAGTAAGAGTATCTCGTAACTTAGAAAACCAGGCCCTAGGTGCTTGCTTCAGACCATAGAGAGCCTTGTTTAACTTGCACACATAGGTAGGTTGATTGACATCTTCAAAACCCCGAGGCTGTTGCATATAAACAGTCTCTTGTAGCTCCCCATTTAGAAAGGAATTGTTGATATCAAGCTGCCTTACTGGCCAAAAATTTGAAACAGCAATAGTTAGATAAGCCTGACTGTAGAAGCCTTCACAACAGGGCTGAAAGTGTCATAAAAGTCAATACCAGGAGTTTGGTGGAAGCCTTTGGCTACTAGCCTGGATTTGTAACGTTGAACAGACCCATCCATAGCATACTTAACTTTGTAGACCCATTTGCAGCCAACCACAGTAGAGTAGGGTGGTAAATGAACTAGGGACCAAGTATTATTAGCCATTAGAGCATTGTATTCAGCATCCATAGCAGCCACCCAGTTAGGATTCCCTGCAGCTTTAGAAAAAATAGATGGTGTAAACATGTCTCTGTTAGTAGTATTAAGAGTTCCAATGTAGGGTAGTTTGGTTTCATGAATACCACTTTTTTATCTTGTCTGCATGATATGTGTGTTTGTAGGCTGTAAAGAAGGGATATAATGGTTTGGAGTGGGTAAGGGTAAGTCAATGATGAGTGTTGGTGTGGGACTAGTGTGAGACTCAGTGTGTTGGTAGAGATTAGTGGCAGTTTCTAAGTCAGAGAGTGGATGTGGGGAAGTGTCTGTATAAGGCTTAGATAGTGGGTTAGGTAGAGAGTGTGAGGGAGTGGTCTGATGTTCTGCCTGTGAGGCAGGCTGAGAAGTATGTGGCTCAGTGGAGAGGTCAGATGTGAGATTAGTACAAGTGGATACTCTTTCAGAAACCATAGGACTAGACATAGAAGGTAGCCAGAGACTAACAGACTGATAAAGAGACTGACTGCTTTGGGGTTGTTAAAAGAACCCTGAATTAAAGGAAAGTTAGTCTCATTGAACACCACATTCCTGGACAAATAGACTCTCCCTGTAGGACTTAAGCACTTGTACCCTTTGTGATTGTGACTATAGCCTAGAAAGACACACTTGAGAGAATGGAATTGAAATTTGTGAGTTTGATAAGGTCTGAGACAAGGGAAACAGGCACACCCAAAAGTTTTGATGACTAGGTAGTTGGGTTTTTTGTGAAATAGGGCTTCAAATGGTGAGATATTGTTAAGAGTAGGGGTGGGTAACCTGTTTATAAGATATATACTTGTGTCAAAGGCTTCAACACAGTATTTATAAGGTAGTTTAGACTGAGCAAGTAGGGTCAGTCCAGTCTCCACAAGGTGCATGTGCTTACGCTCAGCTCTTTCATTTTGAGCTGATGTGTAAGGGCAGGACCTTCGTAGTAGGATGCCATGTTCTGTAGCCAAGGTAGCTAGAGGTCTAAACTCTCCCCCAATCACTTTGAATTGTTTTGATCTTTCTCTCAAACTCATTTTCAACAAAAGCTTTAAAAGTTTTAAAGACTTCAATGACTTGCCCTTTAGTTTTGATAGGATAGACCTAAGAGTATCTAGAGAAATCATCAAGGAAAAGAACATAAAAACTAAACCCTTCAGTAGATAGGACAGGGAAGGACCCCAAACATCAGTATGAATAAGGCCTAACACATTGCTCGCATGAGAAGTAGATATAGGGTAAGAAAGAGTGTGAGACTTGCCTAGCTGACAAGCCTCACAGAAACTGTTCTCATTACTTGAAATAGTTTGAAGATTACAGGACTTAAGGACACTAAGTAAAACAGACTGAGATGGATGGTCCAGCTTCCTATGCCATCCATCTTTAGAGACCTTAGAAAAACACACCCTAGGAGAACATAGAGGACTTTTAGACACACAGACTTGAGTATTGAAACTGACTGGATTGGTAGGTAGATGTTGAGAAAGAGTATCCATCTTGTATAATCCATCTTCACATCTCCCTTTGAGCAATACTGTCCCTGTTACCCTGTCCTTCACAAGACAAAAAGTTTTGTGAAATTCAACAAAAACATGATTATAGCTGGTGAGTTGAGAGATAGACATATGATTTTTGTTGATTTTGGGAACATGAAGTATAGATTTGAGAATGATAGGCTGTTTATGTAGTGATAAAAGAGAAGTTTCACCTATGTGAGAGATTGGAAGTCTCTCACCACTACCAACTAGGACATGTTTAGTACCTGTGTAGTCATGTTTCTGAGTTAGCTTATTGGTACTACCTGTGACATGGCGGCTGGCCCCACTGTCAGCATACCATACTCCATCTGATGTTGTATCTTGTGCTGCGAGCAAAGCACTGTGATCACCTTTTGATTTAGGGTGTTCTGAAGAGTTTGACCCCATAACTGAAGGGTCATCTCTATAGTAACAAACAACATCAGAGTGACCATATCTGCTACAGATTTGGCAGGTTGGTTTGTTTTGAGCAAACCTTCCACCCCTGCCTCTGTAAGAGATGCCTCGACCTCTGTAGTTAGAGTTAAACCTGCCTCTATAGTTTCTATTGAAGTTCCTGTTCTGTCCAGAGTAGCCTCTTGGATTGGCATTGTTGATTTGTTGCTTTGTGTCATTTCTTTGGGCATAATTAACACTTGTCAAACTAACTGTAGACATTGTATTTTGCAGGTCATTGAGTTGTTCTAACCTGCTTTCAAAGGTTAGAAGACTTGTCTGCAGGTCAAACCAGGAGAGACTATCTTTGTCAGCCAGGCTGACTACTATTGGTGTGTAGTCACCATCAAGACCTGCAAGGACCTGAGTAATCAGATCATCCATGGAGGTAAGACACCCTGCTAGAATTAAATTGTCCAATATCATTTTCATTTTGTTCAAATAGTCAGAGATAGTAGTAGTCCCTTTACGAGTTTTCTGAAACTCTGCCTTGAAATAAGTGATTCTGGCTCTAGTCTAAGAGCCAGACAGCTTTCCTGCTGCTTCCCAAAGACCTTTAGAGGTCTCTTCTTCTATTAACTAAGCTGCTATCTCAGGGCTCATAGTGGAATACAACCAACCAAGCAGCAGTTGCTCCTTTGAGATCCATTCTTCATAGTCTGGATTCTCAGAGATGTTGCCTTCATTATCAGTAGAGAGTTTAGGAGGACAGATCTTCTCACCTGAGATATAGCCACCTAACTTGTTACCTTTGATCATAAGTAACACAATTGTTCTCCAAAGAAGATAGTTGCTTCTATCAAGTCTAATGGTATTTGCATTGTTGATGGAATGCAGCTGAAGACTCCTTGGAGCAGCAGAGGAGTTGTTGGGAAGAATGGAGCCTATAGAGTCTGAGGACAGTGATGGAGACTCATCGGAGTTGGCCATTCAACAGATCAGAATGGCTCTGATACCAAGTGGAATTTAGAGAGTGAGTGATAGAGTAGATTTTGTAAAGAATTTTCACTACTTCATTCATTGTAAAACTTAGTATTTAAGTACAGATTTTGAGGACAGAACTTTTGTTCAGTATCGTACGTTGCTGCCTCTTCTTCTTAAGGGCAGTCATCATCGACGGTGGCTTTCACCGGTGATGAATACTTGACAGTAATCTTCTAATAGAAAATAGCCATATATTAACCTGGAGAAGCAAAACAAACAGATTTAACATAAGCGGTCATGGTCATCCAAGAACAACAAAACTCATAAAAATGTATCCATTTGTACTCAACAAAGGAAAATTATTCACCCACTACGTATGAAAAATTAATACCTTATATCAACAAGGTTAACCAGACCGTTACTAAGGGGTCATTTTCTAAATATGTCACCCTTTATCTTCGAGGAACTTCTTGAGAGTGAGGAAGTTGTCCATTATGACTACAAAATTCTCCACGTACATACCCTACTAGCAGGACGTACCTACATACTAGCACCATATAAAGTATTGGTCCAACACTGTGACATTTGCCAACAATTTAAAATTATATTTCAATCCTTAGTTATACCTCTCAAATCAATTTTGAAACCAATTCTTTTTTAAAATAGGGATTGGAATTGAAAGACCATTATCAAAAATATTATGCGATCGATAATACATATTGGTTATGGTAGACTACTTTCTTATAATGGATATAAATCCAAAATTTAGTTTAATTTGGGTGAAAGGTCGTCACCTTTCGTAGTAAACTTAGAGATGGTCACGGAAAACGTAAGACACTGTGACAATAGTTTTTAATTTTATTTATTTATAACGGCCAAGACTGTAGTGATTGCGGTGAAGTCAATTAGAAAACATAAGGCTTATGTCTCTGGTTTTCGTCGTGGAGCTTAAAAATAAGATCTTTCAAAATGATTTGAATTTCTCTGTTAAGTTACAGGACCAAATATTTTTTACTAAAATATTTAAAAAAAAGACTTTTATTTTTTTCTTGTATCACTTTAATATACTTGTTTTTAAAATTTTAGGGTCACATTTATAACGCTTTGTTTTCCTATATATCAGATTTATTTTTATTTTGTTGCTCTCACGGTTGAACCAAAATATTTTATAATTTAACTCCAGGTTATTTCATTTAAATAAAAAATTAAAATTTATCTCCACCAAATAAAATCGCAGTAGCTAAAGTTTAACTAAAATTTAAAGAATTTAATATGAATGCTTTAAGTTAGACTACAAATGGTATCAGATGCACATAGACGCATCAAGACTCTTACAATTTTAATTTTAGCAAAGAAGATTATTTTAATATTTTTTGTGTTTTGTCTCCTACAATGACATGATTTTTTTATCATATTATTTTTGACAGTGTTATTGAATACGTACTTTTTCAAGATATGAGGATTCCTTCAAAATAAGGAAAGCTCAAACGAAAATTGTATGTGTAGAGAAGAAACAAAGGTTTTTCTTGCGAATAAAATTTGATTTTACACAAAATGTAACAAGTGTGCTGAAACCAATGGCATTGATTGTTCATTAGGTTATTACGGTGAGGATTTAAAAAAATTGAACTTTGCTTTAATTTTTCAAAATTTCACCATCATTATTATATCATCATTATTATATGAGTGACTATAATACGATAAAATCCAGACTTTAGAAGATATAAGGTTATGTGTTGCATCTTTAAAAGGTTAAGGCTTTCGACTCTGTAATTATTTTGACATAATTTTATATCTCTTTCATATATACGGGATATCAACTACACTGGAATTCTATTGACATATCGGTAAATTTATTTGGATTGAGATATATCCATATTTGTTTCATATAATGAGGTGCAAAAATAAACGAAATTATTAATGTAAAAGTATGTTACGAATAAGTCACATGTAAACAATTTAAATATCCAAAACTATAAAAATCTCAAACTAAATATATCACCAAAACAAAATTTAATGATTGAAAAGTTTGAATACTCACAATATATTGGTTACTTACAAACACTACTTGAGAAACTAGTTTTTACAACATAACAAAGAAAATCGTCATTGATCCATTTCAAAAAGACATTTACAATGGGGCTACGACCGGAGGTTTCCGTTGTGTTAAGTGTGTTCAGTAACTCGTTGTTACATATAATGAGAATTTTTTTTAAAAAGGTATAGCTATGGAGCACCATTTTATGATTATTCCTAACTCTATAGCTTGATGACTTCAACTTTGATGACTTTCCACACATTTATTCATTCTTCTCTCTTCTAGTTTTTATTCTTCTCTCTTCGAGTCTTTTATAATATCAGTACAAAATATAACAATTGACACCTGTACAAAATATGTTTATTCCGTCGGTGGATATTTTAAGTTATTAGGTTACCTCTATTATCACTTGATTTTAAAAACAGTAACTGTACAACACCAAAACTTAATTCTATCTCATGTAAGTAGTTGCAGACTAAAATGAAGAAATTTGATGGCCATAAACAAAACAGTTGCAAAAAAAATATTTATTTTGAATGCAGAGGTGACAAATAGTTACACACTAAGACTAAACCTTATGGCATGTACACATTTGTTTTGAAGACATTGGTGGTGGTATAATCGGATGCAGAGATGATCACTAGTTGCAAACAAAGCATTTTTTTTTACAAAATATGGTCCTAAAACTTAAGTGAAATCATTTGCATCTAATTATACCACCATCAATATCTTCAAAGTTCTAAAGATAATTGTTTAAAAACAATTTACGCACAATAACATTATGAACTATAAAATCGCTTACGCATGCATAAAGTTAAAAATTATACACTATAAATAACATTTAACACACATGCATACACTATAAAATCTATTAAGATAAAGGTATAAATTAAAGTTACTAGCAAAACACCAGCACACACTAAAAAATCTATTAACACGGAGGCATAAACTTAAACCTAAACAAAATTATGAACAATAAAATCGATTAACTCAAGCATAAACCTAAAGAATATTATAAAGTATAAATACAATTCAACACATAAGCATATTATAGTGGGAGATGATGAGAAAAAAATAAAGAGTGTTTATATATTTGAAAGCTTGTTAGGCAAGCAACCCTGGTTGAGCTTGGGGTCATGGAGAACATGAGAAAGACGGCTACAAGAGAAGAGATAAGAAAGAGCATTAGGGCTTTTAAATTTAGGGGCTCCAGAAAAGTGAGGTAGAAGTATTTATAAGAGAGAGTGAAAGAATTAAGGTTAAGTTTAAATAATTTATATATTAATTCATATGAAAGAGGTTAGAATTTTAAATATAAGTAATTTATTTTTTATTAACTATGCATTGTAAAAACATATTTAATTTGTTGCAAGTAGAGAAAATGTGCCTAAAAATCATGGTTAGTCATCGGAGTTGGTCACTTGTTTCAAACCAGCCACCTATTTAATTTTTGTATCAAAATAGTCACTTTGTT
Source organism: Limnanthes douglasii subsp. nivea (assembly GCA_036936605.1). NCBI lineage: Eukaryota > Viridiplantae > Streptophyta > Magnoliopsida > Brassicales > Limnanthaceae > Limnanthes > Limnanthes douglasii. Next base: position 302,685,466 of record JAUPFV010000001.1, read on the forward strand.
TCACGAGTGGTCACTAGTTTTGGTTTTTCTTTTTGTATTTTTAGTCACCACTACTGACCATAAATGTAAAGAAATACAACTTGAGTGGAAATTTTGAAACAAATATAACTTGAGTGAAATTTTTGAAACAAGTGACTAACTCCGGTGACTAATGAAGCTTCTTAGCTGAAAATGTGGAAAATAGTAAGTATACAACACTTATACATAACCAGTCCTGTGTAAAATTAAATAGAATTCAACCATCAAAACCTCAAATGAACCTCACACTCAAATTCAAAATCAGTAAATTAAACATTATCATATAAAGAACAACAAATTCAATAACTCAACAAAAAAAAATACAAAATCAACTATATCAACATTTAATACAATATCAATTAATGTTGTTCTTAAATTTAGTCTAATTCTGGTCACCGAAAATATGATCTATGCCATCTTCATTTTTATAAACTCATCATCAAACTTTTACATTTCAACAATCTCAAAAATTTCGGGATCAACAAGATTGTTAGGATAATTTTGGTCCATATCTGGTTGTAACGCCACCGATAGATGCGTTTCAGTTTTTTTGAAGACTTTAGGTTGTGTTGGTTCAGCAACCAATACTTATTCTTCACCCTTGGTCTGAATAATATATGTCATTTATAGTTTATTCTCGGACTTTGTCTTGCGTAAAACTACTCATTATTTATGAGATGTTTCTTTTGATATATAATCTAAAAAATAGAAGTGTCGAGCTTGAGCAACTAGTATGAAAGGATAACGTTGTGACATTTCATTTCTTCGACAAATTTCTACCAAAACAATTGTAGGATGAATTCGCATATTTTTATTATCATTATTAAACCCATTGCACTTAAAATACACAATCTATTCCACTATCCTACCATATGACTCCTTCTAAGTTTATGTTATTTGACCATAATAATCCAAAATATCAGCACCCATTACTATATATTCCCTTAGCCATGACACCGCTATTCTTTGTCTTATGTCGTTTTCCGTGTATGATTTCAAAGAGGTAATGGTTGGTCTAATATCCCTCAAACTCTTGAATCTTGCAATCGAGAGTATTGGCTAATGTTGATATATGATATTCTATTTTATCAATATTTTTTACAACCTTAGAATAAACATAGGATACAGTAATTAGTAACAATAACAAAAACAAACAATCTATCATTTTCTATCACATGAAAAAAAGGAGGACAGTTTAATTCTGCAAAATAAACATAATCCTTATACTAATTTCCATCACATGAATATTATACTAATTTCTATCAGATGAACCTTATCTTTACACAAAAAATATCCAACGTATTATTTTCCAACCGGCATGACCCTTATACAAATTCCTGCTGCTCCTGCAATAGAATTCCTGCTGCAAATATCGTGAAATATATGCTACAAATGCAGGGAGAGACCTATTGTAAATTACAAAAAATCTCATTTTTATACTAATTTAATCTCCTTAAACCAAAATCAAACTTACAGCTGTAATTGTTATGAAAAACTACTAGAGGAAAGTTCAAGAGCTCAATATAATACACACAATACCATAACATGCTTATATGTTTGAATTTCATATTTTATATACTTATAAAAAGTGCAAGAAGGCAAATGGTGATTAAAGAGAGAAGTAGAAAGTAGATTAAATATTACATATTTTTCCAGCCAAGGACCGAAGCTCTCTACAAAAAATTAATCAAGATCTCTTGTAGTAGAAGCATGATTAAGCTGAAGAAGTTGTGCATTGTAGGAGTTGCAAGATAAGCATTAGTAGTGCAATTTTTATATCGTGGATAATTGATAAAAATTCACTCAATAATAGTGGAAATTTTAAAGGTATTATTTCAGATATATATGTGTAACATGTTTGAATATTTTTCAGACAAGTACTCAAGCTTCTTCTTGCATCTCTTTGCTCTGGCGGGATGCAGAAAGATTGATAAACATCAATTAGTCTCCACTTCTCCTCCATAGTCATTCCTTGGTGGTTGTTGCTGAGTTTCCACAATTTCATTTAAATAAATCCCATAAAATGATGACACATCTTTAAAAAATTATGCTCGTGAGATGGATCCCTCAACATATGCCTTATGAGTTATCGCGAGTTTCAACATACCAAGATACCTAACCAAGTTTAAATAGAGGTTTTCGTGAGTTTAGCTTATCAAAAGATGTAAACATTTATTAAAATCAACTAACAATAACTTACAATTCAAAAGGATACATCCACCAATATTGACAAGGTCCACCATTAAGCGCTTCTTATCGAAAATACATCGGAAGATGCTCCATTACATCAAATAACGCTTGAGGAAATATCTTTTTTGACTTACATATTATTTGTGCTATATTTTTCTCCAACACAGGTAAATTTTCAATGCAAAGGGTTGCATCCCATACTGAATTAGATAACAAATAACGGAAGGCAACACGTAATAAAATTTTCCACAATGATATAACAATCATGGATTTTTAAGTCAACAAAAACATCTACATATGTTCAGTGTGATAGATTTCTTGAAGAATTTTCCTGTAGCTTTAAATTTTTAAGCCATGTTCGGAGAGCTTGTTGTTGGTTTTTGTTAACTACATAACTAGCTTTTGGTTTAACCTTTCTTAACCTTGGGTCATCGAACATATTCGAATAACTCTTTGAGCATAAAAAAAAATTCTCTAACTTTTCCATAATCCTTAGTCTTTGATTTAACCTCAATGATAATGAACATAAGATTCTGCAAACAATTTTTCTCGGTATCCATCAAGTCTATATTGTACATAATAAAATTGTTCTTCCAATAAATTAGCTCCCGGAATAGGCTTCTCTTTGTCCAATGATGTTATGTACCATATTTGGGTGACCTACTCTTGCGATTTGATTCACAAAATTCATTTTCAGGAGTGACATTTAAATCAAAATCCAGTGTTTTATCCCATGTAACTCGCTCGTTTTCAACAACATGTGTAATCATTTTGTCTTTAAAAAAGCAACTAGAGTGTGCGTACAGGAACGCCAATTTACTGTGCGTACTCCAACCAACTACCATGCCATAAGTGGGAAAATCATCGATTGTTCATATTAGCGCTACTCGCATCGTAAAATTGGTTTTATTTTCAGCACCGTATGTCACAATACCATCACCCCAGAATTGATTAAGCTCGTTTTTTAATTCTCGCTTGAACTTATCAAAGTATTTTCATGGATTCTGAGGACCAGGTACTATAAGTGCAATAAATATGTACCGATCCTTCATGCATAAACCATGTGGCATATTGTAAACAATTCATTGAAAATTTATCAAATGCAATGAATCATGTACACAATCTAACTCTCACATTACTAGGATCCACCATGGCTTGGGTGTGTCATGAAACCTTCGACAGATGGATTACGAGACTGCATGTCATATTCTTAGATGTCTTTCATGACACATACAACCTTTGCAAACACATATAACAAGACTTGGATTCTATGGAAAGAAGACCTAGAAATCAACATATTGGCTGACAATGTCCATTGTATTCATACTGGTCATCAAACATTTCATGTTGAAAAAATCCTTTAATCTTACATGTGTTTATGCAAAGTGCCAAAGGAGAAACAGAACTGAACTTTGGGATGACTTGAGACTATTTTCCTCAACTACAAAGGAATGGCTAATACTTGGTGACTCCAACTCAATAGTATCACCTACAGAATAATCTGGTTATACTAATTTATGTTCTCAAAGTTTGATATGATTAAGGATTTCTATTTAGATGATATAAAATTTACAGGTACAAGATTCACATGGACTAACAAAAAAAAAATGGAGACGCTTGATAGAGTATTACTTAACCAAGACTGGGTTGAGTATTTTACTGAAATAAAAGTGGTTCATTTAGCTCGTACATGCTCATTTCATACACCACGACTTATAACTATCACCAACAACAGATCTAAACAATGAAAAACATTTTCAGATTCCTTAACATATGAACGACGGATAATGAATTCCTAAACTTTTTAGAATCAAGTTAGAATGAAGCCATAGAAGGATACCCAATGTTTGTATACTGGAATAAAATGAAAATACTGAAGAAGGCTTTGAAAGAATGGAACAAAAATTATTTTGGAAACATGTTTGACAAAGTGAAACAAATTGAAGAAAATATTTTTGCATGTGAAGAAAGATACAACATATCTAATAGTAGACAAGACAAGAATCATCTATCAAAAGCTACAGTTGAGCATCTACTTTCCCTTACCATGGCGGAAAAATGTTAGAAACAAAAGTGTCATGCCAATTGGATACAAGACGGGGATATGAATACAAGAGTTTATCATAACTTTGTTATGAAAAGTAGAAAGAAATTAAGGATAATTGGGATAAAAATAAACGAAAAATGGTGTACTGATGAAGAAACTATCAACTCATCTACAGAGTCCTACTTTATAGATAATCTTATTTCTCCTTCTTATAATAACATTAATCAAGAGCTAGAATATATGGAAAATAGTATATTCAATATCATTCTTAAAACTATAATAGGCTCATATAATGACATGCTTCTAGCTATACCTACTAAACAAGAAGTTTGGAACATTATTCAACACTTAAATACATTTGAGGCTGCTGGCATGAATGACTTTAATAGATATTTTTCATCATTTGTTGGAAAATCATCAAACGTGATCTATGCAAGACACTAATATCTTTCATTAAAGAACAAGATATATACAAGGGAATAATAGCCACATGAATTTGTTTAATTCCTAAGACTGAAAATCCTACATACTGAATGAGTATAGACCAATAAACCTATGTACACTGATGAATAAAATAATGTCTAAACTATTAAATAATAAACTGTTTATATTATTACCTAAACTTATTTATGAAGTGCATGAAGTATATGTTAAAGGTAGAGCATCCAAAATAACATATTGATAGCTAAGGAACTAATTCATGACATAGATAGAAGAAAAAAGTCAGGAAACATTGTTATTAAATTAGATATGTCCAAGACATTCGACAATATCTCCCATAATTTCATTTCTAAGAGTGTTACGGAGATTTGACTGTAATAACAGGGTTATCAACGTAATAAAGTCAGATTGTGTTTCCATATTAACTAATGGTAAAACAATTGGATATTTTAAAACTAAAAAGGAGTTAGACAAGAGGACCCTTTGTCCCATAGTGTATTCATCCTAGCAAATGAAATTCTGCTTAAAAGGCTTACTGGGATGTTTGAATCAGATAAGAGTCCAAAATTATCTAGCATAGGCAATATAACATACCAATTTTAGTATTTGTAGATGATTTACTAATATTTAACAATCGACTAACATCTTTCTTGGAGAAAATTAGAAAGTTCATGCAGGTATACCAAGATACTTCTGGCCAAATATTAAACAAAGAGAAGACTGAAATAATCACAATAAATTATATGTCTCAACTCGGAAGGTAAACTCTAAATATTCAAACAAGCTTCAAGACAAATCTAATTCCTTACGACTTATGTGGGAATAACCCTCAGTCACACAGCAAGTCTGCAAACTTTAAACATCTCCAAGAGAAGATTAAGGACAAGATTTCAAGATGGGAAGGGAACAAGCTATCATATGGAGGTCGACTAACTTTAGTCAATTATGTACTAATTATTATTCCCCTTTATTGGCTTCAGGGTTGTTGTCTACCTACCTTAATCATCTAAAAAATAGAAAGATTATTGAATAGATTCCTGTGGGTCTCCAGCGATGAAGAAAACAAACTGCACTAGCTTTCATAACTATTCTGTGAAAAAAGGCTCAATGTTAGTAGTCTCCAAGATATTCAAAAAGCTTTTTTTTATGGAAGTTATGGATATATTTCAGAGAAAACAGTTCACTTTGGGCAAGACTTCTACACATCATCTACTGCAAGGACAACCACTGAATCCAGATTGACTACTCAAAACAAGGCTCACAAACTTGTAAAATGTTGTTTGAAATCAAGGAATTTGCTTAGGGATGGCAATGGGCCGGGTTTGGTGCGGTATATCTAAACTCGTAACTCATCCCGTCTATATTTTTCCAAACCCATACCATAACTCGTACCCGTCGGGTAGTAATATTTGTTTCCAACACCTGAACCCGCCGGGTTCGGGTACCCATCCGCGGGTACCCATTGAAGTTATGGTTTTTTTTTATAAAAAGAAAAACTAACCATTGGTCTCTAGATTTAAGCTATTTCTATAAAAAAAACACTCCAACATAATGTTAATTGTTATGTATTAATAACTAATACATAGTTTTGGTATATATTAGTAAATCATTTTCTTCTAATTTAATTACTTATATTATTAGTTCGTCTTGAGTTTGATTCTAATTGCAAAAAAAAAGAAAAAATGTTTAAAAAATATAAATCATTAAATTCAATATTTAAATATAAAATATTATTTTGTGATCTATTAATAATTGATATACGATTTTGGTATATGTTAGCAATTTTTTTATTTAATAAATAATAATATTATTAGAAAAAAAAGAAAAAAAATTATAAAGGAGAAATTGAAAAATCGAATTTAATATTTAAATGTAGAATAGTTTCTTTCAAAATATACGATATCTAGTGACAATTAACAAATAGTTTGTATTTTTTATAATATTAATTAATAATTAATATATGGTTTTGATATATGTTATTATTATTTTTAATTTAATTAATAATATTAATAATATTAGACCGATATTGATAGTATCAGTTTTGGAGAGGAAAATAATGTTTAAATATAATAATAATTTTTCTAAAATATTTTCTATATATTAGCAGATAATATATGGTTTTAGTATTACAAATATAAATACTAATATTAATAATTTTATTTTAAAGCTTGATAAATGATATTAGATAATATAATATTTTATATAATATTAATTTAACGGGTACCCATCGGGTATTACCAAGTGGGTCGGGTTTGGATTGGGTACCCGTGAGAAATTTCTTAAACCCATAACTCATCCCATACCCCGTGGGTAGTAAATTTTTAAACCCACAACCCATCCGTGGAAATGTTTTAAAACCTATAACCCATCCCATTGGGTCGGCTCGGGTCGGATACCCGCGGGTTCGGAAAAAATTGTCATCCTGAAATTTGCTGAAGCAAACATCAAATGGAAACTAGGTAATGGTAAGGTAGATCTATGGCTGGATAATTGGTATAATAGACCACCTCTCATTAGTTTTAATTCAAATGTTAATAACGCATGACTTAAATGAATGATAGTCAGTTCTTTGTGGGATAATAATTCATCGAATGTGAATAGAATGAAACCACTACTAAATGACTATAATATCAACCTCATATTCAAGCTTAGAATCAGTGGTCAAGCTAAGGATGTTATTATCTGGATTCCTTCGAAAGATGGAAATTTTAATATAAAAGACACCTTGCAGACCAATAGAACTACATATCACATATCCTCTCTTTATAACAAAATATTAAACCAGAAATTTCTAAGGATATGCTCATTCCTTGCTTGGAGACTTTTGCAAAACAAATTACCTATAGACTCTATAATGCAAACAAAACAAATAATTTTGGTTTTGATATGTTAGTTTTGTCAAAATTTGGAAACTCAAAATCACCTATTAATATCATGTATATTATCTTGGAGAATTCGGTCTTACTTTGCAGGGTTTCTTAATGTAGACATAAGTAGCTTCATCACAGTGAAACACATGCTTAAGGTCTGGTTTTGATATGCACCAAAAAAGATTCCTATCAAAACGATTCTACCTACAATTATTAGTTGGGTTATATGGCAGCAAAGAAACAAATGCAATATTAATAGAGAAACATTTTGAGTAAACACAACAATAAAATACATCAAATACATGCTAATGAGTTTGGATCAATCAAACATATTGAAAAAAAAACACTAGAAACAAAATGAAAAGGCAGCAATCAACGTTAGGTTGCATCAATCATCTGAAGATTAAGAAAAAAATGACTTACCTATTATGGACTCCACTGTGCCCTGGCAGAGACAAGTTAAACACGGATGTCAGTTGCTTGGTCACTGGAGAAGCAGGTGAAGCAGCTATAATTAGAGACCGTCAAAGAAAGTTTGTTCTAGCATATGGAAACAACTACAAAATGCTTTATGCAATCAAAGCAGAAGCCCGTGCCCTTCATGATTACCTACAATTATGCAAAATCAAAGGAATCAGAGAAGTCGACATCAAAACAGACTCTGAAATTCTAGTCTCTCTAACTAACAAAATGAATCTTCATCACATCTATAGCAAAGAAAATCGAGCTGCTGTCTGCCTAGCTCGATGGACTCAGATATACCAGATGAAAATGGATTACAAAACTTTTTAACCGCCACCTCAACTCGAAACAATATTATTCCTAGAAAGTCTACGAATAGGCTACATTAGAGCTCAATAATCACTTAATTGCAATGATTTTTCATGAATCCATAGTTAGAAGTTGTTTCTTCAGTGGACATCAAACTCTGTTTGTTCGTGCTTTACCGGATATGCAATGGAGACGAGAAGATAAGACAGTATAATACAAAAGAACGTAAAATCGATTGAAACAGATTCGACGTGGATTAAGATGATGAAGTAACTCCCCAAAAAAAAAAGCTAATGTTCTAAACAAATGCAAGGAATGAAAACTCATTAAACAATCAAATCTTTCACTAAAATTTGGTTAAATAGAACCGGAAAGAAAAAAAGAAAAAAGCCGAAAAACAATAATAAATTACATCCGGATACGATATTGGAGAAGGGAAAGTGAAAAATTGTCGCTTGGTCTTCCTCCAATTCACTAAGTGTAAAATTAATTCCAGTCCTAATCTTTGTAAAGCTTTTAATTAGATCCTCCAATTATAATAAAAGTTTATTTTAGTTAAAAGAAACTTTATACCCTTCAATTGTGAGGGTTCAACTTTTAAATAATATTATACTCCTTCAATCATTTAAAAGTTATATTGGTTTCTACTTGTCATAAATTTTATATTAATCTAGAGCTATCAAGAAAAGTTGACTCATTTGAATCTTTTTTATCTATATTGGTGTATTTGGTTAATTTTAGTCTAATTTTGCTGAGATTTCATCTCAATCTTTGACTCTCCTTACCAAATTAACATCCTTTTAATAATTGAAATTGCAGGTCCATGAAAACATGATAACATAACAATATATTGGTCCTGCCTTGGAAGTATAAGTGAATATATGTCCCTTTGACACAATTATTTAGTTAACATCCATAATTTTTTCAATAAAATAAAGACAAAAACAAAATATAAGATGATAAAACAACAATACAACAGAATTAAAGCCTGGTATTAAATTCAGAATATGGTAGAATGAACCATAAAAGATAGACTAAACCCAGAAACAGCCATCGGTTGTTCTATCAAGTTGTTACCGCTTCTGCATTATTTTGGCTGTTGTCTTTTAACTGGATTTTTTCAGAATTTGTTGGACACGAATGCTAAGACTTTCGAGATTCATCGGCTCCAAAGTATGATAGCATCTTTCATTTCCATCTGGCGATTATATTTTCCAAGCTTCTCCAGTTTAATCCTCATTTTCGTTATCTTTCGTACAAGAAAAGATGGATGATCTTCGCTTGTGATTTTCGGTGGCATGTGACCAAACATGTTCCAACATATTTGAAATTTTATCTTAAATATATTTATTTTTTTATATGTATATTTATTCTAATCATATATATCATATATATATATATATATTTAGCGATAAAATTAGATAAGCATTAGCTAGAATCCAACCACCATTTATTATCTATAACAGTACACTGAATACTGAGTTTGTAAAATAAGAAACTGAACGGGAGATGGACTCATTCCAATGTTTTAAGAAGCCTAAGCAACCTAGCAGCTTCTCTAATCCTCGAAAATTCGATGCAGAAGGCTTGGACTTCAACCAATAAGTCCTTCACGTCGAAGATCTTATTACGGATTAAGCTCTGTAGGAGTACGCATACAAGTCGTACAAGTCTGTATTGCCTGTTCTTATCCTTGATGTTCTCACAAGAAGATATACAATTTGTGATATACAAGCGAATAAACTCCTTAGGAAGTTCTAAAGCTGTCATCAACCTATTCACAACCTCCATTGACTGAAGGCTCGTTTCCATATTGACAAGAACGGTGAGATACTCAACAATCTCAGGTGAATTTACCAATTTGGTAAGAACTTCAGCAGCAATTAAGGGATTGTTTTCCACTAATTCTATGAGCTTCGTGGGTCTAAGCCCACAATGATAGACAAGCTCCGGGTCATTAGACAAGTCCGCCAAAATTTGTTGTTGCTGGAGAGGTGCCATTGCAGTCTTCAAAGCTTGTGCAATCAATTTTTTCAGTTCTGTTCCTTTGCTTGTATCAGCACACATGCGATGATCCCAATGAAGCTCGCTATTGTTATCAAGGTTGAGCCAAATTAGCTCATTATCAAATAACGGTAACCTTGGAGGGACGGGACGAATCCAACGAGGGCCCAGTCCGTGTATTGATAAGTTCTCCAACTCTTGAACCAAACTCTCATCCCTATTTCCGCATCCAAGTTTATCATCGGCTCCAGGTAAGAAATCAAACTCTGCTGAGTTTGAATCATACCCACGGGGTATATCGGGGTCTGGCAGGACATTTTTCACATGATCATGCTTAAGAAAACTGTTAGTAGTCTCTTTCTGCACTTTTACATCATACTGCTTCTCCAATTGCTCACGTTGTGGGAAAGCAATAGATGAAGGATCAAAGGCATTTATAAATTGTACAGCTGACTGCTTAAGTACCTCTTTATTACTATTGGCACCAAATGAGGCTAACAACTGGATGATAAATGCCCGCTCGTGCTTCTCGACTTGTTCATCACATGCTGTACTAATGAAGAGAGAAATAAATGGGTTATTAGAAGGCTTCTTGGATGAATAAACCTGATATACTATAGCGAAAGCAACTAGTCGTTAAGTAGAACGTAATGTAACTCTGTCCTCTATAAGTATGCAAAGAGCGTAGCAACACTCGAAACGACGGATTAAAGTGAATTTGGAGTTGAATTCGGCGATGATCTCGTTGATTGGCCGTTGATCCGATTTCAAAAGTGACAGAATGGCCGCGCAATCCGCCATGTTAAGAATGCTGCTGGTGGTCCTCTTCTGTGGCAACCTAGTTGGAGCAAAATTCTTGGACTCTTTTGGAAGAATCGAATTCGAAGGCTCACCACCATCGTCAGCTTTGTTACCTTGTTCAAGAATTGCAATTCAAGTTAAAGACTCGTCATAGACATTGTTACCTTGTTCAAGAATTGCAGTTGAAATTGAAGACGCATTATAGACATTGTTACCTTGTTCAAGAATTGCAGTTGAAGTTGAAGACTGATCATCAGCATTGTTACGTTCTTTTTCAAGAATCGCAGTCGAAGTTGAACTAGCGTCATCATCCACTCTGTCCTTATCAACAACAGTACCTTGCTCAAGAGCTGCAATTGAAGTTGAAGGCTGATCATCATCCCTGATGCCTTCTTCAAGAGACGAAGTAGGTTTCTGCATCATACGAAAACGTAGACTTTCTATACACTTCCAGCGGATTTTGCTTCTTCTCAGTCAGTAAATTCGCCTCTGTTTCTTGCTTCTTTTGGGTACATGTGGCAGGTAAAGTTTCCTCGGTTTCCTGGTTCCTCTCAGTAAATTATCTATGCACCCAATTTGCCCCTGTTTCCTGCTTCCTCTCAGTAAATTTCCTGGTTCCTCTCAGACAAATGTCCGGATGCCCCGGAAACGTCCGAATGGTCCGAATTCTCTGTCCGGACCATCCGGACATTGATCCGGATGGTCCGGACATTTTTGTTTTTCGTTTTTTTTGGGTCTCCCCTATAAATAGAGGAGACACCATCTCAATAATCACACCTCTCAAACAACTCTCTACTTCTCTCTAAATCTATCTACTTGTTCGAAAAATTCTAGAAAACTATAAATTACTTATTTTACATATTCTACTCATACGTTTGAAATTGTTTGATTTTTGTTTTTCCGAAAATTGTTTCTTAGTTGTTATTAGTCTAAATTTAGTTGTTTTATCTTGTTATTAGTCTAAATTTAGATTTTATTATTAGTATTTTATTGCATATTTTAAAAAAATTGTTATTAGTTTTAAAATGAATTCAAAACGTAGAAATACTGGGGTAAACCCACCCTCCAATGTGGATCTCAATACAATAGAGGAATTTTCTAGAGACTTCCCTCACGTTGACACATTCTCCTCCCACGAAAGTGGTGGTAGAAGTACTAGTGGTGGGTCGAGATCTCGTAAGAAAACATCTTGGATTTGGAAACACTATACTCCATCGGAAGATGGTTATTCTAGTATTTGTAACGAGTGCAAAAATGTTATCTTGCTTTCCTTTTAGATCCTTTTTCACGAAAAGATAAATTTGAATTGCTAGTTAGATGCTTTTATCAATCTGTACGGTTTTCTATAACTAAACCACCGAAGGAACCAGTTGACCCTGAAGGGTATATTAGCGGTATATATGAATGTTTTTATAATATCTATGATAAGTATGCTGCAAGATATAGATCAAATACATCTACAAATGTAAGGAGTAGTAACAATAGGGGTAGAGGGAGATCTTCTACTAACTATGTTCAATTGGCAATGTTACGAAGCAATGAATTTATAGAAACCCCTCAATCTGATAATGAGTTGTCTAGATATTTGAGCATTAGTTTTGATTTTAGGAATTATCAAAACCAAGGTATTGAAGATATCATAAGATGGTGGGGTACCAAAACTGAAGAGTTTCCTATTCTTTGCAGGATTGTTAAAGAGATTTATATTATACCTATGTCTACAGTTGCAAGTGAGTGTGCTTTCAGTCAAGCGAGGTTGCAATACACGACTAAGAGAACAAGATTGACGGGCAAAGCACTTGGAGTGCTTGTGGCAGTTAAGGATTAGACAGCGGCGGATAAAAGGATGCAAGACAGAGAGTTTAGAGACGAAGTGAACATAGACGACATCTTCGAAGATTATCCGGATGATTACGAAGATACATTTAAACAAGAAATTGCGGAAGAAAACGAAGCTGAAGGTGAATCAAGTGAGGACGAAGACGAAGATTTTACTTACGAAGAAGACGAAGCTGGAGATGAATGATGTTTGTAATAGTTTTTTGCTATTTTGTATTGTAATTTGAAAACATTTGTACAACTCCTGGCCCGCAAGAGTATAAACTGTGAACGGCTAAATTATCCAAAAATAACTTTACCTTTTATTATAATAACAACAACTATATTATGAAATACTTATAACTTCATAAGATCTAATTTTGGTTTAAAAAATAATAACAAACACTTGTAATATTTAAAACCAAATCACAATAGTAATCAAAATGTAATATTAAAATTATAACCATAGAATTTGTAATATTTTAACATGATAAGATATAGTTTTGGTTTGTAATATTAAAATCAACACTACTAATATTAGATCTAAAAACATAATAATAATAATAATAATCTAAATGTGATAATAACATAAGTAATATTTAAAATTTTGGACTATATAATAATTACAACACTTAAAATATTAATAACCAAAACAAATTAATATTAATAATAATAATTCTATAATAATATGCAATATCTCAATATTTTTTAAATATAACATTTTGGTTATAAAATAAATAAAACATTTATAATATTTACCAATAAACCGCGGTTTTTTACAAATAAACCGTGGTTTCGCAGTCCTACCGGTTTGCAGTCCTAATGGTTTGCGGTCCTGCCGGTTTGCGGTCCTGCCGGTTTACTCCTTATGCGGTCGTGGCGGTCTGGCGGTCCTGCCGGTTTGCGGTCCTGCCGGTTTGCGGTCCTACCGGGTTGCAGTCCTAATGGGCCAGTTTTGCAGTTAAACCACCAGTTCATAAACAGATTGTCAGCTTTGAACCGTGGTTCCAGAACCATTTGCCAACTATTCGCTCAACTAAAATAAAGTTTTTAATAAATGTATTACTCATATTAATAATATAAATAACAACTATTTATTTTAAATGAGTAAGTAATTGGTTGTCGGATCAAGCTATATATCCTTAAAATTGGTTTTAAGATTATTCAGTTTTGAGTTTATCCACAAGTGGTATAAGTTGATCTAAATTTTGACGAAAATATTTTTTTAGAGATATATAAGCTTTATTTTTACTAACTTTCATCTATCTCATTTTTTCACCAACTCTCTCTCACTTCCCTCACTCCTCTCACTTCTCTCTACAATCCTAACCCTCATTTCTCTCTAAAACCTCCAACCTCTCTCTAATATTTCCGGCGAACCACAACACCTCCTCATCTTCCTTCCATTCTCCTCATTCGTCATGGTGAAGCAGAAAGATCCACCACCAACAAAGTAATTTTCCTAATTTTAATTTCTAGGTTATTTACGACATAAATTTGTGAATTTGGTTAGGATTTTGAGTTATGTATAATTAGGTTAGAAATTAGAATTTTTAGTAGGATATAAGACAATTTTCCAGCCCGGTTCCTGGATGGAAATTGTCAGGTAGCCCTACCGGTGGGGTGTCTGGCGCACCCCACCAGTGCGTAAGGTATATACCAGTGGGTACAGTTGACCTGTATCGAGCAGTGCAGGTGACCTGTACCGAGAGATACAAGGGTTGTGCACCTATAGTGCGCAACCATGAAATTTTTAAAAATTAAATAAATTTTTTCTAAAGTACGAAATGGTTTTTATATTTGTTTTTAGGTTTAGTTTGTGGATTTGTTTTTAGGTTTATGGATTGTATTGTATGTTTTATGATAATATTAACGTTTTTTTTTTTATTTCAGGTCCGATTTTTTCGATCCACGACCCGGTGGCCTTCTTCGGTCAAGAGTGGTTCATCTGGGATCAAGGGTGATTCACCCGAAGAAGAATCTGAAGACGGTAAGGACCGTTGAAGATGGAAGAGTCTGTGCAAATAAACGCGGACGATCATCAACGGAGGACATAAAGACTGGCGTCTGAGGGAGGAAGAGGCAGAGAGGATCAGGTCCGGTCGGTTGTAGCGCCGCATTAACCATGGGAAACGAAAAGATAAAGTTGTTGAAAAAACATTTGATGATAAAGTTGTTATTTCAATTTGAATGTTAGCCTGTTTTTTTAATCTTTATATTTACTTATTAAATTATACGTATTGAAACAACGATCAATTTGACGATAAATTATGGTTACTGAAACAACGATAAATTTTAATCAAAAAAAATATGTAGATGTAATATATAAACTACAAAAAAATATTACCAACAGAAAAAGAGTCGGTTAAAAAATATATTGTGAACGAAAATAAATAAATTTAAGTACGTGTGCACTATTGGTGTGTAGTCATGAGAACCAATAGTGCACAACACTCTGCACCCATGGTGCAACTGGGTGTGCACCATGGGTTCTCTCTTCGGTACACCGATGGTGCACAGTACCGGCTGCACATGGTGTCTATACCATCGGTACCAGCACCATATACCATGGTCGGTGCATATTGTACCGGCCGGTACTGGGCACTATTGGTGCCTAATCGGATGTATGGATAGTCCATCAGCATGTGTACCGATGGTGTCTATTTTGTGCACCATCGTGCATAGGGTAACGCACTGATGGTGCCGTCGACTAGCCACCATCGGTACACCCCTACTATGCACCATAGGTACACAGTAGGCAAAACCTATGGTGCTATATTTTTTCTCGCTTTGCACTTCCCGTTAAAATTCATTCCCGTTCTAAAATTCCCGCCAATCTAAACTTCTACTTTTCTATATAAGGATGTATAATTTCGATACACCAAACTCATAAAGTTATTCTTGAAATCTTTCTCATTTGTTTCTCTATGGGATGGAGCGTGTGTGAAGATGCTCATTTACTCAATGCTGCAAAACATGTGAAGTTTAGTAGGCTAAATGATAATACCGATTAGTTTTTTGATGAATTTTTTTATGAGTTTTTGTGTATGATGTATTACATGTATGGAGGCATGCATACGTCTACACGAATGCCTCCCTCTCGTAGTTTTAAATATGTAACGACTAGGTACATGTGTATAACTTGGTGAGGTTTATTTTTGTCTGAGGGTAAGTTTGTAATTTTTGTTTGGAGTTTTGTGGAAGTTTATAAGTATTTAATGTTTGAGTAGTGAGTAGAGGGAGAATTAAGCAGCCTGGTTGTATTTAATTTTCATTACCCTCATTTAATGTTGGTGGTTGGGTATTTATACCCTTACATCTGGGCTTTATGAGCTTTCGGGTCATGTTTAATGGAACCGGGTCAAGCTCAAGGACCCATGAGCTCTTAGTTGGAGAGCAGGCAGCTTAGTCAAGAAGTGTTTAGGTTTTAAGTACTTTAGTTCTTGTTCGAACAGTCCAATGGGCGAGGTGTTCGAACTGCCCTGTCCGGTTAGGTAGTTTTTGTCCGAAATGTCCCTGTCCGTAAAGGTAACAGAATCCGGACTCATCAGTAGCACCATTTTTAGGTGTTTGTTCAAAAACCTTTGTCAAAACCTGAAAACAGTCCGTTGTCAGTAATAGTTTCATCCGGACAGGTCTTTCGAACTGTGTAATGGTTTTATCAAGACTGAAAAAAGCTCTTTGAACCTGAACGGTTTTTTGCCAAAGTTCATGGGACACGTGTCTCACTTTGGTTCGTTACTTTAGCCATTTTTTCACCTTGAATTTCGCACCCACCTTCTCTGAAAAGCAACCTCTTCATTAATGAAGGTGACATCAGCGTCGTCTCTTAATCATTGCAAATCTTTTCGAATTCTCCTAGGAATCAAAACTTCTTTTTGGGGTTTACTATAAATTAAAACACTTTTCCACTGTTTAACTATCACTTTCATTCTCAGTTTGCTAATTTTTAGAGCTTTCTCTCTCAAACACAAGTTCTTTACTTTGGTTGTTTATGTTCACGGCTACGAACGCTTTAATCAGAGGCGGGTGGCTCAATCTATCTGAATTAGAAAAAGCACAAAAAGTTGAAAGAGAGAAGCGCATTGCAGCAGGCTTACCTGCCTCTCCCATCGACAAACCATCAACTTCAACTACAGAGCCTGACCAGGGTTCATCTTCTACAAAGAGTGTTAGATCGAAGAGATTGTTTTAAACCAGCCTTTCCCCTATTGTCTCAGGTTCATCGGTTCAAGAGTCAGAACCCACTGTTGAACCAGGCTTAACAGTTACTAGTTTTAAAAAACCCTCCCCGTTCTTAGCCATGGGGTCAGATGCTGATACTTCCCCCAATAAACTGGTTGATTGAAGAAAAGGTCGGTTGGTCAAAGAGCAGGCTTCCAAAGGCACCCCTTCGAAATCAGGTGCTAAGGATAGTAGTACAGGGTCAGAAGCACCCATAAAAGCACCCAAGGACAGGCTGTCCGGTCCGGAGGCTACTGGCTCAAGCCCCCAAAGAGAAAACTCCACATCAGAGCCCCAGTCGGAGGCTAGGGTGCAGGAGAGCGCTGAAGGTCATCAGTCCGGTGGTCAGACTGAACCAACTCCAAACTCCCCTCTCACCAGGACAACCGAAAACCCCTCCTCAATAATGGAGGAAATAATGCAGGACTCTATCGAAGAGGCTCTATTCGAGTCCAAACCTTCCGGACAGACTAGTGGTGTTGTTGCTGCCCAAAAAGATAAAGGCAAGGAGAAGCTATGCTTAAGGCATCCGGATCTGCCGGACTGCCTCGAAGGAAAAGTGGGGCCTTGTTTCCATAAGGTCAATGTTAAATATCTTCTTGCCTTACAAAAATCAATTATGCTTTCATTCATACAGCTGAGTTGGGCCGGATGCGTACGAAGTGGGGGATTCCGGAAAACGTAAAAATTAGAATTCCCATAGACCCTGAAACCCCAATGGACTGTAAACTCAGTGAAATAGTCATCTTCACTGAGCTTTTTAACTGGGGTCTAAGGTTTCCTTTAGATCCGGAGATAGTTAGGTACTTCCACCTCATTAGGCTCTGCCCTAGTCAACTGAGCCCCAATGCCTGGTACACTCTTATGGCCTGCATTATGCCCTCCAGGCTCTCCGAGATTCCTCTACCAATGGAGGAGTTGCAGCTGTGGCCAGTCTCTGCAGAAACCACCACATTCCCTTCTATCACTTCAACATGGGTGATAATTATAAAGCAGTGGATGATCTGCTTGAGTCTGAGAGAAATTGGAGGACTCAATTCCTGTTCGTAAGTGGTGCTTGGGAGAACAGGAGAAAAATCAAAGCCGGACTCAATCCAAGTCTCCTCACCAGCAGATGGAAGAGTGATCGTAAGGCTCCTACTTTAAATTCTTATTTCTACTTTTATTAAATTTTCTTAAACTGACTGGTCTTGTCTTTTTTCTTAGCAGAGCTGCCCAAAGACTTTAGTGACTACTTAAAGGCCGGGCAGACTACTTGCACCAAGATCAACACTTGGGCTACCGAAATGTGGGGAAACCGGTTTCACGATGCTTTCACAGGAGGAAAATTTGCAAGGTCTCACCTCTGGAACACTATTGGTTGGAGGGACTTGACCTGGGAAGAACTCACCACTCCACCCCCTCCGGATGTAGTCCTCAAGAGAACACACGAACCGGACGGGTCATTATACTTGCCAGGTCGAGCCAAGGCCCCAAGTAAAATGAAAGGCAATAAAAAGAAGGGCAAGAAGAGCGTGATTGAGGCTAACCCTACTGAAGTGGAGGAAAATGCTCCAGAAACCGAAGAGAGACCAGCCCCAAGTCAGATTGATGTTGCTCTCTTAGAAGTTGTGGAACAGGAGAGTGCCATGGGAGAGGTTGTGACTCAGAGTGAAACGCAAGAGAAGCCAAAAGGGATAAAACCCTAATTTTATTAAACAAAAACAACTCCCTTAAAAATAGGGTTTGAGGCACCTTAAATAAGAATCGCTCAAATCCTTAATACAAAATATGGAAACAAAAATAAACGCAATAAAATATTATCCTATTAAATCTGAATGTAATCAGATTTAATTTTCTATCTTAAATAAATTCGTAAAATATAAAAATTAAAATAAAACTAAAACTAAAATATTTAAATAAACTTTGGTTGAAGCATTCCGCCTACATCATCCTTCCCCGGTTGGAAAGAATTCGACCTCGAATTCGAAATGCCGAAACAGTGAAATCACTGTCTGTTCAAAAAGAAATTTCAATCGTCTTTCACTTGTTATCTGCCTTTTATTATCTGTCTTGGACATTTCATAATTTGAGACAAGGGTTTGAATTATGGTGGAATGTCATACAAGAAGTTATAGCCCACTTGCTCTCATCAACTTGATCTGTCAAAATCGCTAATAATTGAACAGCGTACTCTTGATGTTGTTCGCTGGATATGCCTAAGAATGATATAAGTAATTGAAATCCTTCACGCTCATCAATGGCATCCCAAATGTCGACCCCATCGCAACATAGGCGGGACAAAGAAAGAATAAGATGCTCTCGAACATCAAAAGAAGCCATGGTTATAAGTCCGATAAGGATTCTCTTTGTCTCTGCATGATTCAGCCACTTTGACAGACTGGTGTTTCCATACAAGCTTGCCATAGCCTCGAGAATATGCTCTTGAACTTTCTTTGTGTCAGGAGGTCTTAATAACTTCACTAGTACAGTTTCTATTTCTACAGGATCAAAACTTCCCTCATTGCCACTAGAATTTTTCTCAAAAATCATCAGTGCATAAGCAAGTGTTCAAATTATGTCAGCAACCTGTTCAGCTAAACAAACAGACTGTGACAGTTCTCCTAAATACCGTATTAAAGCAGACATACCGCCACATATATTTGCCAATGCTCGTGTCGAATGTCCTTGCAAAACTTGTCCATGCTCTCCTGGCATACATTCTTTAGAAGGAGCCACAATAGCCCCAATAAGAACATGAACACCATTTTCTTCTAAAACAGTTTTCTTCGCCTTGGCTGACTTAGATGAAAATGCCTCTAAAGCATCAGCCGCACTCGCACGGACAGAAACATTATTATTCTGACCCACAAGTCGAAGCAAAATTTCTACAACTCCGGATTCTATCACTTTTGGGATACTATTACCGAAAGCCAACATGAGACGAGCCAAAAGAGAAGCAGCATTGGACTGAGCAGCTGGGTTATCGGAGGATAGGAGACCCACAATGATGTCTACTCCTCCAGACTCAAGTGTTACTTTCCAATAACTATCCTTGTCACCGCAAAGATTCCTTAAAGCGCCAGTAACAAACCCTTCCACCACTTTATCCTGGTTCTTTTTCGGATTCAGCAGAGCCCATACGGTAGGAACCACACCTTCGGTAATAAAAATCTTCATACCAACATGATCATCCGCGAGTCCACCAGAGGAAACTTTATATATCGTTTCAGCAGCTGATTTCCTAGCCTCAGCCGATCCAGACTTTAGAAGTGAGAGTAGTGGTGGAATGCATCCGCCAAGAAGAACTTTTAACCGTAAGTCTTCATCTTTACATAATGCACTCAATGCAGCTGCGACATTTACTTTCGCCGAAGGGTTTCCATTTCTGAGAATGGATATAAACAATGGCATTGCTTGTGCATGAGAACCAATAAGTGTTCTTGCCTCCTTCCTTCTGTTGGCAAGATCTAGAAGGCATGCTGTACTAAGTTCTTTATCATGTGGTGATGACATTTTGGCATGAAGCTGCTCGATTAAATAAGCAACTGTGGCCATTGTTTTCTCTGGCTCATCCATATTTAATGTCTCGTTGGATTCCCACCAAAATAAAAATCATATAAACTTCATCGTCCAGTCTTGTCTGTGGTATTTGAACTCTTAGCCTTGTTTCTTGGAATGAGCCGTAAAACGGAGATTCTGGGAGAGTTCTTGGCTCAGATTCAACTTCATTTATTGGTAGCTGAGGTACCTTGACTTGGATGAGATCAGTTTGTCGAGGGGGTGTCATAGAAATAGATGTATTAGATGATGTACAAGTGAACGATACAGTGTTTCTAACTTCTGTAAAGTCTATGTCTGGAAATGAAATCTTCAAAATATCGAAGAAGAGATTGTGTACTTTTCCATCTTCACTAATGAAAGCAGGGTTCATCCTCTTCCACAAACTAGGTAACATAGGTAGAACAAAAGCAACAGTCTTACTTGAACCCGTCTCAGCTATACCAATTACACTACGTTGCTGTAGGCCAAGAGGAATAGCAGCCATCTGAATTGGAGACGGCTTCTTATATCCAGCTCTATTGACAGCCATAACACTCTGAAAATCATAGAGGTAGTCCTGTAATGAAGTTATCGGCTCAAACATGGAAAAATCAGTCCACAGAATCAACGACTGCAATACTTCTCTTTTACGACGATAGGACAAATCAGGCAACACAAAGGCCAATATAAATATCATTTGTGCCGCAATATCTCGGATATTTTTTTTTGTGCCGTATAAGAGAAGATCATTAAAGCATAGTAACTCAAAATTGAGACAAAAACCATAAACTAATATAAATGTAACCCGGAGATCAGCACATTTCACGAATCGCCAACTACATGCCTTCAAGACAGCTTCCTTCTTCTTTGTCTCCAGGCCCAGCTGCAGGATCTTAGCAAGTTTCTGGATATATATTGTAGCTTTGTTGTGGAATTTTTGAACAAGTAAATCTCTCATAAATTTCACCCATTTTGTTAAACGTGGGTTTACAAACTTGTATTGGCAAATGAAGGCTCTATAGCTTTCAATTAAGCAGGTCCCAAACAAACCAGAGCTAAATGTGGTGGATACATCTTTTATTATGAGAAACGAGTGTGATGATAAAGTCCCTTCTCCTATTTCCCGCAAATGAACTACAGTCTTAGTGAGTCTGTGTAGCAAATTAGTAAATGCAGCAAACATACAAGATTTCACAAGATTCGTGTGATTAATTCCGCTGATTGAATTTACTTTATTGAAAAAATGATCCACCCATTCTCTTGTATTAAAGAAGAGTCTTTTTTATGGCAACGGCTTGACCGTCAACTCGAATTCCTTTGTATACTGAACATGATCCTCCTTGTCCAACCTTATTGGACTTTGTAAAGTAATTCGTTATTGTTTCGAAAGTTTGTATGTGTTTACCCTTTTTCGTTTCTTTCTCTTCCAAGTTCGTTTTTGGCTTCTGAAATTCTTCTTTTTCATCGAACGCGATACCAAATCTGGTATTTGATTCGAACCTCCTTTGATAATAAAATTCTTATCCAACAATTTTTTTTTTAATTTCCGATTTTAAATTGTACCCAATATTGTGAATAATAGGATTTGTATTCACTAATTTGATCAATTTCTGTCTACCGATGAAATTTTTGATTTCAAATTTGTTCTTTTTGACGAAAAAATTGGTTTCGAAAGTTCTAAATCTATATCCTTAGCTATGGATCCTTTTTTGTTCTTAGGATTAGATAAAGAATTATTGTGTACCTTGTCGGAAAAACACGAGACGTTTTTTGGTGTTACCCAATCGTCTTCGTCCTCATCGCCGTATATATCATAAATCGGATCGTCTTCATCCTCATCACCATATACATCATAAATCAGATCTCCTAATTCCGACCAAGTTTCATCAGAAATTTCACCTTCATTGTCAACCTCATACTCATCAAAGAGTGGATGGTTGAATATCGGCGAACCTTCTATGTCACCATCAAAGTCCGGGATCTCTACCTTAAATCCAAGCTCCCAGCGGCGGCCGTGATAAGTATTCTGTTCGAACCCCTCCCCAAAAGGGTTATCGATACCTTCAACCTCCGTGCCTTGTTGCCTGGCGTTAAGATCAGCCATCTGACGGGTAAGATCAGCCACCGGACGGCGTAGGTCAGCAACTTCACGATCACCGAAATCACTTGTATCTCTAGTCACTGCAGCGCCACCGCTGGTTCTTCCTCGCACCATCTCGCAGGACTGCCTGTGTCTGATACCACTATGACTTAGAGTGAAACGCAAGAGAAGCCTAAAGGGATAAAACCCTAATTTTATTAAACAAAAACAACTCCCTTAAAAATAGGGTTTGAGGCACCTTAAATAAGAATCGCTCAAATCCCTAATACAAAATATGGAAACAAAAATAAACGCAATAAAATATTATCCTATTAAATTTGAATGTAATCAGATTTAATTTGCTATCTTAAATAAATTCGTAAAATATAAAAATTAAAATAAAACTAAAACTAAAATATTTAAATAAACTTTGGTTGAAGCATTCCGCCTACATCAGGTTGGGTCTTCCAAACCTCCAAGGGTCCCCAAGAGAGACCGAAAACGTGGAGCAGAAAATAAAGAGAGGGAGGCCAAAAAGAAAAAGACCTCTGGTAAGAATTAAAGTTGGATTGAGAGAATCAAGAACACAAGTCTTCACAAAGAGAGTTTTTTGGTAGTGAAAGTAGTATTGTGCTTCTGATTATTTCATGAGTGTAACCGTCTTCCTCAGCCTCTATAAATAGGCCAGGTGAATCAGTTACAAGAGCGGTTACATAAATGAATATTTACAACTTAGTCCCTATATCTCTTATAAAAGCTTAATCTTACTTTATATTTGTAGAACTTATCAATTTAGTCCTTACTAATTACATTTAGGTCCTCGAAGGATATCTTTCCTTATCAGTAGCCCCCCTAGTTCTTATACAGACAATTTATAAGAACTATTCGCTCTTCGAACTTTACTCCAAGTAAATACAACTTTCTTCACTTCGCATCTTCATTATGATTAAACTCAACGACTTGCGATTTCTCTTCGAATTCAATAATAAGTGCAAACAAGTTTCCCAATCACTTCGAACTTGCCAACTTGAAATGTAAACTTGCCTTTACTTCGAATATTGTTACTAAAGACATAGTTTTGCTGATGCTTCGAATTTTCTGATCCCTACTTAATAGGCTGACTAGACCTTTCTTGATAGACCTATGACACTGCACGTTTCCTTTTCGTTTCACATTCCACCCAATGAGAGCAACTCACTGGTTTTGCCTCTTCAGATTCTCAACGTCATTTCTTTAAACTATAAATAACCAGCTCTTCTTTCACTGAGAACTTTTTAGAGAAATCACTTCTAGAGCACCTTCATCATGTTCTTCATCTTCATCCTGTTCTTTATCAATCTTCAAGCCATCTTCATCCTATTCTTCATAAACCTTAAAGCCATCTTCATCCTGCTCAACTTCTCAAATCAATACCTATTGTATGAGAAGATATCCCAAATACAAAAGATCCAAACCCAGAAAACCAGTAAAAGCAAAGAAACCTCTCTTCCCTGGTTCTAGCAATCAAGTATTTGGAGCTTACGATTATCTTTGTATTTCTCAAAGAGCTAAAGAATACAAATCTGCTGGGTTAATCTACAACGGTCCTCATTCTTCCCTTACCACCTTCAAATACGGTAACTTCGATCCCAATCTTGCTACTTCGTCTTCACCCTTAGCTTCAAACCCAGAATCTAACCAAGAACCTTTTCCTCCTCGAAATCAACCTACTTCTCCACCACTAAGACCTCATCGAAAATCTAAGGGTGTCACTTCTGACGAACCACCAACTGATAAAAATCCACAATTCAAATTGCCTATCCCACAATTCGAAGCAACTAGAAAACTTCAACCCAAATCACTTTCCCTTCAATCCGAAGATGTTAAAGTTAAACCACGCAAAAAATCAATCTTTCTAGCAATGGGTGATGATGCAGAGACCTCTTCTCCTCCCCCACAAGAAGTGGTTGACGCTACTCCAGAAAATAGTCAACCAATTCTTGTGACTCAAACTGAGACTCAAATTCAAAGTCGTCAGGGTGAAACTACCGATGAAGACAACAATAATAAAGAGAACGATTCAGAAGCCACAGAATCTGATGCCGAAGAGGAATCCGAGGCTGACGGAGTGATTCCCCCACAAAGAAATCGAGGAAAGAAACCTCCCATTACCCTCCCCGAGGATGTTGCTGCCTTGGTTCAAGAAAATCTTAAATCACTTTCTCCTCGGTACATTCTTGCCCTAAAGAATGTATCCTATACTTACTACCTCGAGTCAGAGAAAGAGAAGCTCAAAAAACTATGGGGATTAACAGATAACATGACTCTTTGACTACCAGTAGAAGGAGAGACACCTCTGAGCTGTCAGAAAGACGAGCTGGTAGTCTACCCTGAGCTCTTCAACTGGGGACTTTGATTTCCCCTCGATCCGATGATAGTGAGGTACTTCGAAATTCATAGGTTGTGTCCAACACA
The DNA here is from genome assembly GCA_036936605.1 of Limnanthes douglasii subsp. nivea. Taxonomy (NCBI): domain Eukaryota; kingdom Viridiplantae; phylum Streptophyta; class Magnoliopsida; order Brassicales; family Limnanthaceae; genus Limnanthes; species Limnanthes douglasii. The sequence continues at coordinate 302,710,706 of JAUPFV010000001.1, forward strand.
AGTCACTCCAAACCAGCTATTTACCTTATTCTCTGCTATCATGGTGTCGAGGATGGGAGGCATTCCCCTCGAAATTGAAGACTTCATCTCGGTGACCAAAGTTTCTAATGGGCCAGTTTTGCCGTTCTATTACCTAACTCTGGAGGATGATTTAAAAATTATCGACAACCTCCTCGAAGCTGATAAATTTTGGAAGCAAAGATTCGTCTTCTTATCAGGAGCTTGGGAAAATGGCAAAGAGATTTCCAATGCCAATCCCTCAAAACTCACTCTCACCTGGAGAGATAGCAGTAAGTAACACCTTTTTTTTTTAAACTTAGCCAAATTAATCAAGTTCATTTATCTAACTGTTTATCCCCCCTCTTCTTAGAAATTCCGAGGCGATTTAAAAGTCGTCGAAAAGATGCCAAGGTCATCTTCCAGCAAATGGCTGAGTGGGCAGTGAAAGCCTGGGGAAATGGCTTTCACTCAGCCTTTGAGCCGATCAACTTTGTCAACAGCCATCTCTGGCGCATATCCTTAGGAGCTGACTTTCCTCAAGATCCGATGATCCCCCCAGATCCTATCCTAGCAATTCAGAGAATACTTGCACCAGATGGGAAATGCTACCTTCCCACCAGGAATCGAAGTGAAAGCCACCTACCACTGAAGAAGAAGGGAAAGCAAACCCTCAAAAAACCCAACACAATCAAGGCTAAACCTTCCAATCATTCGAAGACTGCAGGAAAGCGAAAAGCATCTGCATCTCAACTTCCCCCCATATCCGAAGAAGACAAACCTGTGCAAAAGAAAAAGAAAGAAATCAATACTCCAAAAAAGAAAAAGAAGAAGTCCATTACTCCACAGAAAAAGAACGAAGATGATATGCTCGACGAGGTATTGGCTTCCGAGGCGCATGAAAAAAATCTTTGTGGAAGAAAATCCTCAAGGGGGATTGGCATTGGGAGATAGCCAGGAAATTGATTATCTTAATTTCGAAGATTTAAATTCGAGCGGAGATTTTGCAGCCACTGGTGAAGATTTTCGACCTATCAACACCATTCCATTGACTTCTGTCGATGCTGCCACAACTTCAAAATCCAATGCAATCGTTCCTGTTTATCATCACTCATCGAACTTGCCCAATCCTAACAGATCCGATGAGGTAACTTCGATTCTTCGCCCTTTTACAAGTTTAAGTGCTGCAGCCAAGAAATTATGTGAAGAGGTGAACAATTCTCAAACCCAATTGGAGCTCCTTGCACAAGAGCTAGTCAAGAGCAAAAAGGAAACAGAGTCTGAACAGACTTCGAAAAATAAAGCACTTCAAGATTTCGAGGCTGAAAAAGGAAAGCTTCTTAAGGAACATAAAGAAGAAATCGAAGCCCTGAAGGCTTCTCATCGATTGGCTTTGGAAAATCTAAAATCTCAACATTCTACTGCTATTTCTGAGGAAAAGAAAAAATCTACCGAAGCTGAAGATCTTGCTAAGAAAACTCAGAAAGACCTGGAAGATTGTCAAACTCAACTGACAACGCTTCGAACAGAATTCAAGGTGGAAAAGAAGGCTGCTGTCAAGAAAACCGAAGCTGCTGTTGGTTCTGTGATGCTTGATGGTATCAAGAAAGCTCAAACTGATACAGCTATTAAACTTCTTCGAGAAGTTCATGCTGCCTGTCCAAGATTAGATTTAACAGACCTTTGGAAACAAGTTCCAGAAGAAGATCGCCCAAAGGAAGCCTTCGAGGTGCCACCAAGCTCCTCAGAAGAAGACGATGATTCGGAAGGGTCACCGGAAGAAGAAAATTCCTAAACAACAGATTAGACATGTCGCGCTTGTTTTTTGTGTGTTTGATTAAGTAGTTTTTTTTTGTAAGCTTCATGTTTGATCCGATGAAACAAGCAACTTTTTTTTTTTAAAATATTTCAAATTTCTGGTATACTTATTTAAACTTGTTGCTTCGAAAATTAGATGCACTCATAAGACGTGGCACCTCGAAAATTAGATGCACTCATAAAACGTGGCACCTTGAAAATTAGATGCACTCATAAGACGTGACACCTCGAAAATTAGATGCACTCGGCACCTCGAAAATTAGATGCACTCATAAGACGTGGCACCTCGAAAATTAGATGCACTCATAAGACGTGGCACCTCGAAAATTAGATGCACTCATAAGACGTGGCACCTCGAAAATTTGGTTGTTTCTTCAAAGCTATTGCTTCGGAAAATTATCCTTAGTCAACTTTCAAAGATGATCAATCTTTGCCAAGTTACCAAAATAATAAATCACCCATCATACTAAACAACCAATGGCCAAAAGAAATTTTATTAAAAACTTGAGAATAGTTAACCAGACACCTCGTTAAAACCTTTCTGGGCCAACAGATAAGGAAAGAGTATGTCTGTTTTACAAAAATTTGAAGTTCGATTTTACTCACAGTACAATTTCAAATGCTCTATATTCCAAGGATGTTTGAGGATCCTCCCCTCTCGATCAGAAAACCTGTGGGAACCTGGCTTGACCTTCATTTTAACTTCGTAAGGACCCTCCCAATTCGGAGCCAATTTTCCGAGGTGCTTGTCCTTAGTATGAAGAAATACTTTTCGTAATACTTTATCGCCAATTCTGAACTCTCTCTTCTTCACTTTAGCATCATACCTGCTTCTCATTAAGGTTTGATAATGAACCACATTCAAATGTGCCTTAACCCTCTTCTCTTCTAACAAGTCAAGTTCAACCCTTCTAGCTTCATCATTATCTGCTTCGGAATATTGCAATAACCTATAGGAAGGCAATGTAGATTCAGCAGGGCGCACAGCATCCATCCCATAAACTAAAGAAAAAGGAGTCTCCTTTGTGGCTTCTCTGGGGGTTGTTCGATATGCCCACAACACTTCTTGAAGATAATTTGGCCATTTTCCTGCTCCTCCTGCCAAATTTTTCTTCAAACCATCCAAAATAGATCTATTTGTAACTTCCACCTGCCCATTTGCTTGGGGGTGAAAAGGAGTAGAAAAGCATTGTTGTATTCCTTTCGAAGAGAAAAAAGAGTCCATTTCCTTGTTATTAAATTGGGGACCGTTGTCCGTTGTTATTTTTCGAGGAACTCCAAAACGGTAGCAGATGTTACTTTGAATAAACTTGATTACATCCTTAGCTTTTGTCCCAGCTAAAGGTTCTGCTTCTGCCCACTTCGAAAAATAATCAACCGCAACAATAATCATCTGTCTTCCACCAGAAGCCATAGGTAATGGTCCTACTAAATCAATCCCCCATATGTCGAAAGGTACCGCCTCTGAGATTGTCATTAGGGGTACTGCTGGTTTATGTATTAAATTTTCATACCTTTGGCAAGTATCACAGCTTCGAACTAATAACTTGGCATCCTGTAATATGGTAGGCCAATAATACCCTGCCAATAATACCCTACGCGTTAAAGCTTTGAATCCACAATGAGCTGACCCATCTCCATCATGCAATTCAGATAGGATATCCTGAGACTCTTCCTTACTCAAACATCGCAACAAAGTTTTCGACGCAGATTTCTTGTACAATACCCCATCCAATACTACATAGCCAAGAGCTTTATACTTTATTTTCTTGAGCAAGTGTTTATCAAGAGGTAGTATTCCCTTCGAAATACAGTTTAACAAGTCAAACCTCCAGTCACCTCGAACACGCATCAGATCATTTACTACCTCCTCAATAAATTCACATTGATCAGAACTCAAAATAATCGAGGGCAATGGTTGTGTCATGATCCATGGATATTCTTCAGAGTAAGCCATTGTTGCTAACGAATCAGCCATTGTATTGTTTCCCCTTCGAATATGCTCCACCTCGACATTTTCAAATTGTGCCATCATTCCTCGTAGCTCTTGCAAGTAGAAAACCAAACGATCCTTTTTAGCTTCTGATACCCCTTTGACATGGTTAACGACCAACTGCGAGTCTGTTTCTAAGCGCACAAATATTGCTCCGCAAATCTTTGCTAACCGCAATCCTGGTAGCACAACTTCATATTCGGCTTCGTTATTCGAAGCATGAAATCCAAATTTTATAGCTTGAAACATAAACTCCCCTGTTGGTGCCACCAATTCAACTCCTGCACTCGACCCTTTGTTACTGGATCCCCCATCAGTTCGTATCGTCCACGTCGGATTTGCATTCATTTTTTCACCATCTTTCTCTTCGGATCTACTCGAATGGAACTCAACCAAGAAATCTGCTAAAGCTTGAGCCTTGATGGCTGTTCTAGGAGAGAATAACACATCGAAATCTCCTAATTCTACAGACCACTTTGTCATCCTTCCTGAGATATTTGGCTTTTGCAACACGTTTTTCAAAGGATATGAAGTTCGAACTACAATCGTATGTGCCTGGAAGTAGGGACGCATTTTTCTCGCTGCTACTACTATACACAGTGCCAATTTTTCGAGCTTCAAATATCGTTTCTCAGCATCGACCAAAATTTTACTGACATAGTAGACAGGCTTCGAAACCCTCGTATCCTCACTGATCAGAACTGCACTTACTGCATAATCCGATACTGCTATATACAAAAATAGTTGCTCACCCTTTCGAGGCTTTGATAATATTTCAAGAGAAGACAAAAGATTTTTGATCTTCACAAAAGCTTCTTCACAATCCGAAGTCCACTCAAAATTGTTTGGTCGACGCAGCACCTGGAAAAAAGGCAAGCACTTATCTGAAAAACGAGAAATGAATTTGTTCAAAGCTGCTAACCTGCCCGTTAACATTTGCACTTCTTTGATATTCCGAGGTGAAGACATTGATATCAGAGCCTTCAACTGTTCTGGGTCCACTTCGATTCCTCTTTCACTAATCATGTATCCCAGAAACTTACCAGATCGGACTCCAAATGTACATTTTTCTGGGTTCAACTTCAATTGTATGGAGCTGAAATTCAAAAACGTCTCTTCTAAATCATCAATGTGTTCATTATCACCTTTGCTTTTAACAAGCATATCATCGATGTACACTTCGATATTTCTCCCTATTTGCGAAGCAAACGCCTTATTCATCAGCCTCTGATATGTAGACCCAGCATTTTTTAATCTGAATGGCATCACTCTATAGCAGTGCAGACCTCAATCAGTGATAAAAGTTGTGCTTTCTTCATCATCCGGATTCATTCGAATCTGATTATACCTTGAAAATGCGTCCATAAATGTTAAGATTTTATTTCTAGAAGTGGAATCCACTAACTGGTCAATTCGAGGCACTGGAAAAGGATCTTTTGGACAGGCTCTATTTAAGTCTGTGAAGTCTACACACATTCTCCATTTTCCATTCTTCTTTTTCACCACCACAGGATTAGCCGTCCACCTCGGATAATTGGACTCCCTGATATGCCCCATCTTATACAATCGATCTACCTTAGCAACTATGGCTTCAGACTTTTCCAACGAAAAAGCTCTTCTTTTTTGAATTATCGGCTTGGTCTACGGATCCACCGCCAAGCTATGACATATGATGTTACTTGGGACCCCCACTACGTCCTCGGACCTCCATGCAAACACATCCAAATTCTCAGACAAAAAAGTTAACAACTTTTCTCGCATCGATAAAGACAGCAGAGTCCTAATTCGAAGTACCCTGCCATTATTGAAAACATACTCTTCTATTTCTTCATTTATCATCACAGAACTCGGGGTTGACCTCGGATCATCGATTCCCTCATCTGTACCACTAGAAGACAACCCCCCAAACTGCTAATTCTCCATTGGATCATCAGTACTTTTGCCACGTAGTCTAAACGCAGCAGCGTAACACTCTCTTGCCACCTTTTGATCACTTCGAACTACGCCGACTCGATCCTCGACCACATACTTCAAACACTGATGAACCGTAGAGACTATAGCATACATTTTAGCCAGCCACGACCTTCCAAAAATAGCGTTGTAGCTCGATGGAAAATCCACCACCATAAAAAGCACTTGCACCTTCGTTTTGAAAGGCCCCTTTCCCAAAGAAATCTCACCTTCGAACTCCCCTATCACATTTGCCGTTGCGCCAGTGAACCCAATGATAGTTCTCTCTGACCTTTCTATTCGAGGCGGAGTGGTTAATCTATCATATGTTGACTTGAACAACACATTGGCAGAGCTCCCAGTATCAATTAACACTCGTCGAATCTCCACTCCACAAACTTCTACTCCTATGACCACTGCATCTTCATGTGGTCCAGTAATTCCTCTCAAGTCATCCCCATCGAAAATTATAAAGGGGACATCCTTCTTGTTACTTAAGTGTGCTGATGCTCCTCCTTAAATTTGACGTGTTAAATTCACTATATGTCTCTTCCTCGAATTATTAGTGTTGTTAGTCATTGAATCTCCCCCAAATATTGTCAGTGACTCAAAGAAGGCACACAAATCTCGAACACGTCCCTGACGCATCGGCTCATCTACTGACATCAACAATAATCGACTTGGATCTGGGTCGACATATTCCGAAGCCACATCAAACTCTTCACCTGCAGCGTCTAAAATCATTAGTGCAGTCTCCTGCTTAGAATTAGGATTACCAATTTTCGAGGAAGCTTTAGCATTCTTTTTGACATACTCCAGCAACTTTCCATTTTCTATCAGAATCTGCATCTCTTTCTTCAAAGCAATACAATCATTTGTATAATGCCCAACATCTTCATGATACCTGCAGAACTTGTTATTGCGCTCCTCTCTTGGCCTATTAATCGCTGGTGGCTTTCTGAAATTTACTGTTCCTCTGTTTTTCTCATATATCGAAGCCACACTTTCAGTCAAATCCGCATAATAGTCTGGTCTTACCCACACATTCGATCTGGACCTGAACTGTTGTTGATTATTAGAGTTGTGCTGATTATAACCCCCTTGGTATGAGCTCGAAGAACCCCCTCGATTAGAAACATTTTGATTATCCCTCGGGCGCGATGAGTTATTGTTCGAGGTGTTCACTTGAGTATTCCCTTTCTGAATAGTACTGCCTCCTCCTCGGACCCGCGTCGACTCTTCGACCTTGATCTGATCCTCAACTTGAGCCATGAGAGCTCCAAATGTTAATGCCCTACGCCTTGTAGTCTCATCTGCCAAATCTCCTGGCAATAATCCTTGTCTAAATGCTGCCATAGCCACCGCCTCTTCACAATCATCTAGTCCAGCTTTTGTTGACACAAATCTTATGGTATAATCTTTTAACTTTTCTCCCACAGCTTGTTTGCATTGTATTATTGTGTCCCCATTAGCCCTCATTTCTTTGCTTCCCACAAACTGTCTTCAGAAAGCTGTGTAGAAGCCTCTAAAATTTGCAATTGACTCCTTAGGAATCTTGTTGTACCATTTTAGTGCAGTTCCCTTAAATGTTTGAGAGAATGCTCTACACACCAATTTATCATCGTCTTCGAAATTGGTCATATAGTTTTTGAATTGTTCTATATGATCATCGGGATCTTGAGTCCCATCGAACTTGTCAATCTTGGAAATGTCAAACCGCCTCGGAAGCGGAACAGATCTAATCTCCCTGATCAATGGTGAATCTCTCCAGTCGACTCCTTGAACATATTGGTCTTCGTTTCTCATCCCCACCGTAGCATATAAACTTGACTCACCTTCATATTTTCGAGGCGAGTATATTCGAGGCGAATATACTCTCCTTTCCTTCCTTTGCCTTCCTTCCTTATACACCTTAGCTGATCGGAGTTCATGTCCTCCTCTTGACTGGCCTCGAGAATGTTCGTACCTCGGTGTTTCATCCGACTCCGAATCTTCGAAATCCTCTTCATCACTAGAGTTCACATACTGTTGCTTCTGTAATTTTCCCTTTCTTTTGATTCCACTATACTCTTTTTTCCGTTCGAAATGTGTTTTACGCAGTTCATACTGATCGTCGCCATCGTCATTCGACGGATCCGACTGATCACCCCTTGCTATCTTAGACCTAAGTCTAGCGCCATCATTATTTTTCTTCTTTTTTACCAATTCATCAAGCTCTGTCACCTTTCTTATCATCTCATTCATTTTACCTTCGAAATCGAATTGGTTTGATTGAGTTGGAATTAACTTACCTGCCTCTTGCAGATCAGATTTCAATGTTTCCATAGCCTTTTGAACAGATGGATTATCACCTCCTTCTGAATTCATCTCCGATCAGTGAAAAACTAGACAAAATATTCTAGAAAACGAAAAGAAACTCGAACGAAAAGCTTCAGAAAACGAAAAACTTGAGACTCGATTTTTTATCCGTCGATCAAGGTACCTTCGCCCCCCTCTTTCTAGCGCCAATTTGGTAAGAATTAAAGTTGGATTGACAGAATCAAGAACACAAGTCTTCACAAAGAGAGTTTTTTGGTAGTGAAAGTAGTATTGTGCTTCTGATTATTTCATGAGTGTAACCGTCTTCCTCAGCCTCTATAAATAAGCCAGGTGAATCAGTTACAAGAGCGGTTACATAAATGAATATTTACAACTTAGTCCCTATATCTCTTATAAAAGCTTAATCTTACTTTATATTTGTAGAACTTATCAATTTAGTCCTTACTAATTACATTTAGGTCCTCAAAGGATATCTTTCCTTATCAACCTCCAAGGGTGATGAATTGTCTCTCCGGCCTACAGAGCCTTTCCCTTCGGTTGACCCTACTGATCCAACCAGAGCAAAGGAGATCCCTGGTGATTTTTACACTGACGAGGTCAAAGGAGGAGACCTTAGTATTGATGGTGTTGACATCACAGGGCTCGATGGACTTGGTGACTATTTTACAAACCTTCCCAGAGATGATTTTGCTGGGCCTTACCTCTCTCCAAGCACTTCAAACACCGTCACTTTTAATGGTAAGACTTTTACTGTTTGAAGTGAAAGGGATATTATAGCTCACTCCATATTAAGTAGTGTTCAGCCAGTGCTTGTGTTGGAGAAACAAGTTCGAGGTCAGGCAGATACTATCAAAGATCTCAAATCTGACAAAGAGAGACTATCCGATGATCTTCTTACTGCCACTCAACATGCTGACATTCTAAAAGGAGAAAACGAGGAGCTGAAGAAGAGCCAAGAGGGGTGGACCACAAAGGTTTCCACTCTAGAAGACACTATCAAAGAGCTTCGGGAGAAGTTGTCCGGATTAGAGAAAGATCTCACCTCTTCAAAAGAGGAGGCAAAGGCCAAGGATCAAGTCATCCACAACTTGACAAATAACAAGATTGCGCTCGAGAACACAGTGTCCAAGGCTACAGAGGAGAAAGCTGATCTGCTAAGGGAGCAGGAGGCCAAAATTCAGGCCAAGATCGATGCTTATGCCAACAACGTAATAGATACTCAAGAGCAAATGTATGCCAAAGTGAAGTCGGACATGGTCCTGCTCTTTCATGAGAAGTTCCCGAAGAGGAACCTGGGAGATTTGTGGCTTCATGTAGAGTACGAAGAGAAAGACGGTCCCAAGAAGAAGAAAAAGACAAGTGAGGCTGAGCCATCTTCAAAGGCTCAGTCTTATACTATGAATTATCTTTTCACTTTTCATCTTACCTGAACTAAAGTCCTTGGAAGGCCAAGGCATTTTTGTTATTGTGTCCGGCATTTGACCGGATAGACCTTTTGTTTTGTTTGAGAATTGAAAAGTCCTTGGAAGGAAAATGCACTTAGGTTATTTTAATGAATATCTTTGTTTTGCACAACTCTTGCATTCTTCCATAGTTTGTTTCAATTTTGGTGGCTAGTGTTTAAATAGCCGTTAGTTATTCCATAAATATTCTAAAGCGAGAGTGTTTAAACTTCTCCGATGACAAATGTTTAAGTAGTCATCTTCAATTCAATCCGGATGGTGTGACAAAAAACAAAGTAAGAACACTTCGAATTTTTTTTAAGAAGGCATCAAGTTTTATAAAAAGCTCGGACACCTCATTAAAACCTCCCCGCGCCACCAGGGTAGGAACGAGTATGCCCCCAAATATTTACATAGATTTTTAAACAAGTAAATATTTACATTGTTCCTACTCTAAGTACATCCGGAGATATTCAATATTCCAAGGGTGATTCAAAACCTTTCCATCTTTAGCTTCCAGCCAGTATGTTCCAGGTTTGAGCCTTTCAATGACCATATAAGGTCCTTCCCAAGTTGGGGCTAGTTTGCCGAGCAACTTCTCTTTAGTGTGTAAGAAGACTTTCCTCAATACCTTGTCTTCCGGCTGGAAATATCTTCTTTTAACTCTAGAAGCAAACCTGCTTCTCATCAAACCTTGATAGTGTGCAGCTCTAAGGTGAGCCTTAACTCGTCTTTCCTCTATTAGGTCAAGCTGACCTTTGATTGCCACTTCGTTAACTTGTTCGGAGAAGTTGTGAACCCGAAATGAAGGGAGGGTTGCTTCTATGGGGGCTATTGCATCCATCCCATATACCAAGTCAAAAGGTGACTCTTGTGTTGCAGTCCCAGGTGTAGTCCGGTAGGCCCACAAAACCTCTTGTAAATAGCTAGGCCACTTCCTAGCAACCCCTTCCAAATTCTTCTTTAAACCGGACAGTATAGTTCTGTTAGCCACTTCAACCTGACCATTCGCTTGTGGGTGGAAAGGTGAAAAGAAGCAATGCTGTATACCCCTTGAGGCACAGAAACTCTCCATTTCCTTGTTGTCGAACTGTGGCCCATTGTCTGTCGTTATCTTTTGTGGAACACCAAATCTGCAACAGATGATGGATAAAATGAATTTTATGATAGCTTTTGATGTTGTACCTGCCAAAGGGGCTGCTTCAATCCACTTCGAAAAGTAATCTATAACAACAATTATAGTTCTGCGTCCTCCGGATGCCATAGGAAGAGGTCCCACCAAATCCAACCCCCATCGAGCGAAAGGTATAGGCTTAGAAATTAACTCTAAAGGGATGGTTGGGACATGAATTTCATTGCTATATCTTTGGCACAGATCACACCTTCTCACCAGCTCCTTGGCATCCTGCATTATAAAGGGCCAATAATAGCCAGCCAGTAAAACTCTCCTTGTTAGAGCCCTGAATCCACAGTGAGCTGATCCCTCACCATCATGAAATTCGGAGAGGACTACTTGAGACTCATCATCTCCCAAACATCGCAAAAGAGGTTTACTGTAAGACTTTTTATACAAAACGTCCCTTAGTATGATAAAACCACGAGCTTTGTGCTTCATTTTTCTTGCTAGTGATTTATCCAGAGGCAAGATGCCATCAGATAGATACTGCAGGAGAGGGAATCTCCAATCTCGAGGCTGTTTCATCTGTACATCAAAAATTTCTTCCTCTTTGCTCACATTGAGTTGAATGGAAGGGCACTTCAACACATGGATCCAAGGATAGGACTCATTGTATGCTATGGTTGCCAAGGAATCTGCTAGTTCATTCTCTGTCCTGGGTATATGCTCATAAACAATGCTTTTGAACTTAAGTGCCTCATTTTTAAGAAGAAGTAAGTACTTCACTAGTTGCTCCTTTTTTGCCTCAGATTGACCTTGCGCATGGTGGATTAGAAGCTGGGAATCGCTCATCAGCTTGACCCTTTTGGCACCACAAATATAAGCTAACTTTAAACCAACTATAGTTGCTTCGTCTTCAGACTCATTTTCTGAAGCCCTAAAAGCAATACATATAGCCTGGTACATTTTATCACCATATGGAGAATTCAAGCACACCCTTGCACCACATCCCATAGTACTGGATCCACCATCCGTCTGGACGACCCAGACCTTTTTGTCTTTCATTTCAGTAGTCTGCTTCGTATCCCTATCAGAGTGGAATTCAACTAAAAAATCAGCTACAGCTTCGGCTTTGATTGCTGTTCGAGGAGAAAAATCTCCCAATTCCACTGACCATTTAGTCATTCTACTTGAAATGTTTGCCTTTTGAAGAACATTCTTCAAGGGAAAAGATGTCCGGACGATAATAGGATGAGCCTGAAAATAAGGCCTCATCTTCCTTGCAGCAATTACCAAGGCTAATGCTAATTTTTCGAGCTTTAAATAGCGTTTTTCTGTATCTATCAAGCTCTTGCTGATGTAGTACACCGGATGGGGGTAATTATCCACCTCTCTTACCAATACAGCACTGATAGCACAATTTGAAACTGCCAAGTATACGAAGAGTGTCTCTCCATCAACAGGTTTAAATAAAGTCCTGGGGAGGACAAATGTTTCTTAATCTCATTAAAGGCCTCATCACACTATGAAGTCCAGTCAAATCCCTTTGCACCCTTTAAAGTTTGAAAAAACGGGGCACATCTGTCCGAAGACCTTGAGATGAATCGATTTAAAGCAGCCAACCTCCTAGTCAACCGTTGTACTTCTTTAACATTCCGAGGAGGCTCCATTTGGAACAAAGCATTAAGCTGGTCTGGATCGGGCTGTATCCCTTGCTCACTTATTATATAACCCAGGAATTTCCCGGACTGCACTCCGAACACACATTTTTCTAGATTTAGCTTTAAATTCACTTTTATTAAGTTAGCAAAAGTTTCTTGAAGGTCTGCCAAGTGAAGTTGTTCATCCACACTTTTCACCATCATGTCATCAATGTATACTTCCATATTTCTTCCAATTTGATCAGCAAAGGCTTTGTTCACCAATCTTTGATAAGTAGCCCCAGCATTTTTTCAATCTGAATGGCATCACCTTGTAGCAATGAAGACCCCTGTCAGTGACAAATGTGGTATGCTCCTGATCCTTCGGATCTACTTGAATCTGATTTTACCCGGAGAAAGCATCCATAAAGGATAGTAGCTTATTCCCAGAAGTGGAATCTACCAACTGATCAATCCAGGGGACTGGATATAAATCTTTTGGGCAGGCCCTATTGAGATCTGTGAAGTCAATGCACATACGCCACTTGCCATTTTTCTTTTTCACCAAAACCGGATTGGCAGTCCACAAAGGATATTGAGACTCCTTTATATGCCCCATTTTTGTGAGCCTGTTAACTTCTTGAACAATAACATCAGCCCTTTCCTTGGAAAATGCCCTTCTCCTTTATACCACAGGTGCTACATCTCTCTGAATGGATAGGTGATGCGATATAATATCTGCTGGAACCCCGATAACATCAGCATTGCACCAAGCAAAAACATGCTGATGGTCTTTTAGAAACGTCAACATTCTATTCTTCAGTTCGGACGACATTTTGGACCCTATCTTAACACTTTTTCCTTCTTCTAAAGAATGTGTTTCTACTTCTTCAACCGGTATCAATACTCCAGGGGTCTCTCTGGGGTCATCAATTTCACCCTCACCCCTAGAAAGCCCCTCAAACTGCTATTCTTTGTTGATACGAACTGCCCCCAACGTCCGTGGAGCCAGCGCGGTAGCATAACACTCTTTTGCAACCTTTTGACTACTTCGAACAACTCCCACTTGTCCTTGAACAACATATTTCAAACATTGGTGGACTGTCGAGGCCACTGCATGCATCCTAGAGAGCGAAGACCTCCCTAAAATAGAATTATAATAAGTGGGACAATCCACCACAATAAAAAGTATCCTGACCATCTTCTTGAAAGGGCCCTTGCCAAATAAAACTTCCTCTTTGAACTCCCGGATCACATCTGCTGATCTCCCAGTGAAGCCCACAATTGATCTGTCCGAACGCTGAATTACGGCTGGATTTTTCATCTTCTTGTAAGTGGTTAAAAAGAGGATATTGGTTGAGCTTCTAGTATCCACCAGGATTCGTCTTATGTCATTGCCCCCAATGGATGCTCCTATGACAACAGCATCTTCATGAGGGCCAGCTATATCCCTTAAGTCATCTTCATCGAAAACAATGAAGGGAAATGGAATTTGTGATTGATAGGAGGTCATGCCTCCTTCTAACTGGGTGGCTAAAGTATGAACGTGCCTCTTCCTTGAAGAAGCAGTAGGAGCTGTCATAGTATCCCCTCCGAAAATTGTAAGTGACTCAAAAAACTTAATAAGCCCGGAGACCGTTTTACAACATTCCTCAATGGCACCCACTCTATTTTGAGTTGGATCAGGATCCAAGTATTCTGATTCTACATCAAATCTTTCGATTATAACCATAGCTCCCTCTGGAGCAGCATTGCTTGGACCAACCCGATGAGCATTATCAGGCCTATTTCCTCCTCTTCTTTTGACATATGCCCCCATCTTTCCTCTTTCAATCAAGTTCTGAACTTCCTGTTTCAAGGCTATACAATCGTCAATGGTATGGCGAGTATCATTATGGTACTGGCAGAAAGAGTTGTTACGATGTTCCCTAGGAGATTGCAGTGCGGCCGACCTTCTATAGTGCACTTCTTCTTTTGTTTTATCATAAATGGTGGCCACGCTTTCTTTTAATTCTGCAAACCACTCCGGTTGAACCCAAGGCCCTCTCTTGTTTCTAGACTGTTGACTTTGGGCAGGTGCAGCTAGCTGAGATTAGGCTTTAGCCCTGTTATGCCCCTGTCCGGTCTCCCTTGCCTTGTTCCCGGACTGATTTAGGTTGGGGTTTGGTGCAACCGGGGCAGACCTTACCTGCCCGTGCACCCTACTTTTCTTTGTTTCATCAACATTTATTTGCTTTCTGACTTGATTCAGCAAACCTCCCCAAGTCATGGCTTTCTTTCTGGTCACCGAATCAGCCAAATTTCCAGGGTTTAAGCCCTGTCTCAAGGATGCTATTGCTACTTGCTCGAAGCAATCAACCAACCCATTTTTGGTGTTTACAAAATGACTTATATATTCTTTCAATGATTCGTTTGGTTTTTGGGCACAGTGGATTATTGTGTCCCTATTGCCCTTCTACTCTTTACTCCCAACAAACTGCTTTCGAAAGACCACCCAAAAGGTATCAAAAATCCTGATGCAGCCTTGAGGTAGACTGTTATACCACTTTAGAGCACTCCCCGTAAAGAATTGGGAGAATGTTCTACAGAGTAACTTATCGTCATCATCAAAATTCATCATGAAGTTTTTAAATTGCTCCAAGTGGTTGTGTGGATCAGTACTGCCATCGTACTTCTCCATTTTAGTACTATCGAACCTCTTAGGGAGGTTTCCGGACAGAATCTTGGAAGACAATGGAGATTGTCTCCAATTCCGGCCACGACTGAACACAGTATCCTCATTGGGAGTTGCAAAGATTCCTGGTTCATCGTGGAAGGCAAAAGGATCCATCAGCATCCGGCCTACATGCCTCCGGCTGTGAGATGATCCTTTGCCTATATTCTTCTTCAATTTCCCATGTCTATCCCTTTTTCTTGAATACTTTTTAATCAACTTTTGCTTATTTTTGGATCGGCCCTCATCACTGCTGGAGGACAAGGACTCTTCAACTCCATCCTGGTCCGAGGAGCTACCAGAGGACTCTGAGTCTGAGTCAGAACTCTCCACTGGTTTAGACCGGTGAGACTTTTTGGAGCTAGCATGAGTCTTCTTGGTACTCACATGAGTCTTCGAAGGCTTATGCTCTCTAGGGTTATTGGTATGATGAGTGACTGATGCTTTTGACTTATCTTTCATGCCCATCTTATCCTTCTCTACCCTCAGAGTTTCTATCTCGCCCTTTAATCTATCACGCTCCTCGATGGTATATTCGTCATTTTGACCCACCACTTCAAGCAAGGCTGGTGGTACTTCCGGGGCGTCCGGATTCATTCAGACTGATTTTTCCTGTTGGTTTCGAATGCTTGATTCAGGCACTGTCGTGCTCCCACTGTGGTCGCCAATTTGGTGAGGTTTATTTTCGTCTGAGGGTAAGTTTATAATTTTTGTTTGGAGTTTTGTGGAAGTTTGTAAGTATTTAATGTTTGAGTAGTGAGTAGAGGGAGAATTAAGCAGCCTGGTTGTATTTAATTTTCATTACCCTCATTTAATGTTGGTGGTTGGGTATTTATACCCTTACATCTGGGCCTTATGGGCTTTCGGGTCATGTTTAATGGACCCAGGTCAAGCTCAAGGACCAATGAGCTCTTAGTTGGAGAGCAGGCAGCTTAGTCAAGAAGTGTTTAGGTTTTAAGTACTTTAGTTCTTGTTCGAACAGTCGAATGGGCAAGGTGTTCGAACTGCCCTATCCGGTTAGGTAGTTTTTGTCCCAAATGTCCCTGTCCGTAAAGGTAACAGAATCCAGACTCATCATAACTAGTGGACCAATATTTTTTGTGTTCAACGAGCCACAAGACATTAGGGATGAGGCATTCAAATCATTCAGTTTAATAGTTATGGACTACTTATCTAAAGAAATGATGCAATATGTTCAGGATCAAACCGTCATGAAGAATGAAACATTGTGTATCTCCTAACCGAAAATGGATACTATGATTTTGAGGTATGTATCATCGTTTTATTTTCTATGTAACGACTATTTTCATTGACAAGTTATTGTTGTTTCTTTTATGATATTTTCCGAGGTTATTGAATTATAAGTTGCATAATTTTTTATCGACAGTTAATTGATTTATCATAAATATAAAAAAAAGTACTAAACCAAAAAACACTTAAAAATGAAATACAAAACGTTATAACTAGTAAGTAAATAAATAACTAAACAACATAAACTGACCAAGTAACATAAACCTACTAAACAAATTCATCAATATCAGTCACTTCTAGGTAGGAACAAACTGGCTTTCGACCTTCGAGCTCCGTATATGTTTTGCAGCGACCAACTATTGGTAGCTCCCAAGTTGAAGCATCCTCACTCTTTAACGCATACCACGTAAAATGTAAACGTGCGCGAAGATATAAAGGCTTGATGGCTAGCTGCAAAATTAATTAAGATGTAGAATAAGATCTTATTTAAGACGGGCGTACAGAATATCAAAAGTATGAGTCGAATGACTTACATTATCAAAATGATTAGTATCAACAAAACTGAACCCAATTTCACGTTTTTTGGACATCATAGGGGGTTCAGCACACAGGAGTAGAAATGTTTGGCTGCAGTTGTGAGATTCCACAACTGACACAAAATGAACAATGCATTGGAACTTGGTTGCAATCGCAATGCCCATCTCTAGCATTTTTATCCAATATTTGGTGGATGCTGGAGTCCGTAATGGTTTATACTTTTTGCGATCTTCAGGTATTCTTTTTTATCGTTATATATGTTACCATAAGTTGCATAATTGTCCATTAGTTCATCGTAAATTACCTTCCTAACATCTTTCCAACCTTCTTCATGACCATACAGCCCAAACAAAACTGCTTGATATCCACAATGATTGTCTTCCCTAACATCATTTATACCATATATAAACAGATTGAAGTGAGTCGGAAACAAACGCAAAAAAACATTTTGAATCATCTATCAGTCATCTTCCTCCAACAACAGATGATTGTACGTTATTGCTAGTAAACGAGACAATGGAAGAAATGCGAGATATTCTAGGCACATCCGCAAGAATTGTATTTGCACTGATTCTTTGCTAGCCTTATCAGCATCCCTCACATGTTTCAATTGACTTTTATCTCATTTAGTGGATGATGCATCGACAACAAGTTTTCGTTTCACATGTGGACGGCCGCGGTGTTTCTGCGTCTGCAATGGCTCTAGTAACGATGATGTCTCCGGATAAACAATATCAAAAAAATTCTTGTAAATATGTTTTATACAACTTTCATCTTTTGTCTCCATAACATCGATTAGAAGTTTTTCCAAATCATATTTTAGAATCGCCATCGTTGTACGGTTCAAACGAGGTTGTATCTCTAACCTCGTCCAATGGCTAAGAACCAGTTCTAAAGATGCAACTTTTTTTGTTGTTATACCAATCGCGTATCTGGTGGTAGCACGTTATACAATATGTAGATCTTATCAAACATATGAAAACGTGATCGCTTGTATCGTGTTTAACATCTGACCCATCCTTAATATCGATCTTCCCGCAATCTTGCACCATTTCTAATTCTGTAAAAAACAGTTGCAACGTCATATGGGATACCTTGCCTCGAATTTCTTCAAATAGTTTGTCTTCAAATTTATGAAACGGTATGTAACGAATCTTTTCAAAGGAAGATCTAATTGCAACATGTTTGATTTCAACAAGTGAATGCACCCGCGCCCAAAATAACTTAAAGTTTAGTTTGCTCATACATACGTAACACGTCAAGTTGTAATGAACGCTCTCCATACGGTTAGTCGTACTATGTCCCAAATGCACAAAGTTGTTCGTTCTCCAAACAACGAATTTATCAGTTTATTTATCAAGCCAAAACTTTTTAGTGTATTTGATTGCAAGAGGTTATTCTTTGTACTCCAATTGCATTTCACGTCTGCAAGATCAAATTCAATTTATGATGCTGCATACGCTATCTTCTTCCAAGCAGAAACAAATTTCGCATGATTGCTTTTCTCAAGGAAAAACTTCATTGTATGTCCCTTAACGTTTTGGTTAATGTGCCAGCGGCATATCATATGTGTTGTCTTTGGGAATACTACTTCTATGGTGTTCATCAATACTAAATCTCTATCGGTCAAAATCACAGACAGTTCTTTAATCCCATGAGCGACACTCAACGACTTTAAACATTCTAACACCCAATTGAAGTTGTTTAACTTCTCACCAGACACGAAAGCGAAAGCCACACAGTACGTCAAACCAGTTGACGTCACACCAATTATTTCAAACAACGACATACCATATCTTATAATCTTATATGTGCTATCAATGATCAACACTATTGGAAATATCCGCAAAAGATCAACACTAACTGGATGCGCAAAAAATATATATGTAATGACTTCTCCATCGTCATCACCGAATTTATGCCATTCATAATAATTATGTGCCTTAAGCTTCTCCAACAGGAACTGCAGCTGTGACCTACCCGCCTTCTTCAAAACTCAATTTTTCTTCCTTTCATTGTAAATAATGCGCATAGAAGAAATATTATCTTCATTTATCTTCTTACACCGTTCGATATTTCTCTAGGGTTTGTTCTGATATATGTTGCCCGCTCAACAAATTCCATCTCCTCTCCATTCAAATGGTCTGCGTAAGAATGATCGTCAAATTGTTTTGAACTCTCATGGTTGTGAATTCCACATATAACCTCTACCTTTCATTGACACGGTTCCGCCAACAACCAATATTGCTCAAATGGACAATCAATGTTTTTTGGTTCCCGTCCATTTTCTCTTACGATCCTTTTCGGCCACTCTTGGAATATACTTTCCCAATATCTCGCACAAGAAAAAAATCCGAAAATGTTTCCTACTATCGATTTTATCTCGGCAGCTTAAATTGATAACCCACCCATTACATTTTCCGGTCTTCTTTACCCACCTAATCAATGCTTCCTGCGTATAATAATCGGTGGTGAAAAACACATGAATGTAGTCGGCAATAAAAGCTTTTTCAAATCTGTGCGCAACATCCATTCCCTAATTAACAACATCAAAATACGACCCGCAATTAGGTACAACATACTTAAAGAAAGGGGCCGAAAAACAATTTTTTTCCTTGGGGTCGTGCACCACCGGTTTAGGGCCTTAAAACTGGTGGCTCTAAAGTATTGAACCGGCCTCAACAACACTACGCCCAATCGGTTCCAAGGCCTAGAACCAATGGTGCGTAGTGAAACCATGAAAATTGTTACCTTTACTGGCGACGCCGACTCCTTCTCCGGTGACTCAACCTCCTTGTCCGGCGACATCAACTCCTCTATACTAAGCCCTAGCTTCGGCTGAATCATGGTTGATTACGTGTTTTTCTTCAAAATGGGGTTGAATGTTCTTCAAAGTTATTTGAATTTTGAAGTTGTTTTAGAAGATTTTTAGAAAATAATACCAAAATGGTGTTTGATCTAGTAAGGAGGAGTGTTGTTTTGTGAATTGGATATACCTAGAATATACTTAGTATTTTTTTTACTTACTGATACTTCAGTAATTAAATGGAAGATCGAAGGTATTTTTATCCTAAAAATATAAAAATAATAATTAACGTAATTTTTTGGATAAATTTAAACCACATTTGGAGATATATATTCATACCCTAAACCCTAAGTTCTCTATATGATTAAATATTACTTAAGACACGGTAATTAGTCATAATCTAGTTTTGGATAACGTGAAATATTTATTTTCCGACTAAAACGGTGTTTAGGAAATCCGGTAGTGGTCTAATTATAATGTTTTTCAACTATAGTTGTTTTTTTTTCCTTTCATATACTTGGATTCGTTTTTTACATTAGCTAAAATAACCACCTTATTTAATCTTGGACGAAAATAGTTAAAAAATTATAAACTAACGTTAACTTTTTTTTTGTTAACTTTAAAAATATATATTATAATATAAAAATTTAAGTTTATATACATCAAATTATATTATTTTAACCTAAATTTAGTTAACATTTACAAAGTGAAATATAAATGTTTTAACGAAAATCACTCAAGAGGACAAATGGTATCAAATCCACTTCGAGGCTTTTACAATTTTAGTTTCAGTATTTATTTTACGTAATTGGTTTGGAGTTTGCCCTCGCTTTCATATTTCATATATGTCTTATTTATTATTTGATACATGTTTTAAAATGTTTTATAATTAGATGTTCGAAATTTTTGTAGTTATTTTTTTTGTAGTTGTTATAATATATATATGTTTTTTTAGAGTTTGGGTTTTATCTAAAATTTAAATAACAATTCTTCGTGGAGGTCCATAATAAAGAGTTTTTTTCTTATAAAATTGAACTTTACTAACAACATAACGAGTGTGCTCACAAGTTCCAGTGGAACGCGACTATTTAATAGATTATTGTTGTGAGCCTATTTGGTTTTTACATGTTCGTAAAAAAAATTGAGCTTTCACCCTCTTTATTACATGAATGACCAAAATACTAGTATGTCTTGCATATCTAAACGGTTAAGTATTTCATATTTATAAATTGTTTTGACATGTGATCATATCTTTTGCAAATATAACGGACATCAATTGTTGTTTTGATTTGGATCCACTTCCAAAAGGCTTCATACTAGTTGAGATATGTTCTTACTTATATACCATTCTTCCTCCGAGCTTTCGATGGCGATAACTTTGGTTCCCGGAGGGGATAGGGACAGAGGGGATGGAGCCCTGTCTTGCATGTCTGAGTCAGAGGTCTGCTTGGTCAGATGCTTGCGATTGGGAGAAATTAGTGGGGGTGAGCCATGCACGGACAGAGGGAGTCCATGCATGCCGGCAGATTTTGGGGGTGAGATGGAAGAAGGGGATGAAGATCGGGTCTCCAGGGACAGAGAAGTGCTTGGGCTGGAGGGTCTCGAAGAAGTGATCGGTGGAGGATGGGCATGTTTCTCTTTAAATCGGGGAGTGATCTTGCGGTTGGAGCGTCTGGAGGAGGAACTCCTTCTAGTTTCCACCATTTTTGGTGAGAGAGAGCGAGAGGGGAGATAGAGAGGTCGGGAGAGACGACTTTTTGTGGTGACGAGCGAAGGAGAGGGTACTGGTGTGTCGAGGGTCAGGGTATTAGGAGTGTAAATGGAGGAAAAGAGAGTATGAGGGAGGCTGTTATTTGTGGGGTAGATCGGAGGAGGCTCGAGTGCAGGCTTAAGAATGGGTATAGCGGTTTTCGGTTTATAGGAGGAGAGGTAGTTATGGTGAGGGATTCGGTTTGTAATGGTGAGAGGAGACGGGGAGGGTGCAGAATCGGGATGGGTGGTTTCTGGTGGTAACTGTCGGGGGGTTGTATTTTCTGGTGGTAGGTTTATTCTTTGGAGAGAGTGACGATGGAGGGTGACGATGGTGTAGTGAGAGGGTGAGAGGGTAGACAGCGATTTTAAGGGAGAGGAGGGAGTAGGCGGAAGGCGAACAGATAGAGGAAGGAGGAGGGTGCAGTTATGGGTGCAACTAGGGTTTTGCTTGCACGAAATGGGAGGAGTTAATGAAGAGAGAGAAGAGGAGAGAGGGGTGAGCGATTTAAGGCCTTCTGTGCATGCTCGGCTCTCGTGATTGGCTAGGAGGAGAGAGAAGTATGCCCAGCAAAAGGAATTTGAAAGGATGGCAGGAGGCGCGTGATTGGTCGATTTGGGTGGACTTTTTTGGTGTGTGACAGAGAGTGAGAGGGCGGGGTTACTCGAGGTTGCAGCCATGGACGGCGCTTCTCGAAGGATGAGGGAGTAAAAATGTCGTTGCAGTTTCCTGACTTCGACATTGGAAGTTTGAATAAAACCTGGAGAGATTAATGCCTGGCTGCTACGCGTGTTAGTGGCCTCATTAATGATTGCTGGGAGTGTGTTTAACATTTTATATGTTTGAATGATTTTATTATAATACAAATGCACATTATATAGGCTACTGTTCATTGTCTTATCAAAGTTGTCTTTAATTTTCATAATTGTGTCAAGCATGCTTAACTCTAGTATTTTAGATTGTCTTTTTTTGTTGAAACCGTTTTTATTTTCAACCCCAAATATCCAATTATTACCAGTTAGTAAGATCTATATTAGGTTTCAATTATTCTTGACTCTGAAGTTGACAGATCTTGGTATCATCAAAAGAAATTCATAACTTATTGGAAAAATGGTAAGTTGTATGGGTAGATTAAATGGTTTCTTCTCCTTAGTAAGTATTGACAGAATAAAAAAGGTGAGTTTGGCTGACAACAATAATAAAATAAAATGGGCTTCTTCAAAATCCGGAATACAACACAAACGATACATGGAATATACTAAAAAATAAGAACAACAAGTTAGATATGTTCAAAAAATATGGAATTCAATCACTCCCAAGAAATGTTCTTTCTTAACATAGAGAGCTATGCACAGTTGGATTTCTACTGGTACTAATCTTCGAAGAAAATGTTTTCACCTTTCTTCAAAATGCCTGCACTATGGGGATTCAGAAACTACTGATCATGTGTTTATACAGTGTCATAAAGCTTGGGAGACTTGGCTTTTTTTTGCCGCCACTTTCAAAATTCCTATAAGCAGATTTATCTCCTATGCGCATATGTTTTATGGTCCACAAACAGAGATATTCACATCCGGACAATTATCCCACTGATAGTTACTTGGATCATTTGGTCTACAAGGAACAAGACAAAACACAGTTTTCTCTCTGCTATTACTAAAAAATAATTGACTATGTAAAAAAATTATTTATAATCTAGATCGAGGGAAATTTGTAAAGCGAATCTACTAGAGAAAAGACTCTAACATTGCTATACAACTAGGATGCATCTATCACTTGGAGAAGCCTATAATTTCCACGTCTCTTAAATGAAATCATCATATGAACAGACGATATAAGCTCAACACGGATGGGGCTTGTAGTTTTACGGGTGAATCTAGTGGAGGAGGGCTTATCAGAGATCATAAGGGAGATATAATTCATGAGTTTGGTAGAACTTATCGTAAGAAATCTCCTATTGTAGCAAACTGCAGAGCGAATCTAGATAGGCTTCAATTCTGCAGGGAAAAATACATTACTACTCTAGACATTGAGACCGACTCGAGTATATTGACAGAGATGATGCTTAAAGAGAATCCCCTTAGTACCTTGAATCTATTATAAAGTGTTACAGGGGTCTGAATATGTCAAACATGAATCTGGTTCACATTTATCGTGAATTTTTTTGGAGCGGACTGGATATCAAAGCAGGCTCTACAAAAGGTGAAAACATAGACTACAATTCAGGTAATACTCCTAATAAGTTGACAGCAATAATTTTTCTCGAAAGCATTGGACATAATATACTAGAATCAAAACTGATGATGATTAAGTTTATGAAATTTGAGAAACAAGAAAACGGACATGGTCTTCGAAGCCAGCTGAATCGATCTTCCTTGGTGTTTTGGCTTGTTGGAGTCTTCTTCAATTCATTGAATGCGAGAAGGTCATCTTCCATGTTTTTCTTTCTTGAACTAAGGTTGTATTCTGAGTGTTAGTTTTTCTCCAGCAAAGTTATCGGGTATTTGAAAATTAAATATGTCTGGTGAGGTTCTAAAGAAGGTCGGAAAATGAATAAAGAGGAAGAGATCGAAATAATGGCTTTGGGGTTACTGAAGTTTTGCCTTTGGCGCTTAAAATTTCAATAAAATTTGAAAACCCCTCCTAATGCATGTAATTTGTATTCCAACTTGGGTCCTTTGGGCTACTTATTTGTATCATTTCCAAGATTAACAAAAAGCCCAAAAATCTTGAGCTAAAAAATATATTAGGTTTCGATCAAAGCTTGAAGATTACACTAGTTGTTTTTTCCGTTTCAAAACTAGTGTTCGAATATTTGGACTATGTATTTTATTCGTCATACGTTTACCAAATTTGTTTTTTCATATATTTAAAATGATGAATGGTAAATGAGTTTTTTAACATTAATATCCTTTTATTCTCTTGTTTTTAGAGAATCCAAAATACCACCAAATTAAAAAAAATGATAATAATAAACTCTTCGACAATATCTATAAATGTTTGTTATATTTTTTAATTAGAAAATTATAGAAAATATAAAGGTTGAAAAGTTATTTTTTTATGATATGATTTTACGAAAAAAATGAATAATATGTTTTTATTATAAAAAAAATTCATTGACTTTATTTTTTTATCTTCCTAAAAATATATTTCGATTCCCTCATCTGTACCACTAGAAGACAACCCCCAAACTGCTAATTCTCCATTGGATCATCAGTACTTTTGCCACGTAGTCTAAACGCAGCAGCGTAACACTCTCTTGCCACCTTTTGATCACTTCGAACTACGCCGACTCGATCCTCGACCACATACTTCAAACACTGATGAACCGTAGAGACTATAGCATACATTTTAGCCAGCCACGACCTTCCAAAAATAGCGTTGTAGCTCGATGGAAAATCCACCACCATAAAAAGCACTTGCACCTTCTTTTTGAAAGGCCCCTTTCCCAAAGAAATCTCACCTTCGAACTCCCCTATCACATTTGCCGTTGCGCCAGTGAATCCAATGATAGTTCTCTCTGACCTTTCTATTCGAGGCGGAGTGGTTAATCTATCATATGTTGACTTGAACAACACATTGGCAGAGCTCCCAGTATCAATTAACACTCGTCGAATCTCCACTCCACAAACTTCTACTCCTATGACCACTGCATCTTCATGTGGTCCAGTAATTCCTCTCAAGTCATCCCCATCGAAAATTATAAAGGGGACATCCTTCTTGTTACTTAAGTGTGCTGATGCTCCTCCTTAAATTTGACGTGTTAAATTCACTATATGTCTCTTCCTCGAATTATTAGTGTTGTTAGTCATTGAATCTCCCCCAAATATTGTCAGTGACTCAAAGAAGGCACACAAATCTCGAACACGTCCCTGACGCATCGGCTCATCTACTGACATCAACAATAATCGACTTGGATCTGGGTCGACATATTCCGAAGCCACAACAAACTCTTCACCTGCAGCGTCTAAAATCATTAGTGCAGTCTCCTGCTTAG
The DNA here is from genome assembly GCA_036936605.1 of Limnanthes douglasii subsp. nivea. Taxonomy (NCBI): domain Eukaryota; kingdom Viridiplantae; phylum Streptophyta; class Magnoliopsida; order Brassicales; family Limnanthaceae; genus Limnanthes; species Limnanthes douglasii. The sequence continues at coordinate 302,736,036 of JAUPFV010000001.1, forward strand.
AATTAGGATTACCAATTTTCGAGGAAGCTTTAGCATTCTTCTTGACATACTCCAGCAACTTTCCATTTTCTATCAGAATCTGCATCTCTTTCTTCAAAGCAATACAATCATTTGTATAATGCCCAACATCTTCATGATACCTGCAGAACTTGTTATTGCGCTCCTCTCTTGGCCTATTAATCGCTGGTGGCTTTCTGAAATTTACTGTTCCTCTGGTTTTCTCATATATCGAAGCCACACTTTCAGTCAAATCCGCATAATAGTCTGGTCTTACCCACACATTCGATCTGGACCTGAACTGTTGTTGATTATTAGAGTTGTGCTGATTATAACCCCCTTGGTATGAGCTCGAAGAACCCCCTCGATTAGAAACATTTTGATTATCCCTCGGGCGCGATGAGTTATTGTTCGAGGTGTTCACTTGAGTATTCCCTTTCTGAATAGTACTGCCTCCTCCTCGGACCCGCGTCGACTCTTCGACCTTGATCTGATCCTCAACTTGAGCCATGAGAGCTCCAAATGTTAATGCCCTACGCCTTGTAGTCTCATCTGCCAAATCTCCTGGCAATAATCCTTGTCTAAACGCTGCCATAGCCACCGCCTCTTCACAATCATCTAGTCCAGCTTTTGTTGACACAAATCTTATGGTATAATCTTTTAACTTTTCTCCCACAGCTTGTTTGCATTGTATTATTGTGTCCCCATTAGCCCTCATTTCTTTGCTTCCCACAAACTGTCTTCGGAAAGCTGTGTAGAAGCCTCTAAAATTTGCAATTGACTCCTTAGGAATCTTGTTGTACCATTTTAGTGCAGTTCCCTTAAATGTTTGAGAGAATGCTCTACACACCAATTTATCATCGTCTTCGAAATTGGTCATATAGTTTTTGAATTGTTCTATATGATCATCGGGATCTTGAGTCCCATCGAACTTGTCAATCTTGGAAATGTCAAACCGCCTCGGAAGCGGAACAGATCTAATCTCCCTGATCAATGGTGAATCTCTCCAGTCGACTCCTTGAACATATTGGTCTTCGTTTCTCATCCCCACCGTAGCATATAAACTTGACTCACCTTCATATTTTCGAGGCGAGTATATCCGAGGCGAATATACTCTCCTTTCCTTCCTTTGCCTTCCTTCCTTATACACCTTAGCTGATCGGAGTTCATGTCCTCCTCTTGACTGGCCTCGAGAATGTTCGTACCTCGGTGTTTCATCCGACTCCGAATCTTCGAAATCCTCTTCATCACTAGAGTTCACATACTGTTGCTTCTGTAATTTTCCCTTTCTTTTGATTCCACTATACTCTTTTTTCCGTTCGAAATGTGCTTTACGCAGTTCATACTGATCGTCGCCATCGTCATTCGACGGATCCGACTGATCACCCCTTGCTATCTTAGACCTAAGTCTAGCGCCATCATTATTTTTCTTCTTTTTTACCAATTCATCAAGCTCTGTCACCTTTCTTATCATCTCATTCATTTTACCTTCGAAATCGAATTGGTTTGATTGAGTTGGAATTAACTTACCTGCCTCTTGCAGATCAGATTTCAATGTTTCCATAGCCTTTTGAACAGATGGATTATCACCTCCTTCTGAATTCATCTCCGATCAGTGAAAAACTAGACAAAATATTCTAGAAAACGAAAAGAAACTCGAACGAAAAGCTTCAGAAAACGAAAAACTTGAGACTCGATTTTTTATCCGTCGATCAAGGTACCTTCGCCCCCCTCTTTCTAGCGCCAATTTGGTAAGAATTAAAGTTGGATTGACAGAATCAAGAACACAAGTCTTCACAAAGAGAGTTTTTTGGTAGTGAAAGTAGTATTGTGCTTCTGATTATTTCATGAGTGTAACCGTCTTCCTCAGCCTCTATAAATAGGCCAGGTGAATCAGTTACAAGAGCGGTTACATAAATGAATATTTACAACTTAGTCCCTATATCTCTTATAAAAGCTTAATCTTACTTTATATTTGTAGAACTTATCAATTTAGTCCTTACTAATTATATTTAGGTCCTCAAAGGATATCTTTCCTTATCAACCTCCAAGGGTGATGAATTGTCTCTCCGGCCTACAGAGCCTTTCCCTTCGGTTGACCCTACTGATCCAACCAGAGCAAAGGAGATCCCTGGTGATTTTTACACTGACGAGGTCAAAGGAGGAGACCTTAGTATTGATGGTGTTGACATCACAGGGCTCGATGGACTTGGTGACTATTTTACAAACCTTCCCAGAGATGATTTTGCTGGGCCTTACCTCTCTCCAAGCACTTCAAACACCGTCACTTTTAATGGTAATACTTTTACTGTTTGAAGTGAAAGGGATATTATAGCTCACTCCATATTAAGTAGTGTTCAGCCAGTGCTTGTGTTGGAGAAACAAGTTCGAAGTCAGGCAGATACTATCAAAGATCTCAAATCTGACAAAGAGAGACTATCCGATGATCTTCTTACTGCCACTCAACATGCTGACATTCTAAAAGGAGAAAACGAGGAGCTGAAGAAGAGCCAAGAGGGGTGGACCACAAAGGTTTCCACTCTAGAAGACACTATCAAAGAGCTTCGGGAGAAGTTGTCCGGATTAGAGAAAGATCTCACCTCTTCAAAAGAGGAGGCAAAGGCCAAGGATCAAGTCATCCACAACTTGACAAATAACAAGATTGCGCTCGAGAACACAGTGTCCAAGGCTACAGAGGAGAAAGCTGATCTGCTAAGGGAGCAGGAGGCCAAAATTCAGGCCAAGATCGATGCTTATGCCAACAACGTAATAGATACTCAAGAGCAAATGTATGCCAAAGTGAATTCGGACATGGTCCTGCTCTTTCATGAGAAGTTCCCGAAGAGGAACCTGGGAGATTTGTGGCTTCATGTAGAGTACGAAGAGAAAGACGGTCCCAAGAAGAAGAAAAAGACAAGTGAGGCTGAGCCATCTTCAAAGGCTCAGTCTTATACTATGAATTATCTTTTCACTTTTCATCTTACCTGAACTAAAGTCCTTGGAAGGCCAAGGAATTTTTGTTATTGTGTCCGGCATTTGACCGGATAGACCTTTTGTTTTGTTTGAGAATTGAAAAGTCCTTGGAAGGAAAATGCACTTAGGTTATTTTAATGAATATCTTTGTTTTGCACAACTCTTGCATTCTTCCATAGTTTGTTTCAATTTTGGTGGCTAGTGTTTAAATAGCCGTTAGTTATTCCATAAATATTCTAAAGCGAGAGTGTTTAAACTTCTCCGATGACAAATGTTTAAGTAGTCATCTTCAATTCAATCCGGATGGTGTGACAAAAAACAAAGTAAGAACACTTCGAATTTTTTTTAAGAAGGCATCAAGTTTTATAAAAAGCTCGGACACCTCATTAAAACCTCCTTGCGCCACCAGGGTAGGAACGAGTATGCCCCCAAATATTTACATAGATTTTTAAACAAGTAAATATTTACATTGTTCCTACTCTAAGTACATCCGGAGATATTCAATATTCCAAGGGTGATTCAAAACCTTTCCATCTTTATCTTCCAGCCAGTATGTTCCAGGTTTGAGCCTTTCAATGACCATATAAGGTCCTTCCCAAGTTGGGGCTAGTTTGCCGAGCAACTTCTCTTTAGTGTGTAAGAAGACTTTCCTCAATACCTTGTCCCCCGGCTGGAAATATCTTCTTTTAACTCTAGAAGCAAACCTGCTTCTCATCAAACCTTGATAGTGTGCAGCTCTAAGGTGAGCCTTAACTCGTCTTTCCTCTATTAGGTCAAGCTGACCTCTGATTGCCACTTCGTTAACTTGTTCGGAGAAGTTGTGAACCCGAAATGAAGGGAGGGTTGCTTCTATGGGGGCTATTGCATCCATCCCATATACCAAGTCAAAAGGTGACTCTTGTGTTGCAGTCCCAGGTGTAGTCCGGTAGGCCCACAAAACCTCTTGTAAATAGCTAGGCCACTTCCTAGCAACCCCTTCCAAATTCTTCTTTAAACCGGACAGTATAGTTCTGTTAGCCACTTCAACCTGACCATTCGCTTGTGGGTGGAAAGGTGAAAAGAAGCAATGCTGTATACCCCTTGAGGCACAGAAACTCTCCATTTCCTTGTTGTCGAACTGTGGCCCATTGTCTGTCGTTATCTTTTGTGGAACACCAAATCTGCAACAGATGATGGATAAAATGAATTTTATGATAGCTTTTGATGTTGTACCTGCCAAAGGGGCTGCTTCAATCCACTTCGAAAAGTAATCTATAACAACAATTATAGTTCTGCGTCCTCTGGATGCCATAGGAAGAGGTCCCACCAAATCCAACCCCCATCGAGCGAAAGGTATAGGCTTAGAAATTAACTCTAAAGGGATGGCTGGGACATGAATTTCATTGCTATATCTTTGGCACAGATCACACCTTCTCACCAGCTCCTTGGCATCCTGCATTATAAAGGGCCAATAATAGCCAGCCAGTAAAACTCTCCTTGTTAGAGCCCTGAATCCACAGTGAGCTGATCCCTCACCATCATGAAATTCGGAGAGGACTACTTGAGACTCATCATCTCCCAAACATCGCAAAAGAGGTTTACTGTAAGACTTTTTATACAAAACGTCCCTTAGTATGATAAAACCACGAGCTTTGTGCTTCATTTTTCTTGCTAGTGATTTATCCGGAGGCAAGATGCCATCAGATAGATACTGCAGGAGAGGGAATCTCCAATCTCGAGGCTGTTTCATCTGTACATCAAAAATTTCTTCCTCTTTGCTCACATTGAATTGAATGGAAGGGCACTTCAACACATGGATCCAAGGATAGGACTCATTGTATGCTATGGTTGCCAAGGAATCTGCTAGTTCATTCTCTGTCCTGGGTATATGCTCATAAACAATGCTTTTGAACTTAAGTGCCTCATTTTTAAGAAGAAGTAAGTACTTCACTAGTTGCTCCTTTTTTGCCTCAGATTGACCTTGCGCATGGTGGATTAGAAGCTGGGAATCGCTCATCAGCTTGACCCTTTTGGCACCACAAATATAAGCTAACTTTAAACCAACTATAGTTGCTTCGTCTTCAGACTCATTTTCTGAAGCCCTAAAAGCAAAACATATAGCCTGGTACATTTTGTCACCATATGGATAATTCAAGCACACCCTTGCACCACATCCCATAGTACTGGATCCACCATCCGTCTGGACGACCCAGACCTTTTTGTCTTTCATTTCAGTAGTCTGCTTCGTATCCCTATCAGAGTGGAATTCAACTAAAAAATCAGCTACAGCTTCGGCTTTGATTGCTGTTCGAGGAGCAAAATCTCCCAATTCCACTGACCATTTAGTCATTCTACTTGAAATGTTTGCCTTTTGAAGAACATTCTTCAAGGGAAAAGATGTCCGGACGATAATAGGATGAGCCTGAAAATAAGGCCTCATCTTCCTTGCAGCAATTACCAAGGCTAATGCTAATTTTTCGAGCTTTAAATAGCGTTTTTCTGTATCTATCAAGCTCTTGCTGATGTAGTACACCGGATGGGGGTAATTATCCACCTCTCTTACCAATACAGCACTGATAGCACAATTTGAAACTGCCAAGTATACGAAGAGTGTCTCTCCATCAACAGGTTTAAATAAAGTCCTGGGGAGGACAAATGTTTCTTAATCTCATTAAAGGCCTCATCACACTATGAAGTCCAGTCAAATCCCTTTGCACCCTTTAAAGTTTGAAAAAACGGGGCACATCTGTCCGAAGACCTTGAGATGAATCGATTTAAAGCAGCCAACCTCCCAGTCAACCGTTGTACTTCTTTAACATTCCGAGGAGGCTCCATTTGGAACAAAGCATTAAGCTGGTCTGGATCGGGCTGTATCCCTTGCTCACTTATTATATAACCCAGGAATTTCCCGGACTGCACTCCGAACACACATTTTTCTAGATTTAGCTTTAAATTCACTTTTATTAAGTTAGCAAAAGTTTCTTGAAGGTCTGCCAAGTGAAGTTGTTCATCCACACTTTTCACCATCATGTCATCAATGTATACTTCCATATTTCTTCCAATTTGATCAGCAAAGGCTTTGTTCACCAATCTTTGATAAGTAGCCCCAGCATTTTTTCAATCCGAATGGCATCACCTTGTAGCAATGAAGACCCCTGTCAGTGACAAATGTGGTATGCTCCTGATCCTTCGGATCTACTTGAATCTGATTTTACCCGGAGAAAGCATCCATAAAGGATAGTAGCTTATTCCCAGAAGTGGAATCTACCAACTGATCAATCCAGGGGACTGGATATAAATCTTTTGGGCAGGCCCTATTGAGATCTGTGAAGTCAATGCACATACGCCACTTGCCATTTTTCTTTTTCACCAAAACCGGATTGGCAGTCCACAAAGGATATTGAGACTCCTTTATATGCCCCATTTTTGTGAGCCTGTCAACTTCTTGAACAATAACATCAGCCCTTTCCTTGGAAAATGCCATTCTCCTTTATACCACAGGTGCTACATCTCTCTGAATGGATAGGTGATGCGATATAATATCTGCTGGAACCCCGATAACATCAGCATTGCACCAAGCAAAAACATGCTGATGGTCTTTTAGAAACGTCAACATTCTATTCTTCAGTTCGGACGACATTTTGGACCCTATCTTAACACTTTTTCCTTCTTCTAAAGAATGTGTTTCTACTTCTTCAACCGGTATCAATACTCCAGGGGTCTCTCTGGGGTCATCAATTTCACCCTCACCCCTAGAAAGCCCCTCAAACTGCTATTCTTTGTTGATACGAACTGCCTCCAACGTCCGTGGAGCCATCGCGGTAGCATAACACTCTTTTGCAACCTTTTGACTACTTCGAACAACTCCCACTTGTCCTTGAACAACATATTTCAAACATTGGTGGACTGTCGAGGCCACTGCATGCATCCTAGAGAGCGAAGACCTCTCTAAAATAGAATTATAATAAGTGGGACAATCCACCACAATAAAAAGTATCCTGACCATCTTCTTGAAAGGGCCCTTGCCCAATAAAACTTCCTCTTTGAACTCCCGGATCACATCTGCTGATCTCCCAGTGAAGCCCACAATTGATCTGTCCGAACGCTGAATTACGGCTGGATTTTTCATCTTCTTGTAAGTGGTTAAAAAGAGGATATTGGTTGAGCTTCTAGTATCCACCAGGATTCGTCTTATGTCATTGCCCCCAATGGATGCTCCTATGACAACAGCATCTTCATGAGGGCCAGCTATATCCCTTAAGTCATCTTCATCGAAAACAATGAAGGGAAATGGAATTTGTGATTGATAGGAGGTCATGCCTCCTTCTAACTGGGTGGCTAAAGTATGAACGTGCCTCTTCCTTGAAGAAGCAGTAGGAGCTGTCATAGTATCCCCTCCGAAAATTGTAAGTGACTCAAAAAACTTAATAAGCCCGGAGACCGTTTTACAACATTCCTCAATGGCACCCACTCTATTTTGAGTTGGATCAGGATCCAAGTATTCTGATTCTACATCAAATCTTTCGATTATAACCATAGCTCCCTCTGGAGCAGCATTGCTTGGACCAACCCGATGAGCATTATCAGGCCTATTTCCTCCTCTTCTTTTGACATATGCCCCCATCTTTCCTCTTTCAATCAAGTTCTGAACTTCCTGTTTCAAGGCTATACAATCGTCAATGGTATGGCGAGTATCATTATGGTACTGGCAGAAAGAGTTGTTACGATGTTCCCTAGGAGATTGCAGTGCGGCCGACCTTCTATAGTGCACTTCTTCTTTTGTTTTATCATAAATGGTGGCCACGCTTTCTTTTAATTCTGCAAACCACTCCGGTTGAACCCAAGGCCCTCTCTTGTTTCTAGACTGTTGACTTTGGGCAGGTGCAGCTAGCTGAGATTAGGCTTTAGCCCTGTTATGCCCCTGTCCGGTCTCCCTTGCCTTGTTCCCGGACTGATTTAGGTTGGGGTTTGGTGCAACCGGGGCAGACCTTACCTGCCCGTGCACCCTACTTTTCTTTGTTTCATCAACATTTATTTGCTTTCTGACTTGATTCAGCAAACCTCCCCAAGTCATGGCTTTCTTTCTGGTCACCGAATCAGCCAAATTTCCAGGGTTTAAGCCCTGTCTCAAGGATGCTATTGCTACTTGCTCGAAGCAATCAACCAACCCATTTTTGGTGTTTACAAAATGACTTATATATTCTTTCAATGATTCGTTTGGTTTTTGGGCACAGTGGATTATTGTGTCCCTATTGCCCTTCTACTCTTTACTCCCAACAAACTGCTTTCGAAAGACCACCCAAAAGGTATCAAAATTCCTGATGCAGCCTTGAGGTACACTGTTATACCACTTTAGAGCACTCCCCGTAAAGAATTGGGAGAATGTTCTACAGAGTAACTTATCGTCATCATCAAAATTCATCATGAAGTTTTTAAATTGCTCCAAGTGGTTGTGTGGATCAGTACTGCCATCGTACTTCTCCATTTTAGTACTATCGAACCTCTTAGGGAGGTTTCCGGACAGAATCTTGGAAGACAATGGAGATTGTCTCCAATTCCGGCCACGACTGAACACAGTATCCTCATTGGGAGTTGCAAAGATTCCTGGTTCATCGTGGAAGGCAAAAGGATCCATCAGCATCCGGCCTACATGCCTCCGGCTGTGAGATGATCTTTTGCCTATATTCTTCTTCAATTTCCCATGTCTATCCCTTTTTCTTGAATACTTTTTAATCAACTTTTGCTTATTTTTGGATCGGCCCTCATCACTGCTGGAGGACAAGGACTCTTCAACTCCATCCTGGTCCGAGGAGCTACCAGAGGACTCTGAGTCTGAGTCAGAACTCTCCACTGGTTTAGACCGGTGAGACTTTTTGGAGCTAGCATGAGTCTTCTTGGTACTCACATGAGTCTTCGAAGGCTTATGCTCTCTAGGGTTGTTGGTATGATGAGTGACTGATGCTTTTGACTTATCTTTCATGCCCATCTTATCCTTCTCTACCCTCAGAGTTTCTATCTCGCCCTTTAATCTATCACGCTCCTCGATGGTATATTCGTCATTTTGACCCACCACTTCAAGCAAGGCTGGTGGTACTTCCGGGGCGTCCGGATTCATTCAGACTGATTTTTCCTGTTGGTTTCGAATGCTTGATTCAGGCACTGTCGTGCTCCCACTGTGGTCGCCAATTTGGTGAGGTTTATTTTCGTCTGAGGGTAAGTTTATAATTTTTGTTTGGAGTTTTGTGGAAGTTTGTAAGTATTTAATGTTTGAGTAGTGAGTAGAGGGAGAATTAAGCAGCCTGGTTGTATTTAATTTTCATTACCCTCATTTAATGTTGGTGGTTGGGTATTTATACCCTTACATCTGGGCCTTATGGGCTTTCGGGTCATGTTTAATGGACCCAGGTCAAGCTCAAGGACCAATGAGCTCTTAGTTGGAGAGCAGGCAGCTTAGTCAAGAAGTGTTTAGGTTTTAAGTACTTTAGTTCTTGTTCGAACAGTCGAATGGGCAAGGTGTTCGAACTGCCCTATCCGGTTAGGTAGTTTTTGTCCCAAATGTCCCTGTCCGTAAAGGTAACAGAATCCAGACTCATCATAACTAGTGGACCAATATTTTTTGTGTTCAACGAGCCACAAGACATTAGGGATGAGGCATTCAAATCATTCGGTTTAATAGTTATGGACTACTTATCTAAAGAAATGATGCAATATGTTCAGGATCAAACCGTCATGAAGAATGAAACATTGTGTATCTCCTAACCGAAAATGGATACTATGATTTTGAGGTATGTATCATCGTTTTATTTTCTATGTAACGACTATTTTCATTGACAAGTTATTGTTGTTTCTTTTATGATATTTTCCGAGGTTATTGAATTATAAGTTGCATAATTTTTTATCGACAGTTAATTGATTTATCATAAATATAAAAAAAAGTACTAAACCAAAAAACACTTAAAAATGAAATACAAAACGTTATAACTAGTAAGTAAATAAATAACTAAACAACATAAACTGACCAAGTAACATAAACCTACTAAACAAATTCATCAATATCAGTCACTTCTAGGTAGGAACAAACTGGCTTTCGACCTTCGAGCTCCGTATATGTTTTGCAGCGACCAACTATTGGTAGCTCCCAAGTTGAAGCATCCTCACTCTTTAACGCATACCACGTAAAATGTAAACGTGCGCGAAGATATAAAGGCTTGATGGCTAGCTGCAAAATTAATTAAGATGTAGAATAAGATCTTATTTAAGACGGGCGTACAGAATATCAAAAGTATGAGTCGAATGACTTACATTATCAAAATGATTAGTATCAACAAAACTGAACCCAATTTCACGTTTTTTGGACATCATAGGGGGTTCAGCACACAGGGGTAGAAATGTTTGGCTGCAGTTGTGAGATTCCACAACTGACACAAAATGAACAATGCATTGGAACTTGGTTGCAATCGCAATGCCCATCTCTAGCATTTTTATCCAATATTTGGTGGATGCTGGAGTCCGTAATGGTTTATACTTTTTGCGATCTTCAGGTATTCTTTTTTATCGTTATATATGTTACCATAAGTTGCATAATTGTCCATTAGTTCATCGTAAATTACCTTCCTAACATCTTTCCAACCTTCTTCATGACCATACAGCCCAAACAAAACTGCTTGATATCCACAATGATTGTCTTCCCTAACATCATTTATACCATATATAAACAGATTGAAGTGAGTCGGAAACAAACGCAAAAAAACATTTTGAATCATCTATCAGTCATCTTCCTCCAACAACAGATGATTGTACGTTATTGCTAGCAAACGAGACAATGGAAGAAGTGCGAGATATTCTAGGCACATCCGCAAGAATTGTATTTGCACTGATTCTTTGCTAGCCTTATCAGCATCCCTCACATGTTTCAATTGACTTTTATCTCATTTAGTGGATGATGCATCGACAACAAGTTTTCGTTTCACATGTGGACGGCCGCGGTGTTTCTGCGTCTGCAATGGCTCTAGTAACGATGATGTCTCCGGATAAACAATATCAAAAAAATTCTTGTAAATATGTTTTATACAACTTTCATCTTTTGTCTCCATAACATCGATTAGAAGTTTTTCCAAATCATATTTTAGAATCGCCATCGTTGTACGGTTCAAACGAGGTTGTATCTCTAACCTCGTCCAATGGCTAAGAACCAGTTCTAAAGATGCAACTTTTTTTGTTGTTATACCAATCGCGTATCTGGTGGTAGCACGTTATACAATATGTAGATCTTATCAAACATATGAAAACGTGATCGCTTGTATCGTGTTTAACATCTGACCCATCCTTAATATCGATCTTCCCGCAATCTTGCACCATTTCTAATTCTGTAAAAAACAGTTGCAACGCCATATGGGATACCTTGCCTCGAATTTCTTCAAATAGTTTGTCTTCAAATTTATGAAACGGTATGTAACGAATCTTTTCAAAGGAAGATCTAATTGCAACATGTTTGATTTCAACAAGTGAATGCACCCGCGCCCAAAATAACTTAAAGTTTAGTTTGCTCATACATACGTAACACGTCAAGTTGTAATGAACGCTCTCCATACGGTTAGTCGTACAATGTCCCAAATGCACAAAGTTGTTCGTTTTCCAAACAACGAATTTATCAGTTTATTTATCAAGCCAAAACTTTTTAGTGTATTTGATTGCAAGTGGTTATTCTTTGTACTCCAATTGCATTTCACGTCTGCAAGATCAAATTCAATTTATGATGCTGCATACGCTATCTTCTTCCAAGCAGAAACAAATTTCGCATGATTGCTTTTCTCAAGGAAAAACTTCATTGTATGTCCCTTAACGTTTTGGTTAATGTGCCAGCGGCATATCATATGTGTTGTCTTTGGGAATACTACTTCTATGGTGTTCATCAATACTAAATCTCTATCGGTCAAAATCACAGACAGTTCTTTAATCCCATGAGCGACACTCAACGACTTTAAACATTCTAACACCCAATTGAAGTTGTTTAACTTCTCACCAGACACGAAAGCGAAAGCCACACAGTACGTCAAACCAGTTGACGTCACACCAATTATTTCAAACAACGACATACCATATCTTATAATCTTATATGTGCTATCAATGATCAACACTATTGGAAATATCCGCAAAAGATCAACACTAACTGGATGCGCAAAAAATATATATGTAATGACTTCTCCATCGTCATCACCGAATTTATGCCATTCATAATAATTATGTGCCTTAAGCTTCTCCAACAGGAACTGCAGCTGTGACCTACCTGCCTTCTTCAAAACTCAATTTTTCTTCCTTTCATTGTAAATAATGCGCATAGAAGAAATATTATCTTCATTTATCTTCTTACACCGTTCGATATTTCTCTAGGGTTTGTTCTGATATATGTTGCCCGCTCAACAAATTCCATCTCCTCTCCATTCAAATGGTCTGCGTAAGAATGATCGTCAAATTGTTTTGAACTCTCATGGTTGTGAATTCCACATATAACCTCTACCTTTCATTGACACGGTTCCGCCAACGACCAATATTGCTCAAATGGACAATCAATGTTTTTTGGTTCCCGTCCATTTTCTCTTACGATCCTTTTCGGCCACTCTTGGAATATACTTTCCCAATATCTCGCACAAGAAAAAAATCTGAAAATGTTTCCTACTATCGATTTTATCTCGGCAGCTTAAATTGATAACCCACCCATTACATTTTCCGGTCTTCTTTACCCACCTAATCAATGCTTCCCGCGTATAATAATCGGTGGTGAAAAACACATGAATGTAGTCGGCAATAAAAGCTTTTTCAAATCTGTGCGCAACATCCGTTCCCTAATTAACAACATCAAAATACGACCCGCAATTAGGTACAACATACTTAAAGAAAGGGGCCGAAAAACAATTTTTTTCCTTGGGGTCGTGCACCACCGGTTTAGGGCCTTAAAACTGGTGGCTCTAAAGTATTGAACCGGCCTCAACAACACTACGCCCAATCGGTTCCAAGGCCTAGAACCAATGGTGCGTAGTGAAACCATGAAAATTGTTACCTTTTCTGGCGACGCCGACTCCTTCTCCGGTGACTCAACCTCCTTGTCCGGCGACATCGTCCGGCGACATCAACTCCTCTATACTAAGCCCTAGCTTCGGCTGAATCATGGTTGATTACGTGTTTTTCTTCAAAATGGGGTTGAATGTTCTTCAAAGTTATTTGAATTTTGAAGTTGTTTTAGAAGATTTTTAGAAAATAATACCAAAATGGTGTTTGATCTAGTAAGGAGGAGTGTTGTTTTGTGAATTGGATATACCTAGAATATACTTAGTATTTTTTTTACTTACTGATACTTCAGTAATTAAATGGAAGATCGAAGGTATTTTTATCCTAAAAATATAAAAATAATAATTAACGTAATTTTTTGGATAAATTTAAACCACATTTGGAGATATATATTCATACCCTAAACCCTAAGTTCTCTATATGATTAAATATTACTTAAGACACGGTAATTAGTCATAATCTAGTTTTGGATAACGTGAAATATTTATTTTCCGACTAAAACGGTGTTTAGGAATCCGGTAGTGGTCTAATTATAATGTTTTTCAACTATAGTTGTTTTTTTTTTCCTTTCATATACTTGGATTCGTTTTTTACATTAGCTAAAATAACCACCTTATTTAATCTTGGACGAAAATAGTTAAAAAATTATAAACTAACGTTAACTTTTTTTTTGTTAACTTTAAAAATATATATTATAATATAAAAATTTAAGTTTATATACATCAAATTATATTATTTTAACCTAAATTTAGTTAACATTTACAAAGTGAAATATAAATGTTTTAACGAAAATCACTCAAGAGGACAAATGGTATCAAATCCACTTCGAGGCTTTTACAATTTTAGTTTCAGTATTTATTTTACGTAATTGGTTTGGAGTTTGCCCTCGCTTTCATATTTCATATATGTCTTATTTATTATTTGATACATGTTTTAAAATGTTTTATAATTAGATGTTCGAAATTTTTGTAGTTATTTTTTTTGTAGTTGTTATAATATATATATGTTTTTTTAGAGTTTGGGTTTTATCTAAAATTTGAATAACAATTCTTCGTGTAGGTCCATAATAAAGAGTTTTTTTCTTATAAAATTGAACTTTACCCACAACATAACGAGTGTGCTCACAAGTTCCAGTGGAACGCGACTATTTAATAGATTATTGTTGTGAGCTTATTTGGTTTTTACATGTTCGCAAAAAAAAATTGAGCTTTCACCCTCTTTATTACATGAATGACCAAAATACTAGTATGTCTTGCATATCTAAACGGTTAAGTATTTCATATTTATAAATTGTTTTGACATGTGATCATATCTTTTGCAAATATAACGGACATCAATTGTTGTTTTGATTTGGATCCACTTCCAAAAGGCTTCATACTAGTTGAGATATGTTCTTACTTATATACCATTCTTCCTCCGAGCTTTCGATGGCGATAACTTTGGTTCCCGGAGGGGATAGGGACAGAGGGGATGGAGCCCTGTCTTGCATGTCTGAGTCAGAGGTCTGCTTGGTCAGATGCTTGCGATTGGGAGAAATTAGTGGGGGTGAGCCATGCACGGACAGAGGGAGTCCATGCATGCCGGCAGATTTTGGAGGTGAGATGGAAGAAGGGGATGAAGATCGGGTCTCCAGGGACAGAGAAGTGCTTGGGCTGGAGGGTCTCGAAGAAGTGATCGGTGGAGGAGGGGCATGTTTCTCTTTAAATCGGGGAGTGATCTTGCGGTTGGAGCGTCTGGAGGAGGAACTCCTTCTAGTTTCCACCATTTTTGGTGAGAGAGAGCGAGAGGGGAGATAGAGAGGTCGGGAGAGACGACTTTTTGTGGTGACGAGCGAAGGAGAGGGTACTGGTGTGTCGAGGGTCAGGGTATTAGGAGTGTAAATGGAGGAAAAGAGAGTATGAGGGAGGCTGTTATTTGTGGGGTAGATCGGAGGAGGCTCGAGTGCAGGCTTAAGAATGGGTATAGCGGTTTTCGGTTTATAGAAGGAGAGGTAGTTATGGTGAGGGATTCGGTTTGTAATGGTGAGAGGAGACGGGGAGGGTGCAGAATCGGGATGGGTGGTTTCTGGTGGTAACTGCCGGGGGGTTGTATTTTCTGGTGGTAGGTTTATTCTTTGGAGAGAGTGACGATGGAGGGTGACGATGGTGTAGTGAGAGGGTGAGAGGGTAGACAGCGATTTTAAGGGAGAGGAGGGAGTAGGCGGAAGGCGAACAGATAGAGGAAGGAGGAGGGTGCAGTTATGGGTGCAACTAGGGTTTTGCTTGCACGAAATGGGAGGAGTTAATGAAGAGAGAGAATAGGAGAGAGGGGTGAGCGATTTAAGGCCTTCTGTGCATGCTCGGCTCTCGTGATTGGCTAGGAGGAGAGAGAAGTATGCCCAGCAAAAGGAATTTGAAAGGATGGCAGGAGGCGCGTGATTGGTCGATTTGGGTGGACTTTTTTGGTGTGTGACAGAGAGTGAGAGGGCGGGGTTACTCGAGGTTGCAGCCATGGACGGCGCTTCTCGAAGGATGAGGGAGTAAAAGTGTCGTTGCAGTTTCCTGACTTCGACATTGGAAGTCTGAATAAAACCTGGAGAGATTAATGCCTGGCTGCTACGCGTGTTAGTGGCCTCATTAATGATTGCTGGGAGTGTGTTTAACATTTTATATGTTTGAATGATTTTATTATAATACAAATGCACATTATATAGGCTACTGTTCATTGTCTTATCAAAGTTGTCTTTAATTTTCATAATTGTGTCAAGCATGCTTAACTCTAGTATTTTAGATTGTCTTTTTTTGTTGAAACCGTTTTTATTTTCAACCCCAAATATCCAATTATTACCAGTTAGTAAGATCTATATTAGGTTTCAATTATTCTTGACTCTGAAGTTGACAGATCTTGGTATCATCAAAAGAAATTCATAACTTATTGGAAAAATGGTAAGTTGTATGGGTAGATTAAATGGTTTCTTCTCCTTAGTAAGTATTGACAGAATAAAAAAGGTGAGTTTGGCTGACAACAATAATAAAATAAAATGGGCTTCTTCAAAATCCGGAATACAACACAAACGATACATGGAATATACTAAAAAATAAGAACAACAAGTTAGATATGTTCAAAAAATATGGAATTCAATCACTCCCAAGAAATGTTCTTTCTTAACATAGAGAGCTATGCACAGTTGGATTTCTACTGGTACCAATCTTCGAAGAAAATGTTTTCACCTTTCTTCAAAATGCCTGCACTATGGGGATTCAGAAACTACTGATCATGTGTTTATACAGTGTCATAAAGCTTGGGAGACTTGGCTTTTTTTTGCCGCCACTTTCAAAATTCCTATAAGCAGATTTATCTCCTATGCGCATATGTTTTATGGTCCACAAACAGAGATATTCACATCCGGACAATTATCCCACTGATAGTTACTTGGATCATTTGGTCTACAAGGAACAAGACAAAACACAGTTTTCTCTCTGCTATTACTAAAAAATAATTGACTATGTAAAAAAATTATTTATAATCTAGATCGAGGGAAATTTGTAAAGCGAATCTACTAGAGAAAAGACTCTAACATTGCTATACAACTAGGATGCATCTATCACTTGGAGAAGCCTATAATTTCCACGTCTCTTAAATGAAATCATCATATGAACAGACGATATAAGCTCAACACGGATGGGGCTTGTAGTTTTACGGGTGAATCTAGTGGAGGAGGGCTTATCAGAGATCATAAGGGAGATATAATTCATGAGTTTGGTAGAACTTATCGTAAGAAATCTCCTATTGTAGCAAACTGCAGAGCGAATCTAGATAGGCTTCAATTCTGCAGGGAAAAATACATTACTACTCTAGACATTGAGACCGACTCGAGTATATTGACAGAGATGATGCTTAAAGAGAATCCCCTTAGTACCTTGAATCTATTATAAAGTGTTACAGGGGTCTGAATATGTCAAACATGAATCTGGTTCACATTTATCGTGAATTTTTTTGGAGCGGACTGGATATCAAAGCAGGCTCTACAAAAGGTGAAAACATAGACTACAATTCAGGTAATACTCCTAATAAGTTGACAGCAATAATTTTTCTCGAAAGCATTGGACATAATATACTAGAATCAAAACTGATGATGATTAAGTTTATGAAATTTGAGAAACAAGAAAACTGACATGGTCTTCGAAGCCAGCTGAATCGATCTTCCTTGGTGTTTTGGCTTGTTGGAGTCTTCTTCAATTCATTGAATGCGAGAAGGTCATCTTCCATGTTTTTCTTTCTTGAACTAAGGTTGTATTCTGAGTGTTAGTTTTTCTCCAGCAAAGTTATCGGGTATTTGAAAATTAAATATGTCTGGTGAGGTTCTAAAGAAGGTCGGAAAATGAATAAAGAGGAAGAGATCGAAATAATGGCTTTGGGGTTACTGAAGTTTTGCCTTTGGCGCTTAAAATTTCAATAAAATTTGAAAACCCCTCCTAATGCATGTAATTTGTATTCCAACTTGGGTCCTTTGGGCTACTTATTTGTATCATTTCCAAGATTAACAAAAAGCCCAAAAATCTTGAGCTAAAAAATATATTAGGTTTCGATCAAAGCTTGAAGATTACACTAGTTGTTTTTTCCGTTTCAAAACTAGTGTTCGAATATTTGGACTATGTATTTTATTCGTCATACGTTTACCAAATTTGTTTTTTCATATATTTAAAATGATGAATGGTAAATGAGTTTTTTAACATTAATATCCTTTTATTCTCTTGTTTTTAGAGAATCCAAAATACCACCAAATTAAAAAAAATGATAATAATAAACTCTTCGACAATATCTATAAATGTTTGTTATATTTTTTAATTAGAAAATTATAGAAAATATAAAGGTTGAAAAGTTATTTTTTTATGATATGATTTTACGAAAAAAATGAATAATATGTTTTTATTATAAAAAAAATTCATTGACTTTATTTTTTTATCTTCCTAAAAATATATTTGGATTTTGAGTATTATATCGCTAAAATAAAAATAATTTGAAATATGTATAAACTAAGGAAATTAAAATGTAAAATGAAAATTTTGTTTGATTATAATATATAATCTTAAAATATTTTACGATCATGTTTATATTATTCGATCTTTTCGCCTGATATTTCATTGAGATATTCAAGACTTGTATTTACATGTTTGATTATTTATGATTGAATATATTTTCCGGACAATTGGTGTAATAATTGATTATAATCGTTAATTTTATTTTGTTTACACATTTTATTATTTATCATTGATTATAATTTGCGGAAAATTGGTGTAGTAATTGATTATAATCGCTAATTTTATATTGTTTACATGTTATAATATATACCATATATCTTTTTTAGTGTTTCATGTCTTGTTTTTTTATGACATATATATTTTTTCTGCAGTTTTGGAGCGAGATTAACTACTAAACTAGTTTTAATCTAGAATTTAGTTAACTTTATAGCAAAAAATCGTTTGAGTTATTTGTAACTGCATGTTATAAGCACGCGTTAGATTTGTGTTCATGTGCCACAATATCATATAGATCGTCACATATTTTAAGATTCAAAATGAATGCCAAATATACGGACTAAAGTATGACATTCAATTAAAATTATCTTTAATTACTACCAGCTATGTCTCACAAAAATTAATATCCTACAAACGAATACACAAGAAAATAACAAAATTGTTTTATTCAAACCCATTTTTAATTTTTAGCATGGTATGTTGTCAATTTTTAGATAACTCAATAATTTGTGTCTTCTTTTTAAGTTCATATTTTATCTTAGGGTTCAAATACTGAAAATTTATACATCGTGTTGATAAAATGATATTGGTGATCCGATAGTTGGAAACATAAGCTCAAAAAATTCTGAATGAGCTTCATTGTTGAATATGTATCATAACATCTTCAACGAAGCACTAAATAGCATCCTAAATTTACGAATTTATAATATCTCCTTATTTTTTCTATGATGATCAGAGTTAAATACTAAATACAAACTGAAATAAAATTATTACATGTAAGACTCGCAAAACCAACGAGTATCCATATAGACCTATTGGGCTTATGGAAACCAGGATCTTGTTAAAAAAATAACTTAACTAAAATATATTCGGTTATATCAATAATATTTTGGTGATGTATATACTACAATCAAAGATGATTTCTTTATATTATAAAGAATTGCATGATGTGATAGCAAAAAAGATAGTAACATAACCAGCATGAACAAAAATAATTATTCTCTCATGATTCACAGCCTAAGTGGTGATATATGTTAGTATTTCTCAGACATGGTTGACGATATGTGCTTGAAAAATATTTAAAATAATTTAAAAGTGCTATTGTATGTGAGGAAGATATTTTCATTCATTATTTGAATTATATCAACCATATAATTTTGTTTACAAAAATAGTATTGATCTATATAACCGGGTTGTTGTTCTTTCTGATCAAATTGTATTACTTAGTTCTACGACTTATATCAACATTGATTCATGCCCTCAGCCAAACCTCATCAAGTACCTTTTCAATGCATCACCAAATGTCATGATATAACTATAGTTGCTTTTGAAAAATATTTTACTTCAAAAATTAGGCTTTATTTATATTTTCGTTTAATTATTCCATAAATAATAATATGAAGATCATTGGAGTTTTTATTATATTATCATGATCCATTGATATAAATTATTATTTATGGAATATATTATATTAACAGCTCCATCATGTGACGCTTTGCCACAGTCCCTCTAGTATTGGGAGAGGTAGGTATAAACCTGCGTTAGAGGATGTGTCTTTCGCCATCTGGCAAACCAATAGCCAGCTACCAACCGGATAACATCTCTCCTCAAATGCAGCAAGAAGAACTGATTGGAAATAGAATAAAGGATCTGATCTCTTTCATCATGCCCCTCGCTGTGTCTCTCGAGTACAATCAATAACCTTAAACTGAGGAGGTATTCGTTGCTCACTGCGAAATCTTTTCTCAAACCTGATCCGACGTCCTCCAGAATATGACCAAAACATGTATTAATAGCTAGAAAGCCTTCATCAACTTGAATCCCACAACCTCATCTTCCATATGAATCATCATATTACAGCGACTCAGCGCATCACGTGCGCAGTTAACTGTTGCTGAAGTATGATTGATGGAAAAGGTAAATTATTGAGTAAATGCTTCCCAACGCGCATGGTATGAAGAGAACTTCTCCTGACTCTGCAGATGCTTCAAAACATCATCATCGATGTACAATACAAAGTCGTTATAGGCCAAGTAGGAACTCTAATGCTTCAGAGCCCGCACCACTGCGTAAAACTCTTTGTCATAGGTGTTGTAATTGAGCTTTGCTCCACTTAACTTCTCACTGGAGTAGGCTACAGGTCGGCCTCATTGGTTGAGTACATCTCCAATTCCCAATCCGGACACATCACAATAGAATTCAAACCCTATCCAAGAATCAAGTAGAACTAGAAGAGGTGGAGTGATCATTTTTTCCTTGATCTCTTCTAACGCGGTAGTTGTTTCAATGGTCCAACAAAATATCTTGCCCTTCATAAAATCTGTAATAAGAGCCATCATTGTACTAAAATGACAGATTAATATCTTGTAAAATGAAATCAATCAATGAAAAGAATGGACTTCTGTGATAGAAGTAGGTATAAGCGAGTTACGCACTACTACTACTTAGACTTGTCCACTAACAAACCATCCTTCAAAACAATATTAGTGTGGTTTATTTTTGTATGAGGGTAAGTTTGTAACTTTTGTCTAGAGTTTTGTGGAATTTTGAGAGTATTTAATGTTTAGGTAGAATGTAGAGGGAGAATTGAGCTGCCTGGTTGTATTTAATTTTCATTACCCTCATTTAATGTTGGTGGTTGGGTATTTATACACTTAGATTTGGGCCTCACGGGCTTTTGGGTCGTGTTTAATGGATTCGGGTCGAGTTTAAAAACCCATTAGTTCTAAGTGAGTAGATAGGAAACTTAGTCAAAAAGTGATTAGGTTTTAAGTATTTTAGTTCTGTTCGGATAGTTCAATGGATGATAGTTGTCTAAACTGCCCCTGTCCGGTGAGGTGGACATTGTCCGAATTGACCCTGTCCGGTTCCCATAAAGTGTGGTGACAGAATCCGGACTCATCAGTAGCCCCTTTTTTAGGTGGTGTTCAAAAACCTTTGGCAAGACCTAAAAACAGTCTGTTGCTGGTGACAGTTATACCCGGACAGGTCCTTTGAACTGTGTTATAACTTTATCCGAACTGTAAAAGTTCTTGAAAACCAAACGGTTTCTTGCTAGAGTTCGTGGGACACGTGTCTCTCTCTGATTCGTTACATCAGCCGTTTTTCCCCTAGAATGGCGCTCCCACCTTCTTCAAAAAGTAACCTCTTCATTTAATAAAGATGACATCAGCGCCGACTTTAATAATTGCAATCCTTTCGAATTCTCCTAGGTATCAAAGCACTTTTTACATATTTACTATAAATTAGTTACTCCTTTACTGTTTTATTATCTTCTTCATTCTTACTTTGTTAAATTTCAGAGCTCTCTCTCTCAAAAAACAAACACTTCTTTTCGGTGTAAGTTTATGTTCACAGCTAGGAACGCTTTAATCAAAGGCGGGTGGCTTAATCTATCAGAGTTAGAAAAGGCACAAAAAGTTGAACGGGAAAGGCGCATTGCTGCAGGCCTTCCTACTTCCCCTGTCGACAAACCAGAAATCCCAAACCCAGAGCCTGACCATGGCTCTTCTTCAACCAGAAGTGCTAAACCGAGGAGATTGTTTCAAACCAACCTTTCACCTATTGTTTCAGGCTCGTCGGTTCAAGAATTAGAGCCCGCTGTTGAACCAGGGCAAGCAGTTACTAGTTTCAAGAGGCCTTCCCCATTTATCGCCATGGGGTCAGATGCAGATGTATTTCCCAATAAACTAGTTGATCGGAGAAGAGGTCGCCTGGTAAAAGGGCAGGCTTCAAAAGGTACACCTTCAAAATCAGGGGCCAAAGACAGCAACACGGGGTCAGAGGCACCCATAAAAGTTCCTAAGGACAAGCTGTCCGGACCGGAGGCATCTAGCTTAAGCCTCCGAAAATAAGACACCGTATTTGAGCCCCAGCCGGAGGTCAGAGTTCAGGAAAGCATTGAACCCCAACAGTCTGGAGGTCAGACTGATCCAACTCCTAACTCCCCTCACCCAAAAACAACTGAAAACCCTTCCTTGGTAATATAGGGAGTAATGGAGGATTCTATTGAAGAGGCTCCGTTTGAGTCCGAAGTCTCCAGACAAACGAGTGATGTTGGTGCTACCAAGAAGGATAAAGGCAAATAAAAGCTATTCCTAAGGTATCCGGATCTGCCGGAGATCCTTAAGGGAAAGGTTGGACCTTGTTTCCACAAGGTCAGTGTTAAGTATTTACTCTCTTTGCAAAAAATTAATTATTCCTTCATCCACACAGCCGAACTGGGTCGGATGCGAACGAAGTGGGGGATTCCGGAGAATGTAAAAATAAGGATCCCAATAGACCCTGAAACACCGATGAACTGCAAGCTTAGTGAAGTAGTCATCTTCACTGAACTTTTTAACTAGGGACTAAGGTTTCCGTTAGATCCGGAGATAGTCAAATATTTCCACCTCATCAAACTCTGCCCAAGTCAACTGAGCCCTAATGCCTCGTACACTCTCATCGCATGAATCATGGCTTCCCGGCTCTCCGGATTTCCTCTTCCGATGGAGGAATTCGCTACTGTGGCCAGCCTCTGCAGAAACCCCTATATCCCCTTTTATCACTTCAACATGGGTGATAACTATAAAGCAGTGGATGACCTGCTCGAGTCGGAGAGAAATTGGAGGACTCACTTCTTGTTCGTGAGTGGCGCTTGGGAGAATGGGAGGAGGATCAAAGCCGGAGTCAACCCGAGTCTCCTCACAAGCAGGTGGCGAAGTGATAGTAAGAATCCCACCTTACATTCTCATTTTTATTTTTAGTGAATTTGTTTAACTGACTTGTCCTGTCTCTCTTCTTTTTTTTTTTTGTTTATTGACAGTGCTGCCTAAAGACTTCAATGACTACTTAAAGGCCGGGTAGATTACTTGCACCAAGATAAACACTTGGGTTGCTGAAAAGTGGGATAATCGCTTCCACAACGCCTTTACTGGGGGAAATCTTGAAAGGTCTCACCTCTGGAACACTACTGACCGGAGGGACTTAACTTGGGAGGAACTTACCACTCCACCCCCTCCGGATGTAGTCCTTAAAAGAACACACGCACCGGACGGGTCACTGTATTTTCCTGGTCGAGCCAAGGCCCCAAGTAAGATGAAAAACAAAAAAGGGAAGGGCAAGAAGAGTGTGGTTGAAGCTAAACCCACCGAAGCGGAGGAAACTGCTCCAACAAACCAAGAGGGGCCAATTCCAAGTCAGATTGATGCTGCTCTTCTAGAAGTTGTGGAGCACGAGAGTACTAGGGAAGAGGCAGGATCTCCAAAACCTCCAAGAGTTCCCAAGAGAGACAGGAAACGGGGAGCAGAAAGCAAGGATCGGAAGGCCAACAAGAAAAAGACCTCCAGAGGTGATGAACTTTCTCTCCGGCCTCCGGAGCCCCTACCTCCTGTTGACCTACTGATCCCACAAGAGCAGAAGAGATCCCCGGTGACTTTCAAACCGATGAGGTTGGAGGAGGAGTCATCAGTATTGACGGTGTCGACATTACAGGTCTTGAGGGACTTGGTGACTACTTTGAAAACCTCCCCAGAGATGACTTTGCTGGGGCCTACCTCCCTCCAAGCACTTCGAACACTGTTACCTTCAATGGTAAATCTTTCACCGTTTCAAGTGAAAGAGATGTTATAACTCATTCTATATTGAGTAATGTTCAGCCAGTGCTGGTTCTGGAGAAACAAGTGCGAGGTCAGTCAGCAATCATTACTGCCCTTAACTCTGACAAGGAAAGATTTTCCCGAGGCCTCCTTATTCCCAACCAAAACTCTGATGTTTTGAAGAGAGAAAATGAGGAGTTAAAGAAGAACCAGGAGGGTTGGGTCACAAAGGTAGTTGCCCTAGAAGATACTATCTAAGACCTCCGGGCAAAGCAGTCCGGGTTGGAGAAAGATCTCTCCTCTTCGAAAGAGGAGATGAAGGCCAAGGACCAAGTCATTCATACTTTGACCAACGACAAGATCGCACTCGAGGACTCGGTGTCCAAGGCTACAGAGGAAAAGGCTGATCTGGTAAGGGAGCAAGAGGAAAAAATCCAGGCCAAGATTGATGCTTATGTTAACAATGTGATAGATACTTAGGAAGAGATGTATGCCAAAGTGAAGTCGGACATGGTCTTGCTCTTTCACGAAAAGTTCCCGAAGAAGAATCTGAGAGATTTGTGGACTTATGTAGAGTACGAAGACCTTCCCTTCCACACTATGGCCGATGGAGACTTGCATGATTATTCTAGTGCTAACTCATCCGATGAGGAAGAGAACACCGGAAGAGTCCAAATGAGGAGAACGATGACCTCAAGAAGAAGAAGACGAGTGAGGCTGAGCCATCTTCAAAGGCTCAGTCTTAAAGTAATTATCTTTTGTTTTGTTTTGATTGAACCAAAGTCCTTGGATGGCCAAGGCATTTTGTAACTACGTCCGGTCTTCGACCGGATAAATCTGTTTGTTTTGACAATTTAAAGTCCTTGGATGGCCAAGGCACTTCGGTTATTTTAATGGATGTCTTTATTTTGCAAAGCTCTTGCATTCTTTCATAGTTTTTTTTTTGTAATTTTGGTGGCTAGTGTTTAAACAGCCCTTAGTTATTTCATAAATATTCCAAAGTGAGAGTGTTTAAATTCTCCGATGACAAATGTTTAAGTAGTCATCATTCTTTTGATTCAATCCGCCCGGTGTTTAAACAAAAATTTGACAAGAAACAAAGTAAGAACACTCCGAATTTTTAAGAAGGCATCAAATTTTATAAAAGAGCCCGGACACCTCATTAAAACCTCCCCGCGCCACCAGGGTAGGAAAGAGTATGCCCCCAAATATTTACATGGACTTTTAAACAAGATAATATTTACATAGTTTCTACTGCAAGTACATCCGGAGGTGCTCAATATTCCAAGGGTGATTCAAAACCCTTCCATCCTTGTCTTCTAGCAAGTATGTCCCAGGTTTAAGCCTTTCAATGACCATATAGGGTCCTTCCCAAGTTGGGGCTAGTTTGCCGAGCAACTTCTCTTTAGTGTGTAAGAAGACTTTTCTTAACACCTTATCCCCCTGCTGAAAGTCCTTTCTTTTAACTTTGGAAGCAAACCTGCTTCTCATCAAACCTTGATAGTGCACAACTCTAAGGTGTGCCTTAACTCTTCTTTCCTCTATCAAATCAAGTTGACCTCGGATAGCCCCCCTCGTTAGCGTGTTCGGAGAAATTACGAACTCGAAATGAAGGGAGAGTTGCTTCTATGGGAGCTATGGCATCCATCCTATAGACCAAGGAAAAATGTGACTCTTGTGCTGCAGCCCCAGGTGTAGTCCGGTAAGCCTACAAAACCTCTTGTAAATAACTAGGCCATTTTCCAGCAGCCCCTTCTAAATTTTTCTTCAAACCGGACAGTATAGTTCTGTTAGCCACTTCAACCTGACCATTTGCTTGCGGGTGGAAAGGTGAAGAGAAAAAATGTTGTATACCTCTAGAGGCACATAAACTCTCTATTTCCTTATTGTCGAACTGTGGCCCATTGTCTGTTGTTATCTTCTGCGGAATTCCAAATCTGCAACAGATATTGGATAAAATGAAATTTATGACAGCTTTTGATGTTGTACCTGCCAATGGAGCTGCTTCGATCCATTTCGAAAAATAATCCATTTCGAAAAATAATCAATTGTCCTACGTCCTCCGGACGCCATAGGTAGAGGTCCTACCAAATCCAACCCCCATCGAGCAAAAGGTATAGGCTCAGAAATTGACTCTAAAGGGATGGCTGGGATATGAATTTCATTGCTATATCTCTGGCATGGGTCACATCTCCTCACCAGCTCCTTAGCATCTTGCATTATAGAGGGCCAATAATAACCAGCCAATAAAACTCTCCTAGTTAGAGCCCTGAATCCACAGTGAGCTGATCCCTCACCATCATGTAATTCAGAGAGGACTATTTGAGATTCATCAATCCTTTAACATCGTAAGAGGGTTTTACTGTAAGACTTCTTATAAAGAACATCTCTTAGTATGATAAAACCACGGGCCTTGTACTTAACTTTTCTTGTTATTGACTTATCCGTAGGCAAGATACCATCAGAGAGATATTGAAGGAAAGGAAACCTCCAATCTTGGGGCTGTTTCATCTGTATATCGAAGCTTTCTTCCTCCTTACCCATATTGAGTTGAATGGAAGGGCACTCCAGCACATGTATCCAAGGGTACAATTCAGTATAGGCTATGGTTGCCAAGGAGTCTGCTAGTTCATTTTCTGTTCGGGGTATGTGCTCATAAACAATTCTCTTGAACTTAAGTGTCAAATCTTTAAGAAGAAGTAAGTATTTTATTAGCTACTCCTTTTTTGCTTCAGACTGCCCTTGCGGATGATGGATAAGAAGCAGAGAATCACTCATCAACTTGACCCTTTTGGCTCCACAAATAAGAGCTAACTTTAAACCAGCTATAACAGCTTCATATTCTGACTCATTATTAGAAGCCCTAAAAGAAAAACATATATCTTGGTACATTTTGTCACCATATGGAGAGGTCAAGCATACCCCTGCACCACATCCCATACTACTTGATCCGCCATCAGTCCGGACCACCTAGACCTTTTTATCTTTCACATGAGTTACTTGCTCTGTATCCCTATCTGAATGGAATTCAACTAAGAAATCAGCCACAGCTTGGGCTTTGATTGTTGTCCGAGGAGCAAAATAAATATCGAAGTCCCCCAGTTCCACTAACCACTTAGTCATTCTACTCAAAATATCTGCCTTTTGAAGAACGTTTTTCAGGGGATAGAATGTCCGGACAATAATAGAATGAGCCTGAAAATAAGGCCTCATCTTCCTCGCTACAATTACCAGGGCTAATGCTAACTTTTCAAGCTTTAGATAGCGTTTTTATGCATCTATCAAGATCTTGCTGATGTAATACACCGGACGGGGATAATTATCTACCTCCCTTACCAATACAGCACTTATGGCACAACTGGAAACGACTAAGTACATGAAGAGTGTCTCTCCATCAACAGGTTTAAATAGAGTCTTGGGGGAGGACATATGTTTTTTAATTTCATTAAAAGCCTCATCACATTGTGAAGTCCAGTCGAATCCCTTTGTACCTTTTAAAGTCTGAAAGAACGGAGCACACCTGTCCGAAGACCTTGAAATGAACCGATTTAACGCAGCCAACCTTCCAGTCAACCTTTGTACTTCTTTAATATTTCGAGGAGGCTCCATTTGGAATAAAGCATTAAGCTGGTCCGGATCGGGCTGTATCCCTTGCTCACTTATTATATACCCTAGGAATTTTCCGGACTGTACTCCGAACACACACATCTATGGATTTAGTTTCAAATTTACTTTTACTAAGTTAGCAAAAGTTTCTTCGAGATCTGCCAAGTGTAGCTCTTCGTCCATACTTTTTACTATCATGTCGTCAATATATACTTCCATGTTTCTTCCAATCTGATCAGCAAAAGCTTTGTTTACCAACCTCTGATAAGTAGCCCCAGTATTTTTAACCCAAATGGCATCACCTTGTAACAATGAAGGCCCCTATCAGTAACAAATGTAGTATGCTCCTGATCCTTCGAATCTACTTGAATCTGGTTGTACCCGGAGAAGGCATCCATGAAAGATAGTAATTTATTCCCAGATGTAGAATCCACCAGCGGATCAATCCGAGGGACAGGGTACAAATCTTTTGGACAAGCTCTGTTGAGATCTGTAATATCAATACACATACGCCACTTGCCATTTTTCTTTTTCACCAAGACCGGATTGGCTGTCCATAAAGAATAATGAGACTCCTTTATGTGCCCCATTTTGGTAAGTTTCTCGACTTCTTGAACTATGACATCAACCTTTTCTTTGGAAAAAGCTCTTCTCTTTTGTACTACGGGTGCTATGTCTCTTCGGATGGACAGTTGGTGTGATATAATATCTGCTGGTACCCCGGTAACATCAGTATTGCACCACGCAAAAACATGTTGATGGTCTTTTAAGAACTTCAACATTTTACCCTTTAGTTCGGATGCCATTTTGGACCCTATCTTAACATGTTTTCCTTTTTCCAAAGAATGTGTTTCGACCTCCTCAACTGGTATTAAAACTCCAGGGGTCTCTCTGGGGTCATCAATTTCACCCTCACCCCCAAAAAGCCCCTCAAACTGCTATTCTTCATTGATACGAATTGCTCCCAACGTCCGAGGAGCCAGTGCTGTTGCATAACACTCTCTTGCAATCTTTTGGCTGCTTCGAACAACTCCCACCTGTATTTGCACATCATATTTCAAACATTGGTGGACTGTTGAGGCCACTGCATGCATCCAAGAGAGCCAAGACCTCCATAGAATAACATTATAACAAGTGGGACAATCCACTACGACAAACAGTATTCTAACCATCTTCTTAAAAGGGCCCTTGCCCAGCAAAACTTCCTCATCGAACTCCCCGATCACATCTACTGAGCTTCCAGTCAAACCCACAATTGACATGTTCGAATGCTGAATTACCGCGGGATTTTTCATCTTTTTGTACGAAGTTAAAAAGAGGATATTGGCTGAACTCCCAGTATCCACCAAAATTCGTCTTACGCCATTTCCCCCAATGGATGCTCCTATGACAACAGCATCTTCATGAGGACCTGCTATATCTCTCAAGTCATCCTCATCGAACACAATGAAGGGAAATGGAATCTGCGATTGATAGGATGTCATGCCTCCCTCCAGTTGGGTAGCTAAAGTATGAACATGCCTCTTCCTTGAAGAAGCAGTGAGTGCTGTCATGGTATCCCCTCCGAAAATTGTGAGTGATTCAAAAACGTTAATAAGCCCGGACACTGTTTTACAACGTTCCTCAATGGCACCCACTCTGTTTTGAGTTGGATCAGGGTCCAAGTACTCTGACTCTACATCGAATCTCTCAATTATCACCATAGCTCCCTCCGGAGCGGATGTGCTTGCATTGTTTGGACCAGCCCGATGAGCATTATCAGGCCTATTTCCTCCTCTTCTTTTAACATATGCTCCCAACTTTCCTCTTTCAATTAAATTCTGGACTTCTTGCTTTAAAGCAATACAATCCTCGGTGGTATGGCCAGTATCATTATGGTCTGACAGAAGGAATTGTTACGATGCTCCATAGGAGATTGTAGTGCAGCCGACCCTCTATAGTGTACTTCTTCCTTTGTTTTATCATAAATGGTGGCTACACTTTCTTTTAACTTAGCAAACCACTCCAGTTGAACCCAAGGCCCTCTCTTATTTCTAGATTGCTGACTCTGGGCAGGCGCAGCTGGCTGAGACTGAGTTTTAGCTTTGTTATGACCCTGCCCGGCCTCCATTGCCTTGTTCCCGGACTGATTTTTGTTGGGGTTTGGAGCAACCGGGGCAGACCTCACCTGCCTGTGCACCCTAGTTTTCTTTGTTTCATCCACGTTAATTTTCTTTCCAACCTGATTCAGTAAACCTCCCCATGTTATGGCCTTTTTCCTGGTCACTAAATCAACCAAATTCCCAGGGTTTAAGCCCTGCCTCAGGGAAGCTATTGCTACTTGCTCGAAGCAATCAGCCAACCCATTTTTGGTATTTACAAAGCGACTTATATATTCCTTCAGAGATTCATTCGGTTCTTGGGCACAATGGATAATTGTATCTCCATTGCCCTTCACCTCCTTACTTCCAACAAACTGCCTCCGGAAGGCCACCTAAAAGGTATCGAAATTTCTGATGCACCCCTGTGGTAGGCTGTTATACCACTTCAGGGAAATCCCCATAAAAGACTGGGAGAATGCTCTACAAAGCAACTTAGCATCATCATTGAAATTCATCATGAAATTTTTGAATTGTTCCCAGTGATTGTCTGGGTCTTTACTGCCATCGTATTTTTCCGTCTTCGTGCTATCGAACCTCTTGGGGAGGTTCCTGGACAGGATCTTGGAAGACAATGGAGATTTTCTCCAATTCCGGCCACGACTGAAAACGGTACCCTCGTTAGGAGTTGCAACGATACCTGATTCATCATGGAAGGCAAAAGGATCCACCAGCATCCGGTCGATGTGTCTCCGGCTATGAGATGATCCTTTGCCTATATGCCTCTTTAACTTTCCATGCCTATCCCTTTTTCTTCAATACTTCTTAACCAACGTTTGTTTCTTTTTCGATCGGCCCCCATCACTGCTGGAGGACAAGGATTCTTTAACTCCATCTTCGCCCGAGGAGCTACTGGAAGATTCTGAGTCTGAATCAGAACTCTCCACCGGCTTGGACCGGTGAGACGTTTTGGAGCTAGCATGAGTCTTCTTCGTACTCACATGGGTCTTCGAAGGCTCATGCTCTCTAGGGTTGTCAGTATGATGAGCAACTGATGCCTTTGACTTCTTTTTTATGCCCATCTTTGCCTTCTCTGCCCTCAGAGCTTCTATCTCGCCCTTTAATCTATCACGCTCCTCGATGGTATATTCATCATTCTCTCCCACCACTTCAAGAAAAGCTGGTGGTACTTTCGGTACGTCCAGATTCATTCGGACTGATTTTTGTGATGGTTTTGAATGCTAGATTCAGGCACCGTCGCACTCCCACTATGGTCGCCAATTTGGTGTGGTTTATTTTTGTAGGAGGGTAAGTTTGTAACTTCTGTTCGGATAGTTCAGTGGATGATAGTTGTCCGAACTGCCCCTGTCTGGTGAGGTGGACATTGTCCGAATTGACCCTGTCCGGTTCCCATAAAGTGTGGTGATAGAATTTGGACTGATCAAATATAACCAAGAAATAGAACCGAATATATCATAAAGGGACATTTATCGAGTCCCGCAAAAAGTCCTCACGTCTCTAAACAACCAATACCTTATTTAAGTGTTAGAGGTGCAGCTCATTCGTAGTACTATATATCAGAATATCGTCAAAGTACATAATTAAACAAAATCCAATAAAGGGATGAAATACATGGTTCATAACCCTCATGAACGTGTTAGGAGCATTGGAAAGGCCGAATGGCATGACCATCCACGCAAACAAACCTTCTAGTGTGTTAGTTGTTTTCCACTCATCTCTCATGCGAATACGAGGTGATATTTTCTCTTCAAATACAGTTTTGTAAGCATTTTTTTGTGTTGATAGCCTTCTTGATAGTCTTGTTATCGACAGTAATTTTGTTGATAGTCTTGTTATCGACACACATCCTCATCAAGCCATATTTCTTTGGTGTTGGAAGTGTAGGAACCGCACATGGAATGGAGCTCTCACGGATTGGGCCTTTACTAAAACATTCTTCCACCTACCTAAGGAGCCCCTACTGCTCATTTGAGCTCATCCGGTAATGTGGTCGGTTTGGTAGGATAGCACCCGGTACTAGGTCCATCTAGTGTTCGATCTCTCTTAGTGGAGGAAGACCTGTAGGTAGATTATTGGGAAACACAACAACAAACTCTGCTAATAGTGGCCGAACGCGCTCAGGTATCCCATCAAATGAATCATCACTAAATTATTTAGCCACCAATAAATAAAAAATTCATGTATCACTAGCATGCTCTATAAATGCGTTTTGAGATAAAAAGTTCTTAGCCGACTAATGTGATACAACAAGTGCAGGTTTTGGGGATACCTCCTTAGTTCGTGTTAATATGAATCTTACATTATTCCATATGAAACTATAGAGGTTTTTCGTACCATCGTATATGACACTCTATCATATGTCCCTGGTCGGTCTACGAATAAGTGGCAAACATCCATAGTAATAAGATCGCATAATGCCTTATCTTTATTGTTACCGACAGGAAAAGACACCACACATCTTTTAGATATTAGTTGGTATGCTTTAATTGTTGCCACGAAGATGCAGTTTGGCCTCTAAACTTATTTGTAGCAAACTGTACCTCTTTTGCATCTGGAACCTCCTTCAAATCAAGGAATTCTTCAACTGAGGCGATCCAATCTAAGAACTCCTCCGGTTCATGACCTCCCTCGAACTCTGGGGTCTCATGTCTGAATTCGGATTTCCATCGGTTGTTGGCTTTCTCATCAGAATATTTCGCTAGAGGCTGTTTAAAGACCTGCTCACAATAGTATTGGGGGTAATATTTACGTCTATCTTATACTCTCTGAGGAGTAAACAGATTCTGTTCGCGGCCGGTCTCTCTCTTAGATCCTGACGGCTGGTTGTTCGAACCTGTAGCTCGAATTCCGTTGGTTTAGTTGTTCAACATCCTTTGTAGTGTTTCATGTACATCCCTCATCTAGTTTCCCAGCGAATGAAATTGTTCATCCACCTGGCCAAATCGGTTTTCTCCATCCCGATCGACTGATTCTGGGATTAGAATAGTGAACTTCCCGTGTAATGATCTTTTAGGCGGCATACCTCTGTAACTCACATCGTAGGAGCTCTATGGCTCTAATACCAATATGTTGGCGACAATATAAAAGATAGAACAAACGGCTCCAAACACAAGAAAAAGAAGACGAAACAGAGAATAAATAAACTCTAACCTTAAGTTAAAGTATAAGAGACTTAGAGAAAAACTCAAATTTGATTTCAAATAGTGTGACGATAAAAGTAGGGTTTGAGAACCTTTTATATAAGTGCTCCAAACCCTATGCCAAAATTACAGATTGTTCCTTACGAAATAACGTAAAACCCAGCCAAATTTTGGAGCGATTGAGTTGTTTAAGTATTTTAATAAAATCTAATACTAATTGAAAAATATAAAAAATTAACGAAAACAATAAAAGAAAAACCTAAACGGTGGATTTTCGAAAGTTGTTGGACTTCTCAGCGCGTTCGGTTTAAGTGATGACAACACCTAATTCTAATAACCGAACCTCAAATAAAACCTATTTCGGTTTGTCCAAAAACTTATAACTATAAATTTGTACAACTACATTAGTTTTATTATTTTTGATTGACTTATTGGAATCTTTTTAATTTTTTATATATATTCATAATGCAGCATCTATTTTGTTAATTTTATTTTAGCTCTGCTGAAATTGTATTTTCCCTAACGGATTAAAATACATAACTATATTGATTTTGTTCTATAAGTGACTATATATTCTTTTAAAAAAAATTATTCAATATTTTTAAAACCAACTAACACAAAATATATGGTAATAAAACAACAATACAACAAAATTAAAACCGGATATTATGATAGAACAGCCATCATACATGTCGGACTGAAGTTGCAGAAACTTAATTATTCAAATAAAATTTCATATTTTTATTTAAATATGTAATATATATATAATTTTATTAACAGTTTATATAAGTACACTTTTTAAAAAGACTGTTTGTTCGCAATTATTCTGTGTTTTTACATAATTTTCATTTTATTATAACAAAAAAACATCAAACTAAATATTTTGGGAGACTTATACCAAATCACCTATAACTTGGATTGTTTAGCCCAATGGTTTATAATTTTAAAATGAAAATACTGTAAATAATTACTCAATATGTTAATGGTAAGACGGTCGTCAAAGATGAAAGAAGACACAAGTCTATTTTAGACTATAAGTGCTTTTGGTCCTATATTATTAGAGATCTAATTCAAACTCCCATTAATTTAGTTTTAGAATATATTATGCAGCGTGGTATTCAATTCTATATACATTTAATTTTTATTTGAAGATTGTTTTAAGCTGTTTAACAGTTTTTTATTTCGCTTCAAATAACACAAGTTTTGATGATTATATGTTTTATTATGATTGTTTTATTTGAATATGTATTTTTTTTGCGAAATAAAAATTATTTGTAACATGTTGAAAAAAAATTGGTAAGGTGAAACTACACAAAATTAATTGTTTTGTTAGAAAAAATGAAGCTTATATATTCACCGTAGCAGGTTTGGATTGGTTTTTTGTGTTTTAGTTAGAACAATTATCATATGTATTGCATTACGATCGAAAGAAGATAAAGTCTATTTTTATGTTAGGATTCAGCCCAAGTAAGTCCAATTTATAACTTAAGGTTTTTATCTCTTTAAGGTTATATATATGAGAGCTAAAGACAAGAGACGAATACACCCAAAAGTTACAAAAAAATATACAGAGAGCAATTTTCGAGAATACAAACAAAAAGAGTATTTTTCGATTTTCGGTTTTCGATTTTAGTAGGCGCAATCACTTTTAAGAGGTTGGATCGAGAGGCAAACGAAATCCGTTTGTGCTAAAAGTTTAACCGCGTGTTTGGGACATCAGGGGATTCAACTGACCAATTGGATCATGCACTGATGCTACAGATCATGAGAAATCAGTGTTGCAACAGATCAATAGTTTTGGTGATATGTTTCATTTTTCTGCTTCTCTTTTGTTATATATTATTTTGTGTGGTGAGTTTGTGGATCTTTGTGAGATTGATTCAGATTACGTATAGCATCAATTATAATAATAGAAGTGTTTAGGGTGGACTCGTAATCTGTCATGCGATTGTTTTTACTTTTCACATTGAAGGGGTTCTTCCACGTATAAAGCTTGCGCGTTGCTTTTGTTTTCCGCTGATTACTTTTACTGTTGTTGATTTGAGATCTACAATTGGTATTAGAGCTATCAGCTTTTTTTAGCGAATATAGATTACATTAATGGTATTCATGGTAACTCCATGATTAAATTAACATAAACAAATTTTACAATCTGGAGACCGATGATGAATGATCTCCTATACTATAAGGATTTATTTGATCCAATTGAGTTAGTTAAAGATGTTGATGGTAACTCTGCTAAACCGATAAAACCACAAGACAAGCAAGAAAAATATTGGGAAAATTTGAAAAGAAAACCTTTGGGAACTACTCAACAATGGTTCATCTTAGCATCTTCAACTATTTTTATCAAGAGTTTGACCCATGTGATCTTTGGAAGAAATTGGAAGATCTTTATAAAAGAAAGACAACTTATAACAAATCCTTCTTGATTAAAAGACTTGTCAGCCTAAAAGACTCATAACACCTTAATGATTTTCAAGATATCATTAACAAATTGACTAATATGAATATTGGTCTGGAAGATGAGCTACATGTATTTCTATTGAGTTTGTTACTGGATAGTTGGGAGAATATGGTTGTGACTATTAGTCACTCTGATCCAGATGGTGTCATATCTCTAAACTTTATCAAAGAAATTATGTTCAACGAAGATATTAGAAGAAAATAGATGGGTGTTGAGAATTTACAAGCTTTTGTAAATGAGAAAAGTTGAAGAAACAAGAGTATGATAGAAAATAGACTAATGCCTTACACAAATGTAATCAGAGAGCCATCTCATAATGTTCAATCAAAGAAGTTTTGGCTTATATAAAAGCCTTACAACGTGCATAAACCATAAACCAGAAAAAAAAATGAAAAACGGACACACAACTACACTAACTGTAACTGCATTTAACAACAAAAGACAAGGTCATCTCCTATAAATAGACATGATTTATCTAAACTAAAAATAAACCCAACAAATTATCCCCTTAAACTGAAATGCTAATCAACATCAGTTTAAAACTTCCAGCCGATGAACTCCGAGCACATTCATGAGCTTCACATATTGTTCTGGTTTGATTGGTTTGGTCATTATGTTTACAATTTGATCATTTGTTCCACATAATATCAGTTGCATAACTCCTTCCCCTGACAAGTTACGCAAGTAGTGGAACCTTACATCAATGTGTTTTGTCCTTCAATGCATAACTAAATTCTTTGACAACTTAATCACTGAACTGTTATCATACAAAATATCAATGCACACTGCACCTACAACACATAGTTCCTGTAACAATTCTTTAAGCCAAATGCAATGACACGCTGCTCATATTGCAACAACATACTCAGCTTCAGTAGAAGATAAAGTAACTATGTCTTGTTTTCGTGAACTCCAACAAATTGCTGCCCCATTTAGCAGAAACACATACCCAGAAGTACTCTTTCTGTCATCTAAGTTGCGTGCATAATCATCGTCTGTGTAACCCAGAAGATTCGTGTTTAATGACCTTCCATAGAAAATTCCAAATCCAACGTTCCCTTTAAGTACCTTAATATCCTTTTATAAATCAACATATACTCTTCCCTCGGATCAGCCATAAAATGAGATACTAAGCATACTACAAACATAAAATCAAGCCGTGTTACCGTCAGATACATGAGACACCCAACCAGTTGCTTATAAAGTGTTGTATCAACTCGATTACTTCCTTCCTTTGAAATAACTGTCCCTGGAACAATTGGATTCTTGACAGCATTGCAACTCCACATACTGAATTTTTCAAGAACATCCTTGGAATATTTCTTCTGACAGATGTGTATACCATCATTTATTTGACAAACTTCTACTCTAAGAAAGAAACTCATTTTCCCCATGTTTGTCATCTCAAACTACCTTTTCATTGAAGCCTTGAATTCTGTACTTATGAGCTCCTCATTTCCAGTAAATATTAAATCATCGACATAAAAACTTACCATTAAGATTATATTTCCTGCTTTCTTCAAAAACAAAGTGTGATCATAGTTGCTTTTTTGGAATCCTTCCTTCATGAAATATCTCTCAATTCTGCTGAACCATGCTCTCGATGCCTGTTTTAGACCGTAGTGGGCCTTCCTTAGTCGATAAACTTTGTATTCCTCCTCTACTTTGATAAACCGTTCAGGTTTATCTACATAGACTTCCTCCTTTAGTTCACCATACAAGAAAGCACTCTTGACGTCTAGCTGATGAACACACCATCCATTCCGAGTTGTTACTGCTAAGAGACTTCTGATTGTATCACAACAAGAATCTTGTGCAAAAACTTGAGTGTAGTCCACTCTTGGAGTTTGTGTATACCCTTTCGCGACTAACCGAGCCTTATAATTTCCAACCTTTCCTTCTGCATTCAGCTTTGTTGTATACACCCATTTGACCCCGATTTTCTTTGCATGAGATGGAAGGCTTACAAGCTCCCAGGTGTTATTCTTTTATATTGACTGAATTTCCAACTTCATTGCATTTCTCCACCTTTCTTATTTTGCAGCCTCATTGTAGTTTACTGGATCCCCATAGCAAACATTTAGAGAAAAATTTGTGAATTCTTCTTCTTCTAGTTCTTCTCCGTGTACAAAATCACGCATCCATCCAGGTTCTCTCCTTACCCTTTGAGTTATTGTCCCTGAAGCTTCTGTTTCATCTTCAACATTTTCACCATTCTCTTTACCGTTTCCTTCTTCTGATTTTTCAGCACAATTTTCTTCATCAGTTTTGTTTTCTTCACACACTCCATCATCTCCCCAAGCAAGAACATTCTGCTCTGATGAGTTGTGTAGATTCCACTCTCACTTAGAGTTTTCATCAAATATGACATCCCTGCTAATAGTGATTTTATTTGTGATTGGATCAAGGAGTTGATAAGCCTTTGTTTCACTTGTTTCATCACTAACTCCAAGCAAAATACATCTGTGACTACGATCATCGAGCTTTATCCGTTTTTGCTCATGAATATGAACATGACCTATCGAACCAAAAAATCTAAAGTAAGAAACTCTTGGATTGATTCCTGTTTATCTCTCTTCTGGTACCATGTCTTTTACTGCCTTTGTGAAATTTCGATTTAAAACATGAGCAGTCCACCTCGTTGCTTCTGGGTATAAATATCTTTGGCATTTCCTTTTCTGAGAGTAGACAACAAACCATATTCATGATTGTTCGGTTTCTCCTTTATGCCACTCCTTTTTGTTGAGGAGTGTATGCTGCAGTTAGTTTATTCCTTGATCTCTGCAGAACTTGTTGAATTTTTCTGAATTGAATTCACCACTCCTATCCAATCATAGTCCTCGAATTACAGTTTTAGCTTCCTTTTCAACAAGGTTTTTGAAGAGTTTGAATGCTTCAAAAGTTTCAGCTTTATCTACAAGGAAAGATATCCAACTTTTTCGCGAGAAATAATCAATAAATACCAGTAAGTATTGCTTATCACTGTTAGAAGCTGGAGTGATTGGTCCACACAAATCAGCATGAATTAGTTCTACTTTCCCTGCTGCTCTCCATTTTATTTACTTTGGAAATTTTCCTCGTTGTTGTTTCCCTATGTTGCATATCGTACACACCTTGACTATGTCCTTGATATTTGGTAACTCTTCTACCATTCCTTTTCTCTGCATAAGATGAATAAAGTTTTTGTTTAAATGTCCAAACCTCCTATGCCAGAGATTTCCCAGATCTTCTTCCTCTATCTTGAGACAACTCACAAAAATCGGCTTCTTCTTTGCATTAATAAAAAACATGTGATTAATGGCCATTCGTGCCTCTACAATCATTCCTCTTTGATGATGATAGATCTTGCATACACTATTTTTTATGACAATTGTCAGCTGTTTCTCCTGTAATTGTCCCACACTCAGCAAATGATTAGTAAGATTTGGGATATAATAAACATTGGTCACCACTTGTGTTATTCCTTCTACTTCAATTATGATCTTCCCCTTTCCTTGGGCAACCATCTTTGAACCATTTCCCAATCTAACAGTGGTTCTAAAGCTTTTATCCACCTTATTAAATCATGATTTTTCTCCTATCATATGATTCGAGCACCGAGAGTCAAGGAACCATACCCCTTTATTGTCAACACCACCCATGTTTGTGTGCTCCATTAAGAGTAATTCTTCCTCTTCGTTAACCTCAACATAATTAGCCCCTTTCTCCAGGCTTGTACACTCAAACTAGTAGTGACCTACCTGTCCACATTGAAAATAATTGATGGCTTATCTGTTGACATATGATTCGCCTCTTCTACATCCTCTAAAGCTGCTTCCTCCTCGTTGAGATGTCCATTTTCCTCTTCATCGAGCATTACTTGGCTCGTTTTCAACTTGTAGAACCTGTTCTTCAGTTTTCTTCTTAGTCACCTTGTGTTTATGAACAAGTAGTGACGCCTGCAACTCATCAACTATAAGAGTATCAATATCCTTTGATTCTTCGATAGAGCAAACCACGTAATTAAAATTCTATGTGAGACTTCAGAGAATTTTTTCAACAATTTTGACATCATTCATTATTTCTCCACAGTTCCTCATCTCATTGACCGTTTCTATGACTCTTGTAAAATATCTTGTCACTCATTCTCCAACTTTCATCTCTAAGACTTCTAACATCCCTCGTAACCGTTGTAGTTGTGCACACTTCACCCTAGAACTGCCTTTGTACTTGACCTTCATAGAATCCCACAATTGTTTAGCAGTTTCTTTCTGGGTGATAGTCTTCAGGGTGGTCTTGTCGATTGATTGGAATAAATAATTCTTTGCCTTCGAAATCCTTGAGTTATGCTGCTTCAAGTGCAGTCTTCTGTGTTGCACTCGGAGTCGCAATCCCTTTTAGATCATCAAATCATGGATCAATGGCACTCTAATACTCCTTCGAACGCAGAAGATTTTCAGTTACTAAGCTCTATTGGTCGTAATCTTCATCGAATTTTAAAACTGTCGGTGCAGTAAAATTTCATGGTTCTGTCATTTTCCTTTTGGTGTTTTTCCTTTCAAACATGCACTTTTCTCTAACTTTCTCACACTGTATTTGGCTCTGATACCATATGATAGAAAATAGACTAATGCCTTACACAAATGTAATCAGAGAACCACCTCATAATGTTTAATCAAAAAAGTTTTGGCTTATATAGAAGCCTTACAACGTGCAGAAACCATAAACCAGAAAAATAAGGAATGAAAAACGGACACACAACTACACTAACTCTAACTTCAACTAACAACGAAAGACCAGTTCATCTCCTATATATAAGCATGATTTATCTAAACTAAAAATAAACCCAACAGAGTAGAGATTCCAAATTTCATGGTAACTCAAAGGGAAGATCCACGTCTAGAGATGAGAAAAACAAAAAAACAAGCCATTATTGTGGCAAACGTGGACATATACAAAAATTTTGTTATAAATTGAAGAAAAATAAGGTAACAATTTAGATTCACAAAACAAAAGTGATGATAAAAATATTGCAGCTTGTGCTTGGTGATGGTAAGTGGAAGTTGTCCAAAGGTTCAATGATAGTTTCTCGAGGTAATTTATGCTGATCTTTGTATAAGACATGTTTTGATATATGTTTTGGTGAGCTAAATGCAGTTAAGGAAAAAAATTATCATTATTTGTGGCATCAAAGACTAGGATGCATGAGTGACAAGAAGATGAAAAACTTGGCAAGTAAGTCACTCATTCCTATTGATAAATCTATTATTATTGATCCATGTGACTGTTGTTTGGCAGGAAAGCACCATAAAGCTTTGTTTTCTAAAAAGTCCACTAGAAGACAAGAAGAGCTAGAGTTAATATACTCTGATATTTGTGGTCCAATGGAAGTGAATTTTATTGGAGGTAACAAGTATTTTGTTACATTTACTGATGATATTACTCGAAAAACTTGGGTATACATGCTGCAGAGAAAAAACCAAGTATTCAAAAAAATTCAAAAATTTCATGTCATGATAGAAGGAGAGACGGGAAAAAATTGAAATGTCTTTGATCTGATAATGGTGGTGAGTATATTTCGAATGATTTTAAAAATTAAAGCTCACGCTATGGTACTATTCTACATCGCCTTCGTATAGGCTATTGAAAAATTAGAAGACTAAACCATACCTAACGACTAATTAATAAGATGGATTAATTGCCAAAATCTTCCAAGATCGAGGTTGGAAAAATTCTATAAAAAAAATCATAGAAAAATTTGTATCTAACTTCAATCTCATTGTTTTGTCGCTCGAACTCCAATAAATTATGAGTATACTTTAAGAAATTCAGATTGCGTGTTTTCATCAGACTAAATACAGTGAAACCACATCGTGTGATTTGTTTCACCATACCACAAACATTTTGGTTAATTGGATAAGCTTGTAGGTTTGGTCAAGGGTAAGGGTATTATTGGAATCTTAAAGTTGAGTTACCAAATAAGTGTTATACTTTTACCCCAAATCAAGTTTTGCTTTCAAATAATCACTAGCCTAGCTTGTTGAATATCTTTCAGGGGTTTCAGCACGATAGTAATCAAGGTTCTAAGGCATTTGGGAACGTGATGGTCCTAATCACATGCATGCGCTTTAACATTGCAAAAGTATTGAATATTTTTGGCATAATAATCAGGTTTAGTATGTAAAGTACTTTTATTTAGGCAAAGTCAAAAAATATAAAATAACTTATCGACACCTAGCTCATCTTTTCGTGCTCCCAACTTCATGGAAAGCCAATCAAAATCCATACGTCTAAGTTTGTACCGATGCCACTATGCAAAACATCACCTATCCCATTTTTAAGTTTGTCACAGTTTAGGGGTGGTCACGAAAAAGATAGGACACTATCACAATAGTTTTTAATTTTAATATTTTATCACGGCCACGACTATGGTGATTGCGGGCAAGCGGTGTCAATAGAAAACATAAGGCTCATTTCTCTAGTTCTAGAGGAAATTAAAACAATGTCTTTCAAAATTATTTAAGTTTCTTTATCAAGCGAAGGGACCAAATAAATATTTATAAGAACTTTTATTTTCTTCTTTTATTGCTTTGATATACTTTTTTATGTAATTATGCATGATTATAGTTGCTGTTGCTTTTAAATTAACGCTTTTATTTCCTATATATTTTTGATTTCACGTTGTTAGAATATTTAGTGTATTAATGTTAGAATATTCAGTGTATTAAGTTTCCTTGTATAGGTCTCTAAATTCTCTATATATTGAGAGCCTTGCTTGGATTTGCATTAAAAAAAATACAAAAAGGATTGATGTTTCTTAGTAACTGATTATGTCCCCACTGTGTCTCTTTCTCTTTAAGCCGCTTCCTGCGGCTACTTCTCTCTTTGTTTTTTAACATGGTATCAGAGCACGTGTGATTCTGGGAATTCTGAACATCCTCAACAAAGATGGCTGGCAATGAAGTCGTGGTCAGTCAAATTCCTGATGAATTAACAATGCAGATTGATGCCATTATGAGAAATGGTCTCGGAACACAACAACAAACAACTAACCCCGAGAATTTATCCCTAGGGATTAAACTCGGCGGTGCAACTATGCCCTATGGGAAAACTTAATGAAGAAAGCAATTGGGGGAAGGGGGAGAGGTTCTCACATTATAGGGGAGTCGACACCTCCATCCAAAACTGACAACACATATACAAGGTGGGAACAAGATGATCAATGTGTTTTCACATGGATTATCCAGAATCTTGAATCCAGCTTGGTGAATAATGTTTCGCAATATCCCACTACAAAAGCCCTCTGGGATGGGTTAGCCACCACATACGGTTCTGGTACAGATTCGTTACAGTTGTTTGACCTTTATAAGAGGGCTAATTCATTAAGGCAAGGGTACGATAGACTAAAAGACTTGTGGAACAAACTGCATAACATCTAAATGTCTATAGATAGGCGAGATCCGAACCCTATGAAAGACCCAAAAGACATTCAGATCTACAATAAGAAGACTCAAGAACAAAGTCTCTATCAATTGCTAATGGCGATTAATGATAAGCTGGAACCAGTTAAGAGAGATATCCTGAAAAAGGACCTTGTTCCTTCCGTGGAAACAGCATATGCTACAATACGAAGGGAAGTGACGAGGCTTAATATACTAAAATCAAGTTCTTCTAATAGTGAATCGATTGAAATTGGAATAGGTTTGGCTGCTAAAGATTCTGCACAGAGGTTTAAATTCCGATCCAAAGAGAAAGAAGATAAATCCAAGTTGTATTGTACTCATTGTGGGATGAAGAAACACACTAAGAGACATGTTTCCAGCTGGTTGGCTATCCAGAATGGAGGGAGGATGGTCATAAGGAGAAAAATAACCAGCGTTTCAAATCTAATGTCAAACGGGCTTCGTCTACAAGTGGCGGTGAAGATCCAACTAAAAATGAGCAAGGAAGTGGCCCTGGTTTTTGAGGAATGTCGACGAACTCCTATGAAAAACTTGGAGGTAAAGGGTTTGAGAAATCAATGAATTGGATCTTTGATTGCGGGGCTACGGACACCATGTCTTATGATCCTAAAGACTTTGGTGACATGTCATCTCCAAAGAAGTCCCAGATTGAGACTGCTAGTGGAGAAATTTGTGAAGTCAAAGGCGGAGGTTCAATTATTTTTTCGGAAAAAATGGAAATTAAAAACTGCGTCTAGATTCGTTCACTATCCTTAAAGTTATTATCTGTTAGTCAAGTGACAAAACAACTCAACTGTGTGGTTCTTATGTATCCATTAATTTTGCATTTACATGACATTCGTACGAAGGAGATCATTGGGCGTGGTACTGAACAAGGAGGTCTCTAATATGTTGATGAGGTAGTTCATAAGGGACATGCCATGCTTGCTCACGGAACAACCGAAAGGCAACTTTGGTTATGACACCGGCGACTTGGTCATCCTTCTTTTATCTATCTTAAAAGTTTGTTTCTTAGTATTTTTTTGAATAATTTCATTCATGAGAAATGTGAAACATGCATCCTTGCAAAAATTGTAGGGTCTCATTTAATCAAAGTAATACTAGAGATGATTATGCTTTTTCGCTAATCCATTCTGATGTTTGGGGTTCCAGCACCAAATTCCACTAACAATCAAATCAGATACTTTGTTTTATTTGTGGATGATTTCTCAAGAATGACTTGGATATACTTCATGAAACATAAATCGGAAGTACCATAAATATTTGTTTGTTTTTACAAAATGATTTTGACTCAATTTGGAAAAATAATACAGATTCTCCGTTCTGATAATGGAACAGAGTTTGCCAACCA
Organism: Limnanthes douglasii subsp. nivea; assembly: GCA_036936605.1. Classification (NCBI taxonomy): domain Eukaryota; kingdom Viridiplantae; phylum Streptophyta; class Magnoliopsida; order Brassicales; family Limnanthaceae; genus Limnanthes; species Limnanthes douglasii. The sequence continues at coordinate 302,779,968 of JAUPFV010000001.1, forward strand.
AACAATGCATAATTTTTTCAAAACAAGTGGTCTTATCCATCAAACCACTTGTCCAAATACACCTCAACAAAACGGTACTTCAGAACGAAAAAACTGTACTTTACTTGAAAAAAAACTCGTGCTATTATGATTGAATCTAGAGTTCCTCATTCTCTTTGGCCAGAAGCTCTTGCTACAGCCACGTATCTTGCAAATCATCTACCAACCCGATGTCTAGGAAATAAAACTCTATTACAAGTGCTTGCCACCCAAGTTACAATTCCATTTGTTATGACCTTACCACCTCGTGTCTTTGGTTGTTCGGTGTTTGTTCATATCCCTAAAACTAGTTGAAACAAACTTAATCCATGTGTTGAAAAATGTGTATTCGTGGGGTACGGTGTTCATCAAATGAGATATCGGTGTTACAATCCAGTTACTTGTCGAATTCATGTCACCAAAGACTGTGACTTCTTAGAATCCAATTATTTTTTTGACCACCAATCTCGTGCTCAGGGGGAGAAAGTAAGTGAATCACTCGACTGGTTGCTATATGAAAGTTACTTTGAGGATGTACTGAAAGATTCGGTAGATGGCGCCACCGAACACGCCTCTTCCAACATAAAGGATACTGACGAGGCAGTTCTTACCACCAATGATTCTCCGAAGACAATGTCCAATAAGAAATAAATTCCATGGATACTACCAGTGAATCAGCCGAAGAAAATGTCCATCAAGAGGTAAACAATTTACAATGTCATAATTCAAAAAATGTTACGGACCATGACATTTTAGGAAGTTTATTTGTTGAAACTCAAACTCCGGTTCTTCGCCCAAGAAAAAATAGAGGGGTTCCTCTTGACCGGTATTCAACGGAACACGTTCCTCGTGCTTCTACATATCCGGTAAAAACGGACAGGAAAGTAATGACGAAGATTGCAAAGGCGTTTTCAAATACTATTCTCTCTGAACAAATCCCTAAAACAGCTCGAGAAGCTAAGAAGATGACTGAATGGCATGAGGCAATGAATACCGAAATGGAAGCTCTAAAAAAGAATGGTACATGGGAGATTGTGTTAGCACAAGGGAAGAAATCTGTCGGGTGTAGATGGGTGTTTAATATAAAATATAAATCTGATGGTACCATTGAGCAATACAAGGCAAGATTGGTTGCCAAATGATATACACAAACATATGGTATAGACTACTCTGGAACGTTCTCTCCGGTTGCAAAGATTGACACTATCAGAGTTTTACTTTCAATAGCCGCGAATAAAGATTGGTCTCTTCATCAATTTGATGTAAAGAATGCTTTCTTACATGGAGACTTGGAAGAAGAGGTATATATGGAACCCCCACCAGGGTTCTATGATGCTTTTCAAGAAAATAAGGTATGTAAACTGAAAAAGGCATTATATGGGCTCAAATAGTCTCCTCGTGCTTGGTTTGGGAGATTTACAATGGCAATGAAGCAGTATAGCTACAAACAGAGTAATTGGGATCATACCTTTTTTTACAAAAATAGAGGATAATTAGTCACTTGTCTTATAATATATGTCGACGATATGATTATAACGGGGAATGACGAAGAAGAAATTAACTCTCTTAGGAAAAACCTCTTTAAGGAGTTCGAAATGAAAGACCTTGGGGGATTAAAGTATTTTCTAGGAATCGAGGTTCTTAGGTCAAGAGAAGGGATTTATGTCTCCCAACGAGAATATGTATTGGATTTATTAGCTGAAGTTGGCATGGTGGATTGCAAACAAAATGAAACTCCTATGGTTGTGAATCAGAAACTAAAGATAATTGAAGGGGCCAGACCAGCGAGTAAAGAAAGGTACCAAAGGTTGGTGGAAAAATTAATTTATCTGGCTCACACTCGACCCGACATTGCATACGCGGTAGGAGTAGTTATCCAGTTCATGCATCATCCTCAGGAACACCATATGGAGGCAGTAATGAGGATTATTTGATATCTCAAAGGCACATCAGGAAGAGGCATAATTTTTTAAGAAAAATGGACACCTTGATGTTGAAGTATTCATAGATGCTGATTGGGGAGAGAATCCTAACGACAAGCGATCAATGGCTGGCTACTTTACTCTTTTTGGAGGTAACTTGGTGACTTGGAGGAGTAAGAAACAGAAAGTAGTATCACTGTCAAGTGCTGAATCAGAATTTAGAGGAATCGTTAAGGGGATTACCGAGATACTTTGGTTAAAGAAGATAATGAAAGAAATCGGATCCCCCCTGAAGTGTCCAACTCAGTTAATGTGCGATAATAAAGCTGCAATTAAGATTTCAGAGAACCCAGTACAACACGATAGAACAAAGCACTTTGAAATAGATAGGCACTTCATAAAACAAAAAATTGAAGATGGGACAGTCGAACTTCCGTTTGTTAGATCTGAAGACCAACTTGCAGACATCCTGACGAAAGCAGTTGCTGCAAGAACATTCAAATCAGTTTTATCCAATGTTAGAATATTCAGTGTATTAAGTTTCCTTGTATAGGCCTCTAAGTTCTCTATATATTGAGAGCCTTACTTGGGTTTGCATTAAAAAAAATACAAAAAGGATTAATGTTTCTTAGTAACTGATTATGCCCCCACTGTATCTCTGTCTCTTTAAGCCGCTTCCTGCGGCTACTTCTCTCTTTGTTTTTTAACACATGTATATTTGATTTATTTATTTTTTGGTTTCCTTAGGGTGGATTTGAGAGTTTCTATATTTTCATTCTAGTTTATTTCATTTTAATTTGATATTAAAATTTATCTCCGCCAAATAGTATCATCCTAACTAAAACTTAAAGAGTCTAATTTTAATGCTTTAACGAAAAATCTACCTAGATTATAAATAATATTATATCCATATACACTTCCACATTTTAATATTATATTTTTAGTATTTATTTATGCAAACCGGAAAATGTGAATGGTTAGAATGATGATAGAGTTAATATTAGGTGCATGTTAGTTTTTTTTTAAAGATGTTTTGATTCAATGTTTCGTCTACCACGAAGACATGAGTTTTGATGATACTATTTTTTAAACCTTTATGTTATTGAATAAATATTTTCTTAAGATATGAGGTTTATTTTAAAACCAGGAAAATCCAGAAGAAAATTGTATATGTAGAATAGAAACAAAGGGTTTCATTACAAATAAATTGAAGTTTATACACACCACAACAAGATTTAACGTGTCTCAATGGTTCAATAGGTTATTACGATAAAGCTTTTAAAAAATCAATTTTGCTTTATGTGTTACATATCTAAAGGGTTAAGGGTTTCGATTTTGTATATATTTTTTACATGCATTCATATCTTTTTCATATATAAAGGACATCATTGACATTGAAATCTCATTAGCATATTCTTAAATCTATTCTTTATTGAGATATATCCTCAGTTTTGCATATAACGAGGTACAAAAATATACTAATTAATCATTAATGTAAAAGTATGTCACGAATAAATCGCATATAAACAACTTAGATATCCAAACCATGAAAATGTGAAACTAAATATTTCACCCAAATAAAAGTTAATGATTTTAAAGTTTGAATTTTCACCTTATATTGGTTACTTACGTAAGTATAAGAATATTAAACCCCTATTAGTCATTAAACGTTGCATGTTATAATTATGATTTTAACATGTTATTTGATAAAACACAGGAATATTGAATGATTTCGTACATTTTCACTAAATTGGACAAGCAGACTAAATGAAGATTGTTTTCTTTTAGTGTGTGAAAAAATACCTCTAAAGATAAGGTGCAACGTTCCACACCAAATGCCATCAACAAATAAAATAATAAAGAAATATTTATTTGATTTTTTAAGTGGTTCGCATTTAAAAAATGAAAAATTTAGTGTTTATTTTCTTGTAAAATTTGTAATTTATTTCCATTTTGAGATTATACCTTCTTAATTTTACTATTTAAGTTTTTATGTTGTTTGTGAAAGTTATTTTTCTGCAAATGCCCAAACCAAGTTTTAGGTTATATATTAGGTTTTAGTAGAAGGTTAAGGATAATGCAATTTTGTTTTCTGTTCCAAAACGAACACTTATACAAGTGGACTATGTATTTTATTAACTCTGTATTTATTGAATTTACATTTAAAACCCAATATACCACCAAATATAAAAATGGTAATTAAAAACTCTCCGTAGTATCAATAATTAAATATTCTATATACTTGCATTGAAACAGCTAAATTTTGTAGAATGATATCAGTCTAATACTTCAAGTACTATTTTCTTTTATCATGTTCTCTTAGTACATGACTACTTCTTATAATATTAATGGTAGTTTTTTTCTCACTTTTAAAACTTTTTTCAAGAAACAATTTTTTTCCTATCATTATCTTACATTAAAAAATAGTAGTACCTTATTGCAAACATTTTCTTCAAATAAACTAAAATGTGTTTTATTTTTGTTATGGAAAATGGTGGGTTATTCATTAAATATAATACGTTGAATTTTTATGAAACATTAGCATTCAGATAACAATTAGTTTTTTACATTTAGATAACTATTAGTTTTCTTATAATAAATGGTTATTATATTTTTTATTTTTGGTATGATCCTATTTTATGAAAAAAGAAAATAACGATGTGTGTATTTTTTTTTGCTTTCATGTTTTGTTCTTGAGAACAAATATATTTTGATTTTTAATATTATAACATTAAAAAAATTAAAAATTAAAATATGTAGAAACTAAATAAATTAAACTATAGACTCTAAATCTAATATTGTGAGGTTATCAAGTTTGGATCATAATATTGATCAATATATTATTGTTGGATTAATCAATATGTTAGATGAGACAAACAGATAAGTTAAGTTTTTTTCATTGTAGTATGTTATCAATTTTTATATAAAATATAAAGACGACTATTTGTTTATTATAACGTTTTCTACTGAATTTGAGTATTATAGCGATAAAAATAAAAATATTTGAAATATCTATAAAGTAAGCAGATCAAAATGTGAAACACAAATGTTATCCCGTAGTGAATTGTTTTACGATCATGTTTATATTATTCTATCTTGCAGTTCGATTTTTACTTTTATATTCCACTCGGAAATTCAAGACTTGCATTTACATGTTTGATTATTTGTCGTTGAATATAATTTCCGAACAATTCGCGTAATGATTGATTATAATCACTAGTTTTGTTTTTTTTATTACATATTCTACTATATACCACATATCTTGTTTGGTTTGTCATATATTTTATTTTTACGACATATGTAATGTTTTTCCTGATATTTTAGAGCGCAATTAACTAACAAATTAGTTTCAATCTAGAATTCTATTTACTTTATGATAAAAACTTGTTTAACTTATTTGTAACTGCATGTTATAAGCATGTGTTGTATCGGTGTTCATGTACCACCACTTCATATAGATACCAGCATATTTTAAGATTTATAACTAGATCATTCAAAATTAATGTTGAGGTTGTTTTATAAAAATGATCGGGAGTATGGAGTTTATTTAAAATTATCTCTAATCAATACGAGTGATGTCTCATAAAAATGAGTACCTTACAAATGAATGCATAATAAAATATGAAAATTGCTTTATTCAATTCAATGTAGTGTGTTATCAATTGTTTGAATAACTCAATAATTAGTGTTTTCTTTATTTTATCTTTTATATTAGGGTTCAAATAATGAAAATCAATACATTGTGCCCACATAAAATGACATTACTGACATGATAATTAGAAATATAAGCTCCAACGATTCCAAATTTGCTTCATTGTTGAACGTTTTTCATAATATCTTCAACGAACTACTAAATATCATCCTAAATTTATCTACTTATAAAATCACTAGATTTAAGACTTGTAACACCAACAAGTATCCATACGATCCCATTAGGCATATGGACTCCACGATCTTGTTAAAAAATTAAGTTAACTAAAAGATGGTCTGTTACATCAATAATATTTAGTCAATGTATATGCTACCATAAAAGAGGATTTTTTTTTATATTATAAAGAAATGCATGATGTGATTAGAAAAAAAGATAATTACGGAACCAACATAAAGAAAAATATTTATTCTCTCATCATCTTCTACAAGTAGTTCACATTATATGATATATAATTATCAAATGTGATGATAATCTGTTCATAGCTTAAAAAATCAGATTTTTAAAATGATTTCATTTATAATACAAATTTACGTACCATTAAATTTTAAAAAGAGGTTGTCGTATTATCAAATATTATTATAGTAAGAGAAAATAAAATTTATTATCGACTATCGATTCTATAATATTGTAAAAAGACTTTATGATAATTTTTTGTCTTTATTTATATAACAGTATGAGTTAGTTCATGATTCGTAGCCTATGTCGTATTATATGTTTGCATTTCTCATACATGGTTGACAATAAGTGTTTGAAAATATTTAAAATAGTTTTAAAATGCTACTAAATATGGAGAAGATAGGTTCATTCATTATAGGCTAAAAGATTAAGCAATTTATTTTGTTAATTAAATGGTATTGATCTAGATAACCGATTTGATGTTCCTTCTAATCAGATTGTATTGCTTTGTTATAAGACTCATATCAATGTTGAGTCATGCCTACAATCAAATCTCATGAAATATATTCAGTGTTGAGTCAGGCCTACAATCAAATCTCATGAAATATATTCAGTGTTAAGTCAGGCCTACAATCAAATCTCATGAAATATATTTTCAATGCATCACCAAAGGTCACGATAGAGATATAATTGCTTTTGAAAAAGGTTTTATTTTCAACATTAGATTGTATTCATTTATTTTTTGAAAATTTATTTCTGGTTCATTTCTTTTTTGAAAATTTATCTTGTTTGTCCCTAAAAAAATTCAAATTTGGTACAGAAAGAACCGACTATACGCTTTTGTGCATTAATTAGCATATACCAAGTTTTTTTCAAACAAGTTATGGGATTTTCGTAATAAGTTGTAAAATAAATATATCGTATATTCATCCATCATCTCATAAATGTTTCCATATAACCGCTCTTACTATATAAATATTTTCCCATATTATTTCGGATGATATTTTTCTTAAACTTCGTACAACAATGCATATAGATTTGAAACTACCATATACGTACGAATGATCGGATTTCTCGATTAAGATTTAAAATTATGTTATTTGTTATAGAATATTTTATAAGTCCTGTCAAAATTAGTTACAACACTTTCTAATAACTTCGTATCTGTAACCGTGTGTAACAAGACACCAATGGATCATTATAACTACTTTTTAATACTTACACGGATCGGTGCGCGATATATGATAACCACATATATATAATAAAATACACGTATGATTTAGACTTAACTCATCGTTATTGAATATTTATTTCAAACACATATTACATGTTCCATCGTGCGGAAGTAAAACTATGTTGATAATGCGTCTATAAACAATTAGACAATTTTATAAACAATTTAATTTAAATTAGAATGCGTATTTATTAATAGAATAATTTGATACCATCGAAATAGTTGATGTTATTAAATAGTTTAATTAAATTTTAAATATAAAAATTTTAATTTTTTTAACATACGATAAAATCGATAGATGTAACTGTTGTTAGATTTAGATATCTAAAATTTTATGATTGATTATAGACTAATTATCTTTTTGTAAACACTTATAACAGTTTTTTATTTTTTTTAAATATAATATCATACTTAAAAAACATGAAACTATAGCACTTAAAAAAATTATTGAAAAAACTAATACACAATATTATTAATTTTCTATTTTCATTTGATACTGAATTAAATTTTGGTTCGATATTTACTACCATAAATATATCAAAAAAGGTTTGGATATGAGTTTGCGGGGTTCGATTTTGAAACAAAAGTTATTCTCCACACGTTTAAAAGTTATATTGGTTTTATTCTTCCTTATGAAATTGCAGTTCCAGGACATAATACATAACTACATATTGATTTTGTCCTATTAAATATAAGTGAATATGTGTTCCTTAGAATAAAATTATTTAATATTTTTAAAACAAGCACCAAACACACCAAGCTACAATATAATTAAACATGTATAAATTTTCCAATTAAAATAAAATTACACAACAAAATATATGGTAATAAAAACAACAATGAAACAAAATATCAAAGCAGGATATTATGATAGAATGAACCATCATATGATATCATGTAGGACTAAAGTTTCAGAAACTTCATTTTGTTTTGGGTTCATTGTTTTGGCTGTTCTGTTTTATCTCAATTTCTTTCAAAATTTGCTCCACCTGAAAGCTAAGATCGTCAAGATTCATCGTGCCAATTGAAACGTTTTCACCGCGGCTCCAAAGTACCATAGCTTCTTTCATTTCCATCTCGCGATTCTCGTTTTCCAGCTTCTGCAACTTAATCCTCATCTTCTCTATGTTTCGCGTAAGATAAGATTCATGATCTAGGGCTATCACCCTAGGGGGCATGTGACCAAACATTTTGAAATCCGTCAGCATACCATCAACATTTTCTTGATCCGGCCAGACTTGAGGCTGAGAATCATAAGGGGTAATCAAAATTGTGGAAACTTTGGCTGCACAAAGACTGCTCAGCAGCCTCACTTTCCTCTTCAATCCTTTTTTTCTTTTGATATACGATGCTTTTCGCGCTGCATTGTTCAAAATAAAAGCAATTTTGATTTTGGCTCTTCTAGCCATGGTGGATAAAGGAGCTTATAACAACAACAAAAACAGAAGGGGTTTAAACAATAGAACTGGAGAGATGGTTTTGTGTCCATATCTACATCTACATTAGTCTTATATATAACTATTCCAACCAACTGTGAACTTATGATAAGATTAAATCATCAAAAGATATGACTTCCAACCAATGTGACCATGGGATAATATATAGATCTGACGTGTGATCGATGCTTTATACCATAAATATTTTTATTTTATACTAATTATTATATAAAATAAATATAATATTAATTATTTAATTAATTCCTTTATATATAATAATTTATTTGTACTTATAAATTTCTATCAATTCGATATATATATATATATATATATATATATATATATATATATATAATATTATATTATATATATTTATGTTTTGACTAATTTAATTTTCAAATAAAATTTTATATATTTATGGAAAATATTAATATTCTATAACTCTTTAACAGTTATAATTCTAAAAATTAATTTTTTGGTTCCCAATTTTTATTTTTTATTTTACATATTTTTATTTTACAACAATAAAAATCACAAAACTCAAAATTTTGGAGAATTGTAAAACAAAAGATGTTTTTTCCAGAAGAATTGAAGTTTATAAATTCATCATATGTTTGGATAGATTTTTTGTTTTTTAGTTTTGTATTAGGTTTCAAAAAAAATTACATATTTAGTATACGAGTTATACATATGACTTAAATAAGATAAAATCAATTTTCTTGAATGCACGATGTTATGTGTTGCATGACTACTTAAACTATTATTGACATGTGGTCATATCAATGAGGTTGCAAATAAGTTCATTTTTATTGAGATGTGTATGTATGATGAGGTGAAAACACAAACCAACCATTATTGAATAGTTGTATTACAGTATGTAACAAGTAAACAATTCAAATTTTCAAAGTATGAACATGTTAGACAAAGTATATCACCAAAACGATTTTTATGGATTAGTTAATCATTTTGGAAAGTTTGAATATTCTCCAATAATTGGTTATTTGCATAACTCGGTCTAAAAAATATTATACTTACGATATGTCGTAGATTTACGACACACGTGATATAATTGCGATATTAACGTGTTATATGATGAAACACAAATGATCATTCAATAATGAATGATTCCACAAAGATTTAACAAAATGAGATAATCACCCTAAATAAAGATTGAGTTGAATTAAGACTAATTCTCTTATTTTGTCAAAAATCGTCGTAAGAACTTTATCCCTCAAGATTTTCATAAAGTTCGATTTGAAAATTGATTTAATTAACTTGACTTGAATTCAGTAGCAGTTTTGTTGTTCGCCCAAAGGTTATGCACTAAGAACTGCGACGAAAATATTTAAACGAACACCTAATACGATTCTAATATCTATATGTTTTGTTTGTATAAACATGTTTGAGGTTTCATTTTATCATTTTCTTTTATTTGTGTAATTGTGTCACGTGTTTCAATTATGCATGTTTGTGTTTTGTATTAGTGTGTTTGAGGCCGTTTTATCCTAATCGTGTCACGTGTTTCAATTATGCATGTTTGTGTTTTGTATAAGTGTGTTTGAGGTGTCATTTTATCTTTTGATTCTCTGGTTGTATTTGTATTACGTGTTTTAATTATACATGTTTGTGTTTAATACGTCATTTAATCATTTTGTTATCTTTCTGAAATTTTGTCACGTGCTTCAATTATACATGTTTGTGTTTTAAATTTTAAACATTTGTGTTACGTGTTTCATGTTAGTGTTTTCTATTTAAAACATAACTTTTTTATTATTGTCACTCTCTTTTAATTATCTCTTATTGTTTTAATTATCTCTTATTGGTTTTATTTCTTTCTATCATTTTATTAACACTAAAATTGTTAGATAGATTTAGAAACTTTCATTTTAATTTGCTTTTTTTATTCGTTTCATTTTCTTTTTGTTTTTTTTGGTGGTTTATATGAGTTTTTTCATTTTTTTACTACATTGTTTTTCAATATTATTAAAACAAAATTCACATCTCAGTTATCCATGATAGAGTTTCACAAACATTATGCAATGTAATTGTTTTAGTATATAATTAGTTGATTTTTTGTGATTTCAATAAAAAATTTATCTAGATATGTAATTTTTTGTAAACATTTTCATGGTTTCTTTTAGATTTATAAGTTTTGGATTTGTTTAGATCTTCTTTTAAAACATGTGAAAGGGGAATATAGAACGAATCAATAGTTTTGGTTCATTTGTTTTCTTTAAAATTTATTAAATTTTCAAACCCAAACTAACGTACTTTTTTTACTTATTTAAAAAAAAATTATTAATGGGATATTAGCTTAATAGTGATATTATTTATATACATATTTGATTTTTTTAAATAGATAAAAGTGACCTCTTTATTAAATCATACGAAAGAATAAATAATATAATAATTTATTATTTATTATTTTATAAAAAAATATCAACCGTATAATTAGGAAAATCTATTTTGTTTTAATTTATTTTTTATTTTTGAAAATTTGATATATTATCATTATTAAATTAGGTAATTTTAAAAAATTTGAAAATTTATTTTACATTTAAAAGCTTGCTCTCTGTGATTATTTACTATATATTGTTTTTAAGCATACGTGAAGGTAGTTGTTTCACCGTTTCAGATCTAAAATGCGACACTTTCTCTTAGAGACTTCTTAGGGCTTCCACACATATACCCTTTGCCATTGTTTGTGTATTTTTATTATGTTTAGAAATTACTTTGGATGGTGTTGAGTTCATTCTTTTTTCAGCCAGAGGTGCTCGTTTGACCGGTAACGCTGGTGTTGATACTAGCTCGAGCTTGTAGAAGGATGTTTTCGTAATTATTGATATTCTAACATCAAAAGTTGCTGCATGATGCAGATGTCTAATTTTTATATTTGAAGAACTTAATTTGGTGGACCCGCTTTACCAATCCATGATATTTTTATATTTAATTATGCGATCTTTTGTTAATTTGTATGAAGTGGTCCTATCTTATTCAATAATTAATTTAATTATAATCTTGCTATTATTTGATATTATGATGTCATTTTATTTACGCAAGAGTATCATAATTTTTTTATTATGAAATTAATTTTGTGATTTTTTTAGAGGCTATGCTATTCTAGCGTCATCGCTTACGGTAATATGGATTTGTCCTCCGGCATGACAATCGTCTAATGCAATGTAAGTTTTTTCCTTATGAATATTGCTTCTTGAAATGACCCTGTTAGGCAAAAAGATGTTACTGATTTCATAATTAGTAATAGTATCTCATTGTTAATTTTAGTGGAAACAAAAGTCCAACTTTTTAAAATCGACTATATTATTAGGTATATGGTTCTCTTTTGGCATGTTATTACCAATCACTCCTCTCATCCTCTTGGTATAATTTGGATTATCTTGAACCCTAGTGTTATCACTGTTTCTTGGTTATCTCAATCCTCTCAGCACATTCACTTCATGGCCAAGTGTCATAATTTCAATACCTCATTCAGATTCACTGCAATCTATGTTTTTAATGACGTTGAGGATCGTACTCATATTTGGAATGATTTTATAACCATTTCCAAGCAAGATCACGACATTCCCTGTGTCTCACTAAGGGATTTCGATGCCATCTATCATCCAGATGAGCGATTAGGCTCCTCCAAAGATTGGTCCTCAGCAATTGATGACTTCAATAATTGATGTTACCTCAGTGAGCTCGGTGATCTCCGATCCAGTGGATTCCACTTCTCTTGGATTAATAAATAGCCTACTCATCCCATTCTCTCCAAAATTGATCGTGTTCTAGTCAACCCTGACTGGGACGATCTCTTCCCTATGTCTTTCGCTCACTTTGGTTTTCTCCGTTCCTCCGACCACACCACTGTCACTTTTAATCTTAGGTTCCCCCGTCAAAGACGTAAAAAACCAATCAAATTCTTTAATATGTGGTAATCCCACCCTCAGTTCAAAGACATTATTTCCAAAAGTTGGAATCTTCCTATCTCTTCCTCTGGTATGAGTATTGTCACTGATAAACTCAATCATCTTCAGCATAAGCTTGTTTGTTTCAATCGTAAGGAGTTTAGCGATACTAGTTCTAGGGTTTCTAATGCTCAAAACTTTCTCTTTCAAGCTCAATCTAATCTCGCCCATGACCCCCTCAACCCTATCATTGTCACCAAAGAAGTTGAGGCTTCCACGACGTTCATCTTTCTTAGTCGTGCCGAAGAATTCTTCCTCAAGAAAAAATCTAGAGAAAACTGGATCAAGCTTGGTGATAAAAACACCAAATTTTTCCATAACAGTACTAAAACCCGTCTTTTCCATAACAAAATTATTTCTATTAATAATGATCAGGGTAGCACTGTTTCAACTCCAGCTAGTGTTTCCAAGGTCATTGTGAGTTACTTCGAGGACTCCATTGGTACTAGACATCCTGCTGGTTATTCGGGGTTGGAGAAAGTTTCCTCTTTTCTTTCCTCTAAAGTCAATGATACTGACAAAGCCTTAATTATTCATGAGATCACTAGTGAGGAGATTAAGTCTGCCCTTTTCAGTATTGATTGTAATAAATCGTCTGGTCCTCATGGTCTTAATTCCATTTTTTTCAAATCCACTAGGTATATTGTTGGGCAGGACATCTGTAATGGTGTCCTCGAGTTTTTCCAAACATGAATTCTCGATTCCTCTTGGAACTTCACTTTCATTTCTCTTATTCTGAAAAAGGATTCCCCTTATGTGGCTGCAGATTTTAGATCTATTGCTCTTTGTAATGTTGTCTAAAATACCATCTCTAAAATCTTAGCTAATAGAATTAAGGATTTCTTTCCCTATCTGATTGATAATTCCCAATCGGCTTTTGTCTCGGGTAGGAAAATCTCGGATAACATCCTTTTTTCCCAGGAACTTCTAAGAGGCTATCATACTAATTGTACAGGTAAAAGGGTAGCCTTTAAAATTGATCTTATGAAAGCTTCTGATAATGTCCGCTGGTATATCATCCTTGACATTCTTGTGGAAATGAACTTCCCAAAAAAAATGATCACTTAGATCATCAACTGCATCTCTTCCCACTCTTACTCCATTAATATTAATGGAGATCCTTACGGTAACTTCAAAGGTAGAAAAGGTCTCAAGAAAGGGGACCCGCTTTTCCCTTTTCTCTTTGTCCTTGTTATGCAAGTCCTTTCCAGTACCCTCAAAGAGAAGAGTAATAACAAAAACTTCCGGTTTCACTGGAAGTGCCACAAACTCAAAATTACAAATCTCTGTTTTGTAAACGATCTAATGAATTTTTTCATGGTGATGTCAACTCTCTTCTCATCATCAGAGAGGCTCTAGATGATTTCTACTCCCTTTCTTGTCTAAAATTCAACCCTTATAAAATTCATATATTTATGTCGGGTATCAATAATCCTCTCCGTACTGACCTCCTGTCTATTACGGGTTATTCGGAAGGTTATCTCCCAGTCAAATATCTAGGAGTTCCCCTTCTTACTAGTCGTCTTACCCGTACGAATTGTCGCTCTGTTCTTCATAATATTACAGTGAAAATCAATTATTGGACCTCCAAGCATTTTTCCTATGTGGGTAGACTCCAACTTATCAAATCAGTTTTATTTGTTGGTCAAGTTTACTGGTCCTCCATCTTTATCCTTCCATCTAGGATCATTAAAGAGCTGACCCAGAACCTTCATCGTTTACTTTGGTCGGGTTCTGCTATGAAAATCCATGGGGCCAAAGTGGCCTAGTCTAATATCACCTCTCCCACAAAAGAGGGCGGCCTTGGGATCCTAGATCTAAAAATCTGGAAATAGGCGGTTGTCCTTAAGCATCTCTGGTCTATTATTAGTAATAATAATCACTCTATCTGGTGTGATTGAATAAAAATAGAAAAATAAAAAATAATAACTTATGGGATCTTTCTATTAGTTCCTCCCCTTCTTGGATTTGGAGGAAAAATCTTTGTTCTTCGCCTGTTGGCTAGTAATTTGTACAAGGTGGCTATTGGCAATGGTTCAAGTACTTCCTTCTGGTATGACTCATCCTCACTCTGCCCTCTCCTAACATCAGCTCCTATGATGTTCCTTTTTGGATTGCAAATGATGGCTGCAGAAACTTCACAATCAAGGATACCTATAACGTTATTTGTACGCCTGCCCCTGTTGTGGGGTGGGCCGGGTTAGTATAGAATAAATTCAATATTCATCGTCACTCCTTTATCTTATGGCTCGCTATCCTAGGAAACATTTCTACGAGAGATAAGCTTCTCAATCGGGGTTTCAATACCCCACCGGATTGTGCCTTATGCAACTCTTCTTTTGTAACTATTGTTCATCTCCTCTTTGATTGTAGTTTCACTCAGAGTATTTGGACGCTCGCAAGTTCAAAACTAGATTTTCCTTTTTTCGCTTCATGCTAGCAGTCTTGGGTTTGTGAGGCGTAAAATTGGTCTCACTCTCGAAACCGACACATTTGGCGCTCTTGCTTTGGCGCGGTTATATATCACGTCTTGAAGGAGAGGAACTCAAGAATTTTTTGTTCTCCTCCTGCCAATGCCTCTTTGGTTTCTCACTGAATCTTCTCTGATCTTCGGTTCAAATTCCATGGCACCAAGATTTGCTGGCCTATGTAACCACTTTTAATTTAATTAATTTTTTTTATTTTTCTACTTTATATGCAGGTCCTCTCTTCCCCGGTCTCGTACGTTGCCTTCTATTGTTGTGGACTTCCTTGGAGTTACTATATGTTCGTTTTGTTGGCCCTTGTTACGTTGTCTTAGTTGTTCTTGTTTATCTATGTTGTTTTGTCATTCCTATTATGTTTGTTTTAGTAGTCATGTCTATCGACCTTCTTATGTCGATTGTATCTCCTCCGGGCATGCCCTAGGTACTTGTATGAACACATTTCATTTTTATTTTGTTTTTGTTTTTATTTTTAATTTTAATTTTATTTTCACATTAAAAAAAATTATTTTAAGGTTTATTTTAATTGTTTCATCTACTTTTAGAGTAGGTACAGTTTTGATTATTAATAAAAAAATATTTTTAAAAATTATATATTGGAACATTTTGCTCTTTTGTAAGCACTCAAAAGTTAAAAAATATAGGTTCTTTTATTCATTTTTCTTTTGTAGAAGGTAGATTTTTATTTACTATCTTTATTTATTAATTTAAATAATTTTTCTTTTGAAATTTTGTTGTTAGTATATTTGGTGTTAGTTTTATAATTTTCTCACTTACTGATCTTTATGTGAATATTTTTTTATAAACATGTTACTTAGTTGTTACTAGTTTAAATGTTATAATATAAAAAAATAGATTGAAGAAAAAATATAAATTAGATGAATTTAAAAAATATTAAAGTGTAGTCTAGTTTTATTAATATTCAAACCTAAATTTTATATTTTTAAATTGTTTTGGTATTTATTTTGAGATACTTTTAAAAAAATAAATATCATTTTATTTTTTAATTAATCTCCAAAATTAGATAACTTATCCATGTAAAAATAGTTGTCAATAAATAATCATATTCTCTATATAGATAGTTTATAATTAAAAAAATATTTAACCATATAAACGTTAACTTATATCGTTTAAATTTATTATATTTTATTAATATAATAATAATAATTTGTATATGATATTTTATGGAAATTATTATTTTATATATATTAAAAATATTTTATATCTAATAAAATAATATTTTCTGTCTATAGTCTAATAATATTTCTTTTTAAAAAAACTCTTCGTTATGAAATAGTTTTTTGTATGCATTTATTTCAATTGAAAAATAATAGTGATTTAATTTTCATGATATTTTGTCATAAAATATATATTTTTTAACTTTTTACCTAATTAGTATATAAATTTTTATAAAAGTCCAACATAAAAAATCAAATTTTTAATGCGTATAATGTTGATGTTATGATTCGTTTAACTTTGGCCAATACAATATATTTATTATAATAAATTACTTAATTGTTTAGTTTTTATATTATTTTTTTATGAAATATTTTTTCTACATTTTACTGACAAAATAAGTAAAATTGAAGTGGATGTTTTAATAAAAATCCAACATAAAAATTAGGTGTTTAAAATTTATAATCTTTTATTGAAAATTAATATTGTGGTACCATTTAAAAAATTAAAAAATAATAATTTTATGTTTGTCAATTCTTTTATTATTCGAAATCAAAGCATATTAATTATTATTTAATTTATTTAATTTTTATCTAATGGAATTCATTTATTTAAATTTTAAATGAATATAATTTTGTGACGGGTTGAACATTTTTTTTTATTATATTTACTTTTTTGACATTTTATTATGAGTTTGTATATTTTTGGATTATTTAACTTAATATCCGATTTTTACCAAGCAATTAGTGAAATATAACTAAAATGTCTTATTTTTTCATATCATGTGTTTTTATCATTGAAAGTTTCAAATAACAAACATACTATAAAAAGCGACAAACTTATGTAGAAAATAATTTAATAATATAAAGATTATACTAATACGGAGAAGTTTCAACTATACATATGACAATATTCTCACTAAAATGAAAAGAATTTCAAAAATATTATTAAGATGTTTATATATTTTTTATTATTAAACTTTAAATTAAATTAGTGAATGTTTTAAATTTTTAGATTTTGCAACTTTTGGTAAATTTGAAAAAACTAAACTTCGTTTAATATTATTAGATGATGATAAAACATATACGGCTACCATGACGATTCTGTTATCAAGTTTTCACTTTGATATTTCTATCTCACTTTAATTATGTTGAAACGTTTTAGTCATTGTTAGTGTAAAAGTTTAGTAATAGGAGAATAAAATTTTAGACGGATCAAAAATATAATTCTATGGTGAATATCATTAAATACAAAAAGAAATAGATGGCTAATTATCTTGCAAATGGTTTAAAATCTTGAGAAAGTTAAGAATAAGATATGTACGAATTTAAAAAATTATGAGAGTTTTAAGACTTGGTTTTTTATAATAAAAAAAAAACTACTTTCACATCTAAAAACAATTATGCAACCTAAGTTAATGTCACACCCGTATAAAATTCCACAAACGGAGATATAAAAAATATTGTATATTCAAATTATATAAAATAGTTCATACTAAAAACATTAAGATTCTTATTGAGGTAATATTAAGATTTTTATAATGTGTTTGAAGAATTGTGTTCGAAGGTTTACATCATCATAAATATTTTTACAATAATATTAATACTTTGATTATATAATAAAAGAACATATAAAGTTGCAACTCTTCAACTTGGATTAATGTAAAAAGAATAAAAATTAATATAAAACAATTGTCTAGTTGAGAACAAACAATACTCAAAAGCTAATGCTAATGCTAATGAAATATTGACTATTTTAATACTCTTCTTTTTAACCTCAATGAAAGATTTTTAGAAGATTTCCAACATATATTTAATAGGACACTAAATTTTATAAAAACAATAATGTGTCTCAACGTATAATCTAAATAACACAATAAATTATTTATAAATATAGATACCAAAGTATAAAATTTTAACTAAAGTTTATACTGAAAAAATATAAAATATTATAATTAAAGTTTAAGCTACATGAACCTGGATAAAATATAGGATATGTTAGGTGGTAATTTGAAGTAAACAGCCGAACTGGTATAAAATATTGGATATGATAGTAGTTAATCTGCAACTCACCTTGAATAAAAGATAATATAAGCTTAATTTTAACTTAAAAATAAAATATTTATATGAATATAATATTATATATTAAGAATATGAACTCGTATAATCAAACAGTATAAACAAAACCTCATTTTATGGAGCAAAGTACATAATTTTAATAATAGGAGCTACTGTTGTCATTTGTTACTCACTTTCTCCACTAAAATTTACACCCTAAACATATTCAGCATTTTGTTTCGGTCAAATCAATACTATCTACACCCTAAACATATTCAGCATTTTGTTTCGGTCAAATCAATACTACTTAATTAATCGGACTAGAAAAAACACACATCAATCATCATTATTTGTAAAAAACAAAAGTTCTATAAAAAAATAAATTTCCCAAAATAACTCATTCACTCAAAATACTAGACTATTATACAATGATTATATCTTCAGTTGCTGACGTTTGCGTTTCGGTTGCAAAGTATCTCGTTAATCTGATCGTAGATATGTAAGAGAAGCGGGATGGTATGAACTACACGCATCTTGAAGATCTAATAGTAATCCGTTAGATGGTAGTAAACATATATCTAACATGCACAGAAGGGCTACGATTATATTGTTGATCGCCATCATCACATAAAAAAATCCGTTAAAGGTGATGACATGTCGACCTCTATGATATGGTGGTATCACCTTGCTCCAATCGAATAGCCAAGGTGAGACCACCAAGTCCATCAATTTTTTGCTGCAGTCATAAAGGAAAGAATCGAGGAACCTGTAGAATCGTGAATTGGTCATCAGATGTAAGTGTCACCATCTTAGGAGAAAATGCTGATAAGTAGAGTCGAACTCCTTCTTATCAACATTATTTTGAAAAAATAGGGAAACTGAATCATGAAACGACCTTATAGGGTATCCGCCAAACCACTATGATGAATGACCAAATTAACATCATAGTAGTACGCTTTAATATATTATCCCACAATGGCATGTTCAACACCAACTTTTGAACCCTCATACCCAAGATATGTAGAACTACGGTTATCATGAATGAGGGGAACCCAAAAAAATATAAAACAAGTATGTATCCCTAATGGCCCCATAAATCCTTGAATGAGATATATCACCAAAATTTAATCAATATAAAATATTATCTAATTGGTGATCTTGAGTACTATATCGAGAAATTTCAATAAAAAGTCTATTTGATGGCCTCACAACACCATCTTTCGCAGCAAATTTCACCTCAACCACAAATTCAGGTTAAACATTAACTTTTTGTCTTCCCTTGATTTCAGCATCATTATAAGTATTATCTTCTTCTTCCTCGTTCGTTTCAGCGTCCCGGTGACTGGGAGCCTTGGCCCTAGTACGGAGGTAAACATGGTTGTATAAACACTCCAATTGCCTAACTAGTGCGCTCTCTGTGAGATGTACCATAAGCTGTTTTATTGATTTCGCATGGATAAGATTTGATAAAGGAAGATTAAAGATCTAGGAAAGATATGTGTGTTTTATTAAAAAAGAAAGTTACTTACGATAAATTTTTCAATTATGTAAAGAAAAAGGACTAATCTATAGCAAATAATAGACTTGAGGATAGGACCATAATTATTGAATTGTTAGACGTGTAGGGCCTACTATTTATACTATAAATAGACCATCCATTTTGGAAAATGGATGATTGAGCAATTATTACTTTTACTTTCTCTGTCTAAAAACATGTCTTTCTATTTCTAAAATATTATCTAAGTAATCAAAACAACACTTTAGTCCTCTAAATATTATTTTACCTGAAAACCACCTCCAAAGATTTCTGGAATGATCATTGGCACCGTATATGGGAATGATTTGGTACCAGGAATCGTCTTCCAAAACCAGCCTGAAATTTTAAAAAAAGGTAATAAATTTCCGAGGAGATTTAAGCATGAGTAACCATTTGGAAATTAGAAAAGAATTCAAGGAAAAGCATGTGGAAAATAATATGGAAATCGATCAACAGCATGATGATCAACACACTGGTGAAATTTTGGAAGAGTCTATGTAGGTGGCTCGTAGAAATGAGTTTTTGGAAGAAATTAAAAGGTTAAATTCTGAAAGAGATGTAGCGATTGCTACTAGGAAAATTCGAGTTGAAGTCCGAAGAGAAAATGAGACTGAGAAAGATGAGCCTGATCACTATCATCGGAGTAGTAAGAAGGATATGTATCGAAGGTGTCATCGTAATTCTCCGAGGAAGAAGTTGAAACCAATGCACATATATGAATCATCTTAGTCAAGTGATTGTTCAATCTATGATTCTAGTGAATCTTAGTCGGAAATTGAGTACCGTAGAAAGAAAGATGCTAGGAAAAAATATTCGAAGAGGTATAGAAAGAAGCATCGATCAAATTATCGTACCAATGAGTTGAAAGGGAAAGACCAAACCTTCGAGGAGCATGTAAAAAAATATAATGTAAATAGACATAATCAGTCAGGAAGCAAAAATTTCAAATATCGTGTAAGTAACCAATACATGTTGCCTTCTGAGGAAGTTCTTTATGCAATGGCTCACGAAGCCCCAAAAACTAATGTTTACAGAGCGAGCCATAATTGAAGATCTTCTGCTCTGTCTGCAGAGATACTTTCTGGAAATCTTCCGAAGCATTTCGATATTTCTAAGCTGGAAAAATTCAATGGAACTCAAGATCCTGATATTCATATTGAGCAATTTAAAAATTTAACGATTAAGTTTGATGATGAAGATAAATTGTTGTGCAGGGCTTTCTCTCAGGCTTTTAAGGGGGTCGCTTCAAAATGGTATAATTGATTACCGCAGGGTTATATCAAGAATTTTGATATGTTTTGGAATGTGTTCCGTCAACATTTTGTGGGAAGAAAAAAGTTTCGTGTTAATTGAGATACTATAATATATTACAAACAGAAGGTTAGGGAAAGTCTAAAAAATTATACCAACTGTTTTGTTAAGCCAACGACTGATATGGAATACTGTAAAGATTTTGTGGATTTGGCAGCATAACGGATTGGGTTTCTCCCCAGAATTTTGAAAGACACAGTGGCTGAAAGTCAAGCAATAATATTTGGAGCTCTTCTTGATCAGGTTGAAAAAAGGATTGCGGTGGAAGAAACACAAGATTAGGAAAGAGGATCTAGTGATCAATTGGAGAAAAATAAGTTTCAAAGATCTCTTGCTACTATTCAATCTCCACGAATTAATGCAAAACCTAAAGTAGTGAGTTAGTATCCTCTGAGGCCCTGGGTAAATCAGCAGACATATAGTACACAACAAGTGGGAAGGCCCATATTCAACAAGTGGATTCGACCAAATTACTTTGCAGAACTAACTAAGTGTGTGGCAACTATATTTGATAAAAATCATGGTCATGTACAATTTCAAAAGCCTTTCCCAATTCAAACTCCGAGGGAAAATAGAAACCGTAGGTTTTGAAATTATCATGAAGATGTTTGCCATGACATAAAGGAATGCATTTCTTTGAAGAAACAAATTCAAGCGTTAATTGAAAATGGGAAGCTGACAGATTTTGTAAAGAAGAATTCTAGCAAAAGTCTCATGGTTAAACAAAAGTCAAAAGCAGAGGAAACTACATTGGTTATTTCCGAGTAAATTAACTCTTTAGATATTATGACTCAGTATTTACATCCAAAAGAAAGAATAAATGATATTATCATGGTAGAGGAAGTTGTCCGAATAAAAATGTTTAGTGATCTGTGTGCTTATTTTGAATCTTTAGTAATTTTGGGGGGTGACTCTGGCATGAAATTCGAACAGTTCTCGGAAAAGACACATAGTCAGTTTAACTACTTAGTTAGATGTGGGTACCTTAGCACATCAGTATCAAACTCCCTCTCCAATAATTTACTTCGAGGATGATGATATGAGAAATGTTGCAGGCCTACATGAAGATGCAGTAGTAATTACAGCAGAGATATTTGGTGATCATATGTATATGGTATTAATTGATACAGGAAGTTCTGCTAATATTTTGTTTATGAGTACTTACAAGAAGATTGTTGACCCGCCTGTTATCCGACGATCTGATAGAATTATCGTAGGATTCATAGGAGCAATAGCTGAAGTGGTGGGTGAATTTGAAAGTCTGGCGGAATTAGGTCGAGAACCTTTCAGAAAAGAGGTTAAAATCCTATTCATCTTTTTAGAAGCACCAACATCTTACATAGCTATTTTTGGGAGGTCGTGGTTGTCAAAGATGCATGTTGTTACTTCTACGGTACATTGGTGTTTAAAGTATATTGTGGAGAATAATGTTGGAACAATTAGAAGCATGCAGTAAAGGGCTAGAGAGTGTTATCGAATTGCTTTGTCTTCCAAGAAAATCCAGGGGAATGAGTCAGAAAAAGCATAACAGCTAGTGGGGACTTCCTTAAAACCAACCCATATTGATGATCCGATGGAGTCCCCCCGTTTTTTGGTTCCTGATGAAGATTACGAAGATCATATATTCTCAGGAGGAATTTTTTTGAAAATTGAAACAAAAATGTCTTCGGATTTCAAGCAAAGGTTGGTTAAACTTTTATCGTCAAAGTTAGATATATTTGCTTGGTGTTCAGAAGATGTAACTGGTGTCCCCTCAGAATTTATTTGTCATAAATTATCAAGTAAGAATAGTGTGAGACCAATAATTCACAAAAGAATACTGTTTCCCCATGAAACAATCTGAGGCGATATTAGCGAACGTAGAACGTTTAACCAAAGTTGGATATATTCGAGAGTCTTGTTATCCGCGATAGGCTGTAAATCTGGTTTTGGTCAAAACGAAGAACGAAAAATGGCGAATGTGCGTTGACTTCACAAATTTGAATAGAGCATGCTCAAAAGATCCTTTCCCAATCCCACTGATTGGTCAGTTGGTAGACTCAACATCTGGAAAACGACTACTTTATTTTATGGACGCTTACGCAGGGTATCATTAAATTAAGATGCATCCGCGGGGATGAGGAAAATACTTCATTTATTACTGGAAGGGGTTTATATTGTTATAAAGTAATGCGAAACTTATCAGCGTCTAGTGAATAAAACCTTCGAACCACAAATCGGGAGAAATGTGGAAGTATATATCGAAGATATGCTTATTAAGAGTTTGAATGATGAAAATCATTTTGTTGATTTAGATGAAACCTTTATCAATTTGAAAAAGGGTAAATTTAAAATTGAATCTAGAGAAATGTATATTTTGGGTCAGATAAGGAAAGTTCCTCGGATATATTGTTAGTGAGAAAATGATTGAAGCTGACCCAGTACAGTTGAAAGCTCTTACATTTATTACTCCTCCTCGGAATATCAAAGACGTTCAGATATTAACGGGAAGGTTGGCAACTGTAAATGGATTTTATATCGCGCTCTTCGGACAAGTGTACTCCTTTTTTCCAAGTGTTAAGACATGCGAATTGTTTTAATTGGACAACAAAATGTTCGGAAGCTTTTCACCAGATTAAAGAGTATCTTTCTTCCCCGAAAATTCTCATTAAACCTTCTTCAGGGGAGAGATTGTTTGTTTACTCAACTGTCTCAGATTACGTTATGTTGTATTAGTTCGAGAAGAAGAGAATGTCCCAAGGCCGGTGTATTACATTAGTAAAATCTTATTGGATGCAGAGAAACGGTATTTGAAGTTGGAAAAGTTGGCTATTGCATTAGTAATTGCTGCTCAAAAAATGCGGCCATATTTTCAAGCTCATTCCGTTACAGTACGAACATTTTTTCCACTAAAAATATACTTCAAATACCTGATATTTCGGGGAGAATGACAAAATGGTCGGCCAAATTGGGAGATTTTTCATATCGAATTTGAACCAAGAAATGTGATTAAATCTCAAGCTCTAACATATTTTCAAGTGGAGTTTCATTCTGAGCGTTTGGATATGGATATTGATAAGGATAATTTCGAGCTTGAATGGATAATTCGAACGGATGGAGGGTCGACTACATCTGGAAATGGAGTTGGGATTTAATTGGTTTCGCCAGAAGGAATAACAATGTTTTATGCCATTCGGTTTGGGTTTAAAACAACAAACAATGAAGCAGAGTATGAAGCAACCTTAGCAGGGTTCAGTCTTTCCCAAAATTTGTGGGGCTAAAAAAGTTAAGTTAGTCAGCGATTCAAAACTACTCATTAATCACGCATCTGGACAATCTAAGGCTCGGAAGGATCATTTGGTAAAATACTTGAAGGCATTAAAAGATCTATCTCTAAACTTCGAAAAAATAAGTGATAAACATGTTCGAAAAGAAGAAAAATTCAGTGGCAGATTCTTTGGCTACTATTTCATATTCTGAGAAATACCCATGGATTATTATGTTGAAAATTCCATCAATCAGCAAAAATTCGGAGCAGATATTTAGGATTATTAATAAAGACAGTCAAGTACCTAGCTGCGAAAATAAATATTGGAGGCAATACATAATTAAATTTCTAGAAAATGATGAGTTACCTGTTGATAAATCACTATTTAAAGAAGTGCGCTCCTAAATCTCATGGGTACATTGTTTTGGGGGTGTACTGCATAAGAAATATTTTAGTAGACCTTAGCTCCGATGTTTGGGAAAAAACGAGTCACAAGTAATATTGTCAGAACTCCATGATGAGGAAAGATCTGCACATTGCGGGTATAAGTCATTGATTAGAAGAGTATTTTTGGTAGGGTATTATTGGCCCACAATATCATCTAATGCAAAGTATTTGGTTAAAAATGTGATACATATCAAATATTTGCTAATATAATTCATAAGTCATGAGTTCCACCTAAAAGCATATCAAAGGCATTGCCTTTTGACCGATGGGGTATTGACCTGGTGGGCCCTCTTCCGATGGCTTCCAGGGGAAGACGGACAATAATAGTGGCAGTGAATTATTTTTCTAAATGGGTAGAAGCAGAGACATTAGCAAGGACAAAAGCCAAGGATGTAATCAGATTCATTACGTCAAATTGTTGTTGCGTTTTGGAGTCCCAATGAAAATTACTACAGATAATGGGCCTCCATTTGATAACAAGTATTTGAAGAGTTTTTGTAGTTCTCGAGGGATACAAAACAATTTCTCAACTCCTTTTCATCCACAAGAAAATTGGAAATTAGAGTTCCTAATCGAATAATTCTTGATGGATTGAAGAAGAATTTGGAGGGAAAAGCTGGGAAGTGGCCTAATTAGTTTACATTTGCATTAGTTTACATGATGGACGTTGTGATATCCATCTGAAGCAGTCTTTCCATCCTACCGGGTCATGACATATTCCGAGGAGCTTAATGATATAAACAGAGCGGTGGAGCTTGATTTGATTGAAGAGAAAGGAAGGCGAGCACAAATTAAAGCTTTACACTATCAAACGTTGATGAGAAGCAGGTATTCCTCCAAAGTAAATCAAAGAGAATTTAAGGTGGGAGATAAATTATTAAGGAAATTTTTTCTTCATACCAAGGAAAAACATCTTGGAAAATTAGGTCCTAATTGGGAAGGCCCCTATGAAGTAACATAGAGGGTGAAGCTTGGAACATATCACATCAAGGATAAAGAATGTACTTAGAATTTATGTAAGAATGTACATACAGCATCTTAAATTGTACTTAAAATGAATGTAAAAATATATTTTCTTTTTTCTTTATTTTTGCGTAAAACATCGGTAGCACACTCTTTCTTACCTTGATAGGCACAGGAAGGTTTTAATGAGGTGTCCTTTTAAGCCAATATATATATATATATATATATATATATGAGTTTGTTGCCTTAAAATTCTAATGCTGGACCTAGAGGGTCTTCCAACGAAAGTTTATCTACAATGATTATATGTCCAATGAAAGTGTATCTACAACGATTATATGTCCAACGGAAGTTGGTCTACAATGATTATATGCCCAACGAAAGTTTGTCTACAACGATTATATTCCCAACGAAAGTTGGTTTACAACTATTATATTTCCAACAAAATTTAGCCTACAACTATTAAATTTTGGAGCTCAAAAAGTTTTCTAGATAAAAAATGATTTTCAATTATTCAAGATGGTTTGAATTATTTGAAGTGTGGTAAAAGCATAAACAAAAGTATAAGACATTATCAAAATTCAGAAGAAAATTTTACAAAAATGCCTCGAAATTCAGGAGGACTTTCTAAAAATACCTCAAAATTCATATGGACTTTCTATAAAATTACTCGAAGTTCATGAGGACTTTTACAAAGAAATTAGAATTTTATTTACTCTGAAGATTCAGAGGATTTAGTGTCTTCAGATTCCAAATTGTCACTTTTACTATCATTTAACTTTATGCCAAGAGGGCGGAATTCTGTAGGAACATGCTCCCAGAACCTTCCCAGATTAAGGTCGGGATAGTACTCATAAATGTCTTTTTACCAATGTACATCTGACAGTTGCATCTCTCGAATTTAACTTGTCAACACATTTGGCAGTATAACTCGCCACAGAATTTTATTTTTCTTTGTGTGCGTTCTCTATAACAGGTTGTTTTTCTTTTACAACCCTTTCAAAATCTTTAAAGCATCTGCTGAATCCATCAGTGGCTAGGGAATTGGAATCTTTGTAAAGTCCAATAAGTTTTTCCTTAGCATCATTTTATTGTGTAAAGAGATCCTTTTCTTCTTGACAACACTTTTCAAAGAGCAGGGTATAATGCTCAGAGGCAACTAGTTTTTCAAAAATTGCATCAGTTTGTCTTTCAAGTGTTGAGTGTCGTTTTTTGAGTTCTTCGACAACTGATTTAACTTTAGAAATCTCAGACTTGTAATGGCTCCTCCCATATTTAAGATATTTCATTTGTTTCTCTATAGAAACAGAGTAGTGAAGAAGACTTTGAATGCGTAGAGAGAATTCATCCTCCACAGAATTCTCGAAGCAGCATGATGGAGTACCCTCCTCGAAATTATTTAGTGGTGATGATATTGTGGGTTGAACATCTTGTTGAAGCACTTGAGAAGGTTGGTTAACCAGTGGAAACAGATTAAGCTTGGGCATGAAAGGTACGTTTTTATGGGGAGGCATTGACCGGTTTATTCTTCATTGTTTCCGGGGAGACAATATCATCAGAAGCTTCTAGGATATCCTCGGATATAGTCTTCAATTTCCTTTGAATTTTCTTTTTGGGTGAAGCCTGAGTGGAAAGTTTCTTTTTCGAGGGATCGAAAAGCTTCTTCACTTTGTCGGTATTCTTTGCCTTTGACCTCTTAGTTGTGACTGTTTCTTTTAGAGATTTTTCAGAGACCTCTTCCATATCCGAGGGAATATCTGATTCTTCGTCTTGATGAATCTTAGCTCTATCTCTTGTCGGGAGATGAATAATTACATCCTTCCTGTCTAATCTAATACATCTTGTTGCGAGGGGGCATAAGCTCCTCTAATGATAGCCTCTATGATGGAATAAACCTCCATATACGAATTTTGGCAATGTTCGAGGGGGTGAAACAGAGATTAAACTTATTAAACCAGGTAGTTTTGGCCCACAAGCTCAATTTAGAGAAACTATTTTTGGCATGAGGAACAAGCGTAATGTTTTGATGTACCACCCATCGCTGCTCATGAAAAGTAAAAACTTAGTACTAAAATATAAAAAATGTGTGATGAAAGATATTAAGAAATACATACCTTTGTTTGTCCATACTAGGGTGAGTTTGTAAGGATTATTGGTAGTGGCCTCGCATCCTATCTCCCAAAGTCTCAAGAAAAAGAGGAAGCTTTTCTTCCATTTATTGTCTGCCTCAAGAAGATTCTTGACTACCTTGTGATTGTGCCCAAAGGTGAGAGAGTAGAAACGGAAATATGGATTCTTGGCTAAGCCTGTAAGACCAATCAATTCTTCTAGGAAGAAGGGGATCCCAGATGTCCTAGAGGCCATGATGCAGGCTATAAGGGTAAACAACATGTTAGGACCTTCTTGGGTGGGACAAAGTTCAATCCTTGAAAATTATTCGATGAAGAAAGGGTCTAATGGAAAGCGGAGCCCCCAATTTAATATTTAATTATAAACAATCAGTTTGTTGTCCTTGACTGATAAAGGGGTTTCACCGACGGTAGGAAAACAAATGGGGATTGATTCAGGGATCCCTCATCGAAGTATTAGTAATTCCTCATCGGGAGGCTCGAGGTATTTATACTGGATTTTGTGCATGGCTAGCAAATTCCTATTTTCGATGGCCTTCAAGTTGTTTCCTACCAAGGCGTAGATTTTTGGGGGCAAGAGGATGTCTTTTTTTGATTTATTTTTATTTTTTGGGAGGGATCAGCAGCTTCGAACGTATTTTCGAGGCGATCCATAGTAGTGATTTGTTCTTTATTATTAGGAGGAACAGCAGAGTAAGATGCTTCTCCAAGAAGTTGTTTAGAAACTGTCTTCTCGTTGGGAGTTGAAGCAGCAAGAGTGGTTGGATTCTTTTCGAAAATAAGACTTCCTTTATCTTCAGAAATTATATGATCTTTTTCTTCTTTTGAAAAATAAATTTTTGGGATGGCTTCAAGAGGCTTCTTAGTCATCCGGGCAACATCTTCTCGTGTTAGTTTTTGGGGAGGAATCTCAGGTATTGGCCTTGGAGTTCCATGAGAGGTGGCAGAAGGTGTTGAGGATATGTCAGAAGGGGATTCTTTGGGACGCTTCGAATTTCTGTGTTTGTTATCTTTATGGTGCCTCTTTCTTTTTGAAAAAAAACCCTTTTGAATTTTTGTCTTTCCCTATGATTTTGGAGTCACTCTTATAAATTGGGAAACATGACTGACTGGAGGGATGAGAGCAAATATCTGAGGGAATAATAGATGTCGAATTTTATGTCGGAGGCCAGGTATTGAAGTAGAAGACTTCCGGGGCTGGGGCTCTAGTGCAATGTACAAACAAACAACTTTTCTTTCTTTGAATTTTTGGCTGATAGCTAGCCACTCCGGTACGTGAGAACTTCTTTGCATACACTTCTGTTTCTCTCTCCATAAGTAATTTGTTAGATCTTTCTCTCTCTAAAAACGGTGTAAGGGAATTGTGGTGAATTAATGGTATTTAAAGAGAAAAGATATGCCTTAAAGCACCGAAGCCCAAGGAGTTGACGAGTCGTTTGCATATGGGTAAATTTTCCAGAGTAGGCTAAATGAGTGCCTAGGGAACCGACACGCCTCCCCTAGGAAGAGCACTCTAAAGATTTGTCAGCTGACATTTGTAAAGAGAGAAGAATTTCTATTGCTGGTGTCAGAAAAAGGTGCTATGTCACAAGGTGTAAAATCTATGAAACGTTTGGTATGGGTATCGAACATTTTCGGTTAAAATTTGAGGGAAAATGATTCATCTTAGAATTCGAGGAGCAAAGATCCATGTCAAAAATACGTAGATAATTTTTATGATCCAAAAGGTGTACAATCTTTGAAACTTTGAGAAATCATAATCTGATGAGAGAGCACCGTGTAATATCTGATGGAGTTAGTAGTATACCACAGTCCTTGTCTAAAACATTTTCAAATATACTGGGGGGGCTACTGATAAAGGAAGATTAAAGATCTAGGAAAATTAGGGTTGTTTTATTAATAAAGAAAGTTTCTTAGGATAAATTGTCAATTATGTAAAGAAAAATAACTAATGTATAGCAAACAATAGACTTGAGGATAGGACTACAATTATTGAATTGTTAGACTTGTGAGGCCTACTATTTGTACTATAAATAGATCATCCTTTTTTGGGAAATGGGTGATTGATTAATGATTGAGCAATTATTACTTTTGCTTTCTCTTTTCTGAAAAAACACATCTTTCTCTCTATGAAATGTTGTCTAAGTAATGAGAACAACACTTTAATCCTCTAAATATTGTTTTACCCGAAAACACCTCAAAATATTTCTGGAACGATCAAGATCAATCCTCCAAAGCTAACTTTTAGCCAAATTTGAAAGAGTAAAACATATGTTGAATTGATGGTTCCAATTATTTTCGGCCCAGTAGCTCAACTGGGCAAAGATCTGACTTGCTGATTGAACATGGTCCATAGACGGTTTGGTTATCTCTTTGATAGTTGTTCCCAAATAAATGTTTTAGTAAAGCGAGTGATTTGAGTAAGTAAGATAAAGAAAGGATGAAAACAAGTACCTCGACTAGTCCACTTTAGCGTAAGCCGGTAGAGTATCTCAATAGAATTCCCAAAGTCAGTCTCCCATAATATGGAGATGAAAATGAAACTTTGCTTCCACTTCTTTTTCAGCTTCTAAGAAATCTTTTACAATATTATATTTTCTCCCAAGAGTTAGTGAATAGAAGGTAAAGTGAGAATTCTTAGCCATACTTGTCAACCCAACAAGCTCTTTCATTGGAAAATTCAATATAAGCGATCCGAAAAGCAATGATGCACGCCCCAAGTGTAAACCACATGTTGGGGCCATATTGGGTCGGATATAGCTGTATCATATGAAAGTACTCCACTAAAACAGGGTCAAGAGGGATTCCAATACCCCAGTTCATAATCCATTTGTGATCAACCAATTCATGATCACGAACGGGCAAAGACGTCTTTCTAACCTCAGGAAGTAGAATTGTGATAAATTCTGGAATTCTCCATCGATCCCTCAGTTTAACCTCCTCGGACAGATCAAATTACTTGTATTTTATCTTGTGAAGTGCTAGCAGATGTTTGGCTTTAACCTCACAGATATTTCTTCCCAATATGGCTTCTATGTTCAACGGAAATTCAGTAGGTCCCTTTTTTTATTTTTCTTCTTGTGAGCTTCTTCATGATGAACGGGAGAATTGGTCATAATATCAAGAGGAGAAGATTAATTGGTTGGTCCAAAAGGTCTTATCAGAGGAATCAGTGCATGGATAACTTGAATAGGTTGAGCTTCAACATGAATCATACCCTCTCCCTCTTGATTTTCATCGATTCGTCAATTAAGCGATTTTCTTGCATTTCTGGAATGGATTTCAGGGGCGGACCAACAACATTCTATGCTTGAAAAAAACAATTATGAGTGTTTTCGACGAGTAACCTCGAGGGTGGTTTGAGGAGTACCTTGTGGTGTCATCTAGGGAGTATGAGCAGAATACGTGAGCTTTATCTTCGTGGATCATTTAGCTAGCCCCAGAAATTTCTTCCTCTTAGGTCGATCTCTTTTAGCTTTTTCAAGAATTTGGTATTTTTTTTTCATGGGAAGAAATAAAGAAGTCTTACGAAGTTCTTTGGAAGGACCAAGGTCACCCTTGTCGCACCTCAAACAAGCTTTACCGGGGAGAAGATGA
Source organism: Limnanthes douglasii subsp. nivea (assembly GCA_036936605.1). Taxonomy (NCBI): domain Eukaryota; kingdom Viridiplantae; phylum Streptophyta; class Magnoliopsida; order Brassicales; family Limnanthaceae; genus Limnanthes; species Limnanthes douglasii. The sequence goes on from JAUPFV010000001.1 coordinate 302,811,601, forward strand.
AATATGGTTACTTGAGGTCTCTGCTACGTTGTTTGGGGAGTTTCTAAAGGTCTGGGTTCTTGCCTAATGTCACAACATTATTTTCTTCAGCTTTGTTTGCAATATTGAACCACTATTAAAGTTTTATATTTCAAGCCCTTTGGATTCCCTATGCATAAAAGGTCAAAGAAGATGTTTAGTGGGATAAATTGTTTCTCTCTCTAAACCAAAACTTTATTTATCTCTATAAAGTTGGAAAATATGTGTAACCTTGAAATTGTGAGTAGAGTCAAGTATTTATAGAGAAAGTATGGGCCTTTAAGGGATACGGGGGCCCAAGTAAGTTAAAGGGTTTTCTTAGATAACGACTATTTTGTTTGTGATTTGACACGCACACATATTGAGAAATGTGAAGGTCTTCTGACATGCCTTTTCTTCTCTGGAAGTTATGTTAGCACGCATTAGGAAAAAATTGACACATAGAATCTAGTGACATCATCATTATAAAACTTGTTTGACGCATATACATGGTGTAGTATGCACACCACCTGAAACAAATGATGTGCATGAGGTCATCGTTACCAATGGCGAAATCATAAGTCTGAAAAAAACACCAATGGCAAAGTAATATGATGCGGAACCTGTGGGAGAATAGTTTGAGGAAACCTTGTGAAATAGTTGTCCAGGAAGTGCCAATGAATATTTTGAAGCTTGTGGATTTGGTCAATGATCTTATTGGAATCTTTTAGTTGTGTTACCAAATAAGTGTTACACTTTTGCTGAAGAATGAGTTGTGCTTCAGAATCATCACTGGCCTCACTTGTTGATTATCCTTCATGGGTTTGAGAACGATAATAAGTAAGGGTCTAAGGTTTGGGTACGCGACGGTCGTACTCATATGCAAGCTCTTTAACAATGCAAAAATATTGAAAATTATCTGGATAGTAATCGGGGTTAGTATCTAAAGTACTTGTATATAGGTAAACTCAAAAAATCTTGAATAACTTAATCGACACCAAGATCAATTACTCACTTGAAAAATCTTAAGCCAATTGACCAACACTTATTATCATGTCGTGCGTCGAGGCGGAGCATTTTGGATTTAGGCTTAACTTTCCGGTCAAGTCCATTCTAGTTGTGCGACATCGCATGGTCAGGTAACTTGGTATTTTCTTTGACTAGTTACCCTTAAACCTAATGGTTTTTTATAAATATCTTTTGCAATTTAGTGTAGAAGTGTATTTATGGTTGAGTGTAAAACTATCTTTGAGGTTGAATGTAAGGCTAGAAATGTGGTTGAGTGAAAGATCATCAATAATTCCTTAAAAGGTGGATTTTGGTCTCCACTATGGTTTTCCATAATTCCTTAAAAGGTGGATTTTTTTCTTTGCTATGGTTTTATAAATAATAGTGCTCACGCACCACTTCAAAGCAAGAAATTAAGTGTGTAATGCAGTTAGAGAGAAAGAGAGATAAAAATGTTATCTTGATTGAAACATAAATACATATCTTAGAGTGAGTTGTAAGAGTGTTTTTGTAATATTTTATCATTTCAATCCAAACAAAAGTTATTTGTTTTAGTGAGTGTTTTTATCATATATGTTTTCCAACAAAATGATATCAGAGTTTCAGGTTCAACAAATTGAGCGATATGGCCAATGGGAGTATCAGTTTTCTAAGTTCCAAATAATAACAATTACAAAAATTGGAGTATCAAGATGAATGAACTACTTAGAGCACATGATATGTGGGGTGTCATTTCTAATCAATTAAAATAATTGGCGAGAAGTTAAAAAATGTTAGAATAATAGAGAAAATACTTTTTTCGTTGGATCCCAAATTTGAGCACATCGTCGTGACGATTGAGAAAACTAAAGACTTGGAGAAACTGATAATTGAAGAACTCCAATGATCGTTACAAGCCTATGAAGAAAAATAATGAAGAAGCAAAAGATCACTGAGCAAATATTCGAAGTAGAACTTAAGGGTGTGTGAAAGCCAAGGGAATGATGGAAACCAATGTGGTCGAGACAAAGGTAGAGCCCGTGGAACAGGTGGTAGTCATGGTCGTGGAAGTTTTTGGGATTACAACAACAATTATTCTAACAACAACTACGAGAAACGAGAAAGTTAAACACGATGTCGTGGAAGAAGAATCTAAAGTTGAGGTATGAAAAATCTCTAAGTTCAATGCTATAATTGTCAGAGGTTCAGACATTATATTCCAAAATGCAGAGCTTTCAATAAAAGAGTCGAGGAGAAGGACAACTAATAAGAGGAAAAGAATGAGGAGAAATATATGATATCACTAACATACAAAGACAGTAATAAATACCAAGAGAACACATGGTATCTTTACATTAGTGCAAGTAACCATATATGTGTGAAAAAAAAGCATCTTCGTAGAACTCAATGAAACAATGAGTGACGAGATCTTTTTTGGAGATGATGCCAAAATATCGGTGAAAGTAAAAGGTAACATTTAATGAGGATATAATGCCCAGATAGTTATAAAATGCGAGATATAGTAAAGAACCTTGTCATGCTCAGCCTCGTTTAAAGACCTCTAAGGATCTTGTTATGATCAGCCTTATATCTTCATACTCATATCGTATCGTCATGATCAACATCGTCTCGTCACGATCAAACTCACACTGTCATGATCAGCCTCGTCTCGTCATGCTCAGTTCGGCTTATTATATTCAGCATCGACTGGTCATGATCAGTTTTGCCTCATTATGATCAGCTTCGTCTCGTCATGTTCAGCTCGTCATGATCAGCCTTGGCTCGTCATTTGTGTCCATATTCAGTACCCTATCTTCAAGACCACTATATTCAGGATTTTATCTTTATAAGAGACATTTATAATAGAAATAAGTTACTAAAAAACGTTACTACACATATAAAATTTCAACATAATATATAGATAGTTTTTGTCACTTATATAAATAAAAATAAAAATTTGGATGCAAGTGCGAACAAAAAATATTTATAACAAAACACTATATTCGTATCTCCTGGTTTTGGAAAATCTCTCAGACCTTATGAACTTTCTGGTAATCGACAACTTTCAAATGGTTATTAAACAAGGTACTCAATAGAAAAACGTCTAAAGCTTGGATAAATTCTAAAAAAAAGTTGTGATATATCTTCTTCTTCTTTATTTTAAGAGATGGGAAATGAGATTTAATGGTTAAATTCAAATGTCAAATAATAATTTTTTCCTCAACAACTCCGCCATTTGGTACAATTAAATTAACCAAGTCTGGCTAACAATACTTTTGGTGGTCAAATCCCGGTGAATTTGCCGTGGTCCTTTAAATTAACCAAGTCTGGCTAACAATACTTTTGGTGGTCAAATCCCGGTGAATTTGCCGTGGTCCTTAACCTTAAGTACCTCGACCTCGGTGCTACTAACTTGACAGGAAAAATATCCGCAGAGCTTGGTTCACTTGACCTGGAGTTCCTTTTTTCTTTTCACAAAAACAATCTTGAGGATGGGATTCCCCTTTCTGGGGTACGAAACTACTTAAGAGGAAGCATAACTAGTTTCAGACAGTTGAAGATCTGAGATTTCTTGCCTTTAGTGTCTCTATTGTTATAATGTCTCTACTTTAACAAATTTTTCGTTACCAATGACTCAACTTGTGTGGTCTCTTCCACCCATATTGGGACTTAATCTTCCAAACCTTAAGAACTTCAGAGTTTATACAACAGAGAAAGTCCCTATACAATCCCGAATGCCTCAGATCTTGTATCGCTCCAATTAGCTGGCAATAATTTCAAGGGAAAGTTTCCTAGCTTAGTCGGCCAAAACAATCTGCGAGAAACCACTAGCAAGGATAATGATTTAAACATTCTGCATCATCTGGTTAATCGTAGCCATTTAGAAGTTATTGTAATCCGTGAGAAGGATATCGGAGGGGTACAACCTGAATATTTAAGTAAATTCTCCTCCAAGTTAATGTTGGAAGAAATCATATTCGCAATACTATACCTTCTCAGTTGGTGGCACTAGGCCACGAGTCAAATTGTGTAACAATAGCGTATTCACATTACATCTCTCAACAAGAGCATTGAAAATTCTAGGTGATTTGCCTGAAAGAGTCATCTGACTTGATCATTATCAACTTTAACAGCAAAAGGAAGAGATAGAACAAACACACATCTCTAACTTTCTGGAAATGAAGCAACATGTATAAAGAACAATTTCTTCAATACAGAAGATACTGAACACCTGGAAATCAGAACATTAAGCAACTTGAATACATAACATGAAGCAAACCATTGATCAATTTATAAACCCAGCTTATTTAACATCGAATGAAATCATAAACCCCAAACCTAAACTGTACATTACAGAGAAAAACACCCATATAGAGTATTGTTCTTCTTCAACACATAATAAATAAAAACCATGAGACAATACTCATTAAGCTCACCATAAGCCCACCCTTCTTCATATCTTGTCAATCTTATCAGCCTTCACCACCGGATTGGCCTTAGCAATAGCTTCTTGTCCCGCACTCTTGTAATCAAACACACAGTCGTGCTTATCTGAGTATCGATGCTTTGAACAAAACATCTTTTCGCACCTACATTTGAATCCTGTAAGCCCAACACGCTTCCTGCAGAAGCTGCATCGGTTCGACCGCGGCTTATTCTTCTGCTCTGATGAAGTACCTTCATCAAGAACTCGAAGGGTCTGATTATCCTCTTCCTCCACCACGGCCTCATCATTACTAGCTTTGTTTTCGACAACCATAACCGATTTGGATTGCTGAAATACATAATCTTTGTAGCATTTCGAACAAAGATTGTTTGTGACCGAATTACCGAAGAAGCCACAGTTGTTTGCGCAGAGTAATGGACCATTCTGAGGTTCAGGGCTAGTTTCATCAAGCTTCCTCTTTTGTGATTCTGGCTCCATTACTCAAAAGTTCTAACACGCAAATTTCCAAATATACACCGATCCTAGTTTAAAGAACGCTTTGAACTGAAACACTTGTAACGGAAACGAATCAAACGAAAGACTGAAACCCTTAACGTGGATCTTGCACCGAATACACAACAATTGAATATATAAACATTCCTAAATCTAACTCTAACTCTAACCCGTAACCCCTAATCAATAACCCTATCTTTAGGTGATTGGAAAAAGAAAATATCGAAACAAATACGAACAAAATGAAATAACTAAAAACGAACAGATCAGCGAGGGAACGGAAAGAGCTAAATCGATTAAGATTTTAGGTTTCTCGGTCCCAATGGCGGTTCCCGAGATGGTGACTCTACGGACTTGAATCGGAGTTATCGACTGGAAAATGCGATTGCTGATCTTGAGAAAGGGACGGAAGAAGAAAGAAAGAAGGAAGAAGAAAGTATAAAGAAGAAAGATTTGTCCTTTCACACGTGTGAGCTGTGTCAGTCGGTTGCCGTATGATATGCTTACGTGGAGCTTATCTGTATTTTTGTCTCCTTGCGAGTTGCCGATACTAAATCTATATGATGCTTTTCTGCAATTTATTATAAGTGTATATCGTGATCCCCTATCCCTCCCCTCCTTGTCTGCCTCAAATTTTAAAAAGTCCAAATTATTTTAATAAAAATGTTTTCATAAAATTATACGAGTATTTTTTTTCTTAATTCCAGTGAACTTTTATTTCTATTTTGGGTCCGTTCGAACTAAAACTGCTAAAAATGGTAACTTAGATTTTTTTTTTAAATTATTTTGTTTTTTATATGCTTTTTATATTTCGTAGATTTGTCGATTAAATCAACATATATGTATATATTTTAATATTTAATTTAGGAAAGATATTGCAAAGTAAAATTTGGAGAATAATTTGATTTTTGACGCTTATTCCTTTTAAACTATATTTTATTTTTATTTTTTTATTTTTATTTTTTTATCTTTCTTTATATATTTTCACTTAAACTCGAACGATGTTCTTAGACTAATAAAAAAAATTATTTAACAATTTGCTACACATTTTGTTGGTCTTGTAAATCATACAAAATTAACGGATACCCAGAGTCTCTCCGAGTTAAATTTAGTTATAAAAGTTTATAATAAATCAGAAATTATTCTATTTAACCGTTTGGATCATGAAACATTAGGATAGTAGTTCGTTTCTTTGACTATTAACGGTTTATCGTGCAAATATACATAGCCATTAGATTGTGTCAGTATTTCGAAATGAACGAGCGGTGTTCTACTCTTTGTATTTTGATCGACGAAGTTTTAAAAACCTTACTTAGTGAAGGTGCGTTTTCTTTTTCTAAATCTAGCATGTGTGATTTATCTCATTTAGGGGGTGACGGCACATATAATTTATATTTAACAACCATAGTGTTTCCATTTATCTAAAGGTATTAAAAGTGAAGATATTTTTTAATATACTATTTCAAACTATTTTTTGTCAATATGTTCGTTGTGTCCTTCGTTGTTGGTTTTGTGACAACGTACAAGTTTATTCAATTTTTATTTGAATCAATTTGTCATTGTTGGAACTTTACATATCATTATATCTAACTTCTTTCAATAACTGTACCAATAATTCAAAGGTGTAGTTATGCCTTTTGTTAATAAATCGCGAATCCCATGCCAACATGACATACCGTGTGTAGTTCGTATCGCACAAGTAAAATTTGTATCCATTACTTTAATATTAGTAACAACTTCTAATTCTTGCAAAATGACATATAAAGTAGTGTTTGAGATGTTACTTTTGAGTTTGTTGAACATTGTGTCTAAAATTTTATGTTATGTTACAATCTGAGTCTTTTCAAATAATACTTTAATTCATCCATGTTGCATCTCGACTAACCAATGTTTTTTGGAATAAGAACTCTCTACCCGCTTGGTGACCATGTTTTGTAAATGCATAAAATTGTTAGTTTTCCACATGAAAAACTTATCGATGTAAGGAATTAACCAAGACTTTTTTTGTGTATTCGATTGCTTAGCGATAATCTTCGAACTCTAGTTTTATCTCATTTCGATCGTTTTTAATATTACACTTTATCTCTGAGTACATTATATGATGCCACAAACTTATAAATCCATTAAAAGTATTGTTCTCATTCATGCATTTTTCCGTATTTGTAAAGATGTTCATGTTGATGTGTCATTGATATATCATGTTGGTTATTTTCGGGTACACTTGTTAAATATCATTAATCTATATTAAATTATATCTGTCAAAACCACGGATGGTTCTTCAATTAAGTTAGCTACCATCAATGATTTTATAATACCCAATTTTGAAAATGTTAACTTTATCACATACATCACCGCATATCCAACGTAAAAATTCAAACGGGTAGCGGTTGCTCCAACGATCTCAAACAACGGTATCATGTACCTTATTATCTTGTATAAGTTATCAATTATCAGCATTTTTTAAAATATCTATAAGAAATACACACTAACTGGACGTGAAAATAAAATAACAGTAATGTTATCACTTTAATCTTCACTCGATTTATGAGATTCAAAATAATTAAACTGTTGAGTTTTCCAAACAAGTATCTCAACTATAAACTACCGGTTTTCTCCAAAATCGTTTTTTTTCTAGCGTTGTATATTATGCGTATGAATACCAATTTTTTATTGTTCAACGTTTTCACTCCGCTCAAAATTTCTCAAAGATGAGTTCCCATGAAGATAGAATATTTTACAAAGACAAACTCTTCTTTAGAAAATCTCCTTGTGTACGCATGATCTTCTCAATATTTCACAATTGGATGATTGTAAATCCTACATATAGCATCTCAATACAATTGATAAAGAGCGACCGTAGTCTTTTAAACTTGAAAAGACGTCCACACTTTTTCGATCTGGTCAACTTTCTTTTGGGTTAATCTACTTTTTATAGTATCTGAATCTCTCGTATTCGAATAATATTCTAGAGTTCTTTTCAATTTTGATATTATCGTGATAACTTAATGAAATAACCAACCTGTTATTGGTCCCAATCATTTTAACTCACTCATTCAATATGTCTTTCATATAATATTCGATTGTGAAAAATAAATCACTATGATCCATAATAGGATCATTTGTCACTCGATATATGTAATTTCTCTCATACAATGATAAATTTCATAACTTAAAATAAAAATAAAACACAAACAAAGAGCTAATGACGTAATGGTACCGCAAAGATGGCATTAGGCGTGTCTTAGCTACTACACCACCAGTGTGAAAGAAATGGCACCGATGGTATGGAAGACAATAGACTAGGAGATTTAATTGAACATATTGTCGGTCTAATCTATACTATCTTTCTTCAGCCTTACGCACAAGGACTGTGTTGTATAACATTGGCAAAATATTAGCTGACGAGAAGTTAAATTTGAGTAGGAATATAGCGTTTAAATCTTTTGGTGCTTGCATTTCATCTTTAAGCTTCTTATATTCTGTCAATTTCAATAACAAGAATGAGCTTAAATTTTCAGATAATTTTTTTTACGTTTAAACTTTTTTTTTTAAATAAATCGATTTTAAATTTTTGAAAAAATAATTAAGTTTAATTTTTGAAAATTTAAAATAAAGTAATACATGTATTAGTGGATATATTTAATAATTATTATTTTTATTAATATCATAGTTAGAGCTGAATAAATAGTTAGGATATATATGGTGAAAATATAATGAACATTCAGTAAAAACACTCTTATATATCTTATTGTTTAAAATAACATATATAAGCTTATGGTATGAGGCGTATTTGGACTAAATATCGTGATTAAGTCACCAGAATCGATCACATGTATCTAAAAATCCAATGATGTTACAATTGTATTAAAATGACCAGTTTTGTTGGTCTTTTTTGCATTTGTGGTCACTGTAATAAACGTGGCCGTTTTGATACAAAGATAAAATCAGTGATTGTTTTTAGATAGCTAACCAACTCCAGTGACTAACTATGGTTTTTAGCCTATGTATCTGTTATGTTTTCATCGAGAAAACTTTAAATTTGATTATCGGTATTGTTTTTTAATAATGTTTGTGTGAATATTTGTAGTAATTATTGCAATGAAAAATAAAATCTTAAAATATGATAAGAAAAATTAATATAAAATATAATAAGTTTATATCACAATTTTCAAAATTAAGTCTGAACCAATTGTTATGTATAATTTATTATAAGACTTCGGTTATTAAATTGCATCAAATTTAAGTGAAGCTTTTTTATTATATAAATACAATAAAAATTGTGGTAGTTTTTCGTAATCATCTTTATTCATCTATTAAGAAATATATATCGTTTAAGGTAGTCGACCCTAGTTTGTAAAGATAGATAGATAAGCACTTAGTAACATCTATTCAGCGTATGTTATGATTAGATTCGATCATAGATGTTCTATCATCATTTAATTTTTCATAGTTTAATCTATTTCCAAACATCAAAAAAATCGTGATAGTTGTAATTGTATTAACCTATCAAACGTATTACATAAAATACATTGAAATAACGCCCGGAACTAATGTAGAAAAGCAGTTTTTTTGTCAAATCAAATCTAAAACATCTCGCATTTTCTCAATTTGTTCTAGATATTTTAGATATTAGTACAAAATTTAAATCATTTTTTTAGGATCTGAAACTTAGTGCAGCTAAATTATCCTTTACATTAACTTGTACTTTTCTTAAATAATTTCACCATGCAAGTCTCTTTATTGGTCAAAACTAAATTATTTTCTTTGTTTTTGTTCAACTTTGACATTCATAACAAATAACAAAACTCATCATAGCGGAAATGAGATGAAAAAAGTGAAGTGTATATTTAATAATCACGACCTCATAAAAGGTCAATCAAAATAAACTTTATAATTGACCATATAATAAACTTATAACTAATTTCCTCATATATTTCGTTATTTCTCTTTATTTATAATGAAGTCTAGTCTTAATATATTTTATCACTGTTATTTTTTAGATTTAACAAACTTGGATTCATTTTAAAAATTATAGCACTGAAAATATGAATTTTGAGAGTGAGATTTACAATCATCTTAATTATTTGTTATGACATAGATAAAAGATACCATAATATTATCATCGAATTATACAAATGATTCTTTATTATAATGCTCTAATTATCCGATTAAATTTTAAAGTAATAGAAAAGATCGTCTAGTTTAATAGTCTATAAGCTATATCATGGCATTGCTAATAAGAAACAAATACAACATCTCTATTCTACTTGACTAGTGCATTATGATTTGGGATTTTATTTCGAAATATATAGCTAGAACCTAAACCTAATGTCTACACATTACTTAATCTTAATATTTTATACAAAGTAAACATTCATGTGTGTCAATTTGATTCTTTCATGACATACTTAACCAAAATCATTCAACATTAAAGTCCAAGTGTGCATAAGTATGCATCGTGTAAATGCAACAACGATATCATGCAACATTTTTCTCACCCTCGACCAAATATTTTATTCACGTGGACCGAGCTATGCATACAAGTATAGTAGTTCAAGAGGCTTGTAAATAATTCTAAAGTGATATGTTAGGTATGCATGAAAAAAAGACATATCATTTAGGAACTGCCAAGAGAAATAAGATGATAACAATTATTATACGACCGAAAACCAAAGACGAAGATGTAGTACACTAATGGTTTAATGACTTCTTATTTTTACGAGTAAAATGATAAATGGGTGTTGGATTAGAGCACATCGTTCCATATTATATCTAATAAATATTGCTTTAAAAACCTAAGATCGTTTGAAAGTGAAAGGGTCATCCTCTTGAATGATGAATTTTATAATATCAAAAATATTTGTAATGTTTGGCTCAAGTTTTCTATAATATTTGAGAGAGTGATTAACAACAAAAGGTATGTACCCAAAGTTAAACGTAACCTTATTTTCAATTGATACTAGATTACGAATATTTTACCTATATGGGTGGATATGGAAGACTTAGGGACTTACAAGGCTCATTTGTTATTAAATCTTGTAGGTTTAATCTTGTGTTACTTCTTGAGGGTTCTGTAGTAGTATGGAGTATGTCTAGTTTGGTGAAATATTCTACCACGTTATGAAATCTTTGATTCGTACATTTAGGTGAAAAATTACTTAGTGAACTAAGAAAATAGGGGTTGTTAGGTGGTACCGCGATTCAGAAGCTGAGCTTTTATGAAGATTATGTATTATATAGGAACAAAAGGCGAAGTTTATGCCCATAAACCATAAAACTAATGAAGTTTTTTATTACATTCATTCGGATTTTGGTATCCAACACGGGAATCTAATATATATGATGCAAGGTAATTCTTTTTTTATATAGATGATTATTCCAATAAAGTATGGGTTATACCTTTAAAGACCAAGGTAGAGAATCAAACCAGGAAAATATCGAAGAAGCTTCAAAGTGATATAGCTTGCAGTATGTGAGCAAGAATTCATTAGCAATTTTTTAAAGCTTAGCATTTCTAAACACCAAATTGTGAGTGAGAATCCTAACATAATAGGCTGAGGAAATGAACTGAACATTATTCGAAATGGTTAGTTATATGCTTCATCCAGCTAAAATGGGCAGCAACACCTGGGGATAAGCCATGATAATGAATGAGTATATAATAAAAAAAACTCAATCTACAATGCTTTGTCCTCAATAGGATTGGACTGGAGAGAAACCTAAGCTGGAACATTTGGGAGTATTTAGATGTACTACATACATACATGTGAAGAAAGATAAGCTTCAACCGATAGTACTAAAATATTTTTCCATCGGCTATCCAAAAGAAGTAAAAGGGTATAAGTTGGGGTATCTTGAACCTGAAAGTTAGTAGGCTGTGATAAATATAGACACGTTTTTCAATGAGGAACACATGGAATTGAAGAAGATGGTGGATACTTAATCTATTACTGTAAAAAAGTGATGTAAAGTTGATGATTAGTCTGATCTAGAGAGTGAAGTTGTCTAAGTTTCCGATAAAGATGATTTAGGACCAGGTCTAGCTTTGGCTTGTACGAAATAAGTTTAACCACTGCATGATTCTGAAGATGGTCAAGAGTTTTGTGTTCTAGAGCACATATGATCAATCTAGAGAGCAAATGATCTTGACAATTATCAATTGACAGGGTAGTGAACAAGGAGACCAAACAATCCATCATAGAGGTGCGGTTTTGTTAATTTTATTGGTTTTACTTTGTCTATTAAAACATGTGGAGATGTTATTGAACCATAAAGTTATCATACTTCTACCAAAAACAGGAATAAATAGAAGTAACCATAAAGTTATCATACTTCAGTTCTTGTTGGGTGAGCTTAAGTCACAAAATTATTATGAATGGCATAAATCTGGTGAAGACGATGGACAAATCATTACAGATTTGTTTTTTGCCCATCTTGTCAGTGTTGACCTTTTGCGGACATTTCCGACAGTTTTGATTATGGATAGTATATATAAAGTGATACGATATGGTATGCCATTGTTCGAGATAGTGGGTGTGACGTGTACCGGATTGACTTTCTGTGCGGTATTTGCCTTCATGTCGGGTGAGAAGTTAAACAACTTCAAATGGGTGTTAGAGTGTTTGAAGTCGTTGATTTCCGTTCATGGAATTCAAGAACCTCGGGTCATCCTAACCGACAGAGATTTAGCATTGATGAATGCCATAGAAGTGGTATTCCCAGAGACAACGCATATGTTATGTCGCTGGCACATAAACCAAAATGTTCAAGGGCAAACAAGAAAACACTTCCTCGAGAAAAGTGATCATAACGAATTTGTTACTGCTTGGAAGAAGATTGCGTATGCAGAATCAGAGATTCAATTCGATCACGCCAGACGGGACATGCTATTGGAGTACAAAGATTACCCTCTTGCAATTGAATACACTGAAAAGCGTCGTTACATAGCACTGCATAAGTTCGCGGATAAACTGTTTGATGAGATTCGAGGTAAGGTTTCCCACATGACGTTAGAACTATTTTTCTCTGAAGTAGAGAAGGCCGAAGATACCAAGATGGTCGCTATTGAAGATGGGTCGGATGTTAAAGACACTGGCGACTGTATATGCGCTATAAAATCTACCAATGGTATACCTTGCTATCATCAGGTCCGCAAGTGGCGTAAAGGTGGAATGTCTGCCTCTCTAGATGCTTTTCACATCCACTGGACAAGGTTAGAAATAATGCCTCGTACATTCCGTACGACTATGGAAATTCTCAAAGATGATCTGCTAAAGCTAGTAACCGATGTTATGGAGACAAAAGATGAAAGCCGTGTCAAACATATTTACAAGAAATGGTTTGAAGTTGTTTATCCTGAAACATCGTCATTGCTAGAGCCATTAGAGAAGCATAAACACCGAGACCGCCCACAGGTGAAAAGAAAGTTAGTAGTGGATACATCATCCACTAAACGGGACATGAGCGGATGAGAGTACCCGGTAAAAGAGGATGAAGCTAGTCATGACGCAGTCATGCAGTCTTTAAAACCAACAAAAGTTAAAAAGGGTAAAGCAGTTGGTAGTGAATCAACGATTCGGGCAGATGTGCCTAGAGTACCTCGTACTCGTACCTCTTCCATTGCCTCGCTAGGTAGCAACATCGTACAACCGTCCATTGATCGAGTCACAGAACTAATACATGACTCGAAAGGTTTTTTCCGTTGGTTTCCGATTCACTTCAACCCTTTTATATCGGGTATTAATGATGTTAAGCCAGATGGACATTGTGGATATAGAGCAGTTTTATTCGGGTTGTATGGTCATGAAGAAGGTTGGCGAGGTGTTCGAAAGGCAATATACAATGAACTAATGGAAAACTACGACACGTACAACAAGATTTATAACGGTAAAGAGGATTACCTGAAGGTTGCAGAAAGTATAAACTACTACGAGACACCAGCATCACCCAAATATTGGATGACAATGCCTGAAATGGGGATTGCGATTGCAACCAAGTTCGAATGCACTGTTCATTTTGTGTCACTCGTAGGGTCTCACAACTGTAGTCATACTTTTTTACCTCTGCGCGGTAAGCCTCCCATTATGGCCCAAAGACGTGAGATTGGGTTTGGATTCGTCGATACTAACCACTTTGTCAATGTAAGTCATTCGATATATGGTTATGTTTTTTCTCACCACTATATTACTCAATTGTTGGTTCTAATTTAAGTAGTATTAAAAAGCTATCAATCAAGCCCCTTTGCCCTTGCGCACGCATACATCCTACGTGGCAGAAGTTGAAGAGCGAAGAGGCTACGGATTGGGAGCTACCATTAGTTGGTCGCTGCAAGAAATACACGGAACTCGAAGGGAGAAGGCCAGTTTGTTCATTCCCAAAAGTAACTAATCTTGATGAATTTGTTTAGTAGGTTTATGTGTTTTGGTCGGGTTTATGTTATTGTTTCGAACTCATTTGTGTCTTTTGGTCGCTTTACGTCATTTATAAGGATTTATGATGTTTAGAACTTTGTTTGTTTTACTACATCGTTTTGGTTGTTTTGGTCCTTCCCTTTTATTGCAGTAATTCATTCAACTTACCAACTTATAACGATACGCCAATAATCATTTCATAACTAAAATAAAACATCGCAAATTTAAGTGAATGTTATGGTGTTTTGGTGTTATGGTGTTATGGATTTTAAGTGAATGAATTAATATTATAGTGTTATTTTTGACGAATTTAAGATGAACATTGTTAAATATATGTTATAGAGGATTGATTGAAAGAATGGTTCGACTTATGTTTGTTTGTGGAATCTAAATTATAAAAAACGAGATCAAGTTAAGTACAAAAAATCTAAAAGAACAATAGAAGCAGTAGATAGTAGATGTCATAAGTCATATTACAAAGTAGATGTCATAAGTCATAAAATAAAATACGATAGTGAAAAAACTAAGAAGTCCACAAGAATGAAAGATCACAACAACGCTAAAACAAGTCCAATAATGAGGACAAACAACCAAGGAGAGAAGAGTTGCAGGACTTGATCTCTCCACCTAAGCGCACCCGCTTCCCCACGCTCTACGGGCATAGTAACAATCGAGCGAACAGCGTCTAACAGTCTATCGTCCGTGGTACGTGGTGGTGGAGTAATAGTATGCCAACCATACTCAGCCAGGTACCTCCAGTAGGTGTTCGTCGCTGACTGTCTATACGTGGCAATGGTAACTGCCAATCGATCCTCATAAAGCAAGTGCTGACGCCAATCTAGCCATGCGCTCTCTCGCCACGTGTACCTCGCTAGATCTCCTTTCCTGTAACCCGGTCGTAGTACAAGTGGTAGTTCGGGCTCATCCTGAACCCGTCCAAACTGGCGCATAACCCGATCAGGCATGTAGCCCTCGACCGATCTCATCACCCGCAGCCACTTTATCTTGAAGCCAACGCCTCTGGTGGACTGTATCTCTGTGCGGACCTCATCCACTGTCAGACCTAACATACTAGCGTAGTAGCTGTATGCCTCATCACGTGGAGTCGTGACTACATCAAGTGTCCGACCAACTACAAGGAGACCTGTAATGCAGCTGAAATCATCGAGCGTAATCGTCATCTCCCCAAATGAGAAATGGAAAGTGTTGGTCTCCTGATGCCAACGCTCAACAAAAACCTCGTCTAGGACGGAATGTGTGAAGTACTGAGGCAGGTGGGCTATAAGAGGACCAAAAGGAGTCTGCGCCAAAAATCGCTGCACATCTGGCTGAGCACTGAGGTCCCACATACGAAGCACATTATAATGTGCCTGTATGCCCAGTGTAGTGCGACCCTATAAATTAAAAACTAAGTCAGAACATAATAATAGTAAAACCTTAGACTAGACGTTTAATAATTAGGTACTTACCTGTCCGATGAAGACGTGGTACGCCTCATGCTCCTTGTAGTCAGGAAACAGAGGGATCTTGTTGCATTTGAGAAATGCAAACGTCTTTCGCTGCTCCTCGGTGTGGATGGCATCTATGTGCTCCTCGACGATCGTGTCCTACTCAGGGTCCCCAGTGGCATCCACCCTGTCACTAACAGGTGGTGGATGTGTAATAGTATGCACAGGGGACGGAACTCTGCGAGAAGGAGAAGGAGGTGGTGGATCACTAGCAGTGGGAGGTGGTGATCTATGTGTATGTGATGACGACATCTCTCGTCGTGAGGAGCCTCCACCTCTGATATCAATGTCCGCAGTCTCTATGGCCTTTTCCTTCCTCTGGCCATGCTTGATTCGGCGCAAAGACCGTTCACTCCGTATCCGTTCCTCCTCCTCCCTAAGACGAATAGTCTCAGGGTCGTCTGGTAAATCTCGTCCGCGCTTGGCGTCGCGGACCCGCTCATTCTCAACCGCCCGAACAGTCTTAATACTCTTCCTTGGCGGTGGCAGACGTGACCCAGGGGGATACGCCCTGGATCGAGGAAGACGTCGCTCCTCAACCGCGTCTGACCTACAAAAATACAAAACAAAACACGAAATTAATAACAGTAACATACAAAATTAAAATCATCAACACTCTTATACGCATGGTTGGCTAACTTTATAAAGTAGTTTCTAATCAATTTGAATTTTTTATTTAAAAAAAATGTAATACTGCAACTTTTGAAACAACATTTGGAGATTTTTTCAAAAAAAAATCGGCGCACCATAGGTACGCTACAAGGCGAACCGAGCGGCACGGGGGCTAGTGCCGCTCGGCACAGGCACTGTGTGCCGCTCGGTACACAGTAGGTGTACCGAGCGGCACACCTACACGCACTGATGGTGCTGCCCAAGGCGCACCACCGGTGCATCGCCGGCCATTGTCCAGCCGGCAAGTTGGCTGGAAAATGGCCCCTAATTTCTATCTAAACCCTAATTTGTCTACCTAATTCTATCCTAAACACCAAATTCAACCCTAAATCTAACCCAAAACTAAAATTCATACCTAAATCTAACAAAATTAAGAAACAAAATTAATTTAGGAACTTACGTAGGAGGCGGCGGAGGGTTTTTGTTCTTGACCATGATGAAGGAGGATGAGGAGAAGGAGGAGTGGTGGTGGTGGTGGTGGTTCGCCGGAAAATATGAGAGAGAAGTGAGAGTGAGATTTTAGAGAGAAGTGAGAGATGTGAGTGAAGTGAGAGAAACTGAAGGTTAAAATGGAGTGGATGAAGTTAGTAAAAAAATTGGCTTATATACCCACAAAAGGGCATTTTTGGAAAAAAATGGGTATACTTAGATCACCTTTGGGTATACTCAAAATTGGGTATACTTAAACCTGAATTGGGTATATATAGCTTGACCCTACTTGATATTGAGATCAAGAAGAATAAACTAA
This sequence comes from Limnanthes douglasii subsp. nivea, assembly GCA_036936605.1. Taxonomy (NCBI): domain Eukaryota; kingdom Viridiplantae; phylum Streptophyta; class Magnoliopsida; order Brassicales; family Limnanthaceae; genus Limnanthes; species Limnanthes douglasii. Next base: position 302,828,863 of record JAUPFV010000001.1, read on the forward strand.
AATAGTATTTATTTTTATCTCGAGAAGAATACATACAGAGATCCTAAGGTATTTCTTTATGTCAAGAGCCAAAGCGGTTGGACTCTCATTGGTTCTCAATTTAAAATTAGTGTCACTCAAGGACAAACCGAAGTTGGAGATAAGAAGTATATATTGGACATACCTTGTTCCAATGTTATTGGCAACATTGTGTATTCTATGATTTGTAGGAGTTTGATCTTGCCTACATCGTAAGTGTTTTAAGTAATTCATGTCTAATATGGGAAAGCCGTATTGGCATGCACTCAAGTGGATCATAAGATACTTGTAGGTTTTGGTTATTGTAAGTTTGTGTTACAATCATAAGGATACAACTGATATAGAGTTGGGAGGTTATGTGGAGTCCAATTGTGTAGGTTGTTTTGACACGATGAATTTTATTTCATGTTATTTGGTTAAAGTGATTGGATGAGTGGTTAGTTAGTAGTCTTGTATTCAAAAGGTCTTTTCGATATTATTTATAGAAGCCAAATATATGGTTGTTAAGCGAGCTCACTAATATAAGGCAAAATGTAATTCTGTTCTGTGATAAAACTAGTTCCTTTCACTCGATGAAGAATCCAAAATTCTATGAGCTAACTAAACATATAGATATCAATCTAAAATTCATCCGATACATGGTGGATAGAGATAGAGACCAAGTGAAAATGGCTAAAAATGCTAACAAGAAAATTCTTCTAGTCTAAAACTCACAAACTGCATGTGTCTTGTGCAATTCTAAGATGCATGTGAGCTGGTCTAAAATAATTATAACATCGGGTACAACGGATGATGGAGTTACTATTAGCCTATGTGGAGAAGTGTTAGGTGTAGGTTAGAAGTAACTCGTCAACAGAGCTCCTACCAAAGGACTACATGGGCCAAAGCTGGATCAATCAAAGATATATGTAGGCAAGAACTGTTAGATTATCCTAATATATAATTGTGGCCAAGTCATATGTGTAAACTACTTTTGTTGGAAACTAAGGGAAAGCTTGGAAAAGACATGATGGTTTTTTACTAGTCATAATACTTAAATTGAATGAAAAAAAACAAAGTTAAACATATGTTTATTGATGATCTAATCTGAAGTTGTCTGTTGAAGCTATCTGGGCCAAAGCCTCAATGTTTATGGGCTTAAGTTCGTGATCTAATTGGGCTTCTTTTATTTCTTGGGGTTCCCTATTAAAGTAGGATTTATATTTAATTTGGTTTCATATTAATTATATTTTCTATTAATTAAATTTCATATTAATTGGGATTTCTATTTACTTAGATTTTGTATTAATTTGTATTTTTATTTATGAGGTTTATTACAACCATTGTGAAAGTTTTATAGCATAGAGTGATTGAGTTATTTGTGTTTGGAGATTTTTTATGCAACTCTTTTAATTAATAAAAGAAAATTAAATATTCAGCATTGACGTAGGATTATTCCACAATCTTAACTACGTTAAATGTTATCTTTTGTGCTTGGTTTTCTTTACGTATTTTTTATTTATTATTTTCATTGAACAATGTAATAGTTCTTTGTCTTCAGATACACAAATTTTCCAACATGATTGTTAAATATTTTGGCCATAATAAAGTTTACATATTGTATGAACCTTGTTTAAATTTAGGATGCATGTGGACTAAATGCCTTCAATAAAAAGTTTGCAACAATAGAGTAATAGATGATATATTCAGTGATAGCCTAGGTGGAGAATTGTTAGACTTATTTTATAAATAACCAGAAGATGGAATATAGTATTGACATGAATTTATGGCATGAAGTTTTGCATAATATTTTGGAAGGAAGTTCCCATATGAGTTAAGTCTTGGATTTTGGAAGCTTCAAGTTTTGGGTGGTCTGGTGAATAAGCCTGAAACTGATTTGATATATTTGTTTTGGATTTATATTCATAACGATTGAAGTTTTAAGATGGTACAAGTTTTTTATAACTAATTAGGAGTATTATTTTACCATAGCCGTTATTCTGAATATAGTACAAGTTTGTTATAACTGCCTAGTGTATTATTTGATCACAACATTTGATATGATAATAGTACATGTTTTTAGTTTTAGTTTGGTATTGTGAGCATGATTTATGTTTTTACTTATCTATATATCATTTGAGGTCTTACATATATCTTGAAGAAATGCTTGTACATAAATATGGAGAGAAAATATTCTTTCTAAAAACATAGGTTTTAGAGAGAGAAGCAATTGTTAGTAAGATGAAACGTTGAATGAATTGAGTAACTGGTGAATTCTTGCCATATAATTACTAGAAATGCACTGAGAGAAACACTAAAATCTAAAAGACATCTTGATATTTTGTTCGAAAACTTTTCAACAATGCGTGTGAATTTTTTTGGAAAACTTCTATTCTGTCTTCAGAACTTTTAAAACAAAATGAGTGAGCAATTGTATTTTGTCCTTATAATTTTTTGTAAATGTTTCATTTATAACATCATATTTATTATCTTTAGAAATGTGATTGCTATATAATTTGAACAACATAAATTTTGTTGTGTTGTTTTTCATTTATGTTAATTTTTTCAATTTAATAAAAATTAGTGTAGGACCTTTATCATTAATATTTTAAAGCTAAGAGATTTTTATATAATTAAACAAAGAAATGGGCCAAAATGAAGGTCTTACAAGGTTTAATTTTAACCCAATGATTTTTACAGTAAGGGCAGCAAGAAATGGCGCATTAGTAAAATCAAAATTTCATTCCCCTCCTTGAAATTTCAGAGTCAGAGTCAGGGGAGTTTTGGCCTTCGAGAATAGGTGCTTGAAGAAACTTTTTTCCTTTGAGTGTTTGAACCTCGATCAATATCAAACTTTAGGGTAGAAAACATTAGAAGCTTGAGGATCTGAAAGCTTTATCCGGCCATGAGCATCTATGGAGTATCAATGGTTTCTGGATTTCCAAAAGAAAGACAAAAGATATGGTTCTTTAATTTCAACTCCGATTGGGATTAGTAAAATCATTTCAATCATTTCGATTCATCCCCAGCTTGAACATCATCATTTTTTGCTCTTAACTGGGTTTCCTTAAAGATTGAGACCATAAATCATGTATCGTTAATCCAAAGGTCTTTGAATTTTCCTTTTTTGAGTCTTGAGAGCTTTCTTCTATTCTACAACTTGTTCTTCCCGTATCTGTTCCTTTGCTAGAAGACAAATATCATTCAATGTCTTTGAGTGTGACTCTGGTTCTAAAAGTTTCTTAAAGACAGAGAATGTAAGTCATTACTCAATCTTTGAACGTTTTATAATCGATTTTTATTTTACATCTCAGAGTCCATCGAGTAAAACAGTCTACTGCTCGATTTTGTTATCTAAAGATGTGATGAAGAATCATGTTATTGATAATTAAGGATCTTATACTATGCAAAATATATTCTAGGTGATTAGGAAAGTTTCTAGATGAAATGAGAGAAACTAGGATTTCAGAATCTGTTTATATGTCTACTTCCCTTATTCCTTTGATTTTGCATATTTGTATACCGTCATGTAATGCACAATATTCAGCCTTAAGATGCGAAATCATTATATAGTTGTTCCACAACCATGGATGATATTTCCCTTACAACCTCGAATGACCACGACTCCACTTGATTCACCAGTTACGAGACAGCAAGCATATGAATTAAGTTTGTATTTACTAGGGATTTGAGGAATCCATGTGAGGTAAGTAACTTTCTTCTCATTTTTAGATGTATTGGTGCATCCTAAGGTGATTGCATCTTTTTTGTTTTGTTTCTAGTGCTTGTTCTTTAGAATATTTGAATGATCCGGACTAATTAGCATGTTGGTGATGTACTTGATTGTTGAAGTTGCTGAGAATGTATCCCTTTTATCTTGACTTTATTTCTTTGTTGCGATATAGCCAGCTTATAATTGTAGGGAGGACACTCTTGATGTGAGTCTTGTTAGGTGAGGACCATAACCAAACCCTGAACATATGTTTTGCTATAATTTTGAATATTTACTTTAAGAGTACCTGAAAACTAGGACAAAATACTCCAAGAAAATACACATGAAATGAAAAGATGATCTTTAGATTCCATAGTTTGACAGAGCTGGCATTTAGATGCCAGGATTACGTGTTTAGTATGCATAATTGAACCTATAGGTAATTTGTTTTGAATAAGCCTCCAAGAAAGAAAATAACATTTTCTTAAAGTTATCTGGTTCCATAGCTTTTCATAGAGTGAGGATTTGTTATGGATAAGCTTGATAATCTGCATTGTATCTTTGATGTTAAATTTTTGATTTTTGGAAAGGATCCGGTGAATTGCATTTTTAACATGGTCATTGATACTAGATTTGGATATAAGTTTAATGTTGAAATCAGTTAATAAAGGTTTAAGTTTATTGACATTCCATGAATTATTGTCCCACAAAGACTTGACCGTAATTTCTTTAAACCAGTTGTTTTTAGAGTTTGAATCAAGACTGATAAGGGGAGGTCTGGCATACCAGTTATCCAGCCACAGATCAACATTACCTTGACTTAGGATCCACCTTATATTTTCCTCAACAAAAACTCTTTTATATTAGTCAGCCTCTTCCAAGTTTGGGATTTCTTTTTGGAGTACTTGATTTGGAGAGGGGGGTTTCCTTTACAGTAGATGCTATGAAGTAGATTTGACCAAATTGAATTGTTTTCAGTAAATCTTATCCACAACTTGCATGAGAATTACTTTTGGATGTCTCGAATACTTCTTACATTTAGTCATCTTTCACTATATGTTTTGCAGACAGCAGGCCATGAAGACCAGTGAAGCTTGTTTTCCTTATTTCTTGAACCCCAAAGAAACCTATTTAGTAACCTTTCTATATCTGAAATGATAAAAGAAGGCAACAAGAAACTCTGTAACCAATACAGTGGAATGGACATTAGTACAAAATTTATTAATGTAAGTCTACCATCATATGATATTTTTTTGTCTTTCCAGTTTGCTATCTTTTCTTTAATATTTTCCAGTAGAGGGAGGAAGTTGTCTCATTTGTTGTGTGGACTCAGTGTAATACCCAAGTAAGTTATTGGGAGTTGGCATATTTTGAAACTAGTTTGGATTGTCAGTGTTTTTATTCTGTTTTGGGTATGTTAGCTGCTGTTATGATTTTTGCTTTTTGCCTTTACGTAGGCACTCTGCACCTCAGAGATCATTTAATGAAAAATAATAGAAAATCTATTATTAATCAACTTTGACATAACTATGTTCATCATGGTACATAGGCTAATAGGTTTGTATTGGTTCCAATAAGAAAGGTTCTCAACTTTAGGAATTAAACAAATTCCAATAGCCAACATACTCTTAGGGATGTCTTAACCATAAATGAAATATGATAATGCTTTACATAGATTATTTTTTATGATTTTCCAACATGTGGTGAAGAAACACCTATTAAAGCCATCCATTCGAGTTGGTCTTGCTGATTTTATGCTTTGTATTGTGTTTTAGACCTTTTTTATAGTAGGCATAGTCATCCATTGTTCATATATTCAAGTTGTTGATTAATATTGGAATAAGAGAGAGAATATAGGTTATGTTTAAAGTAAGCATATGCTGATGAGTTGATTATTTCTTCATCAGAGTGTCATCTGTTGTTGAGTTTTGGTGTGGTTTATTTTGAACTGAGGGTCATTTTGTCCAGTGTTTTAGGGGGTTTCAAAGGTATTAAATGTTTGGGTGTTTTGTAGTGAGAGATTTAAGCTTCCTGGTTGTATTAAATGTTCATTACCCTCATTAATGAAAATAGTTGGGTATTTATACCCTTAATTATGGACCCATGGGCTTTCGGGTCAAGTTGTGAAACCAGGTCGAGTTTAAAGACCCATTAGTTCTTAAGTAGATTAGCACCTAGCTTAGTCAAAAGATGTTTAGTGTTTTAATACTTTTGTCCTGTCCGGATAGTTCAGTGGGCGTTTATTGTCCGAATTACCGTTGTCCGGTTTTCTCAGTGAGTGGTGGTGAATAAATCCGGACTCATCAGTAGCCCCTTTTTTAGGCTTTGTCAAAGGTCTTTGGCAGGACTAAAAAACTCATTTAGTCAGTAACAACATTTTCCGGCCCGTTTATGTGTTTGGTTCAAGGTTTATCCGAACTGATTTCTTCTCAGAATTCTAAGAGTTTTTCTTTGGATTGCGGGATACGTGTTGCATTTTGATTCATCCTACCAGGCGTTTTCTTCCTAGAACGACGCTCCTACCAAGCCTGAAAAGTAACTTCTACATTTAATGCTTCTTACCTCAGCGCCGTTTTCAATCATTACCTAAATATTTTTCGTTTTCTCCTAGGTATCAATAGGTTTTTGCCTTACTAATATATAAATTACTTTCTTTCACTGTTTCACCATCTTCGCCACTTCACAATTTCTTTCCTCGGAGCTTTTCATCTTTTCTTTCAAAACCTCTCTTGGATAGTTTTATGTTCACAGCGATAAACGCTCTTGTGAAAGACGGTTGGTTGAATCTTTCTGAACTAGAGAAAGCGAAAAAATTCGAACGAGAGAGACGCATTGCTGCTGGTCTTCCAGTTTCTCCAAGCAATAAGTCTGATACGCCATCCTTAGAAGCTGATCAAGGATCGTCTTCTACCAAAAGCGCAAAACCTAAACGTTTATTCAAGCCAAACCTCTTGCCAATCCCGTCAGGCTCCTCTGTTCAGGAGTCTCAACCTTCTACTGCTCAAGAGAAAGCAGTATCAAGTGTTAGGAAGCCTTCTCCGTCTATCGCTATGGGATCTGACATTAATAAATCCCCAGAGAAAACCAACCCTCGTCGGACAACACGCTTGGTAAAAGGCTAAGAAACTGGCTCACAACCCAAGTCCTCCAAAACGGGGGCATCTAAGTCAGCAACCAAAGATAAAGCCTCCGGATCGGAGGTATCTATAAGAGCCCCAAAAGACAAACCCTCCAGATCAGAGGCAACTAGAATAACTCCTCCAACAAAGTCCTCCGGAGCTGAGCCTCAACCAGACACCAGACCTCTAGAAGAAACTAGTGCTCAGCTATCCGGACAGACAACTGATCCAGAAGCTGACATTCTTCCATCCTCAACAACTAACAAACCTTCCACAATGATGGAAGAAGTAATGGAAGATAGCATCAAAGAGGGCCCCTTTGAGACTGAAGCCTCTGGACAGATTAAGGACGCTGCTTTTGACAAAAATTGAAAGGGCAAGGTGAAGGTGGGAATGACTCATCCAGAGCTTCCGGAGAGCTTGGATGGCAAAGTGGGACCTTGCTTTGAGAAGGTCAATGTGAAGTATCTGCTGGCCATGCAGAACATCAATTATGTCTATACTCGCACCGCTGAGTTGGGCCAGATCCGAACCAAGTGGAGGATCCCAGAATCAGTGAAGGTGAGAATACCAGTCACACCGAAACTCCGATGGACTGAAAGCTCAACGAGATCGTTATTTATACTGAGCTATTCAACTGGGGCCTCAGATTCCCCTTGGATCCAGAAAACGTCAGGTATTTTCACCTGATCAAACTTTGTCCAAGCCGGTTGAGTCCAAATGCTTGGTATACTCTCCTTTCCTATATAATGGCATCGAGGTTGTCCGGAATTCCTCTCCCCATAGAGCAATTCGCTACAGTGGCCAGCTTGTGCAAAAACCATCACATCCCATTCTACCACTACAACATGGGAGACAACTTCAAAGTAGTGGATGACCTGTTGGAGTCAGAGAAAAACTGGAAGACCCAGTTCATATTCATCAGTGGGACGTGAGAAAATGGGAGAAAGATTAAGTCCAATGTCAATCCTAGCATGCTCACCAGCAGGTGGAAGAGCACAAGTAAGTATTCAGTTTTGTTTGTCTTTCGTATTTGTAAAAAACAAATTCTTGAATCACCCATTCTCTCATGTTAGTATTGCCAAAGGAGTTCACTGGTTATTTGGAGGAGGGGCAGACCACATGTGCCAAGCTAAACGCCTGGGCTGCTGATCATTGGGGGAACACCTTCCACAACTGTTTTACTTCAGAGAACTTGGTGAGATCCCACTTGTGGAATACTACGGGTCGGAGAGATCTCACCTGGGAGCAGTTGACTACACCACCTCCTCCAGCTGTCATACTTAAGAGAACAGAGGAGAAGGATGGCAAACTGGCCTTTCCCTCCAGAGCCAAAGCCCCAAGCAAAATGAAAGGGAAGGGCAAGAAAAAGAAGGCTACAACAGAGGCAGTTCAGGGTGCTGCAGAGGAGACTGGTCCGGACAATCAAGGAGGGCACCCCCAAGGAGGGATTGATGCTACTTTGCTCAAAGTAGTTGAAGATGAGACTATTAAAGAGGCAGGTGAACCTCAAAATCCACTAAGGCCTCCTAAAAAGGACCGAAAAAGAGGAGCAAGCAGCAATTTGAGGATTTCTAAGAATAAGAAGGTCACCTTGGGGGAAGAAGTAATCCTTCGCCCTTCGGAGCCTCTACCTCCGGCAGACCCAACTGATCCCACCTTGGCAGAACAGATCCCCACCAACCTACAACCCGGGGAAGGTACCAGAGGGGATATTGATGGAGTAGACATTAGTGGCCTCCAAAACCTTGGTCTCTATTTCAACGATTTTGAGAAAGACGACTTTGCTGGCCGCTATCTTCCCCCAAACTCTTCTAATATGGTGACTTTCAATGGCAAGTCCTTCATTGTCTCAGGGGAACACGATGTGGTGACTCACTCTCTCCTGGGCCATATTCAGCCAGTGCTCAACTTGGAAAGACAAGTAAAAAATCAGTATGCCCTCGTCAACACCCTTAACACAGCCAATGAGACTTTGTCAACTGACCTCCTTAATTCCAACGAGAGTATTGAGGCACTGAAGAAGGAGCTTGAGGAGTTGAAGAAGTAGAAAGAAGATCTGGCAACCAAGCTAGTCACTTCGGAGATGGCTAACCCAGAGCTCCAAACTAAGTGCTCCGGTTTGGAAAAAGATCTTTCCACCTTGAAGGGAGACATGAAGACTAAGGACGATGTCATCCGAACCCTGTCCGGTGACAAGACTTCCCTTGAAGAGGTTGTGTCCAAGGGAACCAAGGAAAAGGAAGACTCAGTGAAGGAGCAGGACAAGAGGATTCAGACCAGCATAGATAAATATACCAACAAGGTGATAGATTCATTGGAAAAAAGGTATGCTGAAGTAAACTCTGATATGGTACTTCTCTTTCACAAGAAGTTTCTGAGGAGGACACTTGGTCCCTTGTGGGAATTTGTGGAGTACGAGGAAATTCCATTCCACACAATGGCAGATGGTGATAAGAAGAATTACTCTAGTGGGATCGACTCTACCACTGATGAGGAGGAAGGAACCGGAGAGAGTTCCAGTGGTGAACCCAAAGATCCTAAGAAAAAAGATGATGCAGGAACATCCAAAAGGAATAAGCTTTGAGGTTTTAACTATATTTTCTTATTTTTTTTTGTTAACCTTGTGAAATACTAAAGTCCTTGGAAGGCCAAGGCATTTTTGTAACCATGTCCGGTTTGAGTGTGGTTAAGCCTTTCTTTAAACTTAAAGTCCTTGGATGGCCAAGGCATATTTTATGTTCTAATATTATCATCCGATTTTTAGCCGGATAGGTTTACCTTGCTAAAGTTTTGCTCTGTTTCATACTTGCTTAAATTTAATGGCTAATGTTTGAAGAGCCCTTATTTATTTTATAAGTATTTAAGATGGGAGTGTTTAAAATCTCCGATGACAAGTGTTTAAAATATCCGTCAATAGGTTTGAAAAGGGTTTTAGGGGAAGATAAATGATTTTTTATTTCATTAAACGCCTACTCGCACTGTGGAGACCAGTTAAAGTATTTAGCACCTTTTAAAGTCTGAAAAAACGGGGCACACCTATCCGAAGACCTTGAAATAAAACGATTTAATGAAACCAACCTTCCTGTCAACATTTTCCCTTCTTTAACATTCTGAGGCGGATCCATTTTTAGCAAGGCATCAAGCTGGTCCGTATCAGGCTGTATCCCTTTCTCACTTATTACATACCCCAAAATTATCCGGATTGCACCCCAAAGACAAATTTTTCTGGGTTTAATTTTAAATTAACCTTTGCCAAGTTGGCAAAAGTCTCTTGAAGATCAGCTAGGTGCAACTCTTCTTCTAAGTTTTTTACCATCATGTCATCAATATATACTTCCATGTTTCTTCCAATTTGATCAACAAATGCTTTATTCACCAACCTCTGATAAGTAGCCCCAACATTTTTCAACCCAAAAGGCATCACCTTGTAGCAATGGAGGCCCCTGTCTGTAACAAAATTAGTGTGTTCCTGGTCCTTCGAATCCACCTGTATTTGGTTATAACCAGAGAAGGCATCCATGAAGGACAATAATTTATTCCTAGATGTGGATTCTACCAACTGATCTATCCGGGGGACTGGATAGAGGTCTTTTGGGCAAGGTCTGTTGAGGTCAGTAAAGTCGATACACATACGTCATTTCCCATTATTTTTCTTTACTAACACTGGATTGTCTATCCATAAATGATATTGAGACTCCTTTATGTGCCCCATATTGGTAAGTCGGTCAACCTCTTGAACTATGACATCAACTTTCTCCTTAGAGAAAGCTCTCATGTTTTGCACAACAGGTGCAACATCTCTTCGGATGGACAATTGTGTGATATAACATTCGCAGGTACTCCGGTTACATCAGCATTACACCAAGAAAAAACATGTTGGTGGTTTGCCAAAAAGGACAACACTTTTTTCTTCAATTCTGGTGCCATCTTGGAGCCAACTTTAACATTCCTTCCTCCATCCAGAGAGTGGGTTTCAACTTCTTCGATTGGTATTAAAACACCACGGGTCTCTCTAGGGCCATCAATTTCACCCTCACCCTCAGAGGGCCCCAACAACTGCTAATCTTCATTTATCCGGACTGCACCCAGAGTTTTAGGGGCAAGTGCAGTTGCATAACATTCTCTTGCTATTTTTTGGCTACTCCGGACAACTCCCACTTGTCCTTGAACTGCATACTTCTAATATTGGTGAACTGTTGAAGCCACAACATGCATCTTGGAGAGCCAGGACCTCCCAGAGATTGCATTATAACACGTGGGGCAATCTACCAGAACGAAAACTACCCTGACCATCTTCTTGAAAGGATCTTTTCCCAACAAAACCTCCTCCTCAAACTCTCTGATCACATCCGCAGAGCTCCCTGTGAAGCCCACAATGGATCTGTTCGAACGCTGAATCACTGCTGGATTCTTCATCTGTTTATAGGACCTTTAAAAGATAATGTTGGCTGAGCTGCCAATGTCAATCGAAATTCTCCTGATGTTATTGCCCTCAATCGATGCTCCTATCACCACAACATACTAATGAGGACCAGCTATGTCCCTTAGGTCATCTTCATCAAAAAAAAATGAAGGGAAAAAGAATTCGGGACTGATAGGAGGACATGCCTCCCTCTAACTGAGTAGCTAGAGTGTGAACATGCCTCTTCCTTGAAGAAGGAGTTGGCGCAGTCATTGTGTCCTCCCCAAATATAGTGAGTGACTCAGAAAAGCTTATGAGCCCAGACACTGTCTTGGTATGTTTTTTTATAACCCCCACTTTATTTTGGGTTGGATCAGGATCCAAATACTCTTATTCTACATCAAATCTTTCAATGATTACCATGGCCTCGTCCGGAGCAAATGTCCCTGCATTGTTCGTTGGGCCAGTCCGGTGAGCATTGTCAGGCCCGTTCCAACTTTTTCTCTTGATATAAGCTCCCAACTTTCCTCTTTCAATCAGATTCTGCACTTCTTGTTTCAAAGAAATGCAATCCTCTGTGTTATGGCCAATATCATGATGATATTGGCAAAAATAAGTATTACGATTTTCCCTAGGAGATTGAAGCACTGCCCGCTTCCTGAAATGTACCTCATCTTTTGTTTTGTCATAGATGGTTTCCATATTTTCTTTTAATTCAGCAAACCACTCCAGTTGGACCCAAGGTCCTCGTTTATTTCTAGACTGCTGGCTCTGAGCTGGAGCTGGGTGAGATTGAGTCTGTTTGGCCCTGTTGGGCCCCTGTCCGGCTTCTTTGGCCCTGTATCCAGACTGGTTCTGGTTTGGTGCAGCTGGGGCAGACCTCACTTGCTTGTGCACCTTACTCTTTTTTGTTTCATCTACATTGATTTTCTTCCCCACCTGGTTTAACAAACTACCCCAAGTCATGGCCTTTTTTCTGGTTACCCAATCGGCCAGATTCCCAGGGTATAATCCTTGCCTCAAAGAAGCTATTGCTACCTGCTCAAATCAATCAGCTAACCCATTCTTTGTGTTCACGAACCGGCTTATATAATATTTCAGTGATTCGTTTGGCTCTTGGGCATAATGGATAATAGTATCTCCATTTCTCTTCACCTCCTTACTCCCAACAAACTGCCTTCGGAAGGCCACCCAAAATGTGTCAAAGTTTCTGATACAATCATGTGGTAAGATATTATATCATTTCAAAGCACTCTCCGTAAAAGATTGAGAGAAGGCTCTAGAAAGCAGTTTGTCATCATCATAAAAATTTTAAACTGTTCCAGATGATTGTCCGGATCCTTGCTCCCATCATAATTTTCCATCTTAGTACTGTCAAACCTCTAAGGATGGTTTCCAGACAGTATCTTGGATGACAATGGGGATTGTCTCCAATTCCGGCCACGACTAAAGACAGTGTCTTCATTAGCCATTACAAAAATACCTGGATCATCATGGAAAGCAAAGGGATCCATCGGCAGCTGATCCACATGCATACGACTATGGTTGTGGCTGTGAGATGACCCTTTTCCCAGATGCCTCTTTAATCTCCCATGCCTATCTCTCTTTCTTGAATATTTTTTAACCACCTTTTACTTCTTCTTGGATCTACCCTCATCACTGCTGGATGACAAGTACTCATCAAGCCCATCCTCATTCGAGGAGCTACTAAAGGACTCAGACTCTGAGCTCTCCACTGGCTTGGACCGGTGAGATTTCTTGGAACTAACATGGGTCTTTTTTGTACTCAAGTGAATCTTTCCTGATGGGTCATTATCCTTTGGGTTGTCAGTATGGTGAATGGGTGACACTTTCGACTTCTCCTTTAAACTCATCTATGCCTTTCTAGTGGCTCTCAACGCTTTTATTTCAGCTTTCAGCCTATCTCGTTCTTCAACCGTGTACTCATCGTTCTCTCCCACCACTTCTATCAAAGGTGGTGGCACTGCTTGCTCATCCGGATTCATCCGAACTGGTTTTTCTTGCTGGTGTCGAATGCTAGATTCAGGCACCTTCTTCTCCCACTGTGGTTACCAATTTGGTGTGGTTTATTTTGAACTGAGGGTAATTTTGTCCATTGTTATAGAGAGTTTCAAAGGTATTAAATGTTTGGGTGTTTTTTAGTGAGAGATTTAAGCTGCCTTGTTGTATTAAATGTTCATTACCTTCATTAATGAAAGTGGTTGGGTATTTATACCCTTAATTATGGACCCATGGGCTTTCGGGTCAAGTTGTGAAACCGGGTCCAGTTTAAAGACCCATTAGTTCTTAAGTAGATTAGCACCTAGCTTAGTCAAAAGGTGTTTAGTGTTTTAATACTTTTGTCATGTCCGGATAGTTCAGTGGGCGTTTATTGTCTGAATTACCCCTGTCGGGTTTTCTGAGTGAGTGGTGGTGAATAAATCCGGACTCATCAAGTTTTATTCATGATATCCTTCATTTTCTTCTCTTTCTCTTGATATAGTTGTGGTAAATTCTAGTATTTCTGTATCAATCTTGAATCTAGTTAGCATAACATTTTTGCTTTCAATATTCTTCTTCCACTGAAAGAACAAATAGATGTTCTGTTATGGTTTTAGATAGGGATCTTTTGTCTTCTAATCTGTTAGTTATAATGTATCTAGCTTCACATACTTTGACATTGTCTTTAATTTAAATCACTTTGTCAAATACATTTCCTATGTAATTCTTGTTCCACTTTTTCAATATATTTTTCAGTCTCTTCATTTTATTCCAGAATACAAACATTGGGTAGCCCTCCATTGTTTCATTCCAGCTTGATTCTACAATGGCGATGAATTCCTTGTCCATAGTCCATATATTAAGAAATTTGAAGCTTTTATTATGTTTAGTTCTGTCATTGCTGATAGATATGCATAATGGTGTGTGATCTGAACAAGTACGAGCCATGTGTTTAACTTTCTTTTCAGCAAAATATTCTGACCATTCTTGATTAAATAGTACACGGTCTAGGTGCTTCCATTTTATTTTGTTGGTCTATATAAACTTTTTACCTGCAAAACCTGCATTTTTTCAAAAACTGTCTTTAATCACATCATTAAAGTCATTATCAATTTGAAAAAAATAATTAGTACAACAAGTCTGCTCAGAATGGCTTGGTTATAGAGTTGAAATCACCCAGTAGTAGCCATTCTTTAGTAGATTCAACAATGTAGCAGAGTGTATTTCAAAACTCCATTATGTTTCTTCTTTGGCATTTTGCATATACACAAGTCATGTAGAAGGTTTTGTCCAGCAAATGATGCTTGATGTTGATATGATTACATTGAGCATTATCAATCATTATATTGATAGTTAGATCTTCATTCCGAAACATACATATTTTATTTGATACATTTGCAAAGTGATGTGAAAGATTAAGTTTATTTGACAGGGCGCCAATCTAGTTGTTGTTAATTATTGGTTCTTAGATGAATAAGATCTTTATTTTTTTTCTTATTGACTATTGATTTCAGTATTCTGACATAAGATTTGTTTCATGCTCCACGTATGTCCCAACATATGGTTTTAATCATTTGAGACTTTTGAATGGTGATCTTCTTGTCTTTGTAAACTGTAGAGATTTGATAACTAAAGGTTTTGCTCTTTTGTTGATTCTTGCTTGTTTCAGATTTTTGTCTAGTATTTTTTGAAAGCTTAGATCAACTTTTTTTCTGCAGAAGAGTGGGATTTGATGGAAGACTACATGTGTTGTCTTTATTCAAAGTTACGTAGCCAACTAATGTAGATTTAGAACCAAACAATTACAGAAGGTTGTGATCAGAATCCAGAGATTTTATTGCTTCAATGATTTCCTCATCCTCAGTATCTTCTTTTACAGCCTTTATATTATCTTGCGGTGTATGTATTTTACCAGATCTGTTACATTCTTTCTCTGTCAGTAGATTTATTTCCTCACTGGTTGCATCATAATTGTGAGATTCTAATCTTTTGCTAGTCTTATCACGGGGGTTTACTATGATTGACTTAAGCTTGATTGGCTTTTCTGGTTTATCCGTCTCTTATTTTGGTGGATGTGTTTCGGGCAGGCTATTGTCATTCAAGTTTT
Source organism: Limnanthes douglasii subsp. nivea (assembly GCA_036936605.1). Lineage (NCBI taxonomy): Eukaryota > Viridiplantae > Streptophyta > Magnoliopsida > Brassicales > Limnanthaceae > Limnanthes > Limnanthes douglasii. The sequence goes on from JAUPFV010000001.1 coordinate 302,844,204, forward strand.
GGCTTCTGTATTTTTTCATTTCCATTTGATTCACGATTTATGTTTTTGTTGGATAGTTTATCATAACCCACATGAAAACACATATCACATTATTTGGGCACATTCTTATAACTAATGTGGACCCAAGCTCCTTTGTTACTGCCAAGTCCTAACCAAACCTGGTGATGTAATTTCTTAGTGATATCAATCTCAACCCAAGCGAAACAAGCATTATATAATGCTTTGTTCTTGGGTGGGATCCAAGATTTGATTGGTGAGCCTACTGAAGAAGCAATGGATTAAACAATGTCATCATTGTACAAATGTTATGGTAAGTTTACGATTATTATCCAGATGGGGACAATAAGACATTCTCTTTTCGAATTAAAGGATGACTGACATTTTAGAATTCTCATTAAGCTTTGTCCCATTGTCCAGATCCCCCGAGACCAGATTTTGCTGATATCATCTTTAAGGGAGAATTCCAGAAATAGGTGTCTTGAGTCCTAATTTGAATATGAGAATACACATTCAAACTTTCTTGTTTCAAAGAATCTGTCTAATGTTTATTTTTTGGGCAGGCCTTGTGCAAATTTTCCGATCATAATCTAAGATGAAGTATATCATCTACATTTTCTTTAAACTGTAGTGCAATGTAGTCTTTTTGTGTTGTGTGCAGATAAGCTTGTAAGTAACTTTATATATTTGGTTGAATGACAGTTGCAGAATACGATTAATGTTGAAGGTTTATAGGCATATGTGGTAGAAGAGTTTGGTTTCATTTGAGACTGAAGGGGAGGGAAATCTTTTTGCTTTTGGATCTCCTGATTCATTTCCATATGGTTGATGTCTAGATTGTTCTTCAACCCAAAGGTTTAGCATGACGAGCGACTATGAATTCAGGGAGAGGAGATGAAAAGGATGGTTTATCTTGAAGTTTAAGAAATACTTTTTTGGAGCTCATCCTTCCAAAAATTTACTCATATTTGTAAAATTCTCTAATGAATTTGGATTTTTTGTATTAGAATTTAAGTAAAAACTCATACTGGAACATAAACACATGAACTGTGTAAAAAAATAAATAAAAAATATATATTGCTCATTTAAAAAATTCACAAATCTATTGTTTGTACGGAAATAGTTTTTGGCGTTTTCTACGGAAATAGTGGAAACATTATAATCTTCATCAATTAAAAATGATTTGGTAAGGTTGTTAGTTATAATTAAGTAAACTCGAAAATGATTTATGCTCTATGAATTTTATATATTCGATTATTACTAACAAACTTGGGTAATAACATTAAAAAGTTTACAAAAAAAAAAAAAAAAACTCTAACCTGAGGGCTCTTCTAAACGAATATAATCATACATAAGACCAAGAAAACGTTCCAAATTTCTTGGTTGCTTAAGATATATTGTGTTTTCACCTGGTTGTAGTGAAGTGCTAGGGACTGGGATGCTAACTAATAGATAACACCCATGGATTCCATGTCTGGCAATCGCATTGTCTGTTCCATTCAATGTTTCTGAAAAGTCTGGAACTGGCTTTATGCTGTTGAACCACACTTGTAAATCGGCTGAATTGTGCGATGCTATGGCCAACTGAAGATTGTAACTTCCTTTATTCTTGACACTGTCCAGTTTAAACTTTATCTGCCAGGTTGTTGCTGCATATGTGCCATTGCCTACCTCCCTGTAATAATCGATTGAGATTAGAATACGATTTTGTTTCTATGTTCGCAAATTCGATCGATGGGACATGAAATATATGTTAGAAAACATGTTTAACACTTTTCAGAATAAGTTTTTAGAGAAAAGTGTTACTTATGTCTCTTATACCATACAACGTGCCAGAAGCTGGACCAACTAGACAGTCTTATACGCAAAATTTGCGTGAAACAACAAACAACAACCAATTGACAACCGAGCTCTCTCTGATACCATGTTAGAGAACATATATCCCAAAAGACATTTTTATAGAAAAGGGTTTCTTATGTCTCTTATACTATACGAATTCGGAGGAATAACTTTTCAGTAATACATACCTTACGACGTGAGCAAAAAACCAATCCTTTTTGTAGTCACTGGTGCCAACAGTAAAGACTAGATCATTCTTTGGATATATTTCTGCATAGCGATTCCACAAACCATATTGTCTAAATTTATCATTAGTATGGTTGAGGAATAGTTTGTTGACGAAGTCTGGATCAGGATCGGGAATGTAGTATTCTGCAGCTGTTCGGTCAGGAACACCTATTTCCCATACCGTCGGACCTTTTCTAGGCGGTTCATATACAATAGGACCTAATTCTATATTAGATCCTGGAGCGATACTTATATCTTTTTCATATTTGTATTCCCCGATAAAACCTGGAACCCATCCATACAGGCTGTAGCTTCCGGCTCTAACATTCTCTATCTTGAAGTTTCCTTTCTCATCGGTTCGTGTCCAAAATTGATAGCCCTGAAAACATAATACATCCAAGGATGAGCATACTACTAGTCTCTACGCGATAAACAGAAAACAAAAGTAGGAGACTTACTTTGACATCTCTTTGCCATGATCCGATGTCTCCTGGCGCAGCCAATCCGACATGAGCATATTGTGCAGCTTTATCAACTTGGCTGCTATAAAGATCTTTTACATTCAATTGACCGGTAACGTTTCCTCTTTGATGAGTTGGAGGAAAATCTTCTGATTCGGGGAAATCATAAGGCCAACTTTGAACTTCTACATTCATCTACATATTTCATATACACAAACATGAAACTAACCAACAAATATACGCGTAAAAGTTTAAACTAATCGATTGTTTTCAAAAACTACCTGTCTTTTAGCATCATCCCATAGACTACTCCGATTTCCTCCCGAAGTTTGCGAGTTGAAGTAAACAAAAACAGGACCTAAAACTTTTTTCCACGTTTCTCCTTGTAGATATTTTGTTTCCATCTCGGTTCCAACGTAATGTACACTAGTAAACGTCTATAGAAACAAAAAACGTTACCTATAAATAAATAAAGCGTAAAGATCGTATCCTCGGAGAAAAAAAAAGACATACCGCAAGACAAATTGGTCCAGCATGTAATGTGAGTTCTTGTTTGATAGGTCCACCATCTCGGTACTCATTGCTAGGTGTAATAATCCAGAATCCAGTTGAAGCGTCGTTAGATATCCAACCATGGACTTGATCATCTTGATGCTCAATTGAGTATTCATATTTATCGTCCACCTCTCCTTTGAGCGCTGGATTCTCAGGATTGATTAAGCGAACAGCTTCCTTATAATCAAGCTGTTCAGCACGTCCGTCTTGGGTGTTACGATCTTCACCCGTTGGCATTATTCTTTGCTTATCGTCTGAAATCGCCATCGAGTTAAACCTGTGTACAATTTTTTATTATTAGTACAATCTAGAAAAAAAATAAGATAAAATTTTAAAAATTTTGAACTTACCTATTTTCAAGCTTGAAAACAGTTCTGATTTGATCCATGCTCACTTCAGGCCAGTCCTGAAGCCTCTCTAATATAGAATACATGTAAATCCCTGATACTCCTTTTCGTATTATGTATCTAATGTATTAGAAAAAGTAAAATAAACAGCATTAGTCCATGTCGGACCATTCAATTTATTATATGAATTTTATAGAAGTATTATATATATGTTACCTCTTGTCTATGTTCAGGGGAAGAGGATGAGAATTATCGTTCGAGTTCGAATTCCATAATCGAGAGAACGAAACCTCTATTTGATCCTCATTCTGAGTAACGATCTTAAATTGTGTACCTTCAAACCTGCAAGTTCATTTATTTGTAACAAAAACAAATATAAAATAGCAAAATAAAAATTAAAAAGTTCAAAAGAAAATTATTTAAAAAAAACTTACAAATCAACTCCGCCCATTTGACCTCCGGGATGCCAATAAAGATCCCAATACCTGTTGGTTTAAATTTTTAGTACTTTTACAAAAAATCTATTTTATTTTATAAAAATGATCAAAAGAGAATTGAAAATCATATAAAAAACGGTCGAAAAATACCCTCGGATTTCAATACTGGGATCAAGTAAATTGTTGAATCCATTGTATTTGATTCCTGATACATGACCTTCTGGACTTGTGAAGTTTACTTGAAAAATCCCATTATCAATTATAACCTGTAAAACCAAAAAACAACATAAAATTTATCAAGTCTCTATTTATTTGGTCCGATTCAATCTGCCATATATTAATTATAAAGACTATTAATTAAATTTACAGATAGGATCTTTGAAAATATAAACAAATCACACAAAAATATACATAAATTATTAATTTATTCCAAAACTTAATAAACCACCTAATGTAGTCCAAAAATATGATTTTTCAACTTATTCATAGTAAAACTATTTAATGCAAAAGCTTATATTTCAAATTTAGGTCCAAAAGAAATTACAGTTTTTATTTTACTCCATTTTTTTTATAATAACTCAAAACATCTTTCTTACCGATAAAATATTTCACTTTGTTTCTTCAAATAAATTAATTGCTGCAGTATATAAAACATTGGATAAATAATTACCAGTTTATTATCTGCAGCCATACTCAAATGAAGTATATCGGACTGAGATTCCATATTCAACATTCTAGCATAACTATTAACAACATAGCCGAAAAATATAGTCATGATGAAAATAGCAGCATGCATATGCATAGGTTTTATTTTAGACGACATTTTTTTCATTGCTGCAGAAGAATAGCGAGAGAGAAGCTAGATGAAGAAGTTTGTATATCGAGTATCTCAAATGCTACATGTCTATATATATACATAAATTTTTAAGACAATAATTGTAAACACCTGTGCTCAAATATAATCTTCTTTGGTCATTTAATCATTAATATTTAAAATTCAAACCTAATTAAGAGATAGGTGTTTATATTTTCTTTTTTTGTCGCTATTTTCTTACAGTTTACGGACCTCTAATTCTAGTATACTATTTTCTAGTATTCTATGTACATTAAGGTATATATAAATGCAAGATTAACATTTATGCAAAATATTTGATTATTTTTTAATGTATATAGACTATATACAAAATACTAACGATTTAGGAAGAAACTGTGATCTGATTCAAACAGAATATCTGAATTTGGTAGTCTTATAAATAATTCTACAATGGCGAGTTAAATTCTTATTTAATATATTTTGAAATTGGTAACTAATAATAAATAGTTGAGAAGTAATTCCATTTTTATTACTTATTATATTTTCAATTTAATTTTAAAAAATATCTTATTAAATATATTTTAATATAAGATTTTTAAAACGTTTATAGTATCTTTTTTATCATAAGATTTCAAAATACATTTGATTTTTTTTAAATAACATAAAATTAGTTTAAAATGGTTCGTTCGGATGTTTTCTGAAATAAAATACTATGGTAAGACAGTTATATGTAAATGTTTACAAACAAAGTTATAGTACCAATAACAATTGAAACTAAACATAATGTGGATAACTTTGGTAGTAAATTTGTAGAAACAAAGATCGTGTGGATTGTTTGCTTGTGATACTGTCATTTATAGACTTCTAGGCCTAGAGAAAAATAAGTGGAATTGTCATACAAACTATAGGAATTTCGAGGTATGTAATTTGTAGCGAATATTCAAGATTAGGCAGTAAGATATTACCGATGCGAGGAAAGTTGTGTTTATAAAAATTATTATATTATTCTTTCCAAATGTGGTAAGCCACTACACATGAGTTAGTGCGCTAAAGGTGGTCATAGGATCCAGGAGTTAGCTGTTTGTAGTCGGGCGGGCTAATCCAGATCTAAAAGGGGGAATCTAAGCTTAATGTTTGTGGATTCCCAGATGTTTTTGAAGAAAGAACATTCAAGTAAGAGATAGTTGAGAGATTTTATCGAGCCATTACAGAGAACACAATCAGGATGAGTATTGAAACTCATGAATTAACTTACCTTTTGTTGAGAGTTATCCATGAATTATTAACCAGACAATGCGTTTAGGTATGTTGTATTTTTTACAGATTACATTGACGTTGATTGGTAGATTGAATGATATGTATTATTAAATAATAAGTGTTACTTTTTTGGTTGGGAAACCAACGTAATACATATTTCTTATCGGGGGAGGAAAATTGCACATGAGATTACTGATTTTGTGGAGATGGTTGAAGTGCCGTCATTTTCCAGACCTAATTTGGGTAGGCTCATTTGAAGCTTCATTGGTGGCTTGTAAAGTTGGTAGAATATGATATAAATACTTTCTAAAAAAATTTGTTGCAGTGGATATATAACAAAGAGAGATAAAATGAAACAACGGTGAGCATGCAGCTATTTAGGCGAGTGTAGTTGTTACCAGATTCTAGGTTAATCATTGGCTTCCTCTTAGTTTTGTAGCTACCGTGATTATGATGATAAAGGAGAAATATTATGATGATGAAGTATTGGGTGTAACTATAAATGAATGATGAGAGGCGTAACGTGCATGCATTGTACATGCACTGTTGAGAAAAGATATAGGCAGAAAGAGAGGAGAATATTCTATTTTTTATGCGAGTGATTGTTGTCCATTAGTTTTAGGTTTTTACTTCTGAAGAGCCTATTTTCAGCGGGCTTGAAGAAATTTACGTGAAACATAAAGTATAGTTATGATTTAAATTTTTTTGAAAATGTTTGTTTGAAAGTTTGAAATTCTATAAAGAGGAAAACAAGTAGCTTTCTAGAAATAAATCGTTCTTTTTTATATATTCTTTAATTTTTTATTGATTTTAAAAAAACATTTATTCGAGTATGTGTGTGTGTGCGCGCGCGCGCGTGTGTGTGTTTTATAGTTCAATTACTGATGAATATAGTCTCAATTGGTCCAAATACTGATCAAATATAAAATTCGGGTAAAACACATGACTATTTGGATCATTTTCTAAAGGGTCAAACATTATTCATCGAAACAATAATGTGAGCGGTATTTTTTGGAAGATGAACATTTTGGGGTTATCAGAAGCTGAATAGTTTTTCAAACATAGTATCCATCAAAACAGGATGCTGACAATATATTTTGGAAGATGAATAATGTGTTTTTGGAAAAATACAATTCACAAAAACAATTCACTAGAAAAATTAAATTAATTGATATTTTTAAGTTATTTCACCAATTTTATGTGTTTGGACATACTATATGTGATGTATGCATATATTTTGAAATAAATGTTATGTCCATGAATGAAAATAGTTATGCATGGCTTAGATTTCGATGACCGGTAGGTGAGTCAATGAAATTAACTTAATTGGCCATCGAGAAGCTTATGTTAATATCTTTTGAGGATCCTTAGCTTCAAAAGATTTCGGGATTGATGCAGATCCAAGTATCACCGATCTTCCAGAAGGTTAACATTTGGGTTTAGATTGATCATAGACGAGATAAAATTACTAAAAATGATCCTTATGGTGGATTTAATTCGAGACAGATGGGATCAGTCATTCGAAAGGTTTCATCGGTACTTAGGATTAATTAAATTCATCACTCCAATTTTTATTTTTTTAAGTAGGTAAAATCAATCATCCACAAATTTTCACGAGTAAATTAATGATATCGGCCCTCCGGAAGGTCTCATTGGTACTTAGAAAATTAAATTAATGATCATAGTATTTTTTTCTCAAACTCACAAAATACATGTTAGTATGATTTATCCTCCAGCATCTATTATCAAGTGTTTAATATTTTACATGTTATATTTCATGTTCATGCATGTTGTTTAAAGTAATATGTTAAAGTTTCCAAATGTGCTATGTGTTGTTCTGTTTCTTGTTTTTTCTAGTGAATATGTCTTACAATTTTTGGGAATCATCCACTCATATTGGATTGTTCAGAATTTTCTCTTTGGAGAAATGACTACTACTTTATTTATTTTTGCATGAATACGACTATGCATTGGCTCATCCCAAACCATCTGGCGTTAGTCCAGAACGTACATCAGAGGAATCTAAGGAAGATGAAAGGTGTGAGAAGTCAGATAAGCTATAGATGAATCTATCGTTGCAAGGTATACTAATAGCACTTTGTAGGACTGTTCCGAAGGATGTTATCACAGCTACAAACTTTCTTACGGAGGTCGAGAAAGCATTTTCCAAGAACGAAAATGTAAAGGTGCAGCGTCCAATATCACTTCAAGAGTGTAAATTTCCTAAAAATGTACCACTCTTGGGTAAAACTAAATTTCAAGGTTCATATATGGACATATGAGATTTTCCCAATTAGATTTCAAATGCTATTTTTTATCAAATTGTATACATAATATTTGTAAGAGTAATCTTCTTTCTATTTGAGATTGTCTCATCCATCAGTATATGATCTATTTATGTTTCCCTTATGCATTTAATTTTCTCAACTACTATGTTCGATTGATTTAAATAGATTTTTTTTACAGAAAACATGAACTGACGCGCATGTATCAACTGTGTCGTGATGTTTATCTTCAATTGTGTCGACCTTTGTCATCGTAGCCATAATATCTCCATCAAAAGAATTGAATATTTCTCTATTTATGGTTGTAATTCTTTGTATAATGCTTTGCATTGTCGTAGCAAAATCAATTTCCTCCAACTTTCTTCAAATTAATCTTGTTTGTCGCACCATAGGTTTTATGCTTAAACTTTTGCTTTTATTTGTTTGACTCAACTGCATTTATACTCTTGGTATTTCTCACGTTAAACTCTTTATCTCCTAATTACGACCACGTCATTCTCATATTTACCTTAAGTGTTTCTAGATTTGTTCCACAGTATGCTCATCGAATTTATGAGGAAACTTTTTCTTTTAGATTTTCTAAGAATAAAACAATTTAACAATGATTATTCGCGCTCTGAGCAATTCTATAAATTTTATTTTAGTGTATGACAGTTTATTCAATATCACTTACAATTCATGTATTTAAAGGATGAGAGATTTTCCATATGATATTTTAAAAATCAAAATTTTGAAGAAAAAAAACGTCTTATATTTTGTATTTTTTTAAGTGTATTTTATATCTTGTATGATGATGTTTTGCATTTTCACAACTCGAACGTCAGATTTAGAGGTGTTCAGGATATGGCCTCGACATATAAGATCGTCACCCTCTTACTAATTTCTTTAATTTAAACGGTGACAAATTCATATTGCATTGGAATTTGTCTAAGTTCATATTAAGTATGTAATAAACCTTTATTATTCAATATGGTTAACATCCGGTGAAATTTGTGCTATCGAAACAATCTAGTCAAACCAAATTTTGGGTTATCACTTTTATAATCATTATTTACATTTTTATTGTTATTAAAGATAATATTTTTTTATGATTATTTAAAAAGTAACAATGGTTTACATATATTTGATAGTAACAAAATTTTGATCGTTAAAAGATATGAACCAATAAACTTTACAATTTAGAAAACAAACGATAAACATTGAAGAGTTTAAATCTATTAACTATTTAATATTTAGATAAATTAGATAAATTTAAAAACAATTGAATTAAGGGAAATGCCATACTAAGTACCTATTGGCTAAACATATTAGTATCTAGTACTCAAAAATGGGTTCATGCTCACTTAATACCCACTTCAATAAAACAATTCCCTTTAAAGACCTTTTTTTTAATACCACAACTACCCTCAACCTAGTATATAAGTCTTTGGGTCAATCAAGAAATTTGAATTTTAAATTTATGACCAACCGTCACTCTCTATCTCGCCTCTCTCTCATAATCTAACAAAATACCCATTTTCCAAGAAAGGTCCGCTGGTTTGAAATTTTTTTACCGTGATCAGTTTCTTGCCGGCACTCCTACCCAAAAACCGTTCATTTTTTCATAGCACCGTTCCTTGGCCACATTCGATCACCGGAGATTAAAAAAAAATCGACGACGATACTAAGATTTTCAGTACCTGTGAACCAGCTTCTTCACTTCTCCAACTAGTTAATCCCGTTGAGAACCTAACTGTCGACTACACCTGTGAACCAGCTTTTTCCTCAACCTCACTTGAAAATCAAAACAAAGGTGAGTTACAATCTGCACAGCCATATTTTTTCGGTTTCCGTTTTTCCAGCTCAACATGAGATTAACTAGTCGAAATCATGTATGTTAATCCTTTTTTAACGCAGGTCTAAGGTTATCCTTATTACGGTTTTTCCTTTAAGTACATGCATAATACCTTTACGAAGATTGCAGTTTATTGTGTTAACAAAGATTTGGACGTGTGCAAATGCAGGCTCTATGCTTTAATTGATTTTCAAACCAATTTAATTACCATAAATAGATTTGTTAATACCCATACTTGCAGTCTCGTATTCGCAAAAAAGAAAAGCAGATATTTTTCATCTGCTTTGATTGCCAATGAGATTCATGATTCTCTTAGGAACAACCAAAGTGTAACAGCTAAAACTATACAGTCATCTATCAAGCCAGACTACATTTTAAACATTTCTTATCGTCTATCGTGGAATGCTTTAGAAACAGGCAAGTCGCGTAGTATTTGGAGATAGCAATACTTATTTCGGATTGCTAAAAGGATACTTCAAACGACTAAAGATTCGTGATATCACTACGGACTACCATTTGGATTTAGCGCCTGGCAATGTATTCCGACGTTGTTTTATAGCGTTCAACGCGTGCCTTTAGGGTTTCCATTTGTGCCGGCCTTTATTGTACGTTGACGGAACCCATCTAACAGGGAAGCATGGTGGTGTGTTGCTCTCAGCAGTGGAAAAGAATGTTGACGGAACCCATCTAACAGGGAAGCATGGTGGTGTGTTGCTCTCAGCAGTGGAAAAGAATGGCAACAACGGTCAGTCCATCTTTTAGTTTACATGTTGCTAGATTTGTGTTTTTTGGTTTCAAACATATATCATCAGCTAAGATTGCTAGATTGGTTATATTTAGATTGCGATTGTTGCCTATATGTTTTATTTCAAACACATATGAGCCATGCTAGATTGGAAGACTTAGGTTGCTAGATAGGTTAGTCTCGTGTTTGCGATTTACGGTCATTCAAGACTGCTAGATTGAAACTCATGAATTAACTTATCTTTTGTTGAGAGTTTTCCATGAAATATTAACCAGACAATGCGTTTAGGTATGTTGTATTTTTTACAGATTACATTGGCTCATTAAACTTAGGACGTTGATTGGTACATTGAATGATATGTATTATTAAATAATAAGTGTTACTTTTTTGGTTGGGCAACCAACGTAATACATATTACTTTTTTTTAAGCAAATAAAGACTTTTATTACTTAAAGAGAATCAGTAACAAGATTACAAATATCAAGCTACAATTAAAAGACTCAACAAATTAGAGGACTAGAAAGAGAACAATATCTTTCACAGGCCTTAAAGTTGGATAGCACAAAAAACCCACCAGAAACTCAAATTTGGGCTCAAATTAGGGTTTCACCAGAGAACCCTTCCAAAAGCTTCGACATCTTCACAGAACCACAAATCCACTTCAGAAAATCCACAAACAAGCCAAACAACCAACTCAATCCTTTACACAGCTACGAAACGTAGCCTACACCCATGCTCTCAAGAAGAACCAGCATCCTGAGCTGATTAGGAGCAGTGGTTATAGTGAACTGCATGCTTGCTTTCGAGGAGAGAGAGTGCTTCGCAATCTAGTCAGCCCCTTGATTTTGAGTACGGGAAACGAATCGAACCGTCATTGAGGGGTGAATCAGAGCTCTGCAAGTATTCAATGATGCACGCAGGTACGAAGCTTCCTTTCGATTAGCTAATAGGTTGATTAGAACCTCACTGTCAGATTCAATATCTATTTCAGTCCAACCCCCTCTGTTTGTAGGTGATCAGACCATCAAGGAGGCCTCCAATTTCTGCAAAAAGAGGATTGAGCTTCCCCAGCAACCTGCCAGATCCAAGGACGATATCCCCCTCCGCATCTCTGATCAGCACTCCACTGCTCGCTTCACCAAAAGTATTACAGGCACCGTCGACATTGAGCTTCAGCCTACCATGGCTAGGAGCACTCCACTTAAGGTACACCGCAGCTTTCTTATTTAGATCAATAGATTTACAACCTAGAACAGTAGCAGTATAGTGTGCATTAGTCCATAGTTTCTTATTAGTCATTCCAGAAGCATCAATGCCATTTATGATATAGGTTACTCTATCAATAGCAGCCTTAACAGACTCAAAAGAACTCTTAAACTTAGATTTGTTTCTACTTCTCCAGATGACCCAACATATTACTTGAGGGACCAGGTGAGTGATATGAGAGACCCTATTAGAGAACCAAAACCAAGTTCTGATAATATGAGACAGTAACATAAAACGGCCAATTTTGACCTTAAAAACCCAGCTAAAATAGTTCCATATTTGCCAAGCGTAGTTGCAATGCACAAATAGGTGATTTTTATCCTCAAAACTATTGCAAAACTGACACTTTGAAACAATCTGAAAATGCCCACGCATTAGAATACTCTCAATTGAAATAAAGCCTTTAAGGAGTTTCCAGCAAATAAAAGAAAATTTTTTAATCACAAAAGAGCACCAAATCTTTTGATAGATACCAGATTTAGGAGAATGATTTCTAATAGAGTCCCAAGTAATATTAGAATTAAAGTCATGAGAATTAGACAGCTTCCAAACAATTTTATCAGTACAATTAGGATTAACTCTATAATTAGCAATGTGGTTCAATCTATTAGGGGAAAGAGTAGTAACAAGAGAACTGAAATCCCAGTTATTAGATTTCCAGAAGGTTTTAACAGTAGCTTTAAGAAACCAGGAACAAGAGTTAGAGTCACTTATCAGAGGAGATAGATCATGCCAGTCATCCAGCCAAAAATCCATACCACCCTCACCAAGCTTCCATTTGACATTCTTCTCAGCCTCATTCCTTATGGATGTTAATCTCTTCCAAACCATAGAGTCAGGGCCCTTACACTTAGCTTTAACAATATGAGCTTCAGAACAATAAGTGCTGTGTATTAGTTCAGACCATAGACACCTGTTTTCCCTAAGAATAAACCATAGTTTATAAGAAAATATAAGCTGCATATCATTAAGTTTCTTAAAGTTAAGACCTCCTTCAGAATAAGGATTACAAAGATTGTTCCATGAAGACCAGTGTATAGCCTTCTCATTATAACCTGATCTCCATAAAAACCTGTTAAAACAAGCCTCCAATTTCTTAATTATAGCATTAGGGATTAGAGAGTTGTGCATCCAATAATACACAATAGGCATAAGCACACTATTAATCAAAGTCATTCTGCCAGCATAAGATAGATAAATAGAATCCCAGTCAGAAATCCTATCATGCACCTTCTTAATTAAAGAACCATAGTTAGCACCTTTGTTATTTTTAGCAATAGTGATACCAAGATAATTAAAAGAAGAAGTCTCACGATTGTGATCAGAAAGAGCATTAAGACTATTAGTAGTAGAGAGAGTAGATTTGCTAGACACAATTAACTTAGTCTTTCCTTTATTGATAGACTGGCCAGATATATTTTGATACTTGTCCAAGAAGCTACTCAAACCACTGATGGAGGCAGGCTTGCAATTTGTGAAGACCAATATGTCATCAGCAAAAGCCAAGCAGGGCACCAGGTAAGAAGATCTAGTAGCAAACTGAAACTGCTTGTTTTCATTAAATAAATTGTAGAGACCACGAAGTAGAACCTCTTCAGCAATAACAAAAAGGCTAGGAGACAAAGGGTCTCCTCGCCTTAAACCCTGCTCCTGATGGAAATAACCTGAGACCAGACCATTAATTAGAACAGAAATATGGACCTTAGATATCATTCTTCTAATAATAGAGACACAATTGTCATTAAACCCAAAGCAGGAAAGAACATTTAGGATGAAACCATGAGACAGCCTATCAAAGGCCTTAGACATGTCTAACTGTATCAAGACATTCCCAGAACCAGGCTTCCTATCAATGTCATGCATCATCTCCTTAGTAGTGAGAATGTTCTCATGAATCAGTCTTCCTTTTACAAAATCCCCCTGCATCTTAGACACAATCTTAGGTAAAATATTAGTCATCCTAGAGTTGATAATATTAGATAGAATTCTATTAAACATAGAGCATAAGCTTATAGGCCTGAAACTGTTCCAAGTCATAGGGTTAGGACATTTAGGGATCAAACAAATACCAGTGGCATAGACACCCTCAGGCAAGACCATACCACCTAAGAAAGAGTTAATAGCCCTGCAAAGATCATCACCAATAATAGACCAACAGGATTTAAAGAAAAATATATTAAATCCATCTAAACCAGGAGCACTATCATTGCTCATCCTACAAATAACATCCCAGATCTCCTCCTTGGTAGTTAACCTAGAAATGGAATCATTATCCTGATTAGAGACCAGCCTAGGAATGTACTTGAGAATAGATTCTTGTTGAACATCATAATTCATAGTAGTATTAGTGATAGGAGCAAGCATATTCTTAAAGTAGTTTAGAGCAGAAGTAGCAATATCATCAGGGTTATAAATCCAAACACCCTCATCTTTAATGCCCTTAATCACGTTACGACTTCTCTTCTTTTTTACAAAAGCATGAAAGACCTTAGTATTCCCATCCCCATTCTTAATCCAGCTATTATAACACTTTTGAAGCCAATAACTCTCTTCATTCCTTAGGGCTTTAATATACAAGCTATTAGCTTTAGAAAGATCAGCCTTCGAGACCTGAGTATTATTCAGCAAGTGCCTATTTTCCATCTCCCTAACTAAGTCACCAGCCTCCTTGACCTTGCTGAAAATATTACCAAAAACCTTCACATTCCAAGCCTTAAGACAAGATTTAAGCCTTCTTAGCTTATACCAGAAGATCTGATTAGGGTTACGATTACACCTTAAATTCCAATTCTGACTCACAGTATCCTTAAAACTATCCTCATTTACCCAGGCATTTAGGAACTTAAACCCACACTTCTTAATAGTAGGAGAAGCATTAGAATGAGCCTGAATAACCAAAGGAGCATGGTCAGAACAAGTTCTGACCATGTGGATAACCTGAGTAAAGTTGAACACATCATTCCACCTAGCATTAACCAGAGACCAATCCAACCTTTTCCATTTATTGCCCCTGTTCTAAGTATACCTAGAGCCCACAAAGCCAGTATCCAGCAGATTACAATGTCTAACAGCCTCATTAAACTCCTCAGTACTAGCATAGTCATAAGTAACATAGCCCACCTGGTCTTCAGAGCAAGAGATAGCATTAAAATCACCCACATTTAGCCAAGGAACCTCATTAGATGCAATAGATATCATTTGAGACCAGAGATTCCTTCTAAGCAGCCTTTGACTCTTAGCATAGACAGAAGACAAATTGAAATTATAACCAGATTAGACCACGTTCATATGGATCAACTGGTCATGATCCACCAGAACATTTATATCCACATAATCACACCATGGAACCCAGATTTTGTTGGAGCAGTTACCAACAAAATTCTTCAAACCCAATTTAGAAGAAACCATATCAATCTTGCCAATATCGGCCATTGGCTCTTGAATAGTGAGAATTTTAATCTTATGATCATTAATGATATTCAACAGCCTTCTCAAGGTTGAATTATTACAGACCCCTCTAGCATTCCAGCTAGAAATCCTGATCATTATCAGAAAGGGATTTAGATTTTTGATGTTCTCCAATTCGATTCAGAGAATTAACTGTAAATTTCTTTGATTTCTTTCTTTTAATTGCAGATTTCACTTTGCTGGAAAGGACTGTCTCAAAATTACTGGGAGAAGTTGGCTTGCTTCCCAGATTGTCACCAGTAAGAGAATCCAAACTTCTCTCACTCTCTAACTTACTCTGAGCAAAATCCCGATCCAAACCCTTAATAGCATCTATGATTTCCATGTTTTTATCAGCAGAGATACTTCTATCTTTAGAATTATCAGAACCATTAAGATGTAACTTATCCTTGACAACAATAGATTGTAACTTTCTTCTGTAATCTTTACTGAAAGATGAAATATCATTGTTGTTTGAATCATTATTTCTATCAACCTTTTCAGTAACATTGTTCATAAGATCTTTAGCATTTTGAGGCCCAGTTTTAACAAAGCTAACATTATCTTGCACACTAACAGAAAGATCTTGATTGTTTCCAGTAGGATCTTCCTTTCTTTCTTGATTAACCACCCTTTCTTTCTTCAAACAATCTACCCCTTTATGACCAATGTGATAACAGACATCACAATAGGCTGGTAGATTCTTATAACTAACATAGACCCAGCATCCATCATTGGACCCAAAGCCAACCCATAGCTTGTAGATCAACTTCCTAGAGATATCCACTTCAATCTGCGCATAACAGGCATTCAAAACAACCTTATTTCCATTAGGGATGACAATCTTGTAAGGCACCCCAATAGATGATGCCAGATCCTTGATAATACTTTGATTAAACATAAATTTTGGGACTCTCTCAAAATGAACACACACCATAGTATTAGGATTCTCAAACTGCTTATTAAAATCTGGACTCCAACGCAAGATCCTCATAGTTTTCCCTTCGACATTCCATACATTTTTTGCCCAAAACGTACTGACATCCTCCGATAGTTGGAACTCAATAAAAATATGGCGAGAATCAAAGCTATTAAACCTGAAGGATCCCTTAAACTTAAAGCTTTGCAAGAATGAATCAAGAACTCTTCTGTTAGGCAACCCCTCACTGAACTTCCCTATAAGCGTGACAGAAGACTGACAGAGCAAAGCCTCTTTCGTTTCCTTAGAGTATTGAATAGAGCAATGGTCAGCACAATACTTAATGCCTTCAGACTTGAAGATGGATGGGCTTTCCGTTAACGACTTCTTGACAACATCAACGAACGATTGATTGCTGTTCTTATTCATGGCTTGTTGAAGAGAAGGAAACTCTTCATTTCCTTGAAGAGAATTCAATGAATAATTCATTTCCATAACAGACAGGAATTTGAACGATCAAGAAAAAATTTTAAGCGTTTCATGGAGAGAAAAAAACGCCATCTTCCCTTCATAATACATCTCCCTAACTAAGTCACCAGCCTCCTTGACCTTGCTGAAAATATTACCAAAAACCTTCACATTCCAAGCCTTAAGACAAGATTTAAGCCTTCTTAGCTTATACCAGAAGATCTGATTAGGGTTACGATTACACCTTAAATTCCAATTCTGACTCACAGTATCCTTAAAACTATCCTCATTTACCCAGGCATTTAGGAACTTAAACCCACACTTCTTAATAGTAGGAGAAGCATTAGAATGAGCCTGAATAACCAAAGGAGCATGGTCAGAACAAGTTCTGACCATGTGGATAACCTGAGTAAAGTTGAACACATCATTCCACCTAGCATTAACCAGAGACCAATCCAACCTTTTCCATTTAGTGCCCCTGTTCTAAGTATACCTAGAGCCCACAAAGCCAGTATCCAGCAGATTACAATGTCTAACAGCCTCATTAAACTCCTCAGTACTAGCATAGTCATAAGTAACATAGCCCACCTGGTCTTCAGAGCAAGAGATAGCATTAAAATCACCCACAGTTAGCCAAGGAA
The DNA here is from genome assembly GCA_036936605.1 of Limnanthes douglasii subsp. nivea. Taxonomy (NCBI): domain Eukaryota; kingdom Viridiplantae; phylum Streptophyta; class Magnoliopsida; order Brassicales; family Limnanthaceae; genus Limnanthes; species Limnanthes douglasii. The sequence continues at coordinate 302,861,744 of JAUPFV010000001.1, forward strand.
CCTCATTAGATGCAATAGATATCATTTGAGACCAGAGATTCCTTCTAAGCAGCCTTTGACTCTTAGCATAGACAGAAGACAAATTGAAATTATAACCAGATTAGACCACGTTCATATGGATCAACTGGTCATGATCCACCAGAACATTTATATCCACATAATCACACCATGGAACCCAGATTTTGTTGGAGCAGTTACCAACAAAATCTGAGTAACGATCTTAAATTGTGTACCTTCAAACCTGCAAGTTCATTTATTTGTAACAAAAACAAATATAAAATAGCAAAATAAAAATTAAAAAGTTCAAAAGAAAATTATTAAAAGAAAAACTTACAAATCAACTCCGCCCATTTGACCTCCGGGATGCCAATAAAGATCCCAATACCTGTTGGTTTAAATTTTTAGTACTTTTACAAAAAATCTATTTTATTTTATAAAAATGATCAAAAGAGAATTGAAAATCATATAAAAAACGGTCGAAAAATACCCTCGGATTTCAATACTGGGATCAAGTAAATTGTTGAATCCATTGTATTTGATTCCTGATACATGACCTTCTGGACTTGTGAAGTTTACTTGAAAAATCCCATTATCAATTATAACCTGTAAAACCAAAAAACAATCTATTTATTTGGTCCGATTCAATCTCCCATATATTAATTATAAAGACTATTAATTATATTTACAGATAGGATCTTTGAAAATATAAACAAATCACACAAAAATATACATAAATTATTAATTTATTCCAAAACTTAATAAACCACCTAATGTAAACCAAAAATATGATTTTTCAACTTATTCCTAGTAAATCTATTTAATGCAAAAGCTTATATTTCAATTTACATCCACAAGAAATTATAGTTTTTATTTTACTCCACCTTTTCTTTTTATAATGACCCAAAACATCTTTTTTACAGATAAAATATTTCACTTTGTTTCTTCAAATAAATTAATTGCTGCACTATATAAAACATTGAATAAATAATTACCAGTGTATTATTTGCAGCCATACTCAAATGAAGTATATCGGACTCAGATTCTACATTCAACATTCTAGCATAACTATTAACAACACAGCCGAAAAATATAGTCACGATGAAAATAGCAGCATGCATATGCATAGGTTTTATTTTAGACGACATTTTTTTTATTGTTGCAGAAGAATAGCCAGAGAGAAGCTAGATGAAGAAGTTTGTATATCGAGTATCTCAAATGCTACATGTCTATATATATACTTTTAAGATAATAATTGTAAACACATGTGCTCAAATATAATCTTCTTTGGTCATTTAATCATTAATATTTAAAATTCAAACCTAATTAAGAGATATGTGTTTATATTTTCTTTTTTTGTCGCTATTTTTTTTATAGTTTACGGACTTCTAATTCTAGTATACTATTTTCTAGTATTCTATGTACATTAAGGTAAATATAAATGCAGGATTAACATTTATGCAAAATATTTGATTATTTTTTAATGTATATAGACTATATACTAAATACTAACGATTTTGGAAGAAACTGCGATCTGATTCAAACAGAATATCTGAATTTGGCAGTCTTATAAATAATTCTACAATGGAGAGTTAAATTCTTATTTAATATATTTATAAATTGGTAGCTAATAATAAATAGTTGAGAAGTAATTCGATTTTTATTACTTATGATATTTTCAATTTAATTTTAAAAAAAATATCTTATTTAATATATTTTAATATAAGATTTTTAAAACGTTTATAGTATCTTTTTTATCATAAGATTTCAAAATAAATTTGAATTTTTTTTAAATAACATAAAATTAGTTTAAAATGATTCGTTCAGATATTTTCTCAAATAAAATACTATGGTAAGACAGTTATATGTAAATGTTTATGAAGAAAGTTATAGTACTAAAAAAATTGAAACTAAACATAATGTGGATAACTTTGGTAGTAAATTTGTAGAAACAAAGGTCGTGTGCATTGTTTGCTTGTGATACTGTCATTTATAGACTTCTAGGCCTAGAGAAAAATAAGTGGAATTCTTATACAAGCTATAGGAATTTCGAGGTATGTAATTTGTAGCGCATATTCAAGATTATGCAGTAAGATACTACCGATGCGAGGAAAGTTATGTTTATAAAAATTATTATATTCTTCTTTCCAAATGTGGTAAGCCACTATACATAAGTTAGTGCGCTAAAGGTGGTCATAGGATCCAGGAGTTGGCTGTTTGTAGCCGGGCGGGCTAATCCAGATCTAAAAGGGAGAATCTAAGCTTAATTTTGTAGATTCCCAGCTGTTTTAGAAGAAAGAACATTCAAGTAAGAGATAGTTGAGAGATTTTATCGAGCCATTACAAAGAACACAATCAAGATGAGTATTGAAACTCATGAATTAACTTATCTTTTGTTGAGAGTTTTCCATGAAATATTAACCAGACAATGCGTTTAGGTATGTTGTATTTTTTACAGATTACATTGGCTCATTAAACTTAGGACGTTGATTGGTAGATTGAATGATATGTATTACTAAATAATAAGTGTTACTTTTTTGGTTGGGCAACCAACGTAATACATATTTCTTATCGGGGGAGGAAAATTGCAAATGAGATTACTGATTTTGTGGAGGTGGTTGAAGTGCCGTCATTTTCCAGACCTAATTTGGGTAGGCTCATTTGAAGCTTCATTGGTGGCTTGTAAAGTTGGTAGAATATGATATAAATAATTTCTTTTTTTTGTAGTGGATATATAATAAAGAGAGATAAAATGAAACAATGGTGAGCATGCAGCTATTTAGGCGAGTGTAGTTGTTACCAGATTCTAGGTTAATCATTGGTTTCCTCTTAGTTTTGTAGCTACCGTGATTATGATGATAAACGAGAAATATCATGATGATGAAGTATTGGGTGTAACTATAAATGAATGTTGAGAGGCGTAACGTGCATGTACTGTTGAGAAAAGATATAAGGCAGAAAGAGAAGAGAATAGTCTATTTTTTTATGCGAGTGATTGTTGTCCATTAGGTTTAGGTTTTTACTTCTGAAGAGCCTATTTTCAGCGGGCTTGAAGAAATTTACGTGAAACATAAAGTATAGTTATGATTTAATTTTTTTTTGAAAATGTTTGTTTGAAAGTTTGAAATTCTATAAAGAGGAAAACAAGTAGCTTTTTAGAAATAAATCGTTATTTTTTATATATATTTTAAATTTTTATTGATTTTAAAAAAAACATTTATTCGATTAAGTGTGTGTGTGTGTGTGCGCGCGCGTGCGTACGTGTGTGTGTGTTTTATAGTTGAATTACTGATAAATATGGTCTCAATTGGTCCAAATACTGATCAAATATAAAATTCGGGTAAAACACATGACTATTTGGATCATTTTCTAAAGGGTCAAACATTATTCATCGAAACAATGATGTGAGCGGTATTTTTTGGAAGATGAACATTTTGGGGTTATCAGAAGATGAATAGTTTTTTCGAACATAGTATCTATCAAAACAGGATGCTCACAATATATTTTGGAAGATGAATAATGTTTTTTTTGGAAAAATACTATTCACAAAAACAATTCACCAAAAAAATTAAATTAATTGAGATTTTTAATTTATTTCACCAATTTTATGTGTTTGGACATACTATATGTGATGTATGCATATATTTTGAAATAAATGTTATGTGCATGAATGAAAATAGATATGCATGGCTTAGATTTCGATGACCGGTAGGTGAGTCAATGAAATTAACTTAATTGGCCCTCGAGAAGCTTCTGTTAATATCTTTTGAGGATCCTAAGCTTCAAAAGATTTCGGGATTGATGTAGATCCAAGTATCATCGAACTTCCAGAAGGTTAACATTTGCGTTTAGATTGATCATAGACGGGATAAAATTACTAAAAATAATCCTTATGGTGGATTTAATTCGAGACAGATGGAATCAGTCATTCCAAAGGTTTCATCGGTACTTAGGATTAATTAAATTCGTCACTCCAAAAAAATTTTATGTAGGTAAAATCAGTCATCCGTAATTTTTCACGAGTAAATTAATGATATCGGCCCTCCGGAAGGTCTCATTGGTACTTAGAAAATTAAATTAATGATCATAGTTTTTTTTTCTCAAACTAACAAAATACATGTTAGTATGATTTATCCTCCAGTATCTATTATCAAGTGTTTAATGTTTTACATGGTATATTTCATGTTCATGCATGTTGTTTAAAGTAATATGTTAAAGTTTCCAAATGTGCTATATGTTGTTCTGTTTCTTGTTTTTTCTAGTGAACATGTCTTACAATATTTTGGGAATCATCCACCCATATTGGATTGTTCAGAATTTTCTCTTTGGAAAAAGGACTACTACTTTATTTATTTTTGCATGAATACGACTATGCATTGGCTCATCCCAAACCATCTGATGTTAGTCCAGAAAGTACATCAGAGGAATCTAAGGAATATGAAAGGTGTGAGAAATCAGATAAGCTATGCATGGATTTATCGTTGCAAGGTATACTAACAGCACTTTGTAGGACTGTTCCGAAGGATGTTATCACAACCACAAACTTTCTTACGGAGGTCGAGAAAGGATTTACCAAGAACGAAAATGTAATGGTGTTTGTATCTAGCAGTGTTTAATGTTTTTATGATTATTTAAAAATTAACAATGGCTCACATATATTTGATAGTAACAAAATTTTGATCGCTAAAAGATATGAACCAATAAACTTTAAAATTTAGAAAACAAACGATAAACATTTAAGAGTTTAAATCTATTAACTATTTAATATTTAAATAAGTTTAAAAACAATTGAATTAAGGGAAATGACATACTAAGTACCTATTGGCCAAACATATTAGTATCTAGTACCCAAAAATGGGTTAATGCTCACTTAATACCCACTTCAATAAAACAATTCCCTTTAAAGACCTAATTTTTTTAATACCACAACTACCCTCAACCTAGTATATAAGTCTTATTTTGTGAAAAATGAGTTATTTTGGGCCAATCAAGAAATTTGAATTTTAAATTTATGACCAACCGTCACTCTCTATCTCTCCTCTCTCTCCTAATCTAACAAAAAACCCATTTTCCAAGAAGGGTCTGTTGCTTTGAAATTTTGTTACCATGATCAGTTTCTTGCCGGCAATCCTACCCAAAAACCGTTCATCTTTTCATAGCACCGTTTGCTGGCAACATTCGATCACTGAAGATAAAAAAAACCCAACGACGATATGTTAATCCTACCCAAAAACCGTTCATCTTTTCATAGCACCTGTGAACCATCTTCTTCACTTCTCCAACTAGTTAATCCCGTTGAGAACCTGACTGTTGACTACACCTGTGAACCACATTTTTCCTCAACCTCACCTGAAAATCAGAACGAAGGTGAGTTACAATCTGCACAACCGTATTTTTTTTGTTTCCGTTTCTCCAGCTCAACATGAGATTAACTAGTCGAAATCATGTATGTTAATCTTTTTTTAATGTTTAGATTTTGTTTAGTTTATTGTTCTGGTCAATTAATAATTGATACATTGTTCTTTAACTCTCCGGTAAGCATTTGCAATTTTCTCAGTTCGATCGAACATGATGCGTTTGTTGTCTGTTTAGTCTGAGAGATGAGGATGTGAATTAAGAGTTGTTTTTATACTATCGTTGCTAGTTTGGTTGAGTCTTTTACTATCGTTGCATTTTAGTTGTTGAATACTTACACTGCTAGATTCAAGCACCATTAGCTATAGTCATTGCGTTTTTACTTGGCACTGATACATGTCTTTGTGTTTTGTGTATGAATATAGTCATTGCTAGATCTCAGTATATTCATTGCGATTTTCCTTATTTAGTGTGTGGTTTATTGTTAACCATCAGTATATTCTTGACACACATTGCGATTGTAGGTATGAGACATTGCTAGATTGGTTTCCATAAATTGCGATTGTAGTTATGGGACATTGCTAGATTGGTTCAATTAACATTTAGATAGATTTTTTCAATAACACATCCATGCTTTCTACGCTTCCCTACAACAAACTAACCTAAACTTCAACAATGCATGATAGTATATGTCGAAACCCAAAGTTTGTATTTTCAAATTTGGCCACGAAACAGCTATTGTTCCGTTGTCGAATTTGAAAATTTTGACGCTCTCCAACAATACGTCGAAAGCACATGGCAGGATCTTGTTAGAGGCAACTACACTATTAGCTATTCTTCTGGTGCTCAGAAGAATTGTTTGTTTAATAACGAGACAGATTTTATTGGTTTGGAAATATACCTTGATGTCGAGAGTCTCAAGAGTGTTAGTTTTGTTATCGAAGAACAGGTGGCCGATAAAGGCTCTGCAATTAAACGTAAACAGCATGTTCAACTTCTCGAATAAGCCTCCCATAACCAACGAACTAGTGGTGAAAGTAGTAATTATTTAGTTATTCTAACCCCGAAGAGAAGGAATTTTGCTACAACTGGATGGGCCGAAGCTATCGTCGGTGTTGGTCAGTCATTTGCCGATGGTGTCGCAGGTCTAAGGTTATCTTTATCACGGTTTTTCCTTTAAGTACATGCATAATATCTTTAAGAATATCACATTTTATTGTGTTAACAAAGATTTGGACGTGTGAAAATGCAGGCTTTATGCTTTAATTGATTTTAAAACCAATTTAATGACCATAAAAATATTTGTTAATACCCATACTTGCAGTCTCGTATTCGCAAAAAAGAAAAGCAGACATTTGTCATCTGCTTTGATTGCCAATGAGATTCATGATTCTCTTAGGAACAACCAAAGTGTAACAACTAAGACTATATAGTCCTCTATCAAGCCAGACTACGTTTTAGACATTTCTTATCGTCTATCGTGGAATGCTTTAGAAAAGGCAAGGCGCGTAGCATTTGGAGATAGTAATACTTATTTCGGATTGCTAAAAGGATACTTCAAACGACTAAAGAGTCGTGATATCACTACGGACTGCCATTTGGATTTAGCGTCTGGCAATGTATTCCGACGCTGTTTTATAGCGTTCATCGCGTGCCTTCAGGGTTTCCATTTGTGCTTGTATTATTAACGTTACAGCAACTCTATATCCTAATGACTACCACGCGTATTGTATCTTCCATCTAGTTTATAATTTGAATAAATCTCTTGAACACAGAAACATAGTCTATAGAAAAAAAATATGCTAGTGATGTTTAAGAGCTGTGCTTATGCCCCAACGGTGGACCTTTTTAACGAACGAATATCACAGTTTCAGTGCCAAGGGGGTGATCGTATCACCAAATTTCTAAATAATTTGCCACCAGAAAAGTATGCTCAGGCATACGTCAAAGGCAAACGGTATGGGGCCATGAAATCAACAGTTGTGGAATCGTTCAATGCGCAGATTAAAAATTTGTTCAATCTGTCTATAGTGGAATTGGTCGACAGGATTAGAGTTTTTCTTATGACTCAGATGTCTCGACGTTTATCAGAGGGTCTAATCTGAAACACACACTTATTCCCTGAGTTTGACAAGTTGTTTAAAGAGAATGTACAATGCGGTTATTGGCAGCAAGAATGCTTCCCATTCCCACATGCATTGGCTGCAATAGCATCTTTAAGCGAATATCCAATGACTTTAGTAGAGCCTTTTTTCACTGCTACAAAATTCCAGGTCCAGTTATTCTTTTAATATACAGGCTATACCAGATTTCGGTGAGGCTACTACCACTAACGATGATGGAGAGCCAGTGGTTAATCCACCGAACGTCAAAAGACGAGCGGGACGGCCAAGAAAAAAACGTATTCCATCAAGAGGAGAGGTAACCACCAGCCAGTCCCGGTGTGGTCGCTGTTTCAAATCAGGACACAACATGAGGTCCTGTGATGCTCCGTTCTAAACATAACAAACCTGTAGACTTAATTTCGTTTTTTTTGTTCTTTCTAATATCCTTGGATAAGAACTCCGTATCTTTCAATTTGTATGTATTAAAACTGTTAACATTACTTCGTGCAACGTCTGTTTGACTCGTTAATTCTATTATTTACCATTGTTTGACATTGCTAGATAGAATATGATTACATTGGTAGATACTTGTTATATCATTTGGACATGCACTGAAAATAATTTTTTGATGCTATATTAATAGATACAGTGTAGTTCATCTGCGATTGTAAGTCTACAATTGATATTGCTAGATACGTGTATATGAGGTTGCTAGATACATCATTTTCCAGACATGAACATTCCACTAACATGAAGTACATGGACGTCCTAATCTAACATTGCTAAATATAGAAAATTATCCCTACGACTTAAAGGTTAATATCAAATTGGTAGAGATACACCTTATTTTGATTTGATACACTCGTGTGTCAAATTAAAGAATAATCAAAATGCAAGATATTCTTTATACCTCATTGTTGTTTACATTTAAACATGTAACTAAACTAATTGACATTCCTAGATATCATGATGCTGCATGAACTACCATAAACCTAATGATGCTGCATGAACTACCATAAACCTAAAGAGAATCCCTGTCGTCTTCCTCGTCATCAGACCCTTCAGCTTCCTCCTCCTCTTCTTCTTCTTCTTCATCCTTTTCATCTTCCGACTTATCATCGTCGGCTTCATCTTCATCATCGCCCTCTCCGTTTGCAGACTCCTAGCTCTCCCGTTGTCGCTTCCGTTTTGGAAGTTTTTCAGGGTCGGACTCATAGTCGTCGTCGAGTGACCATGAGTCCCATGAAGCGTAGTTTTCTTTGTAGTCGGACGACCAAAGGGAGCAGTCATCCTCATCGTCTGACAAGTACTCAGAATTGGTTGTTCGCGTGTATGTCTTGTTGTCTAGGTAGTAGTCGGAAGACCATCTGTCATCCGATGAGTACCTTTGTGTAACTGGGAAAGAAGGGGCCATTTTCAAGAGTTGTTTTCTTGCAAAATGGTGTTAGGCGAGTTCTTGCAAAGTAGGGTAAGATGAATAGCCTAAACTCTCATCCCCTACCTATAGCGAAATGCAATGCCCAATGCTACGTCCAATCTAGCAACTCTAATTAATTGCAAACATTTAATTGTACACGTCTAATTAATGCATGTAATGATTCAACACATCTACCTTTATATTTTCAACTAACAAGCTAACCAATAGGATAAAAACATCTATTTTTAATTACTCATGGATGTAGTCAATAGTCATTTCGATCTCATTTAATGTACTCGTCTCCCAATAAACCTATCTAGCAATGCAGTAACATAATTGGTCCAACATAAGTATATCATAGCGATTTACGAACGTGTGGCATTGCTAGATAAGTCACGTGTGACATTAAATGATACAACAGCATATCATTGTTAGATACCTTATAACGATATTGCTAGATACAACATCTAAACATTGCTAGATATAGTATAACAACTTTGATAGATACAGCATCAAAAGATTCCTAGATACCTTATAACGATATTGCTAGATCCAGCATTTTAACATTGCTAGATACAGTATAACGACTTTGATAGATGCAGCATCAAAATAATGATAGATGGGTTGTAACGAGGTTGATAGATACACCCGCATAACATTGATAGACATGTTATAAAGACATTGTTATATACGTTATAAGGAGATTGATAGATACACCAGTGTAACATTGCTAGATACGATATAAGACATTGCTAAAACTACCATCGTCGGTTTGTGTTTGAATTACACACCCCTTGTCCCAAAAAATGAATTACATAAAAACATTTCTCCCAAAACTACCATCGTCGGTTTGTGTTTGAATCATTGAGGAAATGCTTAAATATTCCAGCTCCTGTTTTAGCTTGAATATCATTTCCATATTCTTTAGGAACATATCCTTTCTGAATGATGTCTTTCGCGTACTCACAAACAAAAATCCCACAGTCAAGGCTATCATTCTCCTGTTGTGGGATATCTCTCATTGTCTTGATTTTGTATCCGTCTTTCACAGCAGGTATGTATTTTTTCTTCATGTAATAGGCCAACTTTAAAATCAAGGAACGCCTTGTTACATTGCGATTTAGGAGACTACTTCATTGCTAGATACGACTTCTGGCATTACTAGATAGAGTGAAATAACTGTTTGACTGTAATTCTGATATCACATTCCTAGATACATGGATATGAGATTGCTAGATACACTAAAAAAACTTGGCCACAAACACTTGCAATATAGTACACTGCTGAAACAGTAACGTTCATTCAAACACTTAGGTGGTAGCTATTGCTAGATGTAAATAAATATATTTTTAGCATATAATGTTTTACCAGGGCATCGGCTGTATTTCTCGTCTTATCTGGAATGTGTTTGCTCCACGGAAACAGTGAGTTGTAGCTACTAACAGTCCTCTTCTCGATACCAATAACCAGCAGCGTCCAGTTGTTGATGTCGGGCTTGTTAACGGTACAAAGAGAAAAAAGGGCAACGTATGTGTCTACTTTCATTGTTTCAAAAACTTTATCCACACTGGTTGCATCATAACTGTGAGATTCTAATCTTTTGCTAGTCTTATCACGGGGGTTTACTATGATTGACTTAAGCTTGATTGGCTTTTCTAATTTATCCGTCTCTTATTTTGGTGGATGTGTTTCGGGCAGGCTATTGTCATTCAAGTTTTTGCTTCTGTATTTTTCATTTCCATTTGATTCACGATTTAGTTTTTTTCTGGATAGTTTATCATGACCCACATGAAAACACTGATCGTATTATTTGGGCACATTCTTATAACTAATGTGGACCCAAGCTCCTTTGTTACTGCCAAGTCCTAACCAAACCTGGTGATGTAATTTCTTGGTGATATCAATCTCAACCCAAGTGAACAAGCATTATATAATGCTTTGTTCTTGGGTGGGATCCAAGATTTGATTGGTGAACCTATTGAAGAAGTAATGGATTAAACAATGTCATCCTTGTATAAATGTTATGGTAAGTTTTCGATTCTTATCCAGATGGGGACAATAAGACATTCTCTTTTCGGATTAAAGGATGGCTGCCATTTTAGAATTCTCAATAAGCTTTGTCCCATTATCCAGATCCCCCGAGACCAGATTTTGCTAATATCATCTTTAAGGGAGAATTCCAGAAATAGGTGTCTTGAGTCCTAATTTGAATATGAGAATACACATTCAAAATTTCTTGCTTCAAAGAATCTGTCTAATACTTATTTTTTGGGTAGGCCTTGTGCAAAATTTCCGATCATAATCTAAGATGAATAGAGTTGAAGTATATCATTTACATTTTCTCTAAACTGTTGTCCAATGTAGTCTTTTTTGTGTTGTGTGTAGATAAGCTTGTAAGTAACTGTATTTTTGGTTGAATGACAGTTGCAGAATACGATTAATGTTGAAGGTTTATAGGCATATGTGGTAGAAGAGTTTGGTTTCTTTTGAGACTGAAGGGGAGAGAAATCTTTTTGCTTTTGGATCTCCTGATTCATTTCCATATGGTTGATGTCTAGATTGTTCTTCAACCCAAAGGTTTAGCATGGCGAGCGACTATGAATTCAGGGAGAGGAGATGAAAAGGATGGTTTATCTTGAAGTTTAAGAAATACTTTTTAGAGCTCATCCTTCCAAAAATTTACTCGTATTTGTAAAATTCTCTAATGAATTAGGATTTTTTGTATAAGACTTTTATTAGAATTTAAGTATAAACTCATACTGGAACATAAACACATGAACTGTGTAAAAAAATAAATAAATAATATATATTGCTCATTTAAAAAATTCACAAATCTATTGTTTGTACGGAAATAGTTTTTGGCGTTTTCTACGGAAATAGTGGAAACATTATAATCTTCATCAATTAAAAATGATTTGGTAAGGTTGTTAGTTATAATTAAGTAAACTCGAAAATGATTTATGCTCTATGAATTTTATATATTCGATTATTACTAACAAACTTGGGTAATAACATTAAAAAGTTTACAAAAAAAAAAAAAAAACTCTAACCTGAGGGCTCTTCTAAACGAATATAATCATACATAAGACCAAGAAAACGTTCCAAATTTCTTGGTTGCTTAAGATATATTGTGTTTTCACCTGGTTGTAGTGAAGTGCTAGGGACTGGGATGCTAACTAATAGATAACACCCATGGATTCCATGTCTGGCAATCGCATTGTCTGTTCCATTCAATGTTTCTGAAAAGTCTGGAACTGGCTTTATGCTGTTGAACCACACTTGTAAATCGGCTGAATTGTGCGATGCTATGGCCAACTGAAGATTGTAACTTCCTTTATTCTTGACACTGTCCAGTTTAAACTTTATCTGCCAGGTTGTTGCTGCATATGTGCCATTGCCTACCTCCCTGTAATAATCGATTGAGATTAGAATACGATTTTGTTTCTATGTTCGCAAATTCGATCGATGGGACATGAAATATATGTTAGAAAACATGTTTAACACTTTTCAGAATAAGTTTTTAGAGAAAAGTGTTACTTATGTCTCTTATACCATACAACGTGCCAGAAGCTGGACCAACTAGACAGTCTTATACGCAAAATTTGCGTGAAACAACAAACAACAACCAATTGACAACCGAGCTCTCTCTGATACCATGTTAGAGAACATATATCCCAAAAGACATTTTTATAGAAAAGGGTTTCTTATGTCTCTTATACTATACGAATTCGGAGGAATAACTTTTCAGTAATACATACCTTACGACGTGAGCAAAAAACCAATCCTTTTTGTAGTCACTGGTGCCAACAGTAAAGACTAGATCATTCTTTGGATATATTTCTGCATAGCGATTCCACAAACCATATTGTCTAAATTTATCATTAGTATGGTTGAGGAATAGTTTGTTGACGAAGTCTGGATCAGGATCGGGAATGTAGTATTCTGCAGCTGTTCGGTCAGGAACACCTATTTCCCATACCGTCGGACCTTTTCTAGGCGGTTCATATACAATAGGACCTAATTCTATATTAGATCCTGGAGCGATACTTATATCTTTTTCATATTTGTATTCCCCGATAAAACCTGGAACCCATCCATACAGGCTGTAGCTTCCGGCTCTAACATTCTCTATCTTGAAGTTTCCTTTCTCATCGGTTCGTGTCCAAAATTGATAGCCCTGAAAACATAATACATCCAAGGATGAGCATACTACTAGTCTCTACGCGATAAACAGAAAACAAAAGTAGGAGACTTACTTTGACATCTCTTTGCCATGATCCGATGTCTCCTGGCGCAGCCAATCCGACATGAGCATATTGTGCAGCTTTATCAACTTGGCTGCTATAAAGATCTTTTACATTCAATTGACCGGTAACGTTTCCTCTTTGATGAGTTGGAGGAAAATCTTCTGATTCGGGGAAATCATAAGGCCAACTTTGAACTTCTACATTCATCTACATATTTCATATACACAAACATGAAACTAACCAACAAATATACGCGTAAAAGTTTAAACTAATCGATTGTTTTCAAAAACTACCTGTCTTTTAGCATCATCCCATAGACTACTCCGATTTCCTCCCGAAGTTTGCGAGTTGAAGTAAACAAAAACAGGACCTAAAACTTTTTTCCACGTTTCTCCTTGTAGATATTTTGTTTCCATCTCGGTTCCAACGTAATGTACACTAGTAAACGTCTATAGAAACAAAAAACGTTACCTATAAATAAATAAAGCGTAAAGATCGTATCCTCGGAGAAAAAAAAAGACATACCGCAAGACAAATTGGTCCAGCATGTAATGTGAGTTCTTGTTTGATAGGTCCACCATCTCGGTACTCATTGCTAGGTGTAATAATCCAGAATCCAGTTGAAGCGTCGTTAGATATCCAACCATGGACTTGATCATCTTGATGCTCAATTGAGTATTCATATTTATCGTCCACCTCTCCTTTGAGCGCTGGATTCTCAGGATTGATTAAGCGAACAGCTTCCTTATAATCAAGCTGTTCAGCACGTCCGTCTTGGGTGTTACGATCTTCACCCGTTGGCATTATTCTTTGCTTATCGTCTGAAATCGCCATCGAGTTAAACCTGTGTACAATTTTTTATTATTAGTACAATCTAGAAAAAAAATAAGATAAAATTTTAAAAATTTTGAACTTACCTATTTTCAAGCTTGAAAACAGTTCTGATTTGATCCATGCTCACTTCAGGCCAGTCCTGAAGCCTCTCTAATATAGAATACATGTAAATCCCTGATACTCCTTTTCGTATTATGTATCTAATGTATTAGAAAAAGTAAAATAAACAGCATTAGTCCATGTCGGACCATTCAATTTATTATATGAATTTTATAGAAGTATTATATATATGTTACCTCTTGTCTATGTTCAGGGGAAGAGGATGAGAATTATCGTTCGAGTTCGAATTCCATAATCGAGAGAACGAAACCTCTATTTGATCCTCATTCTGAGTAACGATCTTAAATTGTGTACCTTCAAACCTGCAAGTTCATTTATTTGTAACAAAAACAAATATAAAATAGCAAAATAAAAATTAAAAAGTTCAAAAGAAAATTATTAAAAAAAAACTTACAAATCAACTCCGCCCGATTGACCTCCGGGATGCCAATAAAGATCCCAATACCTGTTGGTTTAAACTTTTAGTACTTTTACAAAAAATCTATTTTATTTTATAAAAATGATCAAAAGAGAATTGAAAATCATATAAAAAACGGTTGAAAAATACCCTCGGATTTCAATAGTGGGATCAAGTAAATTGTTGAATCCATTGTATTTGATTCCTGATACATGACCTTCTGGACTTGTGAAGTTTACTTGAAAAATCCCATTATCAATTATAACCTGTAAAACCAAAAAACAACATAAAATTTATCAAGTCTCTATTTATTTGGTCCGATTCAATCTGTCATATATTAATTATAAAGACTATTACTTAAATTTACAGATATGATCTTTGAAAATATAAACAAATCACACAAAAATATACATAAATTATTAATTTATTCCAAAACTTAATAAACCACCTAATGTAATCCAAAAATATCATTTTTTAACTTATTCCTAGTAAAACTATTTAATGCAAAAGCTTATATTTCAATTTAGGTCCACAAGAAATTATACTTTTTATTTTATTCCACCTTTTCTTTTTCTAATGACCCAAAACATCTTTTTTACAGATAAAATATTTCACTTTGTTTCTTCAAATAAATTAATTGCTGCACTATATAAAACATTGAATAAATAATTACCAGTGTATTATTTGCAGCCATACTCAAATGAAATATATCGGACTGAGATTCTACATTCAGCATTCTAGCATAACTATTAACAACACAACCGAAAAATATAGTCATGATGAAAATAGCAGCATGCATATGCATAGGTTTTATTTTAGACGACATTTTTTTCATTGTTGCAGAAGAATAGCCAGAGAGAAGCTAGATGAAGAAGTTTGTATATCGAGTATCTCAAATGCTACATGTCTTTATATATACATAAATTTTTAAGACAATAATTGTAAAAACCTGTGCTCAAATATAATATTCCTTGGTCATTTAATCATTAATATTTAAAATTCAAACCTAATTAAGAGATAGGTGTTTATATTTTCTTTTTTTGTCGCTATTTCTTACAGTTTACGGACCTCTAATTCTAGTATACTATTTTCTAGTATTCTATGTACATTAAGGTAAATATAAATGCAGGATTAACATTTATGCAAAATATTTGATTATTTTTTAATGTATAAATTTTGGAAGAAACTGCGATCTGATTCAAACAGAATATCTGAATTTGGCAGTCTTATAAATAATTCTACAATGGCTTGTTAAATTCTTATTTAATATATTTTGAAATTGGTAACTAATAATAAATAGTTGAGAAGTAATTCCATTTTTATTACTTATTATATTTTCAATTTAATTTTAAAAAATATTTTATTAAAAATATTTTAATATAAGATTTTTAAAACGTTTATAGTATCTTTTTTATCATAAGATTATAAAATAAATTTGAATTTTTTTTAAATAACATAAAATTAGTTTAAAATGGTTCGTTCGGATGTTTTCTGAAATAAAATACTATGGTAAGACAGTTATATGTAAATGTTTACAAACAAAGTTATAGTACCAATAACAATTGAAACTAAACATAATGTGGATAACTTTGGTAGTAAATTTGTAGAAACAAAGATCGTGTGCATTGTTTGCTTGTGATACTGTCATTTATAGACTTCTAGGCCTAGAGAAAAATAAGTGGAATTGTCATACAAACTATAGGAATTTCGAGGTATGTAATTTGTAACGAATATTCAAGATTAGGCAGTAAGATACTACCGATGCGAGGAAAGTTGTGTTTATAAAAATTATTATATTCTTCTTTCCAAATGTGGTAAGCCACTACACATAAGTTAGTGCGCTAAAGGTAGTCATAGGATCCAGGAGTTGGATGTTTGTAGCCGGACGGGCTAATCCAGATCTGAAAGGGGGAATCTAAGCTTAATGTTTGTGGATTCCCAGATGTTTTAGAAGAAAGAACATTCAAGTAAGAGATAGTTGAGAGATTTTATCGAGCCATTACAGAGAACACAATCAGGATGAGTATTGAAACTCATGAATTAACTTATCTTTTGTTGAGAGTTTTCCATGAATTATTAACTAGACAATGCGTTTAGGTATGTTGTATTTTTTACAGATTACATTGGCTCATTAAACTTAGGACGTTGATTGGTAGATTGAATGATATGTATTATTAAAACTCATCAATCAACTTAGGACGTTGATTCTAGGTCAATCATTGGCTTCCTCTTAGTTTTGTAGCTACCGTGATTATGATGATAAAGGAGAAATATCATGATAATGAAGTATTGGGTGTAACTATAAATGAATGATGAGAGGCGTAACATGCATGCATTGTACATGCACTGTTGAGAAAAGATATAAGGCAGAAAGAGAGGAGAATAGTCTATATTTTTATACGAGTGATTGTTGTCCATTAGTTTTAGGTTTTTACTTCTGAAGAGCCTATTTTCAGCGGGCTTGAAGAAATTTACGTGAAACATAAAGTATAGTTATGATTTAAATTTTTTTGAAAATGTTTGTTTGAAAGTTTGAAATTCTATAAAGAGGAAAACAAGTAGCTTTCTAGAAATAAACAGTTCTTTTTTATATATTTTTAAAATTTTATTGTTAAAAAAAACATTTACTCGAGTATATATGTGTGTGTGTGCGCGCGCGCGTGTGCGTGCCTGCGTGCGTGTGTGTGTTTTATAGTTGAATTACTGATGAATATGGTCTCAATTGGTCCAAATACTGATCAAATATAAAATTCGGGTAAACCACATGACTATTTGGATCATTTTCTAAAGGGTCAAACATTATTCATCAAAACAATGATGTGAGCGGTATTTTTTGGAAGATGAACATTTTGGGGTTATCAGAAGATGAATAGTTTTTTCAAACATAGTATCCATCAAAACAGGATGCTGACAATATATTTTGGAAGATGAATAATGTTTTTTTGGAAAATTACTATTCAGAAAAACAATTCACCAAAAAAATTAAATTAATTGATATTTTTAATTTATTTCACCAATTTTATGTGTTTGGACATACTATATGTGATGTATGCATATATTTTGAAATAAATGTTATGTGCATGAATGAAAATAGATATGCATGGCTTAGATTTCGATGACCGGTAGGTGAGTCAATGAAATTAACTTAATTGGCCCTCGAGAAGCTTATGTTAACATGTTTTGAGGATCATAAGCTTCAAAGGATTTCAGGATTGATGTAGATCCAAGTATCATCGATCTTCCAGAAGGTTAACATTTGGGTTTAGATTGATCATAGACGGGATAAAATTACTAAAAATGATCCTTATGGTGGATTTAATTCGAGACAGATGGAATCAGTCATTCGAAAGGTTTCATCGGTACTTTGGATTAATTAAATTCATCACTCCAAATTTTTTTAAGTAGGTAAAATCAGTCATCCGCAAATTTTCACGAGTAAATTAATGATATCGGCCCTCCGGAAGGTCTCATTGGTACTTAGAAAATTAAATTAATGATCATAGTATTTTTTTTCTCAAACTCACAAAATACGTGTTAGTATGATTTATCCTCCAGTATCTATTATCAAGTGTTTAATATTTTACATGTTATATTTCATGTTCGTGCATGTTTTTTAAAGTAATATGTTAAATTTTCCAAATGTGCTATGTGTTGTTCTGTTTCTTGTTTTTTCTAGTGAGCATGTCTTACAATATTTTGGGAATCATCAACCCATATTGGATTGTTCAGAATTTGATCTTTGGAAAAAGGACTACTACTTTATTTATTTTTGCATGCATACGACTATGCATTGGCTCATCCCAAACCATCTGACGTTAGTCCAGAAAGTACATAAGAGGAATCTAAGGAAGATGAAAGGTGTGAGAAATCAGATAAGCTATGCATGGTTCTATCGTTGCAAGGTATACTAATAGCACTTTGTAGGACTGTTCCGAAGGATGTTATCACAGCTACAGACTTTCTTACGTAGGTCGAGAAAGCATTTTCCAAGAACGAAAATGTAAAGGTGCAGCGTCCAATTTCATTTCAAGAGTGTAAATTTCATAAATGTACCATTCTTGGGCAAAACTAAATTTCAAGGTTCTTATATGGACATATGGGCTTTTCCCAACAAGATTTCAAATGCTATTTTTTAAATTAAATTTTATACATAATATTTGTAAGAGTAATCTGCTTTCTATTTGAGATTGTCTCATCCTTCAGTATTGGATCTATTTATGTTTCCCTTATGCATTTATTTTGCTCAACTACTATGTTCGATTGATTTAAATATATTTGTTTACGGAAGACATGAACTGACGCACATGTATCAACTTTGTCGTGATGTTTATCTTTAATTGTGTCGATCTCTATTATCGTAGCCATAATATCTCCATCCAAAGAATTGAATAGTTCTCTATTTTTTTATGGTTGTAATTCTTTGTATAATGTTTTTCCTTGTCGTAGCATAATCAATTTCCTCCAACTTTCTTCAAATTAATCTTGTTTGTCGCACCATAGGTTTTATGCTTAAACTTTTGTTTTTATTTGTTTGACTCAACTGCATTTATACTCTTGGAATGTCTCACCTTAAACTCTTTATCCCCTAATTACGACCACGTTCATCTCATACTTCCCTTAAGTGTTTCTTGATTTGTTCCACAGTATGCTCATCGAATTTATGTGGAAACGTTTTCTGTTAGACTTTCAAAAAATAAAACAATTTAACAATGATTATTCGCACTCTGAGCATTTATATAAATTTTATTTTAGTGTATGGAAGTTTATTCAATATCACTTACAATTCATGTATTTAAAGGATGAGAGATTTTCCATATGATATTTTAAAAATCAAAATTTTGAAGAAAAAAAACGTCCTCTATTTTGTATTTTTAAGTGTATTTTATATCTTGTATGATGATGTTTTGCATTTTCACAACTTGAACGTCAGATTTAGAGGTGTTCAGGATATGGCCTCGACATATAAGATCGTCATCCTCTAACTAATTTCTTTAATTTAAACGGTGACAAATTCATATTGCATTGGAATTTGTCTAAGTTCATATTAAGTATGTAATAAACCTTTAGTATTTAATATGGTTGACATCTGGTGAAATTTATGCTATCGAAACAATGCAGTCAACCCAAATTTTGGGTTATCACTTTTATAATCATTATCTACATTTTTATTGTTATTAAAGATAATATTTTTTTATGATTATTTAAAAATTAAGAATGGCTTACATATATTTGATAGTAACAAAATTTTGATCGCTAAAAGATATGAACCAATAAACTTTAAAATTTAGAAAACAAACGATAAACATTTAAGAGTTTAAATCTATTAACTATTTAATATTTAGATAAATTATATAAATTTAAAAACAATTGAATTAAGGGAAATGATATACTAAGTACCTATTGACCAAACATATTGGTATCTAGTACCCAAAAATGGGTTAATGCTCACTTAATACCCACTTCAATAAAACAATTCCCTTTAAAGACCTAATTTTTTTAATACCACAACTACCCTCAACCTGGTATATAAGTCTTATTTTGTGAAAGATGAGGTATTTTGGGCCAATCAAGAAATTTGAATTTTAAATTTATGACCAACCGTCACTCTCTATCTCTTCTCTCTCTCCTAATCTAACAAAAAATCCATTTTCCAAGAAGGGTCTGTTGGTTTGAAATTTTGTTACCGTGATCAGTTTCTTGCCGGCAATCCTACCAAAAAACCGTTCATATTTTCATAGCACCGTTTCCTGGCCACATTCGATCACCGAAGATAAAAAAAACCCAACGACGATACTAAGATTTTCAGCACCTGTGAACCAGCTTCTTCACTTCTCCAACTAGTTAATCCCGTTGAGAACCTGACTGTTGACTACACCTGTGAACCAGATTTTTCCTCAACCTCACCTGAAAATCAGAACGAAGGTGAGTTACAATCTGCACAGCCGTATTTTTTTTGTTTCCGTTTCTCCAGCTCAACATGAGATTAACTAGTCGAAATCATGTATGTTAATCTTTTTTTAATGTTTAGATTTTATTTAGTTTATCGTTCCGGTCGATTAATGATCGATACATTGTTCTTTAACTTTCCGGTAAGCATTTGCAATTTTTTCAGTCCGATCGAACATGATGCGTTTGTTGTCTGTTTAGTCTGAGAGATAAGGATGTGATTTAAGAGTTGTTTTTATACTATCGTTGCTAGTTTGGTTGAGTCTTTTACTGTCGTTGTATTTTAGTTGTTGAATACTTACACTGCTAGATACAAGCACCATTAGCTATAGTCTTTGTATTTTTACTTGGCACTGATACATGTCTTTGTGTTTTGTGTATGAATATAGTCATTGCTAGATCTCAGTATATTCATTGCGATTTTCCTTATTTAGTGTGTGGTTTATTACTAGCTATCAGTATATTCTTGACACATATTGCGATTGTAAGTATGAGACATTGCTAGATTGGTTTCCATAAATTGCGATTGTAGTTATGGGACATTGCTAGATTGGTTCAATTAACATTTAGATAGATTTTTTCAATAACACATTCATGCTTTCTACGTTTCCCTACAACAAACTAACCTAAACTTCTATAATTCATGGTAGTATATGTCAAAACCAAAAGTTTGTATTTTCAAATTTGGTCACGAAACAGCTACTGTTCCGTTGTCGAATTTGAAAATTTTGACGCTCTCCAACAATACGTCGAAAGGACATGGCAGGATCTTGTTAGAGGCAACTACACTATTAGCTATTCTTCTGGTGCTCAGAAGAATTGTTTGTTTAATAACGAGACAGATTTTATTGGTTTGGAAATATACCTTGATGTCGAGAGTCTCAAGAGTGTTAGTTTTGTTATCGAAGAACAGGTCACCGATAAAGGCTCTGCAATTAAACGTAAACAACATGTTTAACTTCTCAAATAATCTTCCCATAACCAACGAACTAGTGGTGAAATTAGTAATTGTTTAGTTATTATAACCCCGAAGAGAAGGCATTTTGCTACAACTGGATGGGCCGAAGCTATCGTCGGTGTTGGTCAGTCATTTGACAATGGTGTCGTAGGTCTAAGGTTATCCTTATCACGGTTTTTCCTTTAAGTACATGCATAATACCTTTAGGAAGATCGCAGTTTATTGTGTTAACAAATATTTGGACGTGTGCAAATGCAGGCTCTATGCTTTAATTGATTTTAAAACCAATTTAATGACCATAAAGAGACTTGGTAATAGCCATACTTGGAGTCTCGTATTCGCAAAAAATAAAAGTAGACATTTGTCATCTGCTTTGATTTCCAATGAGATTCATGATTCTCTTAGGAACAACCAAAGTGTAACAGCTAAGATTATACAGTCCTCTATCAAGCCAGACTACGTTTTAGACATTTCTTATCGTCTATCGTGGAATGCTTTTAGAAAATGCAAGGCGCGTAGTATTTGGAGATAGCAATACTTATTTCGGATTGCTAAAAAGATACTTCAAACGACTAAAGAGTCGTGATATCACTACGGACTGCCATTTGGATTTAGCGCCCAGCAATGTATTTTGACGCTGTTTTATAGCGTTCAGCGCGTGCCTTCAGGGTTTCCATTTGTGCCGGCCTTTATTGTACGTTGACGGAACCCATCTAACAGGGATCTAACAGGGAAGCATGGTGGTGTGTTGCTCTCAGCAGTGGAAAAGGATGGCAACAACGGTCAGTCTATTTTTTAGTTTACATGTTGCTAGATATGTGTTTTTTGGTTTCAAACATGTATCATCAGCTAAGATTGCTAGATTGGTTATATTTAGATTGCGATTGTTGCCTATATGATTTATTTCAAACACATCTGAGCCATGCTAGATTGGAAGACTTAGGTTGCTAGATAGGTTAGTCTTGTGTTTGCGATTTACGGTCATTCAAGACTGCTAGATTGAAAATACAACTGTTACAGGCTTGTTGCTAGATAGGGTATATCTATATTGCGATTTACGGTCATTCAATATAACAATCTAGTCATGTTTTATGTCTGCAAATTTCCTGTGCAACCCTGGAAACAAATGTAATCTTACGTGTTTTTGCAGGTCTATTTTCTATTGCTTTTGGGATTTTTGGTAACGAAGACTCAGATAATTGGTTTTGGTTTTTGCAAAGTCTAAAACCGCATTTGCTAGGGCGCCAAATAACGTTTATTTCAAACTGTCATGCTTGTATTATTAACGTTATAGCAACTCTATATCCTAATGACTACAACGCGTATTGTATCTTCCATCTAGTTTATAATTTGAATAAATCTCTTGAACACAGAAACATAGTGATGTTTAAGAGTTGTGCTTATACCCCAACGGTGGACCTTTTTAACGAACGACTATCACAGTTTCAGTGCCAAGGGGGTGATCGTATCACCAAATTTCTAAATAATTTGCCACCAGAAAAGTATGCTCAGGCATACGTCAACGGCAAACGGTATGGGGCGATGACATCAACAGCTGTGGAATCGTTGAACGCGCAGATTAAAAAATTATGCAATATGTCTATAGTGGAATTGGTAGACAGGATTAGAGTTCTTCTTACGAGGGTCTAAGCTGAAACACACACTTATGCCCTAAGTTTGACAAGTTGTTTAAAGAGAATGTACAATGCGGTCGAACGTGGTTAGGACGCAAGTCTTCTGCCGCCTATTTTGAGGTTTTATCAGACCCAGTAATTGTGGTAAACATCCTTGATTTCAAATGTACATGCGGTTCTTGGCAGCAAGAATGCTTCCCATTCCCACATGCATTGGCTGCAATAGCATCTTTAAGTGAACATCCAATGACTTTAGTAGAGCCTTTTTCACTGCTACAAAATTCCAGGTCCAGTTATTCTTTTAACATACAGGCTATACCAGATTTTGGTGAGGCTACTACCACTAACGATGATGGAGAGCCAGTGGTTAATCCACCGAACGTCAAAAGACGAGCAGGACGGCTGAGAAAAAAACGTATTCCATCAAGAGGAGAGGTAACAACCAGCCAGTCCCGGTGTGGTCGCTATTTCAAATCAGGACACAACATGAGGTCCTGCGATGCTCCGTTCTAAACATAACAGACCTGTAGAATTAATTTTGTTTTTTTGTTCTTTCTAATATCCTTGGATAAGAACTCCTTATCTTTCAATCTGTATGTATTAAAACTGTTAACATTACTTTGTGCAATGTCTGTTTGACTCGTTAATTCTATTATTTACCATTGTTTGGCATAGCTAGATAGAATATGATTACATTGGTAGATACTTGTTATATCATTTGGACATGCATTGAAAATAAATTTCTGATGCCACATTGCTAGATACAGTGTAATACCTCTGCGATTGTAAGTCTACAATTGATATTGCTAGATACGTGTATATGAGGTTGCTAGATACATCATTTTCCATACATGAACATTCCACTAACATGAAGTACATGGACGTCCTAATCTAACATTGCTAGATATAGAAAATTATCCCTACGACTTAAAGGTTAATATCAAATTGGTAGAGATACACCTTATTTTGATTTGATACACTCGTGTGTCAAATTAAAAAATAGTCACAATGCAAAATATTCTTTATACCTCATTGTTGTTTACATTTAAACATGTAGCTAAACTAATTGACATTCCTAGATAGCCTACTGTAATATTGGGGGAAACATAACTGTCATATATGCCTTAGATTGTGATATAGTTAATTTGGGTGCTTACATTGCGATTGTGACTTGTAACTGGCCTTACAACTACTTCATTAAACTACTTAATCTCTAATCTTTAGTTAAACTATTAAAATTGGAACACCATGCAAACTAATATAGATAACACAAAAAAATAAAAGGCAAACATCATAATAAGATTTGAACATCATTCATGGCAGTACAACTTCCCCATACAAGAACCCTCCTAAAAATAGAACTGCTCAAAGGGTTTGCTTTGTTTTTAGCCCATCAAAACATAAAAAACATATAAAAAACATAAAAAAAACATAAGAAAATGATGCTGCATGAACTGCCATAAACCTAATCAGAATCCCTGCCGTCTTCCTCGTCATCAAACCCTTCAGCTTCCTCCTCCTCCTCTTCTTCTTCATCCTTTTCGTCTTCCGACTTATCATCTTCGGCTTCATCTTCATCATCGTCCTTTCCGTTTGCAGACTCCTAGCTATCCCGTTGTCGCTTCCGTTTTGGAAGTTTTTCAGGGTCGGACTCGTAGTCGTCGTCGAGTGACCATGAGTCCCATGAAGCGTAGTTTTTTTTGTAGTCGGACGAATAAAGGGATCAGTCATCCTCCTCGTCTGACGAGTACTCAGAAGTGGTTGTTCGCTTGTATGTATTGTTGTCTAGGTAGTAGTCGGAAGGCCATCCATCATCTGACGAGTACCTTTGTGTAACTGGGGAAGAAGGGGCCATTTTCAAGAGTTGTTTTCTTGCACAATGGTGTTAGGTGAGTTCTTGAAAAGTAGTGTGAGATGAATAGCCTAAACTCTTATCCCCTACTTATAGCGAAATGCAATGCCCAATGCTACGTCCAATCTAGCAACTCCAATTAATTGCAAATATTTAATTGTACATGTCTAATTAATACATGTAATGATTCAACACATCTACCTTTATCTTTTCAACTAACAAGCTAACCAATAGGATAAAAACATCTATTTTTAATTACTGATGGATGTAGTCAACAATCATTTCGATCTCATTTAATGTACTCGTCTCCCAATAAACCTATCTAGCAATGCAGTAATATAATTGGTCCAACATAAGTATATCATAGCGATTTACGAACGTTTGGCATTGCTAGATAAGCCACGTGTGACATTAAATTATACAGCAGCATATCATTGTTAGATACTTTATAACAATATTGCTAGATACACCATCTGAACATTGCTAGATACAGTATAACGACTTTGATAGATACAACATCAAAATATTGCTAGATACCTTATAACGATATTGCTAGATACAGCATATGAACATTGCTAGATAAAGTATAACGACTTTGATAGATGCAGCATCAAAAAAATGGTAGATGGGTTGTAACGAGGTTGATAGATACACCTGCATAACATTGATAGACATGTTATAAAGACATTGTTATATACGTTATAAGGAGATTGATAGATATAGCAGTGTAACATTGCTAGATACGATATAAGACATTACTAAATACAACAGTGTAGGATTACTAAATATGTTATATGGACATTGCTAGATACATAGTAATTTTTGAATTTATTCATACAATAATAATGGCAGGATCTCCCTATATACCTTAGAAAAAAAACTGACATTGGTAGAAATAGTATAAAAATTGATAGTAATGCTAAAGTTGGTAGAAATGACATTGGTAGAAATGAATTACATAACATTTTTTACATCCTTAAGACAATTATATACGTTGCAATTGTTACTAAAGTTTCGACTAATCCTGTTATACTGGCATCCAATTTTAAATGAATTACACAGCCCTTGTCCCAAAAAATGAATTACATAAAAACATTTCTCCCAACACTACCATCGTCGGTTTGTGTTTGAATCATTGAGGACTTAAATATTTCAGCTCCTGTTTTAGCTTGAATATCCTTTCCATATTCTTTAGGAACATACCCTTTCTGAATGATGTCTTTCGCGTACTCACAAACAAAAATCCCACAGTCAAGGTTATCCTTCTCCTGTTGTGGGATATCTCTCATTGTCTTGATTTTGTATCTGCCTTTCACAGCAGGCATGTATTTTTTCTTCATGCAATAGGCCAACTGTAAAATCAAGGAACGCCTTGTTACATTGAGATTTAGGAGACTACTTCATTGCTCGATACGACTTCTGGCATTGCTAGATACAGCAGGAGACATTGCTAGATACAGTGAAATAACTGTTTGACTGTAATTCTGATATCACATTGCTAGATACATAGATATGAGATTGCTAGATATACTAAAAAAACTTGGCCACAAACACTTGCAATATAGTACACTGCTGAAACAGTAACGTTCATTCAAACACTTGGGTGGTAGCTATTGCAAGATGTAAATAAATATATTTTTAGTTGATTCACGATTTAGTTTTTTGCTGGATAGTTTATCATGGCCCACATGAAAACACTGATTGCATTATTTGGGCACATTCTTATAACTAATATGGACCCAAGCTCCTTTGTTACTGCCAAGTCTTAACCAAACCTGGTGATGTAATTTCTTGGTGATATCAATCTCAACCCAAGCGAAACAAGCATTATATAATGCTTTGTTCTTGGGTGGGATCCAAGATTTGATTGGTGAACATATTGAAGAAGCAATGGATTAAACAATGTCATCATTGTACAAATGTTATGGTAAGTTTTCGATTCTTATCCAGATGGGGACAATAAGACATTCTGTTTTCGGATTAAAGGATAACTACCATTTTAAAATTCTCATTAAGGTTTGTCCCATTGTCCAGATCCCCCGAGACCAGATTTTGCTAATATCATCTTTAAGGGAGAATTCCAGAAATAGGTGTCTTGAGTCCTAATTTGAATATGAGAATACACATTCAAACTTTCTTGCTTCAAAGAATCTGTCTAATACTTATTTTTTGGGTAGGCCTTGCGTAAATTTTCCGATCATAATCTAAGATGAAGAGAGTTGAAGTATATCATTTACATTTTCTTTAAACTGTAGTGCAATGTAGTCTTTTTTGTGTTGTGTGCAGATAAGCTTGTAAGTAACTGTATTTTTGGTTGAATGACAGTTGCAGAATACGACTAATGTTGAAGGTTTATAGGCATATGTGGTAGAAGAGTTTGGTTTCTTTTGAGACTGAAGGGGAGGGAAATCCTTTTTGCTTTTGGATCTCCTGATTCATTTCCATATGGCTGATGTCTAGATTGTTCTTCAACCCAAAGGTTTAGCATGGCGAGCGACTATGAATTCAGGGAGAGGAGATGAAAAGGATGGTTTATCTTGAAGTTTAAGAAATACTTTTTTGGAGCTCATCCTTCCAAAAATTTACTCGTAGTAAAATTCTCTGATGAATTTGGATTTTTTGTATAAGACTTTTATTAGAATTTAAATAAAAAGTCATACTGGAACATAAACACATGAACCGTGTAAAAAAATAAATAAAAAATATATATTGCTCATTTAAAAAATTCACAAATCTACCATAGGTGATTTTCTTTATAATTTTTTATTCTACACAAACAATATTATACAAATTTTAGAAAATCAAATAACAATCCAAATCATTTGGCAATCTGAACAATTTTTCTTGAATTATATTTAGTAATAAATCATTAATATGGTCACCCGAGCTTCCGTTATACAAAATTCAGTCTTTAAACAATATTGAACTTGAATTTGAGCTTTTCACAAGAGAGAAAAAAAATCAATTGTTTGTACGGAAATAGTTTTTGACGTTTTCTACGGAATATGGAAGCATGGTGGTGTGTTGCTCTCAGCAGTGGCAAAGGATGGTAACAATGGTCAGTCCATTTTTTAGTTTACATGTTGCTAGATATGTGTTTTTTGCTTTCAAACATATATCATCAGCTAAGATTGCTAGATTGGTTATATTTAGATTGCGATTGTTGCCTATATGTTTTATTTCAAACACATCTGAGCCATGCTAGATTGGAAGACTTAGGTTGCTAGATAGGTTAGTCTTGTGTTTGCGATTTACGGTCATTCAAGACTGCTAGATTGAAGATACAACTGTTACAGGCTTGTTGCTAGATAGGGTATATCTATATTGCGATTTACGGTCATTCAATATAACAATCTAGTCATGTTTTATGTCTGCAAATTTCCTGTGCAACCCTGGAAACAAATGTAATCTTACGTGTTTTTGCAGGTCTATTTTCTATTGCTTTTGGGATTTTTGGTAACGAAGACTCGGATAATTGGTTTTGGTTTTTGCAAAGTCTAAAACCGCATTTACTAGGGCGCCAAATAATGTTTATTTCAAATTGTCATGCTTGTATTATTAACGTTATAGCAACTCTATATCCTAATGACTACCACGCGTATTGTATCTTCCATCTAGTTTATAATTTGAATAAATCTCTTGAACACAGAAACATAGTGATGTTTAAGAGTTGTGCTTATGCCCCAACGGTGGACCTTTTTAACGAACGACTATCACGGTTTCAGTGCCAAGGGGGTGATCGTATCACCAAATTTCTAAATAATTTGCCACCAGAAAAGTATGCTCACGCATACGTCAACGGCAAACGGTATGGGGCGATGACATTAACAGCTGTGGAATCGTTGAACGCGCAGATTAAAAAATTGTGCAATCTGTCTATAGTGGAATTGGTCGACAGGATTAG
This sequence comes from Limnanthes douglasii subsp. nivea, assembly GCA_036936605.1. Lineage (NCBI taxonomy): Eukaryota > Viridiplantae > Streptophyta > Magnoliopsida > Brassicales > Limnanthaceae > Limnanthes > Limnanthes douglasii. The sequence continues at coordinate 302,890,510 of JAUPFV010000001.1, forward strand.
AGTTCTTTGTATGACTCAGATGTCTCGACGTTTATCAGAGGGTCTAAGCTGAAACACACACTTATGCCTTGAGTTTGACAAGTTGTTTAAAGAGAATGTACAATGCGGTCGAACTTGGTTAGGACGCAAGTCTTCTGCCGCCTATTTTGAGGTTTTATCAGACCGAGTAATGGTGGTAAACATCCTTGATTTCAAATGTACATGCGGTTCTTGGCAGCAAGAATGCTTCCCATTCCCACATGCATTGGCTGCAATAGCATCTTTAAGTGAACATCCAAGGACTTTAGTGGAGCCTTTTTCACTGCTACAAAATTCCAGGTCCAGTTATTCTTTTAACATACAGGCTATACCAGATTTTGGTGAGGCTACTACCACTAACGATGATGGAGAGCCAGTGGTTAATCCACCGAACGTCAAAAGACGAGCAGGACAGCTGAGAAAAAAACGTATTCCATCAAGAGGAGAGGTAACAACCAGCCAGTCCCGGTGTGGTCGCTATTTCAAATCAGGACACAACATGAGGTCCTGCGATGCTCCGTTCTAAACATAACAGACCTGTAGAATTAATTTTGTTTTTTTGTTCTTTCTAATATCCTTGGATAAGAACTCCTTATCTTTCAATTTGTACGTATTAAAACTGTTAACATTACTTTGTGCAATGTCTGTTTGACTCGTTAATTCTATTATTTACCATTGTTTGGCATAGCTAGATAGAATATGATTACATTGGTAGATACTTGTTATATCATTTGGACATGCATTGAAAATAAATTTCTGATGCCACATGGCTAGATACAGTGTAATACCTCTGCGATTGTAAGTCTACAATTGATATTGCTAGATACGTGTATATGAGGTTGCTAGATACATCATTTTCCATACATGAACATTCCACTAACATGAAGTACATGGACGTCCTAATCTAACATTGCTAGATATAGAAAATTATCCCTACGACTTAAAGGTTAATATCAAATTGGTAGAGATACACCTTATTTTGATTTGATACACTCGTGTGTCAAATTAAAAAATAGTCACAATGCAAAATATTCTTTATACCTCATTGTTGTTTACATTTAAACATGTAGCTAAACTAATTGAAATTCCTAGATAGCCTACTGTAATATTGGGGGAAACATAACTGTCATATATGCCTTAGATTGTGATATAGTGAATTTGGGTGCTTACATTGCGATTGTGACTTGTAACTGGCCTTACAACAACTTCATTAAACTACTTATTCTCTAATCTTTAGTTAAACTATTAAAATTGGAACAACATGCAAACTAATATAGATAACACAAAAAAATAAAAGGCAAACATCATAATTAGATTTGAACATCATTCATGGCAATACAACTTCCCCATACAAGAACCCTCCTAAAAATAGAACTGCTTAAAGGGTTTGCTTTGTTTTTAGCCCATGAAAACATAAAAAACATAAAAAAACATAAGAAAATGTTGCTGCATGAACTGCCATAAACCTAATCAGAATCCCTGCCGTCTTCCTCGTCATCAAACCCTTCAGCTTCCTCCTCCTCCTCTTCTTCTTCATCCTTTTCATCTTCCGACTTATCATCTTCGGATTCATCTTCATCATCATCATTTCCGTTTGCAGACTCCTAGCTATCCCGTTGTCGCTTCCGTTTTGGAAGTTTTTCAGGGTCGGACTCGTAGTCGTCGTCGAGTGACCATGAGTCCCATGAAGCGTAGTTTTTTTTGTAGTCGGACGAACAAAGGGAGCAGTCATCCTCCTCGTCTGACGAGTACTCAGAAGTGGTTGTTCGCTTGTATGTCTTGTTGTCTAGGTAGTAGTCGGAAGACCATCCGTCATCCGACGAGTACCTTTGTGTAACTGGGGAAGAAGGGGCCATTTTCAAGAGTTGTTTTCTTGCACAATGGTGTTAGGTGAGTTCTTGAAAAGTAGTGTGAGATGAATAGCCTAAACTCTTATCCCCTACTTATAGCGAAATGCAATGCCCAATGCAACGTCCAATCTAGCAACTCCAATTAATTGCAAATATTTAATTGTACTTGTCTAATTAATACATGTAATGATTCAACACATCTACCTTTATCTTTTCAACTAACAAGCTAACCAATAGGATAAAAACATCTATTTTTAATTACTGATGGATGTAGTCAACAGTCATTTCGATCTCATTTAATGTACTCGTCTCCCAATAAACCTATCTAGCAATGCAGTAATATAATTGGTCCAACATAAGTATATCATAGCGATTTACGAACGTTTGGCATTGCTAGATAAGCCACGTGTGACATTAAATGATACAGCAGCATATCATTGTTAGATACCTTATAACGATATTGCTAGATACAACATCTGAACATTGCTAGATACAGTATAACGACTTTGATAGATACAACATCAAAATATTGCTAGATACCTTATAACGATATTGCTAGATACAGCATATGAACATTGCTAGATAAAGTATAACGACTTTGATAGATGCAGCATCAAAAAAATGGTAGATGGGTTGTAACGAGGTTGATAGATACACCTGCATAACATTGATAGACATGTTATAAAGACATTGTTATATACGTTATAAGGAGATTGATAGATATAGCAGTGTAACATTGCTAGATACGATATAAGACATTACTAAATACAACAGTGTAGGATTACTAAATATGTTATATGGACATTGCTAGATACATAGTAATTTTTAAATTTATTCTTACAATAATAATGACAGGATCTCCCTATATACATTAGAAAAAAACTGACATTGGTAGAAATACTATAAAAATTGATAGTAATGCTAAAGTTGGTAGAAATGACATTGGTAGAAATGAATTACATAACATTTTTTACATCCTTAACACAATCATATACGTTGCAATTGTTACTAAAGTTTCGAGTAATCTTGTTATACTGGCATCCAATTTTAAATGAATTACACAGCCCTTGTCCCAAAAAATGAATTACATAAAAACATTTCTCCCAACACTACCATCGTTGGTTTGTGTTTGAATCATTGAGGACTTAAATATTCCAGCTCCTGTTTTAGCTTGAATATCCTTTCCATTTTCTTTAGGAACATATCCTTTCTGAATGATGTCTTTCGCGTACTCACAAACAAAAATCCCACAGTCAAGGCTATCCTTCTCCTGTTGTGGGATATCTCTCATTGTCTTGATTTTGTATCCGCCTTTCACAGCTGGTATGTATTTTTTCTTCATGCAATAGGCCAACTGTAAAATCAAGGAACGTCTTATTACATTGCAATTTAGGAGACTACTTCATTGCTAGATACGACTTCTGGCATTGCTAGATACAGCAAGAGACATTGCTAGATACAGTGAAATAACTGTTTGACTGTAATTCTGATATCACATTGCTAGATACATGAATATGAGATTGCTAGATATACTAAAAAAACTTGACCACAAACACTTGCAATATAGTACACTGCTGAAACAGTAACGTTCATTCAAACACGTGGGTGGTAGCTATTGCAAGATGTAAATAAATATATTTTTAGTTGATTCACGATTTAGTTTTTTGCTAGATAGTTTATCATGACCCACATGAAAACACTGATTGCATTATTTGGGCACATTCTTATAACTAATGTGGACCTAAGCTCCTTTGTTACTGCCAAGTCTTAACCAAACTTGGTGATGTAATTTCTTGGTGATATCAATCTCAACCCAAGCGAAACAAGCATTTTATAATGCTTTGTTCTTGGGTGGGATCCAAGATTTGATTGGTGAACCTATTGAAGAAGCAATGGATTAAATAATGTCATCATTGTACAAATGTTATGGTAAGTTTTCGATTCTTATCCAGATGGGGACAATAAGACATTCTGTTTTCGGATTAAAGGATAACTGCCATTTTAAAATTCTCATTAAGGTTTGTCCCATTGTCCAGATCCCCCGAGACCAGATTTTGCTAATATCATCTTTAAGGGAGAATTCCAGAAATAGGTGTCTTGAGTCCTAATTTGAATATGAGAATACACATTCAAACTTTCTTGCTTCAAAGAATCTGTCTAATACTTATTTTTTGGGTAGGCCTTGTGTAAATTTTCCGATCATAATCTAAGATGAAGAGAGTTGAAGTATATCATTTGTATTTTCTTAAACTGTAGTGCAATGTAGTCTTTTTTGTGTTGTGTGCAGATAAGCTTGTAAGTAACTGTATTTTTGGTTGAATGACAGTTGCAGAATACGACTAATGTTGAAGGTTTATAGGCATATGTGGTAGAAGAGTTTGGTTTCTTTTGAGACTGAAGGGGAGGGAAATCTTTTTTTCTTTTGGATCTCCTGATTCATTTCCATATGGTAGATGTCTAGATTGTTCTTCAACCCAAAGGTTTAGCATGGCGAGCGACTATGAATTCAGGGAGAGGAGATGAAAAGGATGGTTTATCTTGAATTTTAAGAAATACTTTTTTGGAGCTCATCCTTCCAAAAATTTACTCGTAGTTGTAAAATTCTCTGATGAATTTAGATTTTTTGTATAAGACTTTTATTAGAATTTAAATAAAAACTCATACTGGAACATAAACACATGAACTGTGTAAAAAAATAAATAAAAAATATATATTGCTCATTTGAAAAATTCACAAATCTACCATAGGTGATTTTTCTTTATAATTTTTTATTCTACACAAACAATATTATACAAATTTTAGAAAATCAAATAACAATTCAAATCATTTGGCAATCTGAATAATTTTTCTTGAATTATATTTAGTAATAAATCATTAATATGGTCACCCGAGCTTCCGTTATACAAAATTCAGTCTTTAAACAATATTGATCTTGAATTTGAGCTTTTCACAAGAGAGAAAAAAATCAATTGTTTGTACGGATTAGTTTTTGACGTTTTCTACGGAAACAGTGAAAACATTCTAATTTTCATCAATTAAAAATGAGTTGGCTGTTTGTAGCCAGGCGGGCTACTCTAGATCTGAAAGGAGGAATCTAAGCTTAATATTTGTAGATTCCTAGATGTTTTAAAAGAAAGAACATTCAAGTAAGAGATAGTTGAGAGATTTTGTCGAGCCATTCCAGAGAACACAATCAGGATTGATGAATTAAGAAGTAGCTCAGGAGTAATTTTGCGTTGGGCAAATATATGAGGGTCCAAACTGTATTAAAGTTTTGTTAGGGAGTCTTTTTAGAGAGAGAAAGTGAGAGTTAAACTAAGTAGAGAGAGAAAGTAATATTATATTAATCAACTGAATCTATCAACTCGTGTGAGGTCCTTTTATAGTATAATAATGGGCCCACACGCTTTAATTCCCACTTATTACATATTTAGTCCCTATACTTCTCCACCTATTCATAATAACTACTTCTATTGTTGTTTTTACAATATTTCCCCAATAAAAACACTTCCTTACAATTTTTCCATACGTCTTTTATTCTCCCTCGTCAGTAGCCCCCCAGTCCTAGTAAAAAAAAATTTACTAGGACTGTGATGACATCTTCGAACTTTATCTTATTCGTTTCAATTCTCCTCGAAAAATCACCTGTTCGAATATCTTCTTATTCTTTAATTGTCCTCGAATAATACCTCTTTGAATAAGAAATGCCTCGTCGAATTTCCTTTAGCTGAGAAAATGTCTCTTCGAATATCCTTTAGCTGAAAAATTCCTCCTCGAATATCTCTTATTCTCCTGGATAACACTGATCAGTAGCCCCTGAATCCCTGCAATGTCTTAGCAAATCTTGAACCACAAATCTCATCGGAAACAGTTATATGGATATCTCAATTTCGTAAAAAAGCCTTCTTCGAAATTAATCGTCTCAACATAATATAGCCTCCTAGACTTGGCTAATAAATTGCAAGGATTGGACTCATCGAATTTTTCAGCATCAAGTCGCATATCCCAATTAACCGTCTCCCATTTTTTTATGACGTCATTAGTCGAATTCCTTGTCACCAAATCTGTTTAGAGATCTTATCCCGCTTCCCAACACTTTTCATCATTAGATTGCCTCTTCACCTTCTCCCTCATTTCTTGGATCAATATAATTGTGCCTATGTTACCCATAACACCCCTAGGCAAACAAAGGAAAATGTCTCCATGCCTATCTGACCCTAAAAGGCCATCTACTTCTATAAATACTCACCTTCTTCATTTACACTCAAAACTTTTCGTTCTAAACTTTCTAGAGAGAGAAAGCTAGCTTATAAAACTCGTCGGATTCTAGAGTGGCTATTAATCAGTAAAAAATTCCAAGAAAAAGTTGCTGCTCGTGAATACGTTGAACCTCAGCCCCAACCTTCTGTCACCACTTTCTACGGTTCTTGGCCTCCATCAGAAAATTCTCCTGCTATTATACCCCTCAAAATTTCTCACCAAAACCAAACTTCTGATCTCAGCCCCCTCGAATCCATGGGTAAAGACAGAAACCATAAGAATTCTTCTGGTAAGAGGAAAATGCATCAAAAGGAGAAGAAGAACTCTCAAGAACGCAAGTGTGCCAAAGAAACTCCCTCGGAAACCCCAGATCCGAATATGGCTTTAGTAGTTGATAATCCTACTCTGAAAATCGACACTTCTGGATCAAGCCTTCTAGACACCCTTTTGATAACGGGAAGCGAGAGCCCTCGATTCTCTCCCTCAATAACTAATATTACTGAAGACTATCTTCAAGCAATGTGAAATAAATCCTTGGCCGATAAGGGGAAATCTATCGCCTTGGATAATCCTGAGCCAGAAACTTTACTAATTTCTACTGTAGAATAGAGCATATCCAGTGACCTTCACTTGGCCTCTTCTAGTCAAACGCCCTCCGTTCCCCTAACAATGTCTGAAGAACATGCTCGTCGGATTGCCCCCAAATCCAAGGGTGACATTACTCTTCCCTTGGAACTTGATGCTATTGCGGGCAACAACATTCGAGGAATAAAAAACAAACATATGGTCGCACTTCACAATATTTCCTATAAATACTTTTCACCTTCGGAAGAGACCATGCTGAGGACCCGATGGTGCATCCCTCGTATATCAACATTGGATTCCCCTCGGAAGGTGAGACCCATTTATCAGTTAGGGATAATGAGTTAATGGTTTATACAGTAGTCATGAACTGTGGGTTAAGTTATCCCTTAGATCCATTTTTTATTGAATACTTTGCCAAAATCGACCTCTGCCCTTCACAAGCTGGTCCAAAAATGTGGTTTACACTCATGGCATGTATCATGGCTTCAATGATATCGGGGAACGGATTTTCCTTAGAAGAGCTCATCGGATTATCTAGCCTGGCAAAAAATCCGTTTTTTCCGTTTTACTCATTAACTTTTGGTCGAGGACAAAAAGTATTGAAAGACTTGCTAGAAGCTGACAAGAAGTGGAGGCAACAGTTTGTCTACTTTTCTGGACATTGGGAGACAGAAGCTGAATGAACTCCTTCGAATCCACACAAGCTATCTCTCTTGTGGACCAACAAATGTAAGTCTGTTAACCTCTTCTTTTATCTTTCCTCGGAGAATAATTTACTAACCTAAATTCTTTGTAGCTATGACCGGAGTTTCAAAACCGTACGCAGACTATGGGGAGAGTACCACCACCGTCTTTACCAAACTCAGCGAGTGGACCAAAGAAAATTGGGACAACAAATTCCACATGTGCTTTATGAATAATAACTTGGTTAAAAGTCGACTCTGGAGGCTGAATCCCCTTGACCGGCTCACCCTGAAAGAATTAATGATCCCTCCCTCTCAACAAGAAATCCTTGATCTAGTGTACAACAAAGATATAGTCATTTATCTTCTGAAGAGCTCTCGTGCCAAAAGTCACCTTGATGACTTTGACGAGGAAGTGTCCACAAAAGACCTTCAGTCAGACTCTAAAGGATTAATCGCTAACCAGGAGCCCACCTCTTCGGCAAACACTGTAGCACCCACTACAATTTCCCCTCTGAAAATATCTGTCCGCCCCATCAAGAAAAAAGATGCCAAAACAAAAGAAACCAAGAAAAAGGTTGTTTTGGAACCCATCCAAGAAATATCCAAGGACATTCAAACACAAGATGATATCTAGCAAATCTCTGAGGGCACTGGACCCAAGATGTGGCGACTGACCCTAAAAAATAGGCTTAGGTCAAACACTCAATTCTCCTCTTACCCAAATTTCAAGTCCGTCACCGACAAGAAATTCTCCCATATTAGCACCGCTCCTAATTCCCCGAACCGATCCTCCTCAAAATATTTACCCCAATAATCTAACTGGTGAGTCTTTGGATTTTGACCCCACAGCAATAGGCTCTCCTACCAGCTCCTTCGAGATTCCTCAGAATGATGAGTTTTCACTAACTATTCGCAACCTACTGCATGCTTCTGTCAACGTGGGAAGAAAAATGCAACACCTGAAAGACCGGAAAAACCATTACAAGTTCAAGGCTTCCCTTGCTTCCGCTCAACTTGAAGAGGCAAAGAAACAACACTCCATTTTAGAGAGTCAGGCGGATGCAATTTTTGAAACATTATCTGCCTCTGAAAATTACGTCCTGATCGCATTATTTGGGCACATTCTTATAACTAATGTGGACCCAAGCTCCTTTGTTACTGCCAAGTCCTAACCAAACCTGGTGATGTAATTTCTTGGTGATTTCAATCTCAACCCAAGCGAAACAAGCATTATATAATGCTTTGTTCTTGGGTGGGATCCAAGATTTGATTGGTGAACCTATTGAAGAAGCAATGGATTAAACAATGCCATCATTGTACAAATGTTATGGTAAGTTTTCGATTCTTATCCAGATGGAGACAATAAGACATTCTCTTTTCGGATTAAAGGATGACTGCCATTTTAGAATTCTCATTAAGCTTTGTCCCATTGTCGAGATCCCCCGAGACCAGATTTTTCTAATATCATCTTTAAGGGAGAATTCCAGAAATAGGTGTCTTGAGTCCTAATTTGAATATGAGAATACACATTCAAACTTTCTTGCTTCAAAGAATCTGTCTAATACTTATTTTTTGGGTAGGCCTTGTGCAAATTTTCCGATCATAATCTAAGATGAAGAGAGTTGAAGTATATCATTTACATTTTCTTTAAACTGTAGTGCAATGTAGTATTTTTTGTGTTGTGTGCAGATAAGCTTGTAAGTAACTGTATTTTTGGTTGAATGACAGTTGGAGAATACGATTAATGTTGAAGGTTTATAGGTATATGTGGTAGAAGATCGTTTGGTTTCTTTTGAGACTGAAGGGGAGGGAAATCTTTTTGCTTTTGGATCTCCTGATTCATTTCCATATGGTTGATGTCTAGATTGTTCTTCAACCCAAAGGTTTAGCATGGCGAGCGACTATGAATTCAGGGAGAGGAGATGAAAAGGATAGTTTATCTTGAAGTTTAAGAAATACTTTTTTGGAGCTCATCCTTCCAAAAATTTACTCGTATTGTAAAATTCTCTAATGAATTTGGATTTTTTGTATAAGACTTTTATTAGAATTTAAGTAAAAAAACTCATACTGGAACATAAACACACGAACTGTGTAAAAAAATAAATAAAAAATATAGATAACTGGCCTTACAACTGCTTCATTAAACTACTTACTCTTTAATCTTTAGTTAAACTGTTAAAATTGGAACAACGTGCAAACTAATATAGATAATACAAAAAAGTAAAAGGCAAACATCATAATAAGATTTGAACATCATTCATGGAAGTACAACTTCCCCATACAAGAACCCTCCCAAAAAATAGAACTGCTCAAAGGGTTTGCTTTGTTTTAAGCCCATCAAAACATAAAAAACATAAAAAAAACATAAGAAAATGACAGGTTGTAACGAGGTTGATAGATACACCCGCATAACATTGATAGACATGTTATAAAGACATTGTTATATACGTTATAAGGAGAATGATAGATACAACAGTGTAAGATTGCTAGATACGATATAAGACATTATTAAATACAACAATGTAGGATTGCTAAATATGTTATATGGGCATTGCTAGATACATAGTAATTTTTAAATTTATTCATACAATAATAATGGCAGGATCTCCCTATATACCTTAGAAAAAAACTGACATTGGTAGAAATACTATAAAAATTGATAGTAATACTAAAGTTGGTAGAAATGACATTGGTAGAAATGAATTACATAACATTTTTACATTCTTAACACAGTCATATACGTTGCAATTGTTACTAAAGTTTCGAGTAATCCTGTTATACTGGCATCCAATTTTAAATGAATTACACACCCCTTGTCCCAAAAAATGAATTACATAAAAACATTTCTCCCAACACTACCATCGTCGGTTTGTGTTGGAATCATTGAGGAAATGCTTAAATATTTCAGCTCATGTTTTAGCTTGAATATCATTTCCATATTCTTTAGGAACATATCATTTTCGAATGATGTCTTTCGCGTACTCACAAACAAAAATCCCATAGTTAAGGCTATTCTTCTCCTGTTATGGGATATCTCTCATTGTTTTGATTTTGTATCCGCCTTCCACAGCATGCATGTATTTTTTCTTCATGCAATAGGCTAACTGTAAAATCAAGGAACTCCTTGTTACATTGCGATTTAGGAGACTACTTTATTGCTAGATACGACTTCTGGCATTGGTAGATACAGCAGGAGACATGGCTAGATAGAGTGAAATAATTGTTTGACTGTAATTCTGATATCACATTGCTAGATACATGGATATGAGATTGCTAGATACACTAAAAAAAATTGGCCACAAGCACTTGCAATATAGTACACTGCTGAAACAGTAACGTTCATTCAAACACTTGGGTGGTAGCTATTGCAAGATGTAAATAAATATATTTTTAGCATAGAAATTTTTACCAGGGCATCGGCTGTATTTCTCGTCTTATCTGGAATGTGTTTGCTCCACGGAAACAGTGAGTTGTAACTACTAACAGTCCCCTTCTCGATACCAATAACAAGCAGCGTCCAGTTGTTGACGTCGGGTTTGTTAATGGTGCAAAGAGGAACAAGGGCAAAGTATGTGTCTACTTTCATTGTTTCAAAAACTTTATCCACACTGGTTGCATCATAACTGTGAGATTCTAATCTTTTGCTAGTCTTATCACGGGGGTTTACTATGATTGTCTTAAGCTTGATTGGCTTTTCTGGTTTTTCCGTCTCTTATTTTGGTGGATGTGTTTCGAGCAGGCTATTGTCATTCAAGTTTTGGCTTCTATATTTTTCATTTCCATTTGATTCACGGTTTAGTTTTTTGCTGGATAGTTTATCATGACCCACATGAAAACACTGATCGCATTATTTGGGCACATTCTTATAACTAATGTGGACCCAAGCTCCTTTGTTACTGCCAAGTCCTAACCAAACCTGGTGATGTAATTTCTTGGTGATATCAATCTCAACCCAAGCAAAACAAGCATTATATAATGCTTTGTTCTTGGGTGGGATCCAAGATTTGATTGGTGAACCTATCGAAGAAGCAATGGATTAAACAATGTCACCATTGTACAAATGTTATGGTAAGTTTTCGATTCTTATCCAGATGGGGACAATAAGACATTCTCTTTTCGGATTAAAGGATGGCTTCTATTTTAGAATTCTCATTAAGCTTTGTCCCATTGTCCACATCCCCGAGGCCAGATTTTGCTAATATCATCTTTAAGGGAGAATTCCAGAAATAGGTGTCTTGAGTCCTAATTTGAATATGAGAATACACATTCAAACTTTCTTGCTTCAAAGAATCTGTCTAATACTTATTTTTTGGGTAGGCCTTGTGCAAAATTTCTGATCATAATCTAAGATGAAGAGAGTTGAAGTATATCATTTACATTTTATTTAAAATGTAGTGCAATGTAGTCTTTTTTTGTGTTGCGTGCAGATAAGCTTGTAAGTAACTGTATGTTTGGTTGAATGACAGTTGCAGAATACGATTAATGTTAAAGGTTTATAGGCATATGTGGTAGAAGAGTTTGGTTTCTTTTGAGACTGAAGGGGAGGGAAATCTTTTTGCTTTTGGATCTTGTGATTCATTTCCATATGGTTGATGTCTAGATTGTTCTTCAACCCAAAGGTTTAGCATGGCGAGCGACTATGAATTCAGGGAGAGGAGATGAAAAGGATGGTTTATCTTGAAGTTTAAGAAATACTTTTTTGGAGCTCATCCTTCCAAAAATTTACTCGTATTTGTAAAATTCTCTAATGAATTTGGATTTTTTGTATAAGACTTTTATTAGAATTTAAGTAAAAACTCATACTGGAACATAAACACATGAACTGTGTAAAAAAATAAATAAAAAATATATATTGCTCATTTAAAAAATTCACAAATCTATTGTTTGTACGGAAATAGTTTTTGGCGTTTTCTACGGAAATAGTGGAAACATTATAATCTTCATCAATTAAAAATGATTTGGTAAGGTTGTTAGTTATAATTAAGTAAACTCGAAAATGATTTATGCTCTATGAATTTTATATATTCGATTATTACTAACAAACTTGGGTAATAACATTAAAAAGTTTTTTATAAAAAAGCTCTAACCCGAGGGCTCTTCTAAACGAATATAATCATACATAAGACCAAGAAAACGTTCCAAATTTCTTGGTTGCTTAAGATATATTGTGTTTTCACCTGGTTGTAGTGAAGTGCTAGGCACTGGGATGCTAACTAATAGATAACACCCATGGATTCCATGTCTGGCAATCGCATTGTCTGTTCCATTCAATGTTTCTGAAAAGTCTGGAACTGGCTTTATGCTGTTGAACCACACTTGTAAAGCGACTGAATTGTGCGATGCTATGGCCAACTGAAGATTGTAACTTCCTTTATTCTTGACACTGTCCAGTTTAAACTTTATCTGCCAGGTTGTTGCTGCATATGTGCCATTGCCTACCTCCCTGATTCAAACAGAATATCTGAATGGTTCGTTCGGATATTTTCTGAAATAAAATACTATGGCAAGTAAGTTATATGTAAATGTTTACGAAGGAAGTTATAGTACTAAAAACAATTGAAACTAAACATAATGTGGATAACTTTGGTAGTAAATTTGTAGAAACAAAGATCGTGTGCATTGTTTGCTTGTGATACTGTCATTTAGAGACTTCTAGGCCTAGAGAAAAATAAGTGGAATTGTTATACAAGCTATAGGAATTTCGAGGTATGTAATTTGTAGCGAATATTCAAGATTAGGCAGTAAGATACTACTGATGCGAGGAAAGTTGTGTTTATAAAAATTATTATATTCTTCTTTCCAAATGTGGTAAGCCACTACACATAAGTTAGTGCGCTAAAGGTGGTCATAGGATCCAGGAGTTGGCTGTTTGTAGCCGGACGGGCTAATCCAGATCTGAAAGGGGGAATCTAAGCTTAATGTTTGTGGATTCCCAGATGTTTTAGAAGAAAGAACATTCAAGTAAGAGATAGTTGAGAGATTTTATCGAGCCATTACAGAGAACACAATCAGGATGAGTATTGAAACTCATGAATTAACTTATCTTTTGTTGAGAGTTTTCCATGAATTATTAACTAGACAATGCGTTTAGGTATGTTTTATTTTTTACAGATTACATTGGCTCATTGAACTTAGGACGTTGATTGGTATATTGAATGATATGTATTATTAAATAATAAGTGTTACTTTTTTGGTTGGGCAACCAACGTAATACATATTTCTTATCGGGGGAGGAAAATTGCACATGAGATTACTGATTTTATGGAGGTGGTTGGAGTGCCGTCATTTTCCAGACCTAATTTGGGTAGGCTCATTTGATAAAGGAGAAATATCATGATGATGAAGTATTGGGCGTAACTATAAATGAATGATGAGAGGCGTAATGTGCATGCATTGTACATGCACTGTTGAGAAAAGATATAAGGCAGAAAGAGAGGAGAATAGTCTATTTTTTTATGCGAGTGATTGTTGTCCATTAGATTTAGATTTTTACTTCTGAAGAGCCTATTTTCAGCGGGCTTGAAGAAATTTGCGTGAAACATAAAGTATAGTTATGATTTAAATTTTTTTGAAAATGTTTGTTTGAAAGTTTGAAATTCTATAAAGAGGAAAACAAGTAGCTTTCTAGAAGTAAATCGTTCTTTTTATATATTTTTTAAATTTTTATTGATTTAAAAAAAAAATTATTCGAATATGTAAATGTGTGTGCGCGCGCGTGTGTGTGCGTGCATGTGTGCGTGCATGCGTGCGTGCGTGTGTGTGTTTTATAGTTGAATTACTGATGAATATGGTCTCAATTGGTCCAAATACTGATCAAATATAAAATTTAGGTAAAACACATGACTATTTGGATCATTTTCTAAAGGGTCAAACATTATTCATTGAAACAATGACGTGAGCGGTATTTTTTGGAAGATGAACATTTTGGGGTTATCAGAAGATGAATAGTTTTTTCGAACATAGTATCCATTAAAACAGGATGCTAACAATATATTTTGGAAGATGAATAATGTTTTTTTTGGAAAAATACTATTCACAAAAATAATTCACCAAAAAAATTAAATTAATTGATATTTTTAATTTATTTCACCAATTTTATATGTTTGGACATACTATATGTGATGTATGCATATATTTTGAAATAAATGTTATGTGCATGAATGAAAATATATATGCATGGCTTAGATTTCGATGACCGGTAGGTGAGTCAATGAAATTAACTTAATTTGCCCTCGAGAAGCTTATGTTAATATCTTTTGAGGATCCTAAGCTTCAAAAGATTTCGAGATGGATCTAGATACAAGTATCATCAATCTTCCAGAAGGTTAAAATTTGGGTTTATATTGATCATAGACGGGATAAAATTACTAAAAATGATCCTTATGGTGGATTTAATTCGAGACATATGGAAACAGTCATTCGAAAGGTTTCATCGGTACTTAGGATTAATTAAATTCATCACTCCAAAAAAAATTAAGTCGGTAAAATCAGTCATCCGCAAATTTTCACGAGTAAATTAATGATATACGCCCTCCGCAAGGTCTCATTGGTACTTAGAAAATTAAATTAATGATCATAGTATTTTTTTTCTCAAACTCACAAAATACATGTTAGTATGATTTATCCTCCAGTATCTATTATCAAGTGTTTAATTTTTTACATGTTATATTTCATGCTCATGCATGTTGTTTAAAGTAATATGTTAAAGTTTCCAAATGTGCTATGTGTTGTTCTGTTTCTTGTTTTTTCTAGTGAACATGTCTTACAATATTTTGGGAATCCTCCACCCACATTGGATTGTTCAGAATTTGATCTTTGGAAAAAGGACTACTATTTTATTTATTTTTGCATGAATACGACTATGCATTGGCTCATCCCAAACCATCTGACGTTAGTCCAGAAAGTACATTAGAGGAATCTAAGGAAGATGAAAGGTGTGAGAAATCAGATAAGCTATGCATGGATCTATCGTTGCAAGGTATACTAATAGCACTTTGTAGGACTGTTCTGAAGGATGTTATCACAGCTACAGACTTTCTTACGGAGGTCGAGAAAGCATTTTCCAAGAACGAAAATTTAAAGGTGCAGCGTCCAATTTCATTTCAAGAGTATAAATTTCCTAAATGTACCATTCTTGGGTAAAACTAAATTTCAAGGTTCATATATGGACATATGGGCTTTTCCCAACAAGATTTCAAATGCTATTTTTTATCAAATTTTATACATAATATTTGTAAGAGTAATCTGCTTTCTATTTGAGATTGTCTCATCCTTCAGTATTGGATCTATTTATGTTTCCCTTATGCATTATTTTTCTCAACTACTATGTTCGATTGATTTAAATATATTTTTTTACGGAAAACATGAACTGACGTGCATGTATCAACTTTGTCGTGATGTTTATCTTTAATTGTGTCGATCTCTGTCAACGTAGCCATAATATCTCCATCCAAAGAATTTAATATTTCTCTATTTTTTATGGTTGTAATTCTTTGTCTAATGTTTTGCCTTGTCGTAGCATAATCAATTTCCTCCAATTTTCTTCAAATTAATCTTGTTTGTCACACCATAGGTTTTATGCTTAAACTTTTGCTTTTATTTGTTTGACTCAACTGCATTTATACTCTTGGAATGTCTCACATTAAACTCTTTATCTCCTAATTACGACCACGTTCATCTCATACTTTCCTTAAGTGTTTCTAGATTTGTTCCACAGTATGCTCATCGAATTTATGAGGAAACTTTTTCTTTTAGATTTTCTAAGAATAAAACAATTTAACAATGATTATTCTCACTCTGAGCATCTCTATAAATTTTATTTTTATGTATGTCAGTTTATTCAGTATCACTTACAATTCATGTATTTAAAGGATGAGAGATTTTTTATATGATATTTAAAAATCAAAATTTTGAAGAAAAAAAACATCTTTTATTTTGTATTTTTAAGTGTATGTTATATCTTGTATGATGATGTTTTGCATTTTCACAACTCGAACGTCAGATTTAGAGGTGTTCAGGATATGGCCTCGACATATAAGATCGTCATCCTGTGACTAATTTCTTTAATTTAAACGGTGACAAATTCATATTGCATTGGAATTTGTCTAAGTTCATATTAAGTATGTAATAAACCTTTAGTATTTAATATGGTTGACATCTGGTGAAATTTGTGCTATCGAAACAATGCAGTCAAACCAAATTTTGGGTTATCACTTTTATAATCATTATTTACATTTTTATTGTTATTAAAGATACTATTTTTTTATGATTATTATAGTAACAAAATTTTGATTGCTAAAAGATATGAACCAATAAACTTTAAAATTTAGAAAACAAACGATAAACATTTAAGAGTTTAAATCTATTAACTATTTAATATTTAGATAAATTAGATAAATTTAAAAAGAATTGAATTAAGGGAAATGACATACTAAGTACCTATTGGCCAAACATATTAGTATTTAGTACCCAAAAATGGGTTAATGCTCACTTAATACCCACTTCAATAAAACAATTCCCTTTAAAGACCTAATTTTTTTAATACCACAACTACCCTCAACCTAGTATATAAGTCTTATTTTGTGAAAAATGAGGTATTTTGGGCCAATCAAGAAATTTGAATTTTAAATTTATAACCAACCGTCACTCTCTATCTCTCCTCTCTCTCCTAATCTAACAAAAAACCCATTTTCCAAGAAGGGTCTGTTGGTTTGAAATTTTGTTACCGTGATCAGTTTCTTGCCGGCAATTCTACCCAAAAACCGTTCATCTTTTCATAGCACCGTTTCCTGGCCACATTCGATCACCGAAGATAAAAAAAAAACCCAACGACGATACTAAGATTTTCAGCACCTGTGAACCAGCTTCTTCACTTCTCCAACTAGTTAATCCCGTTGAGAACCTGATTGTTGACCACACCTGTTAACCAGATTTTTCCTCAACCTCACCTGAAAATCAGAACAAAGGTGAGTTACAATCTGCACAACCGTATTGTTTTTGTTTTCGTTTCTCCAGCTCAACATGAGATAAACTGAAATCATGTATGTTAATCCCTTTTTAACGTTTAGATTTTGTTTAGTTTATCGTTCCGGTCGATTAATGATCGATACATTGTTCTTTAACTTTCCGGTAAGCATTTGCAATTTTTTCAGTCCGATCGAACAGGATGCGTTTGTTGTCTGTTTAGTCTGAGAGATGAAAATGTGATTTAAGAGTTGTTTTTATACTATTGTTGCTAGTTTGGTTGAGTCTTTTACTGTCGTTGCATTTTAGTTGTTGAATACTTACACTGCTAGATACAAGCACTATTAGCAATAGTCATCGCGTTTTTACTTGGCACTGATACATGTCTTTGTGTTTTGTGTATGAATATAGTCATTGCTAGATCTTAGTATATTCATTGCGATTTTCCTTATTTAGTGTGTGGTTTATTGTTAGCTATCAGTATATTCTTGACACACATTGCGATTGTAGGTATGAGACATTGCTAGATTGGTTTCCATAAATTGCGATTGTAGTTATGGGACATTGTTAGATTGGTTCAATTAACATTTAGATAGATTTTATCAATAACACATTCATGCTTTCTACGTTTCCCTACAACAAACTAACCTAAACTTCTACAATGCATGATAGTATATGTCGAAACCCAAAGTTTGTATTTTCAAATTTGGTCACGAAACAGCTATTGTTCCGTTGTCAAATTTGAAAATTTTGACGCACTCCAACAATACGTCGAAAGCACATGGCAGGCTCTTGTTAGAGGAAACTACACTATTAGCTATTCTTCTGGTGCTCAGAAGAATTGTTTGTTTAATAACGAGACAGCTTTTATTGGTTTGGAAATATACCTTGATGTCGAGAGTCTCAAGAGTGTTAGTTTTGTTATCGAAGAACAAGTGGCCGATAAAGGCTCTGCAATTAAACGTAAACAATATGTTCAACTTCTCGAAGAAGCCTCCCATAACCAACGAACTAGTGGTAAAAGTAGTAATTGTTTAGTTATTATAACCCCGAAGAGAAGGCATTTTGCTACAACTGGATGGGCCGAAGCTATCTTTGGTGTTGGTCAGTCATTTGCTGATGGTGTCGCAGGTTTAAGGTTATCCTTATCACGGTTTTTCCTTTAAGTACATGCATAATACATTTAGGAAGATCGCAGTTTATTGTGTTAACAAAGATTTGGACGTGTACAAATGCAGGCTCTATGCTTTAATTAATTTTAAAACCAATTTAATGACCATAAAGAGATTTGTTAATACCCATACTTGCAGTCTCGTATTCAAAAAAAAAGAAAAGTAGACATTTGTCATCTGCTTTGATTGCCAATGAGATTCATGATTCTCTTAGGAACAACCAAAGTGTAACAGCTAAGACTATACAGTCCTCTATCAAGCCAGACTACGTTTTAGACATTTCTTCTCGTCTATCATGGAATGCTTTAGAAAATGCAAGGCGTGTAGTATTTGGAGATAGCAATACTTATTTCGGATTGCTAAAAGGATACTTCAAACGACTAAAGAGTCGTGATATCACTACGGACTGCCATTTGGATTTAGCGCCTGGCAATGTCTTCCGACGCTGGTTTATAGCGTTCAGCGCGTGCCTTCAGGGTTTTCATTTGTGCCGGCCTTTATTGTACGCTGACGGAACCCATCTAACAGGGAAGCATGGTGGTGTGTTGCTCTCATCAGTGGCAAAGGATGGCAACAACGGTTAGTTCATCTTTTAGTTTACATATTGCTAGATATGTGTTTTTTGGTTTCAAACATATATCATCAGCTAAGATTGCTAGATTGGTTATATTTTAATTGCGATTGTTGCCTATATGTTTTATTTCAAACACATCTGAGCCATGCTAGATTGGAAGACTTAGGTTTCCAGATAGGTTAGTCTCGTGTTTGCGATTTACGGTCATTTAAGACTGCTAGATTGAAGATACAACTATTACAGGCTTGTTGCTAGATAGGGTATATATATATTGCGATTTACGGTCATTCAATCTAACAATCTAGTCATGCTTTCGGTCTGCAACTTTTATGTGCAACCCTGGAAACAAACGTAATCTTACGTGTTTTTGCACGTCTATTTCCTATTGCCTTTGGGATTTTTGGTAACGAAGACTCGGACAATTGGTTTTGGATTTTACAAAGTCTAAAACCGCATTTGCTAGGGCGCCAAATAACGTTTATTTCAGACTGTCATGCTTGTATTATTAACGTTATAGCAACTCTATATCCTAATGACTACCACGCGTATTGTATCTTCCATCTAGTTTATAATTTGAATAAATCTCTTGAACAAAGAAACATAGTCAATAGGAACAATATGCTAGTGATGTTTAGGAGCTGTGCTGATGCCCCAACGGTGGACCTTTTTAACGAACGACTATCACTGTTTCAGTGCCAAAGGGGTGATCGTATCACCAAATTTCTAAATAATTTGCCACCAGAAAATTATACTCACGCATACGTCAAAGGCAAACGGTATGGGGCGATGACATCAACAGCTGTGGAATCATTCAAAGCGCAGATTAAAAAATTATGCAACCTGTCTATAGTGGAATTGGTCGACGGGATTAGAGTTCTTCTTATGACTCAGATGTCTCGAAGTTTATCAGAGGGTCTAAGCTGAAACACACACTTATGCCCTGAGTTTGACAAGTTGTTTAAAGAGAATGTACAATGCGGTCGAACGTGGTTAGAACGCAAGTCTTCTACCGCATATTTTGAGGTTTTATCAGACCCAGTAATGGTCGTAAACATCCTTGATTTCAAATGTACATGCGGTTCTTGGTAGCAAGAATGCTTCCCATTCCCACATGCATTGGCTGCAATAGCATCTTTAAGCAACCATCCAATGACTTTAGTAGAGCCTTTTTTCACTGCTACAAAATTCCAGGTCCAGTTATTCTTTTAACATATAGGCTATACCAGATTTCGGTGAGGCTACTACCACTAACGATGATGGAGAGCCATTGGTTAATCCACCGAACGTCAAAAGATGAGCAGGACGGCCGAGAAAAAAACGTATTCCATCAATAGGAGAGGTAACTATCAACCAGTCCCGGTGTGGTCGCTGTTTCAAATCAGGACACAACATGAGGTCCTGCGATGCTCCGTTCTAATATAACATTGCTAGATATAGAAAATTATCCCTACGACTGAAAGGTTAATATCAAATTGGTAGAGATACACCTTATTTTGATTTGATACACTCGTGTGTCAAATTAAAGAATAGTCACAATGAAAGATATTCTGTATACCTTATTGTTGTTTACATTTAAACATGAAGCTAAACTAATTGACATTCTTAGATAGCCTACTGTTATATTTGGGGAAACATAACTGCCATATATGCCTTAGATTGCGATGTAGTGAATTTGGGTGCTTACATTGCGATTGTGACTTGTAACTGGCCTTACAACTACTTCATTAAACTACTTACTCTCTAATCTTTAGTTAAACTGCTAAAAATGGAACAACATGCAAACTAATATAGATAACAAAATAAAAATAAAAGGTAAACATCATAATAAGATTTGAACATCATTCATGGCAGTACAACTTCTCCATACAAGAACCCTCCCAAAAAATAGAACTGATCAAAGGGTTTGCTTTGTTTTTAACATAAAAAACATAAAAAAACATAAAAAAACATAAGAAAATGATGTTGAATGAACTGCCATAAACCTAATCAGAATCCCTGTCGTCTTCCTCGTCATCAGACCCTTCAGCTTCCTCCTCCTCTTCTTCTTCTTCTTCATCATTTTCGTCTTCCGACTTATCATCGTCGGCTTCATCTTCATCATCGTCCTCTCCGTTTGCAGACTCCTAGCTATCCCGTTGTCGCTTCCGTTTTGGAAGTTTTTCAGGGTCGGAATCGTAGTCGTCGTCGAGTGACCATGAGTCCCATGAAGCGTAGTTTTATTTGTAGTCGGACGACCAAAGGGAGCAGTCCTCCTCCTCGTCTGACGAGTACTCAGAAGTGGTTGTTCGCTTGTATGTCTTCTTGTCTAGGTAGCAGTCAGAAGACCATCCGTCATCCGACGAGTACCTTTGTGTAACTGGGGAAGAAGGGGCCATTTTCAAGAGTTGTTTTCTTGCAAAATGGTGTTAGGTGAGTTCTTGCAAAGTAGTGTGAGATGAATATCCTAAACTCTCATCCCCTACTTATAGCGAAATGCAATGCCCAATGCTACGTCCAATCTAGCAACTCCAATTAATTGCAAACATTTAATTGTACACGTCTAATTAATGCATGTAATGATTCAACACATCTACCTTTATCTTTTCAACTAACAAGCTAACTAATAGGATAAAAACATCTATTTTTAATTACAGATGGATGTAGTCAACAGTCATTTCGATCTGATTTAATGTACTCGTCTCCTAATAAACCTATCTAGCAATGCAGTAATATAATTGGTCCAACATAAGTATATCATAGCAATTTACGAACGTTTGGCATTGCTAGATAAGCCGCGTGTGACATTAAATGATACAGCAGCATATCATTGTTAGATACCTTATAACGATATTTCTGGATACAGCATCTGAACATTGCTAGATACAGTATAACGAATTTGATAGATACAGCATCAAAAGATTTCTAGATACCTTATAACGATATTGATAGATACAACATCTGAACATTGCTACATACAGTATAACGACTTTGATAGATGCAGCATAAAAACAATGGTAGATGGGTTGTAACGAGGTTGATAGATACACCCGCATAACATTGATAGACAAGTTATAAAGACATTGTCATATACGTTATAAGGAGATTGATAGATACAGCAATGTAACATTGCTAGATACGATATAAGACATTACTAAATACAACAATGTAGGATTGCTAAATATGTTATATAGACATTGCTAGATACATAGTAATTTTTAAATTTATTCATACAATAATAATGGCAGGATCTCCCTATATACCTTAGAAAAAAACTGACATTGGTAGAAATACTATAAAAATTGATAGTAATACTAAAGTTGGTAGAAATGACATTGGTAGAAATGAATTACATAACATTTTTTACATCCTTAACACAATCATATACGTTGCAATTGTTACTAAAGTTTCGAGTAATCCTGTTATACTGGCATCCAATTGTAAATGAATTACACACCCCTTGTCCTAAAAAATGAATTACATAAAAACATTTCTCCCAACACTACCATCGTCGGTTTGTGTTTGAATCATTGAGGAAATGCTTAAATATTTCATCTCTTGTTTTAGCTTGAATATCCTTTCCATATTCTTTAGGAACATATCCTTTCTGAATGATATTTTTCCCGTACTCACAAACAAAAATCCCACAGTCAAGGTTATCCTTCTCCTGTTGTGGTATATCTCTCATTGTCTTGATTTCGTATCCGCCTTTCACAGCAGGGATGTATTTTTTCTTCATGCAATAGGCCAACTGTAAAATCAAGGAACGCCTTGATACATTGCGATTTAGGAGACTACTTCATTGCTAGATACGACTTCTGGCATTGCTAGATACAGTGAAATAACTGTTTGACTGTAATTCTGATATCACATTGCTAGATACATGGATATGAGATTCCTATATACACTAAAAAAATTGGCCACAAGCACTTGCAATATAGTACACTGTTGAAACAGTAACGTTCATTCAAACACTTGGGTGGTAGCTATTGCAAGATGTAAATAAATATATTTTTAGCATAGAATTTTTTACTAGGGCATCGGCTGTAAACATCCTTGATTTCAAATGTACATGCGGTTCTTGGAAGCAAGAATGCTTCCCATTCCCACATGCATTGGTTGCAATAGCATCTTTAAGAGAACATCCAATGACTTTAGTAGAGCCTTTTTCACTGCTACAAAATTCCAGGTCCAGTTATTCTTTTAACATACAGGCTATACCAGATTTTGGTGAGGCTACTACCACTAACGATAATGGAAAGCCAGTGGTTAATCCACCGAACGTCAAAAAACGAGCGGGACGGCCGAGAAAAAAACGTATTCCATCAAGAGGAGAGGTAACCACCACCCAGTCCCGGTGTGGTCGCTGTTTCAAATCAGGACACAACATGAGGTCCTGCGATGATCCGTTCTAAACATAACAAACCTGTAGACTTAATTTCGTTTTTTTTGTTCTTTCTAATATCCTTGGATAAGAACTCCTTATCTTTTAATTTGTATGTATTGAAACTGTTAACATTACTTCGTAAAACGTCTGTTTGACTCATTAATTCTATTATTTACCATTGTTTGATATTGCTAGATAGAATATGATTACATTGGTAGATACTTGTTATATCATTTGGACATGCACTGAAAATGAATTTATGATGCCACATTGCTAGATACAGTGTAATACCTCTTCGATTGTAAGTCTACAATTGATATTGCTAGATACGTGTATATGAGGTTGCTAGATACATCATTTTTCCAGACATGAACATTCCACTAACATAAAGTACATGGACGTCCTAATCTAACATTGCTAGATATAGAAAATTTTGCCTACAACTTAAAGGTTAATATCAAATTGGTAGAGATACACCTTATTTTGATTTGATACACTCGTGTGTCAAATTAAAAAATAGTCGCAATGCAAGATATTCTTTATACCTCATTGTTTTTTACATTTAAACATGTAGCTAAACTAATTGACATTCCTAGATAGCCTACTGTTATATTGGGGGAAATATAATTTTCATATATGCCTTAGATTGCGATGTAGTTAATTTGGGTGCTTACATTGCGATTGTGACTTGTAACTGGCCTTACAACTGCTTCATTAAACTACTTACTCTTTAATCTTTAGTTAAACTGTTAAAATTGGAACAACGTGCAAACTAATATAGATAATACAAAAAAGTAAAAGGCAAACATCATAATAAGATTTGAACATCATTCATGGAAGTACAACTTCCCCATACAAGAACCCTCCCAAAAAATAGAACTGCTCAAAGGGTTTGCTTTGTTTTAAGCCCATCAAAACATAAAAAACATAAAAAAACATAAGAAAATGACAGGTTGTAACGAGGTTGATAGATACACCCACATAACATTGATAGACATGTTATAAAGACATTGTTATATACGTTATAAGGAGAATGATAGATACAACAGTGTAAGATTGCTAGATACGATATAAGACATTATTAAATACAACAATGTAGGATTGCTAAATATGTTATATGGGCATTGCTAGATACATAGTAATTTTTAAATTTATTCATACAATAATAATGGCAGGATCTCCCTATATACCTTAGAAAAAAACTGACATTGGTAGAAATACTATAAAAATTGATAGTAATACTAAAGTTGGTAGAAATGACATTGGTAGAAATGAATTACATAACATTTTTACATTCTTAACACAGTCATATACGTTGCAATTGTTACTAAAGTTTCGAGTAATCCTGTTATACTGGCATCCAATTTTAAATGAATTACACACCCCTTGTCCCAAAAAATGAATTACATAAAAACATTTCTCCCAACACTACCATCGTCGGTTTGTGTTGGAATCATTGAGGAAATGCTTAAATATTTCAGCTCATGTTTTAGCTTGAATATCCTTTCCATATTCTTTAGGAACATATCATTTTCGAATGATGTCTTTCGCGTACTCACAAAAAAAATCCCATAGTTAAGGCTATTCTTCTCCTGTTGTGGGATATCTCTCATTGTTTTGATTTTGTATCCGCCTTCCACAGCATGCATGTATTTTTTCTTCATGCAATAGGCTAACTGTAAAATCAAGGAACTCCTTGTTACATTGCGATTTAGGAGACTACTTTATTGCTAGATACGACTTCTGGCATTGGTAGATACAACAGGAGACATGGCTAGATAGAGTGAAATAACTGTTTGACTGTAATTCTGATATCACATTGCTAGATACATGGATATGAGATTGCTAGATACACTAAAAAAAATTGGCCACAAGCACTTGCAATATAGTACACTGCTGAAACAGTAACGTTCATTCAAACACTTGGGTGGTAGCTATTGCAAGATGTAAATAAATATATTTTTAGCATAGAAATTTTTACCAGGGCATCGGCTGTATTTCTCGTCTTATCTGGAATGTGTTTGCTCCACGGAAACAGTGAGTTGTAACTACTAACAGTCCCCTTCTCGATACCAATAACAAGCAGCGTCCAGTTGTTGACGTCGGGTTTGTTAATGGTGCAAAGAGGAACAAGGGCAAAGTATGTGTCTACTTTCATTGTTTCAAAAACTTTATCCACACTGGTTGCATCATAATTGTGAGATTCTAATCTTTTGCTAGTCTTATCACGGGGGTTTACTATGATTGTCTTAAGCTTGATTGGCTTTTCTGGTTTTTCCGTCTCTTATTTTGGTGGATGTGTTTCGAGCAGGCTATTGTCATTCAAGTTTTGGCTTCTATATTTTTCATTTCCATTTGATTCACGGTTTAGTTTTTTGCTGGATAGTTTATCATGACCCACATGAAAACACTGATCGCATTATTTGGGCACATTCTTATAACTAATGTGGACCCAAGCTCCTTTGTTACTGCCAAGTCCTAACCAAACCTGGTGATGTAATTTCTTGGTGATATCAATCTCAACCCAAGCAAAACAAGCATTATATAATGCTTTGTTCTTGGGTGGGATCCAAGATTTGATTGGTGAACCTATCGAAGAAGCAATGGATTAAACAATGTCAACATTGTACAAATGTTATGGTAAGTTTTCGATTCTTATCCAGATGGGGACAATAAGACATTCTCTTTTCGGATTAAAGGATGGCTGCTATTTTAGAATTCTCATTAAGCTTTGTCCCATTGTCCACATCCCCGAGACCAGATTTTGCTAATATCATCTTTAAGGGAGAATTCCATAAATAGGTGTCTTGAGTCCTAATTTGAATATGAGAATACACATTCAAACTTTCTTGCTTCAAAGAATCTGTCTAATACTTATTTTTTGGGTAGGCCTTGTGCAAAATTTCTGATCATAATCTAAGATGAAGAGAGTTGAAGTATATCATTTACATTTTATTTAAAATGTAGTGCAATGTAGTCTTTTTTTGTGTTGCGTGCAGATAAGCTTGTAAGTAACTGTATGTTTGGTTGAATGACAGTTGCAGAATACGATTAATGTTAAAGGTTTATAGGCATATGTGGTAGAAGAGTTTGGTTTCTTTTGAGACTGAAGGGGAGGGAAATCTTTTTGCTTTTGGATCTTGTGATTCATTTCCATATGGTTGATGTCTAGATTGTTCTTCAACCCAAAGGTTTAGCATGGCGAGCGACTATGAATTCAGGGAGAGGAGATGAAAAGGATGGTTTATCTTGAAGTTTAAGAAATACTTTTTTGGAGCTCATCCTTCCAAAAATTTACTCGTATTTGTAAAATTCTCTATTGAATTTGGATTTTTTGTATTAGACTTTTATTAGAATTTAAGTAAAAACTCATACTGGAACATAAACACATGAACTGTGTAAAAAAATAAATAAAAAATATATATTGCTCATTTAAAAAATTCACAAATCTATTGTTTGTACGGAAATAGTTTTTGGCGTTTTCTACGGAAATAGTGGAAACATTATAATCTTCATCAATTAAAAATGATTTGGTAAGGTTGTTAGTTATAATTAAGTAAACTCGAAAATGATTTATGCTCTATGAATTTTATATATTCGATTATTACTAACAAACTTGGGTAATAACATTAAAAAGTTTACAAAAAAAAAACTCTAACCTGAGGGCCCTTCTAAACGAATATAATCATACATAAGACCAAGAAAACGTTCCAAATTTCTTGGTTGCTTAAGATATATTGTGTTTTCACCTGGTTGTAGTGAAGTGCTAGGGACTGGGATGCTAACTAATAGATAACACCCATGGATTCCATGTCTGGCAATCGCATTGTCTGTTCCATTCAATGTTTCTGAATAGTCTGGAACTGGCTTTATGCTGTTGAACCACACTTGTAAATCGGCTGAATTGTGCGATGCTATGGCCAACTGAAGATTGTAACTTCCTTTATTCTTGACACTGTCCAGTTTAAACTTTATCTGCCAGGTTGTTGCTGCATATGTGCCATTGCCTACCTCCCTGTAATAATCGATTGAGATTAGAATACGATTCTGTTTCTATGTTCGCAAATTCGATTGATGGGACATGAAATATATGTTAGAAAACATGTTTAGCACTTTTCAGAATAAGTTTTTAGAGAAAAGTGTTACTTATGTCTCTTATACCATACAACGTGCCAGAAGCTGGACCAACTAGACAGTCTTATACGCAAAATTTGCGTGAAACAACAAACAACAACCAATTGACAACCGAGCTCTCTCTGATACCATGTTAGAGAACATATATCCCAAAAGACATTTTTATAGAAAAGGGTTTCTTATGTCTCTTATACTATACGAATTCGGAGGAATAACTTTTCAGTAATACATACCTTACGACGTGAGCAAAAAACCAATCTTTTTTGTAGTCACTGGTGCCAACAGTAAAGACTAGATCATTCTTTGGATATATTTCTGCATAGCGATTCCACAAACCATATTGTCTAAATTTATCATTAGTATGGTTGAGGAATAGTTTGTTGACGAAGTCTGGATCAGGATCGGGAATGTAGTATTCTGCAGCTGTTCGGTCAGGAACACCTATTTCCCATACCGTCGGACCTTTTCTAGGCGGTTCATATACAATAGGACCTAATTCTATATTAGATCCTGGAGCGATACTTATATCTTTTTCATATTTGTATTCCCCGATAAAACCTGGAACCCATCCATAAAGGCTGTAGCTTCCGGCTCTAACATTCTCTATCTTGAAGTTTCCTTTCTCATCGGTTCGTGTCCAAAATTGATAGCCCTGAAAACATAATACATCCAAGGATGAGCATACTACTAGTCTCTACGCGATAAACAGAAAACAAAAGTAGGAGACTTACTTTGACATCTCTTTGCCATGATCCGATGTCTCCTGGCGCAGCCAATCCGACATGAGCATATTGTGCAGCTTTATCAACTTGGCTGCTATAAAGATCTTTTACATTCAATTGACCGGTAACGTTTCCTCTTTGATGAGTTGGAGGAAAATCTTCTGATTCGGGGAAATCATAAGGCCAACTTTGAACTTCTACATTCATCTACATATTTCATATACACAAACATGAAACTAACCAACAAATATACGCGTAAAAGTTTAAACTAATCGATTGTTTTCAAAAACTACCTGTCTTTTAGCATCATCCCATAGACTACTCCGATTTCCTCCCGAAGTTTGCGAGTTGAAGTAAACAAAAACAGGACCTAAAACTTTTTTCCACGTTTCTCCTTGTAGATATTTTGTTTCCATCTCGGTTCCAACGTAATGTACACTAGTAAACGTCTATAGAAACAAAAAACGTTACCTATAAATAAATAAACCGTAAAGATCGTATCCTCGGAGAAAAAAAAAGACATACCGCAAGACAAATTGGTCCAGCATGTAATGTGAGTTCTTGTTTGATAGGTCCACCATCTCGGTACTCATTGCTAGGTGTAATAATCCAGAATCCAGTTGAAGCGTCGTTAGACATCCAACCATGGACTTGATCATCTTGATGCTCAATTGAGTATTCATATTTATCGTCCACCTCTCCTTTGAGCGCTGGATTCTCAGGATTGATTAAGCGAACAGCTTCCTTATAATCAAGCTTACCTATTTTCAAGCTTGAAAACAGTTCTGATTTGATCCATGCTCACTTCAGGCCAGTCCTGAAGCCTCTCTAATATAGAATACATGTAAATCCCTGATACTCCTTTTCGTATTATGTATCTAATGTATTAGAAAATGTAAAATAAACAGCATTAGTCCATGTCGGACCATTAAATTTATT
The DNA here is from genome assembly GCA_036936605.1 of Limnanthes douglasii subsp. nivea. Classification (NCBI taxonomy): domain Eukaryota; kingdom Viridiplantae; phylum Streptophyta; class Magnoliopsida; order Brassicales; family Limnanthaceae; genus Limnanthes; species Limnanthes douglasii. The sequence goes on from JAUPFV010000001.1 coordinate 302,919,776, forward strand.
ATATTATATGAATTTTATAGAAGTATTATATATATGTTACCTCTTGTCTATGTTCAGGGGAAGAGGATGAGAATTATCGTTCGAATTCCATAATCGAGAGAACGAAACCTCTATTTGATCCTCATTCTGAGTAACGATCTTAACTTGTGTACCTTCAAACCTGCAAGTTCATTTATTTGTAACAAAAACAAATATAAAATAGCAAAATAAAAATTAAAAAGTTCAAAAGAAAATTATTAAAAAAAAACTTACAAATCAACTCCGCCCATTTGACCTCCGGGATGCCAATAAAGATCCCAATACCTGTTGGTTTAAATTTTTAGTACTTTTACAAAAAATCTATTTTATTTTATAAAAATGATCAAAAGAGAATTGAAAATCATATAAAAAACGGTCGAAAAATACCCTCGAATTTCAATACTGGGATCAAGTAAATTGTTGAATCCATTGTATTTGATTCCTGATACATGACCTTCTGGACTTGTGAAGTTTACTTGAAAAATCCCATTATCAATTATAACCTGTAAAACCAAAAAACAACATAAAATTTATCAAGTCTCTATTTATTTGGTCCAATTCAATCTGCCATATATTAATTATAAAGACTATTAGTTAAATTTACAGATAGGATCTTTGAAAATATAAACAAATCACACAAAAATATACATAAATTATTAATTTATTCCAAAACTCACCTAATGTAATCCAAAAATATGATTTTTCAACTTATTCATAGTAAAACTATTTAATGCAAAAGCTTATATTTCAAATTTAGGTTCAAAAGAAATTACAGTTTTTATTTTACTCCACTTTTTTTTATAATAACTCAAAACATCTTTCTTACGGATAAAATATTTCACTTTGTTTCTTCAAATAAATTAATTGTTGTAGTATATAAAACATTGGATAAATAATTACCGGTGTATTATCTGCAGCCATACTCAAATGAAGTATATCGGACTGAGATTCTACATTCAACATTCTAGCATAACTATTAACAACACAGCCGAAAAATATAGTCATGATGAAAATAGCAGCATGCATATGCATAGATTTTATTTTAGACGACATTTTTTTCATGGTTGCAGAAGAATAGCCAGAGAGAAGCTAGATGAAGAAGTTTGTATATCGAGTATCTCAAATGCTACCTGTCTATATATATATATATATATAAATTTTTAAGACAATAATTGTAAACACCTGTGCTCAAATATAATCTTCTTTGGTCATTTAATCATTAATATTTAAAATTCAAACCTAATTAAGAGATAAGTGTTTATATTTTCTTTTTTTGTCGCTATTTTCTTTCAGTTTATGGACCTCTAATTCTAGTATACTATTTTCTAGTATTCTATGTACATTAAGGTAAATATAAATGCAGGATTAACATTTATGCAAAATATTTGATTATTTTTTAATGTATATAGACTATATACTAAATACTAACGATTTTGGAAGAAACTACGATCTGATTCAAACAGAATATTTGAATTTGGCAGTCTTATAAATAATTCTACAATGGTGAGTTAAATTCTTATTTAATATATTTTGAAATTGGTAGCTAATAATAAATAGTTGAGAAGTAATTCGATTTTTATTACTTATTATATTTTCAATTTAATTTTAAAAAATATCTCATTAAATATATTTTAATATAAGATTTTTAAAACTTTTACATATCTTTTTTATCATTAGATTTCAAAATAAATTTGATTTTTTTTTAAATAACATAAAATTAGTTTAAAATGGTTCGTTCGGATATTTTCTGAAATAAAATGCTATGGTAAGACAATTATATGTAAATGTTTACGAAGAAAGTTATAGTACTAAAAACAATTGAAACTAAACATAATGTGGATAACTTTGGTAGTAAATTTGTAGAAAAACAAAGATCGTGTGCATTGTTTGCTTGTGATACTGTCATTGCCTAGAGAAAAATAAGTGGAATTGTTATACAAGCTATAGGAATTTCGAGGTATGTAATTTGTAGCGAATATTCAAGATTAGGCGGTAAGATACTATCGATGCGAGGAAAGTTGTGTATATAAAAATTATTATATTCTTCTATCCAAATGTGGTAAGCCACTACACATAAGTTAGTGCGCTAAAGGTGGTCATAGGATCCAGGAGTTGGGTGTTTGTAGCCGGGCGGGCTAATCCAGATCTGAAAGGGGGAATCTAAGCTTAATGTTTGTGGATTCCCATATGTTTTAGAAGAAAGAACATTCAAGTAAGAGATAGTTGATAGATTTTATCGAGCTATTACAGAGAACACAATCAGGATGAGTATTGAAACTCATGAATTAACTTATTTTTGTTGAGAGTTTTCTATGAATTATTAACCAGACAATGAGTTTAGGTATGTTGTATTTTTTACAGATTACATTGGCTCATTAAACTTAGGACGTTGATTGGTAGATTGAATGATATGTATTATTAAATAATAAGTGTTACTTTTTTGGTTGGACAACCAACGTAATACATATTTCTTATTGGGGGAGGAAAATTGCACACGAGATTACTGATTTTGAGGAGGTGGTTGAAGTGCCGTCATTTTCCAGACCTAATTTGGGTAGGCTCATTTGAAGCTTCATTGGTGGCTTGTAAAGTTGGTAGAATATGATATAAATAATTTCTAATTTTTTTTGTTGCAGTGGATATATAATAAAGAGAGATAAAATGAAACAATGGTGAGCATGCAGCTATTTAGGCGAGTGTAGTTGTTACCAGATTCTAGGTTAATCATTGGCTCCCTCTTAGTTTTGTAGCTATGGTGATTATGATGATAAAGGAGAAATATCATGATGATGAAGTATTGGGTGTAACTATAAATGAATGATGAGAGTCGTAACGTGCATGCATTGTACATGCACCGTTGAGAAAAGATATAAGGAAGAAAGAGAGGAGAATAGTATATTTTTTTATACGAGTGATTGTTGTCCATTAGTTTTAGGTTTTTACTTCTGAAGAGCCTATTTTCAGTGGGCTTGAAGAAATTTACGTGAAACATAAAGTATAGTTATGATTTAATTTTTTTTTAAATTGTTTGTTTGAAAGTTTGAAATTCAATAAAGAGGAAAACAAGTAGCTTTTTAGAAATAAATCGTTCTTTTTTATATATTTTTTAAATTTTTATTGATTTTTTTTAAAAAAAATTATTCGAGTATGTTTGTGTGTGTGCGCGCGCGTGTGCGTGCGCGCGTGTGTTTTATAGTTGAATTACTGATGAATATGGTCTCAATTGGTCCAAATACTGATCAAATATAAAATTCGAGTAAAACACATGACTATTTGGATCATTTTCTAAAGGGTCAAACATTATTCATCGAAACAATGATGTGAGCGGTATTTTTTGGAAGATGAACATTTTGGGGTTATCAGAAGATGAATAGTTTTTTCGAACATAGTATCCATCAAAACAGGATGCTGACAATATATTTTGGAAGATGATAATATTTTTTTGGAAAAATACTATTCACAAAAACAATTCACCAAAAAAATTAAATTGATTGATATTTTTAATTTATTTCACCAATTTTATGTGTTTGGACATACTATATGTGATGTATGCATATATTTTGAAATAAATTTTATGTGCATGAATGAAAATAGATATGCATGGCTCAGATTTCGATGACCGGTAGGTGAGTCAATGAAATTAACTTAATTGGCCCTCGAGAAGCTTATGTTAATACCTTTTGAGGATCTTAAGCTTCAAAAGATTTCGGGATTGATGTAGATCCAAGTATCATCGATCTTCCAGAAGGTTAACATTTGGGTTTGAATTGATCATAGATGGGATAAAATTACTAAAAATGATCCTTATGGTGGATTTAATTCGAGACAGATGGAATCAGTCATTCGAAAGGTTTCATCGGTACTTAGGATTAATTAAATTCATCACTCCAATTTTTTTTAAGTAGGTAAAATCAGTCATCCGCAAATTTTCACGAGTAAATTACTGATATCGGCCCTCCGGAAGGTCTCATTGGTACTTAGAAAATTAAATTAATGATCATAGTATTTTTTTTCTCAAACTCACAAAATACATGTTAGTATGATTTATCCTCCAGTATCTATTAACAAGTGTTTAGTATCTATTAACAAGTGTTTAATGTTTTACATGTTATATTTCATGTTCATGCATGTTGTTTAAAGTAATATGTTAAAGTTTCCATATGTGTTATGTGTTGTTCTGTTTCTTGTGTTTTCTAGTGAACATGTCTTACAATATTTTGGGAATCATCCACCCATATTGGATTGTTCAGAATTTGCTCTTTGGAAAAAAGACTACTACTTTATTTATTTTTGCATGAATACGACTATGCATTGGCTCATCCCAAACCATCTGACGTTAGTCCAGAAAGTACATCAGAGGAATCTAAGGAAGATGAAAGGTGTGAGAAATCAGATAAGCTATGCATGGATATATCGTTGCAAGGTATACTAATAGCACTTTGTAGGACTATTATGAAGGATGTTATCACAGCTAAAGACTTTCTTACGGATGTCGAGAAAGCATTTTCCAAGAACGAAAATGTAAAGGTGCAGCGCCCAATTTCATTTCAAGAGTGTAAATTTCCTAAATGTACCATTCTTGGGTAAAACTAAATTTCAAGGTTCATATATGGACATATGGGCTTTTCCCAACAAGATTTCAAATGCTATTTTTTATCAAATTTTATACATAATATTTGTAAGAGTAATCTTCTTTCTATTTGAGATTGTCTCATCCTTCATTATTGGATCTATTTATGTTTCCCTCATGCATTTATTTTGCTCAACTACTATGTTCGATTGATTTAAATATATTTTTTTACGGAAAACATGAACTGACGCGCATGTATCAACTTTGTCGTGATGTTTATCTTCAATTGTGTCAATCTCTGTCATCGTAGCCATAATATCTCCATCCAAAGAATTGAATATTTCTCTATTTTTTTATGGTTGTAATTCTTTGTATAATGTTTTGCCTTGTCGTAGAATAATCAATTTCCTCCAACTTTCTTCAAATTAATCTTGTTTGTCGCACCATAGGTTTTATGCTTAAACTTTTGATTTTATTTGTTTGACTCAACTGCATTTATACTCTTGGAATATCTCACCTTAAACTCTTTATCTCCTAATTACGACCACGTTCATCTCATACTTTCCTTAAGTGTTTCTAGATTTGTTCCACAGTATGCTCATCGAATTTTTGAGGAAACTTTTTCTTTTAGATTTTCTAAGAATAAAACAATTTAACAATGATTATTCGCACTCTGAGCATTTCTATAAATTTTATTTTAGTGTATGACAGTTTATTCAATATCACTTACAATTCATGTATTTAAAGGATGAGAGATTTTCCATATGATATTTTAAAAATCAAAATTTTGAAGAAAAAAAGTGTCTTCTATTTTGTATTTTTTTTTAAGTGTATTTTATATCTTGTATGATGATGTTTTGCATTTTCACAACTCGAACGTCGGATTTAGAGGTGTTCAGGATATGGCCTCGACATATAAGATCTTCATCCTCTGACTAATTTCTTTAATTTAAACGGTGACAAATTCATATTGCATTGGAATTTGTCTAAGTTCATATTAAGTATGTAATAAACCTTTAGTATTTAATATGGTTGGCATCTGGTGAAATTTGTGCTATCGAAACAATGCAGTCAAACCAAATTTTGGGTTATCACTTTTATAATCATTATTTACATTTTAATTGTTATTAAAAATAATATTTTTTTATGATTATTTAAAAATTAACAATGGCTTACATATATTTGATAGTAACAAAATTTTGATCGCTAAAGATATAAACCAATAAACTTTAAAATTTAGAAAACAATTGATAAACATTTAAGAGTTTAAATCTATTAACTATTTAATATTTAGATAAATTTTAAAACAATTAAATTAAGGGAAATGACATACTAAGTACCTATTTGCCAAACATATTAGTATCTAGTACCCAAAAATGGGTTAATGCTCACTTAATACCCACTTCAATAAAACAATTCCCTTTAAAGACCTATTTTGTTTTAATACCACAACTACCCTCAACCTAGTATATAAGTCTTATTTTATGAAAAATGAGGTATTTTGGGCCAATCAAGAAATTTGAATTTTAAATTTATGACCAACCGTCACTCTCTATCTCTCCTCTCTCTCCTAATTTAACAAAAAACCCATTTTCCAAGAAGGGTCTGTTGGTTTGAAATTTTGTTACCGTGATCAGTTTCTTGCCGGCAATCCTACCCAAAAAACCGTTCATCTTTTCATAGCACCGTTTCCTGGCCACATTCGATCACCGAAGATAAAAAAAAACCAACGACGATACTAAGATTTTCGGCACCTGTGAACCAGCTTCTTCACTTCTCCAACTAGTTAATCTCGTTGAGAACCTGACGGTTGACTACACCTATGAACCACATTTTTCCTCAACCTCACCTGAAAATCAGAACGAAGGTGAGTTACAATCTGCACAGCCGTATTTTTTTTTGTTTCCCAGCTCAACATGAGATTAACTAGTCAAAATCATGTATGTCAATCCTTTTTTAACGTTTAGATTTTGTTTAGTTTATCGTTCCGGTCGATTAATGATCGATACATTGTTCTTTTCTTTCTGGTAAGAATTTGCAATTTTTTCAGTCTGATCGAACAGGATGCGTTTGTTGTCTGTTTAGTCTGAGAGATGAGGATGTGATTTAAGAGTTGTTTTTATACTATCGTTGCTAGTTTGGTTGAGTCTTTCAGTTTCGTTGCATTTTAGTTGTTGAATACTTACACTGCTAGATACAAACACCATTAACTATAGTCATTGTGTTTTTACTTGGCACTGATACATGTCTTTGTGTTTTGTGTATGAATATAGTCATTGCTAGATCTCAGTATATTCATTGCGATTTTCCTTATTTAGTGTGTGGTTTATTGTTAACCATCAGTATATTCTTGACACACATTGCGATTGTAGGTATGAGACATTGCTAGATTGGTTTCCATAAATTGCGATTGTAGTTATGGGACATTGCTAGATTGGTTCAATTAGCATTTAGATAGATTTTTCAATAACGCATTCATGTTTTCTACTTTTCCCTACAACAAACTAACCTAAACTTCAACAATGCATGGTAGTATATGTCGAAACCCAAAGTTTGTATTTTCAAATTTGGCCACGAAACAGCTATTGTTCCGTTGTCGAATTTGAAAATTTTGACGCTCTCCAACAATACGTCGAAAGCACATGGCAGGATCTTGTTAGAGGCAACTACACTATTAGCTATTCTTCTGGTGCTCAGAAGAATTGTTTGTTTAATAACGAGACAGATTTTATTGGTTTGGAAATATACCTTGATGTCGAGAGTCTCAAGAGTGTTAGTTTTGTTATCGAAGAACAGGTGGCCGATAAAGGCTCTGCAATTAAACGTAAACAGCATGTTCAACTTCTCGAATAAGCCTCCCATAACCAACGAACTAGTGGTGAAAGTAGTAATTATTTAGTTATTATAACCCCGAAGAGAAGGCATTTTGCTACAACTGGATGGGCCGAAGCTATCGTCGGTGTTGGTCAGTCATTTTCCGATGGTGTCGCAGGTCTAAGGTTATCCGTATCACGGTTTTTCATTTAAGTACATGCATAATAGCTTTAAGAAGATCGCAGTTTATTGTGTTAACAAAGATTTGGACGTGTGAAAATGGAGGCTATATGCTTTAATTGATTTTAAAACCAATTTAATGACCATAAAAAGATTTGTTAATACCCATACTTTCAGTCTCGTATTCGCAAAAAAGAAAACCAGACATTTGTCATCTGCTTTGATTGCCAATGAGATTCATGATTCTCTTAGGAACAACCAAAGTGTAACAGCTAAGACTATATAGTCCTCTATCAAGCCAGACTACGTTTTAGACATTTCTTATCGTCTATCGTGGAATGCTTTAGAAAAGACAAGGCGCGTAGCATTTGGAGATAGCAATACTTATTTCGGATTGCTAAAAGGATACTTCAAACGACTAAAGAGTCGTGATATCACTACAGACTGCCATTTGGATTTAGCATCTGGCAATATATTCCGATGCTGTTTTATAGCGTTCAGCGCGTGCCTTCAGGGTTTCCATTTGTGGAGTCCTTTATTGTACGTTGACGGAACCCATCTAACAGGGAAGCATGGTGGTGTGTTGCTCTCAGCAGGTGCAAAGGATGGCAACAACGGTCAGTCCATCTTTTATGTTTACATGTTGCTAGATATGTGTTTTTTGGTTTCAAACATATATCATCAGCTAAGATTGCTAGATTGGTTATATTTAGATTGCGATTGTTGCCTATATGTTTTATTTCAAACACATCTGAGCTATGCTAGATTGGAAGACGTAGGCTGCTAGATAGGTTAGTCTCGTGTTTGCGATTTACAGTCATTCAAGACTGCTAGATTGAAGATAAACTGTTATAGGCTTGTTGCTAGATAGGGTATATCTATATTGCGATTTACGGTCATTCAATCTAACAATCTAGTCATGTTTTATGTCTGCAACCTTTCTGTGCAACCCTGGAAACAAATGTAATCTTACGTGTTTTTGCAGGTCTATTTCCTATTCCTTTTGGGATTTTTGGTAACGAAGACTCGGACAATTGGTTTTGGTTTTTACAAAGTCTAAAACCGCATTTGCTAGGGCGCCAAATAACGTTTATTTCAGAGTGTCATGCTTGTATTATTAACGTTACAGCAACTCTATATCCTAATGACTACCACGCGTATTGTATCTTCCATCTAGTTTATAATTTGAATAAATCTCTTAAACACAAAAACATAGTCCATAGAAACAATATGCTAGTGATGTTTAAGAGCTGTGCTTATGCCCCAACGGTGGACCTTTTTAACGAACGACTATCACAGTTTCAGTGCCAAGGGGGTGATCATATCACCAAATTTCTCAATAATTTGCCACCAGAAAAGTATGCTCACGCATACGTCAAAGGCAAACGGTATGGGGCGATGACATCAACAGCTGTAAATCGTTCAACGCGCAGATTTAAAAATTTCGCAATCTTTCTGTAGTGGAATTGGTCGACAGGATTAGAGTTCTTCTTATGACTCAGATGTCTCGACGTTTATCATATGGTCTAAGCTGAAACACACACTTATGCCCTGAGTTTGACAAGTTGTTTAAAGAGAATGTACAATGCGGTCGAACGTGGTTAAGACGCAAGTCTTCTGCCGCCTATTTTGAGGTTTTATCAGACCCAGTAATTGTGGTAAACATCCTTGATTTCAAATGTACATGCGGTTCTTGGCAGCAAGAATGCTTCCCATTCCCACATGCATTGGCTGCAATAGCATCTTTAAGCGAACATTCAATGACTTTAGTAGAGCCTTTTTTCACTACTACAAAATTCCAGGTCCAGTTATTCTTTTAACGTACAGGCTATACTAGATTTCGGTGAGGCTACTACCACTAACAATGATGGAGAGCCAGTGGTTAATCCACCGAACGTCAAAAGACGAGCGGGACGACCGAGAAAAAAATGTATTCCATCAAGAGGAGAGGTAACCACCAGCCAGTCCCGGTGTGGTCGCTGTTTCAAATCAGGACACAACATGAGGTCCTGCGATGTTCCGTTCTAAACATCGCAGGACCTTACAACTACTTCATTAAACTACTTCATTAAACTACTTACTCTCTAATCTTGCGACTGTGACTTGTGACTCGTAACTGGCCTTACAACTACTTCATTAAACTACTTACTCTCTAATCTTTAGTTAAACTGTTAAAATTGGAACAACATGCAAATTAATATAGATAACACAAAAAATAAAAGGCAGACATCATAATAAGATTTGAACATCATTCATGGTAGTACAACTTCCCCATACAAGAACCCTCCCAAAAAATAGAACTGCTCAAAAGGTTTGCTTTGTTTTTAGCCTATCAAAACATAAAAAAACATAAAAAAAACATAAGAAAATGATGCTGCATGAACTGCCGAGTACTCAGAAGTGGTTGTTCGCTTGTATGTCTTGTTTCCTAGGTAGTAGTCGGAAGACCATCCGTCATCCGACGAGTACATTTGTGTAACTGCGGAAGAATGGGCCATTTTCAAGAGTTGTTTTCTTGCAAAATGGTGTTAGGTGAGTTCTTGCAAAGTAGTGTGAGATGAATAGCCTAAACTCTCATCCCCTACTTATAGCGAAATGTAATGCCCAATGCTACGTCCAATCTAGCAACTCCAATTAACTGCAAACATTTAATTGTACACGTCTCATTAATGCATGTAATGATTCAACACATCTACCTTTATCTTTTCAACTAACAAGCTAACCAATAGGATAAAAATATCTATTTTTAATTACTGAGGGATGTAGTCAACAGTCATTTTGATCTCATTTAATGTACTCGTCTCCCAATAAACCTATCTAGCAATGCAGTAATATAATTGGTCCAACATAAGTATATCATAACGATTTACGAACGTTTGGCATTGCTAGATAAGCCACGTGTGACATTAAATGATACAGCAGCATATCATTGTTAGATACCTTATAACGATATTGCTAGATACAGCATCTGAACATTGCTAGATACAGTATAACGACTTTGATAGATACAACATCAAAATATTGCTAGATACCTTATAACGATATTGCTAGATACATCATTTGAACATTGCTAGATACAGTATAACGAATTTGATAGATGCAGCATCAAAACAATGGTAGATGGGTTGTAACGAGGTTGATAGATACACCCGCATAACATTGATAGACATGTTATAAAGACATTGTTATATACGTTATAAGGAGATTGATATATACAGCAGGATAACATTGCTAGATACGATAGAAGACATTACTAAATACAACAGTGTAGGATTGCTAAATATGTTATATGGACATTGCTAGATACATAGTAATTTTTAAATTTATTCATACAATAATAATTGCATGATCTCCCTATATAACTTAGAAAAAAACTGATATTGGTAGAAATACTATAAAAATTGATAGTAATACTAAAGTTGGTAGAAATGACATTGGTAGAAATGAATTACATAACATTTTTGACATCCTTAACACAATCATATACGTTGCAATTGTTACTAAAGTTTCGAGTAATCCTGTTATACTGGCCTCCATTTTTAAATGAATTTCACACCCCTTGTCCCAAAAAATGAATTACATAAAAACATTTCTCCCAACACTACCATCGTCGGTTTGTGTTTGAATCATTGAGGAAATGCTTAAATATTTCAGCTCCTGTTTTAGCTTGAATATCCTTTCCATATTCTTTAGGAACATACCATTTCTGAATGATGTCTTTCGCGTACTCACAAACAAAAATCCCACAGTCAAGGCTATCCTTCTCATGTTGTGGAATATCTCTCATTGTCTTGATTTTGTATCCGCCTTTCACATCAGGTATGTATTTTTTCTTCATGCAATAGGCCAACTGTAAAATCAAGGGCATGAGCTATTGCAAGATGTAAATAAATATATTTTTAGCATATAATGTTTTACCAGGGCATCGGCTGTATTTCTCGTCTTATCTGGAATGTGTTTGCTCCACGGAAACACTGAGTTGTAGCTACTAACAGTCCCCTCCTCGATACCAATAACCAGCAGCGTCCAGTTGTTGATGTCGGGCTCGTTAACGGTGCAAAGAGGAAGAAGGGCAACGTATGTGTCTACTTTCATTGTTTCAAAAACTTTATCCACACTGGCTGCATCATAATTGTGAGATTCTAATATTTTGCTAGTCTTATCACGGGGGTTTACTATGATTGACTTAAGCTTGATTGGCTTTTCTGGTTTATCTGTCTCTTATTTTGGTGGATGTGTTTCGGGAAGGCTATTGTCATTCAAGTGTTGGCTTCTGTATTTTTCATTTCCATTTGATTCACGATTTAGTTTTTTGCTGGATAGTTTATCATGACCCACATGAAAACACTGATCGCATTATTTGGGCACATTCTTATAACTAATGTGGACCCAAGCTCCTTTATTACTGCCAAGTCCTAACCAAACCTGGTGATGTAATTTCTTGGTGATATCAATCTCAACCCAAGCGAAACAAGCATTATATAATGCTTTATTCTTGGGTGGGATCCAATATTTGATTGGTGAACCTATTGAAGAAGCAATGGATTAAACAATGTCATCATTGTACAAATGTTATGGTAAGTTTTCGATTCTTATCCAGATGGGGACAGTAAGACATTCTCTTTTCGGATTAAAAGATGACTACCATTTTAGAATTCCCATTGTCCAGATCCCCCGAGACCAGATTTTGCTAATATCATCTTTAAGGGAGAATTCCAGAAATATGTGTCTTGAGTCCTAATTTGAATATGAGAATACACATTCAAACTTTCTTGCTTCAAAGAATCTGTCTAATACTTATTTTTTGGGTAGGCCTTGTGCAAAATTTCTGATCATAATCTAAGATGAAGAGAGTTGAAGTATATCATTTACATTTTATTTAAAATGTAGTGCAATGTAGTCTTTTTTGTGTTGTGTGCAGATAAGCTTGTAAGTAACTGCATTTTTGGTTGAATGACAGTTGCAGAATACGATTAATGTTGAAGGTTTATAGGCATATGTGGTAGAAGAGTTTGGTTTCTTTTGAGACTGAAGGGGAGGGAAATCTTTTTGCTTTTGAATATCCTGATTCATTTCCATATGGTTGATGTCTAGATTGTTCTTCAACCCAAAGGTTTAGCATTTACTCGTATTTGTAAAATTCTCTAATGAATTTGGATTTTTTGTATAAGACTTTTATTAGAATTTAAGTAAAAACTCATACCGGAAAATAAACACATCAACTGTGTAAAAAAATAAATAAATAATATATATTGCTCATTTAAAAAATTCACAAATCTATTGTTTGTACGGAAATAGTTTTTGGCGTTTTCTACGGAAATAGTGGAAACATTATAATCTTCATCAATTAAAAATGATTTGGTAAGGTTGTTAGTTATAATTAAGTAAACTCGAAAATGATTTATGCTCTATGAATTTTATATATTCGATTATTACTAACAAACTTGGGTAATAACATTAAAAAGTTTACAAAAAAAAAACTCTAACCTGAGGGCCCTTCTAAACGAATATAATCATACATAAGACCAAGAAAACGTTCCAAATTTCTTGGTTGCTTAAGATATATTGTGTTTTCACCTGGTTGTAGTGAAGTGCTAGGGACTGGGATGCTAACTAATAGATAACACCCATGGATTCCATGTCTGGCAATCGCATTGTCTGTTCCATTCAATGTTTCTGAAAAGTCTGGAACTGGCTTTATGCTGTTGAACCACACTTGTAAATCGGCTGAATTGTGCGATGCTATGGCCAACTGAAGATTGTAACTTCCTTTATTCTTGACACTGTCCAGTTTAAACTTTATCTGCCAGGTTGTTGCTGCATATGTGCCATTGCCTACCTCCCTGTAATAATCGATTGAGATTAGAATACGATTTTGTTTCTATGTTCGCAAATTCGATCGATGGGACATGAAATATATGTTAGAAAACATGTTTAACACTTTTCAGAATAAGTTTTTAGAGAAAAGTGTTACTTATGTCTCTTATACCATACAACGTGCCAGAAGCTGGACCAACTAGACAGTCTTATACGCAAAATTTGCGTGAAACAACAAACAACAACCAATTGACAACCGAGCTCTGATACGATGTTAGAGAACATATATCCCAAAAGACATTTTTATAGAAAAGGGTTTCTTATGTCTCTTATACTATACGAATTCGGAGGAATAACTTTTCAGTAATACATACCTTACGACGTGAGCAAAAAACCAATCTTTTTTGTAGTCACTGGTGCCAACAGTAAAGACTAGATCATTCTTTGGATATATTTCTGCATAGCGATTCCACAAACCATATTGTCTAAATTTATCATTAGTATGGTTGAGGAATAGTTTGTTGACGAAGTCTGGATCAGGATCGGGAATGTAGTATTCTGCAGCTGTTCGGTCAGGAACACCTATTTCCCATACCGTCGGACCTTTTCTAGGCGGTTCATATACAATAGGACCTAATTCTATATTAGATCCTGGAGCGATACTTATATCTTTTTCATATTTGTATTCCCCGATAAAACCTGGAACCCATCCATACAGGCTGTAGCTTCCGGCTCTAACATTCTCTATCTTGAAGTTTCCTTTCTCATCGGTTCGTGTCCAAAATTGATAGCCCTGAAAACATAATACATCCAAGGATGAGCATACTACTAGTCTCTACGCGATAAACAGAAAACAAAAGTAGGAGACTTACTTTGACATCTCTTTGCCATGATCCGATGTCTCCTGGCGCAGCCAATCCGACATGAGCATATTGTGCAGCTTTATCAACTTGGCTGCTATAAAGATCTTTTACATTCAATTGACCGGTAACGTTTCCTCTTTGATGAGTTGGAGGAAAATCTTCTGATTCGGGGAAATCATAAGGCCAACTTTGAACTTCTACATTCATCTACATATTTCATATACACAAACATGAAACTAAGCAACAAATATACGCGTAAAAGTTTAAACTAATCGATTGTTTTCAAAAACTACCTGTCTTTTAGCATCATCCCATAGACTACTCCGATTTCCTCCCGAAGTTTGCGAGTTGAAGTAAACAAAAACAGGACCTAAAACTTTTTTCCACGTTTCTCCTTGTAGATATTTTGTTTCCATCTCGGTTCCAACGTAATGTACACTAGTAAACGTCTATAGAAACAAAAAACGTTACCTATAAATAAATAAACCGTAAAGATCGTATCCTCGGAGAAAAAAAAAGACATACCGCAAGACAAATTGGTCCAGCATGTAATGTGAGTTCTTGTTTGATAGGTCCACCATCTCGGTACTCATTGCTAGGTGTAATAATCCAGAATCCAGTTGAAGCGTCGTTAGACATCCAACCATGGACTTGATCATCTTGATGCTCAATTGAGTATTCATATTTATCGTCCACCTCTCCTTTGAGCGCTGGATTCTCAGGATTGATTAAGCGAACAGCTTCCTTATAATCAAGCTGTTCAGCACGTCCGTCTTGGGTGTTACGATCTTCACCCGTTGGCATTATTCTTTGCTTATCGTCTGAAATCGCCATCGAGTTAAACCTGTGTACAATTTTTTATTATTAGTACAATCTAGAAAAAAAATAAGATAAAATTTTAAAAATTTTGAACTTACCTATTTTCAAGCTTGAAAACAGTTCTGATTTGATCCATGCTCACTTCAGGCCAGTCCTGAAGCCTCTCTAATATAGAATACATGTAAATCCCTGATACTCCTTTTCGTATTATGTATCTAATGTATTAGAAAAAGTAAAATAAACAGCATTAGTCCATGTCGGACCATTCAATTTATTATATGAATTTTATAGAAGTATTATATATATGTTACCTCTTGTCTATGTTCAGGGGAAGAGGATGAGAATTATCGTTCGAGTTCGAATTCCATAATCGAGAGAACGAAACCTCTATTTGATCCTCATTCTGAGTAACGATCTTAAATTGTGTACCTTCAAACCTGCAAGTTCATTTATTTGTAACAAAAACAAATATAAAATAGCAAAATAAAAATTAAAAAGTTCAAAAGAAAATTATTTAAAAAAAACTTACAAATCAACTCCGCCCATTTGACCTCCGGGATGCCAATAAAGATCCCAATACCTGTTGGTTTAAATTTTTAGTACTTTTACAAAAAATCTATTTTATTTTATAAAAATGATCAAAAGAGAATTGAAAATCATATAAAAAACGGTCGAAAAATACCCTCGGATTTCAATACTGGGATCAAGTAAATTGTTGAATCCATTGTATTTGATTCCTGATACATGACCTTCTGGACTTGTGAAGTTTACTTGAAAAATCTCATTATCAATTATAACCTGTAAAACCAAAAAACAACATAAAATTTATCAAGTCTCTATTTATTTGGTCCGATTCAATCTGCCATATATTAATTATAAAGACTATTAATTAAATTTACAGATAGGATCTTTGAAAATATAAACAAATCACACAAAAATATACATAAATTATTAATTTATTCCAAAACTTAATAAACCACCTAATGTAGTCCAAAAATATGATTTTTCAACTTATTCATAGTAAAACTATTTAATGCAAAAGCTTATATTTCAAATTTAGGTCCAAAAGAAATTACAGTTTTTATTTTACTCCATTTTTTTTATAATAACTCAAAACATCTTTCTTACCGATAAAATATTTCACTTTGTTTCTTCAAATAAATTAATTGTTGCAGTATATAAAACATTGGATAAATAATTACCAGTTTATTATCTGCAGCCATACTCAAATGAAGTATATCGGACTGAGATTCCATATTCAACATTCTAGCATAACTATTAACAACATAGCCGAAAAATATAGTCATGATGAAAATAGCAGCATGCATATGCATAGGTTTTATTTTAGACGACATTTTTTTCATTGCTGCAGAAGAATAGCGAGAGAGAAGCTAGATGAAGAAGTTTGTATATCGAGTATCTCAAATGCTACATGTCTATATATATACATAAATTTTTAAGACAATAATTGTAAACACTTGTGCTCAAATATAATCTTCTTTGGTCATTTAATCATTAATATTTAAAATTCAAACCTAATTAAGAGATTGGTGTTTATATTTTCTTTTTTTGTCGCTATTTTCTTACAGTTTACGGACCTTTAATTCTAGTATACTATTTTCTAGTATTCTATGTACATTAAGGTATATATAAATGCAAGATTAACATTTATGCAAAATATTTGATTATTTTTTAATGTATATAGACTATATACAAAATACTAACGATTTAGGAAGAAACTGTGATCTGATTCAAACAGAATATCTGAATTTGGCAGTCTTATAAATAATTCTACAATGGCGAGTTAAATTCTTATTTAATATATTTTGAAATTGGTAACTAATAATAAATAGTTGAGAAGTAATTCCATTTTTATTACTTATTATATTTTCAATTTAATTTTAAAAAATATCTTATTAAATATATTTTAATATAAGATTTTTAAAACGTTTATAGTATCTTTTTTATCATAAGATTTCAAAATACATTTGATTTTTTTTTTAAATAACATAAAATTAGTTTAAAATGGTTCGTTCGGATGTTTTCTGAAATAAAATACTATGGTAAGACAGTTATATGTAAATGTTTACAAACAAAGTTATAGTACCAATAACAATTGAAACTAAACATAATGTGGATAACTTTGGTAGTAAATTTGTAGAAACAAAGATCGTGTGGATTGTTTGCTTGTGATACTGTCATTTATAGACTTCTAGGCCTAGAGAAAAATAAGTGGAATTGTCATACAAACTATAGGAATTTCGAGGTATGTAATTTGTAGCGAATATTCAAGATTAGGCAGTAAGATATTACCGATGCGAGGAAAGTTGTGTTTATAAAAATTATTATATTATTCTTTCCAAATGTGGTAAGCCACTACACATGAGTTAGTGCGCTAAAGGTGGTCATAGGATCCAGGAGTTAGCTGTTTGTAGTCGGGCGGGCTAATCCAGATCTAAAAGGGGGAATCTAAGCTTAATGTTTGTGGATTCCCAGATGTTTTAGAAGAAAGAACATTCAAGTAAGAGATAGTTGAGAGATTTTATCGAGCCATTACAGAGAACACAATCAGGATGAGTATTGAAACTCATGAATTAACTTACCTTTTGTTGAGAGTTATCCATGAATTATTAACCAGACAATGCGTTTAGGTATGTTGTATTTTTTACAGATTACATTGACGTTGATTGGTAGATTGAATGATATGTATTATTAAATAATAAGTGTTACTTTTTTGGTTGGGAAACCAACGTAATACATATTTCTTATCGGGGGAGGAAAATTGCACATGAGATTACTGATTTTGTGGAGATGGTTGAAGTGCCGTCATTTTCCAGACCTAATTTGGGTAGGCTCATTTGAAGCTTCATTGGTGGCTTGTAAAGTTGGTAGAATATGATATAAATACTTTCTAAAAAAAATTTGTTGCAGTGGATATATAACAAAGAGAGATAAAATGAAACAACGGTGAGCATGCAGCTATTTAGGCGAGTGTAGTTGTTACCAGATTCTAGGTTAATCATTGGCTTCCTCTTAGTTTTGTAGCTACCGTGATTATGATGATAAAGGAGAAATATTATGATGATGAAGTATTGGGTGTAACTATAAATGAATGATGAGAGGCGTAACGTGCATGCATTGTACATGCACTGTTGAGAAAAGATATAGGCAGAAAGAGAGGAGAATATTCTATTTTTTATGCGAGTGATTGTTGTCCATTAGTTTTAGGTTTTTACTTCTGAAGAGCCTATTTTCAGCGGGCTTGAAGAAATTTACGTGAAACATAAAGTATAGTTATGATTTAAATTTTTTTGAAAATGTTTGTTTGAAAGTTTGAAATTCTATAAAGAGGAAAACAAGTAGCTTTCTAGAAATAAATCGTTCTTTTTTATATATTCTTTACGTTTTTATTGATTTTAAAAAAACATTTATTCGAGTATGTGTGTGTGTGCGCGCGCGCGCGTGTGTGTGTTTTATAGTTCAATTACTGATGAATATAGTCTCAATTGGTCCAAATACTGATCAAATATAAAATTCGGGTAAAACACATGACTATTTGGATCATTTTCTAAAGGGTCAAACATTATTCATCGAAACAATAATGTGAGCGGTATTTTTTGGAAGATGAACATTTTGGGGTTATCAGAAGCTGAATAGTTTTTCAAACATAGTATCCATCAAAACAGGATGCTGACAATATATTTTGGAAGATGAATAATGTGTTTTTGGAAAAATACAATTCACAAAAACAATTCACTAGAAAAATTAAATTAATTGATATTTTTAAGTTATTTTACCAATTTTATGTGTTTGGACATACTATATGTGATGTATGCATATATTTTCAAATAAATGTTATGTCCATGAATGAAAATAGTTATGCATGGCTTAGATTTCGATGACCGGTAGGTGAGTCAATGAAATTAACTTAATTGGCCCTCGAGAAGCTTATGTTAATATCTTTTGAGGATCCTTAGCTTCAAAAGATTTCGGGATTGATGCAGATCCAAGTATCACCGATCTTCCAGAAGGTTAACATTTGGGTTTAGATTGATCATAGACGAGATAAAATTACTAAAAATGATCCTTATGGTGGATTTAATTCGAGACAGATGGGATCAGTCATTCGAAAGGTTTCATCGGTACTTAGGATTAATTAAATTCATCACTCCAATTTTTATTTTTTTAAGTAGGTAAAATCAATCATCCGCAAATTTTCACGAGTAAATTAATGATATCGGCCCTCCGGAAGGTCTCATTGGTACTTAGAAAATTAAATTAATGATCATAGTATTTTTTTCTCAAACTCACAAAATACATGTTAGTATGATTTATCCTCCAGCATCTATTATCAAGTGTTTAATATTTTACATGTTATATTTCATGTTCATGCATGTTGTTTAAAGTAATATGTTAAAGTTTCCAAATGTGCTATGTGTTGTTCTGTTTCTTGTTTTTTCTAGTGAATATGTCTTACAATTTTTGGGAATCATCCACTCATATTGGATTGTTCAGAATTTTCTCTTTGGAGAAATGACTACTACTTTATTTATTTTTGCATGAATACGACTATGCATTGGCTCATCCCAAACCATCTGGCGTTAGTCCAGAACGTACATCAGAGGAATCTAAGGAAGATGAAAGGTGTGAGAAGTCAGATAAGCTATAGATGAATCTATCGTTGCAAGGTATACTAATAGCACTTTGTAGGACTGTTCCGAAGGATGTTATCACAGCTACAAACTTTCTTACGGAGGTCGAGAAAGCATTTTCCAAGAACGAAAATGTAAAGGTGCAGCGTCCAATATCACTTCAAGAGTGTAAATTTCCTAAAAATGTACCACTCTTGGGTAAAACTAAATTTCAAGGTTCATATATGGACATATGAGATTTTCCCAATTAGATTTCAAATGCTATTTTTTATCAAATTGTATACATAATATTTATAAGAGTAATCTTCTTTCTATTTGAGATTGTCTCATCCATCAGTATAGGATCTATTTATGTTTCCCTTATGCATTTAATTTTCTCAACTACTATGTTCGATTGATTTAAATAGATTTTTTTTACAGAAAACATGAACTGACGCGCATGTATCAACTGTGTCGTGATGTTTATCTTCAATTGTGTCGACCTTTGTCATCGTAGCCATAATATCTCCATCAAAAGAATTGAATATTTCTCTATTTATGGTTGTAATTCTTTGTATAATGCTTTGCATTGTCGTAGCAAAATCAATTTCCTCCAACTTTCTTCAAATTAATCTTGTTTGTCGCACCATAGGTTTTATGCTTAAACTTTTGCTTTTATTTGTTTGACTCAACTGCATTTATACTCTTGGAATGTCTCACGTTAAACTCTTTATCTCCTAATTACGACCACGTCATTCTCATATTTACCTTAAGTGTTTCTAGATTTGTTCCACAGTATGCTCATCGAATTTATGAGGAAACTTTTTCTTTTAGATTTTCTAAGAATAAAACAATTTAACAATGATTATTCGCGCTCTGAGCAATTCTATAAATTTTATTTTAGTGTATGACAGTTTATTCAATATCACTTACAATTCATGTATTTAAAGGATGAGAGATTTTCCATATGATATTTTGAAAATCAAAATTTTGAAGAAAAAAAACGTCTTATATTTTGTATTTTTTTAAGTGTATTTTATATCTTGTATGATGATGTTTTGCATTTTCACAACTCGAACGTCAGATTTAGAGGTGTTCAGGATATGGCCTCGACATATAAGATCGTCACCCTCTTACTAATTTCTTTAATTTAAACGGTGACAAATTCATATTGCATTGGAATTTGTCTAAGTTCATATTAAGTATGTAATAAACCTTTATTATTCAATATGGTTAACATCCGGTGAAATTTGTGCTATCGAAACAATGTAGTCAAACCAAATTTTGGGTTATCACTTTTATAATCATTATTTACATTTTTATTGTTATTAAAGATAATATTTTTTTATGATTATTTAAAAATTAACAATGGTTTACATATATTTGATAGTAACAAAATTTTGATCGTTAAAAGATATGAACCAATAAACTTTACAATTTAGAAAACAAACGATAAACATTGAAGAGTTTAAATCTATTAACTATTTAATATTTAGATAAATTAGATAAATTTAAAAACAATTGAATTAAGGGAAATGTCATACTAAGTACCTATTGGCTAAACATATTAGTATCTAGTACTCAAAAATGGGTTCATGCTCACTTAATACCCACTTCAATAAAACAATTCCCTTTAAAGACCTTTTTTTTAATACCACAACTACCCTCAACCTAGTATATAAGTCTTTGGGTCAATCAAGAAATTTGAATTTTAAATTTATGACCAACCATCACTCTCTATCTCGCCTCTCTCTCATAATCTAACAAAATACCCATTTTCCAAGAAAGGTCCGCTGGTTTGAAATTTTGTTACCGTGATCAGTTTCTTGCCGGCACTCCTACCCAAAAACCGTTCATTTTTTCATAGCACCGTTCCTTGGCCACATTCGATCACCGGAGATTAAAAAAAATCGACGACGATACTAATATTTTCGGTACCTGTGAACCAGCTTCTTCACTTCTCCAACTAGTTAATCCCGTTGAGAACCTGACTGTCGACTACACCTGTGAACCAGCTTTTTCCTCAACCTCACTTGAAAATCAAAACAAAGGTGAGTTACAATCTGCACAGCCATATTTTTTCGGTTTCCGTTTTTCCAGCTCAACATGAGATTAACTAGTCGAAATCATGTATGTTAATCCTTTTTTAACGCAGGTCTAAGGTTATCCTTATTACGGTTTTTCCTTTAAGTACATGCATAATACCTTTACGAAGATTGCAGTTTATTGTGTTAACAAAGATTTGGACGTGTGCAAATGCAGGCTCTATGCTTTAATTGATTTTCAAACCAATTTAATTACCATAAATAGATTTGTTAATACCCATACTTGCAGTCTCGTATTCGCAAAAAAGAAAAGCAGATATTTTTCATCTGCTTTGATTGCCAATGAGATTCATGATTCTCTTAGGAACAACCAAAGTGTAACAGCTAAAACTATACAGTCATCTATCAAGCCAGACTACATTTTAAACATTTCTTATCGTCTATCGTGGAATGCTTTAGAAACAGGCAAGTCGCGTAGTATTTGGAGATAGCAATACTTATTTCGGATTGCTAAAAGGATACTTCAAACGACTAAAGATTCGTGATATCACTACAGACTACCATTTGGATTTAGCGCCTGGCAATGTATTCCGACGTTGTTTTATAGCGTTCAACGCGTGCCTTTAGGGTTTCCATTTGTGCCGGCCTTTATTGTACGTTGACGGAACCCATCTAACAGGGAAGCATGGTGGTGTGTTGCTCTCAGCAGTGGAAAAGAATGTTGACGGAACCCATCTAACAGGGAAGCATGGTGGTGCGTTGCTCTCAGCAGTGGAAAAGAATGGCAACAACGGTCAGTCCATCTTTTAGTTTACATGTTGCTAGATTTGTGTTTTTTTGGTTTCAAACATATATCATCAGCTAAGATTGCTAGATTGGTTATATTTAGATTGCGATTGTTGCCTATATGTTTTATTTCAAACACATATGAGCCATGCTAGATTGGAAGACTTAGGTTGCTAGATAGGTTAGTCTCGTGTTTGCGATTTACGGTCATTCAAGACTGCTAGATTGAAGATAAAACTGTTACAGGCTTGTTGCTAGATATGGTATATCTATATTGCGATTTACGGTCATTCAATCTAAAAATCTAGTCATGTTTTCTGTCTGCAACTTTTCTGTGCAACCCTGGAAACAAATGTAATCTTAAGTGTTTTTTTCAGGTCTATTTCCTATTGCTTTTGGGATTTTTGGTAACGAAGACTCGGAAAATTGGTTTTGGTTTTTGCAAAGTCTAAAACCTCATTTGCTAGGGCGCCAAAAAACGTTTATTTCAGAGTGCCATGCTTGTATTATTAACGTTATAGCAACTCTATATCCTAATGACTACCACACGTATTGTATCTTCCATCTAGTTTATAATTTGAATAAATCTCTTGAACACGGAAACATAGTCCATAGAAACAATATGTTAGTGATGTTTAAGAGTTGTGCTTATGCCCCAACGGTAGACCTTTTTAACGAACGACTATCACAGTTTCAGTGCGAAGGGGGTGATCGTATCACCAAATTTCTAAATAATTTGCCACCAGAAAAGTATGCTCAGGCATACGTCAAAGGCAAACGGGTTGGGGCGATAACATCAACAGCTGTGGAATCGTTCAACGCGCAGATTTAAAAATTGTGCAATGTGTCTATAGTGGAATTGGTCGACATGATTAGAGTTCTTCTTATGACTCAGATGTCTCGACGTTTATCAGATAGTCTAAGCTGAAACACACACTTATGCCATGAGTTTGACAAGTTGTTTAAAGAGAATGTACAATGCGGTCGAACGTGGTTAGGACGCAAGTCTTCTACCGCCTATTTTGAGGTTTTATCAGACCCAGTAATGGTGGTAAACATCCTTGATTTCAAATGTACATGCGGTTCTTGGCACCAAGAATTCTTCCCATTCCCACATGCATTGGCTGCTATAGCATCTTTAAGTGAACATCCAATGACTTTATTAGAGCCTTTTTTCACTGCTACAAAATTCCAGGTCAAGTTATTCTTTTAACATACAGGCTATACCAGATTTCGGTGAGGCTACTACCACTAACGATGATGGAGAGCCAGTGGTTAATCCACCGAACGTCAAAAAACGAGCGGGGCGGTCGAGAAAAAAACGTATTCCATCAAGAGGAGAGGTAACCACCAGCCAGTCCTGGTGTGGTCGCTGTTTCAAATCAGGACACAACATGAGGTCCTGCGATGCTCCGTTCTAAACATAACAAACCTGTAGACTTAATTTCGTTTTTTTGTTCTTTCTAGTATCCTTGGATAAGAACTCCTTATCTTTTAATTTGTATGTATTAAAACTGTTAACATTACTTCGTGCAACGTTTGTTTGACTCATTAATTCTATTATTTACCATTGTTTGACATTGCTAGATAGAATATGATTACATTGGTAGATACTTGTTATATCATTTGGACATGCACTAAAAATAAATTTCTCATACCACATTGCTAGATACAGTGTAAGACCTCTGCGATTGTAAGTCTACAATTGATATTGCTAGATACGTGTATATGAGGTTGCTAGATACATCATTTTCCAGACATGAACATTCCACTAACATGAAGTACATGGACGTCCTAATCTAACATTGCTAGCTATAGAAAATTATCCCTACGATTTAAAGGTTAATATCAAATTGGTAGAGATACACCTTATTTTGATTTGATACACTCGTGTGTCAAATTAAAGAATAGTCACAATGCAAGATATTCTTTATACCTCATTGTTTTTTACATTTAAACATTTAGCTAAACTAATTGACATTCCTAGATAGCCTACTGTTATACTGGGGGAAACATAACTTTCATATATGCCTTAGATTGTGATATAGTTAATTTGGGTGCTTACATTGTGATTGTGACTTGTAACTGGCCTTACAACTGCTTCATTAAACTACTTACTCTCTAATCTTTAGTTAAACTGTTAAAATTGGAACAACATGCAAACTAATATAGATAACACAAAAAACTAAAAGGCAAACATCATAATAAGATTTGAACATCATTCATGGCAGTACAACTTCCCCATACAAGAACCCTCCCAAAAAATAGAACTGCTGAAAGGGTTTGCTTTGTTTTTAGCCCATCAAGACATAAAAAACATAAAAAAAATATAAAAAAATATAAAAAAAACATAAGAAAATGATGCTGCATGAACTGCCATAAACCTAATCATAATCCCTGCCATCTTCCTCGTCATCAGACCCTTCAGCTTCCTCCTCCTCTTCTTCTTCTTCTTCATCCTTTTCGTCTTCCGACTAATCATCGTCGGCTTCATCTTCATCATCGTCCTCTCTGTTTGCAGACTCCTAGCTATCCCGTTGTCGCTTCCGTTTTGGAAGTTTTTCAGGGTCGGACTCGTAGTCGTCGTCGAGTGACCATGAGTCCTATTAAGCGTAGTTTTCTTCGTAGTCGGACGACCAAAGGGAGCAGTCATCCTCCTTGTCTGACGAGTACTCAGAAGTGGTTGTTCGCTTGTATGTCTTGTTGTCTAGGTAGTAGTCGGAAGACCATCCGTCATCTGATGTGTACCTTTGTGTAACTGGGGAAGAAGGGCCCATTTTCAAGAGTTGTTTTCTTGTAAAATTGTGTTAGGTGAGTTCTTGCAAAGTAGTGTGAGATGAATAGCCTAAAATCTCATCCCCTACTTATAGTGAAATGCAATGCCCAATGCTACGTCCAATCTAGCAACTCCAATTAATTGCAAACATTTAACTGTACACGTCTAATTAATGCATGTAATGATTCAACACATCTACATTTATCTTTTCAACTAACAAGCTAACCAATAGGATAAAAACATATATTTTTAATTACTGATGGATGTAGTCAACAGTCATTTCGATCTCATTTAATTTACTCGTCCCCCAATAAACCTATCTAGCAATGCAATAATATAATTGGTCCAACATAAGTATATCATAGTGATTTACGAACGTTTGGCATTGCTAGATAAGCCACGTGTGATATTAAATGATAAAGCAGCATATCATTGTTAGATACCTTATAACGATATTGCTAGATACAGCATCTGAACATTGCTAGATACAGTATAACGACTTTGATAGATACAGCATCAAAAGATTGCTAGATACCCTATAACGATATTGCTAGATACAGTATAACGACTTTGATAGATGCAGCATCAAAACAATGGTAGATAGGTTGTAACGAGGTTGATAGATACACTCGCATAACATTGATAGACATGTTATAAAGACATTGTTATATACGTTATAAGTTGATTGATAGATACAGGAGTGTAACATTGCTAGATACGATATAAGACATTACTAAATACAACAGTGTAGGATTGCTAAATATGTTATATGGACATTGCTAGATACATAGTAATTTTTAAATTTATTCATACAATAATAATGGCAGGATCTCCCTATATACCTTAGAAAAAAACTGGCATTGGCAGAAATACTATAAAAATTGATAGTAATACTAAAGTTGGTAGAAATGACATTGGTAGAAATGAATTACATAACATTTTTGACATCCTTAACACAATCATATACGTTGCAATTGTTACGAAAGTTTCGAGTAATCCTGTTATATTGGCATCCAATTTTAAATGAATTACACACCCCTTGTCCCAAAAAATGAATTACATAAAAACATTTCTCCCAACATTACCATCGTCGGTTTGTGTTTGAATCATTGAGGAAATGCTTAAATATTTCAGCTCCTGGTTTAGCTTGAATATCCTTTCCATATTCTTTAGGAACATACCCTTTCTGAATGATGTCTTTCGCGTACTCACAAACAAAAATCCCACAGTTAAGGCTATCCTTCTCCTGTTGTGGGATATCTCTCATTGTCTTGATTTTGTATCCGCCTTTCACGGCAGGTATGTATTTTTTCTTCATGCAATAGGCCAACTGTAAAATCAAGGAATGCCTTGTTACATTGCGATTTAGGAGACTACTTCATTGCTAGATACGACTTCTGGCATTGCTAGATACACCAGGAGACATTAGTAGATACAGTGAAATAACTGTTTGACTGTAATTCTGATATCACATTGCTAGATACATGGATATAAGATTGCTAGATACACTAAAAAAACTTGGCCACAAACACTTGCAATATAGTACACTGCTGAAACAGTAACGTTCATTCAAACACTTGGGTGGTTGCTATTGCAAGATGTAAATAAATATATTTTAACATAGAATTTTTTACCAGGGCATCGGCTGTATTTCTCGTCTTATCTGGAATGTGTTTGCTCCACGGAAACAGTGAGTTGTAGCTACTAACAGTCCCCTTCTCGATACCAATAACCAGCAGCGTCCAGTTGTTGACGTCGGGCTTGTTAACGGTACATAGAGGAACAAGGGCAACGTATGTGTCTACTTTCATTGTTTTAAAAACTTTATCCACAATGACAAAAGGTCCCATTAATCTTTTAAGCTGATTAGCACATAGCTAAGTCAAAAGGTCTTTAGGTGTTTCTTTACTTTTGTCCTATTCGGATAGTTCAGGGATACATTTATGTCCGGATTGCCCCTGTCCGGATAACACAGTGAGTTGTGACTAAATAATCTGAACTCATCAGTAACAACGTTATGTACTCTATACTTGGGCATTTCTAGATACCCTATTGTAACATTGCTAGGTGGACTAATTACACATTGCAAGATATATTAATTTAACATTGCTAGATAAATGTAATTTAACATTGCTGCTGCGATACTAACGTAATATTACTTTGAAGTCTACTTTAGTTTGGTTTGGCAGTTCCATTATCTCGCTCACACTAATGGAAATCTTATACGAGAACTCCGACATTGGCAAGTACCATACTTTTGGATCTTCTTGTTCTTCTTCTCTGCTAATTTTCACCACCTTGTTGTACTCACTGACATCGAGGAGTTGCGTCGTCGTTGTACGCTTCGGACAATCTTCGACCGCAACCTGTGGTTGTCCCACCTGCGTCTGAGTAAGTTAGTTCCACCTTGGGAACTCATCAACGTGCACCTGTAATACAACATCAATTTAATTCCTTAACATTACTTTTTGAAGGTGACGGTAAATGGTGTGGTTTATTTTTGTCTGAGGGTAAGTTTGTAACTTTCGTTTAGAGTTTGTGGAAATTTTGTAGGTATTTAATATTTGAGTAGAGAGTAGAGGGAGAATTAAGCAGCATGGTTGTATTTAATTTTCATTACCCTCATTTAATGTAGGTGGTTGGGTATTTATACCCTTACGTTTGGGCCTTATGGGCTGTCGGGTCATGTTTAATGGACCCGGGTCAAGTTTAAGGACCCATGAGCTCTTAGTAGGAGAGCAGGCAGCTTAGTCAAGAAGTGATTAGGTTTTTAAGTACTTTAGTTCTTGTTCGAACGGTCAAATGGATGAGGGGTTCAAACTGCCCTGTCCGGTTAGATGGTCTTTGTCCGAACTGTCCCTGTCCGAAGAGGTAACAGAATCCGGACTCATCAGTAGCCCCTTTTTTAGGTGTTTGTTCAAATAACCTTTGTCAAAACCTGAAAAACAGTCCGTTGTCAGTAGCAGTCTTATCCGGACAGGTCTTCCGAATTGTATTATGGTTTTATCCGGAGTGAAAAAGTCATTTGAATCTAAACGATTTTTTGCCAAGGTTCAAGGGACACGTGTCACTCTTTAGTTGGTTGCTTTAGCCGTTTTTTCACCTTTGATTTCGCACCCACCTTCTCTGAAAAGCAACCTCTTCATTAATGAAGGTGACATCAGCGCCGTATTTTAATCATTGCTAATATTTTCGAATTCTCCTAGGAATCAAGGATTCTTTTTTAGGTTTACTATAAATTAAGAAGTTTTTCCACTGTTTTACCATCACTTTCATTTTTACTTTGATAATCTTTAGAGTTTTCTCTCTCAAACACAAGTTCTTGCTTAGGTCGTTTATGTACACAGAAAGGAATGCTCTGATCAAAGGTGGGTGGCTCAATCTATCTGAACTAGAAAAAGCACAAAAAGTCGAAAGGGAAAGGCGCATCGCAGCGGGCTTACCCACTTCTCCCATCGACAAACCAGCATTCTCAGCTACAGAGTCTGACCAGGGTTCTTCCTCCACAAAGGGTGTCAAACCGAAGAGGTTGTTTCAGACCAATCTTTCCCCTATCATCTTAGGTTCTTCGGTTCAAGAGTCAGAACCCACAGTTGAGCCAGGTTTAACGGTTACCAGCTTTAAAAAACCCTCCACATTCTTAGCCATGGGGTCAGATGCTGAAACTTCTCCTCACAAGATGGTTGATCGAAGAAAAGGCCGGCTGGTCAAAGGGCAGGCTTCCCAGAGCACCCCTTCGAAATCGGGGGCCAAGGACAGCAGTACAGGGTCAGAGGTACCCATTAAAGCACCCAAGAATAGGCTGTCCGGTCCGGAGGCCACTGGCTCAAGTCCTCGAAGAGAAACGTCTACATCAGAACCCTAACCGGAGGCTAGGATCCAGAAGAGTACTGAAGCTCATCAGTCCAGAAGTCAGGCTGATCCAACTCCAAACCTCCCCCTTACAACAACAACTGAGAATCTTTCCTCAATCATGGAGGAAATAATGGAGGACTCCATCAAAGAGGCTTCATTCGAGTCTGAACCATCCGGACAGACTAGTGGTGTTGTAGCTGCCCAAAAGGATAAAGGCAAGGAAAAGCTATGCTTAAGGCATCCGGATCTGCCGGGGTTTCTTGAAGGAAAAGTGGGACCTTGTTTCCACAAGGTCAATGTTAAATATCTCCTTTCCCTGCAAAAGATCAATTACGCTTTCATCCATACAGCTGAGTTGGGCCGGATGCGTACAAAGTGGGAGATTCCGGAGAATGTGAAGATAAGAATCCCTATAGATCCTGAAACCCCCATGGATTGTAAACACAGTGAAATAGTCATCTTCACTGAGCTCTTTCACTGAGGTTTAAGGTTCCCCTTGGATCCGGAAATAGTTAGGTATTTCCATCTCATCAAGCTCTGTCCCAGTCAATTAATCCCCAATGTCTGGTACACACTTATGGCCTGCATCATGGCCTCCAGGCTCTCCGGGATTCCTCTACCAATGGAGGAATTCGCTGCTGTGGCTAATCACTGCAGGAACCACCACATCCCCTTCTATCACTTCAATATGGGTGATAACTATAAAGCTGTGGATGATCTGCTTGAGTCGGAGAGAAATTGGAGGGCTCAATTCTTGTTCGTAAGTGGTGCTTGGGAGAACGGGAGGAAAATCAAAGCCGGAGTCAATCAAAGCCTCCTCGCCAGCAGATGGAGGAGTGATCGTAAGGCTCCTACTTTATATATATATTTTTTTTACTTTTATCGAATTTGTTTAAACTAACTAGTCTTGTCTTTTTTCTTAGCAGAACTGCCCAAGGACTTCAATGACTACCTAAAGTCCGGGCAGACCACTTGCACCAAGATCAACACTTGGGCTGCTGAGAAATGGGGGACCCGGTTTCACGATACTTTCACAGCAGGAAACTTTGCAAGGTCCCACGTTTGGAACCCTACTGGTCGGAGGGATTTGACTTGGGAAGAACTCACCACTCCACCCCCTCCGGATGTAGTCCTCAAGAGAACATATGAACCGGATGGGTCACTTTACCTGTCAGGCCGGGCCAAGGCCCCGAGTAAGATGAAAGGCAAGAAGAAGAAAGGCAAGAAGGTGGTAGGTGAAGCTGACCCTGCTGGGGTGGAAGAGGTTGTTCCAACAAATCCGGAGGGGCCAGCTCCAAGCCAGATCGATGCTGCTCTCTTAGAAGTGGTAGAGCGGGAGAGTGTTAGGGAAGAGGTTCAATCCCCAAAACCCCCAAGGGCTCCGAAAAGAGACCGAAAACGGGGAGCTAAAAACAAGGACAGGGAGGCTAAGAAGAAAAAGACCTTCAAGGGTGACGAACTTTCTCTCCGGCCTCCGGAGCCTCTCCCCCCTGTTGATCCTACTGACCCAACACAAACAAAGGAGATCCCAAGTGATTATCAGACCGACGAGGTTGGAGGAGGAGACCTTAGCATTGATGGGGTTAACATCACCGGCCTTGATGGACTCGGTGACTATTTTGCCAATCTCCCCAGAGACGATTTTGCTGGGCCTTACCTCCCTCCGAGTACTTCGAACACTGTTACTTTTAATGGTAAGACTTTTACTGTTTCAAGTGAAAGGGATATTATAGCTCACTCTATATTAAGTAGTGTTCAGCCAGTGCTTGTGTTGGAGAAGCAAGTTCGAAGTCAGACAGATACTATCAAAGAGCTCAAGTCTGAAAAAGAGAGACTGTCCGATGACCTTCTCACTGCCAATCAACATGCTGACATTCTAAAGGGAGAAAACGAGGAGCTGAAGAAGAGCCAAGACGGGTGGATCACAAAGGTTGCCACTTCGGAAGACACTATCAAAGAGCTTCGGGTGAAGCTATCCGAATTGGAGAAAGATCTTGCCTCTTCGAAAGATGAGGCAAAGGTCAAGGATCAAATCATTCACAACTTGACGAGTGACAAAATTACACTCGAGAACACAGTGTCCAAGGCCGCAGAGGAGAAAGCTGATCTGTTAAGAGAGCAGGAGGCCAAAATTCAGGCCAAGATCGATGCTTACGCTAACAACGTAATAAACACTCAAGAGGAAATGTATGTCAAGGTGAAATCAGACATGGTCCTTCTCTTTCATGAGAAGTTCCCGAAGAGGAACCTGGGAGATTTGTGGCTTCATGTAGAGTAAGAAGACCTTCCCTTCCATACTATGGCTGATGGAGACTTGCATGATTATTACAGTGCTTCCTCCTCTGACGAAGAAGAAGAAAATACCGGGGAGGGCCCTCTCGAAGAGAAAGACGATCCCAAGGGGAAGAAGAAGATAAGTGAGGCTGAGCCATCTTCAAAGGCTCAATCTTAAATTATGAATTATCTTTCACTTTTATGTCATCTAAACTAAAGTCTTTGGAAGGCCAAGGCATTCTTTTTGTTATTGTGTCCGGTATCTGACCGGATAGATCCTATGCTCTGCTTGACAATTTAAAAGTCCTTGGAAGGCCAAGGCACTTAAGTTATTTTAATGAACATCTTTGTTTTGCACAATTCTCGCATCTTTTCATAGTTTGTTTCAATTTTGGTGGCTAGTGTTTAAATAGCCCTTAGTTATTTCATAAATAGTCTAAAGTGAGAGAGTTTAAATTCTCCGATGACAAATGTTTAAGTGGTCATCATTCTTTTACTTCAATCCGGATGGTGTGACAAAAAACAAAGTAAGAACACTTCAAATTTTTTTAAGAAGGCATCAAATTTTATTAAAAAGCCCGGACACCTCATCAAAACCTCCTCGTGCCACCAGGGTAGGAAAGAGTATGCCCCCAAATATTTACATGGATGTTTAAACAGGTAAATATTTACATAGATGCTACTCCAAGTACATCCGGAGATGTTCAATATTCCAAGGGTGGGTCAAAACCCTTCCAGCCTTGTCTTCTAGCCAATATGTTCCAGGTTTAAGCCTTTCAACGACCATATAAGGTCCTTCCCAAGTTGGGGTCAGTTTGCCTAGCAGCTTCTCTTTAGTGTGTAAGAAGACTTTCCTCAATACCTTGTCCCCCGGTTGGAAATCCCTTCTTTTAATTCTAGAAGCAAACCTGCTTCTCATCAAACCTTGATAGTGTGCAGCTCTAAGGTGAGCCTTAACTTGTCTTTCCTCTATTAGGTCGAGCTGACCTCTGATTGCCACTTCGTTAGCGTGTTCGGAGAAGTTGTGAACCCGAAATGATGGGAGAGTTGCTTCTATGGGAGCTATTGCATCCATCCCATAGACCAAGGCAAAGGGTGACTCCTGTGTCGCAGCCCCAGGTGTAGTCCGGTAGGCCCACAAGACCTCTTGCAAATAACTAGGCCACTTCCCAGCAGCCCCTTCCAAATTCTTCTTTAAACCGGAAAATATAGTGCTATTAACCACTTCAACTTGTCCATTTGTTTGTGGGTGGAAAGGTGAAGAGAAACAATGTTGTATACCCCTTGAGGAACAGAAACTCTCCATTTCCCTATAGTCGAACTATGGCCCGTTGTCTGTCGTTATTTTTTGTGGAACACCAAATCTGCAACATATGTTGGATAAAATGAATTTTATGATAGCTTTTGATATTGTTCCTACCAAGGGGGTTGCTTCAATCCACTTCGAAAAGTAATATATAGCAACAATTATTGTTCTGCGCCCTCCGGACGCTATGGGAAGAGGTCCCACCAAATCCAACCCCCATCAAGCAAAAGGTATAGGCTCAGAAATTGACTCTAAAGAGATGTTCGGGACATGAATTTCATTGCTATATCTTTGGCATGGATCAAACCTTCTCACCAGCTCCTTAGCATCCTGCATTATAGAGGGCCAATAATAGTCAGCCAGTAAAACTCTCTGTGTTAGAGCCCTGAATCCACAGTGAGCTGATCCCTCACCATCATGCAATTCGAAGATGACTACTTGAGACTCATCATCTCCCAAAACATCGCAAAAGAGGTTTACTGTAAGACTTTTTATACAAAACGTCTCTTAGTATGATAAAACCACGAGCCTTGTGCTTCATTTTTCTTGCTAGCGATTCATCCGGAGGCAAGATGCCTTCGGAGTGGTACTGCAGGAGAGGAAATCTCCAATCTTGAGGTTGTCTCATATGTGCTTCAAAAATTTCTTCCTCTGTACCCACATTAAGTTGAATAGAAGGGCTCTCGAGCACATGGATCCAAGGATATGACTCAGTGTATGCTATGGTTGCCAGTGAATCTGCTAGTTCATTCTCTGCCCGGGGTATATGTTCATAAACAACGTTTTTGAACTTAAGAGCCTCATTCTTAAAAATAAGCAAATACTTCACTAGTTGCTCCTTTTTGGCCTCGGATTGACCTTGTGCATGGTGGATAAGAAGTTGGGAATCACTCATCAGCCTGACCCTTTTGGCCCCACAAATATATGCTAGCTTTAAACCAGCTATAGCTGCTTCATATTCGGACTCATTGTTGGAAGCCCTAAAAGAAAAACATATAGCTTGGTACATTTTGTCACCATATGGAGAAGTCAAGCACACCCCTGCACCACATCCCATAGTACTGGATCCACCATCCGTCCGGATGACCCAGACCTTTTTGTCTTTCATCTCAGTGGTCTGCTCCGAATCCCTATCAGAGTGGAATTCAACTAAAAAATCAGCCACAGCTTGGGCTTTGACTGCTGTTCGAGGAGCAAAATCAATATCGAAGTCCCCCAATTCCACTGACCACTTAATCATTCTACTTGAAATGTCTGTCTTTTGGAGAACATTCTTCAAGGGAAAAGATGTCTGAACGATAATAGGATGAGCCTGAAAATAAGGCCTCATCTTCCTTGCAGAAATCACCAAGGCCAAGGCTAACTTTTCGAGTTTTAAATAACACTTTTCTGCATCTATCAAGCTCTTGCTGATGTAGTACACCGGACGGGGGTAATTATCCACCTCTCTTACCAATACAGCACTGATGGCACAACTTGAAACTGCCAAATATATGAAGAGTGTCTCTCCATCAACAGGTTTAAATAAAGTCTTGGGGGAGGACGGATGTTTCTTAATTTCATTGAAAGCCTCATCGCACTATGAAGTCCAGTCAAATCCATTTGCACCCTTTAGAGTTTGGAAAAACGGGACACATCTGTCTGAGGACCTTGAGATGAATCGATTTAAAGCAGCCAACCTCCCAGTCAACCGTTGTACTTCTTTAACATTCCGAGGAGGTTCCATTTGGAACAAAGAATTTAGCTGGTCTGGATCGGGTTGTATCCCTTGCTCACTTATTATGTAACCCAAGAACTTCCCGGACTGCACTTCGAACACACATTTTTCTGGATTTAGCTTTAAATTCACCTTTATTAAACTAGCAAAATCTTTTTGGAGGTCAGCTAAGTGTAGTTGTTCATCCACACTTTTCACCATCATGTCATCAATGTATACTTCCATATTTTTTCCAATTTGATCAGCAAAGGCTTTGTTCACCAATCTCTGATAAGTAGCCCCAGCATTTTTCAATCTGAATGGCATCACCTTGTAACAATGAAGACCCCTGTCAGTGACAAATGTGGTATGTTCTTGATCCTTCGGGTCTACTTGAATTTGAATGTATCCGGAGAAAGCATCCATGAAGGATAGTAGCTTATTTCCATAAGTAGAATCTACCAGCTGATCATTCCAGGGGACTGGAAATAAATCTTTTGGGCAAGCCCTATTGAGGTCTGTGAAGTCAATGCACATACGCCACTTGCCATTCTTCTTTTTCCCCAAGACCGGATTGGCAGTCCACAAAGGATATTGAGACTCTTTTACATGCCCCATTTTTGTGAGCCTATCAACTTCTTGAACAATAACATCAGCCTTTTCCTTGGAAAAAAACCCTTCTCTTTTTTACTACAGGTGCTATGTCTCTCTGAATGGATAGGTGATGCGATATAATATCTGCTGGAACCCCGGTTACATCAACATTGCACCAAGCAAACACATGCTGATGGTCTTTTAGAAACTTCAACATTCTATTCTTCAGTTCGGACGGCATTTTGGATCCTATTTTAACACTTTTTCATTCTTCTAAAGAATGTGTTTCAACTTCTTCAATCGGTATCAATACTCCAGGGGTCTCTTTGGGGTCATCAACTTCACCCTCACCCCCAGAAAGCCCCTCAAACTGCTATTCTTCGTTGATACGAAATGCCCCCAACGTCCGCGGAGCCAGTGCTGTAGCATAACACTCTTTTGCAACCTTTTGATTGCTTCGGACAACTCCTACTTGTCCTTGAACAGCATATTTCAAACATTGGTAGACTGTCGAGGCCACTGCATGCATCCTAGAGAGCCAAGATCTCCCTAAAATAGCATTATAACAAGTGGGACAATCCATCACAATAAAAAGTATCCTGACCATTTTCTTGAAAGGGCCCTTGCCCAACAAAACTTCTTCTTCGAACTCCCCGATCACATCTGTTGAGCTCCCAGTGAAGACCACAATTGATTTGTCCGAACGCTGAATTACGGATAGATTTTTCATCTTTTTGTAAGTGGTTAAGAAGAGGATATTGGCTGAGCTTCCAGTATCCACCAAAATTCGTCTTATGTCATTTCCCCCAATGGATGCTCCTATGACGACAGCATCTTCATGAGGGCCAGCTATATCTCTTAAGTCATCTTCATCAAAAACAATAAAGGGAAACGGAATTTATGACTGATAAGAGGTCATGCCTCCTTCTAGCTGGGTGGTTAAAGTATGAACGTGTCTCTTCCTTGAAGAAGCAGTAAGAGCTGTCATAGTATCCCCTCCAAAAATCGTAAGTGACTCAAAAAATTTAATCAACCCGGAGACCGTTTTACAACGTTCTTCAATGGCACCCACTCTATTTCGAGTTGGATCGGGATCCAGGTATTCGGATTCTATATTAAATCTTTCGATTATTAGCATAGCCCCCTCCGGAGCAGCATTGCTCGGACCAACCCAGTGAGTATTGTCAGGCCTATTTCCTCCTCTTCTTTTGACATATGCCCCCAGCTTTCCTCTTTCAATCAAGTTCTGAACCTCTTGTTCCAAGGCTATACAATCGTCAGTGGTATGGCCAGTATCATTATGGTACTGGCAGAAAGAGTTGTTACGATGTTCCCTAGGAGATTGTAGTGCGGCCGGTCTTCTATAGTGAACTTCTTCCTTTGTTTTATCATAAATGGTGGCCACACTTTCCTTTAACTCTGCAAACCACTCCGGTTGGACCCAAGGCCCTCTTTTATATCTAGATTGTTGACTCTGGGCAGGTGCAGCTGGCTGAGATTGAGCTTTAGCCCTGTTATGTGCTTGTCCGGTCTCCCTTGCCTTGTTCCCGGACTGATTTTGATTGGAGTTTGGTGCAACCAGAGTAGACCTTACCTGCCTGTGCACCCTTGTTTTCTTTGTTTCATCAACATTGATTTGCTTCCCAACCTGATTCAACAAACCTCCCCAAGTCATGGCTTTCTTTCTGGTCACTGAATCAGCTAAATTTCCAGGGTTTAAACCCTGCCTTAAGGATGCTATTGCGACTTGCTCGAAGAAATAAGCCAACCCATTTTTGGTGTTTACAAAACGACTTATGTATTCTTTCAACGATTCGTTTGGTTCTTGGGCACAATGGATTATTGTGTCCCCATTGCCCTTTAACTCCTTACTCCCAACAAACTGCCTTCGGAAGGCCACCCAAAAGGTATCAAAATTCTTGATGCAGCCCTGAGGTAGGCCGTTATACCATTTTAGTGCACTTCCCGTAAAGGATTGGGAGAATGCTCTACAGAGTAACTTGTCGTCATCATCAAAATTCATCATGAAGTTTTTAAATTTCTCCAAGTGGTTGTCCGGATCACTACTGCCATCGTACTTCTCCATTTTAGTGCTATCAAACCTCTTAGGGAGGTTTCCGGACAGAATCTTGGAAGACAATGGAGATTGTCTCCAATTCCGGCCACGACTGAACACAGTATCCTCATTGGGAGTTGCAAAGATACCAGGTTCATCATGGAAGGCAAAGGGATCCATCAGCATCCGGTCCACATGCCTCCGGCTGTGAGATGATCCTTTGCCTATATTCTTCTTCAATTTCGCATGTCTATCCCTTTTTCTTGAATATTTCTTAATCAATTTTTGCTTCTTTTTTTATCGGCCCTCATCACTGCTGGAGGACAAGGACTCTTTAACTCCTTCCTCATCCGAGGAGCTTCCAGAAGACTCTGAGTCTGAGTCAGAACTCTCCACTGGCTTAGACCGGTGAGATTTTTTGGAGCTGGCATGAGTCTTTTTGGTACTCACATGAGTCTTTGAAGGCTCATGCTCTCTAGGGTTATCGGTATGATGAGCAACTGACGCTTTTGACTTATCTTTCATGTCCATCTTAGCCTTTTCTGCCCTCAGAGCTTCTATCTCGCCCTTTAATCTATCACGCTCCTCGATAGTATACTCATCGTTTTCACCCACCACTTCAAGCAAGGCTGGTGGTACTTCCAGGGCGTCCGGATTCATTCGGACTGATTTTTCCTGTTGGTTTCGAATGCTTGATTCAGGCACCGTCGCTCTCCCATTTTGGTCGCCAATTTGGTGTGGTTTATTTTTGTCTGAGGGTAATACGTGCACATGATTTGTAATACGTGTTTTGTCCGTAAAAAGCATAGGAATACTACTTGTTGTTTTCTCTGTTCAAGCGACGTTTTAACTTTTTGTTCTCAACTTTCAACCGGTGCATCCTGCTGCGCTTTTTCAGCCCCCGGTTGTCACGTAGCACCAACTATGACAGCGCCCCAAAACTTGGAATACTCAACCTACGGTGGGGGTTTTTTTTCAACATTTTTCCTTTTGTTGCACCGGCTGTCGACTTCTTCTTCCCCATGAATTCACACAGCGTAACATCATAATTATGTCCTTCTCATGGTGGTGTTGTGTTGTCCTCAATCTCAATGTTCAAACTTCTTTTACGGCTTATCGTCCATAACCTAACAAATACAATTTGACGGTATAATAGACATTCAGATAGGCACATGCGATTGCCTCACAACATTTTAATCATGGTTGCGATTTACGAACTACTCCTGCCTACTCAGGTTCAAGTGATTGTGATTGCTTTGAATATGCAGTTGCTAGATAGGTTATATTACGAGTCATTGCTAGATAGATGGTTGTGATTGTGGGATTTGATGTCACTACTAGATAGGTTATATAATATGATACATTGCTAGATACGTTAAATCCAATCATTGTTAGATACTTATAAGCTACCAAATCATATTTATCATACATGCGTGTCTCTCAGTTGGCTCACAATCTAGATTATTTCAAAAGTTGACTCCTTCCCCTCCAATCCCCACCACTTATAGCACCTAGGGATTATGTTTGGCCTTGGTATTTCAACGTCGATGAAACTGTGCTCAATCAAAAAGGACTGCATACAAAATAACACAACATTCAAATATTGTTTTAAAAACTAACATCATAACATAAGCCATCGTCCTTACAAATAGAAGAGCAATGCCATCCGATCACTCTACCGGGATTCCCGACCTTAATACATTTGTCCAGTGACTTTTGCAGCTTCTCAACTATGGCTCTAGACCAGTCGTAGTCGTTTATTTTCTCTAGATCCTCCACGTAGAATACTGCTGTCCAGCCGACTACATCGCCTGACACTGAAAAGAACAGTGTAAAGCATATGAAAAGTATCAACAGACGAGCAACGTCCTTCTCCTCGTCCTCCCGTCCGTCCCTTATTGCTTTCTCTATCGATTCCTACAAAATAAATAATATCATACTCATATATTGCAACAACAATTCAAAAAAGTTAAGCCTACTATGATATTGCTAGATATACTACGAAGACATTGTTAGGTACATGTAAAAAAACAACGACATACTAATATACTGCAAAAGCATTTCAAAACAAGTACTCCTATTTTGACATTGCTAGATAGAATGTGCTCACATTGCTAGAGACATGTAAAAATACAACATCATACTAATATGCTGCTACAACAATTCAAAAAAAATTCAAATTCTGAGAGTTCGTTCACCTTTATCAAGGCATTAGACACTGATTTGTCGTTCGTCGGCCCGCTCCTCCTTGTGCGGGGACTCAAAAAATATTTCTGCATTAACATCAAATCGTTCTCAGCTCCATCAGCAAACCGACCGATAAAGGCTCATGGTTTATTCAGAGGCATCTCCTCGTTCCCGTGTTTCAGCCCAAATATGGCCTTCACATCCTTCGTAGTTAGCTTAACATGCTTACGACCTATCTTGAAAGCCTTCCTTTTCACATCGTAAAAACTAAAAATTTCCTCAATCAGGTTGTGGAAATTTTTCAGCTTCAAATTCTCGTTCCTTACGTCGAACGATGTTTTCAGAAACGTAGAGAACGGGGTGTCTCTTACAGCTTCTATGTGTTCTGCTGTAATTATATCTCGTCTTAGAAGGTTATTTATACTGACTAAGCCTGACCTGTAGAATACGCCCGTCTTAGTCATGTTTGTCTACATATATCCCAATTTCGAATCAACTTAATCACAATCCTTACATCGCAGTAGTAACATCTATCGCAATCATCACGCAATAACATAAAAACTATGCACAATCCATAAAAATTACCAATCAAACACTCCACTGGTTTTACTAACCAAACAACAACAAAAAATAACTTCATACACATTGCTAGACATATTGCAGATTCACTATTACATTGCTAGACGTGTTGTGTGTTACTGTAAACACACTACTCACATTGCTAGACATGGCAACACAGATTGCATACATTGCTAGATATGTACAACATTTCATGCATATGATGCAAATACTTCTTGAAACACATACATTGCTAGATATGGCTACAAATTCACGACAAGATTGCGATTCTCGACAAAAAAACAACTAACCACTACATGTTCCATCGGCATTCTCCGATATCAACATCGACACTAACATAACAACTACACTATCACCCATGAATCTTCAACTTTTAACTAACACACGAAATTTCAAGAAAAAACAACGACATCTCAGTAGCAAGAAATAACATCAACATAGAACTGCAGAAATTAAGAAAAAACGTCGTCGGAGAACTTGGTACTGTCCATTACAATACTGAGAAAAATGTTGCTAGATAAAGTGCCTCGTCCGGCCAAAATAAGACTCGACAGACTAGTCTAGGACGTTATATTGCAAAGTCCGACGTAAAAAAAACCACCGTAAACCTCTTCGAGTATAACCACGCCGGGAACTGTATTGAAATCACCGTGCGTCGTCGGTAACGTCCGCTTCTAACCGTTGATCGGAGTCGGAAGTGATATCGTCGACCAGAACGTTGGTTCACGGTTGGGTTGAAGTTTGTTTTTTGGTTCACTTTCGGTTTTCGTGTTACTCTCTCCTTAAAATTAGAAATGTGAAAATGGAGAGAATTGGAGCCCAAAATGCAGGCTTAGAAGGTGAAAAAAATGGATGGTAACCAAATTGACCCGTTTATATCCTAGAGGGTATTTTTGTCCAAATTATTATTTTATAAAACTAGTCGAGAAGTGGATACCATTTTGATATTCCGTATTTGAGAAGGTATTATGGATACTTTCCCAATGAAATATTTTAATTTTTTAATTATTGATTTATTTAGTTGTATTAATTAAACATTACCAAAAAGAAAGGTTTGAAAAGATGTACCAATTT
The DNA here is from genome assembly GCA_036936605.1 of Limnanthes douglasii subsp. nivea. Lineage (NCBI taxonomy): Eukaryota > Viridiplantae > Streptophyta > Magnoliopsida > Brassicales > Limnanthaceae > Limnanthes > Limnanthes douglasii. The sequence continues at coordinate 302,960,716 of JAUPFV010000001.1, forward strand.
TGAACTAACTCATTTCTCGACATAACTCATTTCTCGACATGTACTATCTATGTTAGAACACACAATGTACAGTATTCATCCCGGTGAATCATATTTTAATAAACCGTTATCTCAACCTATGCAAGTTTTGATGCTGCCGAATACGTTTGATTATATTTATTTTCAATACGTAGCTTATTTTTATTTTCAATACGTAGCATTTGTTACAGACGCCGTGCGTTTACAGTTTTATGTTTTGGATTTTTATCAAAATCTTGGCGACAAGTCTTTATTGTTTTCCTTGTATCGGATAGCTATCTAGTAGCCTATACAGTTTGCTAAATTTATACCGACGATCTGAAATCATCTATAAGTCGATTTTAATCATTTTATTTAACCAATATTTTGGGGAAAAAAAACTGCAAGCCTGTGGAAACTATAAATCATGGAATATATTTACGTGCGTATTCACTTTGATCTCGTCTACTTTAGTCATACAAAGGCTCGGAAGAATATTATAAAGTTAAGAAAATGTATTTGTTCATATTGGTATGTAGATTATTCTCTTTTCAGTACTAGAAACAACTGTAGATGTCCGCTGAGAAGTAAATAAAGCACTATAAAGTTTTCGTATTTCATTTCCGATGTTTCGAGGATATTCTCAGAAATACTTTTAACCAATCTAACTTTTCTGTTCTATCATTAGATAGAAAGCCTATATTTTCATAAAATGTTATCAATAATAATGTAGATCTAAACCAAACAATCAGAATACAACTCTCAGATTAAACTAGTCTATTTTGGAGTACTAGTCCAGCCGAATTCAAGTTTTGAAAATTTAAGCTCGGTCGGCTCAGTTACAGAAGAAGACCTTACCGGTTATATACATTGTTGGTGCTTATGCTTCTCTAATCCCTGTTTGAGAAGACAGCACCAAACTCCTTCGCGAGTTGTTCCTTAGAATTCGTCTTTGCTGCTAACACAACATCATCGAGAAATCCTCTTTGGGGAAATTCTTCAGGCACAAGACTCCAATAAATCTCAAATTGTTTCGCAGCTTCCTCTTTCTTATCCATCAAGCTATAGATTATTCCCTGAGATACATGTTCCAAAACTTTGTCAAAAGACTAATGTTTTTTTTTTCTAGCAAAAACGAAAACATTTAGAGCATAGAGATACTACTGGCAAATAGCTATAAACCTGGCAGAGATAAGGCCGAAAATCTCGAGGGTTTTCATCAACCATATATTGAAATTTCTTTAAAGCCTCTTTTAGTTCACCCTGCAACATTAATACACGCACTCGTATTAGGATAGAAAATGAATATAAAAATAAAAAATCATAAAACAGATTCGATTTTGCTTCTGCTTCTGCAATCTTTTGGGGGGAGAGATATATTGTTTTATCGGGATGGCCGGATTATTGACATCTCACCTTTACAATATGCATTTGTCCAGTTAAGACTTCAATGTTTCTTTGCTCCGTGACTCTATTTTCCCGACGAGCAAGTTCTCGAGCTTTACTCAACATCTCAAATACCGCCTGTCCTTCGTTATTTTTGTGCATCACCATAGCTAAACCCTGAATAATAACGAAATCACAAGTATTAAGAGATTATTCTTCTTCACTACTACAACTTAAAAAGACTTGGATGTACTGATCAGTCTTCAATACAACGTAAATAGAATAAGAATAAGATAAAATACTTCGATAAAGTAATAAAACGAGAAAATGTCAACTACCAAGATCGTTTTGTACAAAGGATTGTACCCATTTTTGGAACACTCAAGCTGGCTAATTTGTGATAAAGGGGATCATAATCATCTAATATTTTTTCAAACTCGAACAACTTAAAGAGGATACAATTCATCTTTTGTGCTATGTTTGGATCGAATTAATACAGCTAAGTTTTGTGGAACTTGTTTCAAAACGATAATACTCGTAAAATTTCAATTGATAAGTACCGTCGACAAGCTCGGCAAATTTGCTATCAAAATTTAATGAACCTTAGAACACAACTCTGCTGCCTCTAAATGTTAACAAATGCGAACAGAGCATGACTTAGCAACTTGCACGAATTTATCTACTCATTAACAAATTGACTAGATAGTTTATGTGCAATTCCTCATCTTAGGGGCTATGTTTGGATTTGACTGACACTGATATTACGAAGGAGCTCCTTCAAGCATTCAATCAAACCATAGTAAATCTTTCTCTCTATGAACTTTCAAAAACTTCTACCCAAACTTATGGACAAAACATAAGTTAGTAAGTACTAAAACCTACATAATCATTAACACTATAGTTCATGTGAGCACAGCCTTAACAAAACCTTCGCCCTTTTGCTATTAACTTAGTACTAAAAGATATCAACAATAGACAAGCAGACAATTCGAACAACCAGTATAAAACATGAAAAAAAAAACTCTAAAAATTCGAATAAAAACATACATGTAAAGCTCTGAGCAAAAGAGGGTTTTCCTCCAAGATCTCTGTAAACAATCTTCTAGCTTGCTCAAGTTTCCCCATCATCTCATAACAAAGTGCCTTCAAAAGCCTCCATTCAACCTCCTTAGGCTCAATCTCAATCAGCTTCTCTAAATACCTAACAGCCCTTTTTGTCTTTCCTCTTCTCATCTTCTCATAAAAAACTACCTTCAACGCATCAACATTACTCGGTTCACTCTTTATAAGTTTCTCATACATCACCTCATTTTCGCTTTTCTCTTTCTGGGTTTCTCTTTTTTCCTCTAAATTTGAACCCGAAGTCACTGTTTCAGACTGCAAAGCCAAACAGGGCTTCGATTTCAAAAACCCTAAAAAAATAAACGACCCGACAAGGAAAAACACAGATTTTTTAACTAGTTGTGTTAGAAAAACGTTCTCGGAGGAGAGACCGGTGGTGGAGTTGGGAAGATTTGAAACGGGTTGGTGAGTGTTTTGATTTAGAGAGAGCTTAGAGGAAAAAATCAGAGATTTTTTAAATTGAAATGGAAATTTTTGTGGTTTTCGGGTATGTAGGAAATTGATTATAGGTGGTTTTAGGGTTTTGAAGAATGTGTTATAGGTTGATGATTGTGTAGAGATTAGAGAGAAGGTGGTGCCTGAACTCATCTGATTGTAAAATGATTCAAAAATGTAAAGAGAAAGTAGGAAGAGGTTTAGCAGAGAATCATATGGTTTCGGGCCTTTCGGCAATTCAAAAGAATTAAGACGCCAGAAGAATATAGTTTGTAGAAACTATGTAGCGGATATTTATGTTTTGAGCTCTGGGTCGGATGTAGAGCAGAGGAAGAAGCCTGAAGAGTTTAGAAATATTCTGATTCTGGATTGTACCGACGAGATTTCGTAAAACAATAAACACAATACAAATTATAAGATGAAGACAAAAAAACAATTTGAAATGAGTCGAGTTTTGAAAAAAGAAAATTAAAATGAATTTGGACTCCTTTCAGATGATTTGATGTTATTTTGAAAAAGGTTGAGAAAACAAGTTGATTTAATTATAAGAGTAGTATATTTGTTTCGTAATGAATTCGGTCAATCCATAAACAATACGAAGTCGATATATTGGAAAGGTACAGTAGAATTGCAAAAATATTCAACATCTAGCAACTATTTATATTTTAATAAATTTTTGTAACGTATATAGATAGGTCATTTGCTTGGCATCATTTTTTGAAAAGGTATTTCCACCGTTATACATATCACAAAAAAAATATTAAATTAAAAACACGTAACTTTGTTAAAAGATCAAATAATTTTGATATAATTGGTTTTAAACGCAATTCCGATTTATTATCATGAACAAAATAGAACCATGGTGATCAAATTATTAAACACTTTATTTGGAGTTTATTCAAAAAATAGTAGGAATGTATAATGAATGTCATAAGTAAATTGTAAAAAAGAAAAGGTTTGAATTTAAGATCCAAATAATTTGAATAAAATCCTATTCGCTAAATTAGGATGGAGGATTTATAAAATAAAATAGATTATATGGTAGCAGTTTGAAGTAATGTGCGTCCGATCATTTAGAAGAGAATATCTTATTCACAAGAAAAGATTGAAGCTATCGTGGAAGAGGTAGATCACTTAATCCAGGTTGGACACATATGGGAGTCACAATACCCTTTATTTTATTTTCATGTTTCAAAATTAATTTTCATGAATTAACATCGTTTTTAGTTATTTGTTTACCGTAAACTTCTATTATATGCAATAATAATTAATTGAATTGGATTGCGAATATCGGGAATGACAACGGGTTGGCTATTGTATTAAAACATCGTGAAGATGCAAAAAACATGAAAAATCCTAGACTATTCTTTGAATGTGGGAGATCTTGATGGTACAATAGGTTGGTAGATCAAAAAGATCTTAAGAGGAAACCTACCAGAACAAAGAAATGCAGATGCCCTTTCAAACTTAAAAGTTATACGGTAACTCCTAATGAATTGGCGTTAAAGATCGTATGCGAGGTTCATAACGATAAAACTATCAAAACCTTAGATAGTTATTCATACAATGGAAGATTTTCTAAATAAGAGCTGGAGTTTGTAATTAATTGCACCAACATGAAAATGCGTCCTCTTGATATTTTTGGAGGAGTTTAAAAGGTAAACCTTAAGAATGCGTCGTTCATGCGCAGCATATACAACGCTCGACAAAAACAATAAATTTTTTTAAGAAAGATGGTCACTCACAGTTATAATACTTGTTAGGTAAGCTTAAAAGATTAAATTATTTTGAATGGCATATATCTGGTGAATACCAAAGTGGATTTGTTACGCACATTTCCAAAAGTACTAATAATAAATTGCACTTACAAAATAATAAGGTATATGATGTTGTTGTTTGAGTTTGTTGGAGAAACTTATACCGAATATCGGATTTGCGTTTTTGTCCATGGATAAATTTGACAATTAAAAGATTGGTATTAGATTTTTTGCAATCGTTGATGGTAACTACATTCATCAAAGAACCCTCTGTTAATTTGATGGATGGAGATTTAGTTTGTTGAATCCTCTCGAACAAGTGTTCTTGAATACAATGCACATGTTATGTCAATGACATGTTAACAGTATCGTCTTTGGGAAATCAAAGAAATACATCAGTGATAGAAAAACCTTCGAGGGTTTTTCACGTTACTGGAATCAGATAATTTACTCAAAGACAAAATACCGGTTCTATAGCAATCAAGATAAAAATATTCGTGACTTCAAAGATTATCCTCAAGCAGTCAAATACACCAAAACTTCTTAGTTAATTTCTTACGTTGATAATTTTGTCACGTAGAAAACTAACAAGTTCATGTACGAGTGCTTATTTCATTATGAAACATTTCATTAGTACGAGTAAACTTAACTTTGATTTGTTTTTGGATAAGTGAATTTTTTTCTCGAAATGTAACGTGGAGCAATTAGAGAATCATTTGAAAAGAGTCGACTTATAGCCCAACATAAATTTATACACAACATGTTGCCAATCTCATAGGTAATTTCTCGCATAAAACTTAGATATATTTTTAGACGAAGCAGAAAATGTCCAAAATATTAAGTTGAATATACGAATTTCACTTTTGATATATGAACTACATATAGTATGGCGTGTTCGTATAATATATATGAATTTTTAAGAAACGACGTCGCAAAACCTTTAAACTCTTTCAACGATAATTGGACGAGTTTACATATAGTTGTCCATACTGATTTAACAACAAAAAATCTATTGAAAGAAAAATCGGATAAACTCGTTCACATTGTCATGGAAACTAACAAAAAAAGGTATATAAAATATATATATATACAATAAATGGTTCGATATGATCTATTAGAAAACATCTTCCATTTTAAAGCCTTTAGAAAAATAAAAACAGTGCGGTCGTTCACTTGCCAACCGTAAATCGTATGTTGCATCGTCTACTAAATAAGAAAAATATTATTTCAAACACATGTTAGATTCATATAATGCAAATGCACGCTTGCTAGGTAAAATTTTTAAAACTTTATCTGTCATTTTCTAGAGAGGGAGTGGAACTCCGCGAATCAAATTACAGAGAAATAACAAAGCTTCGTTTGTTCATTTCGAAATAACAACACAAGAAAGTGGTTATATATGTTTTCCAGACAAACTTATTGTAGTTGGTACTCATACGATGCCATTAATGTCAAATGGGAAGGTTATTTGTAGCTCACGCCAATAATAGTTAAACAAATGAGCAACAATCTTGATTCCAAACTAATGTTTCTTGATTTGAAAAGTTACTTACAATAATTCCATATCTACTATATATATTTTATAACTATGATTAACGATGTTAAACTCGATTGATATTGCGGGAATTAGTCAATTTTGTTTTCCTTAAATGGATAATAAGATTGATGGAATATGGTTAGTGGTGTCATTTAAGATAAGCTTATAGATTTTGCTAACGTTTACATGCAAATATTTATTGGTATGGATGATTTAGCAAATGTCGCATAACGTATAAAGTGTTATAAAGATATTTTTGGTATATATAATTGAATAACAATGATGGATATGTGGTTCGTTATCACATCAAAGTATAACATCATCGTCCATTTTGTAAGGCACTCGGGGATGAATGTTAATTTCACTTTTCTAACATTACAAGGTGCATCCATTTGATATCTCGAATGGAAGAAATCAGGTTGGGTTTTATTAATAACAACCATCTTGTCAAAATAAGTATTTCATGTATTTGTTTGAACTAAATCACAATATCTGGATAATATTTGCGATGTAATTTTTTCTATGTTTATTTTATTACTTCCCAATGCAAAGGACGCCCCTTATGCAATGGTACATCATTCTTGTATCAGAATGCGTACCATAGATGCGGCAAGTTAGAAATTACCGATCATATCTTGTTACATGAGATATAACTAGATTCAAATTTGTAATAGTGTGATCATCGATCCGAAGTGGACGGTTTAGACGAATTCATTAATATTATGTGCGCTATTTTTTGAACTATTTGTTATTGTAATACATTTGGGCTAAAGACTTATTTGTTTAATGTATTTATTTTATTGTGTTAACGATTTTAAAACATTGAACATAAATCAATAAAATTAAACATAAAATGATAAGGCATCATAAGTAACTACATTGCACATAAAGTGAAAAGACATCAAAATAAAATATATTAAACAAAAATATATGATACGAAAAACTCGACACTTTATGAAAAATTATATCCTTGCATGTCTAGTTTTAGAAGGTAAACATTATCATGCACTTGTTTCAGTGTTTTTTGAATGAGGTTCAAGTATACCTCGAGAAGAATATATTATTTAATAGAACCAGTAATGCGCAAACCAAATACCTCATACGCCTCTAGCATGATATCGTATGGGGTGTAAAAAAATATATTTGGGACCGATTCCAAATATTTGAATATGATAGGCCAATAATTTACGAAAATAAAATTTAATGTAAAATAAAAACTACAAAGTATAAAATATAATAACTTAAGATCATAATACGAACAATAAACATGAACAGTGATAACACGTAATTTTAGCTAAAGTCATATCATTTGTTAAATTCATATCATTCAAATGATGTGCAACTTTTCTAATATATCCACTTCTTTAGCGAGGCACACCTCCACCTAACCTAGCATATATTTTATAATGAAATAATTTTTTTTTAAAATATAACAAATTGAACGGCTCTTGGCATACTTCGTACGAGACGTCAAACACCCAAACCATTGATTCTGATTTCAATAATTGTATCTGGTAGAGACTTCTTCACAATTTTGTGGAGATGGAGAATGAGCTCATGCACGCTCGTATATGTAGTACTTTGTACCCACAAGTTCATTAAAAAAACGGTAGTCTCATCTAACCTCGTTCTCGTAACATACTTGACGGTTTGCAGCAAATGATTGTCTTCTTCGAAAGTTTATATCATATAAAAAAATTACAAGTTTAATTAGTTATATTATTTGGTAAATAAAGAAATAAGGTATGTTTGAGTATTTTTAAAGTTAAACGAATGATAAAATTGACTGAAGATTGTGATTGGCGGAAGTTAAGTAATTGGCAAGAATTTTTAGTTAGCGAAAAATTTAATATATTCAACATTGGAAATATATATTTTTATATTGCCATAAAATTAATGTATCAATGGTATCAAATTTCATTATTTCTGATGCATTTACTATATTAATGGGGTACATGGCCATTTCTATCATCGGTATGTTTATGAGAATATAGTTGCCCAATTTTTTTTTAAACATTAGGCTAGGACAATAGAGGTATAGAATTTTTATATCATGAAAATATAGGTATAGAATTTTTATATCGTAAATGGTTTAATGTTCCAGTGGTATGGGAATGATGCATTTGTTAGACCGATGGTATGAGTCCAATTGCATCGACGCGTATATTGAAATAAAAATAATCTATTTCTTTCGTAAAAATTGGGCCACTAGTGATTTACTATACCGATGGTAGTAGATTTTTTTTCTACTTTTGATGAATTTATTATATTAGTGATATATATTCATTTGTACTTCTAATAAAATAGGTCATTCCATAACTATTGAAGTATAGATTTTTTTTTTTTGCTGTCAGTGATATAATATACATGAATTGTGGAATTTTCATAGCATCAGTGTATATATGATATCGACGGTGCAATTCCATTAAATTTGTCAGTATGTTTATGAAAAAAATAGGCAAAATATTATTAATGTTTGTAAAAAAACTAGGATACAACACTAGCGATATCAAATTTTTATACCACTAGTAGTTTAGTGTACTGATGATATGGAATTTTCTTACCGTTCAGGCTTTTAATCTATCGTACATACGAGTCCTTAGCAGCGTTGCTATGAATCTAAAACTCGTACAAAAAAAATCATACCATCCAAAAGAAAACTATTACAAAACATCATCATCAATGGAATTCTAATTTAAAATCATAAAACAAAACACATACAAAAAACCATAATATCATCCACAGTGGCTTTCAAATTGAGCAAATGCAACATTATCTGTAACTAAGAAAACATAAGCAAGACAATAAAATCCTAAAATATTAATAACAAGTCAATAGGAAGTGATTTTCAAGTGTCGTTGCATGAAAACTCTATTATTTTTATTGGTGTCGTCAATAATTCTAATATTGGTGATCTTGTGAATCTCCACTATCATACTATGATCATTAAAAACCTTAGAAGTAATGGCATACCAGTCATACATCTTCACATATTCAGCATATCGAGTTGTCATGAACTTGCGGTACTCAGAGATGATAGTTATTCTACGGTCTTCAGGAAGTAAATGGTTACGTCAATCATGCTAATTAGGTATCCAAAAAGGTATTAATTGTGTTCTATTTATTAATATTAGGTTGAGTTTCTTGAGGAAATGTCGGTTTGTTCTAGACAATCTAAATTGTCGCATCACTTTCTATGGAATATGTCCTTCAAATGTCCATAAACTTTGAATGAGATGGTCGTAAAGTATAACCTCTTATACTGGGAAGCGAGCCCTTATGTCCACATACGGCTCAAATAAGACCTTCAAACAATCATAACCAAAGTTTATTCTAAAAAAATCTCAACTAACAAAGTTGTTACATTATTCTTCCTCAAAGTTCATAATCAATAGTTATCCACTTTATACATAAAGTATTGAATAAACTAATGTTATAGATTCTAAAACCAACAAAAAAGTTTAACTTGATAAACAAACAAAAAGGGAAACATTAGATTGTTTAAGGTTTAATAAACAAACATATAAGCATTACAACATGTGATGTTTAAGATCTTTGGTTCTCACGAAGTATTGTAGCTACATGATGTCTAGTCGATTGGCGTTTGCTCGATGAGTATCATAGGAGAGAGTGGAGATTGGAAAGTTTCGCATTCTCTATTTATTGACAAAGGGTATAGTCGCCAGTGCATCAGGTGTGGACGACCGAGCATCCCTGAATTGGGGCGTGAATCTTCATGAAGTATCATTTTTTAAAAGAGTTTTGTATGTGCTCTCCTACTGATCTTTCATCAGTCATATCGGCGACCTCCAATGACTACACTTTAACCCCGTCTGATAGACCTATGATGTTTTTCAGGGCAAAGACGATGATTAAGTTGTCTTAAATTCTTTCTTCTGATGTTGACCTTGGTTTAATAAAATGGTTTCAGGTCACAATCGTGATTTTCGGTCGTATCAAGATTGGCATGTTGAACCTTTCTGGCTTGGTTGTGGTTGGTGGGATTAGGATTTGATCAAGAGACTCACAGGACGTTTCGACCTGTTGCATTTTGAACGGTGATGATGCTCTTCACTACCTGCATCAAATCACTCATTTGCTGGGATATGTTATCAATCCTTTCGTTGGTCAAGATTACTGAGTTCGCGTCTTCATCATCATAATATAAAATAATGAACACTACATCATCTGCAACATTAATCAAAGATGCGGTTGTTCCCCTTCATTGGTTTCCTCTTATTGAAGGTTTACTACCACGTTTGGGATCTTTTTATAATCTCTTAAGGCTATCTCTTTTGTGACATCATCTGCAACGTTGATATTCTATGTTCGGTGGCTAACATTCTTCTCGATATTAAATTATTTGGGGCAACAACGAAATAAGTATCACTAATGAGAGAGAATATAGGATGAACTTATTTCCAAACCAGGGAACCAAAACAGTGAGATAAGAACTCACCTAATTGACAGAACTATAAAGTAAAGCACAAACAATATTGAAAAGACAAATGAGATAAGAATACCACAAATTTAAAAATAAACTTGTATTTATTTTATACTTTCGATTACACTAACTTTAATTTTTTGTTTAAACTATTCACTTTAACTTTCACCACACCTGCCAAATGATTATATTACTTCTTATATAGTAGTCTCGATTTTGCGCCGTCCTAGGTAGGTGTCTTCTCATTGGTTCATTTTTTTCTACCATTTTTTTACTTTAGCGTAATTAGATACATCATTTTAGCTATATATGTGCATTGTTAAATTTTTTATTTGTATGGTATAAGACGTGGTCTATGTACTATTCACGGTGTGAGGATAAAATTATGTCTATTGATATACTCAGTCCATCTTTAGTCCAGTGTGTCGCTCTCGGGCCGCATATAGTGTAGAAAAATCTTGGTATAAAGGAAAAATTAGGGGTGCGTCCGTGCGCGACCCTCATATTAGATATGTTTGGTTATTTTTATCGAGTGAGAAATTATGCACCATGTGCGACCTGTTGTTAAACGGACTTGGACACTATGGGCAAGTGTGTGTGAACCATTACTTGGCCATTTTGGCCAAACAAGATTTCGCACATGAGAGCAACCTCTTCTTAAACGGACTTGGCTATTTTAGCCAAGTGAGAGATCATGCACGGGCGACCTAACATTAAATAGACTTTGCCATTTTGGTCAAGTGAAGGGTCGTGCATCCGAGTATGACCTCTCATCACATAGACTTGATTATTTTAGGCAAGTGATGGATTGCATACTCGAGCGCAACCTATGGTTAAAAATACTGGGTTATGGGATACGGACACGCACGCGGCCTCTTTTTAAACAAGCTTGGAAACTCTAGCAAAGTGAAAGGTCGTGTTCGAGCGCAACCCCTTGTTAAATAAACTTGGACAATTTGGCTAAATTAAGTTTTGTGCACATTGTGACCTCTTTATAAATAGACGTGGTCATATTGGCCAAATGAGAGATCGTGTACCCGAGCGCGACCTCTCGTTAAATGTGTTTGGCCCCTTTGGCCAATTGCGGAGTCGCATACGGATACAACCCTTGTTAAATATACTTGACCATTTTGGTCAAGCGATGGGTCATGCACCGACGCGCAACCTCTTGTTAGCCAAGCTTGGCCGGTTTGGCTAATTGTAAGGTCATGCACGGGCGTAACCCATTGTTAAATAGACGTGGCAATTTTGACCAAATGAGGAGTCGCATCTGAGCGCGACCTCTCGTTAAACAATACATTCGCACACCTGATCACGATCTCTCATTAAATAAACTTGTCAATTTTGGCAAAGTGATCGGTCATACATACTCATGTGCCCTTTTGTTTTACAGAGTTGTCCACTTTGGTCAGGTGAAAAGTCGTTTATACATTGCATAATAATATCTTCTTCTATATAGGTTTAGGGAAAACCTTAATTTTTTATCAGACATCTCAAATTAAAATATTTAATAAAAAACCTCATACAGAAATCTAATCAATGTAGAATACCTACTTAATATGGAATTTAATTAATATAGGAATACCAAGAACATCCACCTGATATAGAAGAACTAGAAAAATATACCTTGCTTTGGTCCATCTATGGTGCTACGGTTTAGCTCATTTCGAACAGTTCATTTTGGACCAAATCTCCTTTGAATTTCAATGTTTTTAATAAATATAAATGGTATGGGACAACGTGGAATTCACTCTAACCACTAATGAATGACCATTTAACTGTTTATATTCATATATAAACTTTTTTGGCCATATGAATTTTTAGAATGTAAAAATTGACACCTTGTATTAGTTCTTAATTATATTTGTAGGATTATATTCAATGTTGAATATGTTCGTTAATTATTTATATTTTTTATTATTTTGATGTTTTTCTCCCTTAGAAGAAATCATAATTCCGTCAAAGGACCTTGTGTCTCGTAAATAATCGTGTCACGTTAAGCAGTTAAGCAGGCAACAACTACAGTACTTTCATGGTATACACTTGAATAAGTCACACGAGAAAAGTTTCTCAATCACATTAATTCACACTCACTTAATCCTGAACCATCCCCACATGCGCTCCAATGTATTCGGCACCTTCACATTTGACAACTTCACGAACCCTTTTCTATTCCGACGAGTAGACACCATACTGGTCCTGACACATTTGGCTGACCCATCTTTTAATTGCTAGCCCAAGGAAACTCGGGCTCAAACCAGTTAAAGCTTTGATAAAAGAGATGAATGCAAGGAAGAAGAAGAAAGACATTTTAATTTTAGTTTATGTATTTGATTTATTCTCACATTTACAATGTATGAATGATTGTTCTGTATATATAAATAATTGAAACTGTTGAGAGTCTTTACAGAGAATCTGAGTTTGTTAGAGTGTTAAAAACTTCATGGATCACAATACTGGATCTAATTCAGGTTCAATAATGTTTGGGACTTTATCATTTTTTTAGGTGTCAGATATAAAGCCCAAGTACTTTAGTTTGACCTGATCCAATAGTATAGGTCAAGTCACGAGTTGGTTCCTAACTTCCTCAGTGGCTCTTCTTCTTTCTCAGTCACCAAGTCATCTTCTCTATCTCTTTCTGTAACCACCATTATATCATGCCCCTTCAAACTGAGCGGAGAGTATCGAAGTCCAAGTTTGGCACGAAAGAAGAGAAAACGACTATGAGATATGGCTTTAATGAAAGAATCGGTTGTTTGGTCTCTAGTGGGAAAAATCGGATTTCAAGAGTTTGTTGTAACACTTGATCTCGGATGAAGTGCACATCCACTATAATGTGCTTAGTCATAGCATGAAAAACCGTATTTGAAGCTAGTGACGCAACTCCCAGATTGTCACACAACACGACAGACGACTGAGAAATTGGGACTTGAAGTTCTTGAAATACAAAGTTGAGTCAGATGATTTCAGATGACTAATTTGCTAGGGCTTGATATTCAGATTCGGTATTGGATCGAGCTACTACTAGATGCTTCTTAGAGGACCAGGAGATTAGGAATTTTCCAAAGAACACACAGTTCCCTCCAAGAGATCTTCTGTCATCAATGGAGCTGGCCCAATAGGCATCAGAAAATCCAATCGACGTGAGCTTATCAGAAGGTTTCAAATGGAGTCCAAGACCTCTCGTATCAGATAAGTAATACAACACATGTTTCACATTCTGTAAATGAACATCAGTAGGGGCTTTTAAGAATTGTGATAATTTATTAACATCAAAGGTTATGTTAGGCCTTGTATTAAGAAAATACTGTAACAACCCTAATAAAATTCGATAAATTGTTGGGTCAAGAAGGGGAGTTTCATTATTGATTGACAAGGAATGCCCAACAGTCATTGGAGTTACACAAGGCTTGGAAGATGCCATCCCAGCAGACTCAAGTAAGTTGATAACATACTTTCGTTGAGTAATATAAAAACCAGAACTATCTCTACTGACTTCCATCCCCAAAAACAGATGAAGATCCCTCATATATTTTAGGGAAAATCCGGTATGAAGCCTTGTAATAAAATGTTATAATTTTTTAGTTTTATTTCTTGTAACAATTATATCATCAACATAGGTGAGTATAATTAAATTTACCTGTGTTGTGATGAAGTAGAACATAGAATTATCAGCTTTAGACTTTAAGAACCCCCAGTGAAGAAGATCATCTATAAGCTTAGAGAACCAGGCTCTTAGTGGTTGTTTAAGTCCATACAGAGCTTTGTTAAGTCTACAAGCATGATGAAGCCTTTGGGTGTCTATAAACCCTTGAGGTTGAGGCATATAAACAACCTCTTGTAAATTCCCATTTAGGAAGGCGTTGTTTATATCTAGTTGACGTATACTCTAGTTTCTGAACATAGCAAGACTTAACAAAAGTCTAATTGTAGAGGGCTACAGGTTTCTCCAAAATCAATTCCAGGAGATTGGTGAAATAATTTAACAACTAATATAGCCTTGTACCTTTTTAGAATACCATAAGCTCTAAACTTCAACCTGAAAACCCACTTGTTACCTACAACATTCATGTTAGGCTGCCAAGGAACCAAAGACCAAGTAGAATTATATTTTAGAGCTTAAATTTTATCAAGCATTGCCTTAGTCCAATTAGGATTTAGCATAGCATGTTTAAAACAAGTTGGTTCCTTTTAACATTCCTGACTAACACTAATTAACCCATTGTAGAAGTGTTTAGGATTGGAAATACCTACTTTGGCCCTGGTAGTCATAGAATGTGTATTAGGAATGGAAACAGAAGGTGGTTTAGGTTTGAAAACAAGTTATGGACTAGGAATAATCATAGTTCGTGTTGAATATTTATCTGGTAGGACACATGTGTTTAAGTTGTTCATGATATCTGAAATGTGATGTGCAAGATTTGATGAAGCAGGTGAGGTTGAAGAAACAAGTTGTTCAGGTGAAGACATAAGCACAAGTGAACTTTTCTTTTCAAGTTGAGCATTAGTAGTAGGTCTGCACTGCATTTCAGTACTTGTAGTATCACAAGAATTGGAAAAAGTAGGACAAGAGCTGAACCAATCAGACCCAAGAACATGAGAGTCAGACTCTGTAGAGTTAAATAATTGTCTTGTACAGGGAAATTTATTCTCATTAAAGACAACATGTCTAGAGATAATGAGTTTCCCTGAAGATGTGATACACTTATACCCTTTATGTGTGGCAGAGTAGCCCAGCAAAACCTACTTAACAGAATGGAAGCTGAATTTTTTATTTTGATAAGGTATAATGTAGGGAAAACATGATGAGCCAAATATTTTAAGGATAGAATAGTTTGGTTTTCTATGGTAGATAAGATCATAAGGTTATTTGTGGCCTAGTATAGAGGTAGAAAGTCTGTTTGTAAGGTAGATAGCAGTGTTAAAAGCATCAGTCCAATAAGAAAAATGTAAACTAGACTGAGCCAATAGAGTTAAACCAGTCCCCACTATGTGTATGTGCTTCTTTACTGACCTACCATTTTGGGAAGAAGTATAACACCAAGACATTCTCATTTCAATACCACAACTCTTAGTGAAAGGAATGGGGGCTTTAAACTCTCCCCCACCATCAGTTTGTAGAACTTTGAGTTTCCTTTCAAACTGTCTATCTACCAACTTCTTAAACTCTAGAAAAACAGATAAGGTATCACTCTTTCTTGTAAGAGGATAGATACAAGAGAACCTTGTGTGATCATCTAGGAATAAGAGATAGTATTTGAACCCATGTCTAGTTTGAATAGGAGTTGGACCCCATAAATTAGAGTGAACAAGATCGAGTACATTTAAAGCATGCGAATCTCATAAAGAAAAAGGAAATTTGTGAGATTTTCCTAGTTGGCATGAATCACAAAATAAAAGTTGTTTTTTATTAAAGAAAACATTACAATACTTTGGGACCTTAGACAGAACAACTGAGGAAGGGTGGCCCAATCTATGAAAATGTTAGGTAAAGTAAACTTAGACACAGAATCAAAAGCTAATTCAGAAGTTAGAACTCTAGGATGATCCTTCATAACTCTGTTGAAGGAGTACAGGCCTTCTTTAGTTTTCCCTGTAAGAAGAACCCTCCTTCTTTGCAAATATTTCACAACACAGAGATCCTTAAAAAAATAAACATAAACCTGATTTTGAGTAGTGAGTTTAGAAATAGACATAAGGTTTTTGGATATAGTAAGAACATGTAAAATGTTGTTAAGATGTAAAGGCTTGTTGGTATAAGTAGGAATCATTGAGGTACCAACATGTTTAATATGACATTTGCTTCTATTACCTACTTGAACAGAGACAATACCTGAGTAATCAATTCTCTGGTTCATAAGGTTAGAGTTGTTGGCTACATTGTGAGTAGCTCCTGATTTAGCATACCAATCGTTGTCACTATTTGAGTCTTGTGTCACTAGATAAGCATCTGGATCTGATCTGAGCTGTTGATTTTCTGCAGGTGGTTGATTAAAGTTGTTTGGATCCTCCCTTTGATAGCATGTTGGTGCTGCATGACCATACTTGCCCCACAGCTGGCAAGTTGGTTTGTTGGGAGAGTATCTGCCTCTTCTTCCTCTGTAAGTGGATCCTGACCTTCCTTTGTAGAAATTATTGTTATTTCTCCCCTTTTATCCTCTTTTAGCCCTCTCTAGTAAGAGTTATTACCTCTGTTGTTTTGAAAATTGTTTGACTTCTGTTTGTCTGCTTTGAAATTGTTATTGTTGTTGTTGGTAGAGACTAGGTTTAGATTGGCTACAGAGCCTTCTATATTAGAAAGTTTATCAAGTCTGCTCTCAAAAGTTAGGAGAGAAGACTGTAAGCCTTACCAACTTAGATCACATTTGTCAGCAAGACTCACCACAATTGGAGTGTAGTCTGAGTCCAACCCTAACAGAACTTGAGAGTTCAAATCAACAGTAGAGACAGGGGAACTAGCAATAGCTAAATTTTCAGGTATAGACCTCATTTTAGCTAGATATTCAGCCATGGTAGTTGAACATTTCCTGGTTCTTTGAAATTCCCCTTTAAAATAGTAGATCCTGGCTCTTGTTTGTGAGCCAGAAAGTTCATTATAGCATCCCAGAGTCTTTTAGATGACTCTTGTTCTAGGATTTGTGCTGCAATCTCAGGATTTATGGTGGTAAACAACCATCCTAGTAGCAGCTGGTCCTTAGATTGTCACTCCTCATAAGCAACGTTTTCAATTTTGACTCCAGTAGAATTGGAAACAAGTTTAGGAGGACACTGAGTTTCACCTCAGATGTAACCAACGAATCTATTACGTTTGATAACTGGATTTATCATTGTCTTCCATGAAATATAGTTTGTTATGTCTAACTCGAGAGTGTTGCTGGAATTACTAACTTGTATAATCTAATTTTTGTTATTTGTGAAAATCTCAGGTTAATTACAGCTTGAGGCTGTTGTGTCATTTGAATTGGAGGAGGAGTTGACGTTTGTTATTGAAAGCTCTGATACCAAGTTAAAGCTTCGATAAAAGAGATGAATGCAAGGAAGAAGAAAGATTTTAATTGTAATTTCTATATTTGATTTATTCTCACAATATATGACTAATTGTTCTATATATGCAAAGAATTGGTTATGTTGAGAGTGGTTACAGGGAATCTGAGTTGGTTAGAGTGTAAGAAACTTAATGGATCACGCTCCAGCGCTACTGGATTTAAATCCAGGTTTAATACTTGCTTGGGCTTTTATCATTTATTTATGGAGATATAAAGCCCCAGTCTTTTAGTTTGACCATATCCAATAGTCAAGTCACGATTTGGTTCCTGTCTTTCTCAGTTGGCCTTCTTCTTTCGGTCACTAACATTCTATCAAAACCCAGGTAGGCATGTGCACACGAATTTACCTAATTCGTAAGGGTTGGAGTTACTATTATGCCTACGGTAGCTACAAGAATCACATTGTTCTTTTGGAGCCGAACAAAACTAAATCCATTCATTCTTTCGGTTATTCCATGTCAGACTGGATTGTCGTCCGGTTACATCTAGTGTTGGTCTAGTTAAAATAGTATTATCATTTACGCTATAAACGAGGAAACCCTATTCGTGATTATTGACAAAAATGAAATTGAAAATAAAACTTCCAATCTTTTCTGGTATACCACTCCACATTCTTCCTGTCCATAATCCTGCATGCCACCACGGAACTGAACCTTTTTGTACACTATCAGTTGAAGGAACCCGTTGTGTTTATTTGTATCAAGAAATTTCCAGTCCGCAGATCATCCTTGGACTTGCACAATATTATGGACCAATTCAACTTTTTAGTCCAGTTCAGTCCAAGCTTCATAGATGACACATAGGAATTCGCAGGATAACTAAAGCTTTCCCATATAATCTCTTGTAAAATTATCAACCATAACAAGATTTCCTGAATCCAAAACGCGCACAACCGAACTGTTAGTATCACGGTCTGAAACATTGGTGGATCAACACAATTCCCATAATTGGTGGTTCTAAATTCTGAGATGTGGTGGATTGCGTTGTCCCTATTTTGCAACCCAGATAACATATCTAAAACTTGAAATTTCCTGGACTGAAGAGTCCAAACTGGAAGATTTTTCTATCCGAAACACTAACATCACCGTCTTTGGTAAATTGATAAGTGTTAATGGTGTCTACAGAGAACCAGATTGCACTAGAAGGAATAGAATAGAACATAGCAGCGACCAATTTACAAAAAGAGTTATTGAACACAGTTTGGGTTTTGTACACAAGCCTTTTTACACAATCTTATTACTCTATACTGAAAAAATAACTATTTAATAACCACTACAAATCTCTTTGTAAGAGATTTGTAGTGGTTATTAACTGTATTAATCTGGGTTAAAACTATAAGAGAATAGTTGATAAAACCACTACAAATCTCTTAGATATACAATGGAGCATTTTAATACCATGTTCACCGAATATCATCAAATAATCCCAATGTTTTTCTATAAATTAAATTACATTTTTAAGCATAGTTAATTACATACGAGACACTAAAATACAATATTATTAAATACAAAAATAACGTAAGAAAGGAAGTTTATCAATCTGGATCATATTCTTATGTTTATCAGCAAAAGAAAACTTAACACAGAAGACCACTGAGGCCAATACGAGAAATGATAAAGGTAAACGAACTAATAGTAATGGAAATGGCAGATGAAACTAGCAACGAGATACAAAAGTAACAACACATTACCATTCCAGTACATTACCATTCCAGCTTCCACCAAGTCAAAATGATGGTATTACTTTATTACAAAGCAAAAAATGGGTCCTCAAACCCAACAATAAAAGGACATATGAATCTCTCTCCTGTCTGAACATAGATGTTACTATTATACCGAATGTTTAAATACCAAAACTTAATTTCAAATGAAGTTGCGGATGTCCAAAGACTTCACATCAGCCATTGGCTCGTCCTTGAATTCCTCCCTGAATTACAAAAGCAAAGGAATCACTTTTTCGAGATAAACGAGACATCCAAGCCATACAAGTAAAGATATCAATTAATTGGTAAGAAAAAGAACAAACGTGAGCCATGATTGGATGATGATAAAATAGAATCTTCGGTGGCGAACAGTAATTCAATTGATGATAAAGAAAGAGAACTCTTGGTTCAGTTCTCCACCTTAACGACGGAAAAAAGGATTGATCAAATTCTATTGAGTCTGACTCAAGTGATCATATCGAATAATGACTGATTATCAAATAATTGAACAACCAGGATCAATTTACTTTGGATACTTAGTTGACATTCATAAAAAGTATCTAATGAATTATGAGTTCAATACTTAGTTGACATTCATAAAAAGTATCCAACTTTTTGGTATTTACTAACAAAAAGTTCCAAAGAACAAGAACAGACTGCAATACAGATAAGGAGATCTACTCTAACACTATCTATGTTTAGATTTTGGTAAAAATGATATGAAGGAAGGGAGATTTTTCTTTTATGTTTGATTTTTAAGAAATTAAACTAGGAGAATATAGAAAGTGAGGTTAAAAACATTGGATAAGAATTTCCAGTAGCAAATTTCTACAACCAATTCACTAAAGACTTGGGAAACAAAAACTAGATAGACTATTGCTTTTTGATGAACCTACATGGATATGATGCTTGAGCCAATCATACAAAGTAAAACTCGTTATAAGAAATGAAGGAGCAATGGAATGAAATACGTACTTTTTCTTCTGTGTTTCCATTGCCTCGAGAGCTTCTTTCTTCAGCTCTTCCAGCTGTGCTTTGGCAATTTTGTGTTCTAAAGCTTCTTCGTACTTTGGAAGATCTTCCTTACGAATACCAAGCCTATTAAAAAGAAACAAAGAATTGACTTAGACACCAGTATGTGTTATTTCTTAATCCGTCAAATCCTTCAGCAACAAAAAAATATTAGAAAGAGCATGTGGCTTCATCAACTATGATGTTTAGAGCCATAACATGAACTACAATTCAAAGTGATAATAGTTTCATCAAACCTATTGAATGTTGTGTTATTCCCTTGTAACTACTAGAATCAAATCTCACAATTTATCATCTCGTACAAAAAAAACCCAATTAGAATTTTGGACAAGATGTAAATGCAAGGGAAAGTACTACAAATATGACAAACCTTTTAGTGAAGTAAATAAATGGGAGGTACTAAATTAAATATGATGTGACTACCCTTTAGCCAACCTATGACCACGAGTTGGAACATCAATAATCTTATAATAGACTGATAATAGGATAATGTATACTTTACAACATCTAAGAGGAAACATGTAACACATAAGAGTGGCATTCAGTCACTGAAATACTGAAGAAAGGTATGTGCTTACTTCTTGTTAACCTTTTCAAATTCTGCCATGAGAAGAGCCATTCCTTTCTTATCATCCCTCATGAGAGGCTTCTTGATTTCTTTCTCAACCTTCTCTAAAGCATCTAACATCATATCCTCAGCACCGAGCTCATCAGTAAGGCCCCTCCTACAAAACCAAAATAGCAGAAACAGGAAAAGTTGAGGCAGCGTCCTCTTATGCTTCTATATAGGTCATCCACAGAAATAAGACATACTCGGTAAGTAAGAAATAAATTTGCAGGACTGTAGTATCAAAAGTTGAGAATAAGATCGAGCTTTTGAATTGCTCGGAAAACCATGCCACATTGTAACTCAGACAGCATACAGTTAAACGAACCAAGTATGATGGCCAAATACCATATAGAAAAGCACATTTAAAGCAGAAAACATACTTGATTCTTATTTCCCTCAGTGTCAACAAGTATGATCGAGCATCTTTAATCCCTTGAGTGCGTGATTGAATAGTGAATTGAATCCGTTGAGATTCTGATAACAAGTCTGCCCTGCATGATAGCCAATAAAAATTGGAGCATAGCATTAGCGAACCAATAAAAATTAACCCGAAGACCAATGCTTTATGCTAGAGGAAATATGGAAGCATAACTGCATCTGAGATGGATGAAAGAGATCAAATGAAAGGAAGAAGCAAATAAAAGAGAAACAACCCCAAATAAGAGGACACAAGCAATTAAAAGCAGCTTACTTTTGTCTGATCGTCTTCATAACATTAGCATACTGTGTCACAGCAGCTGGATCCTCTGGAGCAATGGTGATCTTCTCCTTCCTAAGTATCCCAACAGCAGTCTCAAACTTCTTCTTTACTTCCAAAAAGATGTTCTTCAACATCTCTTTTTGGCCCACATAAAAGTAGTTAGTAACAATTCCCATCAAACAAATATTCAAAAATCAAACAGTAAACAATTTTAGTAAAGATGACTTAATTAACCAATTATATATTACTCAGCATCCCAGTTCTAATAGAAAAAAAGAAACCTTTCATATTGAAGAAAGGTAATACATGTATGGATATCATTACACGGTAGGTTAAGAAAACAAAATTATGAATATCCATTAAAAGCCATAAAATTCACTAGTAGCAGATAAGAGTTAGCATTATCCTGCAAGGGAATCTACTGATAACGCAGACATTCCGATTTATATTAACTGTGTTCACAAACAAGAAGTCTAGAACACACAGCATTCTAAATGGGATGATGCAGATCCGCAAAGTTTGAAAACAAAGCGTTCATACGATGATTAAACATAAAAAAAAGTTTTAAGAAGTACACATTTTGAGACCAACTAATTTACTAACCATCTCCTTTAAGAGCTTGTGGGGCAGCTGCTTTGGCGTAAGACCGGATTCCAATAGCATGCTGCTGTTGCAAAATAACACTGCTGCAGTATAGCTGCAGAATTCAATATGAAAAAAGAAGAATACTTCGTTAATACAGCACCATTGAAATTTTCACATAAGACTCTGTCCCTATCAATACAATTAACTAATAAAACTGCAGTCCTTGTTCTGAAATCGTAAACCCAAGTAAAGCAATTTCATATGTACCAACAAGATTGTGTAAGAAAACCTAAATCAAACCTAATCACACGAAGGAGATCGAAATACTATTCCGTGCTCCGCTTTAATCGAAACTCAAATGCACACAAAGATTGAAACAATCAAGAAACGTGAATTGAAAGCCCAGAAATGAGCGATGACAAAATGAACCGCGAGAATCATTTTCGCCGAGGAGGATTAACATTATCTGGTATCAAAGAGGTGAAGAGAAGAATAACCTGTTTGGATTTCGATAGATAACGAGAAGCCATGTTTCTATTGACTCTTTTTCGTCGTCGTCGACTTCTTCGCTGAGATTTATTTGATGCGATTAGGGTTTGGTTCTCGGTTTTTCAGGTCTCCTACCAGAGAGAGAAGGGGAGAGTGTGAGAGGGGAGGAGATCTGGTGAAGTACTTATGTTTTTCACAAGTACGCTTACCCTGATTTACCAACCGTTGGATCACATCCACGGTTGTTGGTACTTTTACACGGAAAATTAAGACAAATGTTTTCTTTTTCCTATATTTTATGAAAATTGTTTTTGGTTTTATTTAAACATAAGGCTTTTTTTTTTTAATTTAGTACGTAATATCTAAAAACCAAACTATTGTGTATTTAATATTTATGTTTTTATATATTTTTAGAATAAATTTTTTTATTTACTATTTAAGATTCAACTAAATTATTTTTAATTAATTATATGTTTTTTTTTCTCAATCTATATCTACGATGTGAAGATTCAAATTCATTTCGATCATTTGTTTTCTTTTTGTCTTTCATATGATTGTTTTTACAATTTTCGATTTTGATTGCGCTTTTATTTGATTTCGATGTTTGATTTTTATTTTTTATTTCATGTAACTCGTTTTTTCTACAGATTTGTTCTTGAGTTTATGTCTCTATGTTACTCATGACTTTTGTTATTTCATCTGTTTTTACTTTTGGTGTGGATTATTTCTGTCTTAGGGTAATCTTGTAAAGTGTTTGAAAGGTGCTTTGGTAATTTAGTGGTGTTTTGTGTTTAGTGCGAAGAGTAGAGAGATAATTAAATTCTGATCACCCTCATTAATTAAAGTGGTTGGGGTATTTATACTTAATTACTGACCCATAGGCTTATTGGATCGGGTCATAAAATCGGGTCGAGTTTAAGGACCCATTAGTAATTTGGTTTTAAGTTGATTAGCAACTAGCTTAGTCAATAATTAGTACATTCTTCCTATTCAGATATTTGGTGTGGTGGTTTAGTGTGAATTTCCCTTCGGATTAGATCATGGTACAACTACTGAAATCCCCGAACTCACCAATTAGTAATTTGGTTTTAAGTTGATTAGCAACTAGCTTAGTCAAGAATCAATACATTTCTCATGTTCGGAATTTCATTGTGGTAGTTTAGTCCGAATTGCCTTTCGGATTTAACCATGGCACAGTGACTCAAATCTCTGAACTCATCAGTAACCCCTGTAGGTCTTGCAAAGGATCTTTGGAAGAGCAAAAACTCAAAAAACCAATATCAACTTTTTCGATTTGTTTGTGTCGTTCGAACTGTAAGAATTTTTCCTCAAGAATGACCATGTTCGTATTTTGTCATAACTAATTTCTCATCTCAGAATTCTAAGAGTTGTTCTTGAATCGTGGGACACGTGTCAGGCTTTAGTTCGACCTTCCAACCGTTTTTCTCCTAGATTGTCGCGCCCACTAGGCTAGAAAGTTACCTAAGCTTCAATTTTCACA
This sequence comes from Limnanthes douglasii subsp. nivea, assembly GCA_036936605.1. NCBI lineage: Eukaryota > Viridiplantae > Streptophyta > Magnoliopsida > Brassicales > Limnanthaceae > Limnanthes > Limnanthes douglasii. The sequence goes on from JAUPFV010000001.1 coordinate 302,985,059, forward strand.
CTTTGCAACTTTTAATCATTGCTTAAAATCGATACACCTTCTTCTAGGTAACTGCTCTTTTTCACCGTTATATATAAACTCTTATACTATTTCACTATCTTCAAAAATCACAAACATTCTTAGAGAAAGAGAGCTTAGTTCACCTTTAACCTTGTTCTTGAGTCATATATGTTCACAGCCAGAAACGCCTTAGTAAAAAGAGGTTGGTTGAACTTGTTTGAATTAGAAAAAACACAAAAAGTAGCAAGAGACAAACGCATTGTTGTTGGTCTTCCTGCTTCTCTAAGTGAGAAAGGTAATCAGCCACAACCAAATACTGATCAGGAGTCATCTTCTTCAAAAAAAAAAACCAAAGTTAGGAAACTTCCGTTTGTAGCGAATCTTACACCTCTCCCATCTAGGCCCCCGGTCCAAGAGTCCCACAATCCTTTACCCAAGGAGAAATCTGTTTCCAGTGTAAGAAAACCCTCACATTTCATTGCGATGAGGTCAGACACAGAAAAATCACCAAACAAGTTAACTCATCGTTAGGTTACGGGTCAGTCTAAACCAAAATTTACTCCCTCATCTTCAAAGCCCTCTAGTTCGGAGGTAGTAAAGTTTGTATCACAAGCTAAATCATTCGGGCAGTAGCCCTTAATGGAAACGAGATTATCCGAATTGTTATCAGCGCAACCTTCTGAACAGGTGTTTGTGAAACCATCCGAACAACCATCTTCAAAACCATCAGAACAGCCTTCTTCAAAGCCGTCCGAACAGCCTTCCACAGTGATGGAAGAAAATATGGAAGACAACATAGAAGAAGTCTGAGGCGTCCGGTCAAACAAGAGATACAACTTCTGACCAGAAAGGTAAAACCAATGTGGGTATGTCTCATCCGGATGCTCTTCTGGAGAGCTTGAAGCACAAAGTGGGTCCTTGCTTTAAGAAGTTCAGTGTCAAATACTTAGTGGTCCTTCAAAATATTAACTATATGTATACCCACACAACTGAGCTAGGTCGGATGCGCACTAAGTGAGGGATCCTAAAATCTGTAAAAGTGAGGATCATAATCACTCTGGAGACCCCCATGGATTGCAAGCTAACCGAAGTGGTGGTTTATACTGAAGTATTGAACTGGGGACTTTACTTCCTTTTGGATCCAGAGATAGTCAGATACTTCCATCTGACCAAACTGTGCCCCAGCCAATTGAGCCCTAATGGTTGGTATACCCTTCTGGCCTGCATCATGGTGTTCATGTTGTCCAAGATTCCACTACCGATGGACAATCTGCTGCTGTGGCAAGCTTGTGCAAGAACCATCAGATCCCCTTCTATCATTACAACATGGAGAACAACTATAAGGTAATGGACGATCTGTTAGAGTCCAAAAATCCCTGGAGGACGCAGTTCCTATTTGTAAGTGGGGCTTGGGAGAATGGTAAGAAAATCAAGGAGGACTCAAATTCAAGCCTTTTGACCAGTCGCTGGAAGAGCACTGATGAGTTTCTCTTGCTTTTTTCTATCATATTTCAAGTACTAAGTTTTTAATTTAGATTAACTGATATATTTTTTCAGTACTTCTGAAGGAGTTCTTGGGTTACTTGGAAGCAGGGCAGGATACTTTCCCCACGCTAAATGCCTGGGCTTCAGAGAATTGGGAAATATTTTTCACAATTGCTTCAAGTCAGGTAACTTTGTGAGGTCTCACCTATGCAACACCACAGGTAGAAGAGATCTCACATGGAAAGAGTGGACTACCCCTCCTCCCGCAGATGTGATCCTAAATATGACAGAATCCAAGGATGCTAAGTTATATCTACTTTCCAGGGCCAAAGCCCCCAACAAAATGAAGAACAAGAAGAAGAAGGCCACAACAGACCCAGCCCAAACAACTACTGAGGGGACCGGTTTGGAGAACCAGGGAGGTATCAACGCTGCTTTGCTGAAAGCAGTGGAGGTGACTGTAAAGGAAGCTAGTGGGTCAAAGAACCCAGCAAAGCCTCCGAAGAAGGATAAAAAGTGTAAGGTCAACAGTGATGAAAAAACTGCCAAGAAAAAGAAGGTCATTCGAGGAGCAGAAATAATCCTTCGCCCACCTGAAGTCCTCCCCCAAAATCCTACTGATCCCATTGTACATGAGGAAATTCCAACTGATCTTCACTCCGAACAGGTTTGCTGGTGATGGCAATGATGAGGTAGACCTTGAGGAATTTCAAGACCTAAATATTTATTTCAACGATCTAGAGAAAGATGACTTTGCGAGTCCTAACCGTCGTCCCGTTCTTCCAATATGGTGATTAATAATAGGAAGACATATGCCATATCCGAGGAGCAAGATACCTTGAGTCATGCCCTCCTAGGCTATATCCGACCAGTACTTGATCTGGAGAGGCTGGTAAGGACTGAAACATGTTCCATTAATTCTTTAAACACTAACAAGCAAAACTTTTCGAATGATCTTCTCAGTGCTCAACAAATCATAGAGGTATTGAAGAAGGATAAAGAAGAGTTACTTTCCAAACTGCTCGTATCAGAAGCAACCAATAGGAAGCTCAAAACCAAATACTCCAACCTGGAGACCTCTTCTTCAAAAGACCTCACATGTTTGAAGAAGCAATTGAAAACTAATGATGGTACTATCCAGAATTTATCTGATGAGAAGACCAAATTGGAGAGCACTATCGAAGAGAAGATCAAAGAGAAAGAGGTCTTGGAACGCCAACAAAAACAAGTCGTAACTGCAGGTATAGAGAAGTATGCCAATGAGGTAGTGGACTCTTTAGAAAAAAAAAGGGATGATGGGATCAAGTCTGATATGGTCATGTCATTCTATGAGACTTTTCCTTAGAGGACCATTGGTCCCCTATGGGAATACGTAGACTATGATGACATCCCATTCCATACCTTAGCATATGTGACAAACACAACTACTCTAGTGGAGTTTACTCCACTGATGATGATGAATGAACGGGTGAGAGTTCAAGTGCTGAACTCTAAAGTCCCAAAAAAGATGGTGGTGAAGAAAAATCTGAAGGGAACAAGCCCTAAGGTTTTATTAAGTATTTTTTTTGTTTTTGAAATACTAAAGTCCTTGGATGGCCAAGGAATTTTTTGTACTACTGACCGGTTCGAGTCTGATCAGGTTTCATTATCACATTTCCCTTTTGTTTAATATTTTGTTTAAATATTCCATGGCCAATGTTTAAATAGCCACTAATATTTTCAGAAATGTTGAACGAAAGTATCTAATATCTCTAATCACATGCGTTTAATAATTGTGATCAAGTATTAGATATATCTGATCAACTCAATAAAACTTGAGAGTTGGGGTGTTTAATAAGAAATTTATATCTGAACTGAAACAAAATCACACCAAACGTTTGACGAAGATATCGTATATTATTGAAAAATCCAGACACCTCATTAAAACCACCCTCCGCCACCAGGGTAGGAAAGAGTATGCCCTATAATATTTACATTGGTATTTAACAAGTAAATATTTACAAAAAAGTTTTATTCTAAATATAACTTGAGACGCTCAACATTCCATGGAAGCTTTAGAGCTCTCCATTTTTGGTCTTAGAGCCTATATGTCCCTCGCTTGACCTTTTCACAGACCATATAAGGGCCCTCCAGTTTGGAGCCAGCTTACCGAATTACTTCTCTTTGGTATGTAAAAAGAAATTTCTTAAAACTTTGTCTCATGTTTGAAAATCTTTTCTTTTAACTTTGGAAGAAAATCTGCTCCTCATCAATCCTTGGTAGTGTGTTGTTCTCAAATGTGCTTTAACCATTTTTTCTTCTATTAAGTCTAACTGATTCCTAATTGCTACATCATTAGCTTGTTCAGAATAGTTTTGGACTGTGTGTGATGGTAAAGTAGCCTCTATGAGAGTAATCACATCCATCTCATATACCAAAGCAAAAGGAGAATCTTGCGTGACAGCCCAAAGAGTAGTTCAGTAGGCTCATAATACTTCTTCTAAATAACTTGGCCACTTTCATGCAGCTCTCCAAATTCTTCTTTAGTCCAGACAAAATAGTTCTATTTGCAACCTCAACTGGCCATTTGCTTGAGGGTGGAAAGGATAAGAAAAACAGTGTTGAATTTCTCTAGAGGTACAGAAGGCTTCCATGTCTTTGTTATCAAACTGTGGCCCATTGTCCGTAGTAATCTTCTAAGGAACCCCAAACCTACAGCATGTGTTGGATAGGATAAATTTAATAACAGCCTTCAAAGTGGTTCCAGGCAAAAGAGCTACCTTTATCCACTTGGAGAAATAGTCAATGACGACTATAATAGTTCTATATCCACCGGATGCCCTAGGAATATGTCCAACTAAATCCATACCCCATCTGGAAAAGGGTATTGGTTCATATATAGACTTCATAGGTACTACTAGCACATGAATTTCATTCCCATATTTTTAACAAGGATCACATTCCTTCACCATTTCTTTAGCATCTGCCATTATGGTTGGCCAGTAGTATCCGGCTAACAAAACTCTTCGGGTCAGGGCCCTATAGCCATAGTGTGATGAGCCTTCCCCGTCATGTAATTCGGATAATACAACCTGGGATTCTTCAAACCCTAAACATCGTAGGAGAGGCCTGCTGAAAGACTTTTTGTAAAGAACTTCTCTTATTATCAAGAAACCATGAGCTTTGTACTTAATTTTTTTTGCCACAGCTTTATCCGAAGGTAATATCCCATCGGAAATATATTGGAGAAGAGCGTATCTCCAATCTTTAGGTTGAATAATAAGTATGTTCATATTTTCTTCATTATTTTTCTTCTGATCTATCTGTATAGACATTCTTGTACACAAATCCAAGGGTAGGATTCAAAATAGGCTATAGTTGCTAAAGAGTCTGCCAAAGTGTTTTCCGATCTGGGATTGTGCTCATAGCAAATATTTTTAAAGTTGGCTGCCACGTCTTTCAACATAAGCAAATAATTGACCAGTTGTTCCTTCTTGGCTTGAGACTGCCCTTAAGCATGGTGGATGAGTAATTGAGTTTCACTCATTAACCGGACTCTCTTAGCCCCACAGAGGAGAGCTAGCTTAAGACCGACTATGGCTGCTTCATACTCAGACTCATTGTTGGAAGCTCTAAATCCAAAGCATATAGGTTGATACATTTTATCATCATATAGGGAGGTTAAGCAAATTACAGCTCCACAACCCATAGTATTTGATCCACCATCAGTTCGAACTACCAGTTCTTTTTTAAAACAATTTCCTGATTCTTGTCCAGAGGATCTGTCAACATGAAACTCTACCAAGAAGTCAGCCACTGATTGGGCTTTAACTGCTGTTCGAGGGGTAAAGTCAATATCGTAATCACCCAATTACACTGACCACTTGGTCATTCTACTTGATACATCATCTTTTTGAAGAACATTTTTCAAAAGGAAAGATTTTTAGACAACAGTTTTGAGCTTGGAAGTACGGTATCATTTTTCTTGCTGCAATTACTAAGGCAAATGCCAACTTCTCCAACTTCAAGTATCTTCTCTCAGCATCCAGTAGACTCTTACTGATGTAGTACACCGGACAAGGGTAATTTTCCACTTCCCTTACTAGCACAACACTTATAGCATATTCAGAAACAGCTAGATACACATAAAGTTTTTCTCCCCGAATAGGTTTGAAAAGAGTTTTAGGTGAGGACAAATGTTTCTTTATTTTAATAAAATCATGCTCGCACTGTGGGGACCAATTGAAGTCTTTAGCATTCCTCAATACTTGGAAAAATTGAGCGCACTTGTCTGATGACCTTGAAATAAACCTATTCAATGCCACCAACCTTCCTGTGATTCTTTAAACTTCTTTAACATTCCGAGGAGGTTCCATTACTAGTAAGGCATCAAGCTGATCCAGATCAGGTTTGATTCCTTTTTCACTTATTATGTAGCCTAAAAAATTTCCAGATCAGACCCCAAATACACATTTCTCAGGGTTTAACTTTAAATTCATAGCTTATAAATTGGAAAATATCTCTTGAAGGTTAGATATGTGTGAATCTTCCTCCAATATTTTAACCATCATATCATCTATATACACTTCCATGCTCCTTCCAACCTGATTAGCAAAAGCTTTATTCACCAGCCTCTGATAAGTGGCCCCATCATTCTTCAACCCGAAGGGCATCACCTTGTAACAATGAAGACCTCTGTCTGTGATGAAAGTAGTGTGATTATGATCCTTCAGATCTACTTGTATCTGGTTGTATCCTGAGAAAGCATCTATGAAGGATAATAGTTTGTTTCCAGATGTAGAATCCACTAACTGATCTATCCGAGGAATGGGGATAAAGATCCTTAGGGCATGCCCTATTGAGGTCAGTGAAATCAATACACATACGCCATTTGCCATTCTTTTTCTTGACTAACACAGGGTTGGCAGTCCACAAAGGGTACTGAGATTCTTTAATGTGACCCATCTTGGTTAATCGGTCAACTTCTTGAATAATCACATTTGTTTTTTCCTTGGAAAAAGCTCTTCTCTTTTGTACAACTGGTGCAACATCACTCCGGATGGACAATTTGTGTGAAATAATATATGCTGATAATCCGGTAACATCGTTGTTATACCATACAAACACATGTTGATTTTTTCATTAAAAAGGACAACAACTGGTGTTTCAACTCTGGTGCCAATTCAAAACCAATCTTAACATTCTTTCCCTCTGCGAGGGAGTGAGTTTCAACCTCTCCAATATGTATTATAACACTGGGAGCCTCCATGGGATCATCCCTGACTGCCCCTAGAGTTTTAGGGGCAAGAGTTGTTGCATAACACTCTCTGATTATCTTTTGACTACTCCGGACAACACCTAGTTGTCCCTGAATAGCATACTTCAAGCACTGATGGACTGTAGAGGCCACAACATGCATTCTGGAAAGCCAAGACCTCCCAAAAATTTCATTATACGATGTTGGGCAATCCACAACAAAAATAGCAATCTTACCATCTTTTTAAATGGCCCCTTGCCCAACAATACTTCATCTTCGAACTCCCCAATTACATTTGCAGAATTTCCTTTGAATCCTACAATGGTTCTGTTCGAACTTTGAATAACTTCTCGATTTCTCATTTGCTTGTATGAGCTTAAAAATAGGATGTTTGCCAAACTTCCCGTATCAATCAGAATTCGACGTATAGCATTACTCCCTAGTGAAGCCCCTATGACCACCGCATCCTCATGAGGTCTTGCAATGTCCTGTAAGTCATCCTCATAAAAAACTATGAATGGGGATGGGTATTAGTACTGATGGGAAGACATTCCACCTTCTAATTGGGTGGCCAAATTGTGGACATGCCTCTTCCTTGATGAAGTGGTTGGTGCAGTTACAGTATCTCCTCTAAAAAGGGTTAACGCTTCGAACAAGATGATCAGTCCGGAAACTGTCTTAGTTTTTTCTGTTATCACCCCTACCTTATTTCGATCTGGATCTGGATCCAGATACTCAGAGTCTACATTAAATCTTTCAAGAATCACCGTTGCACCTTCTTGTGCAGACGGCCCAAGATTGTTTGAAGGATTCGTCCGGGGAGCATTATTTTGTGCATTATCCGGTCTGTTTCCACTTGGATTTTTTTGTAAGCTCTCAAATTGCCTTTCTTAATAAGGTTTTGGACCTCCTGTTTCAATGCTCTGCAATTCTAAGTATCATGCCCTATATCATTGTGATATTGGCAAAAACGAGTGTTCTGGTTCTCTCTAGGGGATTGCAATGCTGCCGGTTTTTGAAAGTGCACTTCATTCTTGGTCTTATCATAGATTATGGTTATATTCTCCCTCAATTCAGCAAACCACTCAGACTGGACCCAGAGACCCATCTTACTTCTAGTTTGTTGGCTCTGGGTTTGGTTAGACTGATTCTTCTTGGACCGGTTGGACCCTTGTCCGATCTCCTTTGCTCTGTAACCGGATTGGTTATTGGCTGGAGGAGCTGTTGTTTTAGTAGTAGACCTCACCTGACGGTGTAAATGGAAAATTTAATTAATAGAGTTTGATTTAGGTTTATAACTCTCTGGAAGATAACAGTGTAAATAGAGTTTGATTTGGGTTTGTGACTCTCTAGAAGATAACACTGTAAATAGAGTTTGATTTGGGTTTGTAACTCTTTAGAAGATAAGATAGCCTAAAAATATTTTGGTTTTTGTTTTGGTTGTGATTTTAATTTTAACCCAAATAGATTTGGGTTTGTAACTCTTTAGAAGATAAGATAGCCTAAAAATATTTTGGTTTGTAACTCTTTAGAAGATAAGATAACCTAAAAATATTTTGGTTTGTAACTCTTTAGAAGATAAGATAGCCTAAAAATATTTTGGTTTGTAACTCTTTAGAAGATAAGATAGCCTAAAAATGTTTTGGTTTTGGTTTTGGTTTTGGTTGTGATTTTAATTTTAATTCTAATTTGATTTTGAGTTTTTGGGTTTAGATTTTCATTGAGATTTTGATTTGATTAAGGGTATAAACCATAGGATTCGAGCCTTGAGATTGTGAAAGAATTCTAAACAAACGACCAAAGGTTATTTTGAGATATAGTAAAATATGAGGAGCTACACATATATGATGTCAAAACACAAAATCTAATACGTAACTTAAACTACAAACATAAATATGAAGTCACCATCTCCCACCACTACTGTGTATCCATATCATCCCACTTTATTCCTCTTTTAACCACAGAATCTACCACAGAATCTGAAGTCACAACCGGTTGAAGCAAAGTAGTTTCTCCAAGTCTACTCTCTCTCACCGCTTTATCACCATAGGGGCTCGACATGACCTTATAACAAAACCTATAACTAACCTCAAAACTCTCTAGCCCCGCCATGGTTGCAGCCCCATCCTTTCTCTTAATCTTCACCACCAAGTACTCAAACCACTTTGGATCGGACAACGGAACCATCATATTAGCATAACAAACCTAGCGTCGTTAAGGGTTACTTGGATCGACTCCTCGTTAAATGTGTGCGTTGTTAAGGGTTTGACAGCAATTTGAACCACCCCAATATGGGCGTAGCAGCCACTCGTAGCACTATTACGACACTTGCGTTGCAGCGATTTTACAACTTTTGCATCCCTTAGCAGACTAAAACCGGTGCCCACCTTTTCGAAAAAAGTGTATTTTTTGTGTCTTTTGAATAGAAATCGAACCCCAAACGGTTTTTCTCATAAACCCGTTCTTTCGGCACGTCTGGCATGTTCCACTTTTGCACCATCTTATTTTTTTTTAGTTCGAGTTTAAACTAATAAGAGAACAAGACAAACTTTTTTTACTTTTTCTTTTTCCCTCTCATGTACTGTATTTATATTATATTACTGTATTCCATACGCAATATAATATATATTCTGATTAAAGCACTCAAACAAAACCAAGACGACTAAATATATTGGGATTAAATTAGTCAAACAAAACCACCAAAACCATTTATTGCAAATCCCACTTTACTACAAATTCCATTATTATAAAACCGAACCCAAATCAAATTCTAGTGTAAATATAATATTTTTTCACGTATCATATCATGACTCTATAACTGATTTAATCAAACAATTTTTTTCCCTTTTTTATCCCATATTATTTATATTTCTAATTTTTTTTTAATTATTCTTCGATCAAATCAAATCGAAATCAAACATCAATATAATACTATAATTTTAATCTGAAGTCAGATCTAAGACTATAAAATATATATTATCTCATGAACTGTATGTCAGATTTTCTTTTATATATATACCATTTTTAAGCCGTTATTTTTATGCCTTTGACTAAAAAGAAAGATATTAGTCAAGGTTTATTAAAAGTCACCTATCATTCGATTTTATTTCAAATATATTTAAAATTTAAAATGAAAAAAATATTTTCACAAATCCTAAATTTATTTCAAATTAAATATAAAAAATTTCGTTACACGATCAATTAATTTTAATTAATATATTTTTATGTTATAAATCATATTTCTTTTTTTTAAATTGTGCTTTGAATTTTTATAATAATATTAAAAATTCTAGATTTCATATTATTTAATATTACAAATTAGTTTTAAGTTTATAAAAAATATTAGTTAAATCTATTCAGATTCTAGAGTTATTTCGTTATTGAACTAGAGATTTATCATTGAAAATTAGAGTTTTACGTAATTTAAAAACAAAAGGTAACAAAAGCTAACGTTGACCCAGTTCGATGATATTGAAAGGATATAGCGATTTCTAATGTGGAGATTACAAGGTCATAACGATTTTATACAGGTTCATCTAGTATCAATCCACATCATCTAAATTATAAATCGTTATAGCTTTCTAATGTCGACTCCACTCGTAAAAATTAGAATGTTTCTAACGTCGACCCAACTCGGCCACATTATCCAAAATAAATAAATAAACCATTTAGAAAAATAAGTTTTTAAATTTTCTAAGTGTTTTATATATTTATATTTTATTTTTAGTCTATAGACTATATAGTTTGAATTAGAAAATGTTAGATTAGGTGTTTATTAGATTTAACATATGTGGTTCTTCCATTTTTTGTTTTTTGTTTGATTTTTTTATTTTTTTATTTTTTTTAATTTTAGCATATAGGCTATATTTTAGATTAAAAAGTGTTAGATTATTTTCTAGTTAAATTTAAAAAGAAGACATGAAAATGTAATTGACTACAAATATAAAAACTGAATGATCTTTTCGAGTTTTGAAAAACTTTATTTTACAAAAATTGGGGTATATAACTTTTACCATAATATTCCACGTGGTTATACATAATTGTTTAATATCTTGTTAGACACGTCGGTTAGAGTCTTTAGTTGTATGTATGGTGACCAACTAGAGCGATGATTGATCTATAAACGAAGACCATTGCGAAATAATATTACTCAATTAAATACATAATTCTTAAGCGAAATAAACAATCGAATGTAAGAGTTTATTTGCAAAAGAGTAGAAGTTGTTCATCATTTTGCAACGGTAGTTGTTTCTACTAACTTTCAGTTATATGATAGCAAAAAAGAAAGCTTGATAACAAATTAATCACATATATTTATTTTTATTAATGTGAAATATCGATTTGATTATAATGAAGTTATGAATATGAAAGAAAGTTTTATAGTTGAGTTTTGAAGAGTAATATTATTATTATTTACTTTTTATACTATTTTCCATTTTTCTCTATATATTTTTCTTCATTTCTCAATAAAATGTATGGTATTATATCATATAAATACTAAAAATATAATATATAATCAACGAAAAAATTAGTATCATTTGCGATATTCAACGTTTGGCCAAAGACGGCTAAATCACTTCTCTCGCTGTGAAATAATAATTAACGAGGATTCATATACTCTTAGATAATCTAAATGACCTAAACGAGCCTTCCTCGAATAATCGGATTTGAGAAAGTAGTGGAAGAAGTCACGCCTGCATTTTTATGTACGGTTGATATATGACAGGACCTACAAAGGGCTATGTGATCTTAAATATTGTCATTACTATCCGATAATATGGATATATTCACTTGGTTTGTACGAGATATTACAAGAGATGACTTTAATATCTTGTCACAAGTTATCAATTAGTAATACACGTCGTCAATCAAGAAAAGGCGCACAATGTTCTCTCATGAGAAAGCTAAATCAATTATCGTTGAGGTTAAACGATTAATTGAAATAGGTCATATGATAAAAGCCATCTACCCCGTCTAGATAGCGAATTCTGGTCCTTATAAAAAATTACAAACAGAGGATGTGTGTGAACTTCAATAACCACAACCGAGCATGCCTAAAAGCTATATTTCCTCTCTGAGAATTGACCAACTTGTATATACAACCTCGGGAAACAAGATCTTATCTTTCTTGGATGTCGATTCAGACTATGATCTAATCGGCATGCCTCATGACGATGATGAGCATTCAATCTTCATTACCAAGTGAAGTCTCAACTTTTATAATGTAATGTATTTCGTCTGAAATAATACATGTGAAATGTACCAATGTATACTTGATACGGTAGAACGTTCTACCATCTATTGATGACATGCTAGTCATCAGCCGAGAAGAGCTAAGCCACATTGTCGACCTCAAAAAAACCTTCAAAAACCTCTGTACAATTAATCTCAAACTTATTCTAGAAAAATATACATTCAAAGTTTGCTCAATGAGTTTTTTAGGCTACTTGGCCAGCAAAACAAATATTGAGGCAAACCCAATTCAATTAGCAAATTTAGTAATGATGAATCCACCATAATCGATTAGCAAAAAAGGAAGTTCAAATAAACATTTAAAATATGACGACACATTGTTAAATATTAACGAGAACATGGCTTTCCCTAAGTTTATAGATGGTCGAACCCATGTGACATTATGTATACTTATTCGGTAGTGTATGACTATGTCGTACTTGAAGTTTTCGTCAAATATGATACAAAATCTGTCGAGCTAATTATGATATTAGTAAATCAATTCTCAGTGCAAAAACTAGGTATTTACAGCTGGAGAAACTCATCATGGCTTTAGTAGTGGCAGTCATAAAAATAAGTTTGTATTTCCAAGGCTACACCAATGTGGTTCGGACATCCTTCCCATTGAGGAACATCGACTAAAAGTCTGGCATCTCGAAAAGACTAACGCGATGGTCTGTATAACTAGAAGGTTTTGACATCAAGTTAAAATGCAAAACAACTATCAAATCCTAGAATCGAAAATATATTCTGATAGAATATAAAATTGAACAACCTACCATATCGTATTCCAATCACGAGCCATTGAGGATGGTCCATACAGACGACGGCTTAAACAACCAAAAGTATGACGTGTGTATACATCTTTTTTTTATTGGGCCTATATTGAAGGAACATGGGGGATGAAAGTTCCTTCTTTTTTATAAACATATTAGTCACAGAATCAGCTAAATTCCCAGGATTTACACCTTACCCGAGGGAAGCAATTACAACCTGCTCAAAGCAATCTGCTAGCCCATTTTTCGTATTCATGAAGCGACTTATGTAATCTTTCAAGGACTCATTTGGTTCCTAAGCACAATGGATAATGGTGTTCTCATTACCCTTTAGTATTTTACTGCCAACAAATTACCTCCGGAAGGCAACCCAGAATGTATCAAAATTTCTAATACACCCCTGAGGGAGACTGTTATACCATTTAAGAGCACTCCATGTGAAAGTTTGGGATAAAGCTCTACACAAAAGCTTGTCATCATCGTCAAAGTTCATCATGAAGTTTTTGAACAGTTCCAGATGGTTGTCCGGATCTCGACTCCTATCGTATTTCTCCATCTTTGAGCTATCAAACCTTTTAGGAAGATGTCCGGAGAGTATTTTTACGGACAAAGATGATTGCCTCCAATTCTTTCTGCGACTGAAAACAGTATCTTCATTAAGGGTTGCAAAAATACCCGGTTTGGACTGAAAGACAAAATGATGAATCAACAACTAATCAACATGGTTATGAGTTGACCCCTTACCATTGTGCCTTTTATGCCTACCATGTATGTCTCTCTTCCTCGAATACTTTTTAGTTAACCTCATCTTTTTTTCTAGATCTCCCTTCATCACTACTTGAAGAGAGTGATTCTTCAAGTTCTGCCTCATTTGAGGAACTGCAAGAGGACTCAGATGTAGAACTCTAAACAGGCTTTGATCGGTGTGTCTTTTTTTAGCTGAGGTGAGTTTTCAAAGATTACTCATTGTCTCCAAGATTTTCAGTGTGGTGAAGTATTGATGATCCGAATTTCTCCTTAGTTATTTTTTCTGCTTGTTTTATTGTTCTCAAAGCCTTTATTTCAGCCCTTAGTTGGTCTCGCTCCTCGATGGTATATTCTTTGTTTTCCTTTGTACTTTCCACCTCTGGGGGTGGAACAATCTGCTCATTCAGATCCATCCAAACTGCTTTGCTTGTTCATTTTAAATTTAAAATTTGGGCATCGTCGCGCTCCCATTGTGGTCGCTAATTCGAAGTGGATAATTTCTGTTTGAGGGTAATGTAGTAAAGTGTTTAAAAGGTGTTTTGGTAATTTAGTGGTGTTTTATGTTTAATGTGAAGAGTATATGGATAATTAAGCTGCCTACTATTAATAAATTTTGATCACCCTCATTAATGAAAGTGGTTGGGGTATTTATACTTAATTACTGACCCATGGGCTTATTGGATCGGGTCATTAAACTTAGTCGAGTTTAAGGACCCATTAGTAATTTGGTTTTAAGTTGATTAGCAACTAGCTTAGTTAAGAATTAATACATTTATCCTTTTCAGAATTTCATTGTGGTGGTTTAGTCCGAATTGCCCTTCGGATTTAATCATGGCACAATGACTCAAATCTCCAAACTCATCAACTTTGAGTTTTGTAGTTGAAATGTTGTATTGGTTTAGGTTTTAGTTATTTTTAGTGTGTGTTTTGTGTTTCTGGAAAATTCGGTTGATAAAGTTTTTACATTGTAAACGAAAATGACGACTATTATGAAGAAGATGGAGTTTTGATTCTAGATGCTAGAAGAGAAACCAAAACAACAATGATAGATGTTAAACTAGGCTACATATGCTAGATGATATATGCTAGATGTGAAACCATGTCAACTATGATAGATGTTTGATGTGAAAATAGGCCAACTATGATAGATATTAGATGTGAATACATATCAACTATGATAGATGTTAAACCAGCCAAGTATGATAGATGCAAAACCAAACCAACTAAGATAAATGCAAAACCATGTAATGAGAAACTAGTGTAAAATATTTTTTTTTTTAAAAATCAAAACATATCATGAATGGATCTAGTTTTGTTTGTCTTAGAAAAACAAAACCAATGGTATTTTCAGATTTTTTTTCTTCTGATTTATGGTTTAAAAGATACGAACCTTTAATTAAATTAAGAAAAAATAAAGGAAAGATAATGTGTACACGTGTTTAATAATTTTATATAGAATGATATTTTAGATACGTAGTTTGTTAATTTTGTTGGGTCTTATTTGTATAATGGATTTTGATGTGTAACTCTCCCTGTTTTTATTTGTATCATAATATTAAAAAAATTAAAATTAATTTAGGATCCAACCCAAAAACCTATTATGGATAGAGGCCTCAAAAAATTAACAAACTCTCTAACTAAAATAACTTATAGCTAAAATAATCAAACACGTGTACACATTCACTTTCCTTTATTTTAATTTAATTTAAAAATTTAAAGGTCTGTATCTTTTAAACCGTAACTCTAAATAAAAAAAATCCGAAAATATATTAGGTTTGTTTTTTAAGACAAACAAAACTAGATCCATTCATGATATATTTTGAATTTTAAAAATAAATTACACTAGTTTCTCATTATATGGTTTTGCATCTCTCATATGGTTTGGTTTCGCATCAACCATCTAAAATCTATCATAGTTGGCATGGTTTAACATCTATTATAGTTGGTCCAGTTTTGCATCTAACATTTAGTATCTATTTGTTAGCTTGAAAAAGATAATTTTTTGCCTTCAAATCTTTTAGCTTTCTCGCTTCTAACTCTGTCTTCTCAACATTCGTCAACACAATACCCTCTGTTGGTTCTGCAACTACAGAAACAACAATCGTCCAATATTCTTTGGACCTCAAGAAATTCTCCATGAGCATGCTCCAATGATCATAGTGACCATCAAATCATGGAATATTTGGTTGCACAAAAATTTCCGAAGACATCGAGTTTATTTTTTTTCCTTTTTGATAGAAAGAAATTTCCTTTTTTTAAAAAAAAAGAAATGGTTTTTTTAAAAAAAATTGATTTTTTCTTTTCTAAAAAATATTGGCTTTTTTAGAAAAAACGATTCTTTCTTTTTCTAAAAAAAATGGCTCTTTGGAGAAACTTCTAAAGATATTTGGGATTCCATGAAGAAAAAATATCAAGGCTTTGTTATAGTGAAGCGTGCACAACTTCAAGCTTTAAGAAGAGATTTTGAGACTACAAATGAAGGATCGAGAATCTGTTACCACGTACTGCGCCAGGATTATGAAGATCAGTAACAAAATGTGATTTCATGGTGAGAAGATGGAAAATATTACCATTTTAGAGAAAATATTTCGTTCCTAGGCACCAAAATTTGATTATCTCGTGTGTTCAATTAAAGAACCAAAAGAAATAGATGCATTCTTTCTTGATGAACTACAAAGCTCATTGTTGGTCCATGAACAGAAGATAAACCGCAGTTCAAATTTAGAGGAGCTAGCTCTGAAGGCTTCTATCCATACTAATTTCTTAAACTTTAGAGGAAGAGGTAAAGTTATAGGTAAATGAATAGTATTCCATGGAAATAGAGATGGAAAAAGATATTTTAAAGCTAATACTGATAATTTTTCAGGCAGGGGCAGAAAACGAGATCAGTATTTTGAAAAATCTAAGACAGAGTGTTTTAGATGTCATAAATTTGGTCATTATCGTGCTGAATGTTATACTAAGCTGCATAATGACAAAGGAAATGAAGAACAATCAAATTTTTCCGGAAATAAGGAAGTATAAACTTTGTTGATGACTGTTCAAGCTAATCAAGAATCTCAGTTTAATGTTTGGTATGTGGATACGTGGTGTAGTAACCACATATGTGGGAGTAAGTCTTCTTTTTCTTATTTAAATGAAAACTTTCATTCTACAATAAGTTTTGGTGATTGTTCCACTGTAAAGGTGATGGGAAATGGTAATATTGAGATAAGAACCAAGAATGGTTTTGTGGAAATAATCTCAATTGTTTTTTATGTTCCTAACTTGAAAAGTAATTTGGTAAGTGCTGGTCAATTGCTATAAAAGGGTTATATAATCATTATTCAAAAGGTGTTTGTGAGATTTATGATCATACTAGGGAAGTCATTGTTATTGTTCCAATGAGTTCAAACAAGTTATTTCCATTAAAGATTGAAAGTGTGCAAACTTGTCTACTCGTCGAAGTAAAAGATCATTCTTGGTTGTGGCATTTTCGTTATGGCCATTTGAGTTTTTGTGGATTGAAGATCCTCCAACATAAAAATATGGTAACCTGTCTTCCTCGTATTAGTATTCCAACCCAAGTTTGTGAAGAATGTGTTGTTGGCAAACAACATCGTTCTCAGTTTACCCAAGGGAAGTCATGGCGAGCAAAATGAGTTTTGGAGCTAATTTATTCTGATATTTGTGGCCCGATAACACCTACTTCCAACAGAGGTAAAAGATACTTAATTACCTTCACGAACGATTATACCCGAAAAAGTTGGGTTTATTTTTTACAGAAAAATCAGAAGCTCTTTGTGCATTTAAAGTCTTCAAGTCTCGTGTGGAAAACGATACATGAAAGACCATTACAACCCTTCGAACAGAATTCCTAAACAAACTTAATAAATAACTTTAAACGAGAGTTAATACTCATAAAAATTTGGTCTAACCTATTGAATAACTTTGAATGGAAATAAATATAAAATAAAATCTTTAAACTTTAACACCCTCTCATAAAATGAAATCTACAGATATCAGTTTAAAGGAAATAATTAACACTCACAAAAAACAAATATTTAATCTTTAACACTATCATAGTTGGTCTCATTTAGCATCTATCATAATTTTCGCATCTAACATCTATTATAGTTGGTCTATTTTCGCATGTAGCATCTATCATTTATCATACTTGGCCTAGTTTTGCATCTACAGTATAAAAATTAAAAAGGTTTCACATCTAGCAAAAAAAGGTTTCACTTATTTTTTGTAACAGTCGCCTTTGTCGTTTACACTATAAAAACTTTTTTCAAACACATTTTCTAGAAACACAAAAAACATTAAAACGATTAAAATATAAATCAATACAACATTTCTACTACAAAATCAAAATAAAAACAGACGAAATACCAAAAATTAAAAATAACACAAAGACGGAAACTCAAGATCAAATTTGCAAAAAAAATTGAGTTACATAACACAAAAATAAAAAATCAAACGTCAAAATGAAATAAAAACACAATAAAAAATGGAATAAAAAATCATATAAAAAACAAGAAATTTAAAAGGTTTTATAGTTGTTATGCTACTTTATATCGTGAAAATTAGAAAGAAAAAGAAACAAGAAAAAAATAAAGTAAAAAATATAAAAGATTTTATATAATTAATTAAGGGTATTTAGGGTGTTATAGAAGATTGTTGGGTCTTAGATGGTAAATAGAAGAGTTAAATGAGTTTCTTTTAGAAATATATATATTCAAACATGGATAGTAAGTCAATAATAGGTTTGTTTTCGGGTTTTAATCGATATTAAACACTTTATGTAATATTATTTTATTAATAATTATATTTTTAAACTAAAAATTTACATATAAAAAAAATCAGATAATCTTTATATTTTTGTACTATTTTTGTTTCGTTCTTTAAGCAATTTTCTTCTTAAAAAATAACTTCATCTTATTCGTCTTAAATAATTTTCACTTGTGTTTGTCTTCTTGAGCACTCGTTAACATTAACATAACATTTCTTCGAGTTTCTCTCCCCAATTTTTCACGTATTATTTTTCTCCGATCTCTTTTGACAAAACTATATGTCAAATCTTTTCTCAATTTTAGTTTCCTATCTACATGTATTTTCTCTGTGATATATCTTCGTAAGGCATTGTGCATTGTCTCTCTTCAAATCTAATTTCTAACTACTTTCTGATCTCTGATTACTGTTCAGTATCTCATTAAGTCTTTTTTCTAGTTATTGTCTAAGTATTTAGTTAATGCTAATTTTTAGAATTTTTTTCTATTATTAATTCTTTTTTTTGCTTATGTTTATCTGTTTTTAGGGTTATATATTAGTATAGTTAGGGTTGTAAAGAGATTTTAGCCACTAAATAATTCAGACGGATGTGTTTCTTACCAAAATCAGACAAATAACACTTGGTTTCCGCCAAACACAAGCAGAAACCATAGCTTCAACGCTAGACGTCTGTCGCGCAGAGCTATATATGCGTCAAACGTTTAATGTAAGGTTGTTACTATTTTTGAAATTTATCCGACCTAGTTTTTTCTTATGTATTTGGTTATTTTGATAATGTTTGACTTTTTTTTTAAAATAACTTGTTCTTTAAGATTTTGTACTTTCAAAAAAATTACGTAAACAAATTTAGATTATTGAACAAGGTCAAGATTCATTTGGATCACACCCCAAGCGTGGTCAGAAGAGATATGTGGTTAGAAATAAAGATGTGGTGGTTAACAAACCCATGTTTTCATGAAAATACTTACCGTCCGACGACCACCTTCACCTTTGACAAACTTTACCTCCAATCATTTACCCTAACTGTTTAGCGAGGTGTTTAAAAAGAAAACTGCATATTATATTTTCTGGGAAAGGTAATTTCACAAATTTTTATATCCAGTTTGCACGAGTGCATTTTATTAACATAAAAGTTATTATTCTTTGTAGGAGAGATAAATATGTTTGTACACCCACAATTCGAGTCATATGAGCTGGAGTTGGCAAGTCAGATTCGAGTTAGAGTGGTCTTGGATGCCACACCTTTTAGTAGGCTAATTGAACCGTTATCCAACTTCTAGCCAAACATCGTGATCACGGAGGTGTTCATCGAGCGTTGACGTCATGAAATAAACAGTTTCCATTTCAGTTTCGGTCAGATGACTATCACCATTGATGATGTCCATACGATCATCAGTCTGAAAGTTGAGAGTGAAGTCATTGAGCTTCTTGGAAGAGAGAATAATAAGTTGTAAACCATTATCAATGCCCATATATACCTTCCGACGACCACCTTCACCTTGTCAAACTCCACCCCAATAATTTACCCCAACTATTTAGGGAGGTGTTTAAAAAGAAAATTACATATTATATTTGGCGGGGAGAGGCGATTTCATAAATTTTTATTTCCAGTTTGTATGAGTGCTTTTAGTTTACTAACATAAAATTTATTATTGTTTGTAGGAGAGATAAATGTGTTTGTACACCTACTATTCTAGTCATATGAGCGGGATTTGGCAAGTAAGATTCGAGTTAGAGTGATCGTGGATGCCACACCTTTCAGTAGACTAATTGAACCGTTGTCCAACTTCTAACAAAACATCATGATTACGGAGGTGTTCATCGAGTGTTGACGTCACGAAATAAACAGTTTCCATTTCAGTTTCGGTCAGATGACTATCACCATTGATGATGTCTATACGATCATCAGTCTGAAAGTTGAGGGTGAAGTAATTGAGCTTCTTGGAAGAGAGAATAATAAGTTGTAAACCATTATCAATGCCCATGTTTACCCTCCGACGACCACCTTCACCTTGTCAAACTCCACCCCCAATCATTTACCCCAACTGTTTAGCGAGGTATTTAAAAAGAAAACTGCATATTATATTTGGTGGGGAGAGGTAATTTTACAAATTTTTATTTCCAGTTTGCACGAGTGCTTTTATTTTACTAACATAAAAGTTATTATTATTTGTATGAAAAATAAATATGTTTGTACACCCACTATTCTAGTCATATGAGCTGGAGTTGGAAAGTTAGATTAAAGTTAAAGTGGTCTTGGATGCCACACCTTTCAGTAGGCTAATTGAACCATTGTCCAACTTTTAGCCAAACATCGCGATCACAAAGGTGTTCATCGAGCGTTGACGTCTTGAAATAAACAGTTTCCATTTCATTTTTGGTCAGATGACTATCACCATTGATGATTTCCATACGATCATCAGTCTGAAAGTTGAGGGTGAAGTCACTGAGCTTCTTAGGAGAGAGAATAATAAGTTATAAACCATTATCAATATTGGCCCACTCCTAGGTGTAGATTCGAAAGATTTTTCCATGAAAATTGAACTTTACAAAGATATCGTCTTAAGCTTGAATTTTCTTCGTGGCAGATTCAAAAGGCCATTATACCACGACAACAACCCTTTACTCACTGACGAGATGATGGATCATGATGCATGTGCTTATCTTCTTTATTTGTTCAATGTGGTATATTTACTCACAATAGCAATACGTATGCCAATTACAGTTACATGTTTCTCCTGCATAATTTGGCAAGCCAGGTGCATAACTAAGCTTCAGATGTTGTGATATTTGCGTATATTTATCATCACCTCGGAAAGACCTCATTGAACGCGATAAATACCACGAGTGAATGTATTGAGCTTTTTTACACTTGGATAATATATCATTTCCCATCATTCATCCGGTTCAGTGTGACGATTACATGAATTATTTTTTTATCGATTTCTCAATAAGATACAAGTCAGCTAAATTTTGATCTCATAACAAAATGAACTAGATGATTACGTTTAACCTACATGAAGAATTCGATGTAAGTTTTACCTTTTGTATTAGAATGTTGATAGGAATTATTTATAATATTAGTTGTTTAAGATATTTTTAATTTTATTGTTTATATTTTTTTGTATGTTGTTTGAAATCTTTATCGAATTATATGCGATCATTTCTCGTACAAGAAAATAGCTTAGTACTGTGGTATGAATTCCGGTGTAGATCACGTCCAAGCCCACTATCCCGATCTATTCGTCAGATGGGTCACATACAAAATAGTCCACCATATCCCCATATCAAGTCGTTGGGCTAAAACAAACGACTTTCCATGCTAGCTGTATATACATTTGATGCGGAGGAGTGGGCTGATCTGAGTACGTATATATTATTTCCTATGGTGAGAGGTCTTACACTTATAGATGATGTAGGTTCTTTTTTTAGTCAGCGATGACTTCAAGTTCATCGAGATGTTAGGTGGTACAATATCGCAAATCCAACTATATACCCACTAGATAATTACGTGCACAACGACATTAATACTGCAGTCATATGATATTTACATGATGGGATACATAAAATTAAATTATCTCCATAGAGAGGAGTTTTATGATGATTATAACAACCTCCTTGAATCATATGAATAACTTCGTTATGTTAGGAAGAATAAACATAAGCCATTTTGTATTACATGTAACATTTGGATTGTCGGTATTTTTATTGTATACATTCATATAATATTTTTTGCTTTATTTTATTTTTGTTAAAGTTAATACAAATATTTGAATCTTTAGTTATAATAAAATATTTTTTGTTCAATCTTTAGTCATACTATTGTACATACCGAAAATAGGTTTTTTTTAAAGAAAAAACTGTATATAAAATTGGGTTATATAAAAAAAAATATATGTTAAATTATTTACCTATTATCGCCAACCATTGGCAAAAAGAGGGTGCATTACGCCAAAGGTCGGAAAAAAGGGTAGCCTAAATATTTTTGCATGTTTCCACCAACCGTGGCGGAATGCACTTTCTTTATGTTAATTGAGACAGCATGCAAAAATGAAAAAAAAATGACCGTATTTATGAATAAATAGACGCGTGTGTCAACATAATTGAATTCCTTAGATTACGGATGTATGTCTTAACATAATTAGATTCATAGATTACGTTATGTCATAAATTTTATAAGTATAAACACAATCTAAATGACATATAGAATTCATCAATCTAAATCTCAAACTAAGAAACTTATAACACATTTTGGAACCAAATTGAAGATGGTTACTTAAATAAAGCGATTTTTCACGGTTCATAACTCAATGGAAACTTGGCAATACAATATCGGTTTTTAGGATTCTTCATTGCAAAATGTATCAATTATAAAATATCGATTGTGTTTAACCACTTGTGGCTTCACATAAAAAAATGGAATTGGCAGAAAAATAGATTTAGTTAGAGTCTAAGTCGTACGAACACATATACGAATATGAAGATTCTGATGAGTCGACCATAATTTGAGTTTTGGACCATTGCGAACCATCTATCGTGTGTTATTTTATGTAACATTTTAATGAATATTTTATGTGTACTTAGTTTGTGTTAAGTTTTTATTCATATATTATTCTTAACATAAATAAAAATCATAGTTATAAACAAGTAATTCACAAAGAAATGTATTTAAATTTTCCATCTACTACGGTTTCTCGCCAATAATAATTTCTTGCATACTGCAATTTTATGCCAACAAAAATTTTATGCTCACTACTATTTCCCGCCAACTGAAATTTCCTTTATTTATAGCATTACAAATGTAGCATATTTCTTTGTTTACTCAATATCATAACTAATTAAAATATTAATGTGTACGGTATGGGGTGAGCTCTCTAAGAAGACCATCATTTACTGAAAACGATAAATATAAAAAGTAAAACGGTCGCAATATAATGCCGACAGTTTTTCATAAGATTATTTGTAGTATGTAACATAAGTATGTTGGTCATGGAGATCTCTATCAGCCTCCACACAGTTGTGAAAATTTTACTACGATGTACAATTATTTGAATTCGATTCCAAATATTTAGGTTTTTACCTCCCGCATAATGTCAGGCCCGCGACACATATGCTGTTTTTTTTGCGCATTTGTGATTCTATTAAACAATATATTTTTTAATTTTTGAATAATCATCTTCTTAAAAAACTTCTAGAATAATTAGTGGAAGATACCAACCTTCTAAAAGCATAATTGGAAAAGTATAACTTTTATATGGATTAATATATTTTCTTCTGATGTTTTTCAATTATGTTATATGGATTCTTAGTCGCCAAAAATTTCTAATTCTTTTAAACAATGACGACAAAGGTTTAGCTTATTCTTTAGTAGTGTACACCCATGTATCTATCGTGAGTAACGGTGAATCTTGAACCATCTCAACCTATAAAAATAAAATAATATGAAAATAAATAAATTATTTTAGACAATTATTTTATTTTAATAATTAAAATCATTAAAAATATAAATTACGTAGATGAAGAAAATATTTTCATTCATGAAAGTAACTGCGAGCTGTTTCGGAGGCCATCTGTTGGTGGTGAATTTTAACTAGTAAGTAGGTTATACGATCTTTAATTCAAAGTAACAGAAACACGTTTAAAAGTGGCCGCAATCAACTTTCCACTACTTGGTAAAGTCATCCAATTTTTGAACGATATATTTTTTCCGATATTTAAACTGAGATATTTATTGTTCGACCTCACGATTGTCTTTAAAATATGCGGCACTTAAATAAAACTCTTTATGATTTTATAGTTCGTTTACGAACGATTCTCTAACGCATTTTCATCCATTTTTATGATAATCAAACCATGGTAATGGCTCTAAACCCACGATTTCATCGGGTTTAACGTTGGTAATCATTTTTATGAAAGAATGAATATATTATGGTATATGTGATTTTATGATGTAGACCTAATGTCGAGGGATTGATTTACCGACATATAAGGTATTATTTTACCAATATTAAAAACCACATTGGGATTGGTTTTGACGATAATAGACAGGATTGGTTAACATAATTTACAACAATTACTTTACCTTTGAATACAACTTGTGGTTGTTTATTTGTCGGGGTTTTTATGGCGGAATTTTCACGGACTTCTCCAACGATCGTTTCAACAGTGCTACCAAAATTATTGATCGATCTTCGTATTATCCGTATGAGATTATAACCACTTATTTTCGGCATGCTCGAAATACGATCGATCCATTTTAGTAGAACTATCAACACAATTTTTATCTCCTCTATTTACGACCACAACCACAACCGGGATCGAGACTAGGAGTACCACTACATATTTTTACCTCATTTTAGGGTTCGCAAACAAGAGTAGTAGAAAGGTCCAAAATCCTGGTAAATGTTTTAAGCCAATTGTTTTATTCATAAACAACAAACTCTTCTAGTTTTTCATTTAAAAATGAAAATTTTATTTTGACCTCTTCTTTCTTGGTTAGTTTAACTCGATGGACCATTTTTAGTGAACATACCCATCTGTTTTTCGGATGGATACTAATTTGTGGCTACATGGTAACCTGTGTGTCGTTCGAATGATACAATTACATGTGGATTATTCATCTTCAACCTTCTCTTACTTTCAAAATTATCGTATATTATCATTAAAGCAGATGCAGATACGTACCCTTGTAGTAACTTAAAAACTTTCAAATCTTGGAATTTATAAATAAAACTACACTTGTTTAACTTCAATGATTATTTTATGGTTGAAAATTGCATCGCAATCAAACCATACACCTTCTTTGAAAATAGTTCGAAATTCAATTGGTTCGTTCTAAGAAATTTCTTTAAACTATCATGCGAGCTTTCCGCTCTATTAGACACCGTGTTGCCAAAATGCATGATCTTTTTAGTGTATGCATAAAGAAATTTATCTTTATATAGTGTAACCTATAAGTCCAAGACGTAGTCGACGGTCTTCTTTTGGTTTTTGAACATCCTCTATATTTTAATTAACCTATTGTTCCTTCGGTTAATGGTGAACGAATCGACGACGTCACTCTAAGCACTTATAAACTTGTTAAACTTTTTCCATTCTCATATAATTGGTTGTTTAGTTTTTTCACGTATATTCTTGTTGAGATGTCATTTACATATCATGTGCCTCGCAGTCAATTTTTTTAGGTTATTTATCAAAGCAAGCTCATGATCCGTACCATTTCAAACAGCCAAAAGACCGTTCGTAGTTATCTTGATTCTATTTTCCATGAGTGTGAATCTGAAATAAAATATTTTGTTAGTCGATGTAACCCTGAATACTTCGAATAATGACATCCCATATTTAATATTCTTGTAAGTGTTATCCATGATTAGAAATCAGGGGAAGGTCTGTCGTAAACCAATACTAACTGGCTATGCAAAAAACAAACCGGTTATGACATCACTTCATTGGTCATCCGATACCATTGAATGCATTTGTGGATTTGTAATTTTGCTAACAATCACTGCATTTGTGACCCACCATTCTTTTCAAAAATCTTGTTTTTTACGGTGATTGTATACGTGACAGGCGTTGGACGTATTCTTCGTATCAACCTTTATTTAAGACATAACATATTTGACGCATAGTTTTTGCGTTTACCATCGAATCTTTAAGAACCTTTTTTCATTTTTTTAAATTTGCAACATCTGTATTTTCTTGGAAATACATAATCAGATTATGGTTGTTGTTGTCGGAAGTCATATTTAACTCCACTTATTATCATCTTTAATTGGATGATCAACCAGATGAAAAGAACAATTATTTTTTTTAAGTGCACGGTTTCTCTTATGATCACATTCTTTGACCCTCGACCTATAGATACTAAATTTCTCGCATATGTAATATACTCGAGGTATGCTTCCTATTGCCCCGCAATCCTATTATAAGCGAGAACCAAGTACCATGCCGAGATCTTTGATCCACTTGGTTATCGAGTGTAAGCTATACTCGTTATAAGTTACAAAATGGTGAGCATATTCCATAATACAATATTTTTCCTTTGACAATCTCTTACAATGCAGATAAAGGAAAGAAATCAACCGAGCCCAAATATGACTTTTAGAAGGCCATTCCACCGTACCATTGGAAAAAATCTAATATTTTCTGTAATGTTTTGGTGAAATGGGAGTGTTTTCTGCCAATGGTTGGCGCATACATAGTTTTTTTCTATAAGTGGTTAACATAAACTATCTTCTTCTCTACCATGCCATTGGCGAAAAGCACTAATTGGGCGCCCAACATTGGCCAGAAAAAAGTTTATGAGTTTTTTTAAATACATTTTTCTTTAAAACAAAAAAGAGAATAATGTATAGCTCTTCCATGTCAATTGTGGTCTTTAGAGGAATAACTTATTCGTCTATTCTATACATGATTTGGGGTTTTAGAGAGAGAGTGTGTTAAGTTTTGACGATTTTAGTTAGTTTTAATAAACTTTAGTTTAAGGCTTAAATAAGTTTTTATTATACAACTATACGAATTAAATAATGACATAAAGCGTAAATAAATAAAAGAATTAAGATATTAAGGATATTTCTATCTATGGCAATTTCGTAAATATTCAAAAAACAAAGAAACAACAATACATATAAATTTTAACATTTTTACCAATTCTCAGTCTAAAATTTGGAGACTATATTCCTCTACATGTTAATTTTTAGGAATTATGATATATTTAAAATTTTAATTTTTTTTATTAAATTCGGAAAGCGAATTGACAAATTCAAAATTAACTATTGATTGGGATAGTTTTGAATTTTTCATCCAACCTATAAACTGTATCATGTGTTCAATATCCGGTAGAATTACAAGACATCAAAGAAACCATAATTTTACTTAAGGGTGAATGTTTTTGCTATATTTCCCTACCATACCGATATTCAGCCGAGCCGTACCGATGTTTTACCATATTGTCCTACCATACCGTTGTAGAACCGAAGCATACCATTTTTTACATACAATTTAAATTTATAGTAGTAAAATAATATTTTGAAAACAATTTGAATATAATAATCTTCTATATACACTGGGTTTGTATTAAAATAAAATTTATATACAAAGTTATATTACTCTCAAAAATCGTTTGTAGAAAACAAATTTTGCATCAATAAATATATAATTTAATTATGCATTTACTATATGTGTATAAAATTTAATTCCACATATGATATCAAACATTTATGAGCTTCTAATGAAAAACATATCATATTAAAAATAAAATTTCTAGATAGAGTTATCATATTTCTAGTAACCGTCTTCGAAGTTGTCAAAAATCTATTTTGCATCAACAAATTTTCGATCTAATTAAAAAGTAAATTTGTACAAAAGGTTAAAATTCTAGTTCCATATATGGTTGTGGAGATCCGTGATTCTAGTTTTTAATGAAACTATCATATTACTATAAAATTGATACACAAAATTATTGTATTTTTGGTAACAACCTTCAAAACTGTCAAAAACCTATTTTGTATCAATATATTATATGTAAAATTAAAATATAATTATGTAGTGATTAAGAATATTTTTGTATATGGTTACGTAAATCTACGTTTCTAGTTTCAAAAAAATATCATATTAAAATAAAATTACTAGGCAAATATATCGCATTTCTCGTAACATATGTCAAAACTATCAAAAACTCATTATGCATCAACACAATTTATATTAAAGTCGAATATGATTATACATTTATTTATAATGTAAAAATTTAACTATATATATATATATATATATATTTGTGAAGGTATATGAGTCAAGTTTCTAATAAAATAATATCATATTAAAATAACAAGTTTAGATAAAGTTATAATGTTTCTCGTATTAGTTGTTGAAGGTGTCAAAAAAACCAATTTTATATCAACAATTTTTAGATCAAATTAAAAAATATATGTTCCCTACTTAAATTCTAAAAAATAAAATCAACATACTTATTTTAATCTTATAAGTTTTATGATATTTGATATTTCTTATTTGTTTAAGTACTTCCAAGAAAACTATTGCAAAGATATGTTGGTGCTTTTTAATTTATCTTATACTTTTTTTAGTTGTATATTATTTTCATTTTATGGTAATAAACTGTACCGAACTGTACAAAACCAATTAATTTGGTAGAGCAATGCTACTTAATTTTGTAATACCTAATAATTTGTAACGATAATGACTTAAGAAGTTTGGTAGGACAACTATACCAAAACCATCCTAGGTTTACTAAATATTATTTTAAATGTCTGTTAATTTTTTTATTAATATTAATTATATTGGTCGACATTAATTAATTTTATTGATGGTTGATATTTATTGTTTTTTATAAAAATGTTTGTATTGTACGTTGAAAAATGTCGTGTTTGGTTTTCATTTAATAATATATATGATTTAGTTCTATCATATTGATTAGTATGATATTTTTTTTATTTTGGATCCAAAAATTAGCATTGATATAGAAAGAGGATTTTGAAGACTAAATTGTAAATAATGGAAATTTAAGGATTTAATAATAAGTAATGTAAGTTTTGTCCTTAAATTGTAACTGATGTAAGTTTTAGAGAGTATTTGTAACTATGTATAATTGTTGAGGACTAAACAGCAATTAGCCCTTTTTTGTAACAGATTTCAGTTTGGGACTAAGTCTTAGCTCCTCTATATAAAGGGCAAAGATACTCTAATAAAGGGGTTGAATATTTTTACTTTGAAAACTCATTTGTACTTGCACTTTCTCTCTCTAAAAACTCTCTAATTCTTTCTTTCTCTATAATTCACTCATAACAATTTACTACGGCAAAATCATAACTCATCAAATTGACGACTCCGCTGGGGAATTGAACAAAAGAAATCAGTGACCAATTCAACTCGAAATTAATACAATATTGTTGTATTTTCTGTTCAAAATCAGTACGATGAATCTTGAGAACAATCCTACAATTTGATCAGCTATGGAGACTCTTAAAGATGATTTACAGGGAGGTAGACCTGGTGGATCATCTCCGATCGAAACTCAATCTGATATTGAGGTTCAAATGAACTAGCTTATAGACAAAATTAACGCATTGAATGAAAAGTATGAACGAAACGAGCGAGAGATTCACTCGCCAAAGGTTAGATCCGAGGTTAGACAGGAAACAGAAAAGATGGAGGTAGAAGCTCAATCATATCGGTCTTTTGATGATCGACGGGCTAAATCTGAGCACACAAAACACATTTTGTGTCTCATAAAGAGAAATATTCTTCTCGTAAGGAGAAAAAAGATAAACAGAAATATGTGACCTAGTGACGAGGAGGTAAAGAGTTCAGCTTCAGGCTTAAAGAGACTTAGAGGTTCTTCGAAAGAGGAATCAGACAGAGATCAGTCGAGGAAACACAAAAATGAGAGTAAATCTAAGAAGGATAATGCTCCTTGTTCAACTTGGTACAAAGGAAATCCCTCAAATCAATATGCTGAAACTGATCGGAATTCGTATGTTACTATGGGAATGGATGACCAGTTCGTTCAATGAGTCAACTTGAGAAAGTCTCCATTAACGAATGAATTTCGTTCTATGACGCTTCCGAAGCATTTGGACATTTCGAAGGTTGAAAAGTTCGATGGGATGCGGGATCTTGATGATCACATCGAACAATTCATGAATTATATGATGAAATTTGAAGATGACGACCGGTTGGCGTGTCGTGCATTTTCTCAAACTTTTAAAGGAATAACTCTTAAGTGGTATAACCAGATTCCGATGGGGTCCATTTCAAATTTCAGAGATTTTTATACTTCATTTCGAAGGTAGTTTGTGGGAAGCAGAGAGATGCGAGAAAATGGTGATACCAATATTTAGTGCAAGCAGACACTTGGAGAAAAATTAAAAGACTATACAAAGAGGTTTGTGTTGACCAAGGATAGTTTGGACAACTGTGAGAAAAATGTGGCGATGACAGCTTTTCGCCAAGGGTTATTGCGAGGGGATCTGGCTAATAAGATGACGAAAAGAAGGGCCTTGACTTTTTGAGCTTTGATGGCTCAAGTTGAGGATCAGATCAAAGTGGAGGAGTCGACTAGAGGCCGAGGTGGACCAGTTAGCACTCTGAAAAATTCGGGACAGGTAACCAATAATCAGGGGCAGTCCTCGAATTGCAATGACAATGACAATCAACAGTCGAGGAAAAAGAACAATAATTTACCTCCTTAGAGTGGTGGTTATTCAAATCATACTCCATCTAATACTTACAACATGCCTAAACCAAATACCTGGGTCAAACCAGAATACTATGCTGATCTTACAGAGAATGTTTCTGTAATCTTGGATAAGACTAAGAGTTTCGTAAATTTTAGGAAGCCAGCTCCAATCAGTATGCCAAGGGAGGAGAGGAATAAAAAATGATTGCATATATCATGATGACATTGGGCATTATACAAATGATTGCATTACTCTGAAGAAAGAGATCCAGTATTTGATTGAGAATGGAAAGCTCCTAACTTATGTGAAGTCACATGGGAGCACAAAAAAAAATAATGGTGCATCAACTTTGAAGGCTGTACCACCAAGTGAGAATTTGATGATTTTGGATTCACGGGATAAACCGTTCGATGTTTCTTCTTAGTATGTTAAAAAAGATCCGAACAGATTGCTTTTGATGACAGTCGAAGAGCCCGTCGAAAAGGGACGTGTTCATGAGCTATGCAAGTTTTTTGAATTGTTGGCTATTTTTGGAGGCAATTCAATGACTGGAAACTCGGATAGTTCGAAGAAGAGGCATGTTGTCAACTTGACAACCCAAATTGAAGGGAAGATGTCTACTCACTTATATGGGAAGAAACATATTCCCTTCATTTTGTTTGACGTGTGCTGATTGACCCTGGCAGTTTTGCTAATGTCCTTTTTAAATCCACGTATGATATGATGACAAATCTACCTCGGATTTCTCAATCGGATCGAACGATTATTGGATTCATAGGTGTAACAGCTCGTGTTGTTGGATAATTTGAAGGTGAGGTGAGTTTGGAAAAAGAACCATTTAAGAAAAAAGTCCAGGTACTCTTTGTGGTGGTGGACTGTCCCATAAGTTACAATGCTATATTTGGAAGATCGTGGCTTTCAGGAATGTATGGTGTGGTGTCTACAGTTCATCGGTGTTTTAAGTATGTGGTTGGAGATAAAGTTGGGGTTGTTCGAGGCGATCAGAAGGTTTCCAGGGAATGTTATGCCACTGCACTCCGAATCTGAGGGTCTGACAGTGGAGATTTAACGCGGGAATAACAATTAGAAGGGGCAACCTTGGATTTGGAAGAAAGGATTGATGATCCGAGGGAAACCCCGGGGTCTTTAACGGTGAGCGAAGAGATAGAGGAGTTTACTTTTTCGGAAGGGAATGTACTTCGCATCAGAACATTATTGACCCATTTTCTACATCAACAATTGTTGGATTTTTTATCTTAAAATTTGGATGTCTTCGCTTGGAGGACAGAGGATGTAACGGGAGTGCCCATTGAAGTAATTTGTCACAGTTTGACCATTGATCCGAAGATCAAGGCGGTTATTCAGAAAAGAAGATCATTTTCCTCGGAAAAAGCAGAAGCGATTGTTACTGAAGTGGATCGATTATCTTAGGTCGGACATATAAGGGAGTCACAGTACCCTTTGTGGACGGCAAATCCGGTGGTAGTAAAAACGAAAAATGGGAATTGAAGAATGTGTGTGGATTTTACAGATTTGAATAGAGCTTGTCCTAAAGATCCGTTTCCTGTTTCTCGAATAGATCAGTTGATTGACTCTACTTTAGGCAACAAAATTTTAACTTTTATGGATGCTTTTGCTGGATATAATCAAATCCAAATGGATCCAAAAGATCAAGAATGCACA
Organism: Limnanthes douglasii subsp. nivea; assembly: GCA_036936605.1. Lineage (NCBI taxonomy): Eukaryota > Viridiplantae > Streptophyta > Magnoliopsida > Brassicales > Limnanthaceae > Limnanthes > Limnanthes douglasii. Next base: position 303,017,185 of record JAUPFV010000001.1, read on the forward strand.
ACTTTTATAACTGATAAGGGCTTACATTGTTATAGGGTGATGCCCTTCGGATTGAAAAATACTGGAGCCACTTATCAGAGATTGATGAATAAAGCTTTTGCTACACAGATCAGAAGAAATATGGAGGTATATATAGATGACATGGTAGTAAAAAACTCGAAGGATGAAGTGCATCTTGATGATTTAGAGGAAGCTTTTTTGAATTTAAGGGCACTCAGCTTGAAATTAAATCCTGAGAAATGTACCTTCGAAGTTCGATCGGGGAATTTTTTGGGTTTCATCATCAGTGAAAAAGGAATAGAAGCTGACCCAGAACAATTGAAAGTTTTGATAACAATTAATTCTCCTTGATCAATCAAAGAAGTGCAAATTTTGACAGGAAGGTTAGCAACACTAACCCGATTTATTTCTAGATTTTCTGACAAATGCTTTCCTTTTTTTTGAAGTGATACGAGGACCCAACATGTTTGAATGGATATCGGAATGTGAATCACTTTTCAAAAATATTAAAAATTTGCAGTCATCACCAGAGATTTTGTCAAAGCCTCGAAATGGGGAGAAATTATTTTTGTACATCGCGGTTTCGGATTTTGCACTGAGCGTAGTGTTAATCAGTGAAGGTTCAGGAGTTCCGAAGTCGGTGTATTACATTAGTAAAATTTTTGTGGCAGCAGAAAAGAGATATATGAAATTAGAAAAATTGGCATTAGCACTGGTGATTGTTGCTAGGAAGATGCATCCATATTTTCAAGCTCATACTATTGAAGTCCGAACTTCATTCCCCTTAAAAAAATGTTTTGCAGCAACCTGATATTTTAGGGAGAATGACCAAATGGTTAGTGGAGTTGGTGGACTATGATATTTTGTTTACACCTCAAACTGCAATAAAAGCGCAACCATTAACAGATTTTTTTGTTGTATTCCACTCAAGCAGATCAGAGGAGGAAGAAAATAAAGAAGTCGTACCTGCTGATTTGAGTTGGGTTGTCCAAACAGATGGAGGCGCTAGTGTTTCAGGGTGCAGTGTTGGAGTTCATTTAATAGCTAGAACGGGAGAAACAATGATTAAATCTATTAAATTTGGTTTTCATGTTTCGAACAATGAAGTTGAATACGAAGCTAATTTGGCAGGTTTAAGATTGGCAAAAATTTGTGGGGCAACTTCAGTGCGCTTGGAAGCGGATTCTCAGTTGTTAGTAAATCAGGTATCTGGATTTTTAGAAGCAAGAAAATATCGTTTGATTCTATATTTTCGGGAACTTCAGAATTTAATGCTTATATTTGACAACGTTGTTGTGGGATCTATTGGGCGAGGAAGTAACATGGTGGCTAATTCTTTAGCAAACGTTGCTTATAAGGAAGAATATCCTTGGATTTTGCTACAAGAAAGCCCTTCAATTGTTACTCAATCTAGCCAATGTGAATGTATAGATGAAGTTTTTACAACTGGCAAAATCTGAGGCGATTGGCGATCAGATATACTTAATTTTTATACTTAATGGATATTACCAGATGATTCACAATTGGCCAAAAAATTGAGAAGTAAAGTCTTCGGATATATAGTACTAGATGCAATTTTGTATAAAATAGCATTAAGCAGGCTATTGTTACGATGTTTAAGCAAACAAGAATCACAAGAAGTATTATCAAATTTGCATGATGGTGAAGGGTCAGCTCATTACGGGTTCAAAGCTCTGTCACGTCGAGTTTTACTTGCAGGTTTCTATTGGCCTACAATCATGAACGATGCTAAAAATTTAGTTCGAGGATGTGATACTTGTCAGAGATTTGCCAATGCTATTCACAGACCAACAGTGTCGTTTATGTCTATATCCGAGGCAGTTCCATTTTATAGATGGGGAATTGATCTGGTGGGACCGTTGTTGATGGCTTATGGAGGAAGACAAATGATAATTGTAGCGATTGATTATTTTACAAAGTGGGCAGAGGCAGAACCACTATCAGGAACAAAGTCAAAGGATGTCATCAAATTAATTGTGAACAGTATCTGTTGTCGTTTTAGAGTTCCTCGAACGATTACAACAGATAATGACCCTCAGTTTAATAACAAGAAGATGGCTTCATTTTGTACTTCTAAGGGGATTTAGTAATGTTTTTTACGCCTTTTCATCCTCAATCTAATGGACAAGTGAAAGTAACAAACAGAACAATTTTAGATGGCTTGAAGAAGAATTTGACGGGGCCGGCAGGAAAATGGCCAAATTATTTACAAGAGGTACTTTGGGCTTATCGAACAACTCCTACAGAGGCTACAAAGGAGACTCCTTTTGCTTTAACATATGGAATAGATGCAGTCAGCCCTATAGAATCCACGATGTCATCTTTTAGAATAGCCCAATATTCTTAAAGGTCTAATGATGAAGTTCGGAGGGCGAATTTGGATCTGATTGGGGAAAAAAGAGTTTGAGCTCATCTAAATGTAATTCATTATCAGACTCTTATGAGAAATCGATATGATTCGAAGCTGAAAAGAAGAGAATTTAAAGAAGGTAATAAGGTGTTGCGAAAGTTTTCTTGCACACAAAGGAGAAGAAACTCAGAAAAATGGCTCCGAATTGGGAAGGGCCTTATACGGTTGTTGAAAGAATTAAGTCGGGGTCCTATCGTCTTTGTGATTTCGAGGGGAGAATGCTTCAACATCCGTGGAATATCCAACACTTGAAGATTTATTGGGAGTAGATATGTTTTTGTACTTCAGAATTTTTGTTTTAAATGGCGTGCTCTTTCCTATCCTGTTAGCCCATGAAGGTTTTAACGATGCGCCATGTACATATTCAATATTATCAATAAAGTTTATTTTTTGGCAAATGGTTGTTTGTTTACACATATATTTGAATACTATCTTAACAAATCATCAGAGACTGATCATCTTTAAGATTGGTTAAAAGTAGAACGTTCCGAAGTGTTTATAACACTTTTCGAAGAAACAACCATCTTGAACAATTACATTAAATTTTTATTTCAAAGTGATTGCTTAACAAGCACACTGAGAATTTTGAGAAGGGCTACCAAAGCTTAACTCATTGAGAGTTTTTCGAAGAGCTACTCTGTTCATCAATTTCGTTAAGGTATTCAAGGTGGTAAGTTCACATTTTGTAATTATTTTGTTTTTAAAATTTACCATCAAATAATATGCAAAGAAAATGATAAAATAGAAAAACCGTTTGTCATTTATATTAATTCGTTGAGGTACAAAAAGAAAATTCTTAATATGACAAAGACAAAAAAGTGATAAAATTAATCAGAGGATTCTTCCTCTTCGGATGAAGCATCTTCTGAGGATGATGAATCAGGAACAGGGTCGAAAGCTTCACTTGGGCGTTTCTCTTCAGGGATGTCATTCCAAAAACTTGTAAGGTCTATTTTTGGATAAGCAGCGTGAAGCTCTCGAAGAAAGAGAATGGTTGCATCTTCTTCTCCAACGTTGATAGCTGTTTGCATATCTTTTGAAAGCTCAGCCTCGACAACATCTACAACAATAGTTTTTTCTACTTCGAAATCCTCCTTCAGTTTAGCTATCTCATCGATTAGCTCTTTATTTTTTATCTCACAAAGAGTGAGAGAATTTCAAAGCTCAGTGGAGTTGGATTTTTTCAGTGGCCAGTTTAGTAGTATGATTAGCCTTGAATTTGTTCATTTCTACGCTCATGAGAATTCGTCAACAATTCTGTATCCACAATGTGGGTAATTCGCAGATGATTCTTCATGCAGAGAGCACCTTTTATGAGTTCGGACCTTGCCATTTCATACATATAAAATTGATCAACTACCTTGCCGTGCAAATCTTCTCTGAATTTTTTCTCAGCCCCGTACGCTTCTTTGTAATAAACCATATCTTTGGCCAATTTCCTCAGATGGTTCTGGGAAGCTTCGACTTAAGAAGCAAGTGTCTTTACTACAATGTCAAGATCGACAAATGGTTAAAGTTCGACAGCGATTGCCGGATTTGGAGGAGGAAGACGAAATTCCGATGTGTTAGGACCTTGAATCATATGGGTTATAGGTTTATGAGAACGGGTAATTTCTGGAGAAGCTTCGACTGGTGCTGGTCTCCCAAAGTTAAGCATGCGGTTTTGGATGACTTGAAGAATAAGATCTTCTTCACCAGTAAGTGCTTCAGTGTTTTCGAAGTTGATAAACATATCATGATCGAAGTTTGCAGTAGCCTGATTCTCGTTGGAGGTGCCATCTTTGATGACTATCACAAGATTGTCTTTGTTTGGTTGTTCTTCGATCGAAGGATTTTGTGGGTTTTCAGCAACAATGTTTTCGTCTTCGTCAACTAAAGTATACAAAATGATTCTCATTTGCTTCTTTTTCTTCTCATGAGAACCAGAAGAAGTTTTTTTTTTCTCTAAAGACGGTTCTTGATCTTTTCCCTCTCCGATAGGTAAGAGAGGTTGTTTAGCAGTTTTCCGTTTTTAACGCTTTGGATTCGATGGCGTTGAAGGGCTAGCACCAGATGTGCTAGATGTCTATTTACCTTTCTTTTCCTTGACAACTTTTTCTTTCTTCTTTTTTGTAAAATGGCTTTCCGATCTGTTGCGAATGGGAAGGAAGACTTTGCAATCAGGTTGAGATATTCGTTAGCAGACTAGCTTCGGATCCGGCTCTGATGTCAGATCTTGAGGAGGGAAGCCACCTTCTGTGATTGGAAACATATGACAGTGAAGGAAATTGATTGGCTGAAAGGTAGTATGAAACGCGTTGTTCCATTCATTCTCAGCCCAAGAGGCAAGCTTTTGGAAAATCAACTTGGCAGCTGGACGACGTGATGAGTAACGCTTTGAAATTTCTAAAAAAGAGAGTAGAAAAGTAGATATTAACAAAAATGACGTAATTGTTTTTTCAGAATGTAAAAATTTAGTGAGGCTTACGATTGCTTCTCCAGACGAGAGTTAGTTTTGAAGTATTGGCTTTGGAAATTGCTTTACCATTCTCCCCCGCTCCTGATATAAAGATGAATTTCTGCTTCCAGAATTTGTTAGCCTCTAAGAGATCATCGATGATCTTGAGATCATCCATCAGGGTGAGGTAGTAAAAGGGAAGCTTCAGACCTTTCGATAACTCGGCCAAGGAGATAAAGTCTTTGATGCTGATGGGAATCTAAGACAGTCGAGATACCATAATCACTGACATAAGGGTGAACCATTGATTCGGTGTCACCTGAGTAGGACATAAGCTCAACAGTTCAAAGTATTCCACGATCATAAGATCTAGTGGAAACCGAAGACCCCAATTAATGATCTCATGGTAGACTATTAGCTCGTCGTCTTTGCAATCTAAAGGATTTTCTCCTTCTTTGGATAGTCGAAGCGTTATGTTCTCTCTCATTCCCTATTTCTTTTTCAGAGCCGAAGCTTGGATATCTTTGTAGTATATGTAGCGGACCTTTTTTAAAGCAATGATGTATTTGCCTTCAAGATTTCTCAGGTTTTTTCCAATTTTCGCTCTTTCTTCTTCGGAAATGAAGCAAGTGTCTGTTTCTTCTTGAGTTTTCTGAGTATTTGCGGAGCTCCCATTGTCAGATTCAGCCTCGAGATCGGTTTTCATAACTTCTGAATCAACTTTGTTGGCTTTTGAAGTTTATTCTCGAGGATTTTGAGATGTTGGGTTAACAGCCTCTGGCGAAGGGTTACCTGTTCGAGGAGTTTCTTCAATTATTTCTCTTTGAGGAGGATTTTCAGTATTTGGATTTGGAGGGGAAGGACTTCGGGTAATTTTTTATTCATCTCCCATGGCGATGAAAGTTCTTATTTTTTCTGGTTACTGAAGAGTGATTCAAAGAGGGGATATTTGCCTTTGGTTTTAGAGGGGATTTTTCACTAATCAGAGGAGAAATTTTTGCTCTGAGACGAGAAGGCTCGAGGTGTTTTAGACCCTAAGATTTTAGATGAGGATTGTTCTTCGACTATGGGAGAAGGCGAAAAAATATGAACTTTAGTGGGATCGAAATTACCGTAATAGACTGTTTCAGTGGTAGTTCCAATCAGATCTCCTCGAATCAATCCTGCTCTCTTATATTCTTCGGCTATTTGTGTAATACAGAATTATTCGTACGATCCGAAGACTAAATTACTGTCAGAGTCTGAAGATTCTGGTGTTTTGGGTAGGATAGCCTTCGATTTTTTGGTTTTTGGTCTACTTTCTCATCAACGAAATGAAGGTTGATCGGAGAGGATGAAGATTGGTCAGAAAGTTTGAATTTTCTGATGAGAATACTGAGAAAAGGGGAAGAACACGGTGAGGGTATCCAAAAGCTCTAACTTCTCTCTAAAAAGGTTTGTGCGATGAGAATGAAAAAATGAAAGGCATACTACATTTATACAAAGGAAGTGAAGACGTGTGAATGTGGAAAGACTCTCATGATGATAGGTTGTAATACAAATCGGTGAGTTGATCAGATGCTCGACATCTGTCAGGCTACACCTCTAGGGTTATGTTAACTTTAACGATTATGAGCAACAGTTACTTTCATATGTGCAACGGGGATGTTCGAAGATGATTTGCTTACATAATATTTCGAAGTAACATTCTATTACACTGCAACGGGGATGTTCGAAGATGATTTGTTTTGAAAGGTTATCAGATTTTAGCATAATTGCTAATTTCTATTTGGTTTGAGTATGCTTCGAATGATTGTATTTCATGAGTTCTTCGAATGATTGTTTAAGATGATTGCTTCGAATGATTACTTTAAGTTTATCACAGGTTACATAACATATGAGAGTATTCGAAGATATTAAGATTCAAAGACAATTGGATTCGAAGATTTTTTAGTTCTCATTCATTTACTAACATGATAACTAGGGCGCTTCTGATATGGAAATAGGATTTTGAGGACTAAATTGTAAATAGTGTAAATTTAAGGATTTAATTATAAGTAATGTAAGTTTTGTCCTTAAATTATACCTGATGTAAGTTTTAGAGAGTATTTGTAACTATGTATAATTGTTGAGGACTAAACATCAATTATCCATTTTTTGTAACAGATTTCAGTTTGAGACTAAGTCTTGACTTCTCTATATAAATGGCAAGGCTACTCTAATAAAGGGATTGAATATTTTTACTTTGAAAACTCATTTGTACTTGTACTTTCTCTCTCTAAAAACTCTCTAACTCTTTCTTTCTCTAGAATTCACTCCTAACAATTTACTAAGGCAAAATCATAACTCATCAAGCATGAGTTGACTTTTGATACATTTAAAAAAAAAATCGTATTAATTAAAAAATATTCATACTTATATATTTTTTATTTTTATTTTTTGATAGAAACAAAGTGTTTAAAAAATAATATATTGTTTCTACAAGTATTCGAGTTTTTTTATTATCAAACGTGATATATTTGTTAGGAATATGGGTACCGCATATTCCGTCTCCGTATATAAGTAAGAACAATTTGATCTTCAGACTAGTATGATATTGTCCTCTTTGGCACCCGAAGGCCCGCACGACTTTGCTTTTGGTCCACTTTCTAAAGGCCTCACACTAGATGATATATGTTTTTAATTATATACCATTGATCTTTCCTATGTTTAACTGATGTAGGATATGTGACTTAGGTCGCACCTAAGAATCCTCACCTCAAACAAAGTACCACTCTAGCCTCCTTCTCTCAATTGACTTCCATCCGCCTACTCTAGCCAAGTGGAGAGAAGGCTCAACTCTAGAGCTTTAGGGCGGATCTATCTTCTCACTATCAGATGACACTGTGCCTGATGGCTCCATCTATCCAGCAGATCATCCACCTTGAGTATGGCTCTTGGCTTCTGGTAAGATGTTCGGCATTTGAGAATTTTACCCACATCACACCCACCACATCGCGTTCCGTTTGGGCCCGGGGGGCTGGTGTTCCGATACCATTTGTTAGGAATATGGGTACTGTATATTCTGTCTCCGTATATAAGTAAGAATAATATTTTCTCCACACTAGTGTGATATTATCCGCTTTAGGCCCACTGGCCCGCACGACTTTGCTTTTGGTCCACTTATAAAAGGCCTCACACTAATGGAGATGTATTTTTAACTTATATATTGATCTTTCTTCCCATGCTTAACCAATGTGGGATGTGGGGACTTTGGTCGTCATCCCAACAAATCCTCCTCTCAACAAAGTACCACTCTAGCCTCATTGACTTCCACCCGCCAACTCTAATCAGGTTGCGGCAACCTGACGTCTAGAGACACTACGAATGTTACTACTCAGCTCCTATTAGACCACCGTTGTCTTGTTCCTTAGCGCCACTCCAATCAAGCCATACTACTTGATGAGCTACAAACACTCCAAACTAGGATCTCTACAGCAGATCACCTTGAGCATGGCTACTGGTTCATCATGTTCGACCTCCGAGAATATTACCACCATCGCGTTCAGTTTGGGTCTGGCTCTGATAACATTTGTTGGGAATATGGGTACCGCATAATCTGTCTCCGTATATTAGTACGGACAACTGATCCCAACACTATGATACTGTTAGCTTTGACGCCCGAAAGCCCGCACGGGTTTGCTTTTGGTCCACTTCCAAAAGGCCTCAAACTAGTTAAGATATGTTCTCACTTATATATCGTTGATCCTTCCCATGTTTAACCGATGTGGGATATGAGACTTTGGTCGCACCTAAGAATATTAGCACGTACAAACATGAACGCTAAAGATAACGGATGCTAGAATAGACCAATTCAAGACCACTATAATCCAGGATGTCCAATTATCACTGTTTAAAGTGACCTCAAACTTGGTAACGATTGCACTTCAAACACTTTAAGTGAAACACAAACATAAATAATATGGTTAATAGTTCATCACGTTAATGAAAAAATAACCAGTTACGAGGGCAGTTTAATCCTCAGCTAATAAGTTTATCCTTGATAGACAACTTGTCATGGATAGCAAACCATAAAATGAAGGAATGACGTATAATATTTTATTTATGCCAAATTAATCCATCCGACCCGACATATGAGGTGGACGTATTGTATTGTAAGTGCCTTTGATTATGAATTTTACATTCTCATTCTTGATAGTCCAACAATGCATATCGTCATAATTGATGCTTGAAGGTGAGGGTAAGAGGGTGATGTGGTTTATCTCGTAGAAGTTACGATAGTTTCTAGTAGTTGCAAACCTTATTTAGGTTGGCCAGTTCCAATGTCCATTCAAATGATGTCGAAGACCTTGAGATTATTACCAAATCTCAAGTCACGAATAATATTTTCCCATAATGGGTTAGTGATAAGGTAAGAGCAGGCACGAGTTGTACTAGAATGAGGTAGTCTCCCTATTACTAATTGACACCATGTACATTTTTTGAGCATGCACCTAAGACGTAAAATACTCCTCCAAGTTGAGGAGGAAGATGAGCCAAGACTTAAAAACCAAAGTTTTAATTTTTAATCTTCTCTGAATTTATCCAATCATACTAGATTAAGTTGTTATTATTACTAATCATGGACCATAAATGTTTGAGAACAATCATCACCTCATAGCTATATATACACTCTTATAGTCTCTACTTTCCTCCTCTTAAAGCTGAAATTGAACTAAAAATTTGTTAAAAAAGAGAGAGATTCTTCATTGGAAAAAGACTGAGAGAATGAAGCAAGTTTCAATTGGAGACCAAAAAAACAAAAGAGAGTTTGAGCCAGAAGAAATCGCTCGTAAAAATGCTCCCTTATTACCAGAAGGCTATTCATGCTTGAGAGAGTTGCTACCAGATTTCATCTTGTTGCAAGATACGTTATTCGGACTATTCTTACTAAAGTTAGTAACCGTAATACTTAGAAAGTAAGTACGAAAGAATCACAGAAACCAATAAAAATAACAGCAACAGCGTACTTGATGCCCTTAAATATTTTTCTTGAAAATTCTTAAAAGACAGAGTTTTAAATGTAGTTTATATATTGGACAAGGTAGAGGTTTGTAATGAGTAAAGACTTAAAGCACAAAAGCTAAAGTAGCTTAATGGATAAAAAAACTTGGTTGGTATTGTGCATGTACTGATTTTGTGAATGGTTACATATACTAAGAGTATATTTTATGAGCCACACAACAAGAATTTATGGACCATGTGATGCAACAACTACAAAAACATTGAAAATGTTTAATGTGGTAATTTTTTGGGCGAAAAATCTCTAGATTGACTTGATTAATGACAAAAATTGATTGACTAGATTGAAAAGATGTGTTTTTTTTGCATAACTTTATAGTAAGAATCCAAGGATATGAGTATTTACATATGATACCGTTAACGAAGCTAGTCCATACATTAAGTCGAAAAATGTCCACAAAATTTTTGGCCTAAAAACACATGAAAACCATGCCTAAAAGGCAAAATGATTATAAAATTTAAGAAAACAATAATTTTTTTGTTAAATATAATGAGAGTTAAAAATATTTTTATAAATTTAAATTGTTTGTTACCATTTATTTTTAGTATCTAAACAATATTGAATCAAATCAACTTTTTGAATTTTTTAAAACAACTTTGATATGAGCATCATTTTCTAACAACAAAAAATCTGAAATATAATACAAACGAATTATTTTAACATAATGTACGTCCAAAATAATGTTTGAAAAATTACCATCAATTTTTCTTTTGTACAGTTCTAGCACGTCTCCAAGTCTCACATAAAACTTGGATGGAATGTTCTCTTTATTTTAAAAACTTCTAAAAAATATGGACCAGGGATCACTCTAAACAATCAACAAAATCCCAAACAAATAAATGAATAAAATGAGAATAAACGGACAAAGAAACAAAGAACTAATTCAGAAGTTAGAACTTAAAGTAGTCCCTTGATCAACAAGAACAACCTCCTCCTGGTCCTGGGACTGGTGGAATAATTTCTGAAATACCTCGGGCAAAACTGCGAATACAGAGATAAATTCCTGTTATAATTAAATGCAGATGAATTGAGAGGAGCTCGAGCTTTTTAACTTATATATATATGGACTTACATATCTGGTTGACGTTCATTTGCAATTGCAACTTTGGCAATGAAGAGAAATGCTTCATCAACATTGTAATTCTCTTTTGCTGAGGTCTCAAAGTAGGGCATGTTCCCTATTGAGCCACACCATTCTGCTGCTTTCTCCTTGGAAACCTATCAAAACAACTAATAAATAAACTAGATAATAATAGTGATATAACACTATATCATCAAGTTTCTTAAGAGTATATGTACCGCTCGGCTATGGCCACCATCTTGGTCAATCTTGTTTCCGATTAGAACAAAAGGAAATGATTCGGGCTCGTTTGGATCAGCCTGATGATTTATAAACCAAAATACAACTTCAGCATTAGCATTACCATTTGAAAATTGCGAGTTGATCATATGATGTTCAATAAGGTTTTGATTCAATCTTATGCCACTATAAATTTAAAAGGATATTCTGTCCAATATTCCAATATATAGAAGTATTTCATAGATAAAATTCAATAGTTCGCGAACAAAATCCAGGAATAGATCGTACCAAATCATATTACCGGTTTGGTACACAACTAACAACCCTCGAAAGACCGATAGCCAAGAAAAACGTGTAATCCTATTTGAAGGAGTAAATGCATACAGGTCATAGCTTTTCTGGTCAAGTCTATTTTTAAACATAAACCAAAATTTATTCCTAGAACTCAGTAGACCTAATCAAATAGAGGAAGCATGTAATACAATAATAACCTGTCTGAGAAATCCAACATGCCAATTGCGAAGAGTTTCAAAAGATTTGAGAAGATTGACATCATACACAAGAACACAACAATCTGCACCTCTGTAAAACGCTGCCCCCAAACTATTAAACCTTTCTTGTCCTGCTGTGTCCCAAATCTACCAACAATATATTCAATATCAAATCATTTATTCTACAATTTTTTTACAATATCATACCACAACAAACTTATAAATCTTACCTGAAGTGTAACAAGTTTGTCATCAATCTGCAATTCCCTTGTCACAAAATCAGCCCCAATTGTAGCTTTGTATGAGTTTTGAAACTTTTTGTAAACATATCTTAATTATCACGAAAGTTAATGAAACCCCAAATAAAGAATTAAAAACAGAGCATAATAATAAACAGAGTAATAGTATCTTAAATAACAATAATGATAATAATAATTAGGAATGATATAAAATGGATACTGGTTCATCAGTGATGTCTTCCCCACCCTGCCCAGAATATGAATATATATAATTATACGAAAATTTTAAACTCGACAGTATATAGGAGAAAATGGAAAAAATATATTTCATACCCACTATCACCAAGAACTAGGACCTTAAGCAAACTTCTTCTCTTTGTCGAAACCTCCATAACATCAACCAATTTTTATTTTTTCTATACAGGGGTTAATATTAATTGTTTTTTCTCCAATTTTTTGTTGTTGTGATGATAATTGATACAGAAAGAGAGAGAAAAAAGTAAGTAGTAGTCGTGAAACCTCTGTTTTTAATGAACCAAATGAAAGGCATGTGAGTTTTGCCAACCAAAGCAACAGGAAATAAAAAATTAGTTGGGGCTGCCGACGACGACATCTTCAGTCTTGTCATAATTATTTCTCTCTTTTAGTTGAGTTTTAAGTACCTATATTTCTTTCAATTTTGCATTTTGAGCTTATAAACCTTTTGAAACAGTCTATCATCGTGAATTTGTTTCGATTTTCAATCTATTATTGATAGAATTTTGAATTTACAAAGACTACATTACAAACTTATAGAAATTTGAAGGACTAAAAGCAATAAATTCAAATTAACTTCATAGCGCCATTTGAGCTTCGAGTAAAAGAGAGCCTAGGTTAACTTTGGGGGAAGAAGGAGAAATGCCGATTAAAGCAAATTGAGGCAGCTACATAATCGAGAACTTTGAGAATAACCAATTACAACTCACGGCAACATTAATCAACACTTATTCTTAGGTACCCAATCTCCACGCTTTCGAGCAGAGTAATCGCTCTCAAAGCGTTAGGAGCATCATTTTGATTAAAGTTCATCTCCTTACCATCATTTAATGCCTCCTTTGTAATCCAGTTAGCCCCGAAGTTCTGCTAGCGATATATATGATTGATGTTCATGGATGGGTGGATGAGTAATAATAAAAGGAAGGATTGTGCGAATGTCACAATGCTTAGGGGTGGACCGATACTACATCTAATGAGGTGGGAGAGGTTCATGTGAGGAAGGATCTGAATCTTGAATAAGCAGCTGAAGAAAACCCAAACGGACCAAGATTGATGACACTGAACTAACGTGTGATTAGTAGTTTCAATATTGCTACAAAATTGACACTTGGAAGCAAGATGAAAACGCTTCATTTGAATAACAGAATCAGTTGAGATCCAGTTTAGGATAACTCTCCAAAGGAGAAAAGAACATTTCCTTGGAGTAACAGTATTCCAAGTTTGGCATACAAATTGGATTTGTTACACTTTTGCTTGATGGAATTTCCAAGTTTCTTTACAGCTAAAGGATCCATAAGTGGAAAGAGACCAAAGGATCATATCAGGAGCATCACTCAAAGAGATGGTTCTAATTTTGTTGATTTCAGTATCAATGACTAAGGATTTAAGTCTATCAAAATCTGAAGTACCATTCACCCAGAAGCTTCTGACATTGTCCCTATTTTCATCCCAAAGCCAACTTCTATTATCAGTATCCCTGAATTGAATGAAAGGCTTTTCTGAGCACCACTGGTCGAGCCAGAAGTCCATGTTCCCATATCCTGAATTATAGAAGATATATTTCTCAGAAATGTCCCTGACTTTTATAATTCTAGCCCAGATTTTTGATTTCTTTAGAGGGGAAGAGGCTAGAATTGGGTGAATATTGTTTTTGTAGTAAATGGAGGCAGTAAGCTTAGCCCATAACGATTTTTGGATTCTAAATGTAAACCAGAGCTTCAGGGAATACATTAGTTTCACATCATCCAACTTCTTCAAATTGAGACCTCTCTTCTCATGACTCATACAAAGCCTTCCCCTAATGTTCTTGTTTTCTTTATTCCCCCATAAGAATTTTTTGTAAAGCCTTTCAATCTTGGTGATACAGAACTTGGAAGAACGGTATGCTGAATGAGGAAAGTAGGATAAGTAGATAGGATAAACTGGATGAGCGTGAGTCTACCAGCAAACGAGAGAGCAACTTCGTCCCATTCAAATATTTTGTTTCTTATCTTAGAAACCATATCATCATAGTTGGAAATCCTGATGGAGGCAACAATGGTGGAACCAAGATACTTAAAAGGTAAGTTCATGTGCTTAAAATTCAAGATTTTTTCAATAGTGATTATTCTCTGGTTCTTCATGTTGTGAGGGATAATTATCTTGGATTTGGTATTGTTAATAAACTGATCAGAGACTCTCTCATAGCTACTCAGAAAGTTTTGGATTCCTGGATAGTTGAGGCTGCACCATTGCTGAAAATCATGAAATCTCCAGCAAACTCTAGACAAGCAATGTTGATATCACCTCTAGCTTTGAATCTTGCTTTAGAATTCTCGTTCAAAATCTTGTTAATGCTTCTGATTAGGTACTCCTCAGCCAAAATAAAGAGACTAGGAGACAATGGGTCTCTTTGTCTCAACCCTTGAGTATTGATGAATAAACCATTCATTTCACCATTGATTATAATAGAAGAGTGGACATTGCTTATACATTTGCTGAACAAAGAGACAACATTAGTATTGAATCTAAAGGAATCCAAGATTTTAAAAAGAAACATGTGATTGAGCTTTTCGAAAGCTTTAGCCATATTAGTCTTAAGGATAACATTTCCACCTATGTATTTGGAGTTTAAGTCACAACAGAGCTCTTGGGCTACAAGGATAGTTTCATGTATACTTCTTCCTCCGATAAATGCTCCTTGCTCATCAGAAATTAGGTGATGCAAAATATTATCAAGTCTGTTGTTTTTGCCAATAAGTTTGCTAATCATAGTAGTTAAACTAATCAACCTGAAATCTTGTCATGTATTAGGGTGGGAAAGCTTAGGAATAAAGCAGATTGCAGTGGCCTGAATGCCAGTTAGGACCAGATAACCTTTGAGGAACCCCTGGATAGCTTGACAAAGGTCAGAGCTAATAATTGGCCAGCATTTCTTTTAAAATTCACCATTGAAACCATCAGGTCCTGCAGTGCAAACAAAGCTAAGAATTAATAATACTAAGAACTTCATTTGTTTCAGGATTGTCCAGGAGGGTGGAGTTATCTTCATCATTGACAAGCTTAGGGATCGAGTCCATTAAAGCAATTGCATTGTCATCACACAAGTTATGAGATAAAAGAGATTGAAAGTAATTGATAGTAGATTTACTGATCTCAGCCTTAGAGGTAAGTCATTGATCTCCCTCTTTGATGCTACTTATCTTGTTCTTCTTAGCCCTTTTCTTAACAAAATTATGATATGCAGCCGTGTTCCTATCACTGTCTTTAAGCCAGGAGGAGTGAGATTTTTTTTCTCCAATACAACTTTTCTCTGTCAAGAACAACAAGTGATTCTCCTTAGCCTCCTCAAGCATGGATTTATCATTAGTATAGAGGGTAGCTTGATAGTTAATCTGTCTGAAATTGATATCCTCTTCTGAGCTTTTGATAGCATCAAAGACATTACCAAAAACATTCTTGTTCTAATTTCTCAAATCAGCCTTTAATCTTTTTTATTTAAACCAAAACCTCTTCATTGGATTACCATCAATTCCAACAGTTCCCTCAACCCAAATTTTCTCCACAACCTCCATAAACCCAGGGTGCAGCACCCACATGTTTAAAATTTTAAAAGAAGGTTTGATTTTATCAAGACTAGAAGATATGGTGATAGAAATGAGAGAATGATCATAGGAGTTTCTAGTAAGATAATTAACAATAGTATAGTCAAAATAATTCATCCAGGAGTTGTTGAACATAACTCTGTCTAACCGTTTCCATTTTCTGTCGTTCGACCAGGTGAATCTAGAACCAGTAAAGCCAACATCTAGAAGGTTACATCCATTATCAAGTTGTTTAAGTCTTTCATGCTTCTCAGGTTAGTTGTAGTGCAAGAAAGATTCTCTTGAAGATTGATAGTAGTGTTAAAGTCACCAAATATTATCCAATCGTTGGAAAGATCATCAATTGACCTTAGAGCATCCCATAGAGACATTCCGAGCTCTCTTCTACACTTGGCATAAATAACAGAGACCCTGAAATCCTTGTCAAGATTAGGATGAAGAACTTTAAGATGTAGAATTTTATCCTCATCAAGAATAACCTTCACATTATAATTCTAATGCCAAAAAATCCAAATTTTGTTGCTGATGTTGCTCATGAAACCACTGAAATATAGTTTTTTAGCAACCATTTGAAGCTTCTTATCTTTAATTAAGGGATCCTAAATGGCTACATAGCTTGCTTTAGTAGACTTGATTAGGGATTTAAGTCTTTTGATATTGTTCTTGTTACATAGTCCTATTGTATTCTAACTCAAGATGGCCATTGCCATTGATTATTTAATGAAGTTTTGGTAGCTCTTTTTAGCTTAATAAGCTTTGAAGAGGCTGGCCCGTTAGTGTTCCAAATTTTGATATTTTTATTCTTCCTTGTCTCAATCTGCTTAAACTCGGTGTCTTTATGATCTTTAACACGTGAACTCATGAGGCTGCCCACATTTTCATCTTTTTATAAACTATTACTCCAAATGAAATTTCCGTTCAGAATAATGGAATAATATATATTAACAAAAATCATAATATATATAATCAGAACTCATAAAGATATGATTCATCTCAGCTTTGGGTCGAAGAAGTATAATATTGAGCAAATTTGATCTAATGCATGTTTTATAAAATATATCCAAAACGATTCAATATATCAAAATTGCCAAAACGATTCGATATATCAAAATTGGAAAAGTTTGATGGAAACTAAGACCTGAACAATTATATTGAACAATTTAAGAATTTTATGATGAAATTTGAAGATGATGATAAGTTGTTGTCTCATGATTTCTCTTAAACTTTCGAGGACGGTGTGTCAAAATGGTATAATTGGCTACCGGATCCATAAAGAGCTTTGACATGTTTTGGACTATGTTTAGACAACAGTCTGTGGGGAGTAAGAGATACCAAGGGAATGCAGATACATTTATTCAACGCGGACGGGAAAATGAAGAAAACTTGAGGGATTATACAAGGTATTTTGTACGAACAAGAATCAGTCTTGAAGATTGCGAAGAGCAGATTTCTTGTGCTACGTATAAGAAAGGATTTCTCCCATGATTCTTAAGAGACAACGTTGCTAAAAATAGGCTTTAAACTTCAGTGTTTTATTAGCACAAGTCAAGAAACAAATAATCATAGAAGATTCTCAAACGGGTGGACATGGCCCCATGCTCCAACAAAGACAACATAATTTTTTAAAATCACCCGTTATCCCCTATCAACAGTCATCCATTTTGGTTTATCGGTCTCAGCCAATTCAAATATCTCACCATCCGACTACTATTCAACCAAGGCATTTGAACCAAATATCATTAAGGTCAAGATTGAACCAACAGCCTCTCAGTATCCAGCAGCCAGCAATGCCAATATCAGATCATTGGATTTGAGTCGATCATTTTGTGAAGCTAATTAAGAGCGTGACCACTATTTTTTATGGAGCTCGAAACCATATGCAATTCAGAAATCTCTTTCCGATGAAAACCCCGAGGAAGGGGTGGTCTAATCGATACTGTAAGTACTATGAGGACATTGACCATGATATGAAGGATTATACATCCTTAAAGAAATAAATTAAAAAATTTAGATGAGAATGAGTTCCCACATACGATTCCGATGGGTAACCGAATGGAAGGGAGGTAATGGTAGCCATCCTAAAGCAAGAAAATATTATGGTTATAACAGATCTTGGTGGCGGGTTTGATGTGCCAATAGATTATTTGGACTCCGAACTTGACCGAACAATCATTCTAATGGTTGGTGAACCCGAGTTTGGAGGGAACGTCACAAACTTATACAATTTTTTTCGAATCATTGACTGCTTTTTATGACGACACAATGTTAAGAGTCACAAATGTCTCTCAGAAAAAACATATTATGAGTTTGAAAACTTAGTTAGAAGGAGGTGTTTCGACCCATTTGTACAGAAATCTATTACCCGTGTCGATTCTTAATGATGATGATTTGAGAGAGACAGCTGGACCTCATGAAGATGATGTGTTTATTGGGGCACAAATCATTGATACTGAGATCAAAATGATTTTGATCGATATAGAAAACTCGTCTAAATCTTGTTCATGACCACCTATAACAAAATATCAAATCCATTCGTTATTCTCAATCAGATAAAAATATTGCGGGATTCATATGAGTTACTCGTGAGGTGATTTGTGAATTCAAAGAAGAGGTAGTTATGGGGTGAAGGCCTTTCAGGAAATAAGTAAATGTATTGTTTATAGTGGTAAACAGACCTACATCTTATAATATAAGTTTTGGCAGGTCATGGCTATCGCGAATGCATGTGATTATCTCAACAGTCTATAAATGCTTAAAGTGTATGATTGGTATCCAAGTAAGGGTTGTTAGGAGTAGCCTAGCAAAAGAGTGTTATGCGTACGTTAAATCCTAAGCATACCAAGAGTGTCGAGGCGCAATATAAATAATAATTACATGGGCCCACTTCGGAATCAGATGGTTTGGATGATCCAAGGCAGACCTCCAGTTCGATAATACCTTACGAGAACATTGAAGTCCACTTTTTTTCCAAACAGAAAGAGATTAAAGATCGGTTCGCTACTATCACTAGAGGTAAAAGATAGATTAATATTCTTTATACCGAGGCCCTTGTATATGTTTGCATGGTGTGCCGAGAATGTTACAGAGGTACCGATGTACATCATTTTCTATAAACTTGCTATCGATGGAATATGCATCATATAATCCAAAATATAAGATCTTCTTATGTTGGGATTTATAAGGAAATTATACTTGAGGTGGATCAATTATCAAAGGTAGGTCATATCCGAGAATCCCAATACCCGGTCTGGACAACAAACCTAGTTCTCATGAAAAAAGAGCATAAAGTGGAGAATATGTGTTAACTTCACTAACTTAAACCGGGCTTATCTGAATGACCTGTTTCTGGATCCCGTAATCAACCAAATTGTGGACTCTACTTTGGGTAATAAGCTCCTAGTTTTTATGGATGCTTATGCTGGTTACAATCAAATACAAATGCATCTGAAGGACCAATAAAGTACTTATTTTATAACTGATAAAGGATCGCGCTATGACAAGGTAATACCTTTTGGGTTTAAGAATGTTGGGGAAACCTACCATCGGTTAGTGAAAAGAGATTTCGCAAACCATATCGGGATAAACATTAAGGTATATATTAATGACATGTTGGTATAAAACGCTAAAGATGAAGATCATTTTATTGATTTGGAGGAAACCTTTCGTAATTTAAAGCCCATAAACTTGAAGTTGAATTCTAAAAAACGCACTTTCAAAGTGAGATCGGGAAATGTTTTGGGCTATATAATAAGCAAGAATATGATTAGAGTTGACCCACTACAGTTAAATATTTTAACTACTATAGACGCTCTTTGATATATCAATGAGGTATAAATATTGACTGGAAGATTGGTTGCTTTAAATATGTTCATATCCAGGTCTTCGGATGAATGTGATCATTTTTTTTAAGTTTTTAGACGAAAAAACTATTTTAATTGAACACGTGAATGCGAGAAGGTTTTTGTCAAGATAAAATAACACTTATCCTTTATAGAAATTTTAGCAAGCCCAATATGGGGAAAACATTTTACATAGATGTGTGAGACTACACGGTGAGTGAAGTATTGGTTAGATAAGTTGATAACTATCCTCGATTTGCTTATTACGTGAGTAAAGTTTGTTAGATACCAAAAAAGATATGTGAAACTAGAAAAATAACATTAATTTTGGTAATAGTAGGTGATAAATGAGACTTTACTTCTAGGCACACTCGATCATTTTATGAACTTCTTTCCCGTTAAAACTACATTATACAAGCACGACGTATCAGGTTGAATGACAAAGTGGTTAGTGGAACTTAGATACTATGATATTGATTTTAAACCCATAATACAATCAAAGCTTAAGCCATTGATAATATTTTAGTTGAATTTAACTCTAAACGACCAAGTACTGAAGCAAATAGTGAGGGACCTAAATCTGAATGGGTCATTTGGACTGATGACAGATCAAGCATTTCAGGTTGTGGAGCATGGATACAGTTTATTTCTATGATGGGGGAAGCAATGTACCAAGAAATACGTTTCAACTTTAAGGTATCAAACAACAAGGTATAATATGAAGCAACCTTGGTAGGGTTATGACTCACACATATTTGTGGGGCTACAAGAGTTTATTTCATAAGTGACTCACAACTTCTGGTTAATCATGCATCCAGAAAGTCTAAGGCCATGGAATATTATTTAGTAAAATATATGAGAACTTTGAGATAATTGGTAGCATTATTCAAAAGCATTAGGTACGAGCACGTTTACAGGATTGAAAATTCAGTGGTAGATTTCCTAACAACTATAACATACTTTAACAGGTACCCATGGATATTAATGCAAGATAACCCTTAAAATACCAATTTTTTTTGAACAAAGTAAAGAAACTAACAAAGCCTTCCAGATTTCAACCACTAGAGATAGAAATTGAAGGTAAGATCTCCAAGATCTTATCTCTAAGATTTCATGGTTAAAGGGATTCTACCAGTTGATAAGGTATGTGCTAAAAACTTACGATTTAAGGCACATGGGTTTACGATCCTCAAATGCATCATGTATAAAAAATATTTAAGCATACATTTATATAGGCGCCTGATAGGGAATGATTCACAAATGATATTATCTGAGTTGCATAATGGAGATGGATCAACTCATTATGGGTCCAAAACATTAACAAAAAGAGTCTTATTAGCGGGATGTTACTATCCTTCTATCATGGTTGATGCTAAGGAATTATTCAAAATGTGTGATACTTGAAATGATTTTTAAATACCATACATATTTCTGCAGTATCACTTAAGTCTGCTTCTGAAGCATTACTATTTGACTTATCGGATTTGGATCTGGTTGGACATTTACTGATAACTTTGGGGGGATGGCAAACTATTATAGTATCGGTGGATTATTTTTCCAAATGAATGGAAGCTGAACTATTTTCCGAGAAAATAGCGGAGGATGTTTTCAAATTCAGCATATCCAATATATTTAAAGGTCCAAAATTTCAAGGAGAATAACAACATACTACGGTCCACAGTTTGATAATAGGTATATGAAAACTTTTTGCAAATCCAGAGGCATATGAAAATGTTTCTCAACACCTTTCCACCCTCAGGATAATGGGCATGTTGAGGTTATAAACAGAACTATCCTAGAAGTCCTTAAAAAGAACTTGGAGGGAGTTGTGGGAAAATGGCCGATTTACCTCCAAGATGTATTATGGGCTTACCGAACCATTCTTCGGACAACAACCCAAAAATCCTCTTTCGGTGTGGTGTATATAATGAATGTTATAACTTCATCCAAAGCCTCCATTCCATATTTTAGAGTGATAAATTATTCAAAGGCCAATAATGATGAAGGCAAGAGAACTGAGCTTGATTTAATCAAAGATAAAAGAGCATACACGCACTTAAATTACTTATACTATCAAACTATGATGAGAATTACATACGCGTGCTGAGTCAAACGAAGAGAATTTAAGGTAGGGTATAAAGTTTTGAGAAGGTGTTCTTACATACACAGGAAATAATTCTTTGAAAGTTAGGGTCAAACTGGGAAGGTTCATATTCGGTAACCGAGAGAGTGAAGCCCATAACTTATCTATTGAAATATCATAAAGGGAAACCGCTTCAGAATTTTTACAATATTGAACACTTAAGATTGTATTTGGAATAAATATTCACAAATTGTATACATATATAATTGATGTAATAACTTATGACATGTTTTTTCTTACCTCGGTGGTGCGAAAAGGTTTTAACGAGGTGTCTACATAGTTGGCTGATAAATATAAGTAATTTTCTTTCTTACGATAAATCATTCTTATTTTAAATATAAGATATCATTTCCAACATTAATTGATCTACATTAGATAATTCTTATTTTGGACCTGATGGATCATTCCCAATAATAGTTTCTTTACATTAGATAATTCTTATTTTAGATATGATGGATCATATCTAACAACAGTTGATCTATATTAAATAATTATTATTTTAGATTTGAGGGATTATTTCCAACATTAGTTGGTCGATATTAGATAATTCTTATTTTAGATATGAAGAATTATTTCCAACATCAGTTGGTTCACATTAGATAATTCTTATTTTATAGTATATTTTGATTGCGTCAAGGTTATTAAGGTTTCTCTTCGTATTGGGTACTGAATACCCGCAATAAGAAAAAACTCAAAGCCTAGATATAAACGCAAGCAAGAGCAGAATATATATAAATTTTATGAGTACAAAATTCCCTGATTAAATAAGGACTTTTGATACAAAACAAAGAAAAAACATAAGAAAAAAATCATTCAGAGTCCTCATGATCATATTCAGGGGTTGCTTACTCTGAATATCCTTTAGAGTATTCTTCTCTAGACTCATAATTTGATACTCTTTCATTACCTTCAATATAAATTTCATATGAAATGTTCGAGGGGCGGCCGTCTTCCAGAACTAGTTTCTGGTACGAGCACAATTTCAAGTCCAGATTCTTTTCATGAATACTAAGAATCAACATATATATGGCTCAAGATTTAGGATCAGATAATGTATCCAGCCATTTCCGAGCGAAAGATTCAAGCACAGCTGCCTCGTCTTCTTTGGACTTAGTTTTGAAGGCGGCAAACTCTTGATTGGCTTTGTTATTTTCCTCGTTAGCCCTCTTAATGACTGTCTTTAGCTTTTTTTCTTTTTTGTAAAAAATGTCCTCATGAAGATTGTATTCCACATCTTTCTCCCGTAAGAATAACTCGCATATAGCAAGATCTTTTTTATGAGCTACTTTTAGCTCTTTATGTTCTCTTGAAGTAAATAGAGCCCATATTACAGTTCTTTTGGAGAATAACTTCTGATCTAAGGCCAAATGTCAAATCTTGCCGCATCATTATTTCCAAGATGTAATCATTTTTAAACTATAAAATCAGACTTTTTGCTTTAGATAGTTCTTCTCTCATAATTCCGCCTTCCTTTAAAGTAAAGTAATGTGGGCTATAAAGTAGTAAAGATAGATAACATGAGATTCTGTGACAAAGCTGAAATGAATCAGAGGTAATGGAATCATCTGATGGGAATTATCCACCTATAACTTGTGGACCTTGTTCCGAAGGACTTGTCGGTTGGTCGTATGTATCATGTATAGGTAAAGAGAGCCTATTTTCACTTAAAAACTCTGATAGATCTTCACTCAAAGGACTTTCTACCTCTAAGTCCAAACGACCTTGAACATCAAAATCTAGTTGCTTTTCGACGAGAGAGGTCAATGCTCGGTCTCTGATGAGCCGACTGTTGCCTTTTAACTGACCCACCTCCAAAAGAGTGGGCATCTGATCCTCCTAACCATACTTGTTATATTATTTGAACAAATAGAGGATGGTTTTCCAGTTCGCAACATGGACAATGAATTTTGTAACATCATCAATACTTTGAACCGAAGGTTTTTCTTATCATTACTTTGACCCTTTTTTTCCATCTTTCGATGCGTGTGCTGCTTTCATCATTTTCAGCTCTTATGAATATGTTTATTTCTTAGTCTTTGCTAGCGTAACAACCAACCGTTTCAGCTTCTATTTCTACCACCGAAGAATCAGTTTTAGGTATTTTCTTCCCTAGTCCATCAACAACTTTGTTTTGACCCTATGACTTGAATCCATCTTCATATTGAAGAAAAAATCAAGCATTAGAGGCTGTTAGTAGTTTCATTTTATCGGATATGCTTGGATGAGTCATGAGTTGGTTTGCAGGCAGGGTACCTTCGGATGAACGCCATAGGTGCTTATGGACCAAATTCAGCAGCGTGAAACACTTGTGAAATTCATTTCCCTAGTTCTCCCTGGCCCATGTGCTCAGTGCAATGCATATTTTTTCCGCAAAATTTAAATGTTGTTGCTTCATATATTATTGTCGTGATTTGGGAATTATTACATGAAATGTCCGAGTTAGAATTAAGTGTAAAAGAGTTAATAGATAACAAATAAATAAAAATAATAGTTATATGTGCACTTCCACCTCCTCAAAAGATGTTTCAGATTTTCTTTTTTGAATGGGGCTTGCCATTCTCCCAGCCACCATTGACAAAGAAAAAATGTTGCTTCTAGGTCTTCTCTTCCTCAAGAAGATCATTTACTACCTTATAGTCGTTCTCAATAGTAATTAATAGAAGAGAACACGGGGGTTCTTTGATAGTGTAGTAATAGTTGTGAACTCCTTCATAAGCAATGGAATCCTGGAGAGATGCGATGCTATGATGCAAGACATCAGAGTAAAGAAAGCATTGGGACTGATTTTATTGGAAAAATTCCTACAAGCTCGAAATATCGAACTATAGAAGGATCGAAGGAAAACCGGAGCCTCTAGTTTATGACGTCCGGATAGACTACCAACTCCCGTTTCTTCATAGAGAGATACATTTCATCATCTTTAGGGAGACATATTTTAACACACTTTGGGATTTCCCAACACGACATTAGCTTCAGACCATTGATATTGCATAAAGCAGCTAGATATTGGGTGTCGAGGTTGCAAAGATTAAAGCACAACACCTTAGATATTTCCAAAAGAAGTGTTTTACCAATATCGATATTTGGGATGTTTAGCCAAACAACTACCTTTTTTGTCATTTATGCGGGTCTCACAAACTCCTCAGAATTAACCCTTGTACCAATCCAAACCCTAGCAGATGCCTTAAGGATTGGCGTTTGAGCAGAAAGGTTTGCTTGAACTCCGACTGACGTTATCCCCTTAGATTTAACTAATATTTTTAGGGGAGTATTATGATCTAAAGAGGATACTATGGCCCATTTTGAGGTATAAAGTCCGACGTTCCGGAGAGTGAAGGAATTTTTGGCAGGATATTTAAAGTATGAATGACTCTTCGATCCCTTTGAGAATGATCTTGTTGTGAAGAGTAGGTGGTTTTGTATAAAGATGTTGTAGTTTTTTTATGAAGATTTGGAAGTTTTTAGTGAAGGTTCAATGGCTTTTGGTGAAGAGCTAGTGTTTTTTTATGAAGGTCCTATAGGATTATAAGAAGATGGAGGAGAAAATTTGAGTAATTTTTTAGTTGTGTCTAGTGCCATAAATGAACACTTGGCTGATGAACTTTGGCTCGTCGTCCATTAACCCCGCAGATTTTCTTACTTCGGCTCGATAAGCTATCGAAAACCAGTCAAAAGGGTTGAACTTTTTTCTAATATAGGGTTATTGTCCGAGGAGGTTAAAGGATTCCTTAACAAGTGAATCAAAGTAGACTTTACGGTGGCTTCTTGACTGAAAATGGCTTTTTACGATATTTGAAATTTGTGTCTCTCTCACTCTCTCTAGAAATAATTGTAAATGAGAATTGTGAGAGGAAAATAGCGTATTTATAGAAAAAGTGTTGAAGACTCAAAGGTCACCCGTGTATGGGAGTGGAAAAAATACTAGCATAGAGAAAAGGAAATCTCAACACCAATTTTAAAGTAACATTGTAAAAGCTCGGAAACCTAGCCCGTATGTCATTATAAGACATGTATATGAGTAAGACCAACTGTGACGCGTATAATTCAAATCACTATTAAAATTATCCTACTGTGTATTCCAAAATTCTTACTTTGGATGGTCACTTGTTTGATTTATCAGAGGCAGCATTACGCTATGATTCGAAGTAATACCACATCCGTATAGTCTTCAATCTGAGGCGACACAAAAGTTAGTCATCCTTCATAATATTTTGTGAGGACTAGGGGGCTACTGATAAGGTTATGATTTATCCGAACCTCACGTCCAACCGGTAGAATATCGGGCTAATTTGGTCCAATATATGTCTTGTAAAATATGGTCAATAAATGTGTAACATTAATGGTGTATCATATAATAAGGAGTAAATATGCTTAAAATTAATAGAACAATAAGATAGGATAGCAAAAAATAGACCAACCATGTAATCTTTGGGCTCACCACCACCAAGAAAGAGTGAACAATTATTATTCTATTACTACTTTTGGTAACCTCTCTTTCTGGAATTCTTGTGTTTCTCTATCTACAATCTTTGACTCCCGCAATATCTTAGACCAATATACTCCACAAAATTATCTAAAACGATAAAAAACTATCTAAGTTTATGTTACATAGATTCATATGAGGATGATTCTAATATAAACAAAGGTGGTAGTAACTAAAACTAAAACTACAATATATAAAATTAGGTTTATAATCATGATTAGTACTTTGACTATGATAATTTTTTTTTTTGAATTTTGACTTCAAAATCTCGTTTGAGGATTCTCACTATGATGATTTCTTTCATATAGTTATTTTTAAAAATGTTCGGTGAATGTCTATCGACTATGACTATTTTGATAAATTTAGGCCATAACGTTGGATGAATTGAAGACTAAATTTATAAAAATCGTTATAGTTAAAAGATAACCAATTCTGTTTTTCATAATTATGGACGTTCATCAAACATAACATAATCAAAAGCGTATATTTTTTTTTTTATCATAGTTAAAGAATGTTCGCCAAATCTTCTTTTCCAAACATTTTGAAATTAAAAACTTAATTTGGTTTGAGTTTCGAAGAAAATCTAATCTGATTTTAATTTATGTACTCTGAAACCAAAATATAAAATTTTGGTGGGCTTATATAATTATTTAGATGTTTATTTTAATCGTCCGGAAGAGTTTAAAATATGAGTCCTACTACAAAAGCAACCCGTTATACATGTTATGGCTAAAATAGACTTAAAACCATAGACATGACTGGCTGCAAGGACCGTAGCACAAAGATTACAACTACACAGTAGCATTCTAATAGTTTTTAAACTTGGAAGATTCAAACCCAAACGAAACGTCAGAAGCTATTGAAAACTATAAAACTTGATTTAATTTTTCGAATAGAAAAGGCCAGATACTTTTTGATTCGTTGACATTTGATAAGATCTTATGTTTTGTTCGTGTTTGCCTCTTCTTTTGACTTTAATCTCACATGATTCTCCCAAAAAGACAAAAAAAAAAGACGTCGGACAATAAACTCCAAAAAGACTGGGTAGCCAAAAATTTGTTTGTAGTATTAATGAGAATGAATTATCGTTGTAATGATATCTAGCTACCATTTTAATCGGATTCGTTTGGATTTTGAACGAATATATATGATATAACCTGTATAGTTTACTATTTTTATTTTTTAATCAATGATAACTTTATTAATAATAGATAAAAATTTGTAACCGGTTATAATTGGGTTTTTTTTTTTTGCAATTTCACCCAAAAGAATTTAAACTTCCCACCAAGGGAATTCTAAAGAACATAATATCTTCTCTTCTCTTCTTCTCTTAATCTCTTCGACGTTTCCGCGATCCAGAGAAATATACCATTTTCAAATTTTAATTTACCAACCCGAAACCTTCTCTTTTGCCATCTAATCTTCATGAATCCTAAGATATATAAAAAACACAGCATAAACTATCCAGACACAGAGTACATCTAGCTCAGGCTAATATATCCAAGGTTTAAACTTTCGAGCAACACAGTAGTTTGAAGCTGAGGAGGTAGTTGATACTGGTTTAAGGTGAGTTTATATTTACATTTCAGAGTCCATTTAGCCAGCCAATCGGCAGCTTGATTTAGGACTCTGGAAATGTATGTAATGGACATATTTGGGTTGATTAAGTTTCTGCAAATATTAAGCAGAAGCACCATGGACCAGTGACCACTACTTAATAAGCTAACTAGATTTTGACAATAAGACTCAATGTCTATGTTAAACCACTTTTTAGAATTGCAGATGAGCAAGCCCTCTAACAGAGCTCTAGCCTTAGCCATATAGGGAGCTAATTTTCCGAAATTGTCGCCAGAGCAAAGAATAACGTTACCGTTAGTGTCTCGAAAGATAACACCTCCAGATGATTCTCCGTTATTAGCACATGAAACATCAACATTCATTTTGCTTCTACCATTGTTAGGCGCAATCCACTTGATGTAATCAATATGCTGCTTTGTGATTTTTGCAGAAGAACACCCAAGCTCGTTACATGCAGTTCTAGCTATAGACTAGAGACTTCTTTTCAGAACGTCAGTAATATCTAAACCAATAATGATTCTCTTAATGTCGAGAATAACAATATTTGATGAAACCTGATAGTTTTTAGACTTTGAAGCATTTCGATATTTCCAAATTATCCAACACATAGCAAGAGGTATGAGATGAGAGATATGGTTTTTATTATTTGAGAACCAGTACTAGACTCTCACCACATGAGTAAGAATCATATGCCCATCCATATGAATATTAAAGAGATTGCCAAAGAAAGACTAGATTGGCCAGGAGAATCTACAGCTAACAAACAGGTGATTAACATTCTCTATATTGTTGCAAAATTAACACTTCGAGGATAACCTCAAGTGTCTCTTCTGCATAATGGAATCGATAGGCAAAAATCCTTACAAGATTCTCCAGAGTAAAAATGAAAATTTTCTAGGAATGAAACTAGACCAGGGTTTTCTATAAATATTGTAATATGTGAAGTGATGTCTGATAAGGGAATAATTCGCCAAAATAAATAATAAAGAGTGAATTATGAATGGAAGGAAATTAATATGACTGTAATAGCATTTGTCACTTATTAGAGGATAATTTGTAAGCAAAGTATTTAATGAAGGACCAAAAGAGAAATAAAACAAGCCCACCAAGGACATTAATGGGTCCACCATTCACTACTATAAAAGGAGACCCATTATACTTGGTAGGTGGGACATTCTACAATATAATATTCTCTTTCCACTTTCTCTCTCTACACTCTCACTTTAGTTACATCAGGTCCAAGATCCAATATTCTTCCTAGTCATTTATTCTCTCATCATTGGCACCGTCTGTGGGAACCCGTGATACCAAAAAGGAATCTTTTTCTTTGAAAATCGTGATCTGATCTTAAAGGATAAATGACGAAGTTGTTGAAGAGAGGGTCGGGAGAGAGGTAGCCCGAGCTGTTTCGTTATCTGAAGGCGAAGGAGCCCCAGGTCGGGAGTATTACGCCCAGGGTCGGGACAAGCGTTCGACCCTTATCATGACCAGGAGACAGCTCCTGGAAGACATCGCCAGATTAAACGCTGAGAGAGAACGGGCGTTAGACGAGAAAAGGGTTCGCGAAGGAAAAGGTAAATAACCACTCGCAGATAACCGCGTCGGAGGCAACCCGACTGCGGGATATCGCATCGAGGCCCGACCTGTTACATATTATCTAGTGTGGATAACAATCGCCTGAGGGTAGGCTAGTAATTTCAGTTGGTGTTTTGAGGAAGTATGTGGATGTTTAAAGAAGTATGTGGGTGTTTTAAGTGTTTAGAGAGTAGAGAGATAATTAAGCAGCTTGGTAGCAGTTAATTTTCATTACCCATAGTTAATGCAGGTGGTTGGGTATTTATAGTGTGATGTTTGGGCCCTTATGGGCTTTCGGGTCATGTTTAATGGACCCGGGTCATGTTCAAAGACCCATGAGCTCTAAGTAGGAGAGCAAGTTTCTTAGTCAAGAAGTGTTTTAGGTTTTTTAGTACTTTTGTCATAGTTCGAACAGTCCTATGATCATTGTGTTCGAAGTGATCTGTCCGGTCCATGTGATCTGTCCGATCTGTCCGGTCCGGAGGCTTTGGTGGTGATCTGTCCCTGTCCGGGGAGCATGTTGAATTCGGACTCATCAGGTGCCCCTTTTTTAGGTGTTTGAGCAAGTATTCTTGTCAGAGACCTGAAAAACAGTCCGATGTTTAGAAGTAGTTTTCAATCCGGACAGGTCTATGGGTTTACCCGGACAGATAAAGCTTCACGAATTCAAAACGGTTTTTGCCACAGTTCGTGGGACACGTGTCACACCCTGATTGGTTGCTTTAGCCGTTTTTTCACCTTGAATTTCGAACCCGCCTTCTTCGAAAAGCAACCTCTTTAATTACAGATGATGACATCAGCGCCGTTTTTTAATCATTGCCAAACTTTTCGAATTCTCCTAGGAATCAACTGCTTTTTCAGATTTACTATACTCACTTTCTACTGTTTTACTATCTCTTCCATATTTACTCTGCATATTTACTTAGAGCTTTCTCTCTCTAAAGCAAAGATTTTCTTGGTCGTTTATGTTTACAGCAAGGACTGCATTGATCAAAGGCGGGTGGCTCAACCTTTCTGAGTTGGAGAAGGCACAAAAAGTTGAGAAGGATAGACGAATCGCAGTAGGGTTACCTACCTCGCCTGTTGACAGACCAATCTCCTCTGCTACAGAGTCAGATCGAGGCTCGTCCTCCTCCAAAGGTACTAAGCCCAAAAAACTATTTCAATCCACCCTCTCCCCCATAGTTTTCAGTTCAGGAATCAGTGCCTACTGTCGAGCCAGGAGTTACAGTCACAAGTTTTAGGAAACCTTCTCCTTTCCTCGCAATAGGATCAGACACAGAGCACTTTCCGGAGAAACTAGTTGTTAAGAGGACAAGCCGGCTGGTTAAGGGGCAAGCCTCCACGAACACTCCCTCAAAATCGGGGGCAAAAAATAGTAGCTTTGGGTCCGGAGTGCCCATCAGAGCTCCCCGACAAAAAATCGGGCTAGCAGCCCAGCACTCCAAAGAGAGACTTCTGCCTCAGAGCCCCAGCCTGAGACTAGAAGTCAAGGAAACACAGAAAAACAGCAGTCCGGAAGCCATGCTGAGCCAAGTTTGAATTCTCCCTGGGCCACTGCCACTGATGCTCCTCCTATGATCATGGAGGAAAGAATGGAGGACTCTGTTGAAGAAGTCCCTTTTGAGTCTGAGCCCTCCGGTCAGACTAGTAACACTGCCGTTGCCAAAAAAGATAAGGGCAAAGAAAAACTGTGCTTGAGGCATCCAGATCTGCCGGAGTGTCTCAAGGAGAAAGTAGGGCCTTGTTTTCACAGGGTCGAACTTAAATACCTTTTGGCCTTGCAGAAGACCAAGTATGCTTTCATCCACACGGCTGAACTAGGTCGAATGCGCATAAAATGAGGGATCCCAGAAAATGTGAAGATAAAGATTCCCATAGATCCTGAAACTCCTATGGATTGCAAGTCGAACGAAATAGTCTTCTTCACGGAGCTATTTAATTGGGGACTCAGATTCCCCTTGCACCCAGAGATTGTCAGATATTTTCATCTGATCAAACTATGTCCGAGCCAGCTGAGCCCCAATGGATGGTATACTCTGATGTCATGCATCATGGCATCCAGGCTGTCCGGGATCCCTCTTCCTATGGAAGAATTTGCAGCAGTGGCCAATCTTTGCAAACATCACCAATTCCCCTTCTACCACTTCAATATGGGGAATGATCTCAAAGCTGTTGATGATCTATTGGAGTCTGAGAGAAAATGGAGGAGCCAGTTTTTGTTTGTCAGTGGCGCTTGGGAAAACGGACAGAAGATCAAGCTCGGAGTGAACCCAAGCCTCCTCAGAAGCAGGTGGAGGAGTGACCGTAAGTCTCCCATTTTAAATCTTTGTCTACTTCTTTCCTTCTCATAGTTGATTTAAATTAATTGAGTTTTCTCTTGTCTTTAACAGAACTGCCGAAGGAGTTCGGTGATTACTTGAAGGCCGGACAGGTCACTTGTGGCAAAATCAATGCCTGGGCCGCAGAGAACTGGGGGAACCGATTCCACAATGCCTTCACTAATGGAAATCTGGCAAGGTCTCATCTGTGGAACACCACAGGTCGGAGAGACCTGACTTGGGAGGAGCTCACCACCCAACCTTCTCCGGATACAGTGCTCAAGAGGTCCCATGAAGCAGACGGGACACTCTTCTTGCCAGGCCGGGCCAAAGCCCCAAGAAAAATGAAGGGCAAGAAGAAAGGCAAAAAGGTGGTGAGCAATGCTAATCCTACTGATGCTGAGAAGGATGCTCCAACAGACTCGGAGGGGCCGGCTCAGAGCCAAATTAATGTTGTTCTTTTGCAGGTAGTGGAGCAAGAAACCGAAAGGCAGGTAGCAGACCTCCCAAAATCTCCAAGGGCTTCCAAGAGGAATCACAAGCAGGGGAGTGAAGGGGCAGACCGGGCAGCCAAGAAGAAAAAGACTGCTAAGGGAGATGAGCTTGCTCTACGGGATCCGGAGCCTTCTGTCCAGGCTGACCCTTCTGTCCAGGCTGACCCTTCTGACCCAACACACGCTGAAGAGATCCCAAGGGACTTTCATACTGACGAAGTTGAGGGAGGAGAGCTCAACATGGATGAAGTAGACATCACCGGTCTTGGTGAACTTGGCGAATACTTCCTCAACCTCCCCCGAGACGACTTCGCAGGGCCTTACATTCCTCCGAGCAGCTCTAACACCGTCAAATTCAATGGTAAGACTTTCATTGTCTCTAATGAAAAGGACACCATAGCCCACTCCTTGCTAAGCAATGTGCAGCCGGTACTTACACTGGAGAGACAAGTTCGGAGTCAAGCAGACACCATCAAAGACCTTAAGTCTGAGAAGGAAAAGCTGTCCGAAGACCTTTGCACTGCTACTGCCAATGCTGACATGCTAAAGGAAGCAAATGAGGAGTTGAAGAAGAATCAGGAGAAAAGCAACACAAAAGTTGCTACTCTAGAGGTTACTATCAAAGGCCTCCTGGAAAAGTTGTCCGGTGTGGAGAAAGATCTTAATGCCTCAAAAGAAGAGACCAAGGCAAAAGACAAGATCATCACCAACCTCACTACTGATAAGATTGCCCTTGAGAATGCAGTGTCCAAGGCTGCCGAAGAGAAAAATACGTTGCTAAGGGATCAAGAGGCTACGATTAATGCCAAGATCAATGCCTATGCCAGCCAGATGATTAAAAGCGATGAGCTATTGCTTGAGAAGGTGAGGTCCGACATGGTTCTACTTTTTCATGAAAAATTTTCGGACAGGAACCTAGGGGACTTATGGCTTTATGTTGAACCTGACGAACTCCCATACCATACGATGGCTGAAGGTGACCGGTATGGCTACTCTAGTGGTTCCTCGGATGATGAGGAACATATTGGGGAGAGCCCAAATGACAAGAAAGACGATCCCAAAGGCAAGAAGGTAGATGAAGTGAAGGATGACCCTAAGGGTAAGAAGGCAGATGAAGGTGAGCCATCTTCAAAGGCTCAACCTTAACCTACAATCTACTTCGTTTATTTTTCATTCAAACTAAAGTCCATTGAAGGCCAAGGCACTCTTTTTGTAATAGTGTCCGGTATTCGACCGGACAGGTTTTTTGTGTTGTATCTCGACTCTTTAAAAGTCCTTGGAAGGCCAAGGAAAGTTTAAGTCATTTCATTTAATGAATATCTCTGTTTTGTATAACCATCATCTTCTTTCATTGTTCATTTTAATTTTGATAGCCAGAGTTTAAGTAGTCCTTAGTTGTTGCATTGTGAGAGTGTTTAAATTCTCCGGCTAGAGTTTAAATAGCCCTTAGATATTTCAGTCCGGATAGTATGACAAGGGACAAAACTTTAAAAACACTTAGAAAATTTTTAAGAAGGCATCAAATTTTATTTAACAGCCCGGACACCTCGTTAAAACCTCTCCGTGCCACCGGGGAGGAAAGAGTATGCCCCCAAATATTTACATGGATGTTTAACCAAGTAAATATTTACACAAGTGCTATTCCAAGTACATCCGGAGATGCTCAATATTCCATGGATGAGTTAAAACTCTGCCATCTTTATCTTCCAACCAATAAGTTCCAGGCTTAATTCTTTCAACAACCATATACGGACCCTCCCAAGTTGGGGCCAACTTTCCGAAGAGCTTTTCTTTAGTGTGTAAGAAGACCTTCCTTAATACTTTGTCCCCTAGTTGGAAATCTATTCTTTTGACTTTGGAAGCAAACCTGCTCCTCATCAAGCCTTGATAGTGTGCAACTCTAAGGTGAGCTTTAACTCGTCTT
Source organism: Limnanthes douglasii subsp. nivea (assembly GCA_036936605.1). NCBI lineage: Eukaryota > Viridiplantae > Streptophyta > Magnoliopsida > Brassicales > Limnanthaceae > Limnanthes > Limnanthes douglasii. Next base: position 303,051,320 of record JAUPFV010000001.1, read on the forward strand.
TCTTCTATCAAATCAAGTTGACCTCTGATTGCCATTTCATTAGCATGTTCGGAGAAGTTATGAACACGAAAAGAGGGGAGAGTTGATTCTATGGGAGCTACTGCATCCATGCCATAGACCAAGGCAAAGGGTGATTCTTGTGTTGCAGCCCCAGGTGTTGTCCGGTAGGCCCACAAGACCTCTTGTAAATAACTAGGCCACTTCCCAGCAGCCCCTTCCAAATTCTTCTTTAAGCCGGACAGTATCGTTCTATTAGCCACATCAACCTGCCCATTTGCTTGTGGGTGGAAAGGTGAAGAAAAACAATGCTGCATACCCCTTGAGGTACAGAAGCTTTCCATTTCTCTATTGTCGAACTGTGGCCCGTTGTCTGTTGTTATTTTCTGTGGGACACCAAATCTGCAACATATGTTGGATAGAATGAATTTTATAACAGCTTTTGATGTTGTCCCTGCTAGGGGAGCTGCTTCTATCCACTTCGAAAAGTAGTCAATAGCCACAATTATAGTTTTACGCCCTCCGGACGCCACAGGGAGAGGCCCCACTTAGTCCAATCCCCATCGAGCAAAAAGAATAGGCTCCAAAATTGACTCTAAAGGAATGGCTGGTACATGAATTTCATTGCTGTACCTCTGGCATGGGTCACACCTCCTCACCAATTCCTTAGCATCTTTCATGATTGATGGCCAATAATAACCGGAGAGTAAAACTCTTCTTGTCAAAGCTCTAAACCCACAATGGGCTGACCCCTCACCATCATGTAATTCGGAGAGGACCATTTGTGATTCTTCATCCCCCAAACATCGCAGGAGAGGTTTACTGTAAGACTTCTTGTATAACACTTCTCTCAATATGATGAAACCACGAGCCTTGTGTTTCAATGTTTTGGATTGTGACTTATTCGGAGGCACAACTCCATCGGAGAGATATTGTATGAGAGGAAACCTCCAGTCTTGAGGTTGTTTCACTTGTATTTCAAAAATCTCCTTTTTTTTACCCTTACAAAGTTGAATGGAGGGGCTTTCAAGCACATGGATCCATGGGTATGACTCCGTGTATGCTATGGTTCCCAGTGAGTCTGCTATTTCATTTTCTGCCCGGGGAATGTGTTCATAGACAACACTTTTAAATTTAAGCGCTTCATTTTTGAGGAGGAGTAAATACTTCACAAGTTGCTCTTTCTTTGCCTCAGATTGGCCTTGGGCATGGTGGATAATCAGTTGGGAGTCGCTTAGCATCTTGACCCTCTTAGCCCCACAAATGTAGGCCAATTTTAACCCAGCTATAGCTGCTTCGTATTCAGACTCGTTATTAGATGCCCTGAAAGCAAAACAAATACCCTGGTACATTTTGTCTCCATATGGGGAAGTTAAGCATACCCCTGCACCACACCCCATTGTACTAGATCCACCATCTGTTCGGACGACCCATACTTTTTTATCTTTTATATCAGTAGCTTGCTCCGAATCCCTATCGGAGTGGAATTCGACCAGAAAATCAGCCACAGCTTGGGCTTTGACTGCTGTTCGGGGAGCAAAGTCTATGTCGAAGTCCCCCAACTCTACTAACCACTTAGTCATTCTGCTCGAAATGTCTGCTTTTTGAAGGACATTCTTTAAGGGAAAAGAAGTCCAAACGATGATGGGATGAGCCTGGAAATAAGGCCTCATCTTCCTGGCTGCGATCACCAAGGCCAATGCTAACTTTTCAAGTTTCAAGTAACGCTTCTCTGCATCTATCAAGCTTTTGCTGATGTAGTATACTGGATGGGGATGTCCACCAACCTCTCTCACCAGCACAGCACTGATGGAACAACTTGAAACTGCCAAATATATAAAGAGAGTCTCCCCATCGACTGGCTTGAACAAAGTTTTAGGGGAGGACAGGTGTTTCTTGATCTCATCGAAGGCCTCATCACACTGCAGGGTCCAATCAAAGCCCTTTGCACCCTTCAAAGTTTGAAAGAAAGGAGCACACCTATCCGAAGACCTTGAGATAAATCTGTTTAAGGCAGCTAATCTCCCCGTTAACCGTTGTACTTCTTTGATGTTTCGAGGAGGTTCCTTCTGGAAAAGAGCATTCAACTGGTCCGGATCGGGCTGTATTCCATGCTCACTTATGATATAGCCTAGAAACTTCCCGGACTGCACTCCGAAGACACATTTTTCACGGTTTAATTTTAAATTCACTTTCACCAAGTTGGCAAAAGTTTCTTGGAGATCGGACAAGTGCAACTGCTCATCCATACTTTTCACCATCATATCGTCAATGTATACCTCCATATTTCTTCCAATTTGATAAGTAAATGCCTTGTTGACTAATCTCTGATAAGTAGCCCCAGCATTTTTCAAACCAAATGGCATCACCTTGTAGCAATGAAGCCCTCTGTCAGTTACAAATGTGGCATGCTCTTGATCTTTTGGATCCACTTGAATCTGATTGTATCCGGAGAAAGCATCCATACAGGAAAGCAGCTTGTTCCCAGAGGTAGAGTCTACTAACTGATCAATCCGGGGGACCGGATACAAGTCTTTTGGGCAAGCCCTATTGAGGTCTGTGAAGTCAACGCACATGCGCCACTTGCCATTCTTCTTTTTCACCAAGACAGGATTGGCAGTCCACAAAGGTTGAGACTCCTTGATGTGCCCCATCTTTGTGAGCCTGTCAACCTCTTACACTATGATATCAGCCTTTTCTTTGGAAAAAGCTCTTCTTTTTTGAACCACTGGAGCTACATCTCTCCGGACGGATAGGTGGTGTGAAATCACTTCTGATGGAACTCCAGTAACATCAGCATTGCACCAAGCAAAGACGTGCTGATGGTTCTTCAAAAATTTTAACATTTGATCCTTTAAAACAGGGGGCATTTTAGACCCTATCTTGACACATTTTCCATCTTCCAACCAGTGCGTTTCTACCTCTTCAACCGGTATCAACACTCCGGGGGTCTCTCCGGGGTCATCAATTTCACCCTCACCCCCAGAAAGGCCCTCAAACTGCTATTGTTCATCAATACGGACTGCCCCCAGCGTTCGAGGAGCCAAGGCAGTGGCATAACATTCTCTTGCAATCTTTTGGCTGCTCCGGACAACTCCAACCTGCCCCTGAACAACATACTTCAAACACTGATGGACTGTTGAAGCCATTGCATGCATCTTAGAGAGCCAAGACCTCCCTAGAATAGCGTTATAGCAAGTGGGACAATCCACCACAATAAAGAGTATTCTGACCATTTTCTTGAAAGGGCCCTTGCCCAATAACACATCTTCTTCGAACTCCCCGATCACATCTGATGAGCTGCCTGTGAAGCCCACGATTGACCTGTCCGAACTCTGAATTACAGCTGGATTTTTCATTTTCTTGTAAGTGGTTAGGAAAAGGATATTGGCTGAGCTTCCAGTATCCACCAAGATTCGCCTTACGTCATTACCCCCTATAGATGCTCCTATGACAACAACATCCTCATGAGGGCCAGCAATGTTTCTTAAATCATCCTCATCAAACACAATGAAGGGAAATGAGTTTGGTGACTGATAAGATGTCATGCCTCCTTCTAGCTGGAAGGCCAAAGTATGAACATGCCTCTTCCTTGAAGAAGCAGTAGTAGCTGTCATAGTGTCCCATCCGAAAATTGTAAGCGACTCGAAAAACTTAATGAGCCCGAAGACCGACCTAGAATATTCTTCTATAGCACCCACTCTGTTCCGAGTTGGATCAGGATCCAAGTATTCAGATTCCACATCAAACCTTTCAACTATTACCATGGCTCCCTCCGGAGCAGCATTACTTGGACCAACCCGGTGAGTGTTTTCAGGCCTGTTGCCTCCTCTTCTTTTAACTTAAGCTCCCAACTTCCCCCTTTCAATCAAGTTTTGAACTTCTTGCTTCAATGCTATGCAATCATCAGTGGTATGAACAATATCATTGTGATATTGGCAAAAAGAGTTGTTGCGATGCTCTCTGGGAGACTGCAATGTTGCCGGGCTCCGGTAATGCACCTCATCCTTTGTTTTATCAAAGATAGTAGCCACGCTCTCTTTTAACTCTGTGAACCACTCCGGTTGGACCCATGGCCCTCTCTTGTTCCTGGATTGTTGACTTTGAGCAGGAGCAGCTGGCTGAGACTGAGCTTTTGCCCTACCATGCCCTTGTCCGGTCTCTCTTGCTTTGTTCCCGAACTGATTCTGATTGGTATTAGGTGTCACCGGGGTAGACCTCACCTGCCTGTGCACCCTGGTTTTCTTTGTTTCATCGACGTTTATTTGTTTGCCAACTTGATTCAGCAACCCTCCCCAGGTCATGGCCTTCTTCCTGGTTACTGAATCAGCTAGATTACCTGGATTCAAACCTTGCCTTAGGGATGCTATTGCCACCTGTTCGAAGCAATCAGCCAACCCATTCTTGGTGTTCACAAAACGACTTATATATTATTTCAAGGATTCATTTGGTTCCTGGGCACAATGGATTATTGTGTCTCCATTGCCCTTCAGCTCTTTACTCCCTACGAACTGCCTTCGAAAGGCCACCCAAAAAGTGTCGAAATCTTTAATACAACCTTGAGGCAGGCTGTTGTACCATTTCAGAGCACTCCCCGTAAAGGATTGGGAGAATGCCCTACAGAGTAGTTTATCATCGTCATCAAAGTTCATCATGAAGTTTTTAAATTTCTCCAGATGGTTGTCCGGATCAGTACTGCCATCGTACTTCTCTATTTTGGTGTTGTCAAACCTCTTGGGGAGGTTTCCGGATAGAATTTTAGAAGACAATGAAGATTGCCTCCAGTTCCTCCCACGACTGAAAACAGTATCCTCATTGGGTGTTGCAAAGATACCTGGTTCATCGTGGAAGGCAAAGGGATCCATCAGCATCTTGTCCACATGCCTCCGGTTATGAGATGACCCATTGCCAATATGCTTCTTAATTTTTCCATGTCTATCTCTTTTTCTTGAATATTTTTTAATTTGCTTTTGCTTTTTCCTGGTTCGACCCTCATCGCTGCTGGAGGACAAAGATTTTTCAACTCCATCACTGTCCGAAGAGCTATCAGAAGATTCTGAGCTTGAGTCAGAACTCTTCACAGGCTTAGACCGGTGAGACTTTTTAGAACTGGCATGAGTCTTTTTGGTGCTCACATGAGTCTTTGAAGACTCGTGCTCTCTGGGGGTTATCAGTGTGATGAGCAGCTGATGCTTTGGATTTTTCTTTCACAACCAGCTTAGCCTTTTCAGCACTCAGAGCTTCTATTTCACCTTTGAGCCTATCACGCTCTTCGATAGTGTATTCATCGTTCTCTCCCACCACTTCGAGCAGAGCTGGTGGTACTTCTGGATTGTCCGGATTCATACGGACAGATTTTCTTAGCTGGTTTTGAATGTTTTAATTCAGGCACCTTCGTGCTCCCACTATGGTCGCCAATTTGGTGTGGATAACAATCGCCTGAGGGTAGGCTAGTAATTTCAGTTGGTGTTTTGAGGAAGTATGTGGATGTTTAAAGAAGTATGTGGGTGTTTTAAGTGTTTAAAGAGTAGAGAGATAATTAAGCAGCTTGGTAGCAGTTAATTTTCATTACCCATAGTTAATGCAGGTGGTTGGGTATTTATAGTGTGATGTTTAGGCCCTTATGGGATTTCGGGTCATGTTCAAAGACCCATGAGCTCTAAGTAGGAGAGCAAGTTGCTTAGTCAAGAAGTGTTTTAGGTTTTTTAGTACTTTTGTCATAGTTCGAACAGTCCTATGGTCATTGTGTTCGAAGTGATCTGTCCGGTCCATGTGATCTGTCCGATCTGTCCGGTCCGGAGGCTTTGGTGGTGATCTGTCCCTGTCCGGGGAGCATGCTGAATTCGGACTCATCATTATCAAGAGTCTCATCCAGAGGATGGGCAGAACGCCAGAGAGGAGCGGTACCCTGAGGATAACCGCGGCGTCTCCGCTGATTACACTTCAGATGATTCGTCGGGAAGGGAGTATCGACGTTAGGAAAGGTTAAACAAACGCGCACAGAAAAACCGTTCCCGGCGCGACAGGGCATCCTGGTCAGACTCTCCTATGTACAAGAAAGGTAGAACCGAAAAAAGAACACCAACGTCGAGTTTCGCCATTGTCCGACGAGATATTATCGGGGCATCTCCCGAAGAGGTTTGATATTTCCAAGTTGGAAAAGTATGACAGAAAAATGGACCCGGATAACCCCTTGGAGGCTTTCAAAAACTTTATGTTGAGTTTTGACAATGACGATAAACTTCTATGTCGGGCGTTTTCGATGACCTTCCGGGATCGAGCGTCCAATTGGTACAACCGGTTACCACAAAGTTGTATCAAAAACTTCGGGATGTTCTGGAAAATGTTTTGACAGCACTTCGTCGGAAGCAAGAGTTTCCGAGCCAATGGAGACACCATCATGAAGTGTAAGCGGAGGTTGGGAGAGAGCCTCAGGGAATATACCAGGCGTTTTATTGACGCTAAGACCGACTTGGACCATTGCGAGGAAAATGTGGCGCTAACCGCGTATCGCTCGGGCTTGCTCCCGGGACCGATGAAGCAAGCGGTAACTAAAAAACAGGCATTTACTTTTTCCTCCCTTCTGGCTCAAATAGAAAAACAGATACTGATCGAAGAAACCGAGGCTTCCGAGCTGGCAGCGCAATTCAGCAGAGCGCACAAGCATCGGTCGTGATAAGACGAGGGGCTCAATTCAGGTACGCTCAGCAAGCCCAGCCGGTCATCACGATACCTCCGACCCAATCCTTGCTAGCCAAGCCTTCGGTCCCTCCGAGCCAAAAATCAAAGCAGACGAATCAAGTGGTTTCACGACCAATGTCTAACAAATGGATCCGACCCACTTACTTCGCTGACTTGACGGAATGCGTATCTTCGATCTACAAAAAGACTAAGAAGAGCGGGATGTATCGGAGGCCTTTCCCTATACCAACGCCTCGAGAGCAGCGGAACAACCGGTACTGTCGCTACCATGAAGACGTAGGGCACGATACTAAGGATTGCATTGCCCTAAAAAAGGAAATACAGATGTTGATAGAGCACGGGAACCTCCTAGAATACGTGAAAAAAGAAAGCTCAGCAGAATACCACTCCGAGAGAGACCGACACGATACCAAAGTCCGAAACCACCATGACCATTTCCGAAGTCACCGACCCGTTTGACGTTTCAACCGAATATCTCGACCCAGAAGCGAATCGCAACATCATCGGGATCATTGAAGAAGGAGCTGCAGGAAGTATTGGGAAGGTGAGAAACCTTTATAAAATTTTCGAATCATTGACTATTTTTGGTGGAGATTCTATGGCAGGTACCACGCATTCCTCTAGGAAACGGCATATCGTGAATCTGGCTACGCAGTTGGAAGCCCGAACCTATCCTCACTCAAAATGTATCCCTTCACCTATCCTATATTTTGACGACGACATGAGGGATATAGCTGGCCCTCATGAAGACGCCATCGTTATCGGGGCGACCATTGCGGGGGAAGAGGTCCGGCGTATTCTGGTTGATACCGGTAGCTCAGCCAATATAATCTTCGCATCCACCTTCGCAAAGTTCAGGACACCTCCGGTCATTATGCGATCAGACCGAACCATCGTGGGGTTTACGGGTTCGGCAGCAAACGTAGTAGGGGAGTTCGAGGGTATCGTCCAGCTAGGCCGCGGACCGTTCAAGAAAGAGGTTACAGTCTTATTCGTGGTGGTAGACACCCCGGCTTCTCGCAATGCTATTTTTGGCAGATCATGGTTATCACGAATGCATGCGGTATCATTTACAGTTCATGAATGTTTGAAATACGTGGTCGAAAATAACGTGGGCATAGTCCGGAGCAGCCAAAAAGCAGCGCGAGAGTGTTATCGAGCGGCTTTGGCACCCAAAAAGGATCAAGAGATGACACAAGCGTGGGACTAGCAATTAAAGGGGCTTCCATCGGGGTCGTTGCCCGTTGATGATCCTAGGGAATCTCCCGGTTTTTTAACCACCAATGAAGAATGTGAAAATCACACATTTACCAAAGGGAAGGTCCTGCAGATCGGAATCCGGCTGTCGCCGACCTTTAGGGAATAGTTGTTGTCTTTACTACAGTGGAATTTAGATTTGTTCGCATGGTGTTCAAAGGACGTGACGGGAGTTCCAAAGAACTACGTGGTTCACAAGTTAACTATCAACAAGAATGTCAGACCCATTTCGCAAAAGCGTCAGGCCTTTTCCCCAGAGAAGGCAGAAATCATTCTGCGAGAAGTCGAAAGGATGATCAGCGTCGGACACATTAAGGAGTCAAGTTACCAGCTCTGGACATCCAACCCGGTTCTGGTAAAAAATAAAAACGAGAAGTGGAGGATGTATGTGGACTTTACCGACCTCAATCGGGCATGCCCGAAGGATCCCTTCCCTATGCCGAGGATCGACCAATTGGTGGACTCAACGTCGGGAAACAGACTGCTGTCATTCATGGACGCGTACGCAGGCTACAAACAGATCAAGTTGCACCCAGTAGACCAGGAAAGCAAGACGTTTATAGCAGGCCGAGGCTTATATTGCTACAAAGTCATGCCATTCGATCTAAAAAACGCTGGAGTGACTTATCAGAGGTTGGTTAACAAAACCTTTGATTGTCAGATAGGGCGGAATATGCAAGTCTACATCGATGACATGTTAGTAAAGAGCGGTACGGACGAGGAGCATCTCGCAGATTTGAAGGAAACTTTCGACAACCTCAGGGGAATAAATCACAAGCTAAATCCGGAAAAATGTTCCTTCGGGGTAAGGTCGGGCAAGTTCCTGGGTTTCTTTGTTAGCGAAAAAGGAATTGAGGCCGACCCGACTCAACTCCAAGCTCTTACCGACATGACTCCGCCTAAGAATATTAAAGAAGTCCAGATATTAACCGGGGGTCTAGCGACTTTAAATCAGTTTATCTCTCGTTCATTTGACAAGTGTGCTTTATTTTTTCAAGTCCTGGGAAATGCCAAGAATTTTGTTTGGACAGCGGATCGTAATGCGACCTTTTTGGGAATGAAGACTTATCTATCATCTCCAAACCTTCTCACAAAGCCTCTGACAGGCGAGACTCTTTTCCTTTACATAGCAGTTTCAGATTCCGCGGTGAGTGCGGCATTGATCAAGGAGTCGGGAGCGGCCCCTAAAGCGGTATATTCCGTGAGCAAAAGTTTATTGGACGCAAAAACTCGGTATCTAAGGCTGGAGAAGACGACCTTAGCATTAGAAGCTCACCATGGATAACGGACCCCAACTCGATAGCGGAGAGAGATGAAATCTTTTTGCGCAACTCACAGAATTATGCAGTGTTTTTCCGCCCCATTCCACCCTCAAGCGAACGGGCAAGTCGAAGTCACTAACAGGACAATTTTGGACTGCCTCAAACCTCGAAGGAAAAGCTGGTAAATGGCCAGACTATTTGCATGAAGTATTGTGGGCTTACCGAACTACGCATCGAACATCGACTAAAGAATCACCTTATGCTCTGGTCTATGGCATGGACGCGGTCACTCCGGCAGAATCTATCTTTCCCTCCTTCAGGGTCGGTACCTATGACGAAGACGCAAATGGAGGTAACAGACGGTTAGCCCTCGACCTCACAGAGGAAACACAGAACCGTGCACAGCTAAATTCTCTACATTATCAGACCTTAATGAGGAGTCGGTATGCGACTAAGGTACGACGGCGGGAATTCAAAGTCGGTGATAAGGTTCTGAGACGAGTTTTTCTGCATACCAAAGACAAAAGCCTCGGTAAGCTCGCCCAAAACTGGGAAGGGCCATACGAAGTGATAGAAAAGGTCAAGAGCGGGACTTATCGGTTACAAGATAAGCTCGGGTGTTCATTAAGGCTACCATGGAACATCGAACATCTGAAATTGTATTTGGAGTAATTTCATATTTTGTAAACTCAGACTTATGTGTAAATATTTTTTGGGTCGAGGATGCACTCTTTCCTAGCTCGGTGGCGTGAGAAGGTTTTAATGAGGCATCAATAACACCCGACCCCTTTAATCGATTTTTTTTGCCTTTCCATCTTTGAAGTGTTACAGACGACTCTGTCAACTGACGAGCTGATCGACGAATCGTTTTTAGCAATCTTGACTACTTTACAGAACCTTCATCGGTTTTTCAGTTTTCGAACTGATCTACATCTTGAATTCCCGACCCTACGGGAAAATTTTCAATTTTACATTGATCAACAGAACCTTCATCGGTTTTTCAGTATTCTAACTGATCTACATCTTGAATTCCCGACCCTACGGGAAAATTTTCAATTTTACATTGATCAACAGAACCTTCATCGGTTTTTCAGTTTTCGAACTGATCTACATCTTAAATTCCCGACCCTACGGGAAAATTTTCAATTTTACATTGATCAACAGAACCTTCATCGGTTTTTCAGTTTTCGAACTGATCTACATCTTAAATTCCCGACCCTACGGGAAAAGTTTCAATTTTACATTGATCAATAGAACCTTTATCGGGTTTTGAGTGATCAAACTAATCTACATCTTCAATTCCCGACCGTTATATTTTGACCAACAGAACTTTCATGAGTTTTTTAGTGACTGAACTGATTACATTTCAAAATTCCGACCCTCACATGGATTTATAAAACCATTATAGAATGCAACATTCACAAAAAATAAGTACGAATAAAACATTGATTGTCTGGAAATTTTGTTTACAAAAAAGGTTTATAGGGGATTCTGCAGTCCCCAAACTAACAGGTCTTAAACAACAAAATACAAAAACACAAAAACAAAGGACGTCGGGAATCAAGCATCTTCTTCCTCCGACTCGGTGTCATCCGATTCGTCGTCTTCACAAACAACCAGAAGGGCGGTCATCTTCCGGAACGTCCAGCCACATAGACACGAGGGAAGGTCAGGGAAGCGATGATGAAAAGACAACACGTATGCGGCCTTGGCCTCGGCCGTCTCCTTTTCCATCCACTTCTTAAATTTGTCAGCAAAAAAAGTATTGGCCGTCTTCAGTTCAGTGATCTCGCGCACCAAGCAAGCGGCACGATCCTCCCCGGCCTTCCTGGCGTGCTCCAAAGCTCTTTTGGTCTCCTTGAGTCGTTCCTTTTCCAATTCTTGAGCCGCTTTAGCCTTCTGCACCTCCTCTTCCAGACCACCAATTTTTGCCTCTGCGCCCGACAGCTTCTGGCTCAGTTCCCATGCCCGACACTCATTCAGGGCCAAGGGCACAAGCATGTTGTACAAGGAAAGGGCTAGTCCGTCAGTAATCTGCAACGGAAAAGTGTGCGGACTCCCGGGCACAGACAGCACCGGAAGCTTCGTGCCACTCGATGACGCCACGGCATGTTTAGAAGCCTTTGGGGGGCTAGCATCGTCAGGGATCACCACTACGGGTTCGGCCATCGAACCACCTTATCCCCCCTATACTAGTCGAACAGCTCCGGAACGGTAGCATTATCAACACCCGAGGCAGACCCGCTTTCTTTCCTTGAGTGTTTAGGCTTCTTAGCCTGAGCCCCCTCTGCATCGGCCTTCCTCTTCCGCTTCTTCGCCAGTGCCTGGGTCTGATGGGCCTCGCCACCCTCAGCAGCAGCTTCATCCTGATGCCCCTCCACACCCGTCTCCTCAGCACCGGTATTGTCCAGCTCAACCTCATCATCTGATTTGGGGCGCTTGCTGGGCGCCTTGTTGCGCTTCTGGAGAAATAGGTGGGCATCAGGCGCATCCGTATTTGCGATCAAGTCCTCCATACTGGGGGGTTGACGCAACTGCTCGATAGTGAGCGGTTCTGACGAGAAACGCCAGAGGTTACTCGAGATCAGGTTGGTGTTTTTAAAAGCCCGATGCATTGCCCGACCCTAATGCTTCTTGGCATAGTCCTTCGACAGCTGGAAGGTGACCTTGCCTGGCTTGAAGTAATCCTTCTTCAACCCTTGGATGAATTCCTTCGAGACTGCACAAAGGATCGGTATTTAAAAAAAAAATAAAAATAAAATAAATACATATATGTATACATGCCATCAGGAACCCACGTCCACAGCAGTCGCCTCAGATTCTCCTTACTGTAGGGGCGGCCATTCTCCCAGCAGCCGCTCAAGAAGATGAAGCGTTGTTTCCAACCTTTGTCACCCTCGATGAAGTGATTTACTATCTTCCATGTATTGGCTAACGAGGAGTAGAAGAAGGGCGACTTGGGAGATTTTGACAGCCCTGACATGGCTATGTACTCCTCCATAGGCATGACCCGACCTGAAAGGCGCGAGGCCGTTATGCAAGACATCAGCGTGTACCACGCATTGGGCGTCAGCTGAGAGGGGCAGATGTTGAGAGTTCTGAAATACAGAACAATCTCAGGATCGAGAGGGAACCTGAGGCCCCAGTTGAACAGCTCGGTAAAAATTACAATTTCCCGTGATCGAACATGCACGGGAGTCTCCCCAGGAACGGGAAACCGAACAGTAACGCACTAAGGAATGCCCCACCGGATCAGCAGCTCTTCTTGCTCGGCAGCGGGGAAGTAAATATACTTGCCCTCAAAAAGAGAGAGGACATTGCTCGCGGGCAACCAGCGTTGATACGTGGTGGTTAAAACCGCCTCTATCTCCTCGGGGAGCGGTTCTGCGGGAGAGGCAACGGCATTGTCAGCAGCAGCAACACCGTCTTCGGCGGGCAGGGCATCTACCTCTGATTCTTCGGTATTTACTACCGGGAGTCTGTCAGAACTAAGGGCAGTGGCTGTGTTTGGGTCAGATGGTCGAACAAGAAGGTCCGCAGGGTTAGAACTGCTACCAGTTTGGGCCAGATGAGCCTCCTCTTGTTGTTGACGAGCGCGTTCGGGATCCAGTTCTGCGGGTGTCAGTGGCCGTTAATTAAGACCTAAAAACGTCACAATAGTGTTAGTACCGGTTCGGTATCCTCGTATGGAGGGAGTAAGCTGAACCATCTCAGGAGAATTAGCTCCCGTGGGAGAAGTTGGAGAGCTGGTTTCTCCCATGGAAAGAAATTTGGCTTTGCCTCGACGTCGGGGCGGAAAAGGGGGCGAAGCGGCGTAAGAATTGACTGATGAAGGGGTCGGACGGTTTAGTTGAGCAGCTGGGGAGTGTGGAGAGCTATTGCTAGAGATACTTCTAGAGCTACTGCTAGAAGGAATGACAATGGGCTATGGGGTCCGAACACCAAATGGTTCGGGAAAGGTAAAGGACTCGGTGGGGATCGGATCGGCAAGAACGCGGTCATGGGGCTGCGGTACAGGCGTGAATGGCTTGGTGTCAGAACTCCAAATTAATCCCGCACATCGGTATTCTCCAGCACGGTCACCAATGCTAGCCCAATTTACGAATCCGAACACTGGTTCTTTCTTCTTTTTGGGTTTTGGTTTCTGTTTCGGGTACCGGTGTCTCATAAAAGAAGCTCTCTCTCTAGAAAAGTCTAGACAACACTTTCTCTCTCTAGAACGCGTCTGAGAGTAATTTGTATTTGTGAGGTATTTATAGGCAACCCCACCTAACCGTTACACGTACGGGGAAGTCTAAGCAACGAAAAGCAGCGGGAAGTCGAAAGGACTCCTTAAGAGACCGTGCTGATGAGCACACTTCAAGTTATAGGGCAACACGTGTCGTTTTTCTTCTGACACGCACGCTAAGCCTATACTTGATGAGTCCGGATTCCGTTACCACTTCGGACAGGGTCAGTTCGGACAATGTCTACCTGACCGGACAGGGGCAGTTCGGACCCCATCATCCACTGGATTGTTCGAACAGAAACTAAAGTACTTAAAACATAATCACTTCTTGACTAAGCTGCCTACTCTCCTACTTAGAACATACAGATCTTTAAGCTCGACCCGAGTCCATTAAACACGACCCGAGAGCCCATAAGGCCTAAATATGAGGGTATAAATACCCAACCACCAACATTAAATGAGGCTAATGAAAATTAAATACAACCAGGCTGCTTAATTCTCCCTCTACACTCTACCCAAATATTAAATACTCTTAAACTTCCACACAGTTCTAAACAAAAATTACAGACTTACCCTAAGACGAAAATAAACCTCACCAAATTGGCGACCACAGTGGGAGCACGATGGTGCCTGAATCAAGCATTCGAAACCATAAAAAAAAATCAGTCCGAATGAATCTGGACTCCCCGGACGTACCACCAGCGTTGTTTGAAGTGGTGGGTGAGAATGATGAATATACCATCGAGGAGCGTGATCGATTAAAGGGCGAGATAGAAGCTCTGAGGGCAGAAAAGGATAAGATGGGCATGAATGAGAAGTCAAAAGCATCAGTTGCTCATCATACCGACTACCTAGAGAGCATGAGCCTTCGAAGACTCATGTGAGTACCAAGAAGACCCATGCTAGCTCCAAAACGTCTCACCGGTCCAAGCCAGTGGAGAGTTCTGACTCAGACTCAGAATCTTCTGGTAGCTCCTCGGACGAGGATGGTGTTGAAGAGTCCTTATCCTCCAGTAGTGATGAGGGCCGATCCAAAAAGAAGCAAAAGTTGATTAAAAAGTATTTGAGAAAAAGGGTTAGACATGGGAAATTAAAGAGGAATATATGCAAAGGATCATCTCACAGCCGGAGACATGTAGACCGGATGCTGGTGGATCCTTTCGCCTTCCACGATGAACCAGGTATCTTTGCAACTCCCAATGAGGATACTGTTTTCAGTCGTGGCCGGAATTAGAGACAATCTCCATTGTCTTCTAAAATTTTGTCCAGAAACCTCCCTAAGAGGTTCGATAGCACAAAAATGGAGAAATACGATGGTAGTAAAGATCCGGACAACCACTTGGAACAATTTAAAAACTTTATGATGAATTTCGTTGATGACGACAAGTTACTCTGTAGAGCATTCTCCCAATCCTTTACGGGGAGTGCTCTGAAGTGGTATAACAGCCTACCACAAGGCTGCATCAGAAATTTCGATACCTTTTGGGTGGCCTTTCGAAGGAAATTTGTTGGGAGTAAGAAATTGAAGGGAAATGGGGACACAATAATACATTATGCCCAAGAACCAAACGAGTCACTGGAAGAATACATAAGTCGTTTTATGAACACCAAAAACGGGTTGGCTGATTGCTTCGAGCAAGTAGCCATAACATCTTTGAGGCATGGCTTAAACCTTGAAAATTTAGCTGATTCAGTGACCAGAAAGAAAGCAATGACTTGGGGAGGTCTACTGAATCAGGTCGGAAAGCAAATCAACGTTGATGAAACAAAGAAAACTAGGGTGCACAGACAGGTGAGGTCTGCCCCGGTTGCACCAAACCCCAACCAAAACCAGTTCGAGAACAAGGCAATGGAGACCGGGCAGGGACATAACAGAGCAAAAGCTCAGTCTCAACCAGCTACGCCTGCCCAGAGTCAACAATCCAGAAATAAGAGAGGGCTTTGGGTTCAATTGGAGTGGTTTGCAGAGTTAAAAGAAAGTGTGTCCACCATTTATGACAAAACAAAGGAAGAAATACACTATAGGAGGCCGGCTGCACTGCAGTCTCCTAGGGAACATCGTAATAATTCTTTCTGTCAGTATCATAATGATACTGGCCATACCACTGACGATTGTATCGCTTTAAAACAAGAAGTTCAGAACTTAATTGAAAGAGGAAAACTGGGGGCATATGTCAAAAGAAGAGGAGGAAATAGGCCTGATAATACTCATCGGGTTGGTCCGAGCAATGCTGCTCCGGAGGGAGCTATGGTTATAATCGAAAGGTTCGATGTAGAGTCAGAGTACTTGGATCCTGATCCAACTCGAAATAGAGTGGGTGCTATTGAGGAACGTTGCAAAACAGTCTCCGGGCTTATTAAGTTTTTCGAGTCACTCATAATTTTCGGAGGGGATACTATGACAGCTCCTACTGCTTCTTCGAGGAAGAGGCACGTTCATACTTTAGCCACCCAGCTTGAAGGAGGCATGGCCTCCTATCAAGCACAAATTCCATTTCCCTTCATAGTTTTCGATGAAGATTGATGTGGATAATAATTGCCTGAGGGTAGGCTGGTAATTTCAGTTGGTGTTTTATGGTGGTGTGTGGGTGTTTGAGTGTTTAGAGAGTAGAGAGATAATTAAGCAGCTTGGTAGCAGTTAATTTTCGTTCCCTATAGTTAATGCATGTGGTTGGGTATTTATACCCTGATGTTTGGGCCCTTATGGGCTTTTGGGTCATGTTTAATGGACCCGGGTCATGTTCAAAGACCCATGAGCTCTAAGTAGGAGAGCAAGTAGCTTAGTCAAGAAGTGTTTTAGGTTTTTTAGTACTTTTGTCATAGTTCGAACAGTCCTATGGTCATAGTGTTCAAAGTGATATGTCCGGTCCATGTGATCTGTCCGGTCCGGAGGCCTTGGACTGATCTGTCCATGTCCGGGGAGAGTACAAAATTCGGACTCATCAGGAGCCCCTTTTTTAGGTATTTGTGCAAGTATCTTTGTCAAAGACCTGAAAAACAGTCCGACGCCAGAAGTAGTTTTTTAATCCAGACAGGTCTATGGGTTTACCCGGACAGATAAAGCTTCACGAATTCAAAACGGTTTTTGCCAGAGTTCGTGGGGCACGTGTCGCTCTCTGATTGGTTGCTCCATCCGTTTTTTGACCTTGAATTTTGAACCCACCTTCTTCGAAAAGCAACCTCTTTAATTACAAATGGTGACATCAGCGCTGTCTTTTAATCATTGCCAAACTTTTCGAATTCTCCTAAGAATCAACTGCTTTTTCAGATTTACTATAAATTCAAACTCACTTTCTACTGTTTTACTATCTCTTTCATATTTACTCTGCATATTTTCTTAGAGCTTTCTCTCTCTAAAGCAAAGATTTACTTGATAGTTTATGTTTACAGCAAGGACTGCTTTGATCAAAGGCGGGTGGCTCAACCTTTCTGAATTGGAGAAGGCACAAAAAGTTGAGAAGGAAAGACGAATCGCAGCAGGGTTACCTACTTCGCCTGTTGACAGAACAATCACCTCTGCTGGAGAGTCAGATCGAGGATCTTCTTCCTCCAAAGGCACTAAGCCTAGAAAGTTATTCCAACCTAGCATTTCCCCCATCATCTCTGGTTCCTCGGTTCAGGAATCTGAATCCATCGTTGAACCAGGAGTAACTGCCACTAGCTTCAAAAAAACCTCACCCTTCATAGCGATGGGATCAGACATGGAGCACTCCCCGGAGAAGTTAGTCGACCGAAGAAAGAGTCGGCTGGTTAAGGGGCAAGCCTCTAAGAACACTCCCTCAAAGTCGGGGGCCAAAAATAGCAGCTCTGCGTCTGGAGTGCCTATCAGAGCTCCCCATGAAAGACTACCTGGTCCGGAGGCTAGCAGCCCAGCACTTCGAAGAGAGATCTCTGCCTCAGAGCTCCAGCTTGAGACTAGAAGTCAAAGAAACGCTGAAGATCAACAGTCCGCAAGCCAGGTTGAGCCAAGTTTGAATTCTCCCCGGGCCACTGCCACTGATATTCCTCCAATGATCATGGAGGAAAAAATGGAGGACTCTACTGAAGAAGTCCCTTTCGAGTCTGAGCCCTCCGGTCAGACTAGTAATACTGCTGCTGCCAAAAAAGATAAAGGCAAAGAAAAACTGTGCTTGAGGCACCCGAAGCTGCCGGAGTGTCTTGAAGGGAATGTGGGGCCTTGTTTTCACAAGGTCAAACTTAAATACCTCTTGGCCTTACAGAAGACCAAGTATGCATTCATCCATACGGGTGAACTGGGCCGAATGCGCACAAAATGGGGGATCCCAGAAAATGTGAAGATAAGGATTCCCATAGATCCTGAAACTCCTATGGATTGCAAGCTGAATGAAATAGTCATCTTCACGGAGCTATTTAATTGGGGACTCAGATTCCCATTGGACCCAGAGATTGTCAGATATTTTCATCTGATCAAACTCTGTCCGAGCCAGCTGAGCCCCAACGCTTGGTATACCCTTATGTCATGCATCATGGCATCAAGGCTGTCCGGGATCCCTCTTCCTATGGAAAAGTTTGCTGCAGTGGCCAATCTTTACAAACATCACCAATTCCCCTTCTACCACTTCAATATGGGGGACAGTTTCAAAGCTGTTGATGATCTGTTGGAGTCTGAGAGTAAATGGAGGAGCCAGTTTTTGTTCGTCAGTGGCGCTTGGGAAAACGGAAAGAAGATCAAGTCCGGAGTGAACCCAAGCCTCCTCAGAAGCAGGTGGAGGAGTGACCGTAAGTCTCCCAATTTAAATCTTTGTCTACTTCTTCCTTCTTAAAGTTGGTTTAAATTAATTGGTCTTTCTTTTGTTTTAACAGAACTGCCTAAGGAGTTCGGTGATTACTTGAAGGCCGGGCAGGTTACTTGTGGCAGGATTAATGCCTGGGCTACTGAGGAATGGGGGAACCGATTCTACGCTGCCTTTCCCAGTGGAAACTTGGCAAGGTCTCACTTGTGGAACACCACAGGTCGGAGAGACTTGACTTGGGAGGAGCTCATCACCCAGCCTTCTCCGGATACTGTGCTTAAGAGGACCCATGAACCAGATGGGACACTCTTCCTACCAGGCCGGGCCAAAGCCCCAAGCAAAATGAAGGGCAAGAAGAAAGGAAAAAAGGTGGTGAGCGATGCTAATCCTGCTGATGCTGAGAAGGATGCTCCAACAGACCCGGAGGGGCCGGCCTAGAGCCAAATCGATGCTGCTCTCTTGCAAGTGGTGGAGCAAGAGACCGAAAGGCAGGAAGCAGATCTCCCAAAACCTCCAAGGGATTCCAAGAGGAATCGCAAACAGGGGAGTGAAGGCGCAGACCGGGTAGCCAAGAAGAAAAAGACTGCTAAGGGAGATGAGCTTGCTCTTCGGGATCCAGAGCCTTCTTTCCAGGCTGACCCTTCTGACCCAACGCATGCTGAAGAGATCCCAAGGGACTTTCATACCGATGAGGTTGAAGGAGGAGATCTCAACATCGATGGAGTCGACATCACCGGTCTTGGTGAGCTTGGTGAATACTTCCTCAACCTCTCTAGAGACGACTTCGCAGGGCCTTACATTCCTCCGAGCAGCTCCAACACGGTCAACCTTAATGGTAAGACTTTTATTGTCTCTAGTGAAAAGGATACCATAGCCCACTCCTTGCTGAGCAATGTGCAGCCGGTACTTATGTTGGAGAGACAAGTTCGGGGTCAAGCAGACACTATCAAAGACCTTAAGTCTGAGAAGGAAAAGCTGTCCGAAGACCTTCGCATTGCTATTTCCAATGCTGAAATGCTAAAGGAAGCAAACGAGGAGTTGAAGAGGAATCAGGAGGAAAGCACCACAAAAGTTGCCACTCTAGAGGAAACCATTAGAGATCTCCGGGAGAAGTTGTCCGGTGTGGAGAAAGACCTTACTGCCTCAAAAGAAAAGACCAAGGCAAAGGACAAGATTATCACCAACCTAACTACTGGCAAGATTGCTCTTGAGAATGCAGCATCCAAGGCTGCCGAGGAGAGAACCACTTTGTTAAGGGATCAAGAGGCTACAATCCAAGCCAAGATCAATGCCTATGCCAACCAGATGATTAAAAGCGAAGAGCTATTTCTTGAGAAGGTGAGGTCTGACATGGTTCTACTCTTTCATGAAAAATTTCCGAAGAGGAACCTAGGGGACTTGTGGCTTTATGTAGACGATGATGACCTTCCACATCATACAATGCCCGAAGGCGATCAGTATGGAGTCTCCAGTGGCTCCTCGGATGATGAAGAATATACTAGGGAGAGCCCAGACGAAGAGAAAGACGATCCCAAAGGCAAGAAGGTAGACGAAGGGAAGGGCGACTTTAAAGGCAAGAAGGTAGATGAAGGTGAGCCATCTTCAAAGGCTCAACCTTAACTTACGATCTACTTTGTTTTTTTATTCAGACTAAAGTCCTTGGAAGGCCAATGCACTCTTTTTGTAATGGTGCCCGGTGTTCGACCGGACAAGGTTTTTGTGTTGTATCTTGACTATTTAAAAGTCCTTGGAAGGCCAAGGCAATTTTAAGTTATTTATTTCAATGAATATCTCTGTTCTGTACAACTATCATCTTCTTTCATTGTTCGTTTTAATTTTGATAGCCAGAGTTTAAGTAGTTTTAGTTGTTTCATAGTGAGAGTGTTTAAATTCTTCGGCTAGAGTTTAAATAGCCCTTAGTTATTTCAGTCCGGAGAGTATGACAAGGGACAAAACACTTAGAAATTTTTTAAGAAGGCATCAAATTTTATTCAACCGCCCGGACACCTCATTAAAACCTCCCCGTGCCACCAGGGAGGAAAGAGTATTCCCCCAAATATTTACATGGATGTTTAAACAAGTAAATATTTACACAAGTGTTATTCCAAGTACATCCGGAGATGCTCAATATTCCAAGGATGAGTTAGAACTCTGCCATCTTTGTCTTCCAACCAATAAGTTCCAGGATTAATTCTTTCAACAACCATATACGGACCCTCCCAAGTTGGGGCCAGCTTTCCGAAAAGCTTTTCTTTAGTGTATAAGAAGACCTTCCTTAATACTTTGTCCCCTGGTTGGAAATCTCTTCTTTTAACTTTGGAAGCAAACCTGCTCTTCATCAAGCCTTGATAGTGTGCAATTCGAAGGTGAGCTTTGACTCGTCTTTCTTCTATCAGATCAAGTTTACCTCTGATTGCCACCTCATTAGCATGTTCGGAGAAGTTGTGAACACGAAAAGATGGGAGGGTCTTCTCTATGGGGGCTACTGCATCCATCCCATAGACCAAGGCAAAGGGTGATTCTTGTGTTGCAGCCCCAGGTGTTGTCCGGTAGGCCCACAAGACCTCTTGTAAATAACTAGGCCACTTCCCAGCAGCCCCTTCCAAATTCTTATTTAAACCGGACAGTATAGTTCTATTAGCCACTTCAACTTGCCCATTTGCTTGTGGGTGGAAAGGTGAAGAAAAAAAATACTGTATACCCCTTGAGGCACAGAAGCTCTCCATTTCTCTATTGTCGAACTGTGGCCTATTGTCTGTTGTTATTTTTTGTGGGACACCAAATCTGCAACATATGTTGGATAAAATGAATTTTATAACAGCTTTTGATGTTGTCCCTGCTAGAGGGGCTGCTTCTATCCACTTCGAGAAGTAGTCTATGGCCACAATTATAGTTTTGCGCCCTCTAGACGCCATAGGGAGAGGCCCTACTAAATCCAATCCCCATCGAGCAAAAGGAATAGGCTCTTAATTGATTCTAAAGGAATGGCTGGTACATGAATTTCATTGCTGTACCTCTGGCATGGGTCACACCTTCTTACCAACTCCTTAGCATCTTTCATGATTGATGGCCAATAATAACCGGAGAGTAAAAATCTTCTTGTCAAAGCTCTAAACCCACAATGGGCTGACCCCTCACCATCGTGCAATTCGGAGAGGACCATTTGTGATTCTTCATCCCCCAAACAGCGCAGGAGAGGTTTACTGTAAGACTTCTTGTATAACACTTCTCTCAATATGATGAAACCACGAGCCTTGTGTTTCAATGTTCTGGCTAGTGACTTATCCGGAGGCACAACACCATCGGAGATATATTGCATGAGAGGAAACCTCCACTCTTGAGGTTGTTTCACTTGTATTTCAAAAATTTCCTCTTCTTTACCCTTACAAAGTTGGATGAAGGGGCTTTCAAGCACATGGATCCATGGATATGACTCCGTATATGCTATGGTTGCTAGTGAGTCTGCTAGCTCATTTTCTGCCCGGGGAATGTGTTCATAGACAACACTTTTAAACTTAAGCGCTTTATTTTTGAGGATGAGTAAATATTTCACAAGTTGCTCCTTCTTAGCCTCAAACTGGCCTTGGGCATGGTGGATAAGTAGTTGGGAGTCGCTTAACAGCTTGACCCTCTTAGCCCCACAAATGTAGGCTAACTTTAAACCAGCTATAGCTGCTTCGTATTCGGACTCGTTATTAGATGCCCTGAAAGCAAAACAAATAGCCTGGTACATTTTGTCTCCATATGGGGAAGTTAAGCATACTCCTGCACCACATCCCATAGTGCTAGATCCACCATCTGTTCGGACGACCCATACTTTTTTTATCTTTTATATCAGTAGCTTGCTCTGCATCCCTGTTGGAGTGAAATTCGACCAGAAAATCAGCCACAGCTTGGGCTTTGACTGCTGTTCGGGGAGCAAAGTCTATGTCGAAGTCCCCCAACTCTACTGACCACTTAGTCATTCTACTCGAAATGTCTGCTTTTTGAAGGACATTCTTTAGGGGAAAAGAGGTCTGGACGATGATAGGATGAGCCTGGAAATAAGGCCTCATCTTCCTTGCAGCTATCACCAGGGCTAATGCCAATTTTTCAAGTTTCAAGTAACGCTTCTCTGCATCTATCAAGCTTTTGCTGATGTAGTACACTGGATGGGGATGACTATCGACCTCTCTTACCAGCACAGCACGGATGGCACAACTTGAAACTGCCAAATATACAAAGAGAGTCTCCCCATCGACTGGCTTGAACAAAGTTTTGGGGGAGGACAAGTGTTTCTTGATCTCATTGAAAGCCTCATCACACTGCGGGGTCCAATCAAAGCCCTTTGCACCCTTCAAGGTTTGAAAGAAAGGAGCGCACCTGTACTAAGACCTTGAGATAAATCTGTTTAAGGCAGCTAACCTCCCCGTTAACCGCTGTACTTCTTTAATGTTTCGAGGAGGTTCCATCTGGAAAAGAGCATTTAGCTGGTCTGGATCGGGCTGTATTCCATGCTCACTTATGATATAGCCTAGAAAATTCCCGTACTGCACTCCGAACACACACTTTTCAGGGTTTAATTTCAAATTCACTTTTACCAAGTTGGCAAAAGTTTCTTGGAGATCGGACAAGTGCAACTGCTCATCTACACTCTTCACCATGATGTTATCAATGTACACTTATATATTTCTTCCAATTTGATCAGCAAATGCCTTGTTGACTAACCTCTGATAAGTAGCCCCAGCATTTTTCAAACCAAATGGCATGACTTTGTAGCAATGAAGACCTCTGTCAGTGACAAATGTGGTATGCTCTTGATCCTTTGGATCTACTTGAATCTGATTGTATCCGGAGAAAGCATCCATAAAGGAAAGCAGCTTGTTCCCAGAGGTAGAGTCTACTAACTGATCAATCCGGGGGACCGGATACAAGTCTTTTGGGCAAGCTCTATTGAGATCTGTGAAATCAATGCACATGCGCCACTTGCCATTCTTATTTTTTCACCAAGACAAGATTGGCAGTCCACAAAGGCTATTGAGATTCCTTAATGTGCCCCATCTTTGTGAGTCTGTCAACCTCTTGCACAATGACATCAGCCTTTTCTTTGGAAAAAGCTCTTCTTTTTTGAACCACTGGTGCTACGTCTCTTCAGACCGATAGGTGATGTGATATCACTTCTGGTGGGACTCCAGTAACATCAGCATTGCACCAAGCAAAAACGTGCTGATGGTTCTTTAAAAACTTCAACATTTCATTCTTCAACATAGGTGGCATTTTAGACCCTATCTTGACACTTTTCCCATCTTCCAAACAGTGTGTTTCTACCTCTTCAACCGGTATCAACACTCCGGGGGTCTCTCTGGGGTCATCAATTTCACCCTCACCCCCAGAAAGGCCCTCAAACTGCTATTGTTCATTAATACGGACTGCCCCCAATGTTTGAGGAGCCAGGGCAGTGGCATAACATTCTCTTGCAATCTTTTGGCTGCTCCGGACGACTCCAACCTGTCCCTAAACAGTATACTTCAAGCACTGGTGGACTGTTGAAGCCACTACATGCATCCTAGAGAGCCAAGACCTCCCTAGAATAGCATTATAGTAAGTGGGACAATCCACCACAATAAAGAGTATTCTGACCATTTTCTTAAAAGGGCCCTTGCCCAATAACACATCTTCTTCGAACTCTCCGATCACATCTGTTGAGTTGCCTGTGAAGCCCACAATTGACCTGTCCGAATTCTGGATTACAACTGGATTTTTCATTTTCTTGTAAGTGGTTAGGAAAAAGATATTGGCTGAGCTTCCAGTATCCACCATGGTTCGTCTTATGTCATTGCCCCATATAGATGCTCCTATGACAACAACATTCTCATGAGGGCCAGCAATGTTTCTCAAATCATCTTCATCAAATACAATGAAGGGCAATGAGTTTGGTGACTGATAGGATATCATGCCTCCTTCCAACTGGGAGGCTAAAGTATGAACATGCCTCTTCCTTGAAGAAGCAGTAGGAGCTGTCATAGTGTCCCCTCCGAAAATTGTAAGCGACTCGAAAAACTTAATGAGCCCGGAGACCGATCTAGAACATTCCTCTATAGCACCCACTCTGTTTCGAGTTGGATTAGGATCCAAGTATTTAGATTCCACGTCAAACCTTTCAACTATAACCATGGCCCCCTCCGAAGCGACATTACTTGGACCAACCCGGTGAGTGTTGTCAGGCCTGTTGCCTCCTCTTCTTTTAACGTAAGCTCCCAGCTTTCCCCTCTCAATTAAGTTCTGAAATTCTTGTTTCAATGCTATACAGTCATCAGTGGTATGGCCAATATCATTGTGATATTGGCAAAAAGAGTTGTTGCGATGCTCTCTGGGAGACTGCAGCGTTGCCGGTCTCCGGTAATGCACCTCATCCTTTGTTTTATCAAAAATGGTGGCCACACTTTCTTTTAACTCTGCGAACCACTTCGGTTGGACCCATGGCCCTCTTTTGTTTCTGGATTGCTGACTCTGAGCAGGAGCAGCTGGCTGAGACTGAGCTTTTGCCCTACCATGCCCCTGTCCGGTCTCTCTTGCTTTGTTCCCGGACTGATTTTGATTGGGATTTGGTGCCACCGGGGTGGACCTCACCTGCCTGTGCACCCTAGTTTTCTTTGTTTCATCGATGTTTATTTGTTTGCCAACCTGATTCAGCAGCCCTCCCCATGTCATGGCCTTCTTTCTAGTCACTGAATCAGCTAGATTGCCTGGGTTCAAACCTTGCCTTAGGGATGCTATTGCCACTTGTTCGAAGCAATCAGCCAACCCATTCTTGGTGTTCACAAAACGACTTATATATTCTTTCAAGGACTCATTTGGTTCCTGGGCACAATGGATTATTGTGTCTCCATTGCCCTTCAGCTCTTTACTCCCTACGAACTGCCTTCGAAAGGCCACCCAAAAAGTATCGAAATCTTTAATACAACCCTTAGGCAGGATGTTGTACCATTTCAGAGCACTCCCCGTGAATGATTGAGAGAATGCCCTACAAAGTAGTTTATCGTCGTCGTCAAAGTTCATCATGAAGTTTTTAAATTGCTCCAGATGGTTTTCCGGATCAGTACTGCCATCGTACTTCTCTATTTTGGTGCTGTCAAACCTCTTGGGGAGGTTTCCGGACAGAATTTTAGAAGACAATGGAGATTTCCTCCAATTCCTTCCACGACTGAACATAGTATCCTCATTAGGAGTTGCAAAGATACCTGGTTCATCGTGAAAAAACAAAGGGATCCATCAACATCTTGTTCACATGCCTCCGGTTATGAGATGACCCCTTACCAATATGCCTCTTCATCCTTCCATGTCTATCCTTTTTTCTTGAATATTTTTTAATCTGCTTTTGCTTTTTTCTGGTTCGACCCTCATCGCTGCTAGAGGACAAGGATTTTTCAACTCCCTCGTTGTCCGAAGAGCTATCAGAAGATTCTGAGTTTGAGTCGGAACTCTCCACAGGCTTGGACCGGTGAGACTTTTTAGAACTGGCATGAGTCTTTTTGGTGCTCACATGAGTTTTTGAAGACTCATGCTCTCTGGGGTTATCGGTGTGATGAGCAACCGATGCTTTGGATTTTTCTTTCACGCCCATCTTGGCCTTTTCTACCCTTAGAGCTTCTATTTCACACTTTAGCCTATCACGCTCTTCGACAGTGTATTCATCGTTCTCTTCCACCAATTCGAGCAAAGCCGGTGGTAGTTCTGGATTGTCCGGATTCATACGGACAGATTTTCTTAGCTGGTTTTGAATGCTTGATTCAGGCACCTTCGTGCTCCCACTGTGGTCGCCAATTTGATGTGGATAATAATTGCCTGAGGGTAGGCTGGTAATTTCAGTTGGTGTTTTATGGTGGTGTGTGGGTGTTTGAGTGTTTAGAGTAGAGAGTAGAGAGATAATTAAGCAGCTTGGTAGCAGTTAATTTTCATTCCCTATAGTTAATGCAGGTGGTTGGGTATTTATACCCTAATGTTTGGGCCCTTATGGGCTTTCGGGTCATGTTTAATGGACCCGAGTCATGTTGAAAGACCCATGAGCTCTAAGTAGGAGAGCAAGTAGCTTAGTCAAGAAGTGTTTTAGGTTTTTTAGTACTTTTGTCATAGTTCGAACAGTCCTATGGTCATAGTGTTCAAAGTGATCTGTCCGGTCCGGAGGCCTTGGACTGATCTGTCCGTGTCCGGGGAGAGTACAAAATTCGGACTCATCAAGGATGACTTAAGGGATATAGCTGGCCCTCATGAAGATGCTGTTGTCATAGCAGCATCCATTGGGGGTAATTACATAAGACGAATCTTGGTGGATACTGGGAGTTCATCCAATATTCTCTTTTTAACCTCCTATAAAAAGATGAAAAATCCAGCCGTAGTTCAGCGTTCGGACAGATCAATTGTGGGTTTTACTGGAAGCTCAGCAGATGTGATCAGGGAGTTCGAAGAGGAAGTTTTGTTGAGCAAAGGCCCTTTTAAGAAGATGGTTAGAATACTTTTTATTGTGGTGGATTGTCTCACTTGTTATAATGCTATTTTAGGGAGGTCTTGGCTCTTTAGGATGCATGCAGTGGCCTCAACAGTCCACCAGTGTTTGAAATATGTTGTTCAAGGACAAGTAGGAGTTGTTCGGAGCAGCCAAAAGATTGCAAGAGAGTGTTATGCCACAACACTAGCTCCACAGATGCTGGGGGCAGTTCGTATCAACAAAGAATAGCAGTTTGAGGGGCTTTCTAGGGGTGAGGGTGAAATTGATGACCCCAGAGAGACCCTTGGAGTGTTGATACCGGTTGAAGAAGTTGAAACACATTTTTTGGAAGAAGGAAAAAGTTTTAAGGTAGGGTCCAAAATGCCATCCGAACTGAAGAGTAAAATGTTGAAGTTTCTAAAAGACCATCAGCATGTTTTTACTTGGTGCAATGCTGATGTTACTGGGGTTCCAGATATTATATCACACCACCTATCCATTCAGATAGACATAGCACCTGTGGTACAAAAGAGAAGGGCTTTTTCCAAGGAAAAGGCTGATGTTATTGTTCAAGAAGTTGACAGGCTCACTAAAATGGGGCATGTAAAGGAGTCTCAGAATCCTTTATAGACAGCCAATCCGGTATTGGTGAAAAATAAAAATGGCAAGTGGCGTATGTGCATTGATTTCACAGATCTCAATAGGGCTTGCCCACAAGATTTATACCCAGTTCCCCGGATCGATCAGCTGGTGGATTCCACTTCTGGAAATAAGCTACTGTCTTTCATGGATGCCTTCTCTGGGTACAACCAGATTCAAGTAGATCCGAAGGATCAGGAGCATACCACATTTGTCACTGATAAGGGTCTTCATTGTTACAAGGTAATGCCATTTGGGTTGAAAAATGATGGGGCTACCTATCAGAGGTTAGTGAACAAAGCCTTTGCTAATCAAATTGGAAGAAATATGGAAGTATACATTGATGACATGATGGTAAAAAGTGTGGATGAACAACTACACTTGGCAGATCTCCAAGAAACTTTTGCTAACTTAGTAAAAGTAAATTTGAAACTAAATCCCGAAAAGTGTGTGTTCGGAGTACAGACCGGGAAATTCATGGGTTATATAACAAGTGAGCAAGGGATACAGCCCGATCCGGACCAGCTTAATGCTTTATTCCAAATGGAGCCTCCTCGAAATGTTAAAGAAGTACAACGGTTGACTGGGAGGTTGGCTGCTTTAAATCGATTCATCTCAAGGTCTTCGGACAGATGTGCCCCGTTTTGTTCAAAATTTAAAGGGTGCAAAGGGATTTGACTGGACTTCACAGTGCGATGAGGCCTTCAATGAGATTAGGAAACATCTGTCCTCCCCCAAGACTTTATTTAAACTTGTTGATGGAGAGACGCTCTTCGTATACTTGGCAGTTTCCAATTGTTCCATCAGTGCTGTATTGGTAAGAGAGGTGAATAATTACCCCCATCCGGTGTACTACATCAGCAAGAGCTTGATAGATGCAGAAAAAGGTTATTTAAAGCTGGAAAAATTAGCATTAGCCTTGGTAATTGCTGCAAGGAATATGAGGCCTTATTTTCAGGCTCATTCTACTATCGTCCAGACATCTTTTCCCTTGAAGAATGTTCTTCAAAAGGCAGACATTTCAAGTAGAATGACTAAGTGGTCAGTAGAGTTGGGGGAGTTCGAGATTGATTTTGCTCCTCGAACAACAATCAAAGCCCAAGCTGTGGCTGATTTCTTAGTTGAATTCCACTCTGATAGGGATACAGAGCAAACAACTAAAATAAAAGATTAAAAGGTCTGGGTTGTCCGGACGGATGGTGGATCAAGTACTATGGGATGTGGTGCAGTGGCGTGCTTGACTTCTCCATATGGTGACAAAATGTACCAGGCTATATGTTTTGCTTTTAGGGCTTCCAACAATGAGTCCGAATACGAAGCAACTATAGCTGGTTTAAAATTAGTTTATATTTGTGGGGCCAAAAGGGTCAAGCTGATGAGTGATTCCCAGTTTCTTATCCACCATGCGCAAGGTCAATCTGAGGCAAAAAAGGAGCAACTAGTGAAGTACTTACTTCTTCTTAAAAATGAGGCACTTAAGTTTAAAAGCATTGTTTATGAGCATATACCCCGAACAGAGAATGAACTAGCAGATTCATTGGCAACCATAGCATACACTGAGTCATATCCTTGGATCCATGTGCTGGAGAGCCCTTCCATTCAACTTGATGTGGGTAAAGAGGAAGAAATTTTCGATGTACAGATGAAAAAACCTCAAGATTGGAGATTTTCTCTCCTGCAGTATCTCTCCGATGGCATCTTGCATCCGGATAAGTCATTAGCAAGAAAAATGAAGCACAAGGCTCGTGGTTTTATTATACTAAGAGACATTTTGTATAAAAATTCTTACAGTAAACCTCTTTTGCGATGTTTGGGAGATGATGAGTCTCAAGTAGTCCTCTCCGAATTACATGATGGTGAGGGATCAACTCACTGTGGATTCAGGGCTCTAACAAGGAGAGTTTTACTGGCTAGCTATTATTGGCCCTCTATAATGCAAGATGCTAAGGAGCTGGTGAGAAGGTGTGATCCATGCCAGAGATATAGCAATGAAATTCATGTCCCAGCCATCTCTTTAGAGTCAATTTCTGAGCCTATACCTTTTGTTCGATGGGGGTTGGATTTGGTGGGACCTCTTCCTATGGCATCCGGAGGACGCAGAACGATAATTGTTGCTATTGATTATTTTTCGAAGTGGATTGAAGCAGCCCCACTGGCAGGAACAACAACAAAAGCTGTCATAAAATTCATTTTATCCAATATCTGTTGCAGATTTGGTGTTCCACAGAAGATAACGACAGACAATGGGCCATAGTTCGACAACAAGGAAATGGAGAGTTTCTGTGCCTCTAGGGGTATACAGAACTATACTTCACCTTTCCACCCACAAGCAAACTGTCAAGTTGAAGTGGCTAACAGAACTATATTGTCCAGTTTGAAGAAAAATTTAGAAGAGGCTCCTGGAAAATGGCCTAGTTATTTACAAGAGGTTTTGTGGGCCTACCGGACCAATCCTGGGGCCGCAACATAAGAGTCACCTTTTGCCTTGGTCTATGGGATGGATGCTATAGCTCCCATATAGGAAACTCTCCCTTCCTTTCGAGTTCACAATTTCTCCGAACACGCTAATGAAGTGGCTATCAGGGGTCAGCTTGACCTAATAGAAGAAAGACGAGTTAAGGCTCACCTTAGAGCTGCACACTATCAGGGTTTGATGAGAAGCAGGTTTGCTTCCTTAGTTAAAAGAAGAGATTTTCAGCAGGGGGACAAGGTGTTAAGGAAAGTCTTCTTACACACTAAAGAGAAGCTGCTCGGCAAACTAGCCCCAACTTGGGAAGGACCTTATATGGTCATTGAAAGGCTTAAACCTGGAACATACTAGCTAGAAGACAAGGATGGAAGGGTTTTGAATCACCCGTGGAATATTGAACATCTCCGGATGTACTTAGAATAGAAGCTATGTAAATATTTACTTGTTTAAAAATCCATGTAAATATTTGGGGGCATACTCTTTCTTACCCTAGGTGGCGTGGGGAGGTTTTAATGAGGTGTCCGGGCTTTTTTATAAAATTTGATGTCTTTTTAAAAATTCGAAGTGTTCTTGCTTTTTTTTTGTAACACCATCCGGATTGAATTAAAGAAATGATGACTACTTAAACATTTGTCATCAGAGAATTTAAACACTCTCGCTTTAGAATGTTTATGAAATAACTAAGGGCTATTTAAACACTAGCCACCAAAATTAAAACAAACTATGAAAGAATGCAAGAGTTGTGCAAAACAGAGATATTCATTAAAAAACAAACTGAAGTGCCTTGGCCTTCCAAGGACTTTAAAATTTTCAGACAAAACAAAAGGTCTATCTGGTCAAATGCCGGACACAATTACAAAAATGCCTTGGCCTTCCAAGGACTTTAGTTCTAGCAAAGTAAAAGGTGAAAAGATAATTCATAATCTAAGACTGAGCCTTTGAAGATGGCTCAGCCTCACTTGTCTTCTTCTTCTTCTTCTTGGGATCGTCTTTCTCTTCATGTGGGCCCTCCCCGGTGTTTTCTTCTTCGTCAGAGGAGGAAGCGCTGGAATAATCATGCAAGTCTCCATCAGCCATGGTGTGGAAGGGAAGGTCTTCATACTCTACATGAAGCCACAAATCTCCCAGGTTCCTCTTCGGGAACTTCTCATGAAAGAGCAAGACCATGTTCGACTTCACTTTAGCATACATTTGCTCTTGAGTGTCTATTACATTGTTGGCATAATCATCGATCTTGGCCTGAATTTTGGCCTCTTGCTCCCTAGCAGATTTGCTTTCTCTTCTGCAGCCTTGGACACTGTGTTCTCGAGCGCAATATTGTCATTTGTCAAGTTATGGATGACTTGATCCTTGGCCTTTGCCTCCTCTTTTGAAGATGTGAGAGATCTTTTTCTAATCCGGACAGCTTCTCCCGGAGCTCTTTGATAGTATCCTCTAAAGTGGCAACCTTTGTGGCCCACCCCTCTTGGCTCTTCTTTAGCTCCTCGTTTTCTCCCTTCAGAATGTCAGCATTTTGAGTGGCAGTGAGGAGATCGTTGGACAATTTCTCCTTGTCAGATTTGAGATCTTTGATAATATCTGCCTGACCTCGAACTTGTTTCTCCAGAACAAGCACTGGCTGAACATTACTTAATATGGAGTGAGTTATGATGTCCCTTTCACTTGAAACAGTAAAATTCTTACCATTAAAAGTAACGGTGTTAGAAGTGCTTGGAGGGAGGTAAGGCCCAACAAAGTCGTCTCTGGGAAGGTTTGCAAAATAGTCACCAAGTCCATCAAGCCCTATGATGTCAACACCATCGATGCTAAGGTCTCCTCCTCCAACCTTTTCAATTTGAAAGTCATCAGGGATCTCCTCTGCTCTTGTCAGATCAGTAGGGTCTACAGGGGGGAGAGGCTCCGGAGGCCGGAGAGAAAGTTCATCATCCCTGGAGGTCTTTTTCTTTTTGGCCTCCCTCTCCTTGTTCTCTGCTCCACGTTTTCGGTCTCTCTTGGGAAACCTTGGGGGTTTGGGAGATCTTACCTCTTCCTTAGCACTCTCCTGCTCCACCACTTCTAGGAGAGCAGCATCAATCTGGCTTGGGGCTGCCCCCTATGGGTTTGTTGGAGTAGCCTCCTCCACCTCGGCAGGGTTAGCCTCACCTGCAGCCTTCTTACCTTTCCCTTTCTTTCCTTTAATTTTACTTGGGGCCTTGGCCCGGCCTGGCAAGTATAGTGACCAATCCGATTCGTGTGTTATCTTGAGGACTACATCCGGAGGGGTGGAGTGGTGAGTTCTTCCCAGGTCAAGTCCCTCCGACCAGTAGTGTTCCAGAGGTGAGACCTTGCGAAATTGCCTATGGTAAAAGCATCATGAAACCGGTTCCCCCACTTTTCAGCAACCCAAGTGTTGATCTTGGTACAAGTGGTCTGCCTGGCCTTTAAATAGTCATTGAAGTCTTTGGGCAGCTCTGTTAAGAAAAAAGACAAGACCAGTCAGTTTAAGAAAATTCGATAAAAGTAAAAATAAGAATGTAAGGTAGGATCCTTACGATCACTCCTCCATCTGATGGTGAGGAGACTCGGATTGACTCCAGCTTTTATTTTCCTCCCATTCTCCCAAGCGTCGCTTACGAACAAGAATTGAGTCCTCCAATTTCTCTCCGACTCAAGCAGATCATCCACTGCTTTATAATTATCACCCATGTTGAAGTGATAGAAAGGAATGTGGTGGTTTTTGTAGAGACTGGCCACAGCTGCGAATTTCTCCATTGGTAAAGGAATCCCGGAGAGCCTGGAGGCCATGATGTAGGCCATAAGTGTGTACCAGGCGTTGGGGCTTCGTTGACTAGGGCAGAGCTTGATGAGGTGGAAATACATGACTATCTCCGGATCTAAGGGGAACCTTAAACCCCAGTTAAAGAGCTCAGTGAAGATGACTATTTCACTGAGTTTGCAGTCCATTGGGGTTTCAGGGTCTATGGGGATTCTTATTTTTACGTTCTCCGGAATCACCCACTTCGTACGCATCCGGCCCAACTCGGCTGTATGGATGAAAGCATAGTTGATTTTTTGTAAGGCAAGAAGATATTTAACGTTTACCTTGTGGAAACAAGGTCCCACTTTTCCTTCGAGAATTTGTGGTAATTCTGGATGCCTAAGGCATAGTTTCTCTTTGCCCTTATCTTTCTTAGCAGCAGCAGCATCACTAGTCTAACCGGAGGGTTCGGACTCGAATGGAGCCTCTTCGATAAAATCCTCCATTATTTCCTCCATTACCAAGGAAGGGTTTTCAGTAGTCTTTGTGAGGGGGGAGTTTGGAGTTGGTTCAGTCTGACCTTCGGACTAATGAGCTTCAATACTCTCCTGGAATCTGGCCTCCGACTGGGGCTCTGATGTGGAGGTTTCTCTTCGGGGGCTTGAGCCAGTGGCTTCCGGTCCGGACAGCCTGTCCTTGGGCACTTTTATGGGTGCCTCTGACCCTGTATTTCTATCCTTGGCACCTGATTTTGAAAGGATGCCTTTGGAAGCTTGCTCCTTAACCAGCCGGCCTCTTCTTCGATCGACCAGTTTGTTGGGAGAAGTATCTGCATCTGAACCCATAACTATGAATGGGGAAGGATTTTTTAAGCTAGTAACTGCTGGCCCTGGTTCGACGGTGGGTTCTGATTCTTGAACTGATGAGCCTGAGATGATGGGAGAAAGGTTAGTTTGAAATAATCTCCTCGGTTTGACACTTTTTGTTGAGGAGGAACCCTGGTCAGGCTCTGTGTTTGAGGTTACTGGTTTGTCGATGAGGGAAGTAGGTAGGCCTGCTGCAATGCGTCTTTCCCTTTCAACGTTTTGTGCCTTTTCTAGTTCTGATAGATTGAGCCACCTGCCTCTGATTAAAGCGTTCCTAGCCGTGAACATAAACAACTAAAATGAAGAACTTTTGTTTGAGAGAGAAAGCTCTAAAAATTAGCAAAGTGAATATGTAGATGATGATAAAACAGTGGAAAAGTGTTTAATTTATAGTAAACCCCAAAAAGGTGTTTTGATTCCTAGGAGAATTCAAAAGGATTAGCAATGATTAAGAAACGACGCTGATGTCACCTTCATTTAATGAATATTTTGCTTTTCAGAGAAGGTGGGAGCGAAAATCAAGGTGAAAAAACGGCTGAAGTGATGAACCAGAGAGAGACACGTGTCCCACGAACTCTAGCAAACAACCGTTTAGATTCAAAGAACCTTTTTCAGTCCGGATAAAACTATAATACAATTCGGAGGACCTGTCCGGATGTAACTGTCACTAGCCACGGACTGTTTTTCAGGTTTTGACAAAGGTTTTTGAACAAACACCTAAAAAAGGGGCTACTGATGAGTCCGGATTCCGTTACCACTTCGGACAGGGTCAGTTCAGACAATGTCTACCTAACCGGACAGGGGCAGTTCGGACCCCATCATCCACTGGACTGTTCGAACAGAAACTAAAGTACTTAAAACATAATCACTTCTTGACTAAGCTGCCTACTCTCCTACTTAGAACTTATGGATCCTTAAGCTCGACCCGGGTCCATTAAACACGACCCAAGAGCCCATAAGGCCCAAATATGATGGTATAAATACCCAACCACCAACATTAAATGAGGGTAATGAAAATTAAATACAACCATGCTGCTTAATTCTCCCTTTACACTCTACCAAAATATTAAATACTCTCAAACTTCCACACAGTTCTAAACAAAAATTACAGACTTACCCTAAGACGAAAATAAACCTCACCAATACTAGCCAACTCAGAAGAGGACACTAGATGGGCCACTTCGACCCGATTCACTTCCCAAAGCCGGATTACCGGCCTGGGCCCATGGCAAAGCCACCAAGAGGGATCAGAAGCAGACCCAAGGTGACTCATAAACAGCGTCGGGTCTAAATTTAGTTGGGAGAAAGCGTTCGAGCCCGGTTGCCTAACAAGGCTTAGAGGGTTGGACATCAGTAGGGAGAAAGTCTCCGTGCCCGATCGCTTAACAGAAACCTTGCGGGTTGGACATGCCGGAAAGAAAGGGTCGGGTCCGGGTAGACCAGTTATCAGTTCAGAGGGTGAGGAACAGCGGCGTTCCGAGTCGATTCTTCTACAAGTCTTCGTTCCCGTTGCTCTCGAAGACTGGGAGGCTACTGATAAGGGAATAATTCGCCAAAATAAATAATAAGGAGTGAATTATGAATAGAAGGAAATTAATATGACTGTAATAGCATTTGTCACTTATTAGAGGATAATTTGTAAGCAAAGTATTTAATGAAGGACCAAAAGAGAAATAAAACAAGCCCACCAAGGACATTAATGGGTCCACCATTCACTACTATAAAAGGAGACCCATTATTCTTGGTAGGTGGGACATTCTAAAATATAATATTCTCTTTCCAATTTCTCTCTCTACACTCTCACTTTAGTCACATCAGGTCCAAGATCCAATATTCGTCCTAGTCATTTATTCTCTCATCAATGTCTAATAGTATTCCAAGTATGTTTCATACTGAAATTAGAGCCAGGAGAATATTTCCAAATCATAATGTCATTTTTATCAAGCTTTATACTAAAATTTCTTATCTGGTTGATATGAGAATAAGGAAGGAAGCTCCTCAGCAAATCAACATCCCAACCATTGTTTTTCCAGAAAGTGTTCACCATTGCTTGCATATACTAGCACTTATCATTTCTTATAATCGGAGCGTGGGCGTGCCAATCCTCGCGCCAGAAATCCATCTAGCCTTTTCCAAGGAGCCACTTGATGTTAGGCTCAACAAGATCTTTAATTCATGCAACCCTCTTCCACGTTAAAGAACCAACACCATTGAAATTAGCATTTAAAAGATGTTTGTTTTTACAATAAATAGTGTGCATATAGAGAGAGCAAAGACTCTTTTTCTTCCTAAAA
This sequence comes from Limnanthes douglasii subsp. nivea, assembly GCA_036936605.1. Lineage (NCBI taxonomy): Eukaryota > Viridiplantae > Streptophyta > Magnoliopsida > Brassicales > Limnanthaceae > Limnanthes > Limnanthes douglasii. Next base: position 303,086,990 of record JAUPFV010000001.1, read on the forward strand.
TTAAACCATAGCTTCTTGGGAAAATGAGGCTTGAATGTCATAGACTTCTAAAGTTTAAACCACCTTCCTCAAATGGTTTACAGAGGGAGCTCAAACTTGACCAGTGAGTATTTTTATCTGAAAGAGATGATCTCCAGAGAAATTTGTTGAAGATTTTCTCAAGCCTATTTATAATCCCTTTAGGTAATAGGCTGTTTTGCATCCAAAAACTAGGAATAGCCATCACGACAGAAGATATCAATGTAAGTGTTCCCCCGTATGAAAGGTGCTTGCCTTCCCAACCTGTAATTTTCTCATTAACCTTGTCAATAATCATGTTATAATTAGAAGATTTATTATTGTTATTTAGGATAACACCCAGATAACTAATTGAAAGCGTATCAATAAAAAATCCAGGGAGAGATTCCAGGTTAGTAATTCTGCTACACTGAAGCTTAGGAGAAACAATGACTTTCGATTTGTTTTTGTTGATAGACTACCCGGAGATGAGTTGGTAAGTGTCCAGAAAAGTGCTAAGGCTCTTCATGGTGAGGTCAAGACTGTTTAAGAAGATCAGGATATCATCAACGAATTCAAGGCAGGGGATTAGGTAATCTGATCTTGAAACAAAGAGCATCTTTTTGTTAATGGAGAAGAGGTGATTGAGCCCTCTGATCAGGACCTCCTCACTAATGATGAAAAGGCTAGGGGACAGAGGGTCCCCTTGCCTTAGACCCCTCTTGGTTTTGTAATACCCAAAGACACCACCATTAATCAGTAGAGAGAAATATGGACATTAGCAGTTAATTTGTTGATTAATCTAACAAACCCACTGAGAAACCAAATGAAGTCAAGACTTTTGCAAGAAAGGAAAGGGACATCCTGTCGAAAGCCTTCGATGTATCAAGCTTAGTTGAATGCTTTCGACATGATGGTGGAAGCTCCCCTTCTACACCTATCATGAGGCATCATTCTACTTTCCCAGAACCAAAATTCAATGAGTTCCTGCACAAGAAGTACAAATCAGCCAAAAAATAAAAGAAACCAAAAAAGGTGTTGATCAAATCCATGAAATTTTATGGGAGTTCTATCTCTAAATCTCTCTCTGATAATGATTAAGTTTATTAGTTGGAATGTGAGAGGTGTCTGTAATAATTCAACTATGGGTAGGTTAAAAAACATGGTTAACAAGGAGAAGGTTAGGCTTTTAGTAACCTGAAGAGACAAATAATAGATACTAATTATCTGACATTAAATTCACTTTCGTGTATCTGATCGTGTTAATACTCGTAGTATTTTTTCTATTATTTCTTACATTCTAAGTTACAGGATAATAGGCTTAACTACTTAATGGTCCAGGTAATTGGGTTGGACAAATTTCACCTTTATCAGTAGCCCATAGTCCTTGCGAGAAAGTCGATAAAGTGCTAAGACTTATAGAATATTCAGGTTGCTTGCTATATTTACTTTGTTAAGACTCTCAAATCTATTTACACACTTGTAGTTTATATCTGAATGTTCTTCATTTTTTGTTGTATGTTGAACCGTACCACATCTTATTTTTGGCAAGCCTCTTAATATTACTATGGTACGTTGGTGTTTCCTTTTGATGAGCTCAACTTAATCTAGCCGATTTCTTTTTTGAAAGCATCTCTGGACTGGTTTTTTCTGACCTTGTTCTTGCCTTGTTAAAAACCTTTCCAGGGCAAAAACTATATTTTCCAATGGTAAAAAATTGAAACTAATAGATAGCATGCAGCTAGGTTCATTAGAATATTTGGTTGAATCGAAAGCATCTAATAAAATCTATATACTGCTTCAGAATGCTACTAGGCATAAAATAGTAGCCTCGAGTCCTTTTGAAGGATAAATAAAGGACTAATATATGATGGCTAAAGTAATATATAAGTAATTTATTAGAAGATTAAGGTTCGATTTTGCTGAGATATTGTTTCCTTCTAAATCAGATTAGCCGAATTTGTCATATGATAGTTGTTGTCGGGTCGAATGTAGGTACACATAAATATAAGAGATAACCGAATCTATATTGCTTTTGCAATTGTTTTTTAAATTAGAGGGTTTCCTATGATAAATATAATTTTTTTTATCAAAGATGCATTAATATAATGACACATGACATAAGCTTAAGTAGTAAGTTGAACTTCCACGCATATGAGCTATTTGTCTTTTTTTTTATTTTGGAGCCTTCAACGTAGGTGAATCCAAACCCTCACTCTGATTAAATTATAATAACTGAATTTTTAAAATATATAAGGTTAGGATTCGAGAACCTGAAGGTATAAAAACAATTCACCCTATCATGTCAAGTTCAATGCTCGTTGCTTCTGAATTACTTCCCTCGTTATATATGGGGATTATGTAAAATAGTACGGTAGTTTTGAATAGAGCTACTGCTTCAATGTCGTACGTCAAATAAAATGATATTTTAACTGTTGTTGGTCATATGATGGTTTTGTATGACCAAAAGACTTCACGAAAAACATCTAGCCAATTACTTACGGCTTATTGCAATATTTATGGTCATGTTGGTCACCTCTAATTGTCCATTTATCGGAAGATAGAAAGAATAAAAGAAAAAATTCTTAATACATGTTGTGTTGTGGAACCATATGAGCCAATTGTTTCAAAATCGAGTCGCATTATCCATTATGATGACTCATGGTATACCGTATCTAAAACATATGTTAGAGTATAATAAGTTTATAACATCTTTGACCATAATGTTCATGAATAGTTGCGCCTCTACCCATTTGGATAATTAATCCACTACTACAAGTAATAATTTCTTTCCTTCGAGAGCCTTTGGTAGAGGTCCTACATTGTCTAAGTCCATGGCTTCATATTTGTTTTGAGAAACACAAGTGAGACTTGGATTAAGTTAGAAAAACAATGACATGTATAAGAATGCTCGAATTTACTTTTAACATTAGTCATTATAGTAGGTCAATAATCTCTTTGTACCAGAATTTATTTTTGAAGTTTGTTATAAAGGTAGTAGAGCAATGATTTGATAGGGTCTTGCTTGTAGAATTTATCTGATATCCATATAAATACTACCGATTTCATTTTGTTCTTTATATATTTGGTGAGGTAACTGATAATAAGTGTTCACAAATCCTCTTATTTTACTTATTCCCCTCGATTACCATGACTTCTAAAGACAAGGTTATGGAGGGAAATGTGGTAGATAGGGTGATGGAATATTTATCCTAGAAGATGGCTCATAGTGCTAATGTCATACATGTTGAAGAAACCAATAAATCAAAGGATACACTTTGCACCAGTTGAACTTATTTAAAAGTAATGTCGTCAAATAGGGATGCATGACACTAAATATCTCTAGGTATTGAATGATGAAGTTTTTTATATTTGTCCCGATTGAGTGTTTAATGAACCACTAGTGTGAGTCTGTAAGTAGTTAGACCCACCTTGCTCTACAGATGTTGGCCAGTCGAATGCATGTAATGATAAATTCATATTTTGCTTCGTTATGACAAGTTGGAAAAAAAAGTTTGATAAATTATGTCAATATATCGTTGATGTTGTTCAGGAGGTTAATAAACCTACTAATGCTAAAAAATGTAAGAAAAATCTGACCCGAATATGAATTACCCCGAAGAAAACTCTTAGTACAACTTCCTTAGTTACTCTATGAATCTCAACCCCGACTACTTCGGTCTCACCTCATGAGCATACCTCCCATTGTGAGTAGTTTGCCCTTATATACAAATGGTAAATGTAAGTTAGAAGTGGAATATTGGGAATCTTAACCATAACAACAAGATAAATATGGTAAATTTGTTCTTGAGGAAATAATAAAGGCCATAAGGTGCTGGAAGTTTACTTTTTTCTGTAAGACATAAAAAACCACATTTAGTTGCTTTGAATGCCGTATATTTACCACTGAGTTAGATTTGATACGTCTTAAATGAACATGTCTATGCAATGTTTCAGTTCAGTTGTCGGCACCTAGAGAAAATTCTTTAATGGTTCGTAAATATGAATTGGTTGTTTATCATAAAAAATTTAAACTTGAGGATTCGGTTCCTACTGCATCCCAGTATTATATTTTTATTTAGTTGTTATACTTGTATCTCATCTAGGCCAGTCCTAACTCTTGACGGACCTTGATTTCCTGTATTTGTTGTCAAGTATATAGTTTAACATCGATAAACTTCATGGATTGGTTGATTTCTACCAATTCATGCATTGTTTTACTCTCTTACTCCATTAAAAAAGTATAATATCATGAATAACTTCATGGAGTCAAAATTAGAATGGAAGAAATACGTAGTAATAGTCGTCTTTGAAGCTCATGGAAGAAAAGACAACTAAAACCTATAAGCTTTCCCTTTCTTTTGATATTTTTTCTTACAATTTTGATATTTTTTTAATTACTTATCTCATATTTACATACGCGTATTAACCGGAGCTTTATTACAGAACACTAAAATATTTTATGTTCTTTTTTAATGAGTTGATGAATTATTCAAGGATCTTAGTGTTTGGGTTGAGGATAATTGGCAGGAGAGATTACATCGTTGTTTTATTGTAGTCAATTTTTCTCGCTTTAGATTGTGGAAAATATAAAACACCCAACACCATGAGGCTTCAACCAAAGTACATATTACAAACGAAGTGGTGGTTACCGTTATGGCTTTCCCTTTTGCCAATTTCTTCTTATTTTATCGATAATGAACCTCCCAATAAGCTCGTAAAGACAAAAATGTTCAAATCTCCTAACAAGAAAACAAAATAGGAAAAATACTAATTATTGACATTTTAAAAAAATGTTACAGACCTGAATGATCCAGGTTTGGATGTTAAAATTTCAAATACCATTACTACCAGTGGTTCGGGCAAAGAACATCAAACGATGATTAAACTAACTAATTGAACCAAGGTAAATAGCTCGGTTGGGAACCAACACTCACATCATAGTCATAATGCTAAAGTTAAGGAAAAAGAGAAAAGTACTTCTCTTGAGGCATACGCCTTAGGTAAGGTAGTGGATCACTATGCGAATGCTGCCATTAAGACGATCACTTCTACCGACAAGCCTCTCACTGATGCTTTTACATGGACCATTGTTTTTCATACATAGGTAAATAATTTCGCCCTCGTTTTACCCATATATATTCAAGGGATTACATCTCTATTTTTACTCTTCGTATAAATTACAGGTCATATTGTTCGAATTTCAAACAATCAAAGATGAATTATTTATTCCTTAAACTTGTTAACTTTTTCTTATTTTATGGGTTATGATAAAAGCCACAAATTAGCTTTATCTATTTGTCAATAAATAATTCTGGGACCATAAACCAATTTGATTCTCAAACTGATCAACAAAATTGATCATTTAAAAGTTTAGATTCTAGTATTGTGAGTTTTATTTAACCATGATAATGTCTCTATTAAGAATCCATCTATACTTACTGACACCAAAATCTTAAGTAGAAGTAAATTTAGTATTCGTACCTCATAAAAAAACTTAGCACTTAAAAAAATCCAAAGATGTCATTATCTTAAAAACTTTGAAAACAAACATTGTTTCATCATATGATCAACCTATCATCGAATGTCCATTCACGATTGATTTTGATACAATTGTTGAAGACATCCCATATTTTTTGTATCAGACTCCCTAAGAAAGGAGAACTTCTTCTTCATAACAAAGATAATGAAGTATATTGTTTTCTATAATCCTCTAAATAATGATTAAGGTTTCCACTCCACCTTCTAATTTATTAATTAATTATTCAAATACATACAAATATGTCATACTCAACTTAATCCAAATTATTGAAGGAATTTTATTAGCGTAACACTAGCTTATAAACTTATTAGGATGTCAATAACCATCAAAGAACTTATGTTTTGTTTTAAAATGTAAAAATCCAAAATGAGTTCTTTTTATTCACTTGTTCTCGATTATTTTGATTGGGTCGTCAAGCTTCTAGATTCCAACCATGAACGAAAGCCAATTTTTCTATTATATAAATAGTCTTTGGGATTCTAGACAAAATCTTATCAATTTGAAACACACTAGATGCAAACATGTAAGATAGACAACACTAACTTAGTTACCATAAAAACATTCAGTTCGTAATTTAATTTTGTCACTAATATTTATTCTTGTTTTAATAACAATATTGTTTGTTTGGCTATGATATTCTCAAATATTGATTGCAATACTTCCGTGTTGAACGGCTTATCTAAAGCTTCTTTTAATATGTAGAAAGCCGATCATAACATTTTGTTCATACTATTTAATTTCGTTTTGTGTGGTTTTTTGTTATTGAAAGGGTTAGAGATGTCTGATAATGGAAAAATTAAGACTAGGAAAGCTATAGGTGAAGCTATTGAAAATGATATCAATAAATATTTGTATGAAAATATGGCTGGTGGATACCTTTTTTGATTGACTCTCCTAGTTTTTCAAAAGATACACACGGAAAAATAGCATAGCAACAATAAAAAAAGAGCTACCTCATTAAACGAAGTGTAGTAATCTCACAAGAGTAAAAAATAAGAACCCTTCTAAGCCATATCCAAAATAAAAAGGTGCATCTCATGTCCCAAAAAGGTCTGCCCAACTAATGTTTTTATCAATAATCCTAAAAACATATTTTAAGTCTGCAACCACTCCTCTTGTTATATTAGTTACACATAATAACTTTTCATCCATCTTTGGTACTACCTTGGCGTCTAAGAAAATGGCAGGGTCAACGTCAATCTTGGATCTAAAATCTTTCCTTAACTATTAGTCTGACTTATGTACCGTCGATTCCATTGAATCTTCAACATCTCTTGTGGATATTTTGTAGCACACATCATAAATTTTATTGAGGGTGATTTAAGCTCCAAAAACACAAAACAAAATAGGTGTTACCCAAATCTAGATACAACAACCAAATTGGGGGCACTTCAAAAAGAAAAATATTCTCTAAATATTTAAGAATCTTCTTCATCGCGATTTCAGTCTAACTTAAAATATTCTGAAATTTTGTGTTAATTAATTCGATAGAGAAAACGAAACCGGAACAAACTTCTACAATTACTAAATTCAAACTTTCTTCTTTAAGAATTGGATCCGGAACCAAGGAGACAACGAATCAGGATCTCTATTGTCGGGCGATAATGATTCAACTCATAAAAGAATCTCAATGCATCGATAAGAATGGAACTGCAACTGGAAGAATCCTGCAGATTGATAATTTTACATACAACTTAAAAATATTCAGGGAGAATCCTTCTAACAGATCATGAAACAACCGTAAGAATACAACTTAGACTTAATTTAATCACATTGGATTATTATTGATATAACGCAGTCCGAAGCTCTCTAATAGAGCAATGGCTAAGATGTGATTTGAGGCTTGGAATTGAGAAAAGTTTTGTTTTTTTCTTGCATATCAGAGTCCATTTAGCAAGCCAATCAGAAGCTTGATTCTGGACTCTAGAGATATGCTTTATAGTCATGGTAGAAGCTATTAGAGTTCTCTATATTGTTAGCAAATGATTAAGATACCAGGGAGACTTTCCTGCAGCGAGAAGATTAACCAGCATTAAAGAATCAGTTTATATATCTACCTTTACCCATTTGTTCTTTTTGCAGATTAAAAGACGATCTAATAAGCTCTTGATTCAGCCATTAGAGTGGATAACTTTCTGTAAGTGTTGCTTGATCCATGAATGATTTTGCCAAGAGTATTTCTGATTATAATCCTTTCACTCGACTCTCCATTACTGAGACAGGTCGCGTTTATATTCATCTTAAGTGTACCAGCAAGATGAGCATTCCATTTAAGGTATAAGATCTTTTCTTTCTTGTTTATAATCTATAAACAACCTATAACAGACCCTGCATTTGTAGCATTATACCAATGCTTACTAGTAATTATGTTAGATTTTTCTAAGACATTGATTATATAATTAATATGATTAATAGATGCACATGGAGAGAAATGAGTCCCTTTAAAATTATCTTTGTTGCGATTCTGCCAGATTACCCAAACAAATCTTGACGGAATAATATGAGTAATGTTAACTTTTTTGTCTGAGAACCATAACCAATTTCTTATAACGTGAGTAATATTCATGAGTCTCTCGATTTTAACCTTGAATAAGTCAGCGAAATGCTTCCAGATTTTCCAGGAATAATTGCAACTAATAAACAAATCATTAGTATCTTCACAGTGATTGCAAAATTGACATTTTCAAGGAAGGTGTAAATGTCTTTTCTGTAATATCGAGTCAATAGAAATGTAATTATGCATGAGCTTCCATAACTGAAACGAGAACTTCCTAGGAGTTATAACATTCCATATTTTCTTGAACAAACTGGATTGATTATAATGGTGTCTTATGTTGTTCCATGTATGTTTTTTGTTGAAATTAAGAACATGAGATATCTTCCAAATCATGATGTCTTCCTTGCTGGTATCAATACTTATTTATTTGATAAGATTAATTATGTTAGTAGATAGAAAGTCTTGCGTTCTACTAATATCCCACATATTACTCTACCAGAAAGTGTTGACTTTAATAGTCTGGAACCAGTTGTTATTCTCATTTTCATGAAGGATAATAAGAGACGAGTGATCATTCCAATTATCACTAAACCAGTTGACATTTGGTTTTGATTGATACAAGTAGTTCAGCAAATTTTTTTTTTATGTCTACTTATAAGAAAATGAGAAACCCTTCCGTCATACTCAGATAAAATAATATGATAGTGAGATTCACATGGATCATTATTGTTGTAATTGTATAATTTGAAAGAAATGCACTTTTAAAATAATGACCCTTCAAAAAAAAGTGAGAGTACTTTATATAGTAATGGATGGCCCTAGTTTGTATAATGTCATTTTTGGTAGATCATGGTTGTCAATAATGCACGTGGTTGCCTCTACTGTCAATTAGCGTTTGACATATGCTATTAAGGGCCAGGTCGGAGTTGTCCTTAGAAGACAGAAAGTGGCAAGAGAATGTTATGTTACGCATTGGCTCCTAAAATGATCCAAAATATGGAAACCAAGAAAGAATAGCAATTATTTGAGTCCATTTCGGAGTCAGATGTTATAGATGACCCGAGAGAGACTCCCAATTTGGTAGTACCTGATGAGGATATTGAGGTGTATACTTTTCCAAATGAAAAAAATGTGAAGATTAGAGCTCGGTTTCCACCAGTCATAACAAAACAAATACTATATTTTTTTATCAAAGAGTTCCCACATGTTTTATTGATGTACCGAAGACGTAACAGGTGTCCCAGCAAGTTTTATTTTTCATAAACTAACAGTACAACCTAATGTATGGCCCATAATCCAAAAACAAAAAGTATTTTCTATTGAAACATTTATAGCAAGTATGAAAAATGAGGATTAGTTAACAAAAGTAGGGCATATACGGGAGCCTCAATACCAGTTATGAACTGCCAAACCGGTACTCGTTAAAAAATAAAAATTGAAAGGGACGCATATGTGTAGATTTAAACAGGTCTTGTCTGATGGAACCTATTCATATCCGTAGAATAAAACAATTGATAGACTTGCTTTTTGGGTAATAAACTCTTATCATTAATGGATGCTTTTACTGAGTATTACTAGGTACAAATGGATCCGATGGACCAAAATAACATCACATTAATAACCAGTAAGGCGCTCTACTGTTACAAAGTAATTCCATTTAGGTTAAAGAAGGCTAGGGCTACTTATCAACATTTAGTTAATAAGCCCTTCACTAGCCAAATCGAAAAAAATGTTTATGATTATATTGATAATATATTGGTAAAAAGCATAAGATGATGATCATTTCTCCGATATGGAAGAAACGTTTTCTAATATGAAAGCCATCAACTTAAAATCAAACCTAGAAAAGTGTACTCTTTGTATTCAATCTATAAAATTAATGGATTATATTATGACAGAAAATGGGATTCAAGCTGAGCTAAAACAGTTAAACGCTTTAATGGTCATGGATCCCTCAAGGTTCATCAAAGAGGTACAAGTTTTAACCGGGAGGTTAGCAACTTCAAACAGATTTATATTAAGGTCTTCAAATAAGTGTGCATCATTTTTCCATGTACTAAGAAAGGTTAATAGGTTCAATTAGACTCCGGAGTGTGACAAAGCTTTTATAAAAATAAAAAAACACATTTCCTCTCTAGAGGTTTTGACAAAAACTAGTTGTGTGAGAAAAAATATTCATCTACGTAGTAGTGTCATATTATGTCGTGAGTGTGGTTTTGGTCAGATTATGCAACGAGTGCGGTTTTGGTCGGAACAGTTGAAGTTTATTTGTGCGCAATTTATTTGTAAGTAAATCTTATTAGATCTTGAAAAGCGATACTTAAAAGTGGAATAGTTAGGTTTGGCTCTGGTAGTTGCAGCGTGAAAGATGAAGTCATATATTCTAGCTCATTCCATTATTGTTTGAACTTCTTTCCCACTAAAGAATGTGTTGCAAAAACCAAATGTATCGGGTCAGATGACTAAATGGTCAATGGAATTAGGAGATTATGACATTGAATTTTCTCCTCGAACAATAGTTAATGCATAAGATTTGGCATACTTTCTAGTTGAGTTTCATTCCAAGCGACCAGAGCCTGGGTCAAATATTGATAAGCCTCTGAATAAATGGACAATTCAAACTAATGGGGGCTTAAACATTTCAAGTATGTAAAGCAGGGATTCAATTGATATCTCTCTACGGAGATTCAATGCATAAATCAATATGCTTTGGTTTTAGAACATCAAATAACAATGCAGATTATAAGGAAATATTGGTAGGGAGGCTTGTGCGAATCAGTGGTGCTAAAATAGTTTGCATGATAAGTGATTCACAACTTCTTATTAATCATTCCTTAGGTCAACCCTCGAAGCAAAAACAGTATCATTTAGTTAAATACCTAAAGGCATTGATAAATACAACAACTTTCTTTGAAGACGTCGAGTATGAACATATTCATCGAGCTAACAATTCGGTGGCTGATTCCTCAACCACTATTATATATACTAAAGCATATCCATATATACTAGTACAAAAACACTCTTTGATAATAACGAGTTATTAACACATGTTAGGCACCGAACATGCATTCTAGATTTTGACTAGCATAGAGAAATATTGGAGATATGAGATTAAAAAAGTTATAAGTAAATGGACTATCTGCCAATTGATAAAGTATTAACCAAAAAAATTAAATTTTAAAGCATAAGTTTCACGGTCCTCGGGGATATACTTTATAACAAGACTTTAAATCAGACATTATGTTATCTAAATTTTATGATAGGGATGGATGTGCCCATTGTGGCTATTAAAAACTAAGAACATTAGTTTTATTGGTTGGGTACTATTGGCCTTCTATTATGGCAGATGGAAAAGAAATAGTCTAACGATGTGATCTCTACCAACCATTTGTGAATACAATACATGTACCAACTGTACCACTTTAGTCAATATATGAGCCCTTTCCCTTCGACAGATGGGGACTGGACGTGGTAGGACCTTTACCTATAACATCAAGAGGATGTTAGACTATTATTATGGGTGTCGATTATTTTTCTAAGTGGATGGAAGCAAAGATTTTATCCTGAACTACATCAAAATTTGTTATCAATTTTATTTCATCTAATATATGTTGCAAGTTTAAAATCCCAAGAACCGATACAACAAACAACGACCTCTCATTTGAAAACAATGACATGAAATAATTTTGTTCCTTAAGAGAATTCAACATTGTTTTTCATAATTTTTCCATCCTCAGACAAACGAGAAAGTAGAAGTAACAAACAGAACCATCCTCGATGGCTTGAGAAAATATTTAGAGGCCACAACCGGAAAATGACCATATTATTTGCAAGAAGTATTATGACTACACCATAAAGAACAACTCAAGAATATTCTTTCATTTTGGACTTAGTCTTAGTGTCCTATTTGTCTAAGGATTTTAAGCACTTCTCGATATACCCGTCGACTTCATAATCTTGTTTCTTGGAAGCTTGTTCCCAAAAAGATACTAAATCCTCTTTAACATTTTTAGAAATCAATTTTGTTCGTTCGCCTCATTTTGTAAGATACCTACTAGATTATTATGCTGCATTTCCTCATGTTTGTATTTTTGAGTTCCTCTATCTAGAAAGCCTTTAGCTGAGCAACTATTGTGTAATGAGCAGTTTTTTGCTGCCTAAGCTCTTCTTCATCATGGACCACCCGAACTTCAAGATTGTCAGTTCGATTCTTTTGTTCCTTGAATACTTTCTTATGAAGCTCGCATTCGTCTCATAGAGTGCCATGACCTCCTTCATTTAACGCACGTTCTTTTGACGCACTTGATGGTTTCTTCCTTTTTCAGGATAAAAGTTCCTCGTGTATTTGGCACACAACAACCTTAATAGATTTTTCTTATGGAGCCTAAAATTCATTTACTTCTTTGGCTCCACCAATTATTTCTTTCAGAACTGAACCACTAACTTCGTCTTTCTCCCTCATGTGACTTAGTACCCTCTTCATAGTCGAAAAATATACCTTGCCATGGAAAGATTTTATTCAACTGTGGATCACTGAGGCACGTGGGAAGTCGTGAGTTGCTCCCAAGAAAATTTTATTTGATTGAGTTTGCTAGAAGTGACTCCAAACCAGATTGTTCAAAGTGAAGCACTTATGAAACTCGTTCAGCCACTTCGCCTCAGCCTACTGGTGCAACATTTCGAATGTCTCTTCGGCAGTTGCCAGATGTTGCTATTTTGATTTGGGTATAGTTATAAAAAGAGTGAAAATGCTTTAAAATATTGAAGGAAAAAAAATTAAAGTTGTAATAAAATACAATGGAAAACTTACATGCACTTTACCACTTCCTCTGCAATTGTTTTGGATTTTTCTTCTTCAAAATTTCTTGACCATTCTCCTAACAACCACTTATGAAGAAGAATTGTGTATTCCATACCTTACCAACCTAAAGAGATTGCTAATGACTTTGTATTCATTCCCTTTAGGAAGAAAGTATAGATAGGGATTCGAGGATTTCTTGACAGCATGGTGACCATTACCAATTGCTCCATTGACACTTCGATCTTTGACACCCTTGATGCTATAATGCATGAAATTAAGGTAAACTCGATATTTAAACTTTCTTGACTAGAACACAAGCCAACCAGCTTTAAGTACCAAACAACTTATGTGTGTCGGGGAACTGAAGCCCATAGTTTGGCACTTCAAGATAGACACATGTATTACTACCTTATTTAGGATTCCCTATTTTTCTCGTAGCTCAGTTCCTTATTTTTCGCATAATAGTTGTATATTACATCGTAGAGAGAAATCAAGTATTTATTCTTGACTTTTCAGAAATTCGGCCCAATATATTTAGCTATCAATGAGGGGAATTCAACATCTACTCCTTTGCCTTTTTCCCTCATTGGCCTTTGGAGCTTTATCTCCACCTTTTTTTCTCTTTCTTTCACCTTAAATTGGAGACGTTTATCTCACCATCACCTTCAGAAATTTTGATATCCTAACTGATGACCCCACATTAACGCACACTTCGACTCCATCAACCAATTGTATCAAATTCCCTCGAGAAGTTAGCAATCTAGTATGAGGCCCCTTCTTCGGTGCACCCGCAACATAAATACAGCCCCTAACTAATTGCTTTTGGGATACATCTAGAGTTATAGAAGTTTGTTTGGCTTGTTCTTTAAGATTTTTTTTTATCTTTGGCGTAGCATATGTTATGGTGTCTTCACAAGTGATCTATCTTTGATATCCGAAGAGCCATCGTTATAAAATGAAATCGTCATGTATGACTAACGTCTCCTTAGGAATGTATCAACCTAGGACAATGAGTTTTCTCTGACGGACATTGAGTAATAGAGGATCGAGGATCGACTGATATGAAATGCCTGTTGTAATGATATTTTCCTCTGTAGTCAATGGTTTGAGTAATGGTTTTTGGCCCTTTGATTTCTGGAAGCCCATCAGCTTTTCTAGTTGTTTTTTGCTTTTCATCCTTATCTTAGAGACACAACCAATCAAACAAAGAAGTGGCAACGTTAAACATGTAAATTTAAGGATAAAACATCGTCAGAAAAGTATTTTATGATGGCTACCCGAATAAAAATTGAGGGTTGCAGTGGTAAAAATGCAGAGCTTCTCTCTATATATCTAGAAATTACTGAAGAGTGAAGTGATATTGATAAGGGGGAGGTTATGTATAGAAGGTTGTAAAGAATCCCAACAATTACTTTCTACAAGCCCAACGATTATCTTTTTAGAGGAGATAAGCTTTAGAGAGATAAAAGTTTAGAGGTCTCCCCCAACGGTTATCTTCTTACAAAAGTGAAATCATCTTAAAATTTATTACGCCTCTCCATTCAGAGATAAGGTTATCGATTATATGTTTCAATTACATGCGTACACGAGTAGAACTACAAATAACCATCTCCAAAGCACATAAACAACCACATCCGAAATGATCTCATGACCAGTCAAAACTATCCTTCCGTGGTGCGTTCAGATTGATAAGGAAAGATATTCCTCAGGGACCTAAGTGCAATTGATAGGGACTAAAGTGATAAGTTTTGTAAATATAAGGTTAAATTAGGCTTTAAGAGAAATGTAAAGGGCTAAACTGCAAATATACCATTATGTAACCATTTTTCTAACTAACTCACTCAGTCTATTTAAAGAGGCTGAAGAAGTTAGTTGAGCCCATGAAATAATCAGAAGCACTTTTCACTTCCTAAAATTCTCTAAGTAGATTTGTGTTCTTGATTTGATCATTTCAGCTTTAATTCTTACCAAATTGGCGCTAGAAAGAGGGGAGAGGATACCTTGATCAATAGATCAGAAATCGACGTTCGAGTTTTCGTTTTGCAAAGTTTTTCGTTCGAATTTTCATATTTTGTTTGATTTTTTGCTGATTGAAGATGAATCCAGAGGAAGGAGACAATCCATCTGTTCGCAAGGCTATGGAAACATTGAAATCCGATCTGCAAGAGGCAGGTAAATCGATTCCAACTCAATCAATCCAATTTGATTTTGAAGGAAAAATGAATGAGATGATAAGGAAGGTGGCAGAGCTTGACGAATTGATGAAAAAGAAGGGAAATAATGATGGAGCTAGGCTTAGGTCTAAAATAGCAAGGGGCGATCAGAATGATCAGTCGGATCAGTCGATGGACGATGGCGACGATCGATATGAACAGCGTAAAACACGTTTTGAGCAAAAGAAAGAGTATAGTGGGATAAAGAGGAAAGAAAAATTACAAAAGCGACTGTTTGTGAATTCTAGTGATGAAGAGGATTTCGAAGATTCTGAGTCTGATGAAACACCGAAGTACGAACGTTCTCGAGGCCATTCAAGAGGAGTAGAGCGTGAGCTCCGGCCAGCTAGGGTGTATAAGGAAGGAAGGAAAAAGAAAGAGAGGCGAGTATATTCACCTCGGAAATATTCACCTCGGAAATATTCGCCTCGGAGATATTCGCCTCGAAAATATGAAGGTGAGTCTAGCTTATATGCTACTGTGGGGATGAGAAATGAGGACCAATATGTTCAGGGAGTTGACTGGAGGGACTCACCATTGATCAGGGAGATCAGATCTGTGCCGCTTCCGAGGCGGTTTGATATTTCTAAAGTTGATAAGTTTGATGGGACTCAAGATCCTGATGACCACATAGAACAATTTAAAAACTACATGACTAATTTCGAAGACGACGATAAATTGGTATGTAGAGCATTCTCTCAAACGTTTAAAGGAACTGCGCTGAAATGGTTCAACAAGATTCCTAAGGAGTCAATTGCAAATTTTAGAGGCTTCTATACCGCTTTCCGAAGACAGTTTGTGGGAAGTAAGGAAATGAGAGCCAATGGAGACACAATAATACAATGCAAGCAGGCTGTGGGAGAGAAGTTAAAGGATTACATCAAGAGGTTTGTGTCAACAAAGGCTGAATTGGATGATTGTGAAGAAAGTGTGGCTATGGCGGCGTTTAGGCAAGGGCTGTTGCCTGGGGATTTAGCCGATGAGACTACGAGGCGCAGGGCGTTAACATTTGGAGCTCTTATGGCTCAGGTTGAGGATCAGATTAAGGTCGAAGAATCGACGCGGGTTCGAGGAGGTGCTAGTACTATTCAGAAGGGGAGTGGACAATCTAACACATCGAACAGCAATTCCTCGCGTCCGAAGAACAATCAAAATGTCTCTAATCGAGGAGCTTCGAATTCGTATCAAGGGGGATACAATCAACACAACTCTAATAATCAGCAACAGTTTAGATCCAGATCGAATGTGTGGGTGAGGCCAGATTATTATGCGGATCTAACTGAAAGCGTGGCTTCGATATATGAAAAAACAAGGGGAACAATAAATTTTAGAAAGCCACCAGCGATTAACAGGCCAAGAGAGGAGCGTAATAATAAGTTCTGCAGGTATCATGACGATGTCGGCCATGATACAAATGATTGCATTGCTCTAAAGAAGGAAATGCAAATTTTGATCGAAAATGGAAAGTTGCTGGAATATGTCAGGAAGAATGCCAAGGCTGTAGCTCCGAAAGTTGGTAATCCTAATTCTAAGCAGGAAACTACACTAATGATTTTAGATGTTGCAGGTGAAGGCAATGGTTTCGATGTGGCATCGGAATATGGCGAACCAGACCCCAGTCGACTTTTGTTAATGTCAATAGATGAGCCGATGCGTCAGGGACGTGTTCGAGATTTGTGTGCCTTCTTCGAATCACTTACAATATTTGGGGGAGATTCGATGACCAACAACACTAATAATTCGAGGAAGATGCATATAGTGAACTTAACACGACAGATTGAGGGAGGCGCATCGGCACACTTAAGCAACAGAAAGGATGTGCCCTTTATAATTTTCGATGGGGATGATTTAAGGGGGATTACTGGGCCACATGAAGATGCAGTGGTCATAGGAGCAGAAGTATGCGGGGTGGAGATTCGACGAGTGCTGATTGATACAGGGAGCTCTGCTAATGTGCTTTTTAAGTCAACATATGAGAGATTAACTGCTCCGCCTCGAATAGAAAGATCAAAAAGGACTATCATAGGGTTTACTGGTGCAACAGCAAATGTGATAGGAGAGTTCGAGGGTGAATTTTCTTTGGGAAAGGGGCATTTCAAGAAGAAAGTACAAGAACTTTTTGTAGTGGTGGATTGTCCATCAAGTTACAATGCTATTTTTGGGAGGTCGTGGTTGGCGAAAATGTATGCTGTAGTTTCTACAGTTCATCAGTGTTTGAAGTATGTGATTGAGGACCGAGTCGGCGTAGTTCGAAGTGATCAAAAAGTGGCAAGAGAATGTTATGCTGCAGCATTTAGACTACGGGGCAAAAGTTCTGATGATCTGATGGAGAATTAGCAGTTTGGGGGGTTGTCTTCTGATGGAACAGATGAGGGAATTGATGATCCGAGGTCAACCCCGAGTTCTGTGGTGGTCAATGAAGAAATAGAGGAATATACTTTCAATAATGGCAGGGTGCTTCGAATTGGCACCTTGTTATCTTTATCGATGCGAGAAACGTTGTTGACTTTTTTATGTGAAAATTTGGATGTTTTTGCGTGGAGGTCTGAAGACGTGGTGGGGGTCCCAAGTGACATAATATGTCATAGTTTGGCGGTTGATCCGAAGGTCAAACCGATAATTCAAAAAAGAAGGGCTTTTTCATTGGAGAAATCCGAGGCAATAGTTGCCGAGGTGGATCGACTGTACAAGATGGGTCATATCAGGGAAGCCAATTATCCGAGGTGGACGGCTAATCCGGTGGTAGTAAAAAAGAAGAATGGAAAATGGCGAATGTGTGTGGACTTCACAGATTTGAATAGAGCCTGTCCAAAAGATCCTTTTCCGGTGCCTCGAATCGATCAGCTAGTGGATTCTACTTCGGGAAATAAAATCTTGACTTTCATGGATGCATTTTCGGGGTATAATCAGATTCGAATGAATCCAGATGATGAAGAAAGCACGACTTTTATTACTGACAGGGGTTTGCACTGCTATAAAGTAATGCCGTTCGGATTAAAAAATGCTGGGTCAACATATCAGAGGCTGATGAATAAGGCGTTTTCTTCACAGATTGGGAGAAATATCGAAGTGTACATTGATGACATGCTTGTTAAAAGCAAAAGTGATGATGAACACATTGATGATTTAGAAGAGACGTTTTTGAATCTTAGAGCAATACAATTGAAGTTGAACCCAGAAAAATGTACATTTGGAGTTCGATCTGGCAAATTTTTGGGATACATGATTAGTGAAAGAGGAATCGAGGTGGATCCAGAACAATTAAAGGCCCTGATATCGATGTCCTCACCTCGGAATATTAAAGAAGTGCAAATGTTAACGGGCAGGTTAGCAGCTTTGAACAGATTCATTTCTCGTTTTTCAGATAAGTGCTTGCCTTTTTTCCAGGTGCTACGAAGACCTAATAATTTTGAGTGGACTTCGGATTGTGAAGAAGCCTTTATAAAGATCAAAAATCTTTTGTCCTCTCCTGAAATATTATCAAAGCCTCGAAAAGGTGAGCAGTTGTTTTTGTACATAGCAGTGTCGGATTATGCAGTAAGTGCAGTTCTGGTCAGTGAGGATACGAGAATTTCGAAGCCTGTCTACTATGTCAGCAAAAGTTTGGTTGATGCTGAGAAGCGCTATTTGAAGCTCGAAAAATTGGCACTGTGTATAGTAGTGGCAGCAAGAAAAATGCGCCCTTACTTCCAGGCACATACGATTGTGGTTCGAACTTCATATCCATTAAAAAACGTTTTGCAAAAGCCAGACATCTCAGGAAGGATGACCAAGTGGTCTGTGGAATTAGGAGATTTCGATGTGTTATTCTCTCCTCGAACAGCTATCAAAGCTCAAGCCTTAGCAGATTTTTTAGTGGAGTTTCACTCTAGCAGATCCGAAGAGAAAGATGGTGAAAAGATGAACGAGAATCCGACGTGGACGGTACGGACTGATGGAGGATCCAGTAATAAAGGATCAAGTGCAGGAGTTGAACTGGTGGCACCAACAGGGGAATTTATGTTTCAAGCTATAAAATTTGGCTTCCATGCTTCGAATAATGAAGCTGAATATGAAGTTTTGCTAGCAGGATTACGGTTAGCAAAGATTTGTGGAGCAATATATGTGCACTTGGAAACAGATTCGCAGTTGGTAGTTAACCATGTTAAAGGAGTATCGGAAGCTAAAAATGAACGTTTGGTTTTGTATTTACAAGAGCTTCGAGGAATGATGGCACAGTTTGAAAATGTCGAAGTGGAGCATATTCGAAGAGGTAGCAACACAATGGCTGATTCTTTGGCAACAATGGCTTACTCTGAAGAATATCCATGGATCATAACACAACCATCGCCTTCGATCATACCGAATTCTGAGCAGTGTGAAATTGTTAATGAGGTAGTGAATAGACCGATGTGCGCTCGAGGAGATTGGAGGTTTGACTTGTTAAACTTTATTTCAAAGGGAATATTACCTCTTGATAAACATTTGCTCAAGAAAATAAAGTATAAAGCCCTTGGCTATGTGGTATTGGATGGGGTATTGTACAAAAGGTCTACGTCGAAACCTTTGCTACGGTGTTTAAGCAAGCAAGAGTCTCAGAACATCCTATCCGAACTGCATGATGGGGATGGATCAGCTCATTGTGGGTTCAAAGCTTTAACGCGTAGGGTATTGTTGGCAGGGTATTATTGGCCTACTATTCCGCAAGACGCCAAGTCGTTAGTTCGAAGCTGTGATACTTGCCAAAGGTATGCAAATTTAATACACAAACCAGCAGTACCCCTAATGACAATTTCAGAGGCGGTTCCTTTCGATAGGTGGGGGATTGATTTAGTGGGACCATTACCTATGGCTTCTGGTGGAAGACAGATGATTATTGTTGCGGTTGATTATTTTTCGAAGTGGGCAGAGGCAGAACATTTGTTACCGTTTTGGAGTACCTCGAAAAATAACAACGGACAATGGTCCTCAATTTAATAACAAGGAAATGGACTCTTTTTGTTCTTCGAAAGGGATACAGCAATGTTTTTCCACTCCTTTCCACCCCCAGGAAAATGGACAGGTGGAAGTTACAAATAGATCTATTTTGGATGGCTTGAAGAAAAATTTGGCAGGAGCAACTGGGAAATGGCCAAATTATCTTCAAGAGGTGTTATGGGCATATAGAACAACTCCTAGAGAGGCTACAAAAGAGACTCCTTTTTCTTTGGTATATGGAATGGATGCTGTGTGCCCTTCTGAATCTACATTGCCTTCTTATAGACTACTACAATATTCCGATGCGGATAACGATGAAGCTAGAAGGGTGGAGCTTGATTTGTTGGAAGAAAAAAGGGTCAAAGCACATTTGAATGTGATCCATTATCAAACATTAATGAGAAGCAGGTACGATGCTAAAGTTAAGAGGAGAGAATTCAAAATTGGCGATCGAGTGTTACGAAAAGTATTTCTTCACACTAAGGACAAACACCTCGGAAAATTGGCCCCGAATTGGGAAGGTCCTTACGAAGTTAAAATGAGGGTCAAGCCAGGTTCTTACAGGTTGTCAGATCGAGAAGGGAGGATGCTCAAACACCCTTGGAATATAGAGCACTTGAAATTGTACTGTGAGTAAAACTGAACTTCGAATTTTTGTAAAACAGACATACTCTTTCCTTATCTGTTGGCCCAGAAAGGTTTTAACGAGGTGTCTGGTTAATATTGGATTTTTTTAATAAAATTTCTTTTGGCCATTGGTTGTTTACTATAATGTGTGATTTATTATTTTGGTAACTTGGCAAAGACTAATCATCTTTGAAAGTTGACCAAGAATAATTTTCCGAAGCGATAGCTTTGAAGAAACAACCAAATTTTCGAGGTGCCACGTCTTATGAGTGCATCTATGTTTCGAGGTGCCACGTCTTATGAGTGCATCTATTTTTCGAGGTGCCACGTCTTATGAGTGCATCTATTTTTCGAGGTGCCACGTCTTATGAGTGCATCTATTTTTCAAGGTGCCACATCTTATGAGTGCATCTAATTTTAGAAATAACCAGTTCAAACAAGTATACCAGAAATTTAAGATATAAAAAAAGAAGTGGTTTGTTCGTTGGATAAAATACGAAGTTTACAAAAAAGGGGGGAAGTACTTAACCACATACAAAAAAAAACAAACTGCCTAGCCTATTAAGCATCATCTTCTTCTTCTTCTGATGACTCCTCTTCTGAATTATTTTCTTCTTCGGAGGAGGAGCTTGGTGGTGCTTCGAACGCTTCCTTTGGGCGTTGTTCTTCTGGAACCTGTTTCCAAAGGTTTGATAAGTCTAGTCTTGGACAAGCGGCATGAACTTCTCGAAGAAGCTGAATAGATGTATCAATTTGAGTTTTCTTGATACCTTCGAGCATTAAAGAGCCAACTTTGGTTTCAGCCTTTTTGACGGCAGCTTTCTTTTCTTCTTCGAATCCTGTTCGAAGTGTGGTAATCTCAGTTTGGCTATTTTCTAGTTTCTCTTTAGTTTCTTTAATAAGTTTCTCAGCATCGGAAATAGCAGTAGAATGTTCAGACTTTAGACTTTCAAGAGCCAGCAGATGAGTAGTCTTAAGAGCTTCGACTTCTTCTTTGTGTTCTTTGAGAAGCTTTTCTTTCTCAGCTTCGAATTTCTGGAGTGCTTCATTTTTCGAAGTCTTCTCAGACTCTATTTCTTTTCTGCTCTTAACTAACTCTTGGGCAAGGCGCTCCAATTGAGTTTGAGAGTTGTTCACTTCTTCATATAACTTTTTGACTGCAGCACTTAAATTTGGAAAAGGTTGGAGAATTGAAGTTACCTCATCGGACTTTGAATTGGGAAAGTTTGTTGGTTGCTGACAAACAGGAACAATGGTGTTAGATGTCGAAGCCATAGGAATAGCAGCCCCAGTAGAAGTCGATGGAGCAAAATTGGGAGGTTGAGAATCACTGCCAGCAAATGCAAAATCCCCGCTTGAATTGAGGTTGTCGAGGTTGAGGTAATCATCTACTTGACTATCCCCTAGTGTCAATCCTCCATCAGGGTTCTCTTCGATAAACGTTTTCCCATGCACCTCGGAAGCTAGTACTTCATCTAGCATATCGGCCTCGTTCTTTTTCTTAGGCGTACTAGACTTGCCCTTTTTCTTCTTTAGAGAATTGTCCTTTTTCTTTTTTAGAACAGGTTCATCTTCTTCGGAAATGGGGGGAAGCTGAGGAGCAGATGCTTTTCGCTTTCTTATAGTCTTTGAGGTGTTGGAAGATTTAGCCTTGACTGCTTTGGGTTTTTTGAGGGTTTGCTTCCCTTTCTTTTTTAAAGGTAAGTGGCTGTCACTTCGATTCCGGGTCGGAAGATAGCATTTCCCATCTGGAGCAAATATCCTCTGAACTACTAGGATGGGATCTGGGGGCACCATCGGATCTTGAGGGAAGTCATCCCCTAACGATATGCGCCAGAGATGGCTGTTGACGAAGTTAATAGGCTCAAATTCTGAATGAAAGCCATTTCCCCAAGACTTTTCTGCCCACTCAGCCATTTGTTGGAAGATGAGCTTGGCTTCTTTTCGACGACTCTTGAACCGCCTCGGAATTTCTAAGGAGAGACAAATAGTTGGTTAAATAAATTGATTTAAAACAATTAGATAAATAGAGGAAGGTATTACTTACTGCTATCTCTCCAAGTAAGGGTGAGTTTGGAAGGATTGGCATCGGAAATTTCTTTGCCGTTTTCCCAGGCCCCTGATAGGAAGACAAATCTTTGCTTCCAGAACTTATCAGCTTCGAGGAGGTCGTCGACAATTTTTAAATCATCTTCAAGAGTTAGATAATAAAACGGCAGAACTGGGCCATTTGAAACTTTGGTTACTGAGATGAAGTCCTCGATTTCGAGGGGAATGCCTCCAAGCCTCGATACCATGATTGCTGAGAATAAATTAAAGAGCAAGTTGGGAGTGACTTGTGTTGGGCACAATCTGTGGATTTCGAAGAACCTCACTATCATCGGATCAAGGGGAAACCGAAGTCCCCAGTTGAAGAGCTCAGGGTACACTACTAGCTCATCTTTCTGACAGTTTAGAGGAGTCTCTCTTTCTACTGGAAGTCGAAGAATCATGTTATCGGTCAGTCCCCATAGCTTTCTGAGCTGCTCTTTCTCTGATTCGAGGTAGTAACTGTAGGGTACATTCTTTAAGGCAAGAATATACCAGGCAGAAAGAGGTTTAAGATTTTCTTGAACCAAGGCGGCAACGCTCTTGGGAAGTGTAATGAGAGCTTTTTTCCCTCGAATCTTTTTTGGAGGAGCTACACCATCAGCCTCAGATTCCTCTTCGGCATCAGATTCAGTAGCTTCAGAATCGTCTTTTTTGTGATCTTCATCGGAGCGACTTCGGATTTGAGTCTCCTGTTGAGTCACATGAATTGGCTGACTACACTCTGGTGTAATGTCATCCACTTCTTGCGGGGGAGGAGAAGAGTGTGGGGGAGGAGAAGAGTTTTCTGCTTCTTCACCCATTGCTAGGAAAGGTGATTTTTTGGCACGTTTGACTTTGATAGCTTCGAATTGAGGAAGGAGTGTGTTGGATTGAAGGTTTTTTGTCGCTTCGATTTGAAGGACAAGTGATTTGGGTTGTGATTTATTATCAGTTGGTGGCTTGTCTAAAGTAACGACTTTAGATTTCCGATGAGGTCTTAGTAATGAAGAATTAGCTGGATTTTGAGGAGGAAAGATTGTTGGGTTAGTCTCTGGGTTTAAAGCTAAGGGTGAAGACGAAGTGGCAAGGTTAGGGTCGAAATTACCGTATTTAAAAGTGGTACAGGAAGAGTGAGGACCGTTGTAGATCAACCCAGCAGCTTTGTATTCTTTGGCTCTTCGAGAAATGCAAAGATAATCGTAGGCCCCGAATACTTGATTGCTAGAACCAGGGAAAGGAGGTTTCTTTGATTTTACTGGTTTTCTGGGTTTAGATCTTTTGTATTTGGGATATCTTCTCATACAATGGGTATCGATCTGAGAAGTTGCTTTGATGGACGAAAAAGATGAAGTAATCTCAAGATTTATGAAGAACAGATTGAAGGTGGCTTGAAGAACAGGTTGAAGATGAAGAACAGGTTGAAGATGAAGAACAGATTGAAGATGGTTCAAGAAGTGATCTCTCTAAAAAGTTATTAGTGAATGAAGGGTTGGGTATTTATAGGATAAAGGAGTGACGTTGAGAATATGGAGAGGCAAAACCAGTGAGTTGCTCTCATTGGGTGGAATATGAAACGAAAAGAAAGTGTGTAAAGTCATGGGTCTACTATTAAAGGTCTAATCAATCTATCAAGTAGGGATCAGAGATTTCGAAGTGTAAGCAAAATTGCGTTCCTAGTAATAATGTTCGAAGTTGAGGCGAAGTTGTACTTCAAGTTGGTAAGTTCGAAGCGATGGGAAATCTGTTTGCACTTGTTCACAAATTCGAGGAGAAGTCACAAATCATTGGGTTCAATTATAATAAAGAGATAAAGTGAAGAAAGTTGTACTGACTCAAGGTAGAGTTCGAGGAGCTAATAGTTTTTATAAATGTCTGTATAAGAACTAGGTGGGCTACTGATAAGGAAAGATATTCCTCAGGGACCTAAGTGCAATTGATAGGGACTAAAGTGATAAGTTTTGTAAATATAAGGTTAAATTAGGCTTTAAGAGAAATCTAAAGGGCTAAAATGCAAATATACCATTATGTAACCATTTCTCTAACTAACTCACTCAGTCTATTTAAAGAGGCTGAAGAAGTTAGTTGAGCCCATGAAATAATCAGAAGCACTTTTCACTTCCTAAAATTCTCTAAGTAGATTTGTGTTCTTGATTTGATCATTTCAGCTTTAATTCTTACCGCAGATAAACCAAAATTGGTGAAAATGCTGAAAGGACTACTGTAGTGACCGAGTTATCGAAGTGCAAGTCAGACTAAAGATTTACTAAACCAGAGTTTACTTTACGATACTGATGTACTAAGGTATAACTATTTGAGGAGTTTTATTTCATAATGAGCGGGTTATATGGGCTTGAATTACCCAAATTGGGCTCATGGACCATGTAAGCCCATTGGGTCCAAAACTCTATATATAGCATGGTTTAGGCTTTTAAGAAATTTAAGAAAACATTTATTGTCCAACTACTTTTTCAGAGTTTCTCTCTCAGTATTGAATATACTAAGCTGCACAATTATCTCTCTAAAGCTTATCCAAAGTTTAATTATTTTCTCTTATTAAGAAAATACCCTCCAAAAATATTTGACACCATCACATATGGAAGAAGAATGGGTAA
Source organism: Limnanthes douglasii subsp. nivea (assembly GCA_036936605.1). Lineage (NCBI taxonomy): Eukaryota > Viridiplantae > Streptophyta > Magnoliopsida > Brassicales > Limnanthaceae > Limnanthes > Limnanthes douglasii. The sequence continues at coordinate 303,112,305 of JAUPFV010000001.1, forward strand.
TAGACTTGTTATTGTTGTTGTTATACCGATGGTTCTTGGTACACTACAACCACGTGATAGAAAACGGGTTTGGGGTTGGTAATTTTACCGAGGCCTGTTGTTAGGGATAATTCGAAGTCCCATTTCCCCCTCCAAATATGTGACTCTACATGAGGCATCAATGCTCCAAACGATAAAGCTTTATTTTTCATAACATCTCCCGCTAGAGTCCATGGAAGAAGTAATTGTCTCAATATTATGTAAGCCACATCCTATAATACTCAAAAAAATTCTTAGTGTTTACGAAACATTATGTATAATCGCTTAAAAGTTTCCCGATCTCATGCCTACAATGCATGATAAAATCCTCATGACCATTGATAACTTTGATTTTGATAAATTGATGCCTGGAAAATGTCGAAAAAGTTTTAAAATTTATAATCGACATCGGGAACAAATGACATTCTTGAATTGTTCAACTTGGTGATCAAGATCACCAGTCTCATTATACTTTTCCACCTTGAAAAGATCAAACCTTTGCGGTAACTCTCTAACTAAAATCTACGGGCTATAGGGGATATTGTGCTTCTGTAACCTTGACTATAAAAGAGTTTATTTGCATCATTTTTCAGTGTTGGTTACAAAACCGTTTGATATTGAGGCCCTGCTTGGTAGTTATGCGTTTGACATACATACCCCAACCCCTGCTCTAGATGAATCTTATGATAATAGTTCAGATTGAAGCCCTGGGGTTGGAACCCGGCTGACAGAGCTACTAGATGAGACAGTGATTATTGTCGAAAAGCAGACAAGAACGCAGCTGGAGATTTCTACTTCCTTTTATAGCTCATTGGAGAATGTTGTACACGTTGTCGGGATCCACGCCTAACCTTATATTGTTTTAGTTCAGTGGTTGCAGCGGGGGGGAGATATATCTTTGTTACCCTGATTCAATATGAGTTTCAGACTTTCTCTCAGTATTTCCCCGAATCCCAGGACGCCTCAAAAGTTTGGATCTAGAATGATACTTATGTGAGTTGCTTCTTGATGATGTTCCGTCTAGGAAAAAAAAATATACTCACTTTCAGAGTGCTCGTTACTAGAAGTTGGAAAGAGGTAACAGTGATGCGATCGATATTCCCTCATTAAAAGAGCTGTAACTCTTTTCCAGACCAAACGGTCTCAGGAATTCACGGTTTCCATCATCTCTCAATCGTTTCTGTCTTCACCATGACTGTCTTGATTTTGGATCGGAAAAGTGAGGACCTAAAAACCAACATCTTCGTCTCGGCTCGAAGCACATCCACTTTAGCCATTCATCGTATTAAGTCAAGAAGGTTTCCAGAACCTTCACGAATAACCTCAACCTCGGGAATGATAGATTTTTTTTAAAAAAATTGGGTAGTTATGGTGGCGACACAAAGACAAAAAAAATAGCTTCCAATTTTTTTTAAAATACTACTAAACAACTAGTTTAAAAAAAAGCTTCCGGATAAAAAAAAATACTCTTGGTCGCCACTGATAAAAATCTAATCCGAAGGCCTGTTCATAAAAAATAAATGCACAATTAAATAAAAAAAAAAGTTACTAAAAACAAAATAGTAATAATAATAAATAAATGATTCTATTCTATGATCAATTATATTAACAGTAATCCGTTTAGGTCAATAAATACGAACAACCTCTATTCAACCTATTTTACCCAACTAATAAAAGATACTAAACGCATTTCAAAACTAAATAATAATTTGGCCGATAACTTTTTAAGATACATAATGAAATAGAAAATGAATTTATTTATAATTTACCATAGAAATGAACCACCATAAACTTTTATATATATATATATATATATATATATATATATATATATATATATATATACCATAAATAGTAAATTCAAAAAACAATTATAATACGTTATGTTATGTGGTATGGTCATCATCGTGTATTCATATATAATTATAATGTTCAAAATCATTGTCATGGAAAATGTTAAAGTGAATAAAAATAAAATAAAATGTTATTCATTTACAATTTAATAATTGAAGATTGAAGATAGATTCTACAACATGTCTAGAACTTCCTTATAAAATTTAATAGTTACAATTTTTAAATACAATTATAAATATTAATATTAAAACTTAATAAAACTAAATAAATAGGAGACCAAAAATTTAATAATAGACTACTGGAAAAAAACCAATTTACTATAAAATATCTCGGTTTATATATCTATTAAAAATATATTTTGAACTTAAAAAATATGAAAAAACAATAGTATTAATTTTTAAAAAATTATTTCTTTCAAATAGTAGGTTGGAAAAAATATCTGAATACATTTTTTTTTGTTTTAATATGAAAAAACTAAACCTCTTATCTATATTTTTATAACTTTTTTTTGAAAGAAATTCGTCACACAATTTAACTAGCAATATACATTTCGTTTAACTATTGTTTCATGATTTACATTTAAACAGCTATTTTTAAATATCTTATGTTTTGCGAAGTAATATTTTTATTAAACTAATAATCGTTCACAGATTCGCGACTGAAACTTTACGATTTGCTACATGATTTGCCATTAGCACTTAGACAATTTTTTGCAATTTTTTTGAATTTCAAATATTGTGAGGGTGGCGACCAAAGTTCCACATCCTATATCGGTTGAACATGGAAAAGGTTAGGGTTGTATAAGTAAGAACATATCTCAACTAGAATGAAGCTTTTTGGAAGTAGACCAAAAGCAAAGTCGTGCGGGCTTTTGGGTGCCAAAACGGACAATATCATACTAGTGTAGAGATCGATTTTTCTTACTTATATACAGAGATGGAATATGCGGTACCCATATTCCAAAAAATATATGGTACCCATGTTCCAACAAATGGTATAAGAGCTACAGGCCCAGACAGAACGCGATGATGGTGAAATTCTCGGAATTCGAACATGATGAATCAGTAGTCATGCTCAAGGTGAATGATCTGCTCTAGAGCCCATGACTCATCAAGCAGTGTGATTTGATTGAAGTGTATCAAGACGGTCGGTGGTACTTGATTGGAGTGACATTAAGGAACAAGACAAGGTGGTCTAATAGGAGGTGAGGAGTTACATCTGTAGTGCCTCTATGGTTCAGGTAGCCCTAACCTGATTAGAGTGGGCGAATGTAAGTTAACTGAGAGGAGGCTAAGGTGGTACTTTGTTCGAGAGGAGGATTTGTTAGGGTGGCAACAAAAGTCCCACATCCCACATCAGTGAAACATGGGAAGGATCAATGGTATATAAGTGAAAACATATCTCAAATAGTGTGATACATTTTCAAAACCATCAAATTTGATTTTAACATCTACTATGAAACTGAAGAAATAAAAAAGATCCCAAAACCATCAAAAATAAGAGTTGGGATATAATCAGTATGAATATTTAAGAATTAATAAAAATTAGATATAATTAGTTATTGAAAAAATATATCAGTATGTTTTAGGTTTAGATATTATATGTATTTTTTTAAATAAAAGATGTCACTATAGTTGCTGGTGCAATTTAGTACAAGATCCACCTTTAATTTAAAATTAATAAGTTTAATTTTTTTTATTGTTATAATAAAAAATTAAATACAAATTTATTTAAAAGAAATAGGACCAAACACTAATAGATATTGAAACTAAAACTTTTTTTATCTATTTAATATCCATTAACGATCACCATCCAATTTTTGTTTGTTTGAAAAGAAATATATTAAAAAATTGATTGTTTACATACACATAGAGGCATTTTGTTGGTCCAAACTATTCATTGAATAAAACATCAAGCAAAAAATATGAAGTATGTTGTGAATGAGTCGAATAGTGCCTTGACAGTGTACGGTGTCCGGCTGTACAGTTTTGTGTCTGTGATAATGATATTGTGCCTTGATAGTGTATTGTGTCCGACAGTACATTTTTGTGTATGTGATAGTGATATTATGCATTGACAGTGTACTGTGTTCGGTTGTGACAGTATCGTGTTAGTCTTGTGGTATGGGCCTATTAGGCCAATTGTCTCGTAAGTCTATTAATTCCCTATAAATAGACTACTAGGATGACACAAAACACAATCTGAAATCTGTAACCTTTTCTATCATAGTGAAACTCTTTTCTCTGGCGGCGCCCGTTGACGTAGAAAATTGCTGAACCACGTTAAATCATGTGTTCATTTAAATCTTTCATTCGCATATATTGTGTGCTTGAGCCATTTTGTGAGAATTGCATAGTAATTTAATAACAAAATTGGTATCAGAGCTATGTGGTAAAATTAGGGCTTTTGTAATTAGGGTTTCACAATGGCGTTTATAGTAATTGAAAAATTTGATGGGGGATCCACCTTTGCGTTGTTGAAGATTAAACTGAAATCTTCATTGGTACTGCAAGGGCTATGGAAGGTTGTGGAGAATAAGTTACCAAAAGAGATGAAAGAAGAGGAGGAACAAGATTTTTAAGAAAAGGCTTTGTGATTTGAATGAGTGTGAAAGACATTGTGCTTCGCGAGATTAGTGGTGAGAAGACTGTTGCCTGCGCATTGAAAAATCCATGAGATCTTTACTTAGAGAAATCAATAGTAAAGTGATTATACTTGAAGAAGCGTTTGTATGATTTCAGATTGAAAGAAGGTATGTCCATAACATAGCACTTAGATAATTTCAAATCAATTATAATAGACTTGGAGAACATAGATATCAATATTGAGGATGAGGATCAAGCTTTGTTTGTATTGAGATCGTTACCAGCTCCCTATGAAAACTTCATATATACCATTATGTATGGTAAGGATAAGTTATTGCTAACAGATGTCAAAGGGTCACTGAAATCAAAAGAGATGAGACAGTTGCAGCCAAACAATCAGGCTGAAGGGGAAGGTCTTATGACTAGGGGAAGATCTAGAAGCAAAGCGAGTTCTTTAAGAAGGAAGAACTGGAGGTCCAAGTCAAGGGTAAAACACTCAAACTGTTATGAATGTGGTGAGGATGGTCATTATATGAGAAATTGTCCGAAACTGAATGGTAAGAAGGGAAATCAAAAGGAAAATACCGCAAGCATTGTTGAAGGTGTGAACGATTTCGACGATAGTGAAAACAGTGGTAGAGGAGATGTATTGTCCGTGAGTTTAGACTTTGGGCAAAAATCTTGGGTACTTGATACTGGCGCTACATATCACATGTGTCAGTTCAAGTAGTGGTTTGATATGTACAAGCCAATGCAGGGTACTCTCCATTTAGGGAACAATCATTCGTTGACTGTTGGTGGTATTAGTAACGTCAGAATCAGAATGTTTGACGGGGTTGTTAGAATATTGATGTGCTGGCATGTTTCTGGGTTAAAGAGAAACTTGATTTCTCTTGGGACTCTAGACTCTCGGGGTTACAAGTACTGTGCAGAAGACGATGTAATCAAAGTGACAAAAGGCTCAATGGTATGCATGAAAGGAAATTTGCAAAAGGGTCTTTAAATTCTCCAGGGGAGTGTTGTTATGGGTGATGTTGCAGTAGCATCATCAGGGAGTAATAGACAAAGTAGGCAAGATCAAAATAAGTTATGGCATTGGCGTCTTGGTCACATGAGTGACAGAGGATTAGATGTTTTGGGAAAGATAGATTTGTTGAAAGGGTATAAAGCAGAATCATTGAGATTTTGTGAGCACTGTGTGTTGGGTAAACAAACTAGAGTCAAATTCAGCAAATCGGCTGTAAGAAAGACTAAAGGGACAATAGACTACATTCACTCAGATCTTTGGGGTCCAAACATAATTCTATCCAAGAGCGGAGCCAGATACTACATGAGTTTGATTGATGATTATTCAAGGATGGTGTGGGTTTACTTTCTGAAAACGAAAGATGAGGCATATTCAACCTTTGTAAAATGGAAGACAATGATTGAGAAGCAAATAGGAAGAAAAATCAAACGTCTTAGGACAGATAATGGGTTAGAATATTGCAGTCGTGAGTTCTACAAGTTCTGCGAAGCTGAGGGAATAGTGCGCCATCACACTTATTCTAGAACACCACAACAGAATGGAGTCGAAGAAAAAATGAACATAATGTTTTGTGACAAGGCACGAAGTATGCTCTCGCATTCCGGTGCGGGAAAGGATTTTTGGGCTGAAACTATCAATATAGTGTGTTACTTGGTGGATCGGTCTCCATCAACGGCTATTGATTGTAAAACTCCTTTTGAGATCTGGTCTGGATCTTTGGCTGAATATGAACATTTGACGGTGGTCGGTTGTCCTGCGTATGCTCATGTGAGAGATGGTAAGCTTGAGCCGAGGGAAAAGAGGTGCATATTTCTAGGATATGTTACTAGAGTGAAGGGATATAGGTTATGATGTACCTCTCCAAAGTCTCCAGGTTTTCTCATCAGTAGGGACGTTACTTTTAATGAGTTTGCTTCGATAGACAATCAGAAGGAAGTATGAGAAATGGCCGAATCAGGATCGATTGTGAGTAAACAGGTGGAGCTTGAAGTAGAATCAGTTCCTAGCAGGTCAAATAATTCAAGTGGTTCTGAGGTGGATCCAGAATCAGGAGGTGAAGCGTCAGCATCGGATGATAATGACGATGATGCGCCTGAATTAGAACAAAAACCTTATAACATAGCATTGGGCAGAGAGAGAAGAGATATTAGACTTCCAAAAAGGTATGTAAATCTAGTTGCATATGCTCTGTCAGTTGCAGAAGAAGTTGAGATGCAGGAACCTAGTAGCTACAGAGAAGCTATAGCTAGTTTAGAGGAAGATCGACGGATTGGTGCTATGGAGGAAGAGATTGAATCTCTTCAAAATGATATTGTGAACGTTGGCTTAACTTTTAACAAGACCGATATTGGTGAATCTCTGAATGATGTTGCAAGATCATTGGTTGGTTTTGTTGATTCTGATTTTGCAGGTGATATGGATAAAAGAAGATCTCTGACAAGATATGTATTTACTGTAGCTGGGAGTGCGATCAGTTGGAAAGCACAGTTGCAAGCTACTGTAGCTTTGTCTACAACAGAGGTAAGGTACATGGCGGTAACAGAAGCAGTTAAAGAGGCAATATGGTTGCAAGGTTTGGTGGCAGATTTGGTCTTGGATATGACTACTACAAAAGTGTTTTGTGACAGTAAAAACGCCATACACCTTACAGAGAACCAGATGTACCATGAGCATACAAAGCACATAGATGTCAGGTATCATTTTATTCGTGATATAATATCAAAGGGAATTGTTGATGTGAAGAAAGTGTTTACACACGATAATCCAGCATATATAATGACCAAGGCAGTATCAGTTCGAAAGTTTAGGGAGTGCCTAAACTGGATCGGTGTTTACAGTATAAAGTGGATGCCTTAAGGGCATTTGCTGAGTCAGAAGAAAAGAAGTTTCTTTGTTGATAGTGAAGAAAGGATATTCGCCTCAAGGGGAAAATTTGTTGTGAATGAGTCGAATAGTGCCTTGACAGTGTACTGTGTCTGGCAGTACAGTTTTGTGTCTGTGATAGTGATATTATGCCTTGAGAGTGTACTATGTCCAGCAGTACAGTTTTGTGTCTGTGATAGTGATATTGTGCCTTGACACTGTACTGTGTTCGGTTGTGACAATATCGTGTTAGCCTTGTGGTATACACCCATTAGGCCAATTGTCTAGTAAGTCTATAAATTCCTTATAAATAGACTACTAGGATAACACAAAACACAATCTAATATCTGTAACCTTTTCTATCATAGTGAAACTCTTTTCTCTGGCGGCGCCCGTGGACGTAGACAATTGTCGAACCGCGTTAAATCATGTGTTCATTTAAATCTTTCATTCGCATATATTATGTGCTTGAGCCATTTTGTGAGAATTGCATAGTAATTTAATAACAAAGTAGAATGACAATTCATGTTAACATCTGGGATAGACAAAACGTTAAAGTTTTGTCACGAGCTAAAAAACTAGTAGAGACCTGCATGCAATAAATTAAGTTAGTCATACTCGAGCGTCTTGTCACGAACTAAAAAACTAGTAGAGACATGCGTTTAATAAATTAAGTTAGTCATATTCAAATATGAATAAAGGATCTTGGTGTCATGCAATCTAAAGCGGAGGTCAGAGAGGATGTGATAAGATAATTACGATGCCAGTGAATTGGTATTTGTAAAAATCCTAGCATTTCTCTCGCGCCAAATGTAGTAAACCACCATGCAAAAAGCATTAAACCAAATGCGTTCAAGGTCATTAATATGGGAGGCCCAATTTTTAGTCATATACAACCAACTAGGCCAATCATAAGTGGTGAATGAGTAAGAGAGCTTCTGAAGCAAGATTCCTTAACCATCTGAGAATAAGCACAACACATTATTAAGTGGTTGGTGGTTTCAGGGAAACTGTTACATAATACACAAGTCTGGAGGGTTTTGTAACCCCAATTCAGTAGTATATCCATGGTAGTTAGTTTCCCAAGGATAGTTAATCATGTGATAAAGGAGTGTCTGGGTATGTTGTGGTTGTTCCAAATGAGATTGCCCAAAGGTACTTGGGGACCAGTGAGTCTGCTAAAATGATAAGTATTACGTATTGTAGTTTATTGTTCTGTTCTAGGGGGGGGGGGTAAGTGACTAATAGCATTAACAATTTCAATTAGATGTGATTGGTGAATATTCTACTAGATTGGTGCAATTTCATGTGTCGTTGGAGATTATATCTGAGACTTTGGTGTTGATGTGCATCCTGGTATATCATATTATACATTAACCATATCGGTCCACCAGTAAATTGTTAAATAGTTAGTGGTTGAACCAAAGGGAAGTGTATGTACCATCCCATATGTTGACTTTATATAGCTTGGAAGCGGTGTCTCTTATGTTCAGAATTTTCCTCCATCCCAACTAAGGTTAGATCTGATAGAGAGATTTCAAAGGCACTTGTCCTTTACCTTTTTAAGTGAGTACCCAATTACTCCATAATGAGTTGGAGTTTCCACTCAAGATGAACCATAAGTGTTTTAGGGCGGCCTCCTAATTCTAACTTTTGAGGTCTAGAATCGACCTCTCTCTTTTGAGGGCAATGTATATTTAAAAAAAATAACATAACAAGACAGATTTTTTAGACAACAAATAAGAGTGGCATGATATATTTTCTAAAAACAACTTGGCACGACAGATTTTTTAAAACCAACATGGCATGACAGATTTGTGTTAATATGTATCTCAAGCTGTTTGAAACGCAAAATTTATATTCAAGTTCTAACTACAAAAATATGTATATTTTTCTTTGAAATCTAATTTTCTAACATTCATAGGTCATACAATTGATTTAAAATTATTTTGAATTATACCTGAACTAGTATAAATTTTAGGGTTTTACCTTTTTCTAAGACGATATTTAGGTTTGTTCTTCAAGAAACTGTGATTTTGGATTCGTTGTTCCTCTTGAAAATTTTCAAAATCTTTAATTTACGAAATCGATTTTGAATGAGAATTCGATTTAATATTTTCACTAAAATCTGATTTGATACTACAAAATTGCGAAACTGGGTTTGAGAAATGGACTTGAATATGATCAGGTAAAACCTCAATCAAACACAAAAAGCTTTTTCTATAGAGAAAATAAGGCTAAATCATTTAGAGAGGAAACGAGAGAGGGAGAGAGAGAAAAGAAGGAAATATAATATATTAATATTACTGTAAATTCCTAATTCGTTTCTTTTACACCTATGCCTCTCCTATATTTATTAGTCACAGAGACTCGTTATCTATCCTTATTAATTTCATATTCGTTATATATTTATTAACTTATTACTCATCCTAAATGTTCTTTATGAAGATGAGATGCTGAATATAAGGTGTTAAAAAAGAAGTCCTAAAGATGAGGTGCTGAAGATGAGATGCTGAAGGGGTTGTTGTTGCTAACCGAGCCTCCAGAATGTGAAGTGCTGAAAGGGGTGTTGCTGCTGACGGAGCCCCCTGAAGATGAGTTGTTGAAGGAACACCACAACCATTCATAGAAACAAGCCATAATTTGATATTTGACCAAATTCAAGCCCTGTTAATCCGTTGAATTCAATAAGATGTTCATTAATTAAGCCTAACCTTTCCTGATTTGACATCAATAATTTATTTGAGTTTGATGTCTTCGATTTTTAAATCACCGATAGAGAACGGAGAGATTTGGAAATCATCAATATATTTTTACTTAAAACTAAGTACTAATGGATATTCAAACTCAAACTTATTCTCTATTATCCATTATATCATATAATACTACCGACAAATAATGTTGCCAACTACCATCAGATATCCTGTTTTTTATAATTACATAATTACCCTTCACTAACTATATATTTTTATACCAACCATTTTTTGATAATTTTCTAAAACCTTAAAAGTTCAGTCTCATTTTATAGAACTCATATTGAATATTAAAAATTGGAGTTATTGAAAAATATAACTGATTTGGTTCCGAATTGGATGTTAACTTAATGTCACAATGGTTTTGTATTCTATTTCTTCTAGTCTAGCTGAGACTTTTAATAATCAAATTATAGAATTTTGTAGCTTATATATTTTGTAGCCTACGTTGGAATAGCAAGCTCTATCTTGATATTTAGAAGAATATTAAAAGCAACATTGAAGAATGACGTACGTGGATTGTTCGGTCGTCTACCAAAGTATTATTTGAAGTTTACCCTGAATCGGTTATGGTTGTTGATCTTTCAAACTAAAAATGTACTTGTTGTATTTGGAAAATTAAATGTATAATTTGTTCACATGCTTGTGCTGCTATATTTAGTATTCAAGAGAATCGTTCAACATATGTGGAGTCATAGTATAGTACAAGTTCTTATAAGGAAATCTACTCTCGAGGCATACCAACTTTATATTCTTTTGGTGAAGATTCTAGTTCGAATTCATCTCATTTTGTTCTTCCATCTAACTTGAAAATAAGAATTATAAGACCTAAGAAAAAATATATTTTATCCCAAAGTGAAGAGTTGCTTCATAAAGTAAAGTGTAAATGTTGTAAAAAAACATGGTCAAAATAAAGAACATGTTAAACAAATATATAAAACAATGTATTCTTGCTTTTTTTAAATTGGATATGTTCTTTTTTACTATTTATATTATGTTTTCTTAAACAATATGGAATTACACATTTTTTAGCTATATTTGGGTGCGTAATTATGTTATAATGGGTTATGGAAAAAGAGATATGTTGCCGAAAAATACAAGTGTTTTTCAAACTATGTGGAAGATGAAGTGTTGAATTGGATGAGTTGCTGATCGAGCCCCATGAAGATGAGTTGCTGAAAAGGGGTGTTGCAGCTCCCAAAAGATAAGGTGTTGAATGTGGTGTTTTTGCTGACCGAGCCTCCTAAAGATGATGTGCTGAAAAGGGTGCTTTATCTCTATTCGAGTATTATATACTCATCAGAATAATGTCTTTAACTATCATTGAAAAATATATTTGAAAAAGAAGAAGATGAAAAGTAAATTTAAGAAATAAGAAGATTAAAAGAAGAGGAATATAAATGATTATTAGTAAATCACCGGTATATATAAATTAAATTATAATAGAGAAATCGACTTGATTAATTTTTGCAAGTGTTATTGAAAAATAGATTTGAGAAAATATAAGATGAAAAATAGATGTGAGAACCAAGAAGACGAAAAGTAGATTAATATTAACAAATATTAGTAAATCGATTATCTATAAATTAGAGGTATATTTGATACTATAAAAAATACACTTTATTCATAAAACAAAAATTATGTCCACTTTAATGATACTTTTTAATCTCTTGAATACTTTAATGGTCAATATTTTTTTAAAAAATTTTGTTGGTATATTATATTATATTATATTATATTATATTATATTATATTATATTATATTATATATTAAAAACTAGGAGTAGTATGAATGGATATTAAAATTCAAACTTATTCTCTATTTATTATCCATTTGATAGTTCATCAAATATTGTTATAAACTACTATCTAATATATATATATATATATATATATATATATATTTCTCTAATTACATAAATCATTTTTATGTAATCATTTTTCATTAACTATATATTTTAAATTCAACGTCCGTTTTCTCTATCTCATCTTGTTTTAAGACTTTTAAAAACTTGATATCTTTTTATCAAATAAAGATCTAATGTTACAAATTTGAAGTATTAAAAAATATAGAAAAAAAATCTTACCAATTTTATACGAAAATATTGGTTTTATCTTTTTAATATGAAGAGAACTAGATCCATCAATTATGTTTTTAGTTTTTAGTGTTTTGTTCGTTACAGAATTTAATTCCTGATATGCATTTTATTTAACAATTGTTACAACATTCACAATTTGACAATTTGTTTTAAGTAATCATTGTTTTACGGTTCACACTGAAGTGATTTTTTTTAAATAATATTTATTTCACAATTCACAAATCTCACTTCGCATGTGGTATGATCGTGATTCGTACTTCAACACATGGTATGATTCGCGATTCATGGTTAGCACACTGAAAAAATTTAAGTTTTTTTAACTTTTAAAATGACCTTTGTTTCACAATTAATTTTTTTTTCTTAAATGAGAATCATATTTTTTCTATTTGGAATTCATTTTTACTCTTAGTCCAAACTTCACATATAGTTGTAAACCTTGATTGACAATTCTCGTTTAGATTGTCTAAATGTAAAACTAAACCATTTTTAAACTTTTAACCACCGATTTAATCAAAAACAAAAATCTAATTAAAAAAACATGCTACTCAGAACACTAATTGCAGGATATAAGCAGCATAAGTATGAATTTTATAATAAAAAACATATTTCCATTCAATAAAAAAATCTAGAAGGAAAACTGAAACCATTAACAGAAACAGGCCCTAATTTAATACTCGACCAAACTTAAGCACATCTAACCCATTGAATGCAATAAGATATCCATGAATTGAGCCTAACCTTACTGCCAGACTTTATATCAATAATTTATTTGAATTTCATGTTTTCGATTTTGGTATCACAGAAAGAGAAAATAGATATTTTGAAACTATCGAGAGAGAAAAGAAAAAAAAATACACATTTTCTAAAATAAAAGTATCCTTATATAATTATTAAGAGTATTTCAGGTATTTAAAAATGTCGGTTGTTAAGTAGAAATTCAAAAAAATAGTTAGATGCTAGGTATTAATGTATGATATTTTGGATAGTAAATAGAGAACATGTTTGGCTTTAGGTTTTACAGGTATTGATGCCACAATCAAAATCTACTTCTAATATATAATTAAAAAGTTTACATATTTATTTTTGAAGGTTTTATTATTTGAATAAAACATTAAATATTTTTTACTAAAAGGTAGGGTGGAGTACCGATGAATATTCAAACTGAAACTTATTGTTTATCCCTTAGATCACATATTACTACCTACCAATAGTTTTGCCAACTACTATGGATTATCCATTTTTTTTAATATATAATTACATAATTTTTATTGCTTAATTATATATTTTAAACCTAGTCTGTTTTATTTGAGATCTTTTTAAAAGCTTTGGAAGTTCAGTCTCATTTTATAGAACTGATATCGAACGTTACAAATTGGAGTTATTGAAAAAAATAGTTGATTTCGTTTTTGAATTAGATGTTAACTTGATGTCATGATGATTTTGTATTCTATGTCTTCTAGTCTAGCTGACTCTCTCAATAATCAAATTAAATAATTTTGTAGCCAACATATTTCAGAACAATTAGATAAAATTAAGATTATGCTTATGACCCAGATGTCAAAGTAGCCAACATATTTCAGAATAATTAGACAAAATTAAGATTATGCTTATGACCCAAATGTCAAAGTGTTACTTTGATTTTTATATTGGAATATCAAGCTCTGTCCTGATATTCAAAGAAGATTGAAAGCAACGTCGAAGAATATCATATGGGGATTACTCGGTCATCTGTCACAAATGTATTTGTGGAATTTGACAAATCAATTTTTTCCCTTGTTCACATGCTTCTGCTGCTATATTTGGTATTCAAGAGAATCCTTCGACATATGTAGAGGTCATGCTATAGCACAAGTTACTATAAGGAAACTTACTCTCGAGACATACCAACTTTATCTTCTTTTTGGTGAAGCTTCTAAATCAAAATCATCTCATGTTTCTTCTTCTTCATAGCTTGAAAAGGAGAATTAGAAAACCTAAAAAGAAATATATTTTATTATAAAGTGGAGACTTGTTTCATAATATAATGTGCAGATATTGTAAAAAACATAGTAATAATAGAGAACATGATAAGAAAATATATAAAACAATGTTTTTTTGTTTTTTTCTAAATTGGATATGTTTTTTTTCTAGTTATATTATTTTTTCTTAAAGAATTTGGAATTACATATGTTTTTGCTATAAAAGTAACCATTTTTATTTGGGTGCATGCGTTATAATATATTACGGAAAAGAAAGAAATATTGTCAAAAAATATAAATGTTTTTTCAAAGCTAGGTACAAGATGATGTACTGAAAGGGATGCTGCTGCTGACCAAGTCCCCTGAAGATGAGATGCTGAAAGAAATGTTTTTGCTGACCGAGTCTCCTGAAAATGAGGTGCTGAATGGGGTGTTGCTGTTGACCGAGGCCCTTGAATTTAATGTCCTAAAATGGGTGCTCTATCTCTATCCGGGTATTATACCCTCATCAGAATAATGTTTTTTTTAACTATATCGAAAAGTAAATTTAAAAAATAGAAGATGAAAAGTAAATTTAAAAAAGTAGAAGATGAAAGAAATATACATATAATGATTATTAGTTAAACACCGATATATATATATATATATATAAAAGTTAAACTAGATTAAAGAAATCAACTTGATTAATTTTGTAACCATCCGTGGAAACTAGATTCGAGAAAGTATAAGATGAAAAGCAGTTTTGAAAAACAAAAAGATGAAAATTAGAGGAATATTAACTATCATTATAAAATCAAGGATATAGATATTTATTAAATAAAGCATTTTATTGGTAAGTAAGAAATTCTATCCACTTTGATGATAATTTTTAATCACTTTAGTATTTGAATTGTCAATACACTTTATTTTTAAAATTTTGTTATTGTTATATTTATATATATTAAAAAGTAGGATGAAGTATACTATATATATGTATATTTTTAAACTTATTCTCTATCTATTATGGGTCAAGCTATATATATCCAAATGTGGTTTAAGTATACCCAATTTTGAGTTTATCCAAAGGTGGTATAAGTTTATCCAAATTTTGACAAAAATACCATTTTCTAGATATATAAAGTTTTTTTTTACTAATCTTATCCACCTCATTTTTTCTCTTACACTCTCTAACTTCTCTCTAAAACCTTCAAGTTCTCTCTAATTTATCCGGCGAACTAAAATCCGGCGAACTAAAATATGAAAACTTAGTCTTAGTATCAAAATTTAGGGTTATGGTTGAATTAGGTAAAAAAATCGGAATTTTAGGGTGTTTGGAGGCCATTTTCCGGCCGGAATTCGACCGGAAAATGGTCTCCAAACACCCTAAAATTATGATTTTTTAAGTAATTAAATTTTTAATTTTTTTTAAAAAAAAACTTCAAAAAAACAAGTTTTGATTTTGTGTTTTCATTAGAAGAAGTTTAAAAAAATTAAAAAGAGTTTGAATGTTCTTGAGGCAACTTTGAATGTTCAAGAACAATTTGAAGAATTTCACAAAATTGTAGTAATATGGGGTTTGATCTAGTAGAGAGTTGTGTTTTTTTGGGTATACATAACCAAATAGATTGTTTTGTGAATTGGGTGTATCTAGGATATACTTAGTGTTTTTTTTTACTTAGTGGCAATTCGGATAATAAATGAAAGTTCAAGGGTTTTTTCGTCCTAAAAAAGTCAAACAAAAGTCAATTGCGTTTTTTGGGTATACTTAAACCACATTTGGGTATATATAGCCATACCCATCTATTATTCATTTGATCACCTATTACCGTCTACCATCTAATATTGTTGTAATATACTATATAATATCTTTTTTTAATTACATAATTACGTAATCATTCTCCATTAAATATATATTTTTTATTAGCCTCATTTTCTCTGTCTTTTATCTCTTTTTAAAATTTTAAAAGCTCGATTTCTTTTAATTAAATTGTGATCGAACTTTACAAATTTGACGTATTAAAAAATAGGGAAATTATACCAAAGGTACCTACTCAACTATTCAATTGTCACTTACCACCCAAGGTTTGATCAGTTGTTATTTAATACCCAACTCAACTACCTTATTGTCACTTACAACCTAACTTTATTTTAATACCCTAACTACCCTCACCATTCATCAACAGCCACGTAACCAAAATTTCTATTTCCTTCTCTTTTCTTCTCTTTCCTACTTTTCCTTTAATTTTATTTTTAAAAGATCCGTATCTTTCGAACCTGAGCTCGAAAAAAATAAATGAAAGTACCATTACTTTTGTTTTTTAAAAATGAACAAAACTAGATCCATTTATGATATTTTTTTTATTTTTTTAAAAATAAAATTTCACCAGTTGCAAGCAATTCGCATCTTGAGAATTGTACCAGTTTTTTTTTTCATACCAGTTTTTTTTTTATCGTTCAGAAATCCTGAGAGTTGCAAGCAATTCGCATCTTATCATGAGAATCGTTCAGGAATTTGCAAGTAATTCGCATCTTATCATGCGAATCGTTTAGAAATTGCAAGCAATTCGCATCTTATCATGAGAATCGTTCAGAAATTGCAAGCAATTCGCATCTTATCCTGAGAATCATTCAGAATTTGCAAGCAATTCGCATCCTGAGAATTTGCAAGCAATTCGCATCTTGAGAATTGTACCAGTTTTTTTTTTATCGTTCAGAAATCTTGAGAGTTGCAAGCAATTCGCATCTTATCATGAGAATCGTTCAGAATTTGCAAGCAATTCGCATCTTATCATGAGAATCGTTCAGAAATTGCAAGCAATTCGCATCTTATCATGAGAATCGTTCAGAAATTGCAAGCAATTCGCATCCTGAGAATTTGCAAGCAATTCGCATCCTGAGAATTTGCAAGCAATTCGCATCTTGAGAATTGTACCAGTTTTTTTTTTATCGTTCAGAAATCTTGAGAGTTGCAAGCAATTCGCATCTTATCATGAGAATCGTTCAGAAATTGCAAGCAATTCGCATCTTATCATGAGAATCGTTCAGAAATTGCAAGCAATTCGCATCTTATCATGAGAATCGTTCAGAATTTGCAAGCAATTCGCATCCTGAGAATTTGCAAGCATTTCGCATCCTGAGAATTGTACCAGTTTTTTTTTTTTACCAACGCGCGTCTTTTTTTAGTCGGGGGTATTTTTGTCCAAATTTCAGTTTGAGGTACCAAGTTACACTATCCAAAAAGCGGGTACCGCCGGATAATACCATAGTTGAGAAGGTATTTACCGGTACTTTTCTCTAAAAAATATACCAAAAAACAATTCTTGTCAATTTTATACGAAAATATCATTTTTTTTATTTTTAAGACAAACAAAACTTGATACATCAATTATGTTTTTAGATTTTTTTTTTTTTTTTTTTCGTTACATCGATTATCCGGTGATTTGTACATTATTTAATCCTTGTTACAAGATTCACACTTCGATAATTTTTTAAATAATTATTGTTTCGCAATTCACACTGAAGTGATCATATTTAAATAATATTTATTTGACGATTCAAAAATCACACTTCGACACGTGGTATGATTTGTGATTCGCACTTCAATTTATTTAATGATGTCTTCTGGTAGATCTATATCTTACGACTACAATCTATAACATAGAAAAATAAAGCTTTGTCAAAGTATGGTTGTGTAATTACGTTCAGTTGTGCTGCAAAAATATATTTTTAGATGTGTTAAAAAATGAATGTGTAATTACGTGTTTACTTGTTGCGTAATTATAAGTAAATTTGTTGCAGAATTAGTTTTTTACTGCGTAAATATAGTGATTTTTCAAATTGTTAGCTTCTTCTTAAAGATTCTTTATTTCTTCTGTGAGTTTAAATGTCTTCAGAATTCCTAATGTTGAGAATACTGATTTTTGATACATTTTTATCAACATTACAAAGTTAAAGTACACGTAGATTAATATTGAAACTAATTGTAAATTGGATGTGTAAATAGGTGCAATTTGGTTGGCTAAAAGATTGTATACATTTTGAAAAAGAAAGTGGATCTAGTAACTAATGTAACGTGGGTGCATAAATAGGTACAATCTGGTTGCATAATTTTTTTTTAAGTTTGAAAAAAATGGTGGAAACTAATTGTTAGTTGGGTTCGTAAATATGTTGAAATTGGTTGGATAAAAGCTTTTTTAAGTTTTTTTAAAAAAGTGGGTATGGAAATTGATTACTAGATGGATGTGTAAATACGTTAAAAATGGTTGCATAAAATATTTTTTAGGTTTGAAAAATAAAAAAGAAAGTGAGATTGGAAATTGAATGCTAGTTTGGTGCATAAATATGTTCATTTTGGTTGTGAAAAAAGAAAATAAAATTATTTGAGAACCTTTAAACAGGTACACAAGTAATTCACAAGCTAATCATTGTATTTTTTTATGCTTAAAAAAAAGATACAAACCATGAGAACCAAACACAAATAATTCTTAGTTGATGCATATTATTTATAAACATAATTTAAAAAAAAATAAAGACAAAATATAGTAATTTTTTGTGAAAGCCCGATTTAGTATTTACTTTATGTTGATATGCCTTAGAATTCACTAAAACTTGTTATAGAAATTTGTAATTTGAGATATTTTAATTGTTTGGATTTTAGAAAAAAAGGTCGCAAGCGTGAAGAAGAAAGTGAAATCTCATGTTTTTTGTAGTTTTATTTGCGAGGGGTATTATTAGTATATTTTCTGTTGCGGATTATTTTTAGTGAACTTGAAAATACGGATAATTATTAATACTTTTAAATTTCTTCATGGTGGTTATTGATAACTCTCACAAAAAATTAAAACTTTTAAATATATATAAATATTTAAAACATCTAATATTCTCGTTAATAATATTGTTTTCTCAAAACTAAACAATTATCGTTAAATTTAACCAAATTTATTTAAATGATACTATTAATAACTCCAGTAGGTAAAATAAATGTTATCAAATCTTTTTAATTTTATCTTTTAAGTTAT
Organism: Limnanthes douglasii subsp. nivea; assembly: GCA_036936605.1. Taxonomy (NCBI): domain Eukaryota; kingdom Viridiplantae; phylum Streptophyta; class Magnoliopsida; order Brassicales; family Limnanthaceae; genus Limnanthes; species Limnanthes douglasii. The sequence goes on from JAUPFV010000001.1 coordinate 303,131,459, forward strand.
AATGGAGAATATAAATATAACAAAATAAACTTAAGTTTGAAACATAAAACTAACCAACAATGCAAGGAGAATTTTTTTTTCGAGCTCTTGCTCTTTACCTTTACTTTCTCTCTCAACAACCGAAATATCATCAATTCCAGCTTTAAAAACACACAAAATCATCGAATTTTACAATAAAGAACCAATCCTAGATCAATTTTATATTGAGTTTCGATAAGTTTTCCTTCATTGTCTTCATTAAAAAAAATAAGAAATCAACTTCTCGATCATAATCTTCTTCATTTTCGGTTTAAATTTGAAGTTTTGATATAACCAAGATTTGAATGTATGAAAAACTAAACATTTTTTGTTTTTTATTCCTAGTTAGTACTACAGATTGTAAAATACACTAAGAAATCATACATCATATTATTTTGAGTGATGTTGTTGGATATTAGTTTTGCAGTAGTTAAATAATATCATTTCACATCTATCATTGTGTATAAGCAGTTTTCTTCTTTCTATTATCATGTATAAGTAATTTTCTTGCATTTATTAAGAATTTTTCAGTGTTATTTTTATCATTGGTTTTAAGTTTTTAGATTTCTCATGTATGGATTTGGGAAACACGATACATATTACTCATTTATAATTAATTTTGCATCTTTTTTTAATTTCGCATTAATTTGTCCCATATCTACTTCGTAAGTAGTTTCACATCTATTTTTGTAAGTACTCTTGCATCTTTCATCTCTTTTGTAAGAAATCTCGCATCTACCATATGATGTAGTGTCCCAAATATGGTGTATGGTCCCACATCTACCATATAGTGTATTGTCTCGCATCCACCATGCGTTGTACTGCATTCATCGTCTAACATTCTTCAATTAACACTAATCTTATAATTTTTACAAAAAAATGTCATCAAAAGTTTGTTTTTTTAGATCAGGCTTGTTTGCATTCATTAATGAGATAAAATAAATAAAAAATAGAAAATGTACACTCCAAAGTTGCAAAGAAAACACCATTCCCTTATTAAAGTTACATATGATCTAATTAACGAGAACACTCGTACATAAGAAAAAACCTGATGCTAAAACCTGATAAAGTAGTTGAATGTATTGCTTTATTACTTGTTAGTATTTTACTTTACTTTTTTAAAAACATAATTAAAATTAGTAATAATATTATCTCTAAGATCTCTTTAAGATGCAGTCATTTATCATATAATACACAACTATTTGTCAAGGAGATGCAATTGAAGACAATATACCAAAATGCTACAATGGTCGGGTCTTAAAGAGAAAATAAAATTTAATTTGATTCAAACTCTAAATAAGATCATAAACGAATATTTATATTTAATCCACATCCTCGCATTTGTTTTGTTTTGTAATACATGGTCTATCATCTATTATAATATCTCGTAGATATCACATATAAGGTGTCTCACATCTATTATCCATATAGTCTTCCGTATCTATCATCTATGTGGTGTCCTGTATCTATTATCAATATGTTGTCCCGCATATTTTATGCATTACACAGTGACGCGTATTTCATGTATTACTTTTCTAACATCTATCATGCATTACACAATCGCACATCTATTGTGTAATAAATTGTCTTGCATTTATAGTGTAATACATTGTCTCGTGTCTATCATATATTACAAGGTTCTGCATCTATTATTTAATATAATGTCCCGCATCTATCGTATATAAAATTAACCCATATCTCTCATTAACTTAAGTATTTGAAAATGTAACAGGTTTTGGAAGACGATTTTGGACCTAAAATGAAGAATGTGAGGAATTTGGTAGGTAGGTTCAACAAAAAGAGTTTGATGAGGATGAAGAAGAACAATAAACATATATTAACGAAGAAAAAGAATAAAAAGAGGAAACAAATGTATGGAGGAGAAACAAAAAGATGACGTTCTTGTTGTGCAAGTTAATTTTAATGATGCTGATGGATGCACAAATTTGAATATGGAACAAGATGAGAATGAAAACGATTCTACTAATGTAGAGGAAACTGTAAATGCATTATTGTCCGAGAACGTCCAAGTGAAAAATCTATATGGACAAAAAAACATTTCACATCAAAAGAAAAAAAAATCATCACAATAATGTTGCACATTCAATAAAATCTTTTGAATATGCAATATAAGTTAGTATTATACAAACACTAAAGTTGATACTGAGAAAACATGTTGTTAGTTCACAAAAGATAAATTCAGTATCACATCTATCATATTTGACTGGCCTCCCATGTATTATTGTGTCTTGTATCTATCATTATTTTTTTGTCCCGTATCTATCATTTTTTGTATTCTCTTTATCAATATTTTAATATACAGGTTCATTTATTTTACAGAGGATTAACATGAAAACCCCAAAACAACCAAGCTTGTGTCTAACCAAAGTATAGGCTTAGTAATTGTGGGTCAAATAGATAGTTATAAAATGTATCATAACTTACACGAAAAACCACTAAAACTGACAAGCTCATTTCAAAATTAGAAAAAAGATAGAGAAGTGTGAAGAAAAAGATAAATTATAGAGAAAGGTCAAACTTTAAAAGAAACTCCAACTACCTATGTTGACAGTATACACAGAGATGGAAGAAACACCACAAAAGATATATACAACATATGTTAATAAAAAACAAAAAAATGAAAAAATGGAAAAATTGCAAAATAAAAAAACATGTATTGACAGATCTTCTACTCATATGCAGAAGCATCATGATCTTACTGATATGCAATAACATCATGATAAAAAAAATAGATGTACATGAGACACGTTATAATTTTGATGTGGAAAACCAAAAACCTCATGCTATAGAGGTGATACAGGGATGGTTCCAAACTATGAGAAACCTATTATTGTTGCTTTGAAAACCAAGACCCTCCTGCTATAGAGGTGATACAAGAGGTGATCCAAACCTAAGAGAAACCTATTGTTGTTGCTGTGGAAAACCAGGATCCTCATGCTATAGAGGTGATCCAAGATAAATAAGTTATTTAAGATACGGTTCTTAGTAAGAATAATCGTATTAGTATATATATATATATATATATATATATATATATATATATATATATATATATATATATATATATATATGTGTGTGAATAATGTTTTTAGGCATAATGTTTTATGAAAAATGTTAGTGTGGATAAATAAGTGATCTAGATTATTCAATCTTGATAAAAATGTTTTAAAAACCTATGTAATGATGTAACCTTTTGGAGACATGTATTTATTTTTATATTAACTTGATTTTTGCTTATATCTTGTAATACTTTGTCCCGCATAAAATTTAAAATTTCCCGTCTCGCATAATATACTCTCTTATAAAATGGTCTCTCCTGATATAGACTCGCATAAAGTTTGTAAATTCTGGATTCATATGATGTTGTATTATATGATATTATCTCACTTGATATTGTCTCGCATAATATTGTCCCATACGATAATATCCCATATTTTTTGAAGTTTCTTAGACCGGTCATTGTCTCACATATGTTTTTGGTTTGGTTTCTTAAAATCGTTATTATTTAGTCTTGAATTAATAATATATTTTTTTGTAAAAGAACCTACAATGTACACCAAGTTCTAGAAAATGAGACTCCTATCATCCAAACCTGCAATAAAATGATTAATTATATTATGTGTTGAGGAGAATTTGATCCGGATAGGAACAAATCAACAAATTAGAAAAAGTAAGTGAAATATATTTTCTCTCATATATGATTTTGTCTCTCACATATCATCATCTATGTTATCACATCTATAATGATCTATTATCTCAAATGTATCATATTTTCATGGTCTTGCATGGATTGTATTTTATTTCTTATCTCATGTCATGTCTCGCATCTATTATATTTCATCTCAAAATGTATTTATTAATACATTGATTTTGTATTTTACAGAAAGAATTAAAATAATGACATTCATTTGAAGTATTTTTAGGTCTAAATCAGTTTGAAATCCATGAACCAGTTGACTTTACAATTGAGAAAACAGAGTGGCTATTTGATAACACAGTAACGCAAATAGTTAAAACCAAACATTACTACATATTATAATTGCTCGAAAAAGAGAAAGAAAAAAAAATCTGATAGTATTGTCGGTTCCACGATTAATTTATTGTTAGTTCAACTTTTGATATTAGATAAGTTATTGAAGGTTATATATAATATTACATTTCATAAATAGATTTTAAAATACCTAACTATGGTTTCAAAAAAATCCAGTAAAATTATATATGGATGTGTAATGGTAAGAATTATACAATTTTACAGAAATTAAGAAACAAAAATTATTCTAAAAAGTATTATTTCAATGTAGCACATGGTAATGACAATTATTAGGATACTGCGACTTGGGTTGACGATGAATTATGCGACCACACAGAAGGTTAAATATTCATTTCACTTGTCACAGAAGGACCACGAGGTACGATTCCCTATTGTACATTATTGGTACTATACATCGATAATAAACAAGTAGTAAAATTGTTTTGCACCAAAAGAAAAAACAGTAGATAGAACACATAAAACTGTAAGGCTCTGTTTCGCATCTCTCGAAGCTTGTCTTCGGTAATGGTATTCCTTCCTGGAGAAAACCAAGGGCTCCCAGTTGCAGTTATCGAAGGAGTGGCTGGAAGGCTTGACCCAGAATTACCGGTCTTCGAAAGAGGGTTGTCAACCACTAAAGTTCGAGGGGGTTCGGGGGTATCCGATGACGACTCCTTCGCACGTTTGCGCTCCTACGAATTCATTTTATCCTTGTGGTGTCTCTTCATTTTCCAGATGAGTGCTTATGGTGTTTTTCTGTCCCCATTAGTCCAAGGGTGCTGAGATCAGAAGTTTGATTTTGTTGTGATATTTTGAGGGGAATGATGGCACTAGAATTTTCTGGTGGAGGCCACGAGCCGTAACATGTAGTGATAGCAGGTTGGGGTTGAGGCTCAATGTATTCACCAGCAGCGACTCTCTCTTCGAATTTCTTGCTAATTAGAATCCACTCTGGAATCCGACGAGGTTTGTAAGCCAGCTTTCTCTCTCTAGAAATTTTAAGTTGGAAAGTTTGAAATTCTATTGAGGGAGCTCAGTATTTATAGAGGCAGATGGGCTTTTAGGGTAAATAAGGCTCGGGGACATTTTTCCTTTATTTCCCTAGGGGCATTATAGGTAACATAGGTGCAAATTTGGTGATACAAAAAACTCGAGAGAAGGTGCAGAGGCAATACTATCACACAATGTTTTGGGAACATGAAAAGATCTCACAAAAGATTTGTTGATAACAAATTACGACTGCTAACGTTATAATTTTTTTATATAATCCATGCAATCTATTAGCCTAGTATTGGTGGCTATGCTATGCTGATACAGTTAATTCTGATGCATGATATGGAGGAGGTCTGTTTCAAGTCTTGCTAAGACATTGCAAGGATTGGGGGGCTACTAGTTAGTTTGACATAAAAGTATTATGTATTCGAATGATACATTTGTTGGAAAGGCGTTTTTTTGAAGAAACATATGGTATTTGAAACATTGTTCAAGGAAGTGCATTTTCGAGAAGTTATTTTGTATTTTGAAGAAGAATTATCTGAGGAGAAGATATTCGAGGAAGAATAAAATTTATGAGGAGGATTGAAATGAACAATGGAGACTTCCTCACAGCCACAGCAAAAATATTTTTACTAGGACTGGGGGGCTACTAATGAGGGAGAATGAAATACGAATGACAAAATTGTAAAGAAGTAGTTTTATTAGAAGAGAATTGTAAAGAAGTAGTTTTAGGGGAGAATTGGAAAGAATACAATAGAAATAGTCATTATAAAGAGGTGAAAAGATATAGGGGCCAAAGATGTAATAAGTGGGAATTAAAGCATGTGAGACCCATAATTGTACTATAAAAGGACCACACACACTTTATAGATTCTATGATGAATATAATATTACTTTATCTCTCTACTTAATCTAGCACTCACTTTCTCTCTCTAGAAAGGCTGTTTAACAAAGAACTTAAAAACTATTTCGACACTAAAAGATTATGGTAACACAAAATCACCCCTCGAGCTATTCTTGAACTCTTCAGACTCGAATCCATCATATTGATTATGCTTAATCTCGCATCTATCATATTTATTATGCTTAATCACACATCTATCGTATGTTTTGTCTTGGATTTTTGCATCAAATATAAGAAAATAACATCTTATGCAATTAATACAATGTAGAACAAAACTCACCATTAATGCAATCTTTAATTATGAAAGATAGTAATATCATTTTATATTTCTTCATAAAAATGTTTCATCAATAAATAAAACCAGAAGACAAGAATGGAAACCATGGAAACAATAAGCAAATGCTATGAAACAACGCTTGAAGAGATTGGTTTCTGAAGTATACTCAAGTAAGTAGTCATTACTATTATAAAAAATCTTTACGTTTTTACAGAAATTCTTAAATAATTTATACGAAGTAGAATCATCTTTATAAACAATTATCTTAGCTTTTTCTAAAGCAATACATGAAAGATTATACAAGATATCTAAACTATAGTAATGTTTTGCAAACGATTTTATACTTGTGGTTACAACATCAACGTTGCACCTAATAGAATCGTATATCTCATTAGTATAGTATGATATTGGACATACTTCTTAACAACCATAAAACCATTAGACCGATTAATTTTCACAGAAAGTCTCCAAGAACAATCCTTTGATTTTTTTCTAGTAATGAATAATTATTTTTAGGGCTAGGCTATATTAGGACCCCATTTGGCTATATTGAGACCCCAAAATCACAATTTTTTTCTTCAATGTGAAATGTCCATTTTACCCTTCATTTATAAGACAAAGTTTGTAACAAAAAATCAATTTTATTTTACTTCTCCTTTAAACCCTCAAAATATCACCGATCAATAACAAATCAACGAAATCACCATCACAACCTAATATAATATTTTTAGGTCCCTGTAACAATATTTAAATTTGAATTTACCCTGAACTAACACATCGTATTTACTTCAAACAAATTTAATCATATCTTCAAGGTCTATAAACGGACTAAGATCGTGGGTTTCAAGTTCACCATTTAGGTTAAAGATACCTAGTCGACCTCTAGACACCGTGTACCTGTATTTGAACATTTAAAAATTTAAAATAAATATATGTCTCGCATCTATCATTATATAATAAAAAAAGTCTCACATGTGATAATTATTAAAATCTCAAATTTATTATAAAAAAAATCAACTATGTGAGAATTAACAACGTCTCATATCTATCAGTGAAAAACAAAAAGTCTCGTATGTGAAAATTAATATAGTGTCACATCTATCACTGAAAAATACAAAAGTCTTGAATGTAAGAATTAATGAGGTTTCGCACCACTGAATTACTATAGTGGAAGTCATCTATTGTCTCATAAAAAAACTCAGGCCATGAACATCATCTTCATCGCGAAACTTACCTAATATACAAGTTTCAAACCTTACATTTACAAAAACTTGCGAAAATGAATAAAACCTGAGTAAAACATAAATCCAAATTGAAGTAAATGTTTTATCTATATTTTACAAAGTAAAAACACCAAAAATTTGAATAAAACAAAATTTAAATTTAAATTTTAGAAACCTGCAAATCGTCTTGCAAGATGAAATTGAGTCTATATTAACAATGAAATCAAGTGCAATTCGATAAAAAAATCAAATTATATGAAAAATATACTAAAAACAAACTAAAATTCAAACAAGATATGAATCGTCATATTACTTGTATTTGACTATAGATAACTATAGAAAGATATATATATATATATATATATATATATAAATTATTAGGTTTTAAAGAGGATTTTTTTTATAAAAAATCTAAGAATTATTTATAATCCATTAAAGATATTATAAAAGTTATCTGAGTATTGGATAGTAAATATGAAAGTTAAATGAGTGTTTGTTATGAATATATGATACTAACGCTAGTAAGCTAGTAAATGGATAATTTTTTTACTTTTGACTTTTTATTGGTAATTTACTAAAACAATCCAAGTTATTCTATATAATATGTTTCTCTCGTATTTATTTTATAAATTCTACTAAATTTTAATTTTAATTTTTTTATTTAATTTATATATATATATATATATATATATATATATATATATATATATATATATATATATTAAAACTAATTATTATCTTATTATAATACTAGTCAAATTAAATAACTGGTAAGAGTATATATAATTTAAATGAGTTGAGATAACAAATTTAACGTGTTATTATTCTGAGAAGTGCAAACGTCAAAATTCAATCACACGAAAAAAAAATTAGATGTTGATTTTGGTCTACGCCGAAAATAATACATATGAGAACAATATTACTATCCATTGTTTGCCAGATTATATGTCATTATAGGAATATAATCAAATATGATGTTTTATCTGTTACTTCAAATTTATCTTAGAAATTTTTTATTATATTATTTCTAAACTTGACAAATCAAATATTTTTAAAAATAAAACTTGGAATGGTGATATCAATAAGCTAATAAACTAGGATGTTATTTCCATATTGAAAACTCTAATAGAATAAAAATTATTAAATGGATAACTCCAAAAGATAATAGGCGTAAGTTAAATTATGATGGTTCTTGCCTTTTAAATGGAAAGTCAAGTGGAGTTGGAATTATTAGAGACAATAATGGTGATGGACTTATCCTTTGAAATCAAAATGGATTAAAACATGTTGACATAAAAACTCACTCTGCTTTATCAATTGAGATGTTTTGAAAAGGTCATGGAGCCTGCTACTTAAATCCATTATTAAACTGCCGTAGAAACTTAATTTTTTTTATCAATAACTAGCGAACATATTTCAAGAACCAAAAAATTAAGCAGCCGATTGGCTTGCTCGTTGAACCCTAAAATGTAAAATGAGATTTGACCTAAATAATCATCAAATACAAATTTTCCTTAAGGAAATAACATTATTAAAAACTTTAGGTTTTGGACACTTAAGTCTTGATGAATAGCAAAATGTATATATTTTAAGCGACAAGCATATTTGGTAAAACAAGAATTATATATATATATATATATATGCTTATAACTTGTTTTTTTAACTTTGTTTGACAAGTCAAATTAATGGAGATACCAAGTGTTATTAACAAGACCATAAAAACTTCAAAACAAAAATCAAAACTTTTGAAAATAAAAGAGTGCAGTTTCTAAATTTTACAACAAATTTGAATATGAAAAAATATTAGTTAAAATATCTTCAACATAAAAAAAAAACCATACACAAAACTTAACCGCTTCAAAACCAAATTGTAGACAAAAATCTACCATAAAAGACTCAAAATATATAAACTCTATTGATCCAATAAAATTTCGATTTGATTATAGAAAAAAAAACCACACACAAAAATTAACTATTCTTTTTAGTTTGGTTTGGTTGGGTTTCATGGGTAATTTTACTTTACTTTTAAATATCATATTGATATCGGATTAGATTTTCTTTTATTCGAATGTTGTGGGTTTGACTGTATATTTATTAGGAATGAATACTTTATCCTATATTGATGATCTATCCTGGTTGATTGAGGGTAGGTTTAATCGCCATGATGTTAATATTAATTGTTTTTTAAATGTTCGTAAGTACTAACTAAGTACCTGAAATTTAAGTCAACTAGCATGAGTTTACTTGATAGGGTGCCTGAAGCTTCCTTAAAATTTACAGGATTGCTGATAAGTACACTTTTAAATATAATGTACATCATCAAGTTTTTAGTCGGTTAATTTGATCACATCGACCCAAATTTCCATGCACTTTCTCTCCTGTGATTGCCAAAAACAAAAACACGAGAAACCGGATAGCTACGTGCTTGTGGAGTCAATATAGCTACGTGCTTGTGGAGCCAATGCTCTAGTTTACGGCTAAATCAATGAATAGGCGGATAGCTACGTGCTTGTGGAGTCCATGCTTTAGTTTACGGGTAAATCAATTAGTAGTATTTGGATTTGATATATAAGGCTTTTGTGAAACGGTCGGAGACCCAATCCAGATCTAAAAGTCTCCATCTAGTACATCTAGATAAATTTTAACAGTTACTTTACTATTTTAATTTTTTAATATAAATAATCCATCATTTTATTTCCAAAGAACAATCAATCAATCGAAAAAGGGAAACAATAAGTTTAATTATTTTTAAAGGTTTAATTTCAGTTTTTACATTTTGTTGACTTTTGATAGATTTTTATTTCGGTATTAGATTTAGTTAGTTGTAGTATTATAATCAAGTTTAATATGAAATATTAGTGTTTTAGTGTTTCATTTGTGGTTTAGCATTGTAGTATTTGTTGATTTGGTGGGTTTATAGGATTTTGTCGAATACTGGATGTTTGGGTTAACCCTTGTTCTTCGACGCTAGCAGTGTATTGGATCTATGCCGACAACATAAATGCATTACACTACCAGCGTTGAACGTTGGCAGTGATATTTTGCGTTTCCAGTGTTCTGTATGCTGGCAGCAACTAGCTAATATGGTAGTCGATGCGAGCGTAGACAAGCTTGGTAGCGTAGACACATTATAGTGACAGCGTTGAACGTCGGCGATGACCTTTTGCGTTATGAGTGTTGTTTATGCTGGTAACGTGTAGCTAAAACGGTAATCGCTTCTAGCATAGACAATCTTGATAGTTATGTCAAGATTGTCTACTCTGGTAGCGACTACCGTTTTAGCTAGTCGTTGCCAACATAGACAACACTCGTGGTTTAATGCATTTGCGCTAGCGATGTACATTCATTACACCAACAGCGTGGATACGGAGGAATTCTCATAAAGTCTTATTTTTATTGACCGATTTGATATTCTTGTTTTTTTCTTGTAATTTTTTTTTTCTGTCATTGAGTTTTCTACTCTTTTCAAACGTCTTGCCTTGACAAAACCTAATGAAGAAAATACCATAAGCCATCATCGAAGACATACTATTAAGGCCAGCGGTGAAATCTCTATGCAGATTCAGGTGCGTATCAAAACCATGACAATTTTTAATCTTTAGTCCAAGGTTCGGTAAAGTGCATTTAAAACAAGGATCATTGTGTGATAAACTAATTTGGAATCGAATAGGTACAATAAAGTGTTTTGATTATGATATATTTCTCTTTGACCCTCCGAACTTTAAAATCTCTAGCCGATGAATATTTTGAATTGTTGTCATCATACAACGATTTACTTTGCATTTGTACATACATGCCCGATGAAGTTAGTGTGTGCTTATGGAACCCATGTACTGGTGTTTGTAAACAATTAACCAAAATGTAGATATGTAAAAAGAATCTTAGTTTTGGTTATGATGACTCCACAGATGATTACAAAATTATGTTTTTTTTTCTAATTTTAAGTATCGTAGAGCTAAATTGTACCTCTAGTCATATAAGTCAAGATAAATGTTGGAAAATTGTAACTTATATTGATAAATCACCGGATTATATAGGGTTATATTGTAATAGAGTTATTTATTGACTATATAGAAATATTTTGGTTTTCAAATTAAACACCAACAGTTTCAAGCAGATGCCACTATCGGAAGGATTTGGATCCTAGAAGGATGCAATTATTGATTTTACAAAGACAGACTTGTTGTGCAGTAAGCCATACAAATGGGTACCTAGAGAAATATACGAATTATTCAGGTTGGAGAATCTATGAATATGATCTAAATAGATGCTGGACTAATCTGTTTTTGCTACATGTATCTGATCTGTTTTACCCAATGTAACAAGCTTATAATGATGTCAGGACCTAACTGTATGTTGGTGAACGTTGATCATAAGGATAACATTATGTCTCATCATCTTTTTATAGTATACGATGGTGGAAATTTGGTGGTTTATATAGAGACTTTAATCTCACTTTAGTAACCTTTTATTTTATTTTTCTACCTCCAAACTTATAATGTGTAATGACAAGTTTAATCTCATTTTAGTATAATTTTATGTTTAATTTTATATCTCGAAACTTATAATTGTAATAACACGTTTAATCTCACCCTAATATGTTTTTCTGTTTAATTTTCTACCTCCAAACTTATAATATGTAATGATAAGTTTAATCTCACCTTAGTATGTTTTATGTGAGTTTCTTTAATTTTGATATAAATACATATTGGTTTAAGTTAGTTGAGTAATACTGATTAATTTCGATGACGATGACAAATTGTTGTGTACATCGTTTTCTCTGACCTTCAAAGGGGTAGCGTCTAAGTGGTACAACCGACTCCCACAGGGCTCGATAAAGAATTTCGACATGTTCTGGAATATCTTCAGACAACATTTTGTGGGGAGAAAAAAGTTTCGAGCTAATGGAGATACGATAATTTACTATAGACAAAAAGTTTGGGAAAGCTTGAAGAATTATACCAACCGGTTCGTCAAAACAAAAACGGACATGGAATATTGCAAAGACTCAGTGGCATTTGCAGCTTTCAGGATGGGTCTCCTTCCTGGACTCTTGAAGGATACAATGGCGGAGAGTCAAGCAATGACTTTTGGTGCATTGTTGGATCAAGTTGAGAAGCGAATTTTAGTGGAAGAGACTCAGGCATCTGAGAAAGGATCGGGAGATTAGCTGGATCAGAACGAATTTCAAAGGTCCGAGTCCAGCAATCAAGGGCAACGAACCAATGTTCAGTCCAAAGGTGCGGGTCAGTATCCACCGAGGCAGAAGTCAAATCCACAGAGCTATAGTAATCAGCAAAGTTACAACCAAGGGACAAATCCAATTTCGAACAAATGGATCCGCCCGGATTATTTTGCTGAGTTAATGGAAAATGTGGCTACGATATTTGATAAGACCATATCAACGGTACCGTTTAGAAAACCTTTCCCCATCCAGACTCCGAGGGAAAGCAGAAGCGTTAACAGATATTGCAAGTACCATGAGGATATTGGGCATGAGACTAAGGATTGCATTGCTCTGAAAAAAGAAGTGCAAGCTTTTATTGAGAACGGAATGTTATTGGAATTTGTGAAAAAGCATTCCCAGAAGAGCGTTACGGCAAAGGCTGCCCCAAAGATCGCTGATACTGCAATGATAATCTCCGAAGAGATTGATGTTTTCGATATTGAACAAGAGTACCTGGATCATAAGGAGGGAAAAAATAACGTAAACATGGTGGAGGAAGTTATTCCAGGGGGGAAAGTAAATCACATGTGTGTTTTTTTCGAGTCACTGGCCATCTTTGGCGGAGATACCATCGCATGAAATTCAAATAGTTCGCGGAAGAGACATATGATGAATTTGACCACTCAGATTGAAGCATGGGTCTCAGCCCAGATGCATCGTTTGCCTTCTCCTATCATATGTTTTGATTACGATGATATGCGAAATGTCGCGGGCCCACATGAAGATGCAGTAGTTATCGCAGCAGGTATAACTGGAGATCAAGTTCAGAAGATACTTATTGACACAGGGAGTATTGCGAATATTTTGTTTATGAGTACCTACAGGAGAATTTCCGACCCACCTGTTATACGAAGATCTGATAGAACTATCATAAGATTCACCGGTGCAACAACGATAGTTGTTGGGGAATTTCAATGCGTGATGGAATTAGGTCGTGGGCCGTTCAGAAAGGAAGTGGAAGTCTTGTTTATTGTTGTTGATGCACCAACATCGTATAATGCAATTCTGGGTCGCTCTTGGGTGTCCTGAATGCATGGCGTAATTTCGACGGTACACCAGTGTTTGAAGTATGTGGTCGGAAATAATATAGGGACGATCATGAGCAGCCAGAAGATGGCTCGTGAATGTTATCAGATAGCCTTGTCCTCGAAAGGAGGTCGGGGAGAAGTTTCTGATAAAGCATAGCAATTGAATGGGACTCCCTCGGAAATCATTCCCTGTGATGATCCGAGGGAGACCTCCGGGTTTCTGGTTCCAAACAAAGATTCAGAGGAACATAAGTTTGGGGATGGAAAATCTTTGAAGATTGGAGTCAAGCTTTCCTTTGAGTTCAGAGAAAAGTTGATTGCGTTTATATCAGGCAAGTTAGATATGTTTGCTTGGTGTGCACAGGATGTGACGGGAGTACCACCAGAGATAATGTGTCATAAACTTGTCGTACGACTAGATGTCCGACCTATTGTCCAGAAAAGAAGACCAGTTTCTCAAGAGAAGTCCGCAGCTATTCTTTCGGAAGTAGAACGGTTATTGAACATAGACCACATTCGCGAGTCGCAATACCCCGTATGGGTTTCAAATCCCGTATTGGTACGGAAAAAGAATGGCAAGTGGAGGATGTGCGTGGATTTCACAGACCTTAATAGAGCTTGCCCCAAGGATCCTTTTCCGGTGCCTCGTATTGATCAGTTAGTAGACTCGACTTTGGGCAACCAATTATTGTCTTTCATGGATGCTTATTCGGGGTATAACCAAATCAGGTTAGACGCAAAAGATGAAGAGAGCATATCGTTTATCACTGGGAGAGGATTATATTGTTACAAGGCCATGCCTTTTGGCCTAAAAAAGGCAGGTACAACTTATCAGCGTTTGGTCAACAAAACCTTTGAGGGACAGATTGGTAGGAACGTCGAAGCCTACATTGATGATATGCTTGTCAAAAGTATGCGGGACAAAGATCATTTCTCTGACTTAGAGGAAACTTTAAACAATCTGCGTATAGTCAATTTGAAATTGAATCCAGAGAAGTGTATTTTGGGGTACGATCGGGTAAATTCCTTGGTTACATGATAAGTGAGAGGGGTATAGAATCTTTAACCACCATGATACCTCCTCGAAATATCAAAGAAGTCCAAATCCTGACAGGAAGGTTGGCAGTGTTGAATAGGTTTATTTCCCGATCATCGGATAAATGTGCACCTTTCTTCAAGGTGCTGCGGAATGCGAAACAATTTAATTGGACCGAGGAGTGTTCAACCGCTTTTTATCAATTTCAAGCATATTTGATGTCCCCGAAAATACTATCTAAACCATTAATGACGGAGAAATTGGTTGTCTACGTGTCAGTATCAGATTGCGCAGTCAGTGTTGTTTTACTCCGAGAAGAGGCGGATATGTTAAAACCCATCTATTATGTTAGCAAAAGTCTGTTGGATGCGGAGAAATGGTATCTTAAGTTGGAAAAGGTAGCTTTGGCTTTGGTAACAACTTCCCGTAAAATGAGACCATACTTCCAAACACATCCTATCGTTGTTCGAATGACATTCCCCCTGAAAGGTTTATTACAAAGGCCTGATATATCTGGAAGAATAACTAAATGGTCAGTCGAGCTGGGAGATTTTGACATAACATTCGAGCCTCGAACGGCGATAGAAGCTCAGGTCTTGGCTAATTTTTTGGTCGAATTCCACTCAGAAAGGAGCGACAGCGAGATTGTTGACCCCTCAGATCAGACGAAATGGTTGGTTCGAACAGATGGGGGTTCGAATAATTCTGGAAGTGGTGCAGGTGTACAATTAATTTCTCCAGAAGGGATAGCTATGCTTCAAGCTATTCGATTTGGTTTCAAGGCAACCAATAATGAGGCATAGTATGAGGCAGTGTTGACAGGTTTACGGTTGGCTCGCATTTGTAGGGCTAGAAAAATTAAATTGATCAGTGACTCACAGTTGGTGATAAATCAAGCTTTGGGCAAGTTCGAGGCGAGAAAATATAAATTGATCCAGTACTTAAAAGCGTTAAAAGATTTGGTTTCCGAATTTGATAGGGTCCAGTACGAGCATGTTCGATGGGAGGCAAATGTTGTCCATGATTCACTGGCTACAGCTTCACGATTGGAGGGTCATCCATGGGTCTTGATTCAGGAGAACCCTTCAGTTAGGTCCGGTACAGAGCATTCGATGAGCATTGAAGAAGCAATTAATGTGATAATAAATGATTGGCGATCAGAAATCGTAGATTTCTTGGGAAAGGATAATTTACCCACGGAAAAGTCTGAGGCTAGAAGGGTCGGGTTTAAGTCTCACGGTTATATCCTCTTAGGAGGAGTTTTGTACAATAAATCCTTAAGCAGACCATTACTAAGGTTTCTGGCCAAGGACGAGTCGCAGTTTTTCCTGTTAGAACTACATGATGGAGAATGTTCGACCCATTGTGGATATAAAGCGCTAATCCGAAGAGTATTTTTGGTCGGGTATTATTGGCCCACTATTTCGGCTGATGCGAAGGAGTTGGTAAAGCGATGTGATACGTGTCAGCGTTATGCAAACGTAATACACAAGCCTGGGGTGTTCTTGGAAAGTATTTTAGAAGCAGTCCCATTCGATCGGTGGGGCATCGACCTAGTCGGGCCTTTACCAATGGCATCTGGGGGAAGGCAAACTATAATTGTGGCAGTGGATTATTTTTCGAAGTGGGTGGAAGCGGAACCTTTAGCAGGGACGAAAGTAAAATATGTTATCAAATTCGTTGTATCGAATATTTGTTGTCGTTTTGGTGTACCACTACGACTCATAACGGATAATGGACCTCAATTCGACAACAAAGATTTTAAAAGCTTTTGCCTCTCCAGGGGCATACGACAATGCTTTTCCGCCCCATTCCATCCCCAGGCTAACGGTCAGGTGGAAGTAACCAATCGAACCATTCTGGATGGTCTGAAAAATAATTTGGAAGGCAAAGAAGTGAAATGGCCCGACTATTTACAAGAAGTGTTGTGGGCCTATAGAACAACGCCTTGAACGACAACTGCCACATCTCCATTTGCATTAGTATACGGTATGGATGCCTTTGTCCCTTCAGAAATTGTTTTCCCATCATATCGCGTGACAGCTTATACGGAAATTCTGAACGATCAAAGTAGAGCTTTGTAATTGGATTTAGTGGAAGAAAAAAGACGACGCGCACAATTGAAGTCCTTGCACTATTAAACGTCAATGAGGAGCAGGTAAACCTCTACAGTAAAGCAAAGAGATTTCAAAGTGGGGGACAATGTATTACGTAAAAAATTTCTGCATACTAAGGAGAAGAGTCTTGGGAAGTTGGGGCCACATTGGGAGGGCCCTTATGAGATAACGGAGAAAGTAAAACAAGGAACGTATCGATTACAAGACAAGGAAAGGCGAAGTCTTAAACATCCATGGAATATCGAACACTTAAAATTGTATCTAGAATGAGGAACAAGTTAGAATGTAATGTTCGTTTTTTTTTGTATTTACAGGTTTACGAAAACAGCGAAGGCATACTCTTTCCTACCCTGTTAGGCACAAGAAGGTTTTAATGAGGTGCCACTATGAGCTAATCAATACAACTGCATTTTTTCCTCGTACTATTCTTTGGGTAACAACTTTTGGTGCCTCGAACTATTCTTTGAGAGGCAATACCTCATGTCTCAAACTATTATTTGTAAGACAATATCTCATGCCTCGAACTATTCTTTGTGAGGCACTATTTCTTGCTTCACAATTATTTTGGTGATAACTTTTTGGTACCTCGAATTATTTTTTCCTAGCCAGCCTTAGCGCAACATATACTTAATATTACGATGCAAATCGGTACAAAGGAAACCATTCAACGCAAGTTGGCCCACTTATTTTTTCGTATACGAAACATGAAATTAATACGTTATAAAATTGTCATTTCAATAAAGTGGCATACACAAAAATTCGAGGAGCTACAAGTGATAAAACGCTCCTCGGAGAGCATCAGATGGGTTACAAAAATTTCCTTACAAGGATTTATGCACAAAAATCGCCACAAAAGACTTAACATTTTTTCCTTACTCATAATTTTTCGAGGAGTTACTCTCCTCTGAGTCTAACTCTTCACTATCACTCACCACAATGTTCGGAGGGCGAAGGTCGGGGGCGACAAGTTTTCAAAAACTCCCCAAGTCATACTAAGGGTGTTCTGTATGAATGTGAGTGATCAGCCCTGCTCGAATTGTAGCATCTCGTGCATTAAGGTTACATGTACACTTAGCCACATACGCATTCACAACTTTTTCCTTCTCCTCCTCAACTTGCCGAGGGAAATCTTCGATTCGCTTCACCAACTTTTCTCTGTCCTTCATCATATTTTCATAGTCATCACAACAGTCCCTAAGGAAAGATATTCCTTAGGGACTAATATGTAAATGTTAGGGATTAGAGTAATAATTCTTGTAAATATGGGATAAAATTAGACTTTAGGAGAAATATAGGGGTTAGATTGCAAATATGACAATATGTAACCGTTTCTCTAACTAACTCGCCCTGCCTATTTAAAAAGGCTGAAAAGGTTATTTTGACCTATGAAATATTCAGAGGTACTTTTCACTACTTGATTTTTCCATTGCAAACTCTCTGTTCTGAATTCACTCGTTACTACTTTAATTCACACCAAATTAATTGGCGCTAGAAAGAGGGGACGAGGATACCTTGATCAACAGATCAAAAATCGACGCTCGAGTTCTCGTTTTCAAAGGTTTTTCGTTCGAATTTTCACTTCTCGTTTGATTTTTCGCTGTTTGAAGATGAATCCGGAGGAAGGTGACAATCCATCCGTTCGCAAGGTGATAGAAACGCTGAAATCTGATCTGCAAGAGGCAGGTAAATTTGTTCCAGTTCAACCTGTTCAATTTGACTTTGAAGGAAAAATGAATGAAATGATTAGGAAGGTGGCTGAGCTTGACGAATTGGTAAAGAAGAAGGGAGATAATAATGACGGTGCTAGGCTTAGATCTAAGATAGCAGGTGGCGATCGTAATGATCAGTCTGATCAGTCGATGGATGAAGCTGATGATCATTATGAGCAGCGTAGGGTACGATCTGAACAAAAAAAAGAGTATAGCGGGATAAAGAAGAGGAAGGAAAAGTTGCAAAGGCGACTGTATGAAAATTTTAGTGATGAGGAGGATTTTGAAGATTCTGAATCTGATGAAACACCGAGGTATGAGCGTCCTCGAGGCCGTTCAGGAGGGGCAGAGCATGAGCTCCGGCCATCTAAAATGTACAGGGAAGGAAGGAAAAAGAAAGAAAGGCGAGTATATTCACCTCGGAAATACTCGCCTCGGAGGTGTTCGCCTCGGAGGTATGAAGGTGAGTCCAGCTTGTATGCAACTGTGGGAATGAGAAATGAGGACCAATATGTCCAGGGGGTTGATTGGAGGGACTCACCATTGGTGAAGGAGATCAGATCAGTGCCATTACCGAGGCGTTTTGATATTTCTAAAGTTGAAAAGTTTGATGGGACTCAAGATCCCGATGACCACATCGAACAATTTAAGAACTACATGACTAATTTTGAAGATGATGATAGATTGGTGTGTAGAGCTTTTTCTCAAACATTTAAGGGAACTGCGCTAAAATGGTTTAATAAGATTCCTAAGGAATCGATTGCAAATTTCAGAAGTTTCTACACTGCTTTTCGCAGACAATTTGTGGGAAGCAAGGAGATGAGAGCCAATGGGGACACGATAATACAGTGCAAGCAGGCTGTAGGAGAGAAGCTGAAGGATTATACCAAGAGGTTTGTGTCAACAAAGGCTGAGCTGGATGACTGTGAGGAAAGTGTGGCTATGGCAGCGTTCAGGCAGGGGCTGTTGCCTGGGGATTTAGCCGATGAGACTACGAGGCGTAGAGCGTTAACGTTTGGAGCTCTTATGGCTCAGGTAGAGGACCAGATTAAGGTCGAAGAATCAACAAGGGTTCGAGGAGGTGCTAGTATTGTTCAAAAAGGGAGTGGACAATCTAACGTCTCAAACAACAATCCCTCGCGTCCGAAGAACAATCCAAATGTTTCTAACCGAGGAGCCTCGAACTCGTATCAAGGGGGATATAATCAACATAATTCTAACAATCAGCAGCAGTATAGGTCCAGGTCGAATGTGTGGGTGAGGCCGGATTACTATGCAGATTTAACTGAGAGTGTGGCTTCAATATATGAAAAAACAAGAGGAACAATCAATTTTAGAAAGCCACCAGCTATCAACAGGCCAAGAGAGGAGCGCAATAATAAATTTTGTAGGTATCATGAGGACATCGGCCATGATACAAATGATTGCATTGCTCTGAAGAAGGAGATGCAAGTTTTGATCGAAAATGGAAAGCTGTTGGAGTATGTCAGGAAGAATGCCAAGGCAACAGCTCCCAAAGGAGGTAATCCCAATTCTAAGCAGGAAACTGCGTTAATGATTTTAGATGTTGCAGGTGAGGCAGATGGTTTCGATGTAGCCTCGGAATATGTCGAACCAGACCCCAGTCGACTTTTGTTAATGTCGATAGATGAGCCGATGCGTCAGGGACGTGTTCGAGATCTGTGTGCCTTTTTCGAATCATTAACCATATTTGGAGGGGATTCGATGACCAACAACACCAATAATTCAAGGAAGAGGCATATAGTAAATTTAACACGACAAATTGAGGGAGGTGCATCGGCACATCTAGGCGGCAGAAAGGATGTGCCCTTTATAATATTCGATGGAGATGATTTGAGGGGCATTACAGGGCCACATGAGGATGCGGTGGTCATTGGAGCAGAAGTATGTGGGGTGGAGATTCGACGCGTGCTGATCGACACAGGGAGTTCTGCTAATGTGCTTTTTAAGTCAACGTATGATAGGTTGACCTCACCACCTCGAATAGAAAAGTCTGAGAGGACTATCATTGGGTTTACTGGCGCATCAGCAATTGTGATAGGTGAATTCGAAGGTGAAATTTCTTTGGGGAAAGGGCCTTTCAAGAAGAAAGTGCAGGTACTTTTTGTGGTGGTGGACTGTCCATCAAGTTACAACGCTATTCTTGGGAGATCATGGTTGGCCAAAATGTACGCTGTAGTTTCTACAGTTCATCAGTGTCTGAAGTATGTGGTCGAGGACAGAGTTGGTGTAGTCCGAAGTGACCAAAAGGTGGCAAGAGAATGTTATGCTGCTGCATTTAGGTTACGTGGTAAAGGTTCTGATGATCTCATGGAGAGTTAGCAGTTTGGGGGGTTGCCTTGTGGTGAAACAGACGAGGGAATTGATGATCCGAGGTCAACCCCGAGTTCTGTAGTGGTCAATGAAGAAATAGAGGAATATATTTTTAATAATGACAGGGTACTTCGAATTGGCACTCTGTTATCTTTGACGATGCGAGAAAAGTTGTTGAATTTTTTGTCTGAAAATTTGGATGTGTTTGCCTGGAAATCCGAAGATGTAATAGGAGTCCCTAGCAACATTATATGTCATAGCCTAGCGGTTGATCCGAAGGTCAAACCAATTATCCAAAAAAGAAGAGCCTTCTCATTGGAGAAATCTGAGGCCATAGTTGCCGAAGTGGATCGGTTATACAAGATGGGACATATTAGGGAGGCCAATTATCCGAGGTGGACGGCTAATCCGGTGGTAGTAAAAAAGAAGAATGGAAAATGGCGAATGTGTGTGGACTTCACAGATTTGAATAGAGCCTGTCCAAAAGATCCTTTTCCGGTGCCTCGGATAGATCAGTTAGTGGATTCCACTTCGGGAAATAAAATTCTGACTTTCATGGATGCATTTTCGGGGTATAATCAAATTCAAATGAATCCAGATGATGAAGAAAGCACGACTTTTATTACTGATAGAGGTTTGCATTGCTATAAAGTAATGCCTTTTGGGTTGAAGAATGCTGGATCAACATATCAGAGGCTGATGAATAAGGCGTTTGCTTCACAGATTGGGAGAAATATTGAAGTATACATCGATGACATGCTTGTTAAAAGCAAAGGTGATGATGAACATATTGATGATTTGGAAGAAACGTTTTTGAATCTTAGAGCCATTCAATTGAAGTTGAATCCGGAAAAATGCACATTTGGAGTCCGATCTGGCAAATTTTTGGGGTATATGATTAGTGAAAGAGGAATTGAGGTGGACCCAGAACAGTTGAAGGCTTTGATATCGATGTCTTCACCTCGGAATATCAAAGAAGTGCAAATGCTAACAGGCAGGTTAGCAGCCCTGAACAGATTCATTTCTCGTTTTTCAGATAAGTGCTTGCCTTTTTTTCAGGTGCTGCGAAGGCCTAATAATTTTGAGTGGACTTCGGATTGTGAAGAAGCCTTTCTGAAGATCAAAAATCTTTTATCCTCTCCTGAAATATTATCGAAGCCTCGAAAGGGTGAACAGTTGTTTTTGTATATTGCAGTATCGGATTATGCAGTAAGTGCAGTTTTGATCAGCGAGGATACTAAAATTTCGAAGCCTGTTTACTATGTCAGCAAAAGTTTGGTTGATGCTGAGAAACGTTATTTGAAGCTCGAAAAATTGGCACTGTGTATAGTAGTGGCAGCAAGAAAGATGCGCCCTTACTTCCAAGCACATACTATTGTAGTTCGAACTTCATATCCATTAAAGAACGTTTTACAAAAACCAGACATTTCAGGAAGGATGACAAAGTGGTCTGTGGAATTGGGAGATTTCGATGTGCTATTTTCTCCTCGGACAGCTATCAAAGCTCAAGCTTTAGCAGATTTTTTGGTGGAGTTTCATTCGAGCAGACCCGAGGAGAAAGATACAGAAAAGGTGAATGAGAATCCGACGTGGACAATTCGAACTGATGGGGGATCCAGTAGTAAAGGGTCAAGTGCAGGAGTGGAATTGGTGGCACCAACGGGGGAATTTATGTTTCAAGCTATAAAATTTGGCTTTCATGCTTCAAATAACGAAGCTGAGTATGAGGCTGTGCTAGCAGGGTTAAGGTTGGCGAAGATTTGTGGAGCAATGTTTGTACGCTTGGAAACAGATTCACAGTTGGTAGTTAACCACGTTAAAGGGGTATCAGAAGCTAAAAAGGAACGTTTGGTTTTGTATCTGCAAGAGCTTCGGGGGATGATGGCTCAGTTTGAAAATGTCGAAGTGGAGCACATTCGAAGAGGAAGCAACACTATGGCTGATTCTTTGGCAACGATGGCTTATTCAGAAGAATACCCATGGATTGTAACCCAACCATCGCCTTCGATTAGATCGAATTCTGAGCAATGTGAAGTTGTTGATGAGGTAGTAAATAATCCGACGTGTGCTCGAGGAGATTGGAGATTTGACTTGTTAAACTTTATTTCGAATGGAATATTACCTATGGATAAACACTTGCTCAAGAAAATAAAGTACAAATCCCTTGGCTATGTGGTACTGGATGGGGTGCTGTACAAAAGGTCTGCTTCGAAACCTTTACTACGATGTTTAGGCAAGGATGAATCTCAGAATGTTTTGTCCGAACTGCATGATGGAGATGGGTCAGCTCATTGTGGGTTTAGAGCTTTAACGCGTAGGGTATTGTTGGCAGGATATTATTGGCCTACCATTTTACAAGATGCCAAGTCATTAGTTCGAAGTTGTGACACTTGCCAAAGGTATGCAAATTTAATACACAAACCAGCAGTACCACTAATGACAATTTCAGAGGCGGTTCCTTTTGATAGGTGGGGCATTGATTTGGTGGGACCATTACCTATGGCTTCTGGTGGAAGACAAATGATTATTGTTGCGGTTGATTATTTTTCGAAGTGGGCAGAAGCAGAACCCTTAGCTGGGACAAAAGCTAAGGATGTAATCAAGTTTATTCAAAGCAATATTTGCTACCGTTTTGGAGTACCTCGAAAAATAACAACTGATAATGGTCCTCAATTTAATAACAAGGAAATGGACTCTTTTTGCTCTTCGAAAGGGATACAGCAATGTTTTTCCACTCCTTTTCATCCTCAGGCAAATGGACAAGTGGAAGTAACAAATAGATCTATCTTGGATGGCTTAAAGAAAAATTTGGCTGGAGCAGCAGGGAAGTGGCCAAATTTTCTTCAAGAAGTATTATGGGCATATAGGACAACCCCTAGAGAGGCTACAAAAGAGACTCCTTTTTCTCTAGTATATGGGATGGATGCTGTGTGCCCTGCTGAATCTACACTACCTTCTTACAGACTATTACGATATTCCGATGCAGATAACGATGAGGCCAGAAGAGTGGAACTTGATTTGTTGGAAGAAAAAAGGGTCAAGGCACATTTAAATGTGATCCATTATCAAACGTTAATGAGAAGCAGGTACGATGCCAAAGTTAAGAGAAGGGAATTCAAAATTGGCGATCTAGTATTGCGAAAAGTGTTTCTTCACACCAAGGATAAACACCTCGGAAAATTGGCCCCGAATTGGGAAGGTCCTTACAAAGTTACAATGAGAGTCAAACCAGGTTCCTACAGGTTATCAGATCGAGAAGGGAGGATGCTCAAGCACCCTTGGAACATAGAGCACTTGAAATTGTACTGTGAGTAAAACTGAACTTCGAATTTTTGTAAAACAGACATACTCTTTCCTTATCTGTTGGCCCAGAAAGGTTTTAACGAGGTGTCTGATTGATATTGAATTTTTTAATAAAATTTCTTTTGGCCATTGGTTGTTTGTTATGATGTGTGATTTATTATTTTGGTAATTTGGCAAAGATTGATCATCTTTGGAAGTTGACCAAGAATAATTTTCCGAAGCGAAAGCTTTGAAGAAACAACCAAATTTTTCGAGGTGCCACGTCTTATGAGTGCATCTATTTTTCGAGGTGCCACGTCTTATGAGTGCATCTATTTTTCGAGGTGCCACGTCTTATGAGTGCATCTATTTTTCGAGGTGCCACGTCTTATGAGTGCATCACATTTTCGAAGTGCCACGACTTATGAGTGCTTCCATGATTAATAATAATCAGCTCAAACAAGTGTACCAGAAAATTTAAGATAAAAAAAGATAAGTAGTTTGTTCGTGGGATAACATACGAAGTTTACAAAAAAGAACTGAAGTACTTAGTCACATACACAAAAAACAAAAGCAAACTACTTGGTCTATCAAGCATCATTTTCTTGTTCTTCATCTTCCGATGACGCCTCTTCGGAGGAGGAGCTTGGTGGAGCTTCGAAAGCTTCTTTTGGGCGTTGTTCTTCTGGAACTCGTTTCCAAAGGTTTGATAAGTCTAGCCTTGGACAAGCAGCATGAACTTCTCGAAGGATCTGAATGGATGTATCAATTTGAGTTTTCTTCATGCCTTCAAGCATCACAGAGCTAACTTTGTTTTTCGCCTCTTTAACTGCAGCCTCCTTTTCCTCTTCGAATCCTGCTCGAAGTGTAGTAATTTCAGTCTGGCTTTTTTCCAATTTCTCTTTAGTCTCTTTGATAAGCTCCGTCGCATCGGAAATAGCAGTAGAATGTTCGGCCTTTAGACTTTTAAGAGCTTCCAGATGAGTAGTTTTAAGAGCTTCGACTTCCTCCTTGTGCTTTTTAAGAAGCTGTTCTTTCTCAGCTTCAAATTTTTGGAGTGCTTCATTTTTAGAAGTCTTTTCAGACTCTGTTTCTTTTCTACTCCTAGCTAGCTCTTGGGCAAGACGCTCCAGTTGGGTTTGAGATTTGCTCACTTCTTCGTATAATTTGGTGACTGCAGAAATTAGATTGGGGAAAGGTTGAAGAATTGAAATTACCTCATCAGATTTCTCTGGCTGATGAATGGGAGCAAAAGGATTCGATGTGGAAGTTGTAGCAGCATCGGTAGAAATTGGAGGAGCAACGTTGGCATGTTGAGAACCAGGAAGTACAAAATCTCCACTTGAGTTGAAGTCATCGAGGTTTAGATAGTCATCTATTTGTTTGTCTCCAAGGGTTATACCTCCCTCAGGATTCACCTCGACAAAAGTTTTACCTCGTGCCTCGGAAGCTAGCACATCCTCTAAGAGATCAGCCTCATTCTTTTCATTGGGCTTGTTAGACTTATTATCTTTCTTTTTTGGAGAAGTTTGTTTTTTCTTTGTCTTTTTCAGGATGGGCTGGTCTTCTTCGGATATGGTGGGAAGCGAAGGTGCGGACGTTTTTCTCTTCCTTACACTCTTCGAAGTAGAGGAAGGTTTAGTTTTGCTGGTGGTGTTTTTCTTCTTTCCTTTCTTCTTCAAAGGAAGATGGCTGTCACTCCGATTCCGAAGTGGGAGATAGCACTTTCCATCTGGTGCAAGAATCCTTTGAACTACTAGAAGAGGATCTGGTGGCGTCATCGGATCTTCAGGGAAGTCAGCCCCTAGTGATATTCGCCAAAGATGGCTATTAACAAAGTTAATAGGATCAAATGCTGAATGGAAGCCATTTCCCCAAGCCTTTTCAGCCCACTCTGCCATCTTTTGGAAGATAAGCTTGGCTTCTTTTCGACGACCCTTAAACCGCCTCGGAATTTCTAAAGAGAGAAAAATAGTTATATAAGTAGTTTGAATCAAAAACAACTAAATAAGCAAAGGAAAGTATCACTTACTACTGTCTCTCCAGGTAAGGGTGAGTTTAGAAGGGTTGGCATCGGAGATTTCATGTCCATTTTCCCAGGCGCCTGACAGAAAGACGAATCGTTGTTTCCAGAATTTATCGGCTTCGAGGAGATCGTCGATAATTTTCAAGTCATCTTCAAGGGTTAAATAATAAAATGGTAGAACAGGGCCATTTGACACTTTGGTTACTGAGATGAAGTCCTCGATTTCGAGGGGAATACCTCCAAGTCTTGATACCATGATTGCTGAAAATAAAGTGAAGAGCAAGTTTGGAGTAACCTGGGTTGGGCACAGTCTGTGAATTTCGAAGAACTTTACGATCATCGGATCCAGGGGAAACCGAAGTCCCCAGTTAAAGAGCTCAGGGTACACAACCAGCTCATCTTTTTGGCAGTTCAAGGGTGTCTCTCCTTCCACTGGTAGCCGAAGTGTCATATTATCAGTTAACCCCCATAGCTTTCTGAGGTGCTCCTTCTCCGATTCGAGGTAGTAGCTGTAGGGTACATTCTTCAGGGCAAGAATGTACCAAGCAGAAAGAGGCTTGAGATTTTCCTGAACTAATGAGGCAACGTTCTCAGGCAATGTAATGAGACTTATTTTCCCTCGGGGCTTCTTTGGAGGAGCTACGCCTTCAGCCTCGGATTCCTCCTCGGCATCGGATTCAGTAGCTTCTGAATCATCCTTTTTGTGACCTTCCTCGGAGTGACTTCGAATTTGGGTTTCTTGTTGAGTCACAGGAATTGGCTGACTACACTCTGGTGTAGTATCATCCACTTCTTGTGGGGGAGGAGGAGAGTGTTGAGGAGTGGAAGAGGTTTTTGTTTCTTCACCCATTACTAAGAAAGATGATTTTTTGGAACGTTTAGCTCTAATAGCCTCGAATTGAGGAGGAAGTGTTTTGGTTTGAGGGTTTTTTGCCTCTTCGAATTGAAGGACAGGTGATTTAAGTTGTGATTTGTTATAAGTGGGTGGTTTGTCTAAAGTAACTATTCTAGGTTTCCGATGAGGTCTTAGTATTGAAGGTTTGGTTGGATTTTGGAAAGAAGAGGTCGTTGAGCTACTTTCTGGGTTAGAAGCTAGAGGTGAAGACGAAGTGGCAAGGTTTGGATTAAAGTTGCCATATTTAAAAGTGGTGCAGGAAGAGTGAGGACCGTTATAGATCAACCCAGCAGCTTTGTATTCTTTGGCTCTTCGAGAAATACAAAGATAATCGTAGGCCCCAAATACTTGGTTACTGGAACCAGGACCAGGAAAGATATTTCTCTTTGATCTTACTGGTCTTCTGGGTTTAAATCTATTGTATCTAGGGTATCTTCTCATACAATGGTTTTTGGAATGAGAGGTTGCTTGGTGAGACAAGAGAAGATGAACAGATTGAAGATGAACAGGTTGAAGATCTGATGAACAGGTTGAAGATCTGATGAACAGGTTGAAGATCTGATGAACAGGTTGAAGATGGTTCAAGAGATGGTTTCACTAAAAAGTGTTTAAGGAGTGAGTAGCTGGGTATTTATAGAATGAAGAGGGACGTCGAGAATGTGAAAGGGTAGAAAAAGCAAGTTGTTTTCATTGGCCAGAATATGAAACGAAAAGGGAAATGTGTAATGTCACAGGTCTACTGTCAGGGGTCTAATCAATCCCCTAGGTAGGGATCAGAAATTTCGAAGTGCTATTAAACCATGTTTGAAGTGGTAATATTCGAAGAAGAAATAAAGCTATGCCACAAGAAGTCAGTTTCGAAGCTGAGTTAAAATCAAAGAGAAATCATAAACCATTGAGTTTAGTCACAACAAAGTCATAAAATGATAAAATTGGTTTTGATACGAGGAAGAATCCGAGGAGTGAAGAATCCGAGGAATGATAAAATTAAGTTAATTCGAGGAAGGATTCGATGATTTAATAGTTCTTATAAATATCTATATAAGAACTAGGGGGGCTACTGATAAGGAAAGATATTCCTTAGGGACTAATATGTAAATGTTAGGGATTAGAGTAATAATTCTTGTAAATATGGGATAAAATTAGACTTTAGGAGAAATATAGGGGTTAGATTGCAAATATGACAATATGTAACCGTTTCTCTAACTAACTCGCCCTGCCTATTTAAAAAGGCTGAAAAGGTTATTTTGACCTATGAAATATTTAGAGGTACTTTTCACTACTTGATTTTTCCATTGCAAACTCTCTGTTCTGAATTCACTCGTTACTACTTTAATTCACACCACCCTACATTCCAGTTCGTGAGCTTTTTGAAGTTCTGTCAGAAGTTTTTCTTGAGCCCCCGTTTTCTTTTGATAGAGGTCTCTCTCTTCTTTACAGCATCTCTCGAGCATAATTACGTAATTTTCTGAGGCTGACAGTTTCTCATACATCGCATCTGCTTGACTTTCAACAATGGCATATTGTTTCTTAAACTCTTCAAGTTCCAAGGAGGCAAGTGATGCTTTGAATTTGTAATGATTTTTTTGCTCTTCCAGATGTTGCATTCTTTGTCCTATGATGACAGAAGAATTAAGAAGGCTACGAAGACTTAATGAGAATTCATCTTGTAGGGGAACTTCGAAGGAATTGGAGGGTGAGCCTAGTATTGTGGGATCGTAATCCGAAGTCTCCCCCGTTAGAACATTAAGATCAACGTTTTGAGGAGGATGGCTTCGGGGAATTGGGAGAGGTGATATTGGGGGAGTATTGTCAAAATGAGAAGGATTTGAAGCTTGGGTAAGAGGAGAATTAGGTGTTGGATTAAAGTTTTCTCTGATCTTTTTTTCCGGCGCACTTGACACCTCTTGGACATCATCCTGGGGCTCTGTGCCTTGAACAACTTCTTGGATGTTATCTTGTATTTTACCATCTTCGGATAATTCTTGGATAGGCTCCAAGATAATATGTTTCTTCTTCTCTTTTATCTTGGGATCCTTTTTCTTGGAAGGGTGGACCGATTTCTTTGGAGGAGAAATTGCACTAGGTACAACAGTGTTTGCCGGTGCGGGTGGTTCTTCATTAGTAACTAACCCTTCAGTATCTGATTAAAGGTCTCGTGTGGAAATTTCCTCGTCGGATCCACCCAAATAACTTTTAGCACGAGAACGCTTCGGAAGATAATAACTATATCTTTCTTGGTCACTCACTCTAAGACTTCTTCCTGAGAGGGGGGGGTCATCAATTCTTTTAGGGTTAACCGGTTGAGGGGGTTTAACCTCCAGAGCCGATTCATGGCTAAGTTATTGTTTACAAAGCACAAGCGGAATCTGTTTTCCTAGTGTTCTTTGGCCCATTCGCTCAGTTTGGTGAAGATGATGGTGGTACTCCACATAGTCTGCGTACGGTTTGAGACACCAGTTATAACTACACAGACCTTAAGTTAGAGCCTGATTATTCGAGGGGTCAATGTAAATAAAACAGTTCGAGGACTTACATTTGTTGGTCCACATGAGGGATAACTTGTGAGGATTCGAAGGGGTTGACTCTGAGCCTGTCTTCCAATGGCCTGAAAAATAGATGAATTGCTGCCTCCACTTCTTGTCAGCCTCTAGCAAGTCCTTTAAAACTTTTTGTCTTCGACCAAAAGTCAATAAGTAAAAAGGGAAGAAAGGGTTTCTAGCAAGGCCAGATAATCCGATCAGCTATTCCAAGGAAAATTCCAGCCCTAATTCTCGAAGCCATTATGCACGACATCAATGTCAACCACATATTGGGACTGGCTTGAGAAGGGCAGAGGTCAATCTTGGCAAAATATTCAACAAAAAATATGTCTAAAAGAAATCTTAGTCCCCAATTCATAATTTCAGTATACACAACCAGTTCATTATCCCTCACTGATAAAGGAAGGGGAACCTAACTTCGATATACGAAGGAATACACCACCGAGTCCTTAGCATAGTTTCCTCCGAAGGCAAAAAGTACTTGTAAGATATGTTGTACAACGCAACCATGTGTTTGTTTTCGATCCCTCGAATATTGTTGCCTGCAATGGCATCCAGTTCCAAGGGGAGTGTAATGTCTCCTTTGGACTTGGGGGCAATACGGCTTGCTTGCTCTTCGGATATTATTGGGGGAGCAGTGGACTTTTGACTAGATGACTCTGATGGAGCTTCGATGCCCTTGCTCTGATCTGCGATGGGAGTTAATTGAGCCGTTGGCTCCGGGTTATCCAAGGCGATTGTTTTTCCTTTGGCAGCTAAGGCTCTGTTTCGCATCTCTCGAAGCTCGTCTTCGGTAATGGTATTCCTTCTTGGAGAAAACCAAGGGCTCCCAGTTGCAGTTATCGAAGGAGTGGCTGGAAGGCTTGACCCAGAATTACTGGTCTTCAAAAGAGGGTTGTCAACCACTAAAGTTCGAGGGGGTTCAGGGGTATCTGATGGCGATTCCTTCGCACGTTTGCGCTCCTGCGAATTATTTTTATCCTTGTGGTGTCTCTTCCTTTTCCCAGATGAGTGCTTATTGTGTTTTTCTTTCCCCATTAGGCTGAGGGTGCTGAGATCGGGAGTTTGATTTTGTTGTGATATTTCGAGGAGAATTATGGCAGTAGAATTTTCTGGTGGAAGCCACGAGCCGTAAAATGTAGTGATAGCAGGTTGGGGTTGAGGCTCAATTTATTCACCAGCAGCGACTCTCTCTTTAAATTTATTACTAATTAGAAGCCACTCTGGAATCCGACGAGGTTTGTAAGCCAGCTTTCTCTCTCTAGAAAATTTAAGTTGGAAAGTTTGAAATTCTACTGAGGGAGCTCAGTATTTATAGAGGCAGATGGGCTTTTAGGGTAAATAAGGCCCAGAGACATTTTTCCTTTGTTTCCCTAGGGGAATTATAGGTAACATAGGTGCAAATTTGGTGATACAAAAAACGCGGAAGAAGGTGCAGAGGCAGTCCCATCACACAATGTTTTGGGAACATGAAAAGATCTCACAAAATATTTGCTGACAAAGAATTACGACTGCTAACGCCATAATTTTTTTTATCTAATCCTTGCAATCTATTAGCCTAGTATTGGTGGCTATGTTATGCTGATACAGTTAATTCTGATGCATGATATTGAGGAGGCCTGTTTCAAGTCTTGCTAAGACATTGCAAGGATTGGGGGGCTACTGGTTAGTATGGCATAAAAGTATTCTGTATTCAAAGGATACATTTGTTGAAAAGACGTTTTTTCGAAGAAACATATGGTATTTGAAACATTGTACAAGGAAGTGCATTTTCGAGGAGTTATTTTGTATTTTGAAGAGGAATTATGTGAGGAGAAGATATTCGAGGAATAAGAAAATTTCCGAGGAGGATTGAAATGAACAATGGATACTTCCTCACAGTCCCAGCAAAAATATTTTTACTAGGACTGGGGGGCTACTGATGAGGGAGAATAAAAGACGAACGGCAAAATTGTAAAGAAGTAGTTTTATTAGGAGAGAATTGTAAAGAAGTAGTTTTATTAGGAGAGAATTATGAAGAAGAAGGTTGTTAGGAGAGAATTATAAAGAAGAATTTGTATTAGGAGAGAATTGTAAAGAATACAATAGAAATAGTCATTATAAAGAGGTGAAAATATATAGGGGCCAAAGATGTAATAAGTGGGAATTAAAGCATGTGGGACCCATAATTGTATTATAAAAGGACCACACATGTTTTATAGATTCTATGATGAATATAATATTACTTTCTCTCTCTACTTAATCTAGCACTCACTTTCTCTCTCTAGAAATGTTGTTTAACAAAGAACTTCAAAACTATTTCAACACTACAAGATTCTCGTAACACAAAATCACCCCTCCAGTTATTCTTGAACTCTTCAGACTCGAATCCATCATATTGATTATGCTTAATCTCGCATCTATCATATTGATTATGCTTAATCACACATCTATCGTATGTTTTGTCTTGGATTTTTGCATCAAATATAAGAAAATAACATCATATGCAATTTAAAAAATGTTAAACAAAAATCACCATTAATACAATCTTTAATTATGACAGATAGTAATATCATTTTATATTTCTTCATAAAAAAGTTTCATTAATAAATAAAACCTAAAGACAAGAATGGAAACCATGGAAACAATAAGCAAATGCTATGAAACAACGCTTGAAGAGATTAGTTTCTGAAGTATACTCAAGTAAGTAGTCATTACTACTATAAAAAATCTTTAAGTTTTTACAGAAATTCTTAAATAATTTATACGAAGTAGAATCATCTTCATAAACAATTATCTTAGCTTTTTCAAAAGCAATACATGAAAGATTATATAAGATATCTAAACTATAGTAATGTTTTGCAAACGATTTTATACTTATGGTTGCAACATCAACGTTGCACCTAATAGAATCGTATATCTCATTAGCATAGTATGATATTGGACATACTTCTTAACAACAATAAAACCATTACACCGATTAATTTTCACAGAAAGTCTCCAAGAACAATCCTTTGATTTTTTTTCTCGTAATGAATAATTATTTTTAGGGCTAGACTATATTAGGACACCATTTGGCTATATTGAGACCCCAAAATCACAATTTTTTTCTTCAATGTGAAATGTCCATTTTACCCTTCATTTATAAGACAAAGTTTGTAACAAAAAATCAATTTTCTTTTACTTCTCCTTTAAGCTTTTTCTCTCTAAAAATCCTAAAAACACAATAAAAACCATTGATTTGAGTGATTTGAATGAAGATTTCAGCTCTAATATGGATGATTTTGCGTTGGAGGAGGAGGAGGTGTTGACAGACCGTCTGGAAACCCAAGATGAGGTGATTTGTGTATTTTTTAGTTTCAGTGCGAATAGAGCCTTGGTAGCGCTACAAATAGGACGAACTGCAAACCCAGGGTACGCAGTTAGGAATGTAAAAAATCGGCCAAATCACGCGCAGGCTGTTCGCGGATAAGCCTAATGGACGAACTGCTTGTTCGCAATTTGGCCAAACATGCGCGCCGTCCGTTCGCACATATGCCGAATGGACGAACGACTAGTATGCGATTTGGCCAAACACACGCGCTTGGTGTTCGTAATTTGGCCAAATATTCGTATTTGGTATTCGTGATTTGGCCAAATACTCGCCTTTGGTTTTCGCGAATTTGACCTGTTAAGCTATTTTTTTACGAATGCAAATTAAAGGATCGGTTACAATTAAGTATGTTTTCATATAATTGCATCAATCACATTTGTAGGGACCAGATCAACCGCCATATTTGATGGCCGATTACACGAAAGTGTTTAGTACAGACACCTTCTACACCAAAGCCGATTTGATTGATTGGGTCGAGTCCGAAAGCATAAAACTAGGATTCGTTTTGTTCTGTAGTAAAAACGACGACGGTAGAAAAAGCATGAAAACTCCTAGAATATATTTTAGCTGCGAGAGGCACGGGGTTTACAAACCTAACCCCAAACCGGGGTATGTTAAGAAGCACCGAGAATGTTCATCGAAAAAATGTGGGTGTCCGTTCTATTTAAGGGGGAGTCCGGTCTTAGAGCTACCCTGTTATTGGAAAGTGGTAGTGCTAAACGGGAAACACAACCACGAACCATTTTTTTCATTTGGATGGACATTCACGAGCCGCTAGACTAAAAGTCGAAGAACAATTGTTCGTTCGTAGTCAAACGGAAGTCGGTTCTCGACTGAGAGAGATATATCGCGGTTTGCAGATTAAAGACCCGCAATATGTATCAAGCATGCGCACGATATACAACATGCGACAAAAACATAATTTGGTTGATAAACGGGCAAGACCCAAATGCAATACTTGTTTTCTAAGTTAAAAGAACACGAGTACTATGTTTGGGAGCGAAGTTGTGAAGCAACGGACGAGATCCTCGAGTTGTTTTTTGCACATTCTAAAAGCATCAATTTCATGCGCACTTTTCCTCAAGTTCTTATAATGGATAGCACATATAAGACTACAAGGTATAAGATGCCTTTATTAGAAATAGTTGGCCAAACTTCGATGAAGAAGACATTTTGTGTTGTTTTTTATTTTTTGAGTTCCGAGAAACAAGATAACTACACTAGGGGATTGCGCGTTCTAAAGAAGGCGTTGACGAACAACAAGTGCGCATTACCTAACATTATCGTCACCGATAAAGAGTTGGCTTTAATGAATGTTATCGATGATATATTTCTTGATGCAACTCATATGCTATGAAATTGGCATATTGGTAGGAACATCAACTCTTACGCTAAGAAAGTTTTACCAAATTTGGACATGGCTGATGAGTTCGTCGAATATTACCAAAAGGTTGCTTATTCGGCCATGCTCGAAGATTATAACAAAAACATTGCCGAATTGCACCACACGTACGCATTTTGTCTAATGGTTCTCGAGTACGTTATGAAGCAATGGATTGACGATTATGGACACAAATATCTCAATATTCAAACGAACAAATTTAAACATTTGGGCAACCAAACTAGCAATCGGTGAGTTATATTTCCATCTCAACACAATAGTTTTTAATATCAAGTGTTAGAAATCTAATATATTTTATCTCAAGTTATAGGGCGGAGAGTGCTCACTCGAGCCTCAAGTGGGCAATTGGTAGTAGTCTATGCACGTTTGAGAAATTTTGGAAAAATGTTCAAGCATTGCTTACCGCTCAACACTCTAACATTTTCGAATCATTCAAGCATAGTAGGTATCGTCCAAGAAACCATATACAAGGATGTCGAAGGTGAACTTTCATGTACGACTATAGAATTAATAGAGACAAATCTCGCAATGACCTTGAAAATATGGTTCACTCCCGGAATGAGACACCTAATAATGGAAATTCTGCTATAATGAGACCCCTATTATTGCACTGCAACATTTGCGTACTTTTGTAAGTATTAGGTGTCGCAAAATCATTCGTCAACTTGGATTACGTTATCCTTATCTTATAAGTGTCGTTTATTAATAGGTCTACTTGGATTACGTAATCTGAAGCATAAAAGTGGTATAAAAAGACTGAGGCATCAGATCTTGAGGCAGTAAAAATTATAGCAAATATATCAATTATAAAAATGTGTCCATGCACTGAGTTGGAAGATCAATATCTGATGAGGGCATCAGTTGAAGTTAGTAACACGAACATCTTAGAGGGGGGTAAAAGGTACTTCGAGGAATTGTTGTGCCAGATGTACTTCCTATATGGAAGGAATGGTGTACAGCCGCCTAGAATTTCAAGGCGTGTTGATAAGGTGAAAGCTAGGTGGTCAGACCTAGTCACATTTGGTGTACATCCAGTTTATGGAGTCACCGAATTGGAACGTCGTGTTGCGTATAACCGGTTCAACTGTCAAGTCACAGATTTTAGAACAGAGGACCAGCTGGATTCGGTCCGTTCTGACATTATTGACATCCGGCTAGAGGAAATGCGTGACTACCAGGATGCGAAAGAAGAAAAGAAGTTGATGAAATAGAGTTGGCCTGATAGATAAACTCCGATTTGTACAAGTGGATCCTTATGTTAAATTTCATTTTTCAGACTATGTTTTAGCATGTGTTTTATTTTATGTTTGAGTTTTTGATTCGGTTTATGTTTGAGTGTATGTTTGAGTTTCTGAATCGGTTTATGTTTGAGTTTCTATTGGAGTTTGTGTTTCTAAAAATGTTTGAGTTTGTGTTTCAGCTTATGTTTGAAAGTTTATGTTGCGGTTTGTGCACTTTGATGTTGTTATACATAACTTTATGAAAACATAAAAATATATAATAATCCTCATTTACTAAAATCAACGAAAGCAACAACCGAAGTAAAACAAAAGATAGTAACAAACAATCTTCATAGTAGTCATATAATAAAAATCCAGTCAATCACTCACGCGGTACTGGTGCGCCAAAAGAGAATACTTGTGCATGCCATGACGCATCTTCTCCAAATTCATCTCGTTCGCTCTCGAATATCCATCAATCACACGATCACATATGTCATACAGTCGTGCCTGATATGACATCACACTCGGGGTCTCTACAACATGTGCACCAGATGGATCAACCAGACTAGGATCAAACACGATGTACCATAGGTTGTCACAGATCCATACGTCCTACAAAGAGGTCGTACTAGGGCCTCTTATAACATATGTGTCACCATAAATCCTCGGATCAACAATGTGCGACCGCCGTGCGTTCCATGTAGCCTCATCCCACAAAAAGCGCGTGTTGACATGCTTCCTCCTATCTGCTGGTAAAATAGGACGCAATACCGGTGGTATATCCTAAATGTGCCCAAGCTGTCGAGCGACCAGAAGTGGATAGTATGCCTCAACTATGTCAAACGCCTTTAGCGTGTGGTCAATCCAAGCCACACCGTAGAAAGGGAAATGCTCGCGTATGTTGCGGTAAGGCATGGACCAAACCTACACCATAAGTTAATAATGTTTGACCAAATTTAAGTAATAATAAAATAACGACTAATAAACAAATGTAAAAAATCATCGTAACTCACATGGTGCTCCCTCAACGAAGCCAGTAGCTGCCGGATGTTGATACGAGTCTCATCATCCTGACCAAGTGGTGAAGGTACGTATTGGAAAATAGTAGACATATAAGGCTCGTGGAGAGTGTTGACCGTAGTCAAGAAGGGCTGGAAGTGATCGTATATCCACGTCTCCAACATGGCAATAAAACCTACAATCTCTAAAGTGGAGTGCATGGACGACT
The DNA here is from genome assembly GCA_036936605.1 of Limnanthes douglasii subsp. nivea. Lineage (NCBI taxonomy): Eukaryota > Viridiplantae > Streptophyta > Magnoliopsida > Brassicales > Limnanthaceae > Limnanthes > Limnanthes douglasii. The sequence goes on from JAUPFV010000001.1 coordinate 303,168,330, forward strand.
TCCCTAGATGATGATACAACTAAGCTAGTATATGCTGGCCCAAGTTGTATATAACGGATACCCCATAATGCTCTACAAACTGCAAGTAATCTAACGATATACTGTTCCCCGTCTTGTTCGTCAGAATACAACAACCCAACATGTGGAGTAGATAACCCCTAGTGACACACTCTACGGTACCATCAGACATGGTACCATAAAAACTGTAAACGAACAGATCTAGCACTACCCCCCCCCCCCTGTTACGTGCTAACTTCGTCCTAAGTGCATCCTCAGGTATACCTAATGACCTAGAATACCACGCCAAACACTTTCCATTACTAGGAAATAATTGAATCACAAAATCATCACCTATGACCGATAAACCAGTAATAGCGTCGACGTCATCTAACGTCACCGTCATCTCACCAAAAGAGAAGTCAAAGCTGTTGGTCTCCGAATGCCACCTCTCAAGAAATGAATCTACTAGGTGTACGTAGGGATGGCAATTTAAACCGAAACCGTGGGTACCCGAACCGAACCGAACCGACGGGGTGGGTTACCCGAAAAAGAAAAAAATAAACGGGGCGGGTTATGGTTTTTATTTTTACTATCCGTTCGGGTTCGGGTTCGGTTTCGGTTTTGAATATTAAACCACGGGTAACTGCCCCGAACCCGCCCCGTAAAAATACCTTCCATCTCTGTATATATAAATATTATTTACTGATTTTATTTTTAGCCCGTTATAAAGACTAAATATTCAACTTTAATAATATTATTATTAATTATAGCCCGTTATAAATATTATTTATTACCGTCTCTAATCTCTATGTAATCTAGCCCAATAATATTCCAAACCCTAAAAGAAAAAAAACCTTTCAATATCTAATCTGTCTCATTTTCACTATCAGTTCTCTCGTTTTTATCTCCTCACATAGAACCATCACTATTGTACCGACCGCCACGATTTGTTGCTCCGTTCTTTGGTTTTTTGTTGCTCCGTTCTTTGGTTTCGATGATTTTTTTTTCTTTTTTTTTTCTATGTTTTTGAGACTAATCGGTTCTTTGGTTTTCAGTTGTCACTCGCTTCCTTCCTAATATTCAGATGTCGATGATGACGGTTTGGACCGTTCGGTCTTCGCGGTAAGTAATGTACTTACTATATAAACTTGTTGGATTTACGGTGCATTATTTAATCTTATGTTTAATAAAATTTATTTTTAAATAGGAATAATTGAAGCTTTTGCAATGGATGGTCGATTGTTGGTGCTTTAAGGACGGAAGCTAACGAAGACATTTATTTTTTACTTTAAAATATTTAAATGTTAAAAAATTTATTTAAATGTTTATTTTAATTTTATACGTTTGTTTTATTTAGAATATCAAGTCGATGAAGATTATAATTTATGGTAGTATTTTGTTAAATTTATTGTTAGATTTTTACTTTTATATTTTATTTTTTACATATTTTGTTTATGTTCGGTTCGGGTTCGGTTCGGGTATCTACAACGGGTTTCTTCCGCGGGTAGTTCGCGGGTACCCGTGTGGGTAACCCGAACCCACGGATTCGGATTTGGTATGAAAAAAAAAATACCCGTCGGATTTCGGGGCGGGTTCGGGTATCAGTTATTTACTGCGGGGCGGGTTGTGGATATATAGGTACCCGCCCCCGATCCGCCCCGTTGCCATCCCTAGGTGTACGTTGGTACTCTAACGCTCCAAGACATCAGTGAGGGGACTGAAGCAAGACATCATAACCTGACGTCTGACCCTGCCCTACCCAGCAAGATCCCATGCACAATGGGTACCATACATCGCGTAACACCGCGACGACCGACGAGCCTACAGAAAACATCAATAACTTATACATAATATAAAAAACCATACTTCATACTTTAAACCAATCATTACTTACCTCTACTCTGGGTAAATAGCAGGCACATGCAGATTGACCTTCCGAAAAAACCGATCCAGCGTCCCAATCGTATGGGATACAGTAGGTGCTGGAGTGGCAGTTGTAGGCCTACGTCTTACAGACCGTGACCGTAACTGTGAGCGTGAAACAACCTCCTCATGCTCGTCATCACTGTCCGATTCTGAATTACGAACATGTGTATGTTGTGTGCGAGGCATGCTGAAATACAAGAAATAAAATCACCGTGAATATGCAAGTAATTTTGGGGAATAAAATAGGAGAAGGTAGCAAATCAGACACAATCGCGCATGAAGAGTGCTCAATTTTGGTGAAATTGTGAACGGACATCTCATAATTTCACCATTGCTGATTGTGCAAGATCGCGAGCAAGACACACGCGATCCTGCACGATTTGCTAACTCACTGTTCGTGAATCGTGCAGGAAGGCGTGTGTCTTGCTCACGATTTTGCACAAACAGCAACTCAAACCCTAAGATTCAAATCGAACCCAAATCCCAAAAAACCCAACCAAATTCAACAAAACTGGTACCAAAAGGTCAATAATCACTAGGCTAACACATATCTACAATTTGTTTTCAAAAAAAATAACAACATTTAGATGAAAATTCGTTTTTTCAAAAAAAAACCTAGAACTCTAAATATCATTACAAATACCTAACTAAAATGTATAAAAATTACATCTATAAGTATAGGATTCATACTTTGACGTGTTTGTGAGTTTGTATTTGAGAAATGTTGAATTTTTTTGGGCCGATTTTAAGAGTTTTTTGTGTAGAGAAGAGAGGCTGAAATGAAGCTTTTATATCAAGGGTAAATTGGTCATTTTTAGGGTCTCATTATAGCCAAAATAGGTCTCATTATAAAAGGATCTCATTATAGCCAAATGGGGTCTCTATTTAGCCTTTCCCTTATTTTTTATTTTGAATTATCCAGATATTTGAAAGTAAACTCTTTCTTGTAAAAAAAACTTACTAATAGCTCTTAAGCCTATTGCACCTTTTTCAAAAACTTACCCAACACCACTAATTTCATCATCCTAACCAAAATTTAGAAGGTTGTTTGTTCTTGTGGCAAATAAAATTCATACAAGAACTACTTTCCCCACAAATAAAATATTTATTTTCATCTTCAAATAAACTTTGAGCAGTTTTTCTAACATTTTCGTCAACAACAACATTAATTTCTATCAATAGTAATAGTTGAAACCCTCAAAACATCACCGATCAATAACAAATCAACGAAATCACCATCACAACCTAATATAATATTTTTAGGTCCCCGTAACAATATTTAAATTTGAATTTACCCCGAACTAACACATCGTATTTACTTTAAACAAATTTAATCATATCTTCAAGGTCTATAAACGGACTAAGATCGTGGGTTTTAAGTTCACCATTTAGGTTAAAGATACCTAGTCGACCTCTAGACACCGTGTACTCGTATTTGAACATTTAAAAATTTAAAATAAATATATGTCTCACATCTATCATAAAATAATAAAAAAGTCTCGCATGTGATAATTATTAAAATATCAAATTTATTATAAAAAAAATTAACTATGTGAGAATTAGCGTCTCATATCTATCAGTGAAAAACAAAAAGTCTCGTATGTGAGAATTAATATAGTCTCACATCTATCACTGAAAAATACAAAAGTCTCGAATGTAAGAATTATTGAGGTTTCGCACCACTCAATTACTATAGTGGAAGTCATCTGTTGTCTCATAAAAAAACTCAGGTCATGAACTTCATCTTCATCCCGAAACTTACCTAATATACAAGTTTCAAACCTTACATTTACAATAACCTGCGAAAATGAATAAAACCTGAGTAAAATATAAATCCAAATTGAAGTAAATGTTTTATCTATATTTTACAAAGTAAAAACACCAAAAATTTGAATAAAACAAAATTGAAAATTTAAATTTTAGATACCTGCAAATCGTCTTGCAAGATGAAATCGAGTCTATATTAACGATGAAATCAAGTGCAATTCGATAAAAAAAATCAAAATATATGAAGAAAATAGACTAAAAACAAACTAAAATTCAAACAAGATATGAATCTTCATATTACTTGTATTTGACTATAGATAACTACATAAAGATAAATATATATTTAAAAATTATTAGGTTTTAAAGAGAGGAATTTTTTAAATAAAAAATCTAAGAATTATTTATAATCCATTAAAGATATTATAAAAGTTAGCTGAGTATTGGATAGTAAATATGAAAGTTAAATGTGTGTTCGTTATGAATATATGATACTAACTCTAGTAAGCTAGTAAAGGGATAATTTTTTTACTTTTGACTTTTTATTGGTAATTTACCAGAACAATCCAAGATATGCTATATAATATGTTTCTCTGGTATTTATTTTATAAATTCTACTAAATTTTAATTTTAATTTTTTTAATTAATTTAAATATATATATTAAAACTAATTATTATCTTATTATAATACTAGTCAAATTAAATAACCGGTAAGAATATATATATATATATATATATATATATATATATATATATATATATATATATATATTTTAAATGAGTTCAAATAACAAATTTAACGTGTTATTATTCTGAGAAGTTCAAACGTCAAAATTCAATCACACGAAAAACAATTAGATGTTGATTTTGGTCTACGCCGAAAACAACACATATGAGAACAATATTACTATCCATTGTTTGCTGGATTATATGTCATTATAGGAATATAATCAAATATGATGTTTTATCTGTTACTTCAAATTTATCTTAGAAATTTTTTATTACATTATTTCTAAACTTGACAAATCAAATATTTTTAAAATGGAGTCAAACATGTTGACATAGAAACTCACTCTGCTTTATCAATTCAGATGTTTTGAAAAGGTAATGGAGCCTGCTGCTTAAATCCATTATTAAACTGCCGTAGAAACTTAATTTTTTTATCAATGACTATCAGACACATTTCAAGAACAAAAAAATTAAGTAGCCGATTGGCTTGCTCGTTGGACCCTAAAATGTAAAATGAGGTTTGACCTAAATAATCATCAAATATAAATTTTCCTTAAGGAAATAACATTATTAGAAAGTTTAGGTTTTGGACACTTAAGTCTTGATGAATAGCAAAATGTATATACTTTAAGCTGCAAGCATATTTGGTAAAACAAGAATTATATATATATATATATATATGCTTATAACTTGTTTTTTTAACTTTGTTTGACAAGTCAAATTAATGGAGAATAAGATACCAAGTGCTATTAGGAAGACCATAAAAACTGTAAAACAAAAATCAAAACTTTTGAAAATAAAGGAGTGCAATTTCTAAATTTTACAACAAATTTGAATATAAAAAAATATTAGTTAAGATATCTTCAACATAAAAAACCATACACAAAACTTAACCGCTTCAAAACGAAATTGTAGACAAAGATCTACCATAAAATACTCAAAATATATAAACTCTATTAATTCAATAAAATTTCGATTTGATTATAGAAAAAAACCACACACAAAAATTAACGATTCTTTTTTGTTCGGTTTGGTGGGGTTTCATGGGTAATTTTACTTTACTTTTAAATATCATATTGATATCGGATTAGATTTTCTTTTATTCGAATGTTGTGGGTTTATCTGTATATTTATTAGGGATGAATACTTTATCCTATATTGATGATCTATCCTGGTTATTGAGGGTAGGTTTAATCGCCCTGATGTTAATATTAATTGTTTTTTAAATGTTCGTAAGTACTAACTAAGTACCTGAAATTTATGTCAACTAGCATGAGTTTACTTGATAGGGTGCCTGAAGCTTCCTTAAAATTTACAGGATTGCCGATAAGTACGCTTTTAAATATAATGTACATGATCAAGTTTTTAGTCGGTTAATTTGATCACATCAACCCAAATTTCCATGCACTTTCTCTCCTGTGATTGCCAAAAACAAAAACACGAGAAACCGGATAGCTACGTGCTTGTGGAGCCAATATAGCTACGTGCTTGTGGAGCCAATGCTCTAGTTTACGGCTAAATCAATGAATAGGCGGATAGCTACGTGCTTGTTGAGTCCATGCTTTAGTATTTTGGATTTAATATGTAATGATAAGTTTAATCTCACCTCAGTTTTATGTGAGTTTCTTTAATTTTGATATAAAAAATTAAATACATATTGGTTTAAGTTGGTTGAGTAATATGTATTTATTTTGACAATTTGTAGTCTGCACCGCCGATGTCTACATGTATACATCAACGGTTGACTTTGACACTGCTGGTGTTAAATCTAGGCAATATCAGTGTTATAAAGCTGGCAATGTAAAAATAAAGCACTGTTAGGGTAATAAACCATTGGTGGGGGATAACTCACATACAAGCGGTGTTAAACTAAGGTTGGCTGCGTTAAAATCCCGAGTCGGTATTGTTATTGTCAAACAACTTATAAATGAAGGTGGTTTTATGATGCTCAAACTATCAACGTGATCAATTTATCAATGCTCGGCTAATTCTTTGATGCTAATGTGTAAATTATGCACCGACAATGTGGGTGTCTCTATCGTTCGTGTGTAAATCACGTATTTTTTGTGGAATATGAATTTTAATGTTGTAATTGTTATTATATTTTACGGTTTACACCTGTAGTGTATCATGTATATGCAACCGGTGATATTTCGCAATGTCGGTTTAGCAATTGTGCACCGACGGTGAACTTACTCAAAAATAATAATATGTGAAGATTACGATAATATTATACATTAATTAGTTGACATATTTAAGAATATTACATAATTCGTACGTAAAGCGTAAATGAAATACAACCGCAGGCAATCAAAATCAATAAATAAATGAAGTTGATAAGCAAAGATTTTAATAAGATCCATTTCGATAAAATTCATAAAATTACTAAACCCTTACGAAATAGTCAAGTTTTGTTCGTGAAAATAGTACATTGATTACAATGAGAATTAGTTTGATGATAATGTTACATGTAATGTTACATGTAAATTAAACAAAAGCAGATAGACCGGTTACTTTAAAATAGTGTCTTTGAATTTCAACATATCGCTTGCAACGAGGAATAATCAGTAATTGCCAAACCCAAGACTTTTCATATTCTTTCCCTAATTTTTTACAAGAATGATATATCTTGTTACATGGACCGTTAACCACAATGGTAAGCTGCATAAGAAAAAAAATTACAATGTAAATATCCAAAAACTGTTGTCACGACAACTGAATGTTTTAGTTGATACTTACATTGACAAAGTGGTTATCATTCACCCAACCCAACCCAATTTCCTTCTTTACTGACATTAGAGGGGGTACTCAAAGGCAAATAAGTGAAATGGAGGATGTAGTTAAACTTTGATTTGATCACGATTCAAATCTTGGCATCGTCATCCAGTACTCATAAGTATTGACATCATTCTCGCACTTTACACGTTATGTGGTCTTAGGTAACTTCTCCATACTACCATATATCCTCATGTAATCGGTCGGATAATCCATAAGCTCATGGTAGAGGGAATACCTAATAGATTTCCATCCATCTTCTTGCCTGTATAAGCCAAACACACTCGACCGATATTTGTAATGCCCATTTTCTTTAACATCGTTGATGGTAGTTATAAAAGTTCTATAAGAGATATGGCATTGTTTAATTAAACTTTCATGTAAGAATCACATTGTACCTTACAAGGAATTATACCACTTGAGCTACAACCAACCATTTCACTCGATAGTGAATGCATCATACGAGTTCCAAATGATAATTTAACTTTGAACGATGTATCAAGAGAAGAAATATGACCAATTAATTGTGTATGAACTCTGCTACCTTTTCGTACTTTAATCGGTGGAGTTCCCTTCCCTCGCATAATGACCGATGAAGTACTGAAATTTTAGTGTAACAATGGTTCACTCGCTTTCTTTGCATCTAACACATGTTCGTATTGTGATTTGTCTCGCTTAATGGGCGAATTCAATGCAAAAATATATGTTTTTTTGTTTTTTAGATGGACGACAACATGCTTTTAGTTTATCATTCGACTCTAAAATGGAAGATGTTTCTAGAAAAAAGATGTCAAATAATTTCTTGTGCACATGCTCTATGCATGCATATGTCGTGGAGTATATTGGCCCTGATGAGTCAGGATTCTGTCACCACCTCGGACAGGGTCAATTCAGACAATGTCCACCTAACCGGACAGGGGCAGTTCGGACACCATCATCCATAGAACTGTTCGAACAGAACTAAAGTACTTAAAACCTAATCACTTTTTGACTAAGCTGCCTGTTCCCCTACTTAGAACTAATGGGTCCTTAAACTCGACCTGAGTCCATTAAACACGACCCAAAAGCCCATGTGGCCCAAATATAAGGGTATAAATACCCAACCACCAACATTAAACGAGGGTAATGAAAATTAAATACAACCAGGCAGCTTAATTCTCCCTCTACATTCTACTCAAACATTAAATACTCACAAAAATCCACAAAACTCTAAACAGAAATTACAAACTTACCCTCAGACGAAAATAAACCACACCAAATTGGCGACCAAAATGGGAGTAACGATGGTGCCTGAATCTAGCATTCAAAACCATCAGAAAATTCAGTCCGAATGAATCCGGACGTACCAGAGGTACCACCAGCTTTGCTTGAAGTGGTTGGGGAAATGATGAATATACCATCGAGGAGGGTGATAGGTTAAAGGGCGAAATAGAAGCTCTGAGGGCAGAGAAGGCAAAGATGAGCATAAAAGAAAAGTCAAAAGCGTCAGTTGCTCATCATACCGACAACCCTAGAGAGCATGAGCCTTCGAAGACCCATGTGAGTACGAAGAAGACTCATGCTAGCTCCAAAAAGTCTCACTGGTCCAAGCCAGTGGAGAGCTCTGCTTCAGACTCAGAGTCTTCCAGTAGCTCATCGAACGAAGATGGAATTGAAGAATCCTTGTCCTCCAGCAGCGATGAGGGTCGATCTAAAAAGAAACAAAAGTTGGTTAAGAAGTATTCAAAAAAAAGGGATAGGCATGGAAAGTTAAAGAGGCATATAGGCAAAGGATCATCTCATAGCCGGAGACACATAATCCGGATGCTGGTGGATCCTTTTGCCTTCCACGATGAGCCAGGTATCTTTGCAACTCCTAACGAATATACCATTTTTAGTCGTGGCCGGAATTGGAGAAAATCTCTATTGTCTTCACAGATCCTGTCTGGGAACCTCCCCAAGAGGTTCGATAGCACGAAGATGGAGAAATACGATAGCAGTTAAAAACCCGGACAATCATCTGGAACAATTCAAAAATTTCATGATGAATTTCGATGACGATGATAAGTTGCTCTGTAGAGCATTCTCCCAGTCTTTTACGGGGAGTGCCTTGAAGTGGTATAACAGCCTACCACAGGGGTGCATCAGAAATTTTGACACCTTTTGGGTGGCCTTCCGGAGGCAGTTTGTTGGAAGTAAAGAAGTGAAGGGCAATGGAGATACAATTATCCACTGTGCCCAAGAACCAAATGAATCTCTGAAGGAATATATAAGTCGCTTTGTAAATACCAAAAATGGGTTGGCTGATTGCTTCGAGCAAGTAGCAATAGCTTCTTTGAGGCAGGGCTTAAACCCTTGAAATTTGGCTGATTCAGTGACCAGAAAAAAGGCCATGACATATGGAGGTTTACTGAATCAAGTCGGAAAGCAAATTAACGTGGATGAAACAAAGAAAACTAGGGTGCACAGGCAGGTGAGGTCTGCCCGGTAGCGCCAAACCCCAACCAAAATTAGTCCGGGAACAAGGCAAGGGAGGCCCGGCAGGGTCATAACAGAGCTAAAGCTCAGTCTCAGCCAGATGCGCCTGCCCAGAGTCAGCAATCTAGAAATAAGAGAGGGCCTTGGGTTCAATCGGAGTGGTTTGCTGAGTTAAAAGAAAGTGTGGCCACCATTTATGACAAAACAAAGGAAGAAATACACTATAGAAGGTCGACTGCACTACAATCTCCTAGGGAGCATCATAACAATTCATTCTGTCAGTACCATAATGATACTGGCCATACCACTGACGATTGCATTGCTTTAAAGCAGGAAGTCCAGAATTTGATTGAAAGAGGAAAGTTGGGAGCGTATGTTAAAATAAGAGGAGGAAATAGGCCTAATAATGCTCATCGGCCTGGTCCAAACAATGGAGGCACATCCACTCCGGAGGGAGCTATGGTGATAGTTGAGAGGTTCGATGTAGAGTCATAATACTTGGACCCTGATCCAACTCAAAACAGAGTGGGTGCCATTGAGGAACGTTGCAAAACAGTGTCCGGGCTTATTAACTCACTCACAATTTTCGGAGGGGATACAATGACAGCACCCACTGCTTCTTTAAGGAAAAGGCACGTTCATACATTAGCTACCCAACTGGAGGGAGGCATGACTTCCTATCAATCAAAGATATCATTTCCCTTCATTGTGTTCGATGAGGATGACTTGAGGGATATAGCAGGTCCTCATGAAGATGATGTTGTCATAGGAGCATCCATTGGGGGCAATGACATAAGACGAATTTTGGTGGATACTGGGAGTTCGGCCAATATTCTCTTTTTAACTTCCTACAAAAAGATGAAAAATCCTGCGGTAATTCAGCGTTCGAACAGGTCAATTGTGGGTTTCACTAGAAGATCAGCAGATGTGATCGGGGAGTTCGAAGAGGAAGTTTTGTTGGGCAAGGGCCCTTTTAAGAAGATGGTTAGAATACTGTTTATCGTGGTGGATTGTCCGACTTGTTATAATGCTATTCTAGGGAGGTCTTGGCTCTCTAGGATGCATGCAGTGGCCTCAACAGTCCACCAATGTTTGAAATATGTTGTGCAAGGACAAGTGGGAGTTGTTCTGAGCAGCCAAAAGATTGCAAGAGAGTGTTATGCAACAGCACTGGCTCCTCGGACGTTGGGAGCAGTTCGTATCAATGGGGAATAGCAGTTTGAGGGGCTTTTTGGGGGTGAGGGTGAAATTGATGATCCCAGAGAGACCCCTGGAGTTTTAATACCGGTTGAAGAAGTTGAAACACATTCTTTGGAAGAGGGAAAAATGTTAGGATAGGGTCTAAAATGGCATCCGAACTGAAGGGTAAAATGTTGAAGTTCCTAAAAGACCATCAGCATGTTTTTGCTTGGTGAAATGCTGATGTTACTGGGGTACCGGCAGATATTATATCATACCACTTGTCCGTCCGAAGAGACATAGCACCTGTGGTACAAAAAAGAAGAGTTTTTTTCTAAAGAAAAGGCTGATGTCATAGTTCAAGAGGTCGACAGACTTACTAAGATGGGGCATATAAAGGAGTCTCAGTATCCTTTATGGACAGCCAATCCGGTCTTGGTGAAAAATAAAAATGGCAAGTGGCGTATGTGTATTGATTTTACAGATCTCAACAGGGCTTGTCCAAATGATTTATACCCTATCCCCCGGATTGATCAGCTGGTGGATTCTACATCTGGGAATACGCTACTATCTTTCATGGATGCCTTCTTCGGGTATAACCAGATTCAAGTAGATCCGGAGGATCAGGAGCATACTACGTTTGTCACTGATAGGGGCCTTCATTGTTACAAGGTGATGCCATTTGGGTTAAACAATGCTGGGGATACCTATCAGAGGTTAGTAAACAAAGCCTTTGCTGATCAAATTGGAAGCAATATGGAAGTATACATCGATGACATGATGGTTAAAAGTGTGGACGAAGAGCTACACTTGGCAGACCTCCAAGAAACTTTTACCAACTTAGTAAAAGTAAATTTAAAACTTCCTAGGGTACATAATAAATGAGCAAGGGATACATCCTGATACGGACCAGCTTAATGATTTATTTCGAATGGAGCCTCCTCAGAATATTAAAGAAGTACAACGGTTGACTAGGAGGTTGACTGCATTAAATCGATTCATCTCGAGGTCTTCGGACAGATGTTCCCCATTTTTTCAAACTTTAAAAGGTGCCAATGGATTTGACTGGACGTCACAATGTGATGAGGCCTTCAATGAGATTAAAAAACATTTGTCCTCTCCCAAGAATTTATTTAAACCTGTTGATGGAGAGACACTCTTCGTATATTTGGCAGTTTCCAGTTGTGCCATCAGTGCTGTATTGGTAAGGGAGGTGGATAATTATCCCCGTCTAGTGTATTACATCAGTAAGAGCTTGATAGATGTAGAAAAACGATATATAAAGCTTAAAAAGTTAGCACTAGCCCTGGTAATTGCTGCTAGGAAAACGAGGCCTTATTTTCAGGCTCATCCTATTATTGTCCGGACATCCTATCCCTTGAAAAATGTGTTACAAAAGGCTGATATTTCGAGTAGAATGACTAAGTGGTCAGTGGAGCTGGGGAACTTCGATATTGATTTTTCTCCTCGAACAGCAATCAAAGCCCAAGTTGTGGCTGATTTCTTAGTTGAATTCCACTCAGATAGGGATACAGAGCAAACAACTGAGATGAAAGATAAAAAGGTCTGGGTCGTCCGGACGGATGGTGGATCAAGTACTATGGGATGTGGTTCAGGGGTGCTTGACCTCTCCGTATGGTGACAAAATGTACCAAGCTATATGTTTTGCTTTTAGGGCTTCTAACAATGAGTCCGAATATGAAGCTGCTATAGCTGGTTTAAAGTTAGCTCATATTTGTGGGGCCAAAAGGGTCAAGTTGATGAGTGATTCCCAGCTTCTTATCCACCATGCGCAAGGTCAATCTGAAGCAAAAAAGGAGCAGCTAATAAAATACTTACTTCTTCTCAAATATGTGGCACTTAAGTTCAAGAGTGTTGTTTATGAGCACATACCCCAAACATAAAATGAGCTAGCAGACTCCTTGGCAACCATAGCCTATACTGAATCATACCCTTGGATCCATGTGCTAGAGTGCCCTTCCATCCAGCTCAATATGGGTAAGAAGGAAGAAAGCTTTGATATACAGATGGGACAGCCCCAAGATTGGAGGTTTCCTCTCCTTCAATATCTCTCTGATGGCATCTTGCCTCCGGATAAATCAATAGCAAGAAAAGTGAAGCACAAGGCTCGTGGTTTTATCATACTAAGATATGCTATGTATAAAAAGTCTTAAAGTAAACCCCTCTTACGATGTTTGGGGGTTGACGAATCTCAAATAGTCCTCTCTGAATTACATGATGGTGATGAATCAGCTCACTGTGGATTCAAGGCTCTAACGAGGAGAGTTTTATTGGTTGGTTATTATTGGCCCTCTATAATGCAAGATGCTAAGGAGCTGGTGATGAGGTGTGACCCATGCCAGAGATATAGCAATGAAATTCATATCCGAGCCATCCCTTTAGAGTCTATTTCTGAGCCTATACCTTTTGCTCGATGGGGGTTGGATTTGGTGGGACCTTTACCTATGACATCCGGAGGACGCAGGACAATAATTGTTGCTATTGATTATTTTTCGAAGTGGATCGAAGCAGCCCCACTGGCAGGTACAACATCCAAAGCTGTCATAAAATTTATTTTATCTAATATCTGTTGCAGATTTGGCATTCCACAGAAGATAACGACAGACAATGGGCCACAGTTCGACAACAAGGAAATGGAGAGTTTTTGTGCCTCTAGAGGTATACAACATTATTTCTCTTCATCTTTCCACCCACAAACAAATGGTCAGGTTGAAGTGGCTAATAGAACTATACTGTCCGGTTTGAAGAAAAAATTAGAAGGGGCTGCTGGAAAATGGCCTAGTTATTTACAAGAGGTTTTGTGGGCCTACCAGACTACATTTGGGGCTGCAACACAAGAGTCACATTTTGCCTTGGTCTATGGGATGGATGCCATAGCTCCCATAGAAGCAACTCTCCCTTCATTTCGAGTTCAGAATTTCTCCGAACACGCTAACGAAGTGACAATCAGAGGTCAGCTTGACTTAATAGAAGAAAGAAGAGTTAAGGCTCACCTTAGACCTGCACACTATCAGGGTTTGATGAGAAACAGGTTTGCTTCCAGAGTTAAAAGAAGATATTTTCAGCCGGGGGATAAGGTGTTAAGGAAAGTCTTCTTACACACTAAAGAAAAGCGGCTCGGCAAACTAGCCCCAACTTGGGAAGGACCCTATATGGTCATTAAAAGGCTTAAACCTGGAACATACTGGCTAGAAGACAAGGATGGAAGGGTTTTGAATTACCCTTGGAATATTGAGTACCTCCGGATGTACTTGGAGTAGTAACTATGTAAATATTTACTTGTTTAAAAATCCATGTAAATATTTGGGGGCATACTCTTTCCTACCCAGGTGGCGCGGGGAGGTTTTAATGAGGTGTTCGGGCTCTTTTATAAAATTTGATGCCTTCTTAAAAATTCGGAGTGTTCTTACTTTGTTTCTTGTCAAATTTTTGTTTAAACACCGGCCGGATTGAATTAAAGGAATGATGACTACTTAAACATTTGTCATCGGAGAATTTAAACACTCTCACTTTAGAATATTTATGAAATAACTAAGGGCTGTTTAAACACTAGCCACCAAAATTGGAAAAAAACTATGAAAGAATGCAAGAGTTGTGCAAAATAAAGACATCCATTAAAATAACCGAAATGCCTTGGCCATCTAAGGACTTTAAGTTGTCAAAACAAATAGATCTATCCGATCGAAGACCGGACGTAGTTACAAAATGCCTTGGCCATCCAAGGACTTTGGTTCAATCAAAATAAAACAAAAGATAATTACTCTAAGACTGAGCCTTTGAAGATGGCTCAGCCTCACTCGTCTTTTTCTTCTTGAGGTCATCGTTCTCCTCATTTGGACTCTCCCCGGTGTTCTCTTCCTCATCGGATGAGTCAGCACTAGAATAATCATGCAAGTCTCCATCAGCCATAGTGTGGAAGGGAAGATCTTCGTACTCTACATAAGTCCACAAATCTCCCAGATTCCTCTTCGGGAACTTTTCGTGAAAAAGCAAGACCATGTCCGATTTCACTTTGGCATACATCTCCTCCTAAGTATCTATCACATTGTTGGCATAAGCATCAATCTTGGCCTGAATTTTTGCCTCTTACTCCCTTAGCAGATCAGCTTTTTCCTCTATAGCCTTGGACACCGAGTCCTCGAGTGCGATCTTGCCGTTGGTCAAAGTATGAATGACTTGGTCCTTGGCCTTTTGTGTGGTTAATTTCCGTCTGAGGGTAAATTTGTAATTTGTTTAGTGTTTGTGGAGGTATGTGGGTGTTTAATGTTTAAGTAGAGAGTAGAGGGAGAATTAAGCAGTCTGGTTGTATTTAATGCTGGTGGTTGGGTATTTATACCCTTGTATTTGGGCTTTATGGGATTTCGGGTCATGTTTAATGGACCCGGGTCATGTTCAAAGACCCATGAGCTTTTAGTAGAAGAGCAAGCAGCTTAGTCAAGAAGTGTTTAGGTTTTTAAGTACTTTAGTCATAGTTGGAACAGTCCAATGGGCTAGGTATTCGAACTGCCCTGTCCGGTCTGGTGATCTTAGTTCGAACTGTCCCCGTCCGGAAAGGTAGCAACATTCGGACTCATCAGCCTTCACTTCTTCTTTTGAAGAGGTAAGATCTTTCTCCAACTCAGACTGCTTTTCCCGGAGGCCTTTGATAGTATCTTCTAGGGAAGCAACCTTTTTGACCCAACCCTTCTGGTTCTTCTTAAACTCCTCGTTTTCTCTCTTCAAAACATCAGCGTTTTGGTTGGCAATAAGGAGGTCTCCGGATAATCTCTCCTTGTCAGAATTAAGGGAAGTAATGATTGTTGCCTGACCTCGCACTTGCTTCTCCAGGACCAACACTGGCTGAATGGTACTCAGTATAGAGTGAGTTATAGCCTCTCTTTCACTTGAAACTGTGAAAGATTTACCATTGAAGGTAACGGTGTTCGAAGTGCTTGGAGGGAGATAGGGCCCAGCAAAGTCATCCCTGGGGAGATTTTCAAATTAGTCACCAAGCCCCTCAAGCCCTGTAATGTCGACACCGTTAATACTGAGGCCTCCTCCTCCAACCTCATCAGTTCGAAAGTCACCAGGGATCTCTTCTGCTCTTGTTGGATCAGTAGGGTCAACAGGAAGGAGAGGCTCCGGAGGCCGGAGAGAAAGTTCATCACCCCTGGAGGTCTTTTTCTTCTTGGCCTCCGTCTCCTTGCTTTCTGCTCCCCATTTCCGGTCTCTCTTAGGAACCCTTGGGGGTTTTGGAGATCCTCCCTCTTCCCTAGTACTCTCATCCCTCTTCCTCCGCTTAGGTAGGGTTAGCCTCAACCGCACTCTTCTTGCCCTTTCCTTTTTTTCCTTTCATCTTACTTGGGGCCTTGGCTCAACCTGGAAAATATAGTGACCCGTCCGGTGCATGAGTTCTCTTAAGGACTACATCCGGAAGGGGTGGAGTGGTAAGTTCCTCCCAAGTCAAGTCCCTCCGGCCAGTAGTGTTCCAGAGATGGGACCTTGTGAGATAGCCTCCGGTAAAGGCGTAATGAAAACGGTTTCCCCACTTTTCAGCAGCCCAAGTGTTGATCTTGGTACAAGTGGTCTGCCCGGCCTTTAAATAATCATTGAAGTCCTTAGGCAGCTCTGTCAAGAAAATAGACAAGACCAGTCAGTTAAACAAATTTGATAAAAATAAATATGAGAATGTAAGGTGGGATTCTTACGATCACTTCACCATCTGCTGGTAAGAAGACTCGGGTTGACTCCGGCTTTGATCTTCCTCCCATTCTCCCAAGCGCCACTCACGAATAAGAAGTGAGTCCTCCAATTTATCTCCGACTCAAGCAGGTCACCCACTGCTTTATAATTATCACCCATATTGTAATGATAGAAGGGAATGTGGTGGTTTCTGCAAAGACTTGCCACAGCTGCGAATTCCTCCATTGGTAGAGGAATTCTGGAGAGCCTGGAGGCCATGATACATGCCATGAGAGTGTACCAGGTATTAGGGCTCAGTTGGCTTGGACAAAGCTTGGTGAGGTGGAAGTACCTAACTATCTCCGGATCTAAGGGAAATCTTAGCCCCCAGTTAAAGAGCTCAGTGAAGATGACTATTTCACTGAGCTTGCAGTCCATTGGGGTTTCAGCGTCTATTGGGATCCTTATTTTTACGTTCTCCGGAATCCCCCACTGTGTACGCATCTGACCCAATTCGGCAGTGTGGATGAAAGCATAAGTAATCTTTTGTAAAGCGAGAAGATACTTAACAGTAACCTTGTGGAAACAACGTCCCACTTTTCCCTCAAGGATCTCTGGCAGATCTGGATGCCTAAGGCATAGTTTTTCTTTGCCTTTATCCTTCCTAGCAGCACCAACATCACTAGTCTGTCCGGAGACTTCGGACTCAAACGGAGCCTCTTCGACAGAATCCTCCATTACTTCCTCCATTACCGAGGAGGGGTTTTCAGTTGTTTTTGGGTGAGGGGAGTTAGGAGTTGGTTCAGTTTGACCTCCAGACTGTTGGGCTTCAGTGCTTTCTTGAACTCTGACCTCCGGCTGGGGCTCAGGTGTGGTGGTTTCTTTTCGGAGGCTTGGGCTAGGGGCCTCCGGTCCGGACAGCTTGTCCTTAGGAACTTTTATGGGCCTCTCTGACCCTGTGTTGCTGTCTTTGGCCCCTGATTTTGAAGGAGTACCTTTTGAAGCCTGCCCTTTTACCAGGCGACCTCTTCTTCGATCAACTAGTTTATTGGGAGAGACATCTGCATCTGATCCCATGGCGATGAATGGGGAAGGCTTCTTGAAACTGGTAACTACTTGCCCTGGTTCAACAGTGGGCTTCGATTCCTGAACCGACGAGCCTGAAACAATGGGCGAAAGATTAGTTTGAAACAATCTCCTCGGTTTAACACTCCTGGTTGAATAAGAGCCCTGGTCAGGCTCTGTGCTTGAAACTTCTTGTTTGTCGACAGGGGGAGTAGGAAGGCCTGCAGCAATGCGCCTTTCTCTTTCGACTTTTTGAGCCCTTTCTAACTCTGATAGGTTAAACCACCTGCCTTTGATTAAAGCGTTCCTAGCTGTGAACATAAACTCACAACCAAAAAGAAGAATTTGTGTTTAAGAGAGAAAGCTCTGAGATTTAGCAAAGTAAGTATGAAGATGATGGTGAAACAGTAAAGAAATGCTTAATTTATAGTAAACACACAAAAAGAGGCTTTGATACCTAGGAGAATTCGAAAGGATTGCAATGATTAGGGAACGGCGCTGACGCCATCTTCATTAAATGAAGAGGTTGCTTTTCAGAGAAGGTGGGAGCTGAATTCTAGGTGAAAAAACTGCTCAAATAACGAACCAGAAAGAGACACGTGTCCCACGAACTCTGACAAGAAACTGTTTAATTTCAGGAACCTTTTCAGTCCAGATAAAGCTACAACACAATTCGAAGGACCTGTCCGGATGTAACTGTCACTAGCAACAGACTGTTTTTTAGGTCTTTCCAAAGGTTTTTGAACACCACCTAAAAAAGGGGCTACTCATGAGTTCGGATTCTGTCACCACCTCGGACAGGGTCAATTCGGACAATGTCCACCTAACCGGACAGGGGCAGTTCGGACACCATCATCCATAGAACTGTTCGAACAGAACTAAAGTACTTAAGACCTAATCACTTTTTGACTAAGCTTCTTGTTCCCCTACTTAGAACTAGTGGGTCCTTAAACTCGACCCGAGTCCATTAAACACGACCCGAAAGCCCATGTGGCCCAAATATAAGGGTATAAATACCCAACCACCAACATTAAATGAGGGTAATGAAAATTAAATACAACCAGACAGCTTAATTCTCCCTTTACATTCTACACAAACATTAAATACTCATAAAACTCCACAAAACTCTAAACAGAATTAAAAACTTACCCTCAGACGAAAATAAACTACACCAGGCCCGATAGCTATTGAACGAGAGTTCCATGTTCGATAATATAATGTTATTCAACACCTTTAAAAATGCATCAGACATTTTTTTGTGGTTGGTGATTTTATTTTATTTTAGTTAGGACGTTTATGTTAATGTGTCATCGACATAACAAGTGGGTTGCTTTGGGGAACACTTGATCAACCACCTTAACCAATGTTACATCCATATCCGTCAAAACAATAGTCGGTTGCTCGATGAAGTGGGTCACCATCAATGATTGCATGAATTATAATACATACTTGTAGTTGTCAAGTTTCTCGCCAGACATAAACGCAAATCTGATATAGAAAGTCTTACTCGTACAAAAGGATCCAACAACCTCATACAATGCCATCCCATACTTGGTTATCTTGTAGTTGTTATTCATTATTAGAAAATCTATAAATGTACGTAGGAAATCAAACTAACTGGGTGTGCAAAGAAAAGTTCACATATGATACCACTCTCATCTACGGCCGGTCTATGCCATTCAAAGTAGTCTAACTATTTAAGTTCATCTAACAAATATTGCATCTACGACTGATCACCTTTGTTGACATTGTATTTTTTTAGTTGAGTATTGTATACGGTGCGTAATAAAGACGAATTGTTAGGGTTCATATTTTTCACTCCGCCCAGAATTACCCGATGAATGGATTCCATGTTGGTAGAACTAATTACAATTTCCAACTCTTTCTCCGACAACCACCCCACACAAAAATGACCTTCATTGTATTTCGTGTTCTCATTATTTTGAACCCCACACACGATCTCTAAGGACCATTCGTCATCTTTTACCATTTCTCCTTTAAGCTTAAAAGGACATTTGCATTTTTTGGTTCCGGTAGACATTCTCTTTAGATTATTCGGTTCCACCAATTTCGTGTATGTGTCGTATGGCTCACATTCAAATAATAGCCTAGGAATTTTCCTAATTTTTGCATTGTTGACATTTTACTACAACTACTACCCCGTTTTCTTTTATGGTTTGGTTAACACAATCAACCAAACCTTGTTGCGTATAGTTATCCTTAGTGGTAAACACACCATTATTCGGTTCCACCAATTTCGTGTATGTGTCGTATGGCTCACATTCAAATAATAGCCTAGGAAGTTTCCTAATTTTTGCATTGTTGACATTTTACTACAACTACTACCCCGTTTTCTTTTATGGTTTGGTTAACACAATCAACCAAACCTTGTTGCGTATAGTTATCCTTAGTGGTAAACACACCATTATAATCGACTTACAGAGCCTCCAGTACTATGTCAGTATCCTTAACATCGGAATACTCTTTCGTTAAACCGGTATCCTTAACACCATAATCCATTTCCGCTAAACCGGTATTCTTGACAACAGAATCCAATCTAATAAATCTGGATTCCTTAACCTCCTGCATCAATAAAAATTATTAGAAACCAAAACCATTACATTAAAACATAATTTTGGATAACACCGATTTTTTTGTTGGCGATATGAAATTCATACACTGTTAACGAGACACAAAACCGTCAGTGTATAAATATAAAAATATCGGTTTACTTATGCAACAATTTTGGTGGAGTTTCCTGTTGGTAGCACAAAATCAAGACGATGACACCGTAAATCAAAAGCAACAACATTAAAATTATGTAATGTGGGTGTTGGTTGAGTTGGCGGTCTAGTCCACACCGTCAACAACTTCAAAACCTATATATCATTTGTACCTAAAATGAAGTCACTACATACCACTGCCAGCGCCACTTCTATAGGCCGCCGATGTGGTAATGGTGCACTGAGGGTTCACGAAAGTTACACCACCCAACTTCAAAACATGCCTTATATCTATACTACCCTAGTCACTGTCATGTATGGAGAAACCTTTCAAATCGGAAAACTTTATGGATGGTTTTAACTTGAATCTAATTCTAACTCTAATAAAAATAATAGATTATTTGTTTGTAATTTCAACTTCATCAATAAGCTTCAAGTTTTCCATTTGTTTGCTTCTTTTGTTAAGGTTTAAGGTATAAAAAATTTTGTTAGTAAAATTTGAAGTTTTCCTTTTAACAATTTTTTAAGATTTTGTTAAAAAAACTTGAATTTAGTATATAAATAGAAAAAATGTTTGTTGATTTAATTTCATCCAAAATTAAAACAAGTCAATATTTTTATTTTGGTTAAAAGGATAAAATGGTAAACGCCAAATATTTGGTTGGAACAACTTATACTCTATTATAATCGATATTTATTAATAAATTATAATAAATAATAATAAAATATTATCTATTATAGTTGGTAGGTTATCTAGTCTCAAAATGGTAATTTGTCTCGTCATTTGTTGTTGTGATGTATAGGTGTTTTAATTTTTTAAGCTATTTGTTCAATATTATAGTCTTAACTAATTTAATCTTATTATATGTTTTAAAATTTTAATTTTTATATTTTAAAAAAATTCTTTTAATTTTTTTTGATAATATTATACTAATTATTTTTTCTTTCAATAAAAAATCATAACAAATTTAGATTATTGTAAAGTTTTGGGTTTTAAAGTTAAAACCGAACAGTTGGACATTCGTTTTTTCCAATCCATTTAAAAAAGTTTCTATCATCTTTTTCAGTAAATAACATATCTTATCTATTATAAAAATAATATAATACTTTTTAATAGAATTACAATATCAATTAAATATACAAATTCTTTAACTTATTATATAATAATAATAATAGTAGTAATTATTATTATTGTAATAAATTATATTAAAATAATTATTATTATTAACAAAAACAAGACGAAGCTTATCTCTGTCCACTCTCATAATCAGAGTAGAATGAACCATGTTGAAGCTAAAACAGGCTTCAAGTTTGAAAGTATCCCAACTAACTACTTATGGATTACTTTAAACATTAGAAACAGTTCGAGCAACTACATTAAGATCATCGATAAGATTAATGACAATATAGGGGATTGAGATTGCAATCATCTATCCTTTAGAAGGAGGCTGGTCCTTATTTCGAGTATTCTTATGTCTATCCCTTGTTATTGGATTCAGAATTGCATTTTTCCTATCCGTATTATTAACATAATTGAGAAAGCTTTGACCAAGTTACTATGGAGATCAAACTTTAACGATAAGTCTATCCACTGGTCTGATTTGAAGTCCTTTTCCAAGTCTTTTAGCGAGGATGGTCTTGACATCAGGAGGATTACTCACATTCAACAAGTCTATTCTCACAAGCTCTGGTTTAATTTTAGAATCAATAAATCCCTCTGGGCCAATATGATGCATAACATTTATTCAAAAAATAATCATCCTCTCTATACTAACTATAACAGATCAGGTTCTCTTATATGGAAAATAATTGCAGGTATCAGAAGAGAGGCGGAGTTAAATGTCAAATGGCTTCCAGAAAAGGAGGAGATAGAATTTTAGAGGGACGTTTGGTTAAATCATCAACCTATTGCTAATGATCATTCAAACTATCTGCAAGCTAAAGTGAATTCTTTCTGGAGGAACAAGGAATGGGACAGTAACTCTTTGTCTTCCTTCTTACCTCCAGAAAAAATAAACCTGATTCAAGCCTTTACAATTGATAGTAGCAAGGAGGATACTCTGATTTGGAACTGTTCAAATGATGTTACCTTCAAATCTAAGATGAATTGGGAAAATATCATAACTAAAAATTCTTCTTTTATGTTTTAAAAAAATATAGATTACCCTTATTCCTAGAAAATTTTCCTTTTTGCTATGGAGACTAATCATGAAATATATTCCTATCGATTCGGTTTTGCAAAAGAGACACCAGAAAATGGCATTAAAGTGTTAATTCTGTAAGAATTACGAAGATATTAATCATGTTTTCGTGAATTGCGATCATGCTTGGAAAATATGGACTTACTTCTGCAACATTTTCAAGATTCGTATTGATAAACATATGGTTATCAATCATGTAATTAAAATTTGGCAAGGCTTCATTGTAAGTAAGACTCATATCACTCACTTGATGTCGGCTCTTATATGTTGGACCATTTGGCATAATAGAAACAAGGCTAAGTTTTTTGGTGTCACCAAAAATACTTACGATTCCATTAGTTACATCAAAAGAGTAATTGTCTCTTTAGATCTCTCGAATACTCTGACCAGAAAACACTGGTACAAAACTAAGAATGTGAGTATTACCTTGGGTTGTTCTAGATTTAAGTATAAACTTCGCTACTTTTCCTCGAAAACCCTTGCTAACGGTAGGATAAAGCTCAATGTTGACGCCTCCGTTCTCAGCAATGCAGACTCCAGTGGGAGCTGCATTTTCAGAAATTCACAGGGCCAGATGATTCAGTTTTACGAGAACACTTATGGGAAAATCTTTCCCCTTCTTTCTGAGGTTCGTGCCTTGATGGATGGGTTGCTAATATGCAAGCAAAACCACTGGAGGAATATTGATATCAAGTCGGACTGTCAGAATTTGATAAATCATCTGGCCCTCGGTGGTGAGCCATGGTTCCTGGAGCCTATTCTTAAAATTTGCAAGAAAGCTTTGTCTTTTTCGATGGTTTTTAAATATATCTCTAGAGTCCAAAATCAAGCAGCGAATTGGCTTGCTAAATGGACTCTGAGATGTAAAATGAAACCAAATTTTTTGAATTTTGAAATCCCGAACAGGCTCTAATTGATTATCTTTTTCGAAAGCTTGGGTTTGGGATATCTTTCTTTGTGTGAAAGTTAAATTGGATGGATACTGCTTTTTTGGTTTGTCTTTTTGCAGGTGGAACAGAAGAAAGAACTGGATTTGAAGCAAGGAGGATGAATTGAGGAAGGAGGGGCTGCTTCAAAGTTGGCTATGGTGACTAGGAGAAGAAAGAAGACCATTGCTATTGTTGTTATGTTTTTTAATTTTGAGAAGAGAGTGAAACATTAGCGCCTTTCTTTTTTCGTTTTGGAAATATTTATTGTGACCCCTGTGGTCTTGTAACTCTTTTAAAGAGGTCCTTTCTTTATAATAAATGAAAATTTTCCTTAAAAAACATTTCAATTTAATTAGATTCTGGTCTATAATAGATTAAAACTAAACCAACTTAATATATAAAAGTACCAAATGCATGAGACATAATAATGTAACGATGTGGTTAATGAGATTGTTATGACTAGAATTTGTAATATAAACAAATTTTTAAGTTAATATTTTGTTTTGTACTTTGATTATTCATTTATTTTTGTGTATTTTTTTATAAGGTATATATCACTAAATAATCTTTTTATTTAGTTTTTTAATTTTAAAATTATTGTTTTGGATTTTTTAATTTGGAAAAATTTATAAATTCAGTATATAGCATCAGAAAAAAGACCATTCGCCATAGATTAAATATGTAGATTTTTCAAAATCAAATGATCCTGTATGATTATTTTGAAATCGAAGGACTAAATGAAATAATAATTTAAGGACTATTAAACTATTTAAGCCGATTTTATTATTTGTTCTCTCTTTCCAAATAGTTTAAAAAATTATTTTCGAATAATAATAATTATGAAATGCGCCTGACACTTCGACAGAATAAAATCACTATATTTCATTGGCATCGTTTGTGGAAATTAAAAAAGTGTTTAGAAGGTTGTTTTTTAAAAAATCTATTAAAAACTTATGAAATGCGCCTGCACATGATGTGACAGGATTCCTGACCTCCACAACATGCTAGAAGTTATTCATCCAAATCAGCTACTGACCAATAAAAAAATGAAATCATTGTCTCATTAGAAATTCAAGGCCATCATTTTGAGGTTATCATTACCTAGGTCAACACAATACGCTAAATTGGCCACATCTGGGAAGCTTGCCTGAATGATTCGTTCTCGGTCCCTAGAATTGAACAATTGGTGGATGTTACTTCGAGAAAAAAATATTGTCATTCTTGAATTCTTATTTGGGCTACACTAAATTAGCATGTAGCATGATGATGAAGATCATAATGCTTCATGTCCAAACACGGTCTACAATACTTAAAGGTAACATATTTCGGTCTAAATGTGGAGGTGCAACATACTAAAGCTTGGTAAACAAATATTTATCCAACCAAATTGACGAAACGTTCAGGTTTACATTGGTGATATCATAGTAACCATCTAAGAGGAACAAAACCACCTCACATGCCTAGAAGAAACCTTTAGTAACCTCCGAGAAGTTAATCTTAAACTCAATCCATAAAAATTCTCATTCATAATCCTCCTCAAAAATTATTGGAGTACTTGGTCAACAAAAAAAACTAAACAAACCTAACATATAACGAATCTAGTGGGCATAGAATCACCTTAAACTACCAAAGAGGTTCGTATACTCACCAGAAAGTGTATCTCACTTTTCAATTACTCAAGGGAGTTAGATAATTAAAATTAGATGCCTCAATGTGATGAGGCATTTCAAAAAACTTAAAGAGCATATGCCTTCCCTCGAGTTCCTCACTCGACAAAACCCATATGACATTCTATATCTACACTTAACGATTTTTTTACATTATCACTGTAATGTTAATCAAATAAAAATAGTCACTTGCCGAGCTATATACTATATCATGAATCCCTCATTGTTTCCAAAACTAAATTTGTAACTAAATAAGTTAGCTCTATATATGATGGTGGCTACCATAAAGATGAGAAAGTACTTTTAATGATATTGTATTATGGTTTGAAAATCGTTTCCTTTGAGTAATTTCCAATAAAAACTAGATATATCAAGAAGGCTAACATGATTTTCTGTAGAGTTGGAAGAATTCAAAATCAAGTTTAAAAGATGAAATATATCCAAAGCTCAGACAGTAGTATATTTCCTCACTGAATTTCATGTCGAACGGCTTGACGCACCAGGAGATAACTCGAACCATTATAGACAACCCACACTGATGAAGGCTCAAACAAGGTAGGCTCTGAACTTGGTATTGAACTTATATATTCAATGAGATACCATTAATATTAATCGGTAAGCGACCACTACATGTTGAAAAAAAATAGTCGATGCACTCACTTATACTAGAGGCTCTGAATTAAAACTATGAATAATCACCCAAGAAAAACTATTAATATTCTAACCATCATGAAAGCCCTCTAAATAAGCTTACGAATCTATGGTTATCAGTAAACGACCAGATTGACAAACTTTACCCGGACTTACCTTACAAAAGAGACACTCGCAAATGATAAAGGTAAGGCTAGAATTGGTAACATTGTATCCACTCACTATGTAGTGCTTTATAAAATTATATATCTATGAGGCTTAGAAGGACCCCTTATTCGATGCTTAGCCTCAAATGAATCATACTTTGTACTCTAAGATCTTCACAAAGGAGAATGAGGTTCTCACTGCAAGTATAGATCACTTCATAAGTAAATCTTATTATTTGAGTACTTATTGGCCACAATACATGAGGATTCCAATGCATTCATATGATGTTATGACATATATCAACGATTTTCAAACTCAATACACGTCCCATTCATACTTATGGAATCAATCTCCAAAGTTGTTCTCTTAAACATATGAGATATGGATATAATCAAGCCCCCACATAAAGCATAAAAAGGGTCAAATGTACCTTATTGGAGCAGTATACTACTTATCTAAATGGGTGAATATAGAATCACTTACTAAAATCCAAGCCCAATAAGTTGTAAACTGAATCCAAATTAACAAGTGTTGCATGCACGGGGTTCCTATGATCTTAATCTCTGATATATATGATGTTGTTCCAAAACAAAGAACTACTGTTATTTTGCATAACCCAGGGCATCCACCAAAAACATCGACTCTATTTCATCCTTAGGAAAATTGGAAGTAGAGGTAACAAACCAAACCATTATAGTCGGGATACGCCACCATCTCGAGGATTTTGCAAGGAATTTAACTGAATTCCTCTAAGAAATACTATGGTCCTATTGAACAACCCGAGAATCATTACAGGGGAAACTCCATTCACCTTATTCTATAAGATAAGGTTTATGGCCCCAATAAAAAATCATGTCTTCTTTACGGATAATGAACTATGTTAAAGGAATAACGAACATAACTAAAGTTCCAAACTAGACCTTGTGAAGGAAAAATTGATCACAATTTACCTTGGAATGGAGCCATATCGAATATTAAGGTGCAACATGTATGAATCTACAACTTTATATTGTGAATTCAAAATAGAGGATGAGGTCTAAGACGAGTTTTCCTTCACACAAAAGAAAACTCCATCTCCAAGCAGTGGCCAAACTTGGAAGGACCCTACATTGTGACAGCTAAGGTAAAGTCTAATAGTTTTACGCTTATTGATGCCAAAATACATCATGCCTCCACCCATGAAATGTAGACCATATGAAACTCAATGTCTCATAAGAGTAAGTTCTCTTAAGTATTTTTTCACCTACCATATTTATAAACGTTTTTGCAATTTTACAAGTCATAACTTTTTTGTTATCCTAGCATATCTTTACGTAATAGTGATACACTTTTTTCTACTTCAGTAGTGCGAGTAATTTTAATAAAGCACTCTTTCAATAATAAATTGTAATATCATCTTATCACCGTATATTTTTGTATTATAATATTGAATGAATATTGACTTCCGAACCAATCATTAAAATTTGCTAACTGCTCCTGAGTATCATAACACCATAATTAACCCTTGAGTCATAACATCAAATGTGTGAAGTAGTTCACATGCTCGAGCATATAATACTAGAGCATCCAACGTGCGAAGTGGCTTACATACCCGAGCCCCCAAAATACATTGTGGCTCTTATAGCGAAGCAAATGTACTACTTGGATCTTATGCCAAATCACCAAATGTGTAAGATGACCCAAGCGTCAGAACACCAAATTTCTTTTGTAAAATAACTTATAACTCTGATCACGATGTACATGACCCTCAAATTAAAATGATCATCCTGGAAAAAAGTTTAACATTTTTGATAAGATGGGAAAGTGTATAAAAATAATTTAATAACACATTTTTTTTTTGTCCCTTTAATAAATTCAGATTATTGTCTACTAATCCAGATTATTGTCAATCTTAATTATATTATAATCAATACCGTCTATATTATTACTCTATGCCTAATCTGGGTGACTTTTAAATTAAAATTATAAGCTAACTAATATTAATATTAAGTTAAATAACACTACTAAATAAAGTAATACTGTAATCGAGTCAACGGTTTAGTTTTTTTCTTCTTTTTCGCAACCTATTCTAATTACCAACAATTATTATATGGTTGGTTTATTTTAAAACATTCTATTACATGTAGTGTGATATATAGGATTCACTTCTCTAATATTTGCTGGATATGGTTTGACTATATTCTCGTTAGGTAGGGATAATTTATATTCTAGTATAGATGAGAGGTACTAGTGACCGATATGGTGTTTATATATTAACTATTTAAATATATAAATGTTTAAAAATAGTTGGTTTTCTGTTCGGTTTGATTTTTAACGAAATCAAATTTTTAACAATAAATACTCGTCTATAAGAAAAAAAGGCCAGTTTAGTTAATTTTAAAAAAGTTTAGTTAAAAAAATAATTAAAAAAATTAGGTTTAAATTAATATTTTCTTATAACTAAGTTTTATTTAATAATTGACAATAGTATAATATATATATATAAATTAAATTAAATTAAAATATTTTTTACTGTTTTATTGGTTTTCGTATTGGTTTATTTGGTTTTATCGATTCGATTTTATATGTAATTTACTATTTTATCGGTTTTATTGAGACCAAAACCGATTATGCTGAATTAATATTATCGGTTTTAATACCAAACAGATTTTATCATTTCGATTTTTTTATCTGTTTTAGTTGTTAGAACGAAATTACCACCAAAACCATCACAGTTCCATCTGATTCTCGACCTGATTTTTACGGAAGTTCCAATCCAGTTATGGATCTTGAAATATCATACCAGCACTATTCAAAACTAATTAATTATCTGAAAATTATGTCACCTAGATGCGGACTTTAGCTTCGTATAGCAGGACTTTACTTAATAGTTGATGGGGTGTGTGAAGCTCCTTTAAATTTACAAAATTGCTGTTAATTACATTTCATGTACGTGATCAAATTTTTAATTGGTTTATTTGATAGTTACGCTATCGACACAAATTGCCATGCAATTTCGGTTCTCTAATCACCGAAAACGAAACATGAGAAAGCATGTAGCTAATTGCTCCTTCGGATCAAAATGTCGGTTTAAAATATATATTATTTAGACTTCATACTAAAAAAATATAATAAATAATTTTGATTTTTTATAAAAATAAATTTTTTTTTCAATGAAGGACTTATATTGAAATTAGAAGAAAACAAGCCTCAAAAGGCAATTATACAAAAATTCAAAATTAAACCCTAATCAATAGCGGGAAGTCATCTTCTTCCCCAACCAAAGCCCCAAAAACTATACAAACCCTAAAACACAAAATTGAATCTAATCAACCAATCTCAGGTAGTCCATATTTAGACTTTCCAAAAACGCAATAGCTTTGATCTTCGGGGGAGCATCATCACTACTGAAATCAAGCTCCGAATGGGTCCTCATTGTCTCCTTGACCACCCAGTCAGCACCATAGTTCTGCTCCCGGAAGACATGCTTCACCACCATCTCCGATTTGAGAAGTCTCCTACAGCAACTCAACAATGAAACAAGGTACCAAAGAGCCTTACCAAAAGCCAAAAGGTGAACCAGGACCAAAGAATCAACTTCCACATCAACTTTCTGAAGCCCAAGATCTCTGCAGAGCGTCAATCCATCTAACAATGCTCGACATTCAGCAATCAGTGGAGTCCCTTTGCCATATAGTCTACCACAACCCTTGACAATGCCACCATTCCAATCCCGAATCAGAACACCCCCAGCAGCTTCATGAGCACAGGTACAACCACCATCCACATTTACTTTGTATCTGCCAAATTTCGGGTTTTTCCATTTCAGAAAAAAAGGTTTACACAGACCTTTAGTTTGAGACACACAACCAAAATTAAGACCATCCTTAGCGTAGATACCCCAATGCTTAGCTTTTAGAACACCTGCATTGTCCAGACTAGTAAGAATGAAGAGGATATGCTTAATGATAGTGCTTGCATTAGCATTTTCATTTCCAATCTTTCTTTTGTTTTTCCCATACCAAATGGACCAAGCAATAATGGCTGGAAGGATGACGAAAATGTCACAAGAACTCTTCGAAGACCAGTACCATCTCATCAAAATGTGCGAGAAAGTCATGTGACACTGAATCTGAACTTTAAGAATAGTGCTGAAATAGAGCCACACAGCCCAGGCCACAAGACACTTCACAAAAACATGGTTGGTAGATTCCGTCTCATTACAATGTATACATTTAGAAGCTAGGGAGATATTTCTAGATTGCATAATTTCATCAGTAGCAACCCACTTGTGAAGCACCCTCCATACCAAAAAAGAGCACTTTTTAGGAGTCACAGAATTCTAGGTTTTTGCATATATGTTAGAGACAGTACCTTTGATCCTGATATGGTTATAGGTATCTTTAGAGTTGAATTTGCCATCCTTTGACAAAGACCAAAGCATAACATCTTGATTGTTTGAAATAGATATGTCTTTGATCTTATCAATCTCAGTAGCAGTTACTCTACTACTAAGCTTATCAATATCCCATGAACCATCAGACCAAAAATCTTTTACCAGGTCATTAGGAGAGTCCCAAAGAAGCATTCTGTCATTATCATTTGAAACTTTGATAAAAGGATTGATAGAACACCATCTATCATACCAAAAACTAACATTTCCTTGACCATGAAGCCAGAAAACAAATTCTTCAGCCTTCTCTCTAGCACAGATAACCCGATTCTATACTTTGGACCTTTGATTAGGAGAAATAGCCAAAACAGGGTGAATGTTTGTCCTGCAATAGATAGACAGCAAATAAGAAGCCTAAAAGGAATTCTGCAGCCTAAAATTAAACCACAGCTTCATTGAATAGACCAACTGAACATCTCTAAGCTGTTTGATGTTAAGACCACCCTCATTGCTAGGCTTGCACAATCTATCCCACCTGGCCCAGCTTATAACTCTTTTATCACTTTTACTTCCCCACAGGAACATATTCATCAAGACTTCAAGCCTATTGATAATGCTGACAGGCAGAAGAGTATGCTGGAGAAGATAAAGAGGGAAAGCAAGCAACACAGATTGGATCAGCAACAGCCTTCCAGCAAAGGATAAGTGTAACTTATCCCAGTCCATGATTCTACTTCTCACCTTGTGAATCAAACTTTCAAAATGTACAACTCTTGTATTAATAGCAATAGTAGAACCAAGATAAGTAAAAGGAAGATATGTATGTTGAATGTTCCATAACACTTCAATGGTATTAATCTGAAGGTGATTCATTTTATTAGAAACAATTAGCTTTGATTTGGCTGTGTTGATTTCCTGACCAGAGACCTCTTGATAATGTTGTAGAACACTTTTAATAGCTTCCATAGTCTCTATTCTTCCATTAGCAAAAACCATAAAATCGTCTGCAAAAGCAAGACAAGAAATATTGTAATCACTTCTAGTCTTGTACCTGAACAAACTGTTTCCATTAGAGATAAACTTGATAGAACGAATCAGGTACTCTTCAGCCAAAATAAATAGACTTGGGGAAAGTGGATCCCCTTGTCTAAGACCTTGAGTATTAGCAAAGTACCCCACAGGCTCTCCATTCACCAAAACAGAAGAACAGACCCTGTTAATGCATCTGCCAATGAGACCAGACACACCAAAATCAAAGCCAAAAAGCCTCAAAACTTTAAACAAAAACACATGACTCAGCTTATCAAAAGCTTTAGTCATGTCAGTTTTAACAATAACATTACCATACTGTCTATTTCTATTGATATCAAAGCTCAACTCCTGAGCCAAAAGAATAGAGTCATGAATACACCTTCCTTTAACAAAACCACCTTGTTCCACAGAAATGAGCTTAGGCAGAATCACAGACAATCTGTTATTGATGATCTTTCCCACCACTCTAGAGAACACAGTGGTTAAACTAATGGGTCGAAAGTCTTTCCATCTATTAGGGTTGTCAACCTTAGGAATCAAACAAATCAATGTGGCTTTCACTCCCTTAGGCAAAGAAAATCCACTAAAGACTCCCTTAACAACATTACAGAAGTCACAACCCACCACAGACCAGCATTTCTTGTAGAATTCACCATTGTAGCCATCAGGACCAGCTGCAGACTCAGAGCTTAAAGACTTAACAACTTCAAAGATCTCTTCAGTGGAAGGAACTTTAGAAACATTTAAATTGTCTTCAGCAGAAACCAAAGAAGGGATAACCTCCAATAGGTCAGAATCAGACACATCCCTATCAATTGGAGCTAACAAATACTTGAAGTAATCAACAACAGAACTGCTAATACCATCTTTAGAAGAGATCCACTGATCACCAACCTTTATTCTATGAATCCGATTCCTTTTAATTCTTTTCCTCACAAAACTATGATAAGCTTTAGTGTTTCTATCAGAGTCCTTTAACCAGGACACATGAGCCTTCTGCTTCCAAAAACTCTCCTCCCTATCAAGAAGCACCAGATGATTCTGTCTAGCCTCATCCAAGGCAGCTTTATTCTCCTCACTATATACACTTTGAAGAAGAAATTCCTTGGCTATGATACTATCCTCAGACTTCTTAAGAGCATCAAAGACATTACCAAAAGTACTCCTATTCCAAGCCTTAAGAACACCCTTTAACCTCTGCTGCTTGAGCCAAAAATTCATGACAGGATTGTTCACATCACCACTAATATTAATGGACCAACTATCATTAATAGTCTTCATGAAATCAGGGTGAGAAACCCACATGTTTAAAAACCTAAAAGAAGCTTTTGGTCTTGCAAGACTAGAAACAACCTTAACAACCAAAGGACAGTGATCAGAGCAGCTTCTAGCAAGGTGACATACAGAAGTACAATCAAAATATTCCAACCATGAAGAATTATAAAGAACTCTATCAAGCCTCTTCCACTTATGACCATTAGACCAGGTATAAGGGCACCCAGAAAAGCCAGCATCAATGAAGCCACAATCCATAATCAAGATATTGAAGTCATCCATCCCCCTTTGGTTAATAGTTGAACATGACAACTGCTCGTGAATGTTGGAGATAATATTGAAGTCTCCAAATAATAACCATTCACAGCTACCAACATCCAGACTTCTAATCAAATCCCACAGTAACAACCTCTGATCCATCCTACACTTTGCATACACCACAGAAACATAAAATTCTTTACTCATAGAAGCATGGCTTACCTTTAAGTGTAACAGCTGCTCACTATCCAAAATAACATCAACCTTGTAATCTAGATGCCAAAAAACCCATATCTTGTTATTCACATTACCACTGAACCCATTTAACTTCAATTTCCTAGCAATAATATTCATTTTGTCAGCCCTCACAAAAGGTTCCTGAATAGCAACAAAGCTAGCTTTTTCAGAGTTAACCAAAGACTTCAATCTTTGCACTGACTCCTTATTAGCGAGCCCTCTTGCGTTCCAGCAGATCATTGTAATAGTCATTGATCAGAAGTCAGCCTCTGGGATCTTTTGAGCTTCACGATTTTAGATGAAACTGGTCCCTTTGAGCTCCAGATCTTAGAAACCTTCTTAGGCTTCCGACTATCGTGTCTTCTAACCTTTTCTTTATCAATCTTATCCCTAACAGGAGATGAAACCAAACTACCATCATGCTTTGGGGATGAATGAACATCATTACTCAGGACTTCAAACATATTCTTTCTTTCTAAGGTCTTCAAAGCATCAATCACATCTTCCTCATTAACAGGTAACCCACTGTTCTCACCATTAACATCTTTCTTAAGAGTAAAGTTATCAGATTCCATATCAAACGAATCAGCAGTCTTATCTACAACTATAGATTTTAACATACAAGTATTAATGTTCCCATTACCAGACTCAGACAGAGCCTCTTGATCCACATTAGGATTCTGAATACTCACAACTTCCTTGTGAGAACAAGACAGATGATTAGAAACATCTCTATCCTGAGCATTCTTTATCAACTTATCAGCAAGAATCAACTTCTTGCAATTGTCATTTGAGTGCCCAATATGAGCACAATGACTACAATACATTGGAATGTTGTCATAAACCAAATTGATCCAGTAACCTTCAGAAACTCCAAACTTTAATTGAATCTTACTAATCAAAGGCTTAGACACATCAACTTCAACCCATAGCCTACAACAATTATGTCTTGCTCGATTCACAGAAGGAACCCACACCTTCAATGGAGTTCCTAACATTTTACCAACTTCAGTAATCGTGGATTTATTGAACAAAAACTCAGGTAACCCAGGAAGTGAAATCCAGACCGGAGTGAAAGGGCACTCAAGATTAGGATCAAACTCAGGCGTCCATTTTAACAATCTCATGGTCTTGTTTCCCAGTACCCACACATTTCTTGACCATAGTCTCATGAAATCACTAAACTCATTAAACTCAATGAAAATGTGCCTATAGTCCCAGACTGAGACACTGAATCTACCAACGAAATTAAACTTCGACAGAAATTTCCTAAAAGACTCCATCGGAGGCTTTCCAGAAGCAAATTTGGCAACAAGAGTATGCTTAGAAATTCTTAACAACCTTTCTTTATCTTCAGCGTCAAACATTATAACAGGGTACTCTTCTTGAAGAGAAACTGTAACATTCGAATGTTCAAAATCATTGTTGTTCTCTTTCAAAGTATCTGCATAAGAAGAACCCTTCTTGATTGTCTCAATCTGTTCCTTATCGTAATCTTTATCTCCTTCCTCAAATACAGGATTTGAAATAAACTTACAATTATCATTCATATCCCCTGTTTCCTTCAAACTCTGTTTCTCATTTCGAACATGATCATCTTTCCTCAGCAAAGGAAATTCAACAGTTTATCCATGATCAAAGCTCAAAATCTAGATCAGGAATCAATCAAAGAGAAGGAATTTGAATAACCGAAAAAACTCTGTTCTTGGAGGAGAACAGAGCCATTCTTTGCTATCAACCAAACTTAAAACTGGCTTCTCATCTGCCGATTTTTTATAAAAATAATTAAATAGCTATTTGATTATTTTTATTGAAAATTAAAATATAAATAAAATAATTAGAAAACAAATGACAAACTAGTAAAGTATATAACCAAATTGGATTAAATTTTATTTTAAAATAGAAAATAAAAATTCTAAAAAAACGTTTTTTCTTAAAGTTAATGAAGTAGCTTTGAAATCGAGGCGATTTCACGGTTCAAAGCAGACTGGTCTTGAAGTTTAGACGATTTGAGAATTCGTTAGCTAACTATGCGATAGTGTTGGAGTGTAAACTTCGTCTCATACTTGATCCAGAATCTCACATTGCCAACATTGAAAAGAATAAAGTGTATATAAGTGTGAATCTTTGGGAGTGTACTAAAAGCAAAGTCGTGCGGGACTGATCACCCAAAGCGGACAATATCTTGCTAGTATGTGAGGCACACTTGTATATTCTTAACATGGTATAAGAGCCTGAATAGATGATCTACGCTACATATCGAGAGCGTGATGGGACCATACCCTCCGCTACGTACTATGCAATGTGGGACATTTGAATGTGTTGAATATCCAACGATGTTTGTTCCACTATGATTAGGCGACGTTATTCCGTCCATCAACACATCCAGCGATGTGTTTGCGCTGTGATTGTGCGACGTACATTCCGTTCGGCGACGTTTATTCCGCCAAGTTTAAGGGGGATGTTGGAGAGTAAATTTCATCTCATACTTGATCCAGAATCTCACATTGCCAATATTGAAAAGAAAGAGTGTATATAAGTGTGAATCCTCCTTCAACTAGTAAAGAGGCCTTTTGGGAGTGTACCAAAAGCAAAATCGTGTGGGACTGATCACTAAAAGCGGACAATATCTTGCTAGTATGTAGGCACACTTGTATATTCTTAACGGATAGTTTACTCAAAACATTTTATGTTAAAATCCTAAGATCTGATAGATTATAAAATGATTAATTTTACATGAAGAGGTGTAAATTTGTACGCAAAATATAATAATCAAAGTGATAGTATTTATAAATATGTTATTTTTTGTGAAATCCTACAAATGGCTCCGAATAAAGCATCTGAGAAAATATTAAATGAGGTGACTCTCGTTGGTAGTCCCGATGTTGATCAATTCGAAAGCGGACCTTCCTCGACCTGTATTTTGAGAGGATGACTCCCAAGTACACCCATCTGACTGAGGAAGACCATATAGGATTTAGGAAGATATATGATTTTCTTGATGCAGTGGAGATTCACATTCCAGATCCTGAGTAGCAGCCACACGAAGCCAAGGAGAATAAAAATTGCACGTATACAATT
The DNA here is from genome assembly GCA_036936605.1 of Limnanthes douglasii subsp. nivea. NCBI lineage: Eukaryota > Viridiplantae > Streptophyta > Magnoliopsida > Brassicales > Limnanthaceae > Limnanthes > Limnanthes douglasii. Next base: position 303,204,480 of record JAUPFV010000001.1, read on the forward strand.
TTATTCGAGTGGAGGTTGTGGTTGTCGCTTCCCGAGTTTATCCGAGACTTCTTCACCTATGTGCATATATGTCCCACACAACTAATGAAAAATGGGTGGTGCATCATACCGAGTGTTTGGATTAGCTCAAAGGTGCTGCAAATTCTGGTTACCTTGGCAGATCTGGTAGCCACGACCGACGTTAAAAAGGTGACAGGATCATCATTCTTTTATGTACAACTCATCGGGTCTAAAAAACTTGTAGAGTTTCCACAATCATACAAAAAATAAAATTATTTATTTTTATATGTGTTGGATAATTGAGAGCATAAGGTTGCACTACAAAACTTAGAAGTGGAACGCAGATGGCTAGCCACATGTAAGATGGAGTTGGTTATATCTCATAGGTAAAAAAATTATACTTAGATTAGGAAAGACTAAATGTTATATTTGATTTCGTGATATAGGCTCTATGAAGCATCAGTAGTATTTAAAAAACAAGGAAGGGGCGATGTAAACCCTCTGCACAGGCTATCAGTAGTTAATTATTTAAAAAACAAGGAAGAGGACGATGTAAACCTTATGCACATGCTATCAGTAGCAGCTATTGTTGCTTGGAAGTTAGAGGTCCCAATATTTTTTACCCGAGTAAACTTCTTGCTAGAAAAGTTTTCACTCGATGGACTAATGATGTCAGAGGAAAACAAGCAAATTACTACAACCGGTGAAGAGGCAACAAAAGCGCACATTCGGGCCTTGCTACGCCAATGTTATGCTAACTTGTAACCTTGTTGATATCGTTTTGGACGTCCCTTAAAAGCGGAAAGAGAAAGAGCTAGAAGCTAAAGCACCTTAAGGAAAAAAACAGATGAGGCTAACAAGTTAACAAATGGTGCACACGCGACCGGTCAGACAAAAGCCAGTAATGGTACTGTACACAACAATAAAGCTAAGAAGGCACATGATCTTGAGGTACGGGTTGATAGTCAAGTCAATGAGGAGCAGATTGGATCACTGCCCAAGAATGAGCAGAGGTCGCGAAAATAAGGTGTTTGATCAAATGTGGGTAACCTTTAAGATGAATGTGCGCTCTTATAGATGAGAAAGACGACAAAGTTAAAAAAATGGAACTTTTGTTTAGGAAACCCAAAGGGACAGACAATGTCAAAGGGGTGGATATGTCTAGCAAAGATAATGCTCCACCACTGTGATTGAACTTAGTGAAAAAAGATGAAAATGGTGCAAAGAAAGCATCGGAGGATGTCAGGCAGCCCAATGGGCATTCTAAAGAAGAAGAATAAAATAGAGCAGCATTACCACATTGCAGTCCTACAAAATTTCCAAAGCTGCTAGTGAAAGTTGTCATGTTTGGGTCGTTAATGGTCAATATAGTGAATTCAGGTTGGATTTCAAATAACATGAAGGCCCCATAGTTCCTTCAAGTAGTTGAACCCCCCCCCCCCCCTCTTTTAACTGGCTAGGGGTTGTCTGTCGATGCCCCAATGTCAGTTACATCTATGCTTATATTTTTTCAGTTGAAGCATTGCCCCAACCTTAACTTCTATGAATTCATGCCCATGTTACAGATTCTTCAGAGGAAACTAGAATTGGCCATTGAGGTAATGTATACTTTATTATTTTATATACTAGCAAGTTGATAGTCTAGTGGATTTATTTTTATTTAATGTGCAGACATAATACAACTCAGTGGTCTTCGTTTATCGATGAATATCACCTGCAGACTACCAAGCAATGGAAATGTAGAAACTGGAGAACCTATTTTTTGGGTCTGTGATAGGCTTGATGACAGAGTTGGCCAGATTCAAGCATGCTTATGGGTCAGCCCGCACGGGCCTGGACAAGGTGGAAAAAGATAAAGAGCAAATAGAGCGGTTGTTGGAGACAACATCAGCTGGAAGAGAGGCCTTCCGTAAGCAGAGCCCAAAGCTAATCAGTGGGAAAAACTCTTTAATATGTCAGAGCACAAAACTTTCTGCCCAAAATGATGATCTGATGGCAAAAAGTGTTGGTCTTATGATGTAAAATATGGCACAAACGGCGATGATGAAGAAATTAAGCAAAACGGTACATGCTTTAACGCTTGATAATGCTAACCTAAGAATGAAAGCTTTAGAAGTGAAAACAGCCACTGAGCGTGCTGAGAAGCATCGAGCAGGGAATATAGATTTGGTCGCAGATTAAAGGAAGATGCAAGTACTCGGGGGTTTATTTTGGAAAATTGGGAAACCATGTTCATGCCGACGAGAGGCTTGAGACGTCAGATGGTTAAGATAAAGAGGAAGAGGTTTGGCCTAAGATTGATCCAGTGAAAGTCCAAAAATGAAGACTAGTTGAAGGGAATCCCTTAGTAGATAGGCCCTCTTCCCGCAAGGAAGCAAAGCACCACCCTAGGTGAATTTAAACCCTGTCGGTGCTTAACTTAGTCAGAGTACGACGTGCACTTCATTCAGTTTTAGTGATTTAGCTTTTTATTGTATTGGATGAGCCCATTTTATTTGATGGCTGCTATTTTGTATGATTCGATGCATGTAAGACGGCATTAAGTGTAATCTGATATTGTTGTAGCATACCTTGTTTATGATGTATCATGCGTAGATACTTCATATATTTATTGAGATGCACATTATGGCCTATTGTGTAGCCTCACAAGGGTGGCCTATTGGTTGATCGCACATATGACCCATTTTTCAAGGCATAGTATATCCCAATGATTAGCCCTAAGGCATGGTTATGGAACCTGATCGTATGATTACCCCTAAGGGTTATGCTTCAATTGGGCCTTTTGCGTAGCCCGAAGGTGTGGCTGATTAGCCCGTTCACATTTTGACCATGTAAGATATAGCTAAGTAGGGCTCATTGCGTACCCCGAAGATGTAGCCAATCGGCTCATTTTTTAATTTAATACAGCTAGTTCTGGAGAAGTTAAAGGTAGAATAGAAGAACACGAATGTTGGCAAAAATAAGGAATTTTATTAATCACTTAGGAATGTGTCTCATTAAAACAACCCTTATGCGCCATTAGAAGATAAAAGAGAACACATTTACATTACACAACATATCGGTACCGTTTTATATGATTAATATTCCAAAAGTGCTTCAGAAAGTGTCTATCAGAGACTATGATATAGGGTCCATCTTAGGTGGGGTCTAGTCTGCCAGAAGATTTATCTCATGCGCCATGGAAGATTTTTTTCGTGACTAGTTCACCTACTTAGAGGGTTCTTGTTTTGAGGTTTGAGTCGAAACGACTCCGTATAAAGCTATAGTAATGTTCTAGTCGCGCTCAGGCATGCTCTTTGCATTCTTTGAGTAGGTCGATCTGCATGGGCACATTTCTTTATTTGAGACGTCAGAGTAGTTAACATTTCGATGACTAGGGATAATGATCTCAGCTGGGCCAAATCCCTCCATGCTATAGACCAAGTAAAAATAATTCTCATCGGTTGTCGCTTGCGGGGTCGTTTGGTATACCCAGAGTACCTTAGTTAGCTTATCTGTCCATTATCCGTTTGCGTGTTTAAGGTTCTTCTTCATGTCATACAATATAGTTTGATTTTTCACTTTGACATCACTGTTCACTTGTGGGTGATATGGTGTGTAGAAGTGTTGCTCGATCTCATATCGTCTATAAAATATGGTTAATACCAAGTTTTGGAAGTAAGGTTTGTTGTCTGTCATCAATATTTGCGGGATTCCAAACCGATATAGTATTTCATTGTGCATGAAATCACAAACTTCTTGAGCTTTTGTCCGATAAAGTTCATTGGCCTCCACCCACTTGGTAAAGTAATCCACCATAATGATCAGGAATCGCCTTTTTTGGATACCATGGGAATCATACCCAAAATATTGATACCTGATTTTCCAAAAGGGGAAGTGGCCAGTGAGAAACTCATAGGTTTGTTTGGCAGGTATCGAGTGTTGGCATGTTGCTAGCATGGGTGAAATATTTGTACCAACTATTCGGCATCTGCAGCTAATTTGGGTTAATGGTAGCCTGCAAAAAGGAATCCTCAAACCAAGCTACGATATCCACAATGGGTACTGGTCTCCCCCTCATTCAGTTCTAGAAGTACAATTTGGGCTTAACTGTGATAAAGACATCGTAAAAATGGTCGTGTGGAACTTTTCTGGTATAGAACATTATGAAAGATGATGTATTTGGCATGTCACAGCTGGAGAGCACATGATGCAGCCACGATTTGCCCATGATAGTGTGATAGGAAGTGGGGGCGTCGAATATCATAAAGAGTGCCAATAAGTATTTCTTAGTGTTTTAGTGGCCTATTGCCACCTATAGTTCTACTTCGACCATGGATTTGGGTGAGTTTCCTTCATAACCCACCAACATATTATGCATCGGCTTGTACGGTGGTACCTTAAACATCTTGTCGTAATTTACCTTGAAGATGATGTTAGTTGAACTAACTCCGTCCACTGAGACCCTTGTTACCATGAAGTTTTCCAGGTTTATTGTAAGGGCGTCTTCGTGGGGCTTCGTGACCCCTCGCAAATCATCATCGTTGAAGGTCAGGCTTGCCACCGCTTATCGATAGTTATGGTAGGAGAGCTTGTCGACCGACTGAACCTTCAAACCCTTCTTGCGGTGCTTGTTTAACACGGCCTTTGCCGTCTACGATGACGTTCTTCCTCTTGAAATTGAAAAAAACCATTGTTGATCTCCCTTACCGGTCGGCCTTCGCTCTTGTCGTTCGTCAGGTAAGTCACCGTCTTGCATTCTTCCATGCGATCCTCTTCCTTTTTATGCTTAGAAAACTAAACTAACTCGCCATTATCAACCAACCTCTGGATCTCCTTTTTGAGCTACCAAAAATCATCTCTTGTATGTCCAAGATCGTTGTGATAAAAGAAAAAATGGTGATTTGAACGCTTGTGGCTGGGGAAAAACATAGTGCGAGGAGGCTGGGATCGGGATCGACCTTTAATTCTATCGTAGATGAACAAGATGGTTTCGGTAAGTGTGTGAATTTTCACGTGGGGTTTTTATAATAGGACCCCCTCGGTTTGTTGCCGAATGCCCTCAAGTTTTGAATTCGTCTACCATTATTCGTCTGCCTTCGGTTAGTTGTTGGTCTCTTCAAGGTCTGCAAACCAAGGTTAGAATACTAGGTAGAATCTCTTCTTTCAGCATCATCAACCCTAATAAACTGGTCATCCCTCGCTATGATATCTTCCATTTTCTTGACCGAGAAACGCACGAGGTCAGCGTACAAGGGGCCTTCTATGTCCAATCATCGCTTCAAGGAGACAACGAATACTAGCTCTTTGAAGTCTGGAAGGGGATTCATAGGTGATTGAATCTTTTGACGTAAATTTTGAACAACACCCGCTCTGGTATAAGTCCATGATTGAGTAATTCTCCTTCTTTGGCTTCATAATGCCAACAAAATTATCTCTGAATAATATTGCAAAATCACAAATAGAACCTTTAAGTAAACCGTTAAACCAATTCATCGTGTTACCTTTTAAAATCATGGAAAGCACTCAGAAAAACATAGAGTTGTCATGATTGAAAGCCATCATCATATTACGGAATTTCTCAAGATGTTGTTCTAGGTTACTTTTTCTATCGTCACTTCCATCCTAAATGGATCGAATCTTTGAGGGAGATTCTCACGTATTTTTGTCTTAATTATTTGATCAGGGACTCCAACCGGTGCAAGACAGAGGGGATAACGAGAGCATCCCGGTTTGCTACGTTCACTCCTCAAGAGGTGTCAACTCCCTCCACTGCCCTAACTGTATCATGGGGATTACGGTTACACCAGGACTGTCGTGGGAAACTACATAATTTGTTGGAGCATCGTTAATGACGGTGGAGAGTTGGTTGGAATTTTTTACTGCTAGGTTGGCCTCAAGGAGGAAATAAGAAACCGGTGCATTTCATGCTGATCCATATACGATTACATGGTTACCACGATGAGGATTTGCATCAAGAACCTCTTTTCAAATCCATACATAGTTACTACCATTTGAAAGTCTAAGTAAACCTGTTTTTGCGATAGATGTTCCCACAGACGATGCCAAATTTGTTGGGTTTTACCCTGAAAAACTAATACCAAAATAGTACTTAGCTGATCAAGAAAAAAGTAATAATTTTTATTCAAAATCAATATATCTCTCTACATTATTTATTTTTGCCTATTTATACCAAAAACCTTTCACTACAAATCCATCACTCTATTCCATGACTTTTGTTACAATTCTGACTTAGTGGTGATTATAATGAGAGTAACCATTGTGGTTGATGTCCACGTTTATTAGTCACACTTTTTGGTGGGAGTAGTGGTAATAATTGACCCTATCATTGTTGTTTGGCCTTAGAATGATATTATCTTCTCCCTCTCTTGTTTTCGTCACTTGGTATTGCTAACACCTAGGGTCGGGAATCTGTTTTTCCATGACTTTCTCGGTTTAAGTTATCATCGATTGGTAACTATACGTCTCACATGACCCTCTCGGTTTAAGTTGTCATCAATCAGTAAGTTTATTTTACCAATGGTCTTCTTCGTAAATCTGTTTTACTTATGCCCCTCTCGGTTTAAATTATCCTTACAAAAAAGGATTGCTCATGGTTGGTGTTATACTGATCGATCATCTTTATTTTCAAAAGATATCACAAAAAATGGTAATAATACATTACTCTACCGCTTTAAAAGTAAAAACATATCCAAGAGATACCATAATATCATATATGTCTCACAAATTTTTTGATAGAGGGATTACGAATGAAATGTATAACGATCATTTGCTAGCTGTACGAACTCATACAAAAGCAAGTAAATTTTTATAAGCAACTCCCAACTAATAAATTAAAATAGTATATATAATAATACAGTCATGATACAATAGATATTAATTGAATAAGTTATAGTATATATTTCATGTTTATATTAAGATAAACTTAATGTTAAGATGATCACAATGTTTGATAACATGATAAAAAATGAATTCGAAGTAAAAAAAATATCAATATCTAAATAGTAATATGCGATGTGTTTGCAATGTTTTATAAACCTAGCATAAATAAAATAATTTATTAAAATAATAATATAATAAAAATAAAAATAATAAACGCAAAAAATATTAAATATTTTTTCTACAGAATTGTAACTATAAATTTCGTAGATTGATATAATACATACAAAACCCCTAAATTACTCTAATTAAAGTTTATATTATATAAAAAAATGTTAGAAACTAGGACTAATATATTTAGTAGTTTTTTTTTTCTATATAACATATTATATTTATATATATAATATAATGTAATATCTTGTTGAATTTTTTTGATAAATATACGGGGAAAACAATATATAAAATGTATAATATGATTTCGAATAATTTTGTAATATATATATATATATATATATATATATATATATGTACGGTGAGAAATATATTTGATTTTAATGGATATATATATATATATATAATTAGTACTATGATTAATATATCATAAAAAAATGATTATTGGTTCACGAGAAATAAAAATGATTGAAATAAAATTTAAAAGAAATTATATGAGGAAGTTAATTGAAAAAAAAAGTAAAAACACAAAAAAAGATATTTATGATAGAAAAAATTAATTGTTATCCAATATATATGAAACATGTAATCTAAAAAAATAGATAAACTTAAAACTATTAGAGAAATTTATTAAAATAAAGTAGAAAAAGCAATGCAAGCTTTATATACGTGACTTTGTAAATAAAATATGAGAGTTAGATTAGTTGTTAACACACAAACAAATTATTTATGTAAAATGTTCGATTGGGATAAAGTATAATTTTGATGAGTTTATGTGAATCGCTAATCCATATATATAATCTATATGTATGGTTAAAAGTCATAGAAAGTAAAATAAGTTGATTATAGTGATAAATTTACGCTAATAGCAAGATTAAATACGATAAAAAATTTGTTTATTGTTAGTTATATGGGTAACTTATATCAAAGTGTCGATAAAAGATTTAAATGATAATCACAATATTACAGAATTATAAATAAGAAGAATAAAAAGACTGTATTGACTAAATAATAAATGTGAATAGTAAGAAACTGAGGCACTTATTATCATTGTTCGTTATTAGAAATATATGCCTTATTTTTATTGTATCATGGGTTTACAAGAGATTTAAACCAATAATACACCTTAATTGTGAAGATCTTTTATATATATATATATATATATATATTAATACATAGAATTCTAATATATCACTAGATCTCATCATTATTTGGTGTGGTAATGATCTGGTTACATTAATGATCCCAAAAGAAGGATATAGTTTTGTCATGTATTAATTGGTCTTATCATTGTATAAATCTCTAAAAATGTCTTATATCCACCCATGTCAAAGTTTTGTTTGAACCTTTGTATAAAGTTTTGTATGAATCAAAGGTTTTAAATAGTTAAAATAAAATACATAGATAGTTACAATACAAAACATATAGAATATGATAAATAAACAAATAAATATCCAATACTTTTATAAATTAATAAAACAATTTAAAGCATGCATAAGAACATGAAATACAAATATGATATTGAAATTTATAAATTCCATATAAGTATTGTGTTTTAGAATAAATATTTTACAGAAAAAGTAGTACTGAAACAATTATGTATGTTAGAAAATATAAAATAAATGGATGATATGGTTATTAATTTCTGTCAATGATTTACTTATCATCAAAGGTACATAATTTGTCTTTTACTAGTTTAAGGTACAATTGAAACAAAAGTACAAATAAATGATTTGGGTAGGGGTTAAACTTTGGGAGTAAAAATAAATAAGTAAATAATATTATTTTGAATAAATATAAATATATTCATAAATGAAAATTAAAGTTCATATATTTTGTACAAAAAGTAAGTCATTACAAAAAAAATATTGATGATGAAATGTATAAAAGTAGGTATACATATTATAAATCTTTGAACAATAAAACTTAATGTCATGTACAACCGTTCATAAATGTTTAGCTAGAAAAGAAGTACAAGTTCAAGTGATCATCTACGAACTACATCAACAAAAAAATATTACATGGTGTTCAGGTTTATAATTATTTTTATGTATTTGTGTGAAATTGTTTAGTGATTATCTTAACTGTTAATAAATAATTAATATTATCTAAACAAAATTCATTTTATTATAAAGAATAGTCCAATTGTGCTCTAAATATCATATCGAAATTACTGCATATTATTTATATACTATTAAATTGAGAACCATGATTACTTTCATGCATATTTTTCATCGAGTTAAAATAATTAGTTATACAATGTGAAGTCTCCATTGGAGATGAAAAAGTAGTGATTGCAGTGAATTAAGAATAGAGTTTATTAATAAGATTATTAGTTAGGTATATAAGGAGATCCTAAATTAGATTGTCTCAGCATGTGTGAATTCAGAGTATTCATACATGTTGTTGCAAGTCTGATTAATTAAAGTAATTGATATTGGAAATAATAGACTTCGAAATAATAATAATAATAATAATAATAACAATAACAACAACATTTGTATCATATAGTCTCACTGAGTAAAATAAAATATAGATACTAGTTGGGAAAATGTGTATCTTGAGGGAGAATCCATTGATCCAACAATTTAGTATTGTCCCTCATAGTCCAATAAATATTATGGCGTCTGTAACGGCTAGTATTTTAGACTATAATGTATTAGGAAACCTAGAGGTTAGATGAGATATAATAAAAGAGGTAAATGCAAATCTAAAGCAATAATTTAATTGAGAGACAAATTAATAATTTGATGAAATATTTTGATTAAGTAGATAAAGGTCCAAATTAAACCCTTCTTCACTTAATTGAAAAACAATACTTCAAAAAACATTAGGGTTTCCACTTTTCATCTATCTTCTCTTTTGTTTTGCAAGTTCTTAAAACCATTTGATCTATCAACTAGCAATCACTTCTTATCCTTTGGAAGTGGGATCTATTGCATTTAACCAGCCTTCAAGAAGATCATAATCATTATTTCTCACATGATCAAGACCCGGAATTCCGTAACAATTCATCAATCATAGGGGAAAAGATGTAAAGTTATAAGTTATATAATTATATTTTCTATATGTATCTTTTAATCTTAAGAATCGGTTTTTATGAAACTAGGGCTTATAAACATAACCTATTTTTCATGCAACAATTGGTATGATATGGATTCTGATTGCTCCAAGTTAGAAGATGCATTATTAGATATATGACTGAGTCTCCCAAAGCCTTAATCTCGTGATTAATTCAGTTTGGTAGAAAGTCTCTAATTTTTATATGCTTTGATTTTTAAGATCTAAGCATGATTATGTGTTAAAGAATTTAAAATAATATATTTAGGATTGGATGGTGCGATCAAGGGAACGCAATTGAATATAGATATTTGTAAGTTTGAAAGTGCATGTTTGATTTTGAAAAATGCAGGATAAAACCCTAATTCATATCAATTTGGGGTTTTTCTTTATTTCATAATCAACAGGGTTCAGTGCGATTAGGAGCTTGAACATCGCGGTAAACCACTTCGAAATAAGTTTTCTTAAGACAACTTAACTTCACCGCAACGAAGTGCATGTTTCTTCGTGACCACTCATGTTGTGATCGCGACGAACATGAATAGTAACTTGAAATTTGTATTTTTTTTCTTTTTTATTAACTTGATTATGGTAGTTGTCGAGTACACCATTCAATGATGCAAATAACCGATTCAGAATTTTGTATGCCATGTATATTTTATACACTCTTATCATTCGTATGTTCAGTTCAAGTATGTATGTATGATGGAAATCATATTTCTTTTGTGATTGTATAATATGTTTAGAACAAACGCATTTAGGTTTCAGATTTCATATTTTTGATGTAATGTTGGGTATAATACTATATTTTTAAGATTTTACAGTTATGTAAATCTATTATATGAACATTGAGAAACATATAGTGGTAGGAATGTATAGTTTTTAGGATGAGGTGTAATTACGCATTGTCATTGACCATTGGACTCTCGGATACATTGGGTAACATCATGCATACACATGGATTGTTTTGTTTAAGATACAGAATTTTAATTGACATTCATCTCCCTTCATATGTCTAAGAATTTGTTGGGATATTTCATATCATTGAACTGCTTTAAACGCTTAAAGATTATTGAGATACAACACAATAAGGTCTGATTTATAAAAGTAGACATTTTGTAGCATCTACATGAATTAAGATGTAACACTTCATATGCCCACTATCTAGCACTAATTTGCGGCCTTTTATCCCACATGTGTGGGAAATCTTATGTGAATCATGACAAGAAGGAGTTTGGAGTCTCACAACTTAAGGAAAATTTATTGTGTGTAGCCCAACCCCCACAGATAACTACCTCACACATATCTTGATGGTGAGAACTTATTGTATGATGAAGTTGATGCGTTTACACGCACTATACTCATGCATAACTGGTTTTCAATGTTGAACAGTTCGTCCAATTACTATGAATCAGTTGGGTACGGCACCCGTGTAAAGCTTGACTAGTTTTTATGTCATAAAACTGAAATTGTCTAAACTTAAAGTACTGCTTCATAGGTAATGTATAGTGCGTTGGCGCCCATCATCTCCGCTATATGATGAATGCGGTACATATGAATTCCTTTTTAGACCTTCCAACCTAATAAATTTGGCCACTTTATATTATTTATGCAATGATTAAGTTTAATTTATTTGAATATATAATATATTTATACCTTAGATAACCTATTGCAAATTATTCACATAAAATAGAAAACATGATATGTTTATTCGGTAAGAATACCTGGATATCTATCATATTATGTTAATTGGTTGTTGTTCATCAAATAAGTTCTGAATTTAGCTATATACAGTTATCATACTCTATGTAAAATTCTTTAAAACATATCATGAAATATTTTCAAAAAGTTATAAAATTTATTGCAAAGATTCAGAAATTTCAGTGCTTCAATTTTTTTTTCAGTTTTTCAAGTGGTTGAATCTTGAATTGATACAAACTAAGAATTCATATAATGATAAGGGAAATATTCAAATTTATAATAAAATAAGCTTAAATCTAATTATAGGGTCAAGTTTCAACCATGAAATTCAAAAAATCGATCCTTAATTCTAAACATAATAGGAATTTTCGGTTTTAGATGGTCATAACAAGCGTGAAAAAACAACATGACTGATTGACTTCATAAGACCATATATTGGCGGTTGGTATCAATTTAAGTGATTTATTTTTTTACTCCAACTAATATATATGATCATTCAGTTTAAATCATGAATAACCAAGTAGATCAATCACAAAAATTCAGAATTGACAAGTAAATGGAGTTACAAATAAAATATTGTCTAAAGAAAATACCTTAAGTAATAAGGTTAATTTATTTATATAAAGGTTTAGACTGTAAGTAATCCTAATATATATTTAAATTAATATTTAAATTTTAGAGATCTTTGATGGATTATCAGCCATCATACATTATTTTTATACAATAGGTACAGTTAATTGCCAAGATTACGTGATAGTAAAACAACTTTGCAGAAAACTGTGATTTATTTTTTTATCTTACATATCTTAGAGATATTTGATATTTATTCAATAGATGCATTAATTCACCAAAACTAAGTGATGGTAAAACATCTTTACAGAGAACATTGATTGATGTTTAGAGGAGTTGCAAAATGAATTATTTGTATAATGAGTTGGCACCCACCGTCTCCGCTAAGGATTGCAGTTACTAAATTTTGCAACAATATTATCCATATTTATGTATCATGCAAAGACATAGATTAAAATACTTTGAAAATAAATACATACTTATCAAAAGCATTCAAGACATATCTCTCAAGATTAACTAGGCAATCTAGTTGATAAAATAATCGAGAACCCCTTGAGCATTCTGAATATTCATACAACATGATGAGCACAACAAAAGGAAATAGAGAAAATAAATAAAATTAGGTGTGTACATACCAATTGGAACCCTTTGAACAAAATTAAACATTTATTATGAACATATTAATATTCATACATAGCTATACATAAAATATTTTCTTCATATACATCTTTTGGATTTTCAATATATATATATACATGGAGTTCATTTAAAAAGTGTAAATATTGTATGCATCAAGTAAAGTACCACTTCAATAAAAGAATTAAATTTACCATATTTGATCATGATGGTTGCCATTGAAGAGAAGTGTGGTAGTTCAATAATAATGTCATTATCCAAATTTGGTTTATACATTTAAATGTACAATAATTCCTTATTAGAAAAATCTATTAGGATAAAATTATTAAAATTAGTATATTAAACCTTATACATAACGGGAGCACTGTTTAAGAAACTTGTACAGTTGAGGATGTTCAATGCAAGTGAATTTTTATTGTCCTAATATTGGGAACTAGAATTTAATACAGTAATAATTATCTTCTTTTTGTATGTATTTTTACTGTCCTAATATTGGCTGTACTTCTATTACAGTTTAGTTTGAAAATCCATTACATAATTCAATCGTGAGACTATATAGTTGTTTATTGATGAAATTTCATTTTGGAGAAGTATTTAGTGAACAACCTTCTCATTAAAATAAATCGTTAATGGTGTGGTTTATTTTAAACTGAGAGTAATTTTGTCTAGTGTTTTGGAGAGTTTCAAAGGTATTAAATATTTGGGTGTTTTGTAGTGAGAGATTTAAGTTGCGTGGTTGTATTAAATGTTCATTATCCTCATTAATGAAAGTAGTTGGGTATTTATACCCTTAATTATGGACCCATGGGCTTTCGGGTCAAGTTGTGAAACCGGGTCGAGTTTAAAGACCCATGAGATTTTAAGTAGATTAGCACCTAGCTTAGTCAAAATGTGTTTAGCGTTTTAATACTTTTGTCATGTCCGGATAGTTCAGTGGGCATTTATTGAATTACCCCTGTCAGGTTTTCTCAGTGAGTAGTGGTGAATAAATCCGGACTCATCAGTAGCCCTTTTTTTAGGCTTTGTCAAAGGTCTTTGGCAGGACTAAAAAACTCATTTAGTTAGTAACTACATTTTCCGGCCCGTTTATGTGTTTGGTTCGAGGTTTATCCGGACTAATTTCTTCTCAGAATTCTAAGAGTTTTTCTTTGGATCGTGGGACACGTGTCGCATTTTATTTTTTCCTACCAGCCATTTTCTTCCTAGAACTGCGCTCCCACTAAGCCTGAAAAGTAACTTCTACATTTAATGTTTCTTACGTCAGCGCCGTTTCCAATCATTACCTGAATCGTTTCGTCTTCTCCTAGGTATCAGTAGCTTTTTGCCTTACTAATATATAAATTACTTTCTTTTACTGTTTCAATATCTTCTCTACTCCATAATTTATTTTCTCAGAGCTTTTCACCTTTTCTTTCAAAATCTCTCTTGGATAGTTTTATGTTCACAATAAGAAACGCTCTTGTAAAAGGCGGTTGGCTGAATCTTTCTGAACTAGAGAAAGCGAAAAAAGTCGAACGAGAGAGACGCATTACTGAAGGTCCTCCAGTCTCTCCAAGAAATAAGTCTGAAACACCATCCTTAGAAGCTGATCAAGGATCGTCTTCTACCAAAAGCGCAAAACCTAAACGTTTATTCAAGCCAAACCTCTCGCCAATCCTATTAGGCTCCTCTGTTCATGAGTCTCAACCTTCTACTGCTCAAGAGAAGGCGGTATCTAGTGTTAGGAAACCTTCTCCGTTATCGTCATGGGATCTGACATTGAAAAGTCCCCAGAGAAAACCAACCCTCGCCGGATAACACGTTTGGTGAAAGACCAAGCAAATGGCTCACAACAAAAGTCCTCCAAAACCGCGGCCTCTAAGTGAGCATCCAAAGATAAAGCCTCCGGATCGAAGATATCTATAAGAGCCCCAAGAGACAAGCCCTTCGGATCGGAGGCAACTAAAATAACTCCTCAAACAAAGTCCTCCGGAGCTGAGCCCCAACCGGACACCAAACCTCTAGAAGAAATTGGTGCTCAGCCATCCGGACAGACTGTTGAGCCACAAGCTGACACTTTGCTATCCTCAACAACTGACAAACCTTCCACAATGATGGAAGAAGTAATGGAAAATAGCATAAAAAAGGCCCCCTTCGAGACTGAAGACTCCGGACAAACTGATGACACTGCCTCTGACAAAAAAAGAAAGGGAAAAATGAAGGTGGGATTGGCTCATCCGGAGTGCTTGGAGGGCAAGGTGGAACCTTGCTTTCAGAAGGTCAATGTGAAGTATCTGTTGGCCATGCAGAACATCAATTATGTCTATACTCACACCGGTGAGCTGGGCCGGATCCAAACCAAGTGGGGGATCCCAGAATCAGTGAATGTGAGAATACCAGTCACAGCAGAAAATCCGATGGACTGTAAGCTCAACGAGATTATCATTTACACTAAGTTATTCAACTGGGGGCTCAGATTCCCCTTGGAACCAGAAATCGTCAGGTATTTTCACCTGATCATGCTTTGTCCAAGCCAAATAAGTCCAAATGCTTGGTATACTCTCCTTGCCTGTATAATGGCATCGAGGCTATCCGGAATTCCACTCCCCATGGAGCAATTCGCCGCAGTGGCCAGTCTGTGCAAAAACCATCACATCCCATTCTACCACTATAACATGGGAGACAACTTCAAAGTAGTGGATGACTTGTTGGAGTCAGAGAGAAACTGGAAGACCTAGTTCCTATTCATCAGTGGGACGTGGGAGAACGGGAGAAAGATCAAGGCCAATGTTAACCCTAACATGCTCACCAGCAGGTGGAAGAGCACAAGTAAGTATTCAGTTTTGTTTGTCTTTTTCTCTTTCTTATTTTCACAAAAATTCAACTCTTGAATCACTCATTTTCTCATGTCAGTATTGTCGAAAGAGTTCACCGGCTATTTGGAGGAAGGGAAAACCACATGTGCCAAACTGAACGCCCCGGCTGTTGAACGTGAAGGGAACGTCTTCCACAACTGTTTTACTTTTGGCAACTTGGTAAGATCCCACTTGTGGAATACCATGGGCCAGAGAGACCTCGCCTGGGAGGAACTGACTACACCACCTCCCCCAGCTGTCATACTTAAGAGAAGAGAGGAAAAGGATGGCAAACTGGCCTTGCCCTCCAGAGCCAAAGCCCCTAGAAAAACGAAAGGGAAGGGCAAGAAAACGAAGGCTGCAACAGAGACAGTTCGGGGTGCTGCAGAAGAGACTGGTCCGGACAATCAAGGAGGGCAGGAGCAAGGAGGGATCGATGCTACTTTGCTCAAATTAGTTGAGGATGAGACTATTAAGGAGGCAGGTGAACCTCAAAATCCACCAAGGCCTCCTAAAAAGGACCGAAACAAGTGAGCAAGCATCGATGAGAGGACTGCTAAGAAGAAGAAGGTCACCTTGGGGGAAAAAGTAATCATTCGCCCTTCGGAACCTCTACCTCCAGCAGACCCAACTGATCCCACCATAGCAGAGCAGATTCCCACCGATCTAAAATCCGGGGAAGGTACCGGAGGGGATATTGATGGAGTAGACATCAGCGGCCTCCAAAACATTGGTCTCCATTTCAATGATTTTGAGAAAGATGACTTTGTTGGCCCTTACCTTCCTCCAAGCTTCTCCAACATGGTGACGTACAATGGCAAGTCCTTTACTATCTCTGGGGAACATGATATAGTGACCCACTCTCTCCTGGGCTATATTCAGCTGGTACTAACTTGGAAAGGCAAGTAAAAACTTAGTATGCCCTCATCAACACCCTCAACACAGACAAGGAGACTTTATCAACTGACCTCATTAATGCCAACCAGAGTATTGAGGCACTGAAGAATGATCTTGAGGAGTTGAAGAAGAAGAAATAAAATCTGCCAACCAAGTTGGTCACTTCGGAGAAGGCCAACACATGGCTCCAAACTAAGTGTTTAGGTTTGGAAAAAGATATCTTCACCTTGAAGGGAGATATGAAGACTAAAGACGATGCCATCCAAACCCTGTCCGGTGACAATATTTCCCTTGAAGAGGTTGTGTCCAACGCAACCAAGGAGAAGGAAGACTTGGTAAAGGAGCAGGAAAATAGGATTCAGACCAGCATAGATCAACGAGGTGATAGACTCACTAGAGAAAAGGTATGCTGAAGTAAAATCTGATATGGTGCTACTCTTTCACGAGAAGTTTCCGAGGAGGACTCTTGGTCCCTTGTGGGAATACGTAAAGTACAAGGACATCCCATTCCCCACGCTGGCAGATGGTGATAATAAGAATTACTCTGGTGGGATCGCCTCTACCACTAATGAGGAAGAAAGAACCAGAGAGAGTTCAAGTGGTTAACCCAAAGATCCTAAGAAAAAAGATGATGCAGGAACTTCTGAAGGGAATAAGCCCTGAGGTTTTAACCATCTTTTCTTACTTGTTTTCTTAATTTTGTGAAATACCAAAGTCCTTAGATTGCCAAGACAATTTTGTAACCATGTCCGGTTTGAGTCCGGTTAAGCCTTTCCTTAAACTTAAAGTCCTTAGATAGCTAAGGCATATTTTATTTTCTAATATTATCATCCGGTTTTTAGCCGGAGAGGTTTACCTTGCTAAATTTTTGCTCTGTTTCATACTTGCTTAAATTTAATAGCTAATATTTAAAGAGCCCTCATTTATTTTACAAATATTCAAGATGAGAGTGTTTAATATCTGTGATGGCATGTGTTTAATGGTCATTATTCAACCAAATTAATCCGATCTGCCAAAGATCCTTAGAAGACTTTAAAGAAATTGTAATCAAACCACTCCGAATATTTTAAAAAAGCATCAAATTTTATTGAAAAACCCGGACACCTCATTAAAACTTCCCCGCGTCACCAGGGTAGGAAATAGTATGCCACGTAATATTTACATAGACTTTAAACAGGTAAATATTTACATAACTTTCATTCCAGATATAACCGGAGGTGTTCAATATTCCATGGGTGTTTTAAGATTCTTCCATCTTTATCTTAAAGCCTGTACGTCCCAGCCTTGAGTTTTTCGGCGACCTCATAAGGCCCTTCCTAGTTCGGAGCTAGCTTGCCGAACTACTTCTCCTTAGTATGCAAGAAAACCTTTCTCAATACTTTATCCCTTACTGAAAATCCCTTCTTTTGATTTGGAAGCAAATTTGCTCCTCATCAAGCCTTGGTAATGGGTGGTTCTAAGATGAGCCTTAACTCTTTTTTCTTCTATTAAGTCTAACTGACTTCTGATGGCCACTTCATTAGCCTGTTCGGAATAATTGTGGACTTTGTATGATGGAAGAGTTGCCTCTATAAGGTAAATTGAATCCATCCCATCTACCAAGGCAAAAATAGATTCTTGAGTAGTAGCTCCAGGAGTAGTCAGGTATGCCCATAATACTTTTTGTAAATAGCGTGGCCACTTTCCTGCAGCCTCTTCTAAATTCTTTTTTAAACCAGACTGGATGGTCCTGTTTGCCACTTCAACTTGAACATTTACTTGTGGGTGGAAAGCAGAAGAAAAAAAAATGTTGAATGCCCCGGAGGCACATAAATTCTCCATACCCTTGTTATCGAATTGTGACCCATTATCTGTGGTAATCTTTTGTGGAACCCCAAATCTGCAACAAATGATAGATAAGATAAATTTTATAACAGCTTTCAAGGTAGTTCCTGCCAGTGGGGCCGATTCTATCTATTTTTAGAAATAATCAATGGCTAAAATAATAGTCATGCACCCTCCGGATGCCATTGGTAGAGGCCCTACTAAATCCAGCCCCCAACGAGCAAAAGGAACCGCCTCATAAATCTATTCCAGAGGAACAGCTGGGATATGAATTTCATTACCATATCTTTGGCATAGGTCATATTTCTTCACCAACTCCTTGGAATCTGTCATTATGGATGGCCAATAGTATTCGGCCAACAAAACCCTACGGGTTAAAGCTCTATAGCCACAGTGTGCTGATCCTTCTCCATCATGTAGTTCGGATAACATAATTTGGGACTCTTCAACTCCCAAAAACGTAGAAGAGGCCTACTAAACGACTACTTATAAAGGAAATCTCTTATGATTAAGAAACCACGAGCCTTATGTTTCACTTTCCTTGCCACATCATAATCCGGAGGAAAAATGTCATCAGAGATGTATTGAAGAAGGGGATATTCCAGTCTTTGGGCTGAACTACTTGTATACTTAAACTTTCCTCTTCTTCCTTACTCTGATTGGGTTGTATGGATGGACATTCTTACACGTGAATCCATGGGTAGGACTCAGAGTATGCTACGGTTGCCAAAGTGTCTGCTAGCGTGTTGTCCGATCTAGGTATATGCTCATAGCTAACATTTTTAAAGTTAGCTGCCACTCCTTTAATGATAAACAAGTATTTGATCAACTGCTCCTTTTTTGCCTCAGATTGACCTTGGGCATGATGGATAAGAAGGTGAGAATCATTCATCAACCTGACTCTTTTAGCCCTACATAGAAAAGCTAGCTTCAGACCAGCTATAGCAGCCTCATATTTGGACTCATTGTTAGAAGCCCTAAAAGCAAAACATATAACTTGGTATAACTTATCTCTATACGGAGAGGTTAAACATATCCTAGCACCACAATCCATGGTACTTGATCCACCATTTTCCTGGACAACCCATACCTTCTTAGTTTTCTCATCTGCAGCTTGCTTAGTACTTCTGTCCGAATGGAACTCAACTAGGAAATCAGCAACAGATTGAGCTTTAATTGCAGTTCGTGGGGAAAAATCAATATCATAATCACCCAAATATACTGACCATTTGGTCATCCTGCTTGATATGTCTGCCTTCTGAAGGACATTCTTCAAAGGAAAAGACGTTCGGACGATGATAGAATGAGACTGAAAATACTGCCTCATCTTTCTAGAAGCAATCACCAAGTCTAGTGCCGATTTTTCAAGCTTCAGGTACCTCTTCTCAGTATCCATCAGACTCTTGCTGATGTAGTACACCGGACGAGGATAATTGTCCACCTCTCTTACCAGCACTGCACTTATAGCACATTTAGACACAGCTAAGTATATATATATATATATATATATATATATATATTGTCTCTCCGTCAACAGGTTTGAAAAGGGTTTTGGGGGAAGATAAATGCTTTTTTATTTCATTAAATGCATGGTCGCACTGTGGAGACCATTTAAAGTCTTTGGCACCCTTTAAATGCTGAAAAAACGAGGCACACCTGTCCGAAGACCTTAAAATAAAACGATTTAATGCATCCAACCTTCCTGTCAACCTTTGTACATCTTTAAAGTTCCGAGGAGGATCTATTTTTAACAAGGCATCAAGCTGGTCCGGATCAGGCTGTATCCCTTTTTCACTTATCACATACCCCAAAAAATTTCCGGATTGCACCCCAAACACATGTTTTGCTGGATTCAATTTTACATTAACCTTTGCCAAGTTGGCAAAACGTTCTTGAAGATCAGCTAGGTACAACTCTTCTTCTAAACATTTTACCATCATGTCATCAATATATACTTACATATTCCTCCTAATTTTATCATCAAATGCTTTTCACCAACCTCTGATAGGTAGCCCTAACATTTTCAACCCAAAAGGCATCACCTTGTAACAATAGAGGCCCCTATCTGTAACAAAAGTAGTGTGTTCCTGGTCCTTCAGATCCACCTGTATCCGGTTATAACCGGAGAAGGCATCCATGAAGGACAATAACTTGTTTCCAGATATGGATTCTACCAACTGATCTATCCGGGGGACTGGATAAGGATATTTTGGGCAAGATTTGTTGAGGTCAGTAAAGTCGATACGCATATGCCATTTCCCATTCTTCTTCTTTACTAACACTGGGTTGGTTGTCCATGAAGGATATTGAGACTCATGTATGTGTCCAATCTTGATAAGTCGGTCAACCTCTTGAAATATGACATTAGCTTTGTCCTTAGAAAAAGCTCTCATTTTTTGCACAACAGGCGCAACATCTCTTCGGATGGATAGCTGGTGTGATATAACATTCGCAGGTACTCCGGTCACATCAGCATTACACCAAGCAAAAACATATTGGTGGTCTGCCAAAAAGGACAACATTTTTTTCTTCAATTCTGGTGCCATCTTGGAGCCAATTTTAACACTCCTTCCTTCAGCCAGATAGTGGGTTTCAACTTCTTCAATTGGTATCAAAACATCAGGGGTGTCTTCAGGGTCATCAATTTCCATCACACCCCCAGAGGGCCCCAAAAACTGCTAATTTTCAATTATCCGGACTACCCCCGGAGTTGTAGGGGCAAGTGCAGTTGCACAACATTACCTTGCTATTTTTTTGCTACTCCGGACAACTCCCACTTGTCCTTGAACTGTATATTTTAAACATTGGTGAACTGTTTAAGCCACATCATACATTCTGGAGAGCCAGGACCTCCCAAAGATCGCATTGTAACATGTGGGGTAATATACTACAAAAAAGTACCCTGACCATCTTCTTGAAAGGGCCTTTACCCAACAATACCTCATCCTCAAATTCTCCGATCACATCCGTAGAGCTCCCTGTGAAGCCAACAATGGATCTGTTCGAACACTAAATCACTGGTGGATTCTTCATCTGTTTATAGGAACTTATATAGAGAATATTGGTTGAGCTACCAGTGTCAATCAAAATTCACCTGATGTCGTTGCCCCCAATCGATGCTCCTATCACCACAGCATCCTCATGAGGACCAGCTACGTCCCTTAGGTCATCTTTATCAAAAACAATGAAGGGAAAAGGAATTTGGGACTGATAAGAGGATATGCCTCCCTCTAACTGAGTAGCTAGAGTGTGAACATTCCTCTTTCTTGAATAAGGAGTCGGCGCAGTCACAGTGTCCTTCCCAAATATAGTGAGTGACTCAAAAAAGTTTATGAGTCCAGACACTGTCTTGGTATGTTCTGTTATAACCCCCACTTTATTTCGGGTTGGATCAGGATCCAAATATTTTGATTCTACATCAAATCTTTCAATGATTACCATGGCCCCGTCCGGAGCAGATATCCCTGCATTGTTCGTTGGGCCGTCCGGTAGGCATTGTCAGGTCTGTTTCCACTTCTTCTCTTGACATAAGCTCCCAACTTCCCCCTTTCAATCAGATTCTGCACCTCTTATTTCAAAGCGATGCAATCCTCGGTGTTATGGCTAATATCATGATGATATTGGAAAAAACAAGTATTACGACTTTCCCTGGGAGATTGAAGTGTTGCCGGCTTCCTAAAATGTACCTCATCTTTTGTTTTGTCATATATGGTTGCCATATTTTCTTTCAATTCAGCAAACCACTCCGGTTGGACCCAAGGTCCTTGTTTATTACTGGACTATTGGCTCTGAGCTGGAGCTGGGTGAGATTAAGTCTGTTTGGCCCTGTTGGGCCCCTGTCTGGCTTCTTTGGCTTTGTATCCGGACTGATTATGGTTTGGTGCACCTGGGGCAGATCTCACTTGCATGTGTACACTAGCCTTTTTTGTTTCATCTACATTTATTTGCTTTCCCACCTAGTTTAGCAAACCACCCCATGCCATGGCCTTCTTCCTGGTTACTGAATCGGCCAGATTTCTAGGGTTTAATCGTTGTCTCAAAGAAGCTATTGCTACCTACTCAAAGCAATCACCTAACCCATTCTTTGTGTTCACGAACCGGCTTATATAGTTTTTCAGTGATTCGTTTGGCTCTAGGGCACAATGGATGATAATATCTCTATTGCCCTTCACCTCCTTACTCCCTACGAACTGCCTTCGGAAGGCCACCCAAAACGTGTCAAAGTTTCTGATACAACCCTGTGGTAAGCTGTTGTACCATTTCAAAGCACTTCCCGTAAAATATTGAGAGAAGGCTCTACAAAGCAGTTTGTCACCATCATCAAAATTCATCATAAATTTTTTAAACAGTTCCAGAAGGTTGTTCAGATCTTTGCTCCCATCGTACTTCTCCATTTTAGGACTTCAAACCTCTTAGGAAGATTTCCGGACATTATCTTGGATGACAATAGGGATTGCCTCCAATTCCGGAAACGACTAAAAACAGTGTCTTCATTAGGTGTTGCAAAAATACTTGACTCATCATGGAAAGCAAAGGGATCCATCAGTAGCTGATCCACATGCCTACGACTATTGTTGTGGCTCTGAGATGACCCTTTTCCCAGATGCCTCTTTAATCTCCCATGCATATCCCTCTTTGTTTAATATTTTTTAATCAACTTTTGTTTCTTCTTGGATCTCCCCTCATCACTGATGGATGACAAGGATTTCTCAAGCCCATCCTCATTCGATGAGCTACTAGAGGACTCAGACTCTGAGCTCTCCACCGGCTTGGACCGGTGAGACTTCTTGGAACTGACATGGGTCTTTTTGGTACTCAAGTGAGTCTTTGTTTATGGGTCATTTTCCCTTGGGTTGTCAGTATGGTGAATGATTGAAACTTTCTACTTTTCCTTTAAACCCATCTCTACCTTTTTAGTGGCCCTCAACACTTCTATTTCAGCTTTAAGCCTCTCTCGTTCTTCGATCGTGTACTCATCATTTTCTCCCACTAGTTCTATCAAAGGTGGTGGCACTGCTTGCTCGTCCGGATTCATCTGAATCCACCATCTACTCCCAACTATGGTTGCCAATTTGGTGTAGTTTATTTTAAACTGAGGGTAATTTTGTCCAGTGTTTTGGAGAGTTTCAAAGGTATTAAATATTTGGGTGTTTTGTAGTGACAGATTTAGGCTATCTGGTTGTATTAAATGTTTATTACCCTCATTAATGAAATTAGTTGGGTATTTATACCCTTAATTATGAATCCATGGTCTTTCGGGTCAAGTTGTGAAACCGGGTCGAGTTTAAAGACCCATTAGTTTTTAAGTAGATTAGCACCTAGCTTAGTCAAAATGTGTTTACCGTTTTAATACTTTTGTCCTGTCCGGATAGTTCAGTGGGAATTTATTGTCCGAAATACCCTTGTCGGTTTTCTCAGTGAGTAGTGGTGAATAAATCCGGACTCATCAATTAATAATTTGTTTAGATTCAAATAGTGAGGATTTGATAATTTGTTGTTGATCGTCTCCTCATTTCCCTCTAGAAATCAAGGATACATTCACACTCAAGATTAAGCACTTGAAATTGTTCATAATGGAAAAACTCAACATCCTCAAGAAATTGTGTAAAGTTAAGTTGGTATAACAACTTACAAAAGAGTTCAATTTCAGTTTTTTTAATGTCATAAAGGTTTCTAAAATAATATTAATATTCTTTATGATATAACAGAAGAATCGAGTTTCAACATTTGTAATGTCATAAAGGATTCTGCAAGAACATTAAAATTGTTCATGATATAATAGGATAATCAAGTTTCACCTTTTTAATGTCATACAGAGTTCTACAAGAACATTAATATTATCTATGATGCAACGGAATAATTCACCTTCAGCTCATGTAACATCAAGAAGAGCTCTACAAGAACATTAAGATTCTTTATGATACAATTGAGGAATCTATTTCAGCTCTTGTAACGCCATAATAAGTTTTGTAAGAACATTAAGATCATTTATGGTGAAACAAAAGAATACATATTAAGATTTTTAACACTATAAAGAGTTACATAAGAATATTGAAATTATTTTGATGAAAGTGGACAATCTAATTCAAGATTGTAAAGCACAGCATTCATATTTTTAAATGTTTAACTATGGACTATTGTAACTAGAATAAGAAATTGATGTGAGATAGTTCCGTTTAAAAGTTTTGAACCAAATATTTTCTATTCAGATATAAAAATATTAACCTTTGCATAAAGCCTTTATTTCATATTTTCAAATGACTCTTTTAAGATAATCATT
The DNA here is from genome assembly GCA_036936605.1 of Limnanthes douglasii subsp. nivea. Taxonomy (NCBI): domain Eukaryota; kingdom Viridiplantae; phylum Streptophyta; class Magnoliopsida; order Brassicales; family Limnanthaceae; genus Limnanthes; species Limnanthes douglasii. The sequence goes on from JAUPFV010000001.1 coordinate 303,229,332, forward strand.
GCATATATTGCACACTTTATTATTTCAGTTTTGTTACATTAATATTAAGATTAATTCGTTCTGGATGGTAATATTTAGATATATGTGTTAGAAATAAACAATTTTATTAATTAAGAATGATAAGTTACAAAAATTACTCGGCCAACAAGAAGATTAACGCATTTTATACCTATCATATTCAAATCTAATAGAGTCAATAGTCTGTATCAATAAAAAGTTCATTTATGATAATTTGGTATAAGTGTCTTATTAATTATACCATAATCTATCAAATTAGAAAACTCCTTTTGGTTTTGAGATTAACTTAGTAGATTATTATTAATTTCATTAATTCAGAGAGAGTGGATTCAAGTTTAAAATTACTTATCGTATATATTATCATATGCTACAGTTACCTATTTTGTCATCAAGTCTAAAAAATTTAGGTGAAGCTTCTTATGTATTAAGAAACCAAGAATAATCACGAAAACTCTTGATCATTCTCTGGATTTTTTCATAAAAACATACATTGATAGTATGTTAAAGCACTATGGTATTAAAAACGAAAAACCTCTTCTTGAGTTGATTTGAGATAAGTTTTCACAGTCAACAACTCAAGACTAATTTGGAAATCTATGAGGTATAAAATATTTCATATGTTTTGAAACTTGAATTCTTGATGTATTCCCATGACTAATTTAGAATAAAGTATAATGTTCATTATTGAAATCTTAAGTCTTCAAGTGATGTACCATTGAATATGTGATATAGTTCATCCAATACTTAGTATTTAGGATCGAACCATGACATAAATAAAGTCATACAATTATGGAGATCATTTTAGTTCATGACTTTATAGGTTAAATGTTGTTAAATCGTACAATGTGACTTAGACCTACATATTTTATGAGACTAAAATTTGTAATATATTTAATAACATTTTGTAAACAAAATATATTATGTTCCTTTTAATCAACGAAATAAAAATATAGAAAATAAACAAACTCATTTAATTCAACTGAGATTACATTAAAGTATAAATATTTATATTTCTTTTTTATCTCTCTCGATTAAGATTTCAATGTCCAAAGTCTTTCATAAATACAACATTCATGTGGAAGTTCTTAGTCTAGTGGATATCCATATTCAATGAAGTATTGTTTTGATTTCAATATAATGTTGATTTTTTTTCAGAATTGAATTCAAATTATTTTTTAATATTTTAGATTGTATAATATTTTAAGAGTACATGTATACATTATCATAAAAATAGTACAATAATTAATTTTCTCTTATTTCTTAATAGAAATTAAGAGCTCTCAAATTCAGTAAGATAAGACCAGTTAAAAGTTGACACGTGTTCAGTATATAGTCATATCATACTTTTTTACTGCATTCCTTGAGAAGTCATGGTTAATTAAGATGGTAGTTAGTATTACATTTATTTTAAAACTGTTACGCACGCCATAAGTCGTAGTGGAACCTCTTTAGACGATTGTCGGCCATCATCTGAGGTGAACAAACATTTAGGCATTATATATGAACAACAACATTATATAGTGCACAATTCGGATGGATAATCTTTAGTGCAAATGAATGACCCAATTGAGAGATTTTAAAGAAATCTTAAATTGAAATGTTTCATCATATGTGAATTCATAGTATCTCGACATGTTGTTGTTACAAGTCAAATTAAATTAAGTAGTCGTTATTGGGAATTTTTTACTTACATATATATATATATATACATTATTTTGTCTTAAAGAAAAAAGTATAAGTACCAGTTGGATCAATGTGTATCTTAAGGGACAACTATTGGTCCAACAATTTAGTGTTGAGCTTCAAAATCCCAATAAATATTATGGTCTCCTACGGTGGTTAGTATTAGATTAGGAAATCTTGAGATTAAATGAGAAATAACATAAAAGATATATGAAAATTTAAAGCAATAATTTAAGTGGAGGACCATTTAGTAATTTCACTAACTATATAAGGGTCTAAATTAACCCATTCTTCATTAAATCAAAATACAATACTTTAGACAAAATTAATGTTCCAGTTTTTTTCTTTTTTTCTTCGTTCCTCATTTGTTTTGTAGGTTTTTTTAATTTATCGATTATTCTTCAAAAGTGAGATCAATTTCATATAGTGAGTATGTAGGAAGAATATAATATATTTTCCACACAAACCGAGACCCAAACTTTCGCAACAATTCAGCAATTGTATGAGAAGAAGATATAAATACATAAGTTATCAATTGTTCTTTTCATAATGTATCACCTAATCTCAAAAATCAGTTACTGGGAGACTAGGAGCTCCGATGTATTTTTGATTTTTGATGTAACAAAATATGAATGTTTTATTATTATCGTATTATTTGAAAAATTAATATCAATAAAATAATAAAGTCGACTCACTAATTAATATTTTTGTTTTTATACTTTATATATGGAAGCCTTATATTGATTTTAATTTTTTAATATTTTTAAAAAAATTGTTTTTTCTTACGTGTAGATGGGATTTCCATTTAAAATATAAAAATTAATTGAAAACTCAAATTTGTATTTTACATGACCAATTTTTTATTTGTTTTTTATTCAACTTTTATAGTTTGTCTTATTTAAAAATGTGACTGAATTTTACTTATGAGAAGATTTGATAATATTAATCCTTTTTTATGAATATATAAGATGATTAACAATTATATCTAGTCAAGTTGTTTCGTAAAAATTATAATCAACCAAACTTAAACGCGCGATAAACAAATTTGGTGTTTAGTAAAAAAGTTAAACATTATGTATAAAAAATTAAAATTAAAATATAATTTTGTAATATAAAAATGTAAATATAATATGCACTAATATAAAACATAAAAATATATTTAAACTACTAAAATGAGAAAAAATTCAATGTAATTTATGTTTATCATTTCTTACTTTCAATACAAATTGATAGGTGTATTCGTAATTTAAAAAAAATCACGGTGTGAGACGTTGCAAGACGCGAGAATATAGCGTCTCAAACCATAGTATGATGCTCTAATTAATAAAGTGTCGTCTTATTTATGGGCTTGTTGTTTAATTTTTAAAATAAGATCATATTTTTTTTAATTCAGGTCCTAAATGAACTAAAACCCCTAGAACACTTATATTTTCTTAATTAAACATGTATTCACACATAGTTACTGCCTCCATACAAAACTCTCCATCTATAGTGAAATTTAGAGGTTCTTTTTATTCTCCTCTCTATTTTGGAAATTCAAATGTTAGTCTTTGTTTATTTAATCTTCTTCTCAATCTTCTCCTTTTTAGAACAAATGATATATGTTTCTAATAATAAAATGTCATCAAGTTCTAGAATAAGAGATATTGGTCTGGATTATGGTACACATCTACAGAGAAAAAATAAAAATTATGTTTGGTACAATTTTTGTGATATAATGTATAATGGAGGAGTAACTTCTCATAAGAATTTTTTTATTATTGGTTTAAAAAAATTTATTGTGTGTTTTAAATGTCATTATCATGTTAAAGATGGACTAACAAAGTTAAAACAAAAAATAGATGAAATGAAGAGGAAAGAGTTAGCGGATGATTGCGATCTTTTAGTGGATACAAAAGAAGATGAACCAGAAATTTGTTCATGTAGTGTTTGGATGTTAAGGGTTCGTCATATTTATTATATAAGAGGAAATCTTTGGATAAAAAATAAAAAATAGATAAGATTAAGTATATGATGATAAATACCTTAAATAAATTAATGGATTATCCGGTTCATATATTTGCTAGATGAGTGAATGATATTGGGATTACATTCTATCATATAAATTATGAGTCCTTACAAGAATTTTTAGAAGTAGTATAAAATATGGGTCTGGTATGAAGATTCTAACTCTCACTCTGTATGAAGTGAAGTAAATTTTCTAGAAAGTAGAAGGATCACACAAAACATCTTATCAAAAGAAAATGAATAAGGCTAGGAAAAATGGTTGCATGTTGATGTGTGATGAATTGATTAACAAGAATGGTAGAGTTCTTCTTAATGCATACTTCGTATTGTCCTTTTGGACAGTTTCGATGCCTCATGCCTCATTGTATTTAAAAATATATTTAAAGATGTTTGAATTGATTAGCAAGTACATTGATAACATCGGTGTAGAAAATTTTATTTAAGTAATGGCTGAGGATGCTTTTGAAAATGTTATTCTACGTATATTAAACATTTGCTACATGTTATTTACTTAATATTGGAACTTTTTACCCTTTTTATTTTTAGTTGACATTTTTATAACAGGTTAGATACTTGAGGCCAACTATCCACATATTTTTTGGACACCTTGTGTGGCATATTATCTTGATTTTATGTTTGAAGATATTTTTAAAATTTGAAAAGATAATTGGCAAGGAAATTAGGGTGAATGATTATATCTATAGTCAAACACGGGTTTTAAGTTTGACGATAAAATTCACCAACAATAAAGAGATGGTGTAGGGTTGCCAATACTCTATTTCCAATTGAATTCTTGACGTTAAAAAGGTTCTAAGAAGAACAAAAATGCTCAATTAGAATTTACAATTCAGATGTATGTTAAATTTTTAAAAGATAAAGTGAGGAAAAATATTCCTAAATTGTTTAGTGAATGGTTTTGGAGAAGTCCTAATATTGGTGGTCCATTATCGACAGTTTGCATATGATAGATGGAGAGGTAGAACGGACAAAGAGCTACATTTATCAAGCCATTAACAAGGAAAAATAGGCTATTACATCAGCCTTTTGAAACGATGAAGCAAAGTACAAAGAAATTTTCACGATTATTAATATTAATGAGACAATTAGTTGCATAGGCCTTTACATCACTATCTTAATCCTAGCTTGTATTTTAGCAACACTTGAGTGTTGAAGATGATGTTGAAATTACAAGTGGTTTTGCTCGATGCTTATAAAAGATGACCTTAAGGTGGATATGCAAGATAAAATTGAGTACGAAATTGTTTTGTATAGAAACGGTGAAGACACATCTAAAATTGTCGCGTCAATTGGACGCCATACTATGATGGCACCAAGTTTTACTCTATAACATTTTAGAACAAATGGTAAATAAATCTACTTTCCCATGTTACTTAAATTAATTTATTTATGTGTTAGTTGATTGCTGGATGAACTATGGTGCATTGATTCTAAACTTGAAACCTTTTGTCATTGTTTGTAGTTGTTCATCCAAATGTGAAAGGAACTTGAGTTTCTTTGAATATGTAATATTTCTTTTATAATATTTATTTTAAAAAAATTATAAGTTTTTTTTATATTATTTACTATTTCATTATTTTATTTTATTTTCTCTCATGGATTCAGAGCAAAAAACAGAACAAACTTGCTTAACATCGCTTAGATAATTTAGTGTAAATTAAATAAAATAGAGCTTTGAAGTGACAATGTCATTCATGTGGCCACCTTGTTCCGATTATTTTGAGTGACATTGATGATGTCAATGAGTGGTTGATTGGTTTACCTTATAAGTATTACTTTTCGCCTCATATGAATATTGTAATTGTTGATATAGATGATCATATAGTAGGAATCGATGTCGGAGCAGTTGTGCCGGATGAACCATACTATGATTTTAGATCTCGTTTACGTAATAAAACAAACGCTTATGCTAGAAATATAATATTTGTTGATAAAAAATCAGAACATGATGAGGATACTACTTCTATGTGGAACTTACGTAGACAAGATGTCAGAGGATTATGATATAACTTATCTAAAAAAAAAGATAACTTAATTGATGAAGATTATTCAATTTTTCGAAATTTAAAATAACTTTTTTTTCGACAGAACAAATATTTGAGACTTATCTGTATGTTATTTGAATGATTAAAAAAAATGAAATTAGTAGTTTTTTTTGTTTTTTTTATATTATGTATGATTTATATATTATTTTTATAAACCAAAATAAGAACACCCTAATTCTTATTATTTGACTGCAACCTTCGAATTACTCATCGTCATACGCCATTTTAAACTACGAATGTGACTGATAACCGATATAAGTCCAAAATAATATCGTATAGAGTCACTATTATTTAATCTTATATCATATAACAGTAAGTCACAAATACTAAAAGAAGAATCGCAGCCACCAATACCAACAAGTTAAAACTTGCAAACAAGAAAAGAAAGCAGATAGGAAGATTTATTGTTCTAATTCTTTTTAGAATCAAACAGATTCCAATGGCAGCCACCATTATTTATCGCACAAAAAGGTGGTCGGGTATTAAATCCTTAGAGACCAAGGTATGCATACGTCACCTATCTGACGTCACCCTCACCGTCGTACTTTTGACTCTTCCACGTGGCACCACTGAAGCAGCTTCATAGTATGCCCAAGGAAAATGTCCACGAAGCAGCAGAAAAAGGCAAAATATAAAATAAAAACAAATATAATTAACTTTGCAACCATCAATAGTTTATATTAAATCAAGTAAATATCGAAGCATGCTTATCATCCCAGTCCCTTTAAAGTCTCTCTCTCTATCTCTCTTGTTTCTTACCACCAAGACCAGACCATGTCAAACCCAAACTTTGAACAACCCATGACATATCTTGAAAACCCTAACCCTAATAACATGTACATAGATATGGATCTGTTTCCAGATTTCGATTTTGCCGGTCTCTTGTGTGATGATGCGTTTGAGGAAGATGGTTTATCATCACAAAGCATGGGCTCATCGGAGAATCCCACCGGAGGCATTGGAAGTCCTCCATCTACTTGTTTTACATCCAAACAAAACTGCAAAATGCAAGTACTAGCTATACCCTATCTATTTTATATATTTTCAATGAGAACCCAGTTGGATTAATGTTTATGTTGATTTGTTTTGTTGAATTCAGAAAGAACAAGAATGGGGTCAAGAAAAAGGATTCGGAAAAGGCGCAGCCTAGGTTTGCTTTTAGAACGAAAACTGAGATTGAAGTTATGGATGACGGATACAAATGGAGAAAGTATGGTAAAAAATCTGTCAAGAACAGCCCAAATCCCAGGTAATTATGATATTCTAAGTTAATTGTGTATAACTATATACTAAGATTGTTGATCATCGTAGTTAGGTTTAAGTAAAGATCTAATTGCTATGTTTAGCTAGATGGGTTTTCATAATTAATCTTAACTCCTAAGTATGATCTTTTAGTTGATGTTAGCTTGTATAGAAAACTTATGGTAGGAAAAAGTATATATATGGTTTGATGATTGATGATGCTACTATATATATTAGTATCATTCACTTTGGTTTGATAAAGAGTGTGTAAACTATAAAAGATGGTGATTGAATGTTGTGGTGGTGGACATATAATTATAGGCTACTTCATTGGAGTTATATGTTAAAGATAAACTTCTTTATGACTAGGTGTTATGTATACAAGTACAAGTTGAGTTAGTTGCCAACCTGAACATTTTCAATACTCTAATTTCATAGGCATATAGGCAAAAAGGTGCATAGTCTTTCTCACTCATTGATATCACAATTGGCCAACCCTACCCAACTTGAAAGGTTTTCTTTATATATGAAGCATATTTATCATGTTGTGTGTTAAATCAAATAAGACCACTTGTTATATATATACATATCTTGTTCTTTGTCTACTAAAAGATACTCCCTCCGTCCCAAAATACTTGTCGTTTTAGAAAAAAATATTTGTCCCAAATTAGTTGTCGTTTCCAAATTTCGAGGTAGCATTAATGGTTGTTTACCATTTATATCCCTTCTCATATTAATTATTTACTCTAGTTTTGTTCAATGTACATATTAATTGAGAAGGTTATTTATGACAACTAGACTTACTTTTTACAATTTCAAAACTAATAATGGCATTTCTTAATTAACGTGCCTCAACCTAGAACGTCATCTATAAAGGGACAGAGGGAGTATAACAATAGGCTTGCTTCTCTCTCTATCTAGCTAGTGTATGACCTACCTGTTCTTTATTACTCAACTCAAGTGGAGCTAAACTCTAAAGCATATACGTTGTGTTCTTGTGAGATAATTGCTTTTTATTATTGTAGTGCATATAGTTTCCGGCATTTTGACCGAACCCGTTAAGCATCCGAACCGAATTGATAAAATTTTGATTTTTAAAATTAAACCGCAATTGTTAAACATTACTTTGGTCCAATTTGGTTTTGTTCGATTCACTCCGATTTTGGTTTGGTTCTGGTTTGATTCGATTTCATTTTGGTTTGATTTCGATTTAGTTTGGACCGGTTCGTTCTATAAATCTTTTAAAAACGATAAATAAATCTAATTTTAATTTAATTTTTCAAATTTTTATTTAAATAAATGGTATGAATTTAAATTTTAAAACTATTTTTTTAGTAGCTTCTTGCCTAATAATTTCGAAAATAATATAATACATAAAAGAATAAATTAAATAAAAAACGTTTTTTTTACAGTTTTGTGGATTTGATTTTGTATCGGTTTAAACCGTGTTGTTTGTTGTCGATTCTATTCTGAATCGGTTTTACTGGTTTATCGGTTTGATTCGATTTTACCAATTTTTATTGCGTTACTTGTGCATTTGTCCGGTTTCTGATTTTTTTTAAAAAGAACCATTATCATATTATTGCAACTAGAGTTAGTTGCTTGTGCATTTGCCCGATTTCCGGCTAAAAAAAAAACCATTATCATATTATTGCAACTAGAGTTAGTAGCTTGTGCATTTGTATTCTTCTATGCCACCATTAACACCCCTAAGTGCGTACAACCAAAATTATCATATTATTGCAACTTGTTTTCGTTGCTTATGTATTTGTATTCTTCTTTGCCAAGTCTCTTCTTGCAACTACGACCAACTTTTGTTATAAAATAACCGTGTTTGGTTAGTACAAAGTTAATTTTATAATAGCCTCATTTGATATTATACCCACTTGTCCATGTCTAAAACAAATTGTTATTTTTTGTAAGCAGGAACTACTACAAGTGCTCAAACGAAGGGTGCATTGTGAAGAAGAGAATAGAGAAGGATGGAAAAGATTCAAGCTATGTCATAACTACGTACGAAGGAATACACAATCACGAGATTCCTAGTCTTGTTTATTACGACATGAATCCGGTTCGAGATGATTGCTGGCTTTACGAAGAAGCTTCCATTTCTTCTACTTCTTAATATTTTAGCTTCCATCACCTACTTGTGTTTACTAGCCTAAGTCATATGTTGTACGTGATTGTGATTTGGTGTTGTGATTTTTGTACATATCATAATGTGACAAACTACAATATTATAGTGTTCTATTATCCTTATCATCTAAAGACCTTCTAAGTAAGTTTATAGGTAGGTCTTTTGTTACATGCTATTCTTCAATAAACGTCTACTTGTTTATGTGTATTTTCCTTGCCATCGTATCCGAATCTAGTTTGTAGCTTTTGGTATATGGACACTAACTAAAGCTTTAGTGTTAACTCAACCAAAAACTCTTTTTCTTTACCGGTGAAAATTAGTTTTGTGGATGGGTCGAAATACATATTGAAATGCATGGTTTAGAAAAAAAATGCTATTTTTATTTGTTTGAAAAGAAAACTAATTTTATCCGGATGAAATTTTTGTAGAACGATCAAAACATTTTTAATCTGAAATTGCTCTTTAGCAATACTTTTAAGAGTTATCCATGCCACCCAGTGAAGCTCAGCCCCCCTTACCCTGCAAGGTGCGCTCTTTGATCTTGTTCGGCCCGTCTTGCTAATCGCAATATATTCTTACAAATACGCATTCCGTACTTTCAGACTTCTTCGATAAAATATTACGACTATAAGGCAGATTGATCCAATTACACTAAAATTATGTAATATGCTTCTCTCTATTTTCATTTATATGTTTGCGGTAGGGATATTAGAATTTTCGGTTTACTTCACACCAAACCAGATCAGAATGGTACCTGATCTAGAATTGGACATTCCAGATAGTACTTATAAAATATTGCATTGGTTTCAATACTAATTACTCTAGAAGGAATTCTATGTCTAAACCAATAGGTATTTACATAATAGCATTATTTGCGGACCAGCCTAGCATTAGGGACGCTAACTGTATTGTTCGCAGCCCTAATTCTGCTTTGACAATTCTATTTTTTAAGTTATATGTATTTATTGTTTATACATTTAAGAAGCTGTTGCTGATGGAAGATTTTATTGTCTTCTCTGGTGTATTCCAAGAAGCTTTTAGTGTGTGTTTTTGGTTATTTTAGGTTACTTTTATGCCATCAGAAAGCCAGATATCGGAGCCTAAACATTGGTCTTAGTTATAAAAAAAATCAATAAGTGTTAGCTTTTTTATGAGAGTTTTAAATTCAAGGAACTGGTTTACGTAGTCCAACAAGCAGTTTAATAATCCTTATCTCGTCCATTGTTTATGAAATCTTTGTTTACAGGAAGTGGGACGAGGATGCCGTCTCTCCGGTATTGCATGCCTATAATCGATTCCAACTTAAAACTTTAGATCATTTCCGATTATGTTGGACATGGATTATTTTAGATCCTCATCAAGATCTTTTGTTTTTTTATATGTAGAAAAATCACCCATATCCTAAAAACCCGTAGTTCCCAAGTTTGGAATTGTGAAGACTAAGAAAGAACTTGATGTAAAAGCTAAGAAGGAGCTGGATTTAAGAAAATTTGGTGAGGCAGGGAAGAGGAACGAAGACGATGAAGTCGCGAGGGCTAGGGTTACTGAGAGGTTAAATACAATGAGTTGAGTGAGCTGAACTAAAACCAGACTCACTCAACACTTGAACTCTAAACGCAACGTCTAAGCTAAGGTTACGGGTTCTTTGTTTTGGCCTTTATTCTGTTTAGGCCACAATCAGCCCACCAAAAAATCACAATGGCACAGTACATAATTTAGAGCCCTTATAATAGGATAGGATAGAGTACCTTAGTCCTATATTTTCTACGGGTGCATTTCGACCATCCTTAGAAAATATGGGTTTATACCAATTGGATTATAAGATTTACACAATTTATCAATAAGTCCTATTAGTCCAAATTTAATTTTTAACTATAATTTTATCCTTATGAGCTTGAAAATGTGACAAAGAGAGTTTGAAGAGATCGAAACTGATTTTGAAATTATGACAAAATATTTTGATTTGGGATGCAATTGTTTTGTTTTTAGTATAATTGGATCTTTTTTTTAAATGGGCTGAACCTATTTGTAATATGGATCTGTTGTGGTAGGACTCGGTAAATAAAAACAATTTTTAGACTCATTCTGTAAGTTTCCCTATAAAATATTATATACAGAATTGAATTGTGAATATAGGTATGGTATTCAGTTTTTCGGTTCGGTTTTTCCTATTCTCGATTTTTTTTGATTTTATAGAATTGGTATCCATTTAATTATCGATTCGGCTTTTTTCGGTTCGGTTCAGAACGAATACTTAATCTAAGAACAAAAAAACAGATTTTAGTTATACTCAGATTCAAGTTCAGTTCCAAATGATTACTTTGTAATCAAATGAACCATTGGAATTGAATCCGAAAAAACCAAATATTTAAAAAAGACTGAATCTAAATAGAACCGAAACGATTCGAACCGGAAACCATGGATATTTAAAGATATTATTAGTTTTTTTAGTTTTTTATTAATAGTATTCGGTTCTCGGTTCCGAACCGAACCAAGAACTGTGGATATTTAAGATAATGAGGAACTGAAACCGAACCAAATTTGTTATTTCGATTCGGTTGGGTTCTTCGGTTCCATACCAATATGTCAATATCTAGTCCAGTCCACATTATATATAAATATCATGTAATACGATAAGAAATCAATACTATAAAGTATTACATTTAAAACTACTTTTCATATTTGTCGTTATTTTTAACTTGGTATCACAAATTTACTCGGCTTCAAATGGCAAGGATTCGCCCTCTTTATAATTGATTAAATGGGCTTTAACCTTTCAAATGGTTGTACCTGACCACCAAAAACTTGTAAATAAACACCATCAACCATCTTAATAACATAAGGTTATACCATAGCAATTTTTTTTTATGAAAAATTATGGTTCGTCCGATGAACAAAGGAAATAGGTTAGAAAAAATTTTAACAAGGGAAAGACCATATTTTCCTAAACTTGATTTTGATTTATAAGTTAGCATTTCAAAATATGTTGGATATGAGGAATGGATAGCAAAAGATAAGTTACTTTTTGGATGGTTCTACAACACCATGAGCTTTGAAGTAACAGCTCAGTTGATGATGAAGAGACCTCTAAGAGCATGTGGATGCTGCAAGCAAGTTGTCTGACTCAGAGACTAAAGTTATGGCATTTACTACAAAGATGAGTTTCAAAGAACATGGAAAATGATGTATATTATGACATAATATATAAACAAAATGAAAGGTATATCTAATAACCTAGTGTTAGCAAGGTGTTATGTTTCTATTAAGGATTTGGTTACTTAAGTCCTAGCAGGTCTAGACTCTGAATACACTCATATAGTCATTATTTTGGCAGACAAAGGAGTGCTCAACTAGCTTGATTTGCAAACTTTCTTGCTTACCTTTGCAAGCAGACTGGAACAGTTAACTGGTCTGCAAACTGTGTCGTTAATCTTAATGTGGCTTTTGCAAATTTCACTACACACAAAGGTGAAAATAGACAACAAAGCAACAACAACCAAATGAACTAACACAATTAGTTCATGGGGGGATGAAGAGGTTTTAGGGGCAGAAATAACTACCTTAACAGTTATGCTACCCGTTCTCGAGGAAGAAACAACTACTTTAGAGGTAGAGGGGGTACATTTTCTATTCACAAGCCTACTTTCCAAATCTGTAGTAAGTATGGTCACTCTGATCCAAGCTAGAGGTGATGAAGACCATGGTTCCTACATTGTCTCTCAAGATCTAGGAAGTGAAGGAGCTTGGTAGCTGAAAGTGGTGTTAGACACTATATCACTGGCTGTCTGAGTCTTATAACTCACAAAGTTGAATACTTAGGTACTAAAAATATTATAGTTGGTGGTGGTAAAAGACTACTGATATTGCATATAGAATAGTCAAAACTACATACTTTCTCTAGAAAACCTATCATCCTAAAACATATTTTCCATGTATCCAATGTAAACAAAACCTTATTGTCTATTATTCAACTAACTAATCATAATCTTGTTTTTTGTGGAATTTTATAATAATGGTTTTTTTTGTAAAGTACAATATAACATGGAGTTTTTCATAGAGGGGCGTTTGGGAATGGTCTCTACATGTTGGAATGATTTCATAAATCACTAGTGCAAAATTCTCTAAAGTTGAAGCAAATGTATTTCATGTTGAGTTTGTGTTTCCTAAGACATGTTTTTGCAGTTTTTAAAATTCTCTAAAGGATGGATGATATATAAATCTTGGTCATCTATCTACAACAATCTTTCAACTATCTTACGGAAGTGTAAAAGGGGCAAGTCCTACACTTTATCTTATCATATTTTAAATTTTTATGATAACAATGTATTAGATCTTATATATACTGATATATGAGGATCTTTACCGATCAAGCAGGGTTTAAGTACTATATTATATTCCTAGATTATCATATTAGGTTCACGTGGATCTCCCTTCTCAAATATAAATGGCATGCCTTGCTAGCATTTAAAGAGTTTAAAACTTTACTAAAAAAAATTGAAATAAGTATTAAGACTATCTAGTTTGATTGAAGGGGTAGTATAGACCCTTTACTACCTTAGTTAAGGAAACTAGCTTTATCCTAAAGAAATCTTGCCCTTACACATCTGTCCAAAAGGGAAGGTCTGAGAGAAAACACAGATAGTTGGTAGAAACTGCTCTGACTCTACTTTCACAAGCTTGTCTACCTTATATGTACTGAGTAGAAGCTTTTCATATTATTATCTACCCAATTAATAGACTTCCACCTGTCCTAAACAAATTATATCCTTATGAAACACTCTACAACAAGAACCCAAACTATCTAGCTTTCAAAATATTTGGATGCACTTGCTTCCCATGCTTAAGGCCTTATTTGTCACATAATTTCATTTTCACTCATCTAAATATGTTTTTCTATGCTATAATGAGATACAAAAAGGGTATATGTGTTTAAGTTCACATGAAGAATTTATATTTCAAGAAATGTTGTTTTTTAATGAAACTGAATTTTCTTTTCCAAAAGGTTTTTAAACACACAACAAGTTGAGAATTTATTTTTTTTCTTTTATTAGTTCTCGGCTACCTAAAATTCCTGAAGAACTAGTAATTGGAGGTCACTCAAACCTGACTGACCTATTTCAGATGACCTTATTGATCAGGTTATTATTCTACATCCTAAATTACAACCAGTTATGACTCATAATCTATCCAACCAGCAAGACCATGTACATTTACCTAACTAACAAATACAAACACATAATCCTAACATACATACAAGAATTTCTACCCAGACTAATAATTAAACACATACCCACGTTTACTATTGATCTTCCATCACCCAACCCACATAATTTTCTACATGCCCAACCACAACATAACACATTCCTAAAAATTATTATTATTGACTTATAATATCTTAACGATTGGTCGGATGTATCATAAAATATATGTAATACTCTTTTAATCAAGTCGATTTATTCTTTTGAACCCTTTACAAACAACATCAAATCGTCTTAAAGAAGATATGAGAGACCTAGACGGTTTTTCTATGGAGTTGGAGTGTAATCCATTCACCACTATTACAAAGACCCCAAATGATAAGAGATAATCATTCAATAAACATGAAAAAAAAAGGTAAGAAACTACTAGGCCCACTTGCATGATAGCTCGGTGCGGTGTGAAAGGATCAAATGATTCTCTATTCAATATAATTTTCATTGAATTTGATCTCATAACAGTAATGATAAGCCTTACACATGTCGTTAGGAGCCCAAATTTAATGATAATATCATCAATGAACCGCCAGCTAAGTTTTTCATACGCTTTGGCTACTTCGAATTTAACCATCATACATCCTTGTTCCCTAATGACTCTATGCAACTGATGGGTCATCTTTTTCATCAAGACTATTTTATATGTAGTAGACCAAATGGTAGAATAAAACTTGTATGATTGGGTCCAATACACTCGGTTAGTAAGGATCACAGTATGTTAATCACTATCGACGTATTAAATTTTACCGGATATTGATAAAGCTAATCAAGCGAAACTGATTGAATCTATTTGGGTCATCAACTTTAGGAATCAGAGGAACAATCATACCATTAAGTTGATTATGGATCTCTCATATTCCGAACATGTTATAAACCATCTTATAAATAGTCGGGCTAAATATCTTCTAATATTTTTAATAAATGCAGCAGACATACCATCTGATTTTGAAGTTTTTGACGGGTTTGGTCGGAACACGACCTCCTAAATCTCATCATCCTAAAAATCCTTAGCTATAAGATCTTATGCGACTTTTCCTATGGAAGGGATATACGGAAGGGAAAAAAGACCAAAAAACTCAATATTTGTGGAATACAATTTCTTAAAAAATGATCTAACCAACCTTTGAACCTCGGGAAGATCTGAAATCCATTCCCCTTGATTTTTTCTCAAATTTGCAGTTCTGAGATTTTTTATTTTTTGTATGGTTAAGGGGTGGTAAAATCATATGTTAGGCTCATCCGACCTTATCCATTGCTCTTTCGAACACTGAAATAAAAACATCTCATTCTCTTCCAGATAACTTAGATACTCGTCTTTTAACTTCTTACCAAGTATGAAAAATGAAGAACTGTACGATCTTTGAAGCGATCGTTGAATTTCCTCAAACTCTCGCAAGAAGTAATCGATTTTGTCTATGAATATCACCAGCACCTCATATCTTTTCAAAACTGGATGTGACTTTCAATTGAGGATATACTTTTTATTTTGTCTGAATTAGAAATATTCATTTCTTCTAATTAAAATCCTGAAAAAATATTATTCAAACACAAAGTGTAGGACTAACTTTTATAAACTTTATCAATATATGAGCTTGGTCTGAATGCGCTCGAACCAAATGAATAACCCCTCGCATTTGTAAAGAGAGTATCCAACTTCTTGTTTTTATATATTGTATCCAGATTCGCATTATTTGTTACCTGAATTCCAAGAATCATACCATCCAAACCTCGACCTTTCGAATCCCAGGTCAATCAACCCACACTTGTAGCATCATTCTTTGAATCTTTCAATTCTTCTTGTCATTCAAGAGAGCTCTAATTTATTATCCTCTTTCTTTCTCACTTAATAGAAGTTACCCACCACAATTCAAGAGTCTGGATACTTTAAAAAATGACCCTAAGTACTTCCCATAATTTCTCATGTTTTGTAGTTTAGGTACTAGCATATAGTGTTGAGAAAATTAACGATTCTCATTCATATTTTGACACTTCATGTTGACCTGCATATAAGATCCAGATATCAATTCCTGAGTCATCCCAAATAATCCAAATTCCACCTTTAAACATTTCTGTCTCTACCCTTATTGAGCATGTCTTACCCAAACCACGTATGATCTCACTAGCCTTGTGACCACTTAAACTTGGCTCAAATATAATAGTTAAATACACACGATGTATATGTATCATCTATGGAGCTACAAGTTGAAAATTATCTATTTATACTATAATTCAAACTAATACATTCAATGGGTTAGTGGTTGAATCCCACACAATAATATTTATATTTAGTGTACACAACATAAAAGTATAACTTATATAACCCTAAAACCCATTTCTTACATTTACAATGCCATGTACGAAGTTAGTGATGATTTGTTTGTGACTCTTTTTAGCTTCATTTTTCTCTGGAGATTTGAGAACTATACTCGCCATCAGGTTAGCCTCTAAAACTCAAACATTCTCTAAATCTGCTAAATGTCCAACAAATTTAATCCTCAGTCTGGGTCTAATCCATTTAACTTTTAAAAACAAAAACACGACAACTCATCTCCTGTTTTGGATCACGTAGTCACACGATTTATTTTAGAATCCTCCAGAGGTATGATCATTTCATAAGACCCCACAAGACTTGTTGATCTTTCTACTTCATGCGCAATTTTATTGTCGGTGCTAAACAAAGCAGTTACTTCTCTTTTCTCAATCCTTGTGGACCCACCAAGATCATACTGCACATCTAAATCCAGTGACCAACTCCTACTTTCATAATATTCTGACCTAACCTAACCCAAACTTTCCTTCATCCATTTTTATTTTTAAATTGGATCCTCTAACAGTTACGACCATAGGAGATTCCATTATTAAAATATTCAAAATTTCAAATCAAGTCATTGTGATGACCTTATGACCCGATTTCCTTATATTTCTTTAAGTTATTTGTTTCTATTAGATATGTTATATTTTCCATTTGAATACTTAGAAATATTAGGTCCCACACGAAACCATATTATATGTTAGTAGGCTCTTTAATATGTTATAGCCCACACCATGGACAAGTCTATCTTATTTTCCTATTTCGACCATTATTCGAACTACATTCATTCAAAGACTCTACCCCAGAAAGATAAGTTCTATTCTGTTTAACCGTCATCCAATAATCAAAGGCAGACTCAATTTTCATCATCGGTATCATTTTATCCATCCCGTGTAGTACACGGTTATCCATATCCACCTCTATAACAGTATTATCTTAACGAGGTCAATTTAAAGGGAAATTTGATTTTTGATACCAAAACTACCACACTCCAACAAATCAAGTGCAATCCTTCATACTCTAAATTACATGTTTCTTCTCAAACGTAGATTGTCGGAACCAGTGACTTATCCAAATCAAATTTCACAATTAGTTTTGCATAGTTTCATCTTTTCACCAACTTAGTTGGTGGGGTCAATTCTAACTATTTTTCCAATCAAATCGCACATCTTTATCAAAATATGCAAGGTATAATTTTGCATCCTAACATTTAAGATCCTCACCTAAGCCACTGTAGTAGTAATAGAGTCCACCTGAGATCTGAAATCTCGAGTTCATTTCCGAACTATTAGATAATGATCAAGTATTGTCCATGGTCCACCCGATAATACAAAATTAAAGTTTTCTACAATAAAAAAAAAACTTAATCATGAAATACTTGTGCCCAACATCCACGCCTTCAAACATTCTTTTATGAGCCCCATTGTTTTTAACGTAGTAGTTAAATAATTGTATCAAACGGTATCTGTCAACAGTCTGACTACTACTGTATACCTTCATAGCTCAATCCCCTTAATAACCTTATTTCTAGAATGCACTATTTAGAGAAACTTACATTTTTTAATAAACACGTCATCTTATATTTTTTACTATAAAAATATTTGGCTTACAAGTTTCTTCCCCAAATTTTATATCAATTTGATCAATAATCACGGTAATAACTAAATTATTACATGTGAAGAATGTGTCCCAACCAAATTATTTTCTTGTTTCTGTCCTTTTTTTTATAGTCTTGATTGTTCTTAGGCCAAAGTTAGGATTATAAATTTTTCAATATCTCCATTGAAAGTCATGTTATTATCCATACTCATTGAGTTAATCTTACCCTTTACCTTGACACTAATGTCGGAAACTTTAAGATGTTAAATGCAGTTTCCATGGCAGTTGTACCAATTTGGCTCACTCTAACAATTCGTCGAACACTTAATGTGTGTTATGCTCTTTGTCTTAAAAAGTTGTACAATAAAAAAATAAGAAGTCCAATAAACCATAAAATGGTACCGACCAAAAAACAACATTCGTAAATTTGATAGACTATAAAACCTAAAACAATAAATTTAAGTACTTAAAAAAAATTATGATAAGTTATTTCACATAATCAGATTTACTTCGTAACTAAAAATCATATATACGCAACCATTTCCTTCTTATTTTTCATATCATATTTGCACATAGTTATGCAACTGGACCACAATTGCTTTTTTGCAACCAAATTACATATATTTTTGCACCCATAATACTTTTTTAGAAAATAAAAATAATTCAATACAAAAATGCACAAATTTTTGTAGTTATAAAAAAGTTAGTTATTTCACACCCTAACATTTATTTTCACAAAATGAAATTGTATTTTATTTTTTCACATAATCAAATTTATTTCACAACTAAATGTCCTATTTACGCAAGAGAATTGCTAAAATAATAGCCAGAATTACTCCATGAAGTGGTACTAAAAAAAGATGAAATTACTCCGTGAAGTTTTTTTACAATTTTACACTTGCACTAAATAACCTTGTATAAAAGAAATTACTCCGTGAAGTTACCATTTTTTTGAAGAAAAATTGAAAATTTTTCTCTATATATTCTCTCTAAAGAAAATTCTATTTCTTTTAACCTAAACATGATTTTTATTTGTTTCAAATAACTATTAAGTTTTTTTTTAAGTTTTGGAAAAGAAATATGTGGGGATTAACCACAATCCTACACTCACCAAAACACTACATTGAGGCAAACACACCACATCCACATCCCTACATTGACCAAAACCCATAGACTGAAGCACCCTGCCGTCAGTCATACACCAACACCATCAACCACCCTGCCATCAACCATAGACTGAAGCACCACAATCCTCAACCATCCCTCTGTCAACAAACAAAACCCAACTACCCACGACCTCGAGTCCAATCAGCCACCAAACTCGTAAGACACCTTACTTAAACACCAACCTCCAGTCTAGTGAGCCATGAAACTTGAATCAACACAGCCTCTCACTCGACTGTAATATTCTACCTAAACCAGGCCAACCACTTGCCTTCAAATTTACCGTAATTTTTTATTTTAGCTTAAGTTTCTAATTTATGATATAAGTAATTATATATCTTAGGGTTTTTTTGGATTTAATGGTGTTGATGTTGATTGTATGTTTTCGTGCATTGTTAGTTTTCCTCAAACTTTTATTTGATTCAGGTCTACTGGTGTTCTTCACCAGTGATTGGAGAAGAACACATGGTTTCCACCACACGTGGGAGCTTAGTCTCATGCCATACATATGGCATCGGTAAGCTCCGGTCACCAGATTATCCAGGACCGATTTTATCTTTTTTGTCTATGTGCCTTGTATATGTTTGTGATATTTTTAAAAACAACTTTTCAATTACCATTTGGTATTTTCAAGTATGTGTTCATATTTGTTTTGTTTTTTTATTTAAAATTATGGATCCATATAAGGGTGATGGTTTACATATGAAGAAAGTTAAGAATTAAGATAAATAAAGAACTTATACCGAATATGAAGAAGTCATTTTGTTGCTTCCTATGGAGTTGATACCTTTATTATCACCACCTCCTCCATCCGGTTCGGTTGCCCCCAGGAGACGACCACCTACACCTACTCGAGGTCCACCTAGAACTGTGCCCCCTACTCCATTACCTTATTATTAGGCGACACGTTCGCAAAACATGTCACCTACTACTTTTGGTAGAGAAAGGTAATATCCAGATTTATTGTTAATTATTTAGTGATAATTATATATATATATATATATATATATATATATATTCAAAATGATTATTTACAGGAGTGTGAGATGAGTCTCTACGCCCGCTATTTTAGTCACATGAATTGGAGTCTGGGAGTTCAGAGTAGGGTTCCAGCGGTACGTCTTTCGACAGGCTCATCAAGCCGTTATCATGTATACATATGTAATTCAACATCACCGAGGTATTCTAGGAGCGTTGGCATCTAGAAAAATAATAATGTGCATTTCAGTTTCGGTGAGATGACTATCACCTTCAATGATGTGCATATCATATTGAGGCTCGGGGTTCGAGGTGATTTGGATACTCTTTCGGTTATAGTTGACAAGTCGCAGGCCATGTATGATGTTGTGTTACTCCTATTTATTGATTATATGAATTTTATCATGGAGGTCGAGTTACGCAAATGTATCATTTTGGGTCTCGCTTTTCTTCATAATAGGTTTGGTAAGCCAGTCTACCAGGACGATAACACTTATCTCATTAACGGTATGGTCCATCATGATATGCGTGCATATATTCTCCATATGTTCGATTGCATTCTCCATGTTGTTGGTTGTATGTCGTAGATGATAACATTTAGAATACCTTATTTGTGTTATTATTCGTACTGTTGTTTTAGGTCTTGTTTGATCATTACCGTGTCATACATGATCATTTCCCATTAAAGGTAATAGTTTGGTATCGTGGTATCATTGTTGGTGTATAGCATTCGCAATCGTACTATCTCGAGCGGGCATTAAGGCAGTTTGGACATGTCTAGGGGCTTCATCTGTTTTCGTTGTTGAAGATGCACAAAAATGGAAAAAGGAAACCAAAGACGACAGCTTACACATTTGATTCAGATATTTAAGAGGATTTGAGTAATTAGAGGTTCTAACCTATATTTAGAGGATTTATTGTTAAAGATGATAAGAGGTTGTTTTATACTCTTCAGTATATTATGTCTCATCAGTTGGTTAGCTAGTACAATCTCATTAACACAGTGATATACCCACTAGATGATTATGTCCATGAAGATTATGATAGAGCTGTTATACAATATTTAAGTGTTAGTCTGCGTAGGATTTCGTTGTTTCTTGGAGTTCCTAAGTTTGAGATGGATTTTAATCGTCTTGTTGGGGCATACGAGGATGTTTTGTCTATTGGTAGGAGACTAAGTTAGACAGTATGGTTAAATTATTTGTTTTGACACTAGAGTTTCATGTTCTATATTATTATTTTGTAACAACGGTGTCCTGTTTATTAGACACTAACGGTAGACATGTTTGTTGTTGATAATTATATTTCACTTTTGTTGTTGATTTTTTTACACACAATAACTTAAAGCACTGAAAACGAAATAAAACAATTACATTCAATTAAATTTTGAAAGGTACATAATACAAAAATAAAAACTGGAAGCATTACAAGGAGCATAAACCAACTAAAATTTTAAAATTTAAACCTGCATACAAAATAAATTAAAAAACCTCAAAACAATATGAGATTGACAACAAAAATACATAATACAATAACATGTATTAGTCAAAATAATATCTGAGGTGATATACTTTAACAGCAAAGCTTTCCTCCAGATAAGCTACCATATCTCTTGTAATGAAATAAGTAACTTTCAACTGCCACACTCTGAATTCCTCTTGCCTCACTTCGTACGATAAATCAAACACCCGAATAATTAGTTCATATTTAAAAATAATTTACCCGACAGAGACTTATGCACGACTGCGCATAGTTGGATAACAAGTTCATAGAAAAAAGTACCCGTGTTTCATTGGACATTGTTCTATGAACATACTTGACAACTTGAAGCAAGTGATGATCTTCATCAACGGTCCACTCTATACCTAAGATACTTCAAGTTTTTTATAATTCGGAAGATTTGTAGATGAATTGATACGACATGTTTTAGTAGCTTTATAAAAGAGAATAAAATATGGTAGATAATGTTTGGTGGGTTAAAATGTTGGTGGGATAATGTTTTACATGTTAAACACTTGGCGGGATAATTTATTGGCATGACTAAATTATTAGTGGATTATTGGGGGGTTAATTCTTACTGGGTTAAATTTTTAGTGTGACTTTATATTTGTATGACATTGTTGTTTAATAATAATTTTGTTTAGTATAATGATTTAAATAATAGGAAAACATATATTTTTTTCTAGTTAGACGTAATTCTTTTAATAGTTTTTTTTTAAAAGGCTCAACGCAATATGTTTGGTGAATACATGCTCATTTTCGCCAGACGCTGGCGACAATAGGCAAATGTTTTTTTAAGGCTACTGTAAATGTTGCCAAAAATATGCCTCTGTCATTGTCATGGCGCTTGGCCAGTGTTTTCCGCTAGGCGATGGCGGATGAACTTTTCTTCACACCACGTAAATAGAGACGCCAACCATTGGCTCATGGTTGGAATACAACACCATATTCACAACAATAATGTCAATAAAAACAAAAACAATTGCAAAATAATATATTTAAGATAAAAAATACATATGGAAAATAAAAAGATAATACTAAACGTTTTAAAATTGATAATTTAACAAGTTCACAAATTAAAAAGTATAAAACAACTAGTAGTTCCGATTTGTTTAGAAAACTGCAAGTAACACTAACACCCATAAAGGTCTTTGGTTAAGTCTAATATTACTTTCTTGCATTCTATGGATTGTGTCGGCGTGTGATGATGTAGTCGTAAAAAAACGTCAACTCTCGAAAGCAAAGGGATCAACCAAGGATTAGCATATTCTATAGTAGTGCGCATCCACGTTGTATTTAACATTAGTAAATGTGAACTTTTAGCCATATCGACTTATAAATTTAAGTTCGCAAGATTAAAAATAAATATATAGTACAAGTGTGGAAAACAAATCATTAAATGCGTCTAATTTTTTTTTACTTATATATAAAAAATGATTTGTATTCACGAATTCCACCTCGGTCTCTTTTATATGGACCTCCATTGGTGGTACATTTTTCACCATAAGTAAGTTGTACAATTCACGAGCAGAGTTCCCTCCTCTGCTTCCCAACGCTGAAAACAACAAACAATTTCAGCCCAAGAAATCCTTTGTTGATATCATAAAACCCAAATCGGAGCAAAGACAAACCATTCTGGAGTTTGTTAAAATAACAGAGAATCATAATACCATACAATACTCCAAGGAAACTAAGTATTTTCTTACAAAAAACTCTAGAACTACCATAATAGGTAAGTTTAGTAGCGGAATCCCTAAGAAATCGTCATTAGAGTTATTCCTTCAAGCATTCAAATTCAAGGGCTCTTATATGTTCTCAACCTTAGACTCTCGACATGTACTACTGGATTTCTGCCTCAAAGAGGACGTTAGTAATCTCTGGTAAAAAAACGTTTGGAGTGTAGGCGATAAAACCATGCGACTAAATAGATGGACTCATGATTTCAAGAAGAATATTGAAAGCACAAGAGTTTTGGTTTGGGCTAGACTTGAAAAACTTCCTGAATACTTGTATAACAGCTCTGTTATCATGGATCTTGCATCTTCTTTAGGTACTGTCTACAGAATAATTATTCTTGATAAGTTTAGGGCAAACAACAATGTCTGCTACGCTCATATTGAATTAGATATCTCTACCAATCTTAAAAGGAAGCTGTGGGTGGGTTTTGGTGAAAATGATAGAAGTTGGGTTGGTGTCAGTTACAGAAATGTGCCTACTTATTGCTATAACTGCTATCACTTGGGTCATAGCTCAAATGAATGTAGAAAGAATGACATGAAATCCAAAGAAAATGAAAGAATTGAAGACAAATCAAAGGAGAATATTATTAATCATCAAGATTTCAAAACAGCCAATCAAGAAAGTTTTACAAGCATCCAAGTTCCTAAAACAACCCAAATATAGACATTCAGTAAAGTTTACAGAAGGAAACTAAAATCGGTTATAACAAATAAAGATAAATTTTCTGATGAGTCAAAAATCTCTGGCAGCAATGATCTTTATGACATCGATGTTCTTCAAAAAGTGAGCATGAGCTTATAAGTGCTCTCCAAAAATTGGAACAAGATTATCAAATAAGTCTTGAGAATCAGCTTGAAGACACTGCTTTATCACCAAATCGTGACAATATTGGAAGCTGCAATGTTTCTCCTCATTCTACCTCCCTTGCTAACAATTTCAACACAATTATCAGTGGGAAAATCAAATCAGCAAACCGAAATAAAAGTGTAAAAAGGCTTTCTATCAACTCTCTGATTACTAGAGAGAGAAAGCATAACAAATCTTTATCAGATAATGATAAAGATCGTTAGCTGGAATGCCCGTGGGGTTAGCAACAATCCAACCTTGGCTAGGCTAAACTCTATGATTAAAACTGAAAACCTAAAGATAGTTGCTCTTTAAGAGCCTATGGCTAAGTTGGACAAGATTGAAAGTGTTGCTAGAAGAATTGGGATGTGTAACTTTGGTGCTAATTGTTCTAACAAGGTTTGGATTTTCTGGTTTGACGACATCAACATTAATATCATTATTGATCATGACCAATTCCTTCACTTAGAGATTAATCAGAATAACTTAAACTTCTAATTTACCTCTATTTACGCCAAGAATCAGAGATCTCTTAGGAAAGAGCTTTGGAACAAGATGATATCAATTACTAATGATGAGACTCCTTGGATAGCTGCTGGGGATTTTAATGATGTCATCAATTATGAAGACCGGCTTGGTTGCTCATCTTTTGATGACATTAGCTCTAACAACTTCAATGAAGCTATCAGAGCTTGCAGACTTGACGATCCTGGCTTTATTGGCTCAAGATACACCTGGAGCAACAACAAATGCTGGAAACGGTTAGACATGGTTTTAGTCAACAATAAGATGTCATCTATTATGTGCAGTATTCAGGTTTTTCACATGGTCAGAACGTGTTCTGACCATGATCCCCTTCTAATTTCTCTTTCTAATAGTCAAAATGACATTTTAAAATATAAAAAATGCAGTTTTAAATTTATAAATGCATGAACTAATGATTCTTCTTTTCTTAGCTCAGTTAAGCAAAACTGGAATAGCTATTGTAATGGTAGCAGTAACAACTTGTTTTGGTATAAACTCAAGAGACTTAAGAAGTTTCTCAAAGAGTGGAACACTAACCACTTTGGCAACATCTTTAACAAGGTTAAAGGTGCTACTGAAGATGAGAAAAACAAAGAAGTTATTCACCAAACAGAGAACAACAACATTTCTAAAGCTAATCTCTCCAAAGCTAACAATATACTTATGTAGGCTCTAAAGGATGAGGAAAGTTATTGGAAGCAAAAATGCTTCAATTCTTGGCTTAAAGATATTGATGATAACACCAAGCTTTATCATAGTTATGTGTCAAAGAAAAGGAAGAAGAATAAAATCAATGGGATTAAAGAGAATGGAATATGGTTACTGAATCATAATGACATAGTTAAGTCTGCTGAACATTACTTTAGAACAATATTATCACCTGACTCATATGTTACACATGATAACTTAAACTTAAATATGCAGGACTCTCTGTTTGAGAATATTCCCAAGGCTGTTACTAAAAGTGATAATATTGCTATTCTCAAGCCTACAACTAAGGATGAAGTCTGGTCAATCATTTTCTCTATGAATAATGACAGTGCATCATGCACTGATGGGTTTAATTCTTTCTTCCTTAAATATTGTTGGGAAATTATCAATTTGGATCTCTGTAATGCTATAAATTCCTACCTAAAGGGTGATAATATTCCCAATGGAGTTTTTGGCAATGGGATTTGCCTCATTCCTAAAAGCCCCAATCCAATTAATTGGAACAATTTCAGGCCCATTAGTCTGTGCACCATATTTAACAGACTCTTCTCTAGTATCATCAGTAACAGAATTGCTGGTCTTCTTCCTAAAATCATTTCTAACAATCAAAGTGCCTTTGTTAAGAATAGAATCATTCATGAAAATATCCTTATAGCCAAAGAGATGTTACATAATATAAACAGAAAACCTAGTAAAGGCAACATAATGGTTCAACTTGATATGTCAAAGGCATTTGACAGAATGTCTCATGCCTTTGTTCTACATATTTTGAGTTGCTTTAGGTTTTCTAAAGATATTATCTTTATTATTAATAAAATGATATCTAAAGTCATGATTTATATTCTTATAAATGACACCAGTGTGGGGTACTTCCACCAGAAGAATGGTTTAAGACAGGGTGACCCTCTGTCTCCCTGCCTTTTCATCCTTGCTGAGGAAACACTAATTAGAGGGCTGTCTAACCTACTTAAGACTAATAATGACATGCAATTTTATGCTAAATCATGCTACCTTCTTTCAAGCTTGGCCTTTGCTGATGATGTCCTGATCTTCACCAACAGCCTGACATCCACCATTATAAAGCTTAGTTCCCTTCTTGACAAGTACCAACAGATATCTGGTCAGATTATCAATAAAGAAAAGATAAAAATTATTAC
Organism: Limnanthes douglasii subsp. nivea; assembly: GCA_036936605.1. Classification (NCBI taxonomy): domain Eukaryota; kingdom Viridiplantae; phylum Streptophyta; class Magnoliopsida; order Brassicales; family Limnanthaceae; genus Limnanthes; species Limnanthes douglasii. The sequence goes on from JAUPFV010000001.1 coordinate 303,256,265, forward strand.
TTCTACTAGAGCATCTAACAAGGAAAGGCTGAGTCTTACCACTGGTTTCAACGTGGACAGTGCCCCCTTCACCTACCTTAGCATAACCATCTCTGCGAACAACAAAGAGAAGAACTATACTCAATTACTTGAAAATTTTTATAACAAGATAAATGAATGGGACATGAAGCACCTATCATTTGGTGGCAAAATGTCCCTTATCATTAATGTGTTACACCCGATAATATATTATTGGATGCATAACAGTGAAATTCCTAAGTCCATTATCAGTAAAATTGAGATATGTTTCAATAAGTTTCTGTGGAGGACTAATTACAATGAAAATTCCATTCATTGGTCATATTAGAACCATTTGTGTAAGCCTTTTGAGGAGGGTGGACTGAACATCAAAAGACTTGTTGACATTCAGCACACCCTCTCTAAAAAATTATGGTTCATCTTTCGTAGAAAAAAGGGTATTTGGTCTGACATTATGCATCATATGTACTGCCCTAACACTCATCCTACTAAAACTAAATTATACTCAGCTGACTCTATTGTATGGAAAAGGATGCATAACATTAAAAATGAGGCTGAGAAAAACATTAAGTGGACTTTAAGCAAAGGAAATGTTGATTTTTGGCTGGATGAGTGGCATGATATGCCTCATATTCTTAATCTCAACAGTTCTGAAATTTGGTTTATGCCTGTCAAAGTTAAAACCTTTTGGAAAACTAACAAGTGGGACAACTCTACTCTATTAACCTTCCTGCCTCAATATCGTGTTAACAAAATAAATACTTTTAAAATCAATCATGAGCAGGAAGATGAAATAGTATGAAAATTGTCTAATGATAGAAACTTCAACACGACCTTAACTTGGGATAGCATAAGAAACAAAAACATCAAAATCAAATTCTACAAAAAAAATTGGAACCACATTGTTCCTAAAAAGTTTTCCTTCCAATGCTGGAAGTTAATCAAAAATTATATTCCCATTGATAGTATCATGATCAACAGACACTTTGTTACTGTCTCCAAATGCCAATTTTGTTGCAGTTGTAAAGAGAAGAATCATCTCTTCGTTAACTGCAACTTTGCTTGACAGATTTGGAATTACTTTGGATATCTATTCAAGATTCCTTTGAAGCGAAGCATGACTATTATTCACATCCTTCGTTGTTGGTTCTGGTCTTCTAACAACAAATTCCATATTATCCATCTTGTCCCACAGATTATTTGTTGGACAATATGGTATAATAGGAACTACTCTAAATTCAATAACACCCATGACAGCCACATGAGTGCTATTAATAGAATCACCAGAACCATAATTGGAATTGATTCTCGCAACCTTCTCACTGCTAAGCACTGGTCCAATGTAATTGACGCAGGTGCTTCTCTAGGTTGCAGAACAATAGACAATAAGAAGAAGAGAAGTACTTACCAGAAATGGAAGTTTCCAAGTCATGGAAGGCTAAAGATCAACGTAGCTGGAGCCTGCAACTTCACCGACGAATCCAGTTGAGGAATACTGGTCAGAGACGAAAACGGAAATATCATTCTTGGAGCGGGCAAATTGTTTGGGAAGCTTAATCCTTTCTTAGTTGAGTGTAAAGCCCTAATCGAGGGCCTTCTTATCTGCAAGCGAAACCAGTGGCAAAACATTGACATCGAATCAGACTGTCTGACCCTAATCAATGTCCTAACCACTGGCAATGCTGCTCCTCTCCTTCAATCGACCATTGTTATATGCTGAAGCCTCATTCACCCATCCATGTCCCTTAGACACATCTCCAGAATGCAGAACAATGCTGCAGACTGGATTGCTAAGTGGATCTTGAACTCCAATCAGGACAAGGATTTCAAGGGCATGAATGCTCCTAACCCTCTCTTAGCTATTGTAACCCTCGAAAGTTTTGAAGTTGGATATATCGATCCGGGTTAGTTGCTTTTGGTGGAAGCTATTGAGTTGCTGATTTTGGTTGAAGAAGACTACTTAAATATCGTATTATTAGGGTTTCTCAATTAAGGATTTTCTTCAAATTTTGTATTATCATAAGTAAGTCCCCGTAAAGTTGTCTTGCTTGCAATTTCAGACTTCGGTTGTCTATTAAGTAATAAAAGTTATTTGCTTAAAAAAAAAAACATTCACGAGCAGAGTGAACGATGGGTAAACTTTTCCATTTACGAAGTACGAGCCCCGCCCCGTCTATCAGCTAATCTAACATTCACTCTGTCGAACCACCTAAAATCTCTACGCTTCTTACAGGTTACTCCTCTCTCTCTCTCTCTAAAACCCTAGCTTACTTCTCTCTCGTGTCTGTTCCATTGTGCTTGCTTATTTGTGTTCTTTAAGCTACAGACTTATCATATCCCAACTATTGCTAACATCGAAAAACTTTACCCTCATTTCGGATTCGAAGTTTTAGCTACGCAATTGTTTATAATTATCTATCAAAAACCCACTTTTAGTGATTTAGACCTATAACTGTAGATAGGTGAACTTTTAGTTTTCAAAATTGTAAGCATTCTGCTCATGGGTAGCTAGGGTTTTGTTGCAATCTTTACTTTCCTCTGATTGTTGATAGAAATTTGACCCCTAGTAAGATCAGCTTATGCTATATAAGGAACAAATTTGAGGTTTTGCTTAATCATATCGATTTTGCTAGTTTGGGGTTAGACTTGATTTAAAAATCGTGAAGCTATTTGTTACATTTTTAGACATGCCAGTTTACGTTGAAGTTGGTGTCTGTCTCTGTGTAAGTGTGTAATGACTTGAATGTGCCTTACATCCTGCTGTAGATGTTTCTTTAATTTGATGACCACGAACAGGATGTGGGAAGTTTAAACTTAGTTGGGGTAGTAGTGCGAAATTCTATCTTCGAAAGTTCGTCTTTGTTATTTACATACATATATTCCTATTGAAATGGCAACACTGTGTGATGAGATAGATGTTAGGTTTGCCAATAACAAGTTCTGAAACTTAACCCCATATTGTGCACCCTTGTATATGTGTGTGTGAATGTCTTAGTCTTGTAGTTTGTTGTTACAATCTGTATGTCTATGTTTTCATTTTTGAGCGTGTTCTTAGGCCTTACTATAAAAGTCGCGCAATGTTTTCTCGATTTAAACCGAAAAGGAAAGGTTATCTTTCACTCTTATTTTCCGACACCTAAATAATGTGCACTTCTTCGATTTCTACAACCAGTTCAGCAGAGAGGAGCCTTATGGTGGAAGCATGGTGGTCTCTTGCAGCGGCCGCTATCCCTGCAGTTATTGCAGGCCAAGCTTTTAGAATGAAGAAGAAACGAGCAGAGGAGCAAGGTATCAAGAGTGCAAGGGGAAGAGAGAAAAGCTCTGACGATATCTTTGTCTGTGAAAGGGTGTGCACGTCAAAAAGAATGTTGAAAAAAGTTGGATCATTCTCTAAGGACCCAATTCCCGATACGTGTGTCACTGTTTGCGGTGTTTCGGAGTTGGACGCCTGCTCTGATGCCTGTGCTCGTACCGTTTGCGTTAACCAACATCAGGTACCAAATTGGAACGACATATGTCTTCGTAGATGTCAAAGTGAGTGTCTTAGACTCTCTGCATCGAGGTCTTCGTAGTATGCTTTCTGAGTGTTTGTAAAACCTGTGTTTCTCTTTGAAATCGTAAATCTCGAAATGTGATCCATCACATAGCCTAGTGGCTTAATATCCTTTATTAGATTGTTTATTAATGATTGTCAATTTTTCGAATTCGTTTCGATTTGTCTCCTTAGAGTTATAGAATCTGTACCCACTTAAGTTTACTTTTCCAAAATTACTGATTAAACCGATAAAGATACACTGCAGAACTGAGAATTGATTTGCAGATTTCATTATCTAAATTTGTTAATGTTCAAAAGCCTATCTTGGGTGCTCTAAGAGATTGATTTTAGCTATAGACTAAGAAATTCTGCGATGATTTCTTCCTAGATCATTATCATTACTCATTATTTGAAGATGTAAGACATGATTAAAGCTTGTCGTGAACGTTGGACACCGTCTCCTTCACCTTTTCTCCAGCTTTGTGCATTACTTTCCCTGCAGCCTTCTCCTTCACCTTTGCTGCAGTCTTGTGCATTACTTTCCCTGCGGCCTTTGCAGATTCCTCAATCGTCGCTTTGCTTGATCCAAAACTCTTCCCGGCTGCTTCTTTCAATTTTCTCTGCTGCACTTTTCTCACTAAATTCTCCTTTTGTGCTCGAACTATGATCGCTTCTAAATTGCTAAGATCTTTTTTCTCATGGCATCAAACAACCCTATTTATCTATATTTTAGATGAATTCCAACCGTACAATAATTTCAATTCTAATAAATTAGCTCATTTTTCTTTTCTATTTCTGCAAATTCGATATCCGAAAAACTAAAAGAAGAAACATGTAACAGCTTCGGAGACATACTCGATATTTGGAAGGGTATACTGCAACTGTGTTTGACGGATAACATTACTCACTATTTCCAGAGCACCGGAAAGAGACCGTTTCTCGAGTACTTCAGAGACCAAATTTGAAAATGATGGTTTCTCTTCCCCATCACCAGCTACAAAAACTAGTACATTAGTCGATCCTAAGCCGAGCGAGATAATATACAAAACAATGTTACTTCCCGGATTAATTTGGGCATTCCTAGATTTAAAGAACAAGGTTTTGATTCAATTTGGGTCTAATTTTTGTTAACCATTTTCAAATTCTAAGGAATCTTTTCTAATTAATCGTCCAAGGTGTTTTTGTCTTTTGACCAAGAATCTTTTGTTTTGGCTTGTAGTGAATTATTGGTATAGTTAACCAAAAATGAAACACAATTATTCCTCCAAATAACTCTCTTATACTCAATACTTAACAAAATTTCCAAAAACTCAAAAATCACAAATCAACTCCCAAACCTCCCAAAATACTCCAAAAAGCAACATTTTTTTTTTAAATCCAAATCATTGAATGATAGACTCAGGGCCTGAGAAGCTTGCTAAGGAGCATGAAACTCCAAATAAGGTAGTCTTTCTAACCAATCTTAAAAAAAAAATTCATTTTTGGTAGATCTAATTTTAGAAAGTTGGACCCGACCTCTCCCGCCGGTAGAGGCCGATTCAACCGACGGGGATGAAGAAAAAACTTTTTTTTTATGAAAGTCCCCCGTCGGGGAAGGCCATAATCAACCGGCGGGGCTAGCAACTCCCAACCGCCAGTGAAGTAAGTAGTGAACCGTCGGGTTTGGACTTTCGTCCTCGACGGTTGAGATACCTTGGTTTATTCACATATGTAATAGAATTTTATGGTTCACCCCCGCTGGTTGGACTATTATCAACCAGCGGTTGACAACATCCCCGGTGGTGTAGCTATTTTCAACTGCCGGTGTGAGTCGAGCATTTTGTTTTTGTGTCACATTGACATAATTTACGCTTGTTAGGAGAATGATGAAGAGTTAAAAAGATGATTTGTATAGTTCGTGCATGGTGAAGGAGGAGGAAATGCTGGTGCCTTGCTCCGTCGTTAATAGCCACTTGTTCGACACAAAATCTCATTATTCTCGAGTAGAGTTGATTTAATGGGTTAAACAAACCGCAATAGATAACGAGATTGTGGTCATATTACGTCGATGCGATAGACTTGATCGAAAAACTCAGAGAATAGAGTTTGTGTGAAAGATCTGGAGTTTACACAAAATTGGTAGATCTGAAGCATCTAAAGAGGAAGTCTACCGACACGAAAAAATTCGGATGCCCTTTCACCCTTAAAGAAAAGAAGATGTGTGATGATTTGTGGGGATTAGAGGTCGAATGCGGCCTTCACAATCACGATACTACATCCTACAAAGAAGGTCATTCATACGTGGGACGCTTAACCAAAAAAAGATGGATTTCGTGGTTAGTTCTATGAAAATGGGATCCCGTCCTCGTGATATCCTCGGTGGAATGAAGAAATTGAACCCTAAGAATTCTTCTTCAATGCGCACCGTGTACAATGCTCAACTTAAACACCGCAAGCTCGAGAAAGGCGGTCAGTCGCAATTCCAATACTTGTTGGGTGAACTAAAGCGGCTAAACTAGTACGAATTCCATAGAAAGTTTGAAGACGGAAGCGATGTCATAAGCGAGCTTTTCTTCGCGCACCCGGTTAGTTTGGATTTGTTACGGTCCAAACGTCATTGAAATGGATAATACGTACAAGGTGATCAAATACGGGATGCCGTTGTACGAGGTTGTCAGAGCCATTTGTACCTGGAAAACTTTCTACATTGGATTCGCGTTTATGCCGGGAGAAAAATTCGAGAGCTACAAATGGGTGTTAGAGTGCTTACATTCGTTAATGGTAACTCACTCCATCGAATTACCATCCATTGTTTTGACGGATAGAGACTTGGCGTTTGTGAAGGAGGTGGAGGAAGTGTTCCCCAATGCAACACACATGTTGTGTCGATGGCACATCAACATGAACGTACTAGGAAAAACGAAAAAAAAAAATCATAAAGGAGAAGAAAGTGTCCAACGCCTTCTTGAAAGTGTGGAATCAAATGATGTTAGCGAAAACAGAATTAGCCTTCGACAACTATCGGTCGGAATTGCACCGTGACTCCAAAGAGTATCCGCAAGAAATTGAGTATACTGAAAGTTGGTTAGGGCCGTACGGTGACATGTTTGTCACGTGGAGAACGAACAAGTGGATGCATTTTGGTAACCAAACCACAAACTGCGTGGAGAGCACTCATTCTAGTCTCAAGCGTTTCATTTGTACGAGCAAAGGTAACTTCGAATCTTTTTTGTTGAAGATGCATACTTTGATAGAATTGCAACACGGGGACATCAAGGGTTCATTTGAAAAGATCTGATTGTTAGCCCTACATAAATTTGCAAACATTGTGTACGGTAAACTAAAAAGAAACATCTCCTGTTATGCTATGAAATTTTTTTCCGACGAAGTAGAATGTGCCCGCAACATGACAATCGCGTCCAGCATGCTCTGCGGTTGTGCCATACGAACTATGCACGGTATGCCTTGCGCGTACGAAATCTACGAGTTTGTTGCGAAAGGGTTAAAGGTACCTCTAGAGTAATTTCACGAACATTGGAAGAGATTAGACATCCTAGTTCGAACCAACCTCACGACGATCAAGCAACTAAAAGCCAAACTTGACAAACTAGTATGCGATGTCGTGGAAGCCAATGACAAAGTACGCATAAAGCATGTTTATAAAAAATGGTTTGCCATCGTCCATCCTAAAACAACTACCTTTTGGAGCCATTGGTGAAGCAAAAAGCGTGGGATCGTCCACCTAACAAACGTAAGTTGTCTATTGCCGCTGATGATACATCCACTAAACGCGACAAAAGTGGGCACGAGTATGTGCTCGAATCAGAAAATACTAGTTCGTCCTACTTTGTTCCAGAGTCCAAATATCCGACCGCAAACTCAAATAAAGGGAAAAAAATGTTGGGGCCGAAATGCGGTTTGGAAAGCTCCCCCGCTCGTAAGAAAGGTAGCGTGATTCCAACGCAAGCAAGTGGGACGATGTTTTGTAGTAAAACGCTGAGTTGTAGATCGAGATCTACGATACTGGCCAAGGCAAGTTTTGTAGACCCCAAATGATACTTAAACCAATTCCCCATCTACTTTAGACCTTTCGTAGAGTCCATTAGTGACGTTAAATTTGATAGCCATTGCGGGTACCGCTCGATAGTGTTTACCTTGAACGGGCAAGAAGATGGGTGGAGGTTGATAAGGGATGCCCTTTACAACGAGTTGATGGATTATACATCTATCTATGTTAAGATATTTACAAGCATAATCATAAGCCAATGACTAGTGATGTCGAGGACCTTCCTAGAAAAGGACAAGAGCTCGTCAGAGGAATCGTCTAACGGGCGAACACGATTTATCGTGTTGATGATATCAACCGTGGAGCGCTCGTTAAGAATACGAGGCGTGATGTTATATCAACTGTATCTCTTCACGTAGTCCTTGTACTGAGGGGATGATGTCTGCCTACGCCTTTCCAAATGCCTCGAGTACATATCAATAACGTACAAATGCTCCATCCAGTTCGTCCAATGCCTACCATGCAACGCGTAATGGAGATTATCTTCTCTTGATAGACCGGTTCTAGGAAAAATGGCAGACAACGAATTCTCTTGGACCCGACCAAACTGCCGCATGACTCGGTCCGGGTGATAAGCCCCGCTTACCAACATAAGGCGAATAGAGTGTCAATACAACCCTATTTCCTGCTCCGGCCACACTTCATGAACATCCTCGTAAGGTTGGGAAATCACCTACAAATAAGAAATTACTCATATAAACATAGAATTAATAGACACATATTAATCAACGTAAACAATCTAACTTACATCCGTCTCTTCTTGAGCCGTAAGGATGTCATGGTAGTATGGTTTTCCGCGAGCGAGGGTTCCCGAGACCCTTTTGGGCAACCACGCCAGCATTTTCGGATCAGTCGGGATGTAACCGCTATTCACCGCCGCCTGGTAGATAGGAAAGTGATCATAGAACCAACACTCCAACAACGCCGAAAACCCAACCAAACTCTTCAAGGAGTGCTTTGAAATGCCTCTGAGGCTTTTGTACAACCACACTAGTGCACAAGTACCCTATGTGTACTCACGAAGCTTCATCAAACCCTCAAGATGATGGAGAAAATTGTATTGGATGTTCTTTTGGATCGTGTTGGTGAAGAAGGTATACCGGAGGAAGAACATAATGTATGCCTAAGCAGCTTGCTTCTTCATCTCCAAAGTTAGGGCGGCATTGGAATCCAACTATTCCTCCGCGGAAAAAGTTGTCCTTAGTCATCGGAGGCCGAACACACTCCCATCATGAGCCTCCATATCCTCCCGGACGGCATCCGCCAAAACTCCCAACAACGATGCGTAGCGTGCATATGTATGAGCTATCGACTCTGGCATAAAGCCGTCGATAATTTTCCCTTCGACCAAGAGGCCGCTAATCACATACACGTCGTCCAACGAAAACTGGAAGGTGCTCATCTCTTGGTGTACGTGATTGTTGAACTTTGGTAAATGGTGCATTAGTGGCCAGAACGGAGTCTCTTCCAATAAAGCTTTCACCCCTAATTCTTTGCTAAGGTCTCACTGACCGAGTAGGCCATACTTAGATTGGACCTTGATACCAGATCGCGACTGAAACAAAGAAGCAAACATAGATATAACGTAAAAAAAATAGATTAAGTAATAAAACAGATAATTAAGTCCGAAATTCAAAAACTTACGTCGTCCATAATTGTGAAGTACGCCTCATGCTGCGCAAAGTTCGAGAATAGAAGGGTATTGTTCAACTCTAAGAATAGGTTTCTCCATTCTTCTGGATCAGTTGGACGTCCTTGTGCACAGACCTCTCGTCGAGGTGATGGCACGGGGACCTTCATCTTCTCCTCGTCTACAAGCGCACGTCGTTGACTATGGACCTCTCATGGAGGAGAGGGTTGTACTCCTCGCTCCCTTATGGCATCATATTTTTTATGCCTCAAGGAGCATTCTGTGTGGACCATGCGCTTCCCATGTTCGGTTCGATTACCTTTTGACCGACCAACTACCTTTACTTTTTTTGGAGCGACAGACTTCTTCCCGTTTACGCCTTGCGATTTTCTTTGCCTTTTCTTTCTCGGGTCTAGGTGCTTCGTGCCTGCGGAAAGAAATAGAATTAAAAAAGTAAGAAGGTAGCTGAAAATATACTAGGTCCCCGTCGGGTGAGGCTGGGTTTACCCAACGGGAATAAAATAATATTCAGAAATTACATTATCTATCCTGACGGGTCACTCCAGCCTCACCCAGCGGGGTAGAAAAAAATCCTGGAAAAAGATATGGCTACTCCACCGGGTGGACTAACCTACAAAAAAAATTCACCCTGCCGGGTGCACTAGTTCTCACCCGCCGGGGGAACAACGAACAGACCATTTCCACTATTGATAGACCTTGAAACTAAAACTAAATCTACCACTAAAACACCAAATCAGTCAGAACTAAACACACATAACATCAATATACCACTACAAACACCAAAATAAACATGCATTTCCCTATTCTAACAACCAAAGTAACACAAATCTAGAAAAACAAAAAAAAACTAAATATAAGAAAAATAAGATTTAAAAGTAGAAACTCAATCTTTTTCTTTGCCATTGTTGTTGTTGAGTGAGTGTGAATCTACTAGATTTGTTGTAGAACAATTTAGTGTCGTCGTTGAAGTTCGATTTTGTAGGTAGTGGGTTTGGAGGTTTGAAGAATGAGAGAAGATGAGAGGGAAAGTTTGGGGTTGATTTTGTTTTGGGGCTGAATTAGTTTTGGGAATGGTTAGTCTTTAGGTTTAGAACTTAGTAAAAGTAAAATGGGTGTTTTGGGTATAAACATGGGGCTACTTAAAATTTGTATGAGACTGGTTAAAATTGGGACTACTTATCGAAAAAGGACCTAGTTTAGCCAAAGCCAAAGATAAAGTGGAAGGACTGCATATGTTCTCTTGTGGTGTAAAAGTTATTCTAACTAGAACTATTCTAACTTTAGTTACCGACTAATATAGAATTCAACTTTTAAGTCCCCATGATTTTTTTTATTTTCTCTATATTGATTGAAAAAGAGTTTCCATTACAAATACGTGATTATAGAGAAAATTTTATATAAGGTCCGTTACACGAACCGATTAGGTTAAAGGTCTATAAAATTTGAGTAATTTTTTCCAAAGTTACTCTTCATATAAATAGAAATTTGAAAACATAAACTAAATTAGTAAAACTAACACTTCTTTTACATCATTAATTTATTTTTCTACTACGATAGCCTTTTCGTTTTCCAACCACCGGAAATCCAAAAATCGAAACCGTTTAAGATCTGATTTAATTTTCGATTAAAGCTTCCAAATATTTCAGATCAAAATCTACGTTAATACAGTAAGAAAGTATAGTTCCAATCATCATCTTCTTCAAAAATACGGTTCGATCTTATTGTTTTTTTTTACAAAACTAGTGTTTCATTTTAAAGTTTTTTCGATTTTTTAGTTTTGGAGGATATTTGTTAGTTATTCGTTTTGCAGTATATACTAACGTATGTCTCTCATCTATCAGCATATATTGCTTACATGTGTCTCGCTTTAGCAAGACATGGGACGCTCGTTCATCAATTTCTACAATCATGCATGATTACTACAAAACAGATTCCATAATTTTACATGCAGCAAAACTGTCATGATATTGTTTCTCATCATCTATTTTTTGCATAGTTCAACATCTATTGGTGTGGATTATTTTCGACTGAGGGTAATTTGGTCAGGTGTTTTGTGGTGTTTCAAAGGTATTTAATGTTTGGGTGTTTTGTAGTGAGAGATTTAAGCTGCATGGTCGTATTAAATGTTTGTTACCCTCATTAATGAAAGTGGTTGGGTACTTATACCCTTAATTATGGGCCATATGGGCTTTCGGGTCAAACTTATGAAACCGGGTCGAGTTCAAAAACCCATTAGTTTATTAAGCAGATTAGCAATTAGCTTAGTAAAAAGGTGATTAGTTTTTAGTACTTTTGTCCAGTTCGGATGGTTCAGTGGGTGACTTTTGTCTGACTTTTTCATGTCCGGTTTCTACAGTTAGTCGTGAAAAGTTCCGGACTCATCAGTAACCGCTTTTAGGTTTTGTTCGAAGGCCTTTGGCAAGACCTAAAAAATCCCTTTGGGCACTTGTAACATTTCCCGGACTGATTGAGTGTTTAGTGAAGGATTATTCTGGTCTGAAAACTTCTCTGAAGTTCAAAGGTTCTGCCATGGATCGTGGGACACGTGTCATCTTCTGATTTGCCTCACCAGCCCTTTTTCTCCTAGAACGGCGCTCCCACTAATCCCAAAAAGTAACCTCCTCATTTAATGCCCATAACGTCAGCGCCGCCTTCAATCATTACTTTTGTATTTTCGTATTCTCTTAGGTTTTTGGCATCTCTTTTTGTCTCATTAGTATAAATTACTTCATTTTCACTATTTTACCATCTCCATTACTCTCTTATTCCTTCATCTCAAAAATTTCACCTCTCTTCTCAAAATCCTTTTGGTGTGAGTTTATGTTAAACGCACTAGTAAAAGGCGGGTGGCTTAATCTTTCTGAGTTAGAAAAAGCACAAAGAGTTGAGCGAGAAAGGTGCATTGCTGCGGGTCTTCTAGTTTCTCCAATCGACAAGTCTGAAACACCATCTTCAGAGACTGATCGAGGTTCATCTTCTGCTAGAAGTTCCAAACCCAAGAGGATATTTCAACCAAGTATTTCACCCATCGTATCAGGCTCCTCAGTTCAGGAGTCACAGCCTATTGTTGAACGGGAAAAAACTGTTTCAAGCACAAGGAGACCCTCTCCATTTATAGCCATGGGGTCAGATGTTGAAAAATCCCCGGAAAAAGTTAAACTTCACAGAACAGGTCGTTTAGTGAAAGGCCAAGCTGTTGTCTCACAGTTTATGGTCACCCTCTCCTTCAAAGGATTGGCCTTTACTTTGGAGACCTCGAGAAAGACGACTTTGCTGGCCCTTACCTCCCTCCAAGCTCCTCGAATATGGTCACTTTCAATGGTAAGTATTTTTCTGATTCAGGGGAGAATGACATGGTGACTCACTCCTTGCTGGGCAACATTCAACCGGTGCTCAACCTGGAGAGACAAGTGCGAAGTCAATCTACCCTTATCAACACACTCAATGCAGACAAAGAGACTTTATCTAACAACCTCCTTAACGCCAATCAGAGTGTTGAGGCATTAAGGAGAGAGATCGAGGAGTTGAAGAAGGGGAAAGAGGACTTGGCCACCAGGCTGGCCACTTCGGAGGGGGTTAACAAAGAACTCCAATCTAAGTGTTCTGGCTTGGAGAAAGATCTCTCTACTTCGAAGGAGGAGGTGAAGGCCAAAGATAATGTCATCCAGACCCTAACCAGTGACAAAATTTCGCTAGAAGATTCTGTGTCTAGAGTTAACTAGGAGAAAGATGATTTGATAAAGGAGCAGGAGAAGACAATCCAAGCTAAGATCGATGCATACACCAACAAGATGATAGATTCCCAAGAGGAAAGGTATGCTGAAGTCAAATCTGACATGGTCTTGCTCTTTCATCGAACATTTTCGAAGAGGACACTCGGAGATTTATGACGATATGTGGAATACGAAGACCTCACATTCCACATTATGGTTGATGTGATAGGCACAACTATTCCAGTGGTTATGATGATACCACCGACGAAGATGAAGGGACCGGAGAGAGCCCTAATGAGGAACCCAAAGACCCCAAGAAGAAACCAGATGAGGCTGGAACATTTAAGGGAGCCCAGCCTTAAAGTTTTAACTATCTTTTATTTTTCTTTAATTCTTGTGTTAAAGTCCTTGGATGGCCAAGGCATTTTTGTAACCGTGTCCGGCTCTTTTCCGGATAAACCTTTCCTTTTAAAACTTCAAAGTCCTTGGATGTCCAAGGCATTTTACATGTTTTAATATCATTCCCTGGTGTTAGCGGGGCAGTTTTACCTTACACAATTCTTGCATTGTTTTATGTTTGCCCAATTTTGATGGCTAATGTTTAAATGGCCACCAGTCATTTTACAAGTATTTTAAGGTGAGAGTGTTTAAATTCTCCGATGACAAATGTTTAAATGGTCATCAGTCCACCAGATCAATCCGGTCTGTCAGTGATACTTAGAACCGAAAGTTTTAAAGAAGCTATCAATCAAACCACTCCGAATTTTTTAAGAAGGCATCAAATTTCATTAAAAAGCCCGGACACCTCATTAAAACCTCCCCGTAATATTTACATGGACTTTAAACAAGTAAATATTTACATAACTTTCATTCTAGATACAACCGGAGGTGTTCAATGTTCCAGGGGTGATTCAAGATCCTTCCATCTTTATCTTGAAGCCTGTATGTCCCATGCTTAAGCTTTTAATGACCACATAGGGTCCTTCCCAATTTGGAGCTAGCTTACCGAACTGCTTCTCCTTAGTATGTAGGAAGACTTTTCTCAACACTTTATCCCCTGGTTGAAAATCCCTCCTTCTGACTTTAGAAACAAACCTGCTTCTCATCAATCCCTGATAGTGTGTGGCTCTGAGATGAGCCTTAACTCTTTTTTCTTCTATCAAGTCGAGTTGACTTCTGATTGGCACTTCATTAGCCTGTTCGGAAAAATTGTGGACTCTAAATGAAGGAAGAGTTGCCTCTATAGGAGCTATTGCATCCATACCATATACCAAGGCAAATGGGGATTCCTGTGTAGCAGTCCCAAGAGTAGTCCGGTAGGCCCATAGTACTTCTTGTAGATAGCTTAGCCACTTTCCAGAAGTCCCTTCTAGATTCTTTTTAAGACCGGACAGGAGGGTCCTGTTTGCTACTTCAACCTGGCCATTCTCCTATGGGTGAAAAGGAGAAGAGAAGCAATGTTGAATGCCTCTAGAGGCGCATAAATTCTCCATATCCTTGTTATCGAATCGTGGCCCATTGTTTGTGGTTATCTTTTGTGGAACCCCAAATCTGCAGAAAATATTAGATAAGATAAATTTTATAACAGCTTTTGAAGTAGTTCCTGCCAGTGGGGCTGCTTCTATCCATTTTGAGACATAGTCGATGGCAACAATGATAGTTCTGCACCCTCCGGACGCCATAGGTAGAGGTCCCACCAGATCCAGCCCCCAACGAGCAAAAGGTATTGGCTCGGAAATTGACTCTAAAGGGACAATTGGGATATGAATTTCATTACCATATCTTTGGCATGGATCACACTTCTTCACCAATTCCTTGGCATCTTTCAGTATGGAGATCCAGTAGTATCCGGCCAACAATACTCTTCACGTTAAAGCTTTATAACCAAAGTGTGTTGATCCCTCACCATCATACAGTTCGGATAACATTATTTGGGACTCTTCAATCCCCAAACATCGCAAGAGAGGTCTACTAAAAGACTTCTTGTAAAGAACGTCTCTTAGGATTACAATCCACGAGCCTTATACTTCACTTTTCTTGCTACCGCTTTTTCCGGAGGCAAGATGCCATCTGAAATGTATTGAAAAAGAGGATACCTCCAGTCTTGAGGTTGACTCACTTGTATATTTAAATTTTCCTCCTCCTCATTGCTCTGATTGAGTTGAATGGATGGACACTCTTGCACGTGAATCCATGGGTAGGACTCAGAATATGTTATGGTTGCCAAGGAGTCTACTAACGTATTTTCTGTTCGGGGTATGTGCTCATAGGTGATGCCTTTGAAGTTAAGTGCCACTTCTTTAAGAATGAATAAATATTTGATCAGCTGCTCCTTTTTTGCCTCGGATTGACCTTGTGCATGATGGATAAGAAGCTGAGAATCACTCATTAACTTGACCCTTTTGGCTCCACAAAGTAAGGCTAACTTTAAACCAGCTATGGCAGCTTCATATTCGAACTCATTATTAGAAGCCCTGAAAGCAAAACATATATCCTGGTATATTTTATCACCGTACGGAGAGGTTAAACATATCCCAGCACCACAACCCATGGTACTTGATCCACCATCAGTCCGGACAACCCATACTTTCTTAGTCTTTTTACTTGTTGCTTGCTTAGTGTCTCTGTCTGAATGGAATTCAACTAGGAAATCAGCAACAGACTGAGCCTTGACTGCAGTTCGAAGGGTAAAATCAATATCATAGTCCCCCAACTCCACTGACCATTTGGTCATTTTGCTTGATACGTCTGCCTTCTGAAGAACATTTTTCAAGGGAAAAGACGTTCGGACAATAATAGAATGAGACTGAAAGTAGGGTCTCATTTTCCTAGCAGCAATTACTAAAGCCAGTGCTAGTTTTTCAAGTTTTAAATACCTCTTTTCAGCATCTATCAAGATTTTGCTGATGTGGTACACCGGACGAGGATAATTATCCACCTCCCTTACTAGCACTGCACTTATGGAACAATCGGAGACTGCTAAATATATATACAGTATCTCTCCATCAATATGTTTAAACAAGGTTTTGGGGGAGGACAAGTGTTTTTTAATTTCATCGAAAACCTGGTCGTACTGTGGAGACCAGTTGAATTCTTTTACACCTTTTAAATTTTGGAAAAATGGGTGACACCTATCTGAAGACCTTGAGATAAAACGGTTTAAAGCAGCTAACCTCTCTGTCAATCTTTGTACTTCTTTAATATTTTGAGGAGGCTCCATCTACAATAAAGCACTAAGCTGGTCTGGATCAGGCTATATCCCTTTCTCACTTATCACATACCCCAAAAACTTCCAGGACTGCACTCTGAAAACACATTTCTCTGGATTCAACTTTAAATTAACTTTTACCAAGTTGGCAAAAGTTTCTTGCATATCTGCCAAGTGTAGTTCTTCTTCCACACTCTTTACCATCATGTCATCAATGTAGACTTCCATATTTCTTCCACTCTGATTAGCAAAATCTTTGTTCACCAACCTCTGATAAGTATCCCCAGCATTCTTTAACCCAAAAGGCATCACCTTATAACAATGAAGGCCTCAATCGGTAACAAAAGTAGTGTGTTCTTGATCCTTCGGATCCACTTAAATCTGATTATACCCGGAGAAGGCATCCATAAAGGACAACAACTTGTTCCCAGACGTGGAGTCCACTAACTGATCGATCCGAGGGACCGGATATAGGCCTTTTGGGCAAGCTCTATTAAGGTCTGTAAAGTCGATGCACATTCGCCACTTCCCATTTTTCTTTTTTACTAATACCAGATTGGTTGTCCATAAAGGGTAGTGGGATTCCTTTATGTGCCCCATCTTAGTAAGCCAGTCAACATCTTGAATTATGACATCAGCTTTCTCCTTAGAAAAAGCTCTCCCCTTAGAAAAATCTCTCCCCTTTTGTACAACAGGTGCTATATCTATTCGGATTGATAGTTGGTGTGATATAACATCTGCTGGTACTCTGGTTACATCAGCATTGCACCAGGCAAAAACATGTTGATGGTCTGTTAAAAAAGATAGCATTTTACTCTTCAAGTCTGATGTCATCTTAGATCCGATCTTGACGTTTCTTCTTTCAGCCACAGAGTGAGTTTCAACCTCTTCAATTAGTGTTAAAACACCAGGGGTCTCTCTGGGGTCATCAATTTCACCCTCTCCCCCAGAGGGCCCCTCCAACTGCTAATCCTCACTGATCCGAACTGCCCCCAAAGTTTGAGGGACCATTGTTGTTGCACAACACTCCCTTGCTATCTTTTGACTACTTCGGACAACTCCCACTTGTCCTTGCACAACGTATTTTAAACATTGGTGGACTGTTGAAGCCACAACATGCATCTTGGAGAGCCAAGACCTTCCCAAAATTCCATTGTAGCATGTGGGACAATCCACCACAATGAAAATTACTCTGACCATCTTCTTAAAAGGGCCCTTGCCCAACAAAACCTCCTCCTCAAACTTCCCGATTACGTCCGCTGAGCTTCCAGTGAAACCCAAAATTGACATGTTCGAACGCTGAATCACTCCTGGATTCTTCATTTGTTTATAGGAAGTTAAAAAGAGTATATTGGCTGAACTACCGGTGTCCACCAAAATTCGTCTAATGTCATTGCCCCCAATGGATGCTCCTATCACCACAACATCTTCATGGGGACCAACTATGTCCCTCAAATCATCTTCATCAAAAACAATGAAGGGAAAAGGAATTTGCGATTGATAAGAAGTCATGCCTCCTTCCAGTTGAGTAGCCAGGGTATGAACATGCTTTTTCCTCGAAGAAGCAGTCATGGTGTCCCCCCCAAATATGGTAAGTGACTCAAAAAAGCTGATGAGCCCGGACACCGTCTTGCTGTGTTCTATGATAACGCCCACCTTATTCCGGGTCGGATCAGGATCCAAATACTCTGACTCCACATCGAATCTTTCAATTATCACCATAGCCCCATCTGGAGCCGATGTCCCTACGTTGTTTGTTGGGCCAGTCCGATAAGCATTATCAGGCCTATTTCCACTTCTTCTTTTAACATAAGCACCCAAATTTCCACTTTCAATCAAATTTTTCACCTCTTGCTTCAAAGCGATATAATCTTTTGTATTATGACCAATATCATGATGATATTGGCAGAAATAATTTTTTCGACTTTCCCTGAGAGATTGAAGCGCATCTGGCTTCCTGAAATGTACTTTGTCTTTTGTTTTGTCATAGATGGTTGCCACATTCTCTTTCAACTCGGCAAACCACTCCGGTTGAACCCAAGGCCCTTGCTTATTTCTGGATTGTTGGCTTTGAGCTGGTTCTGGGTGGGATTGAGGCTTGGCCCTGTTGGGACCCTGTCCAGTTTCTTTAGCCTTGTACCCAGACTGATTCTGGTTATGGTTTGGTGCGGCTGGGGCCGATCTCACCTGCCTATGCACCATGGTCTTCTTCATTTCATCTACATTCCCACTTGATTCAGTAAACCGCCCCACGTCATGGCCTTCTTTCTGGTTACTGAATCAACCAAATTACCAGGGTTCAAACCCTTCCTCAGAGAAGCTATTGCTATTACTCCCAACGTATTTTTCCATCTTTGTACTGTCAAACCTCTTAGGAAGGTTTCCGGACAGTATCTTGGAAGACAGTGGAGATTGTCTCCAATTCCGGCCACGACTAAACATAATATCTGCATTGGGAGTTGCAAAGATACATGGTTCATCATGAAAGGCGAAAGAATCCATCATCAGCCGGTCTACATGTCTCCGGCCATGGCTGTGACCATGAGATGACCCTTTTCCTAGATGCTTTTTCAACCTTTCATGCCTGTTCCTCTTTATTGAATACTTTTTTACCAACGTCTGCTTCTTTTTAGAACGACCTTCATCACTGCTGGATGACAGGGACTCCTCAAATCCATCTTCGTTCGAGGAGCTACTAGAAGATTCTAAATCTGAATATGAGCTCTCCACCGGTTTAGACCGGTGAGAATTCTTTGAGCTAGCATGAGTCTTTTTCGCGCTTACATAGGTCTTTAATGATGGGTCATGCTCCCTTGGATTATCAGTGTGGTGAACGGCTGACACTTTTTATTTTTCTTTTAAGCTCATCTCCACCCTTTTAGCAGCCCTTAAGGCTTCTATCTCAGCTTTCAATCTATCTCGCTCTTCAATCGTATATTCATCATTTTCTCCCACCACTTCTGCTAAAGTTGGTGGCACTGCCTGCTAGTATCCGAACTGGTTTTTCTTTATGGTTTCAAATACTAGATTCAGGCACCTTCTTCTCCCATTATGGTCGCCAATTTGGTGTGGATTATTTTCGACTGAGGGTAATTTGGTCAGGTGTTTTGTGGTGTTTCAAATGTATTTAATGTTTGGGTGTTTTATAGTGAAACATTTAAGCTGCCTCGTTGTATTAAATGTTCGTTACCCTCATTAATGAAAGTGGTTGGGTATTTATACCCTTAATTATGGGTCATATGGGCTTTCGGGTCAAACTTGTGAAACCGGTTCGAGTTCAAAAACCCATTAGTTTATTAAGAAGATTAGCAATTAGCTTAGTCAAAAGGTGATTAGTTTTTAGTATTGTTGTCCAATTCGGATGGTTCAGTGGGTGGCTTTTGTCCGAATTGCCCCTGTCTAGTTTCTACAGTTAGTGGTGAAAAGTTCCAGACTCATCATCTATCATTTAGCATATATCATAGTTGGCCTGTTTTTAGCATCTATGCAATGCCGAAGTTTTGTTACATAATTGTCCTGGTTTAGTAGAATATATCATTCCGCAACTATCGTAGTTGCCCTAATTTTGCATAATCTAACATTCTGCAACTATCACAGTTCCTATAATTTTGCAAAATCTAATATTCCGCAACTATCATAGTTCCATCGATCATAATCTAACATTTCACAACAATTACAATTCCCCTTATTTGTGCATAATATATAGTTTTGCATCTATAATAGTTGACATGTTTTCTCATTTTATTGATTTTACAGGGAAAATGCCTCCAAAAGTTTGTTTCTTTAGGTCATGCCTTTTTGCCTTGATAAAATAGAGGAAAGAGGCAAAAATAAAACTAATATACCTTGAAGAAGTAAAAAAAATATATTTTATTCCCTCATAAAGGCAGCAAATGATCTAAAAAAAGCCTTACAAAAAATTAGAATTTGACTGTAGAGATAATAAAAAAGTAGATGATGAAAATCAAGCTTTCAAATTGAGGTAAAAAATATTATTCCTTACACCAATGATGTCAATATTATTTTTTTGGTTTAAAACATGGAAACCAATATATGCCACTACAAACCAAAATTTTTGAACCATAACATTCAGATAAAGAAGAAGAAGAATAAGAAGAATAAAAACCAAAGATTATCAAGAAATACTTTTCTGATGACACATAATGAAAAGTTAATAAAAACCGAGCAAAACCAATCTAAAAGAAAATGACAAAGGTATGCAATTCAAGTTTTATTACATTCTTATCCTGGTTTAGCATCTATAATACTTGCCCTCGTTTAGCATAATATATATTTTAGCATCTATCATAGTTGCATTGCTTACACATCTATCATAGTTTCCCAATGGTATCGCAACTACGACTTTTGCCCTGGTTTTATATTTTCCAAGGTTTCATATTTTCTAAGGTTTCACATAATATATCGTTCCGCAACTATCATAGTTTCCCAATGGCATCGCATCTATCATAGTTCCCAAATGGCATCACATCTATCATAGTCTCCCAATGGCATCGCATCTATCACATTTGCTTTGGTTTTATATTTTCAAAGTTTTTACGTAATATATTATTCCACAGCTATATGCATATATCATAGTTTTCCCAATGGTGTCGCATCTATCATATTTGCCCCGATTTCACATTTGTAAAGGTTTCGCATAATGTATCATTCTGGAACTATCACAGTTGCCCTGATTTAGTATAATAATAATAATATCAATCATCTATATATTAACTAATAATTTTGCATGGTTCTATGATGCTATAAATAAAGAAGTAGCCTTGACAACAAGTAGTAAAATATGTTGTAATACTGTTCGTAATTTTAGCCTGATCAACAATGTTTTTCTCAACATCTGGAGATGTACTAGCCTCTACAGTGATCTATTACATAAATTACCTAGAAAAAATAAACAACTATGATTAGATTGAAGCAATCCCGGAGAAGTTGATGAATTCGATAAACATTTGTCATGAAAATAAACCTGATAAAGTAGTTTCCTATGTTACTAGCGTTAATATTTTTGTTCTATTTTATAAATATGATTAAAAAGGTAAAAAAAAGGTATCTAAAGTATTGTTAAAATATAACCATTTATCATGGAACACACAACTATATGTCAAGAAGATGAAATTGAAAACAAGATATAGAGATGTTTATGGATGGGTATTGAGGGCAAAACGAATTAAATTTGATTAACGCCATAAATGAGGTAACCGATGAAAAGGTATATTTACACATTATTTTTTGGTCCAATTTC
This sequence comes from Limnanthes douglasii subsp. nivea, assembly GCA_036936605.1. Classification (NCBI taxonomy): domain Eukaryota; kingdom Viridiplantae; phylum Streptophyta; class Magnoliopsida; order Brassicales; family Limnanthaceae; genus Limnanthes; species Limnanthes douglasii. The sequence continues at coordinate 303,277,695 of JAUPFV010000001.1, forward strand.
ACATTTTACATAGATATATATATTTTTAATTTAACATATTAGAAATTTTGTAGGTCCTGGAAGAATAATTGAACCTAACAAAAAAAACAAAAGCAATTCGGAGGAGATCCCAAATACCCAAAGAAAATTTCAGAAGACGAAAATATTAATGCTCAAAACGATAAATAAAATGTTCTTTTGGAGAAAAAATTAAGTAATGATGTTCCTCTGGAGAAAAAACATGCTGATGTTCCAAAGTATGTTACAGAGGATACTCATTCTGAACAAGTTAATCTCAACGACGACGACGGTGGTGTAAATTGGGATACGAACCAAGTCTCTCATGAAAAATATTCTACTAATGTAGATACAATAATAGATCAATACATTATTCAACAACGCCCAAAATTTATAAAGACTAAAATGACTGCAACCCGAAGAAGAAAATCACTAAAAACATTGCACAACATACTTTACCGACAGAACTTGGTCCTCTAAAAAACAAAAACTAGTACATACAAGACGTGCTCTTATTTCAAAAAAGGAAAATTCAGTATCGTATCTTCTTAGGAATCTAAGGAGATCAGGAAAAAATATTCAAATAATAATGTTGACATAATATACCATGTGATAGTAGAAAACAGAAGAGTGGAGAAATTACTGTACCAACAAAAAATTAAAAATCTCCTTTTTATCATAGTTTCGCATTTTTTATATAGTTTCTCATATGTAACGGTTTCTCATTTACAACATTTCATATCTATTATATTTATGATATCGCACATCTATCATCTTTATGAACGTTTCTCATCTATCATCTTTATATACGTTTTGCATCTATCATATTTATTAAGGTGTCACATATATCGTCTTTATAAAGGTTTCGTGTGTTTGACATGGTTTAGCATATATCATAGTTTAAGCGTTTCACATCCTTAAAAATGTTTCATATTTATTTTGCAGAGGATTAACAAAAAATCCCCAGCACCAGTAGAGCCTGTCTCTAGCCAGAGCATTGACTTATCAATAATGCATTGAGTAAAGAAAAATGCAGTTGAACGTATACATTTTGAACTTCCAATTGCAGAACTACAAACCAAACTCACTGGAAAAAAAAATCATTTCAGAAAGAAAAGAAAAGATAAACAAACCTGAAGAGACAGATATAACAGATACAGAGATGGATAGCACAGAGATAGAGCTATAATAGACACTTCAATTGCCTATATTAAATATATACACAGAGGATGAACTTAAAAAAACACCTGAAAAAAATAAACAAAACTTATGAAAGTAAAAAAACGATTACATGATAAAGTCCAACAATCACCAAATAAAGAAGCATGTATTGTGATTACAAAACAGAATGATCAACAACTCGGTGTACAACAACTTGCTTCTAATATAACTAAGCCTCCTGCCCAGAAGGACCCGAATACAGTTGTTGATGTTTATGCAGAAAACCCTATTGTTGGTGTCAAAAACTAAGACACTACACCTAATGTTGTTGTAGAAGAACAAGATCCACCTTCACCACAAGAGAATCTTGATGTTGGTGTGGAATAACATGATCCTAAAGTTATTGTTGTTGTTGAAGATGAGCATGTTAATCTTACTTTTTCTGTGCAAAAACAAGATCCACCTCCACTACAAGAGAACCTTCATGTTAGTATCAAAAAACAAAACACTACACATAATATTGTTGTTTAAGGAGAAGATCCTAAGGTTAGTGTTGTAGTTGAAGAACATGATGTTCATACTCATGTTGATATTGAAGAAATAAATGCTCATACTCATGTTGATGTTTTGTGTATTATCTTCTTTTTTGCTTAAATATTGTAATATTATAATAATTTTATTTGATGTCTAATATCTCATAGTTGTCCTGGTTAGCATAATATATTGTTTCTCATCTATCATAGTTGCATTGCTTTCACATCTATCATAGTTTTTCATGGTTTACCATGATAACTTTTTACATATATCATAGTTACTCGTGTTTTGCATCTATCATATTTACTCTTGTTTCACATCTATCATATTTACTCTGATTTCGCATCTTTCATAGTTACTCTGGTTTTGCAAAAGCGTTACTATTTAGTCTTGAATTAATAATATACATTTTTTTGTAAATGATCATGCTACTGAAGACCAAGAAATCCAAACGCCAACAGTCAGTGAATTGGATTCAACTTTTGAGAAGGAAATTATAAGGATTGATTTTTTTTACAAAAGAAACAATTAAGTGAATTATCTTTGTTCCTTTCTCCAATTTTTTTTATTATCATTCATCTATAAATTTTTTTACACATGTAACTGTCTCTCATTCATCTGGTTTTGTATAATATGGTTTTGGAATCTATCTTAGTTTCCATAGTTTAGCATAATATAACGTTTCTCATCTATCATATTTGCATCGGTTACGCATCGATCATAGTTGCATCGGTTTAGCATAATATATCGTTCCGCATCTATCATAGTTTTCATGGTTACACATCTATCATAGTTGCTCTAGTTTTGCATCTATCGTAGAGACCTTGGTTTAGAATAATATATCGTTTTGTATATATATCACAATTTCATTGGTTTCGCATGATATCGTTTCTCATCTATCACAGACTCCCTGGTTTTGCATTACAGATTTTTGCCTCCTGATTCACCTAATATGCTGGTTTCGAAATTTTTACAGAAAGAGTTAGATGAATCCCATCATTTGAATTATATTTGGATCATACTCAATATCAACTTCCCGATCAAATTGATATGGAAATTAGAAAAAATATTGGTCATTTACAAACAAAGTAACAGAAGCAATTGACATAATCCACTGCTACAAATTAGAAATGATTCAAAAGTGAGTAAACACAGAAGACCGACAGTATGATCAGTTCCAAATATACTAGGATCTAATATTTTTGTTAGTAATATGATGAAGATATTAGGATGAAGAAGTGTATGACTAAAAAGACTTTATTTTTGTTTTTTGTTTTTTGTATGTTTCTGTGTGTTCTTATGTTTACTTTTTGTTGTCCATAATGTTTATGTATGTTCCTGACAATGAAGAGTATGACAGAGAAGACTTTGTTTTTAGTTTGTGTTCTCTTGAACTTTCATGTATTTCTCTTTTTTATTATCAAGTTTATTAACTTGAATGAATTCATTTTTTCTTTTATTTTTTTTCACTCGCATATCAAGATGAGTCACTAAGAAGATTCTGACCGGTTTAACATCTATCAAACTCATGTATTTTGGTTATGATAGGTTTCACATTTATCACCACAAAAAATGTATTTGGTTATGACATGATTTAGCTTCTATAAAACCCATGTATTTGGTTATGCAAGGTTTCACATCAATTGCAACCAAATGTATTTGGTTATTGGCATCTATCAAACCCATGCATTTGGTTATGAAAGGTTTCACATCTATCACAACCAAATGTAATTCGTTATAATAGGTTTCGCATCTATTAAACCAATGTATTTAGTTATGATAGGTTGTGTATCTATTAAATTCATGTAATTTGGTTATGGCATGTTTCAAACATCTATCATGTATCATACAGGTTTCATATCTATCATGCATCATGAAATTTTTTGCATCTATCATTATCCATCTATTTTTATTATATATAAAAAAATCAGAAAACTAAAAATATCAAAAATTACATCAATTTTATAAAATGTCTACACATGTTTGCCTATTATGACCATAGTTCAAACAACAAGAACACATTGTTGTTTGGATACCTAATTATCCTTTTGATGGAATTTGTTTCTTCTTAGATCTTCCAGCTCTCCTTTTTAAAAATGAAGGAAGTATATCCGGAGAAGTTGTTGAATTATATGCTTGACCAAAAGTAGTAAACACAACTACGTCATATGAATATGTTACCTTATAAGAGCTTACAATATAACATGGCTCAACATAATTAATAGGATCCGCATCTATATAAAATATGGCAGTTAAAACAAGAGAGCATACGAAAAGATTTTGTTGTCACGCACCAGAAGAACAAGTAGATACACTAAGATCAACACCCATAATAAGATTACAAAATACTTCGTGTAAAAGAGGAGTAGACGAACAAACTATCCATGGACGACCTTGTTCGACATTGACTTTAAACTTTTTATCAAATTCAGGATAAAAATCGTTAGTCGAACGTTCAACATCAACAAAATGTCTCAAAATTTGACTAATTAGTAAAAATCTAATCTTGTCAACTAAGTCTAGTATAGGAAAACTACAAAACTGTTTGATTTCTTTTATAAAATACTCAGGTGGAGTATAAATCATAGAACCATATATATTTCCTTTGAAGAAAACATAAGTATATTTTTCGGAAGGTAAATTCTCACACAAACTAACAACATTATGACCTCCTAGTTTAAACAATTCATTCATAAACTGAATGTACAAATTCTGATTACCAGCATACGCTTGAAGACATTGGTTTCCACATATGGCAGATAGCAATACCTCTTTATATTGCTATACGCCTTTATATTTCCTTTAAACATATGAACCATCGTATCCTTAAATGCTGTCGATGTACTACTCAAAGAATACCTTATTTTATTTATAAGATGATAAATACAGTATGCATGATAGCACTCTGGAAATAAGGTAGATACAACATTAACAATACCTATATGACGATTACTAATAAATGTGATTTGCCGATCCGACAAATGGGGTTTCAACATCTCCAAAAACCATAACTAATTTTCAGTAACTTTAGCCTCAATAATACCAAATGCAACAAGGAAGATGTATGCAAAAAATATATGGAATATATATTATAAATAAATGTTATCTATGTTGATTATACATAGTTCTGCATCCATCGTATTTTGTTGGCACATCGATAACTGATTATAACTAGTTTCACATCTATCATATTAATTATACCATCAAGTTCTGCATCTATAATATTGATTATGTGGGGTTTCACATCTTTCATACGACATCATCTTTAGTTTCGCATATAGCATAACAGGTTTCACATCTATCATATTGTATCCATGTCTAGTTTCGCAGTTTTAGATCTAACATAAGAAAAATAATATGTTTTTCAATATCAAAAAAGTTCATAACAAAAACTCACTATTGTTACCATCTTTACCTATGGCAGATAGCTATACCCCTTTATATTTCCTCGTTAAAAAAGTTCCATCAATAAAGAAACTTGACGACAAGAATTCAAACCATGGAGACAAGAACTAAATGTTACGAAACAACGCTTGAAGACATTGGTTTCCAAAGTATACTCTAATATGTTAATCACCGTCGCTATCAAGAATGTTCAATGTTTTAAAATAACTCTTAAGTAGTTTATAAGAAGTAGAATTATTTCCATATACAACCATCTTAGCTTTCTCTAAAGCAAGCCATGAAACACGGCAACAGGTATCTAAATCGTAGTCATTTTTTTAACATGATTTCACACTTGCAGTTGTAATATCTTACTTCTAACAAAATCACGTATTTCATTCACAATCAAATATTTGAAATTAAAACCTTCTTGTAAAGCCAACCTACCAATAGCTAAACTTAAACCTATTGCACTATATTCAAAAACCTGTCAAACACCACTAATTTCATTAACACAACCAACAATATGAAGTGGTTTGTTCTTGTGATAAATAAAATTGATACCAAAACTTTGACCAATTTTTTCGTAAATAAAATATTCAGCAAAACAACTAAATCACCATCACAATCTAAGATAATGTTTTTTATGTCACCACGACAAGTATTTTAATCTGAATTTACCCTGAACCAATGCATTATATCTACTTAAAACAAACTTAATAATATATTCAAAATCATCAATTAGACCAAGATCATATATTGCAAGTTTTCAATTTAGTTTAAAAATACATAGTCGACTTCTAAACATCGTGAACCTGTACTCATAAATTAAAAAAAATAAATATAGTAAATAGCTCGCACCTATCATTACTAAAAATACAAAAGTTTCGCATCCAAAATTTAAGAAAATACACAGGCTTTGCATATATAATTACAGTAAATAATAGGTTTCGTATATATCAGTACAAAAGATACACACATTTTGTAACTAGCAGAAAATAATAGGTTACACAACTATTGTTACAGAAAAATACACAGGTTTTGTAACTATCAGTATAAAAATTAAACAAGTTTTGCATATATCAGAACTTCATCTTCTTTGTAACAGTCGGAAAAAACAACCGTTCAATATTTTTTGGACCTCAAAAAAATTATCCATGAGCATACTCCAATGATCATAGTGACCATAAAATCATGGAATGGATGGTTGTACAAAACTGTCGGAAAACATCAAGTTTATTTTTCCCGTGAAAGAAAAAAGAAAAAAAAATGGCTCTGATACCACTGTTAGCTCGAGAATAAAACTGAGAGAGAGAAAATTGAGAAAGACAAAATCGTACGCGTTAATGAATTGATAAAAGAGACGCATATAAATAGGCATTACACAATCCATTTAAAAAAAAGTTTTTTCAACACAAGAAATGCACATATTTTAACAACTACACAAAATTTACTTGTTTCACACCCACTTAACCTTTGTTTTCACAAAACAAGTGGTATTTTTCTTTTTTCATACAATGAGACTTATAATACAACCAAAATTCATATTTACTCAACAATTTTCTTCTTATTTTCGCAACATGTTTGCACCTAATTATGCAACTAAAGTAAAATTTCTTTTTGTACCTCAGTTAGACATAATTTTTGCATCCTAACACAGTTCATTCTGTTTAACAACAAAAATTTTCAACATAAAAATACACATATCTTAGCAACTACAAAAAATTAGTTGTTTCACACTCAATTAACACTTATTTTTAAAATATATAAATTGTTTTTTGTTTTTAAACTAATTTTACAGCATAATTTCACATAATTTTGCACCATTAACACAACCATTTTTTTTAAATAAATCTTTTCAACACAAAAATGCACATATTTTAGCAACTAAAAAAAATTAATTGTATTAACATTTATTTTCACAAAACCAGTTACATTTTATTTTTTCACACAATCAAAATTTTCTCATAAATAAAATTCTTATTTACACAACAATTCCTAAAATTCCAATTTACGCACCTAATTATGCAACTAGAACAAAGTTGTTTTTTGCACCTCAATCACACGTAATTTTGCACCCTTAATGGAGTCCAATTCTTTTAAGGGTATGGATATATATACCCAGTTCTGGTTTAAGTATACCCAAAATCCTCCTTTGACTTTAGTTTGATTTTTTTTTACCAAATTACCCTTGACAATAAAATTAATATCGAAACTGCCATTAAGTAAAAAAACTACTAAGTGTATCCTAAGTATACCCAATTCACCAAATAACCTATTTCGCTATCTATACCCAAACAAACATTCTTCTTTAGTGAATTTATCATCCAAATAGTCTAGTTTTCTTAAAATCTTTGAAACCAAGTTCAAACTTCAAAATAAAATCAAGAACATTCAACCAAAAACACAAAATCGATCACGACTCAACCAGAACTAGGGATCAGCGTGGAGGAGTTGATGTCGCCGAAGATAAGGGATGATGAAATGTCGCCGGAAAAAGGAGTTGGGATTGAGGAACCTTTCGCTACTGACTACAGTCATTTGTTCTTCACTACCGAATTCTACACACACGACGCGTTGATAAAATAGGTTACGAAAACAGGAAAACTCCATGGTATGGTTATCAACATAAGTCGGCGCAACAAAGTAAACAGTAGAAAAAGTCTGAGGATGTATTTCCACTGTGAGAGGTTAGGAAAATATACTCCAAGAGTAGCAGAAAAAGACCGTAAACGGAAGTTTACAGGAACGAAAAAGATTGACTGCCCATTTCAGCTTCTCGGGTAAATGGTGGAACCAGATCAATGGAAGTTAGAAGTGAAATGTGGTATTCATAACCACGAGAGTTCAAAACATCTAGATGGTCATTCTTTTACTGGTCGTTTGAATGATGAAGAGATGGAATATGTTGAACGAGCGACCTACATTGGTACTAACCCTAGAGATATCTAGAACGGTGTTAAGAAGCTGAACGAAGATAATGTTTCTACCATGCGCACCATCTACAATGCACGACATAAAAGTAGGGTTTTAAAAAAGGCGGGTAGGTCATAACTTCAGTTCTTGTTGGGGGAGCTTAAGTCACATAATTATTATGAATGGCATAAATCTGGTGAAGACGATGGACAAGTCATTACATATATGTTTTTTGCCCATCCAGTCAGTGTTAACCTTTTGCGGACATTTCCAACAGTTTTGATCATGGATAGTGCGTATAAATTCATACGATATGGTATGCCATTGTTTGAGATAGTGGGTGTGACGTGTACTGGATTGACTTTCTGTGTGGTATTTGCCTTCATGTCCGGTGATAAGTTAAACAACTTCAAATGGGTGTTAGAGTGTTTGAAGTCGTTGATTTCCGTTCACGGAATTCAAGAACCTTGTGTCATCCTGACCGACAGAGATTTAGCGTTGATGAATTCCATAAAAGTTGTATTCCCAGAGACAACGCATATGTTATGTCGATGGCACATAGCACATAATGTTTAGGGGCAAACAAGAAAATACTTCCCTGAGAAAAGTGATCATGTGAAATTTGTTTCTGCTTGGAAGAAGATTGCGTATGCAACATCAGATATTGAATTCGATCACGCCCGACAAGATATGCTATTGGAGTACAAAGACTACCCTCTTGCAATTGAATACACTGAAAAATCGTGGCTCGATAAATACATGGACAAATTCGTTGTATGGAAGACGAACAATAACTTGCATTTGGGATATTGCACGACTAACCGCGTCGAGAGTGCTCATTCTAACCTAAAGCGTTACCTATGTACAAGTAAATTAAACTTTGAGTTATTTTGGGGGAAGGTTCATTCGCTTGTCGAAATCTAACATGCTGCCATTAGGTCATCGTTTGAGAAGAGTCGTTACATAGCACTGCATAAGTTCGCAGACAGACTTTTTGATGAAATTCGAGGCAAGGTTTCCCACATGGCGTTAGAACTATTTTTCGATGAAGTAGAGAAGGCTGAAGATAGCAAGATGGTCGCTATTAAAGATGGTTCGGGTGTTAAAGACAATGGCGTCTGTATATGCGCTATAAAATCTACCCATGGTATACCTTGCTATCACCAGGTCAGCAAGTGGCGTAAAGACAGAATAACTACATCGTTAGATTCTTTTCACATCCACTGGACAAGGTTAGAAATAATGCCTCGTTCATTCCGTACGACCATGGAGATTCTCAAAGATGATCTGCAAAAGCTAGTAACCGATGTTATGGAGACAAAAGACGAAAGTCGTATAAAACACATTTACAAGAAATTGTTTGAAATTGTTTATCCTGAAATATCCTCATTGCTAGAGCCATTGGAGAACCAGAAACACCGAGGCCGCCCGCAAGTGAAAAGAAAGTTAGTTGTCGATACATCATCCACTAAACGGGAAAAATGCTATTGGGAACACAAGGAAGATGAGGATAAGGCTAGTCATGACTCAGTCATGAACTCTTTAAAACCACCAAAAGTTAAAAGGGTAAAGCAGTTGTCAGTGCAAATACGATTCGGGCAGATGTGCCTAAAGTACCTCGTACTCGTAGTTCTTCCATTGCCTTGCTCGCTAGAAACATCGTACAATCATCCATTGGTGGAGTCACATAACTAATACATGACCCGAAAGGTTTTTTGCGTTGGTTTCCGACTCACTTCAATCCTTTTATATCAAGTATAAATGATGTTATGGAAGATGGTCATTGTGGATATAGAGCAGTTTCGTTTGGCTTGTACGGTCGTGAAGAAGGTTGGCGAAGTGTTCGGAAGGCAATATACGATGAACTCATAGACAACTATGACACATACAACAAGATATATAACGATACAGAGGATTACCTGAAGGTTGCAGAAAGTATAAACTACTACGAGACACCACCATCACCCAAATATTGGATGACAATGCTGGAAATGGGCATTGCGATTGCAACCAAGTTCGAATGCATTGTTCATTTTGTATCAATCGTGGGGTCTCACAACTGTAGTCATACTTTTTTACCTCTGCGCGGTAAACCCTCCATTATGGCCCAAAGACGTGAGATTGGGTTTGGATTCGTTTGATACTAACCACTTCGTCAATGTAAGTCATTCGATTTATGGTTTTGTTATTACTTACAACTGTATTACTCAATTTTTTGTTCTAATTTAAGTAGTATTAAACAGCTATCAATCAAGCCCATATGTCCTTGCGCACGCATACATCCTACGTGGCAGAAGTTGAAGAGTGAAGAGGCTACATATTGGGAGCTACCAATAGTTGGTCGCTGCAAAAAATACACGGAACTCGAAGGGAGAAAGCCAGTTTGTTCATTCCCAGAAGTAACTAATCTTGATGAATTTTAGTAGTCGATTTATATCTTTTGGTCGGATTTATGTTCATGTTTCGATTGAATTTATGTCTTTTGGTCGCTTTATATCTTTTGGTCTGATTTATGTTGTTTAGAAATTTGTTTACTTTATCATTATGTTTTGTACTTCAGTTATTTGACCGTAATTCATGAAATTTTCCAACTTATAACGATAAGCAACTAATCATTTCATAACTTAATATCAAACGTTACAAACAAGCAACAACAACATCGGATAAACATGAGTAGATAACTTGAGATTGAACAGACAGTTAGTCAAAATCGTAGCCTCCATTGTCGCTGAGAATACGCACTGTTTCCTCTTTCATGGAAATTTGAGAATGAACGTATTCTTCCATTTCTAAAGACAAATAGTCTGTGATCATTAAACCGAAGGATTCGAATGCCTCGTTCCTAACTTCTGGGGGCTTGTTAAACACCAAGAACATCGGTCCACTAGTTATACACTTGTACCTAGTGGCTCCTCACGAGTACGAGATTGAGGCATTTGTCTAGACGTAGACATTTCACCGTACATGAAATACATCATACACAAAACTTCATCGAAAAACTCATCGATATTATCGTCCGACCGTTTGAACTTCACAGCTTTCGCAACCTTGAGTAGATGAGCATCATCAAACACACTCCAACCCATTAACAAAGACTTCAACTAGGTTTGAAGAAGAGTTTTGTGTGTTTGTTGTTGTAAGGTAGACCTCTTTAAATAGAAAAATAAAAAATTACTTTGGCGGGAATTAAAAAGCGCGAAAAAAAAGACGCGGGAAAAAAAACCGGGAAATTTTTTCAAATTTCAATTGCGTACCATAGGTACTGCCTACTGTGTACCTATGGTGCACAGTGGAGTGTACAGATGATGCCAAGTCCGTAGCACCATCGGTACACCACCCTGTGTATCTATGGTGCATGAAGGTTGCACCATAGGTACACAGTGTGAGGCACCATCGGTGCACCTCACTGTGTACCGATGGTGTCATGCACCGATCGGTACATGACATGCCGGTCGGTGCATTGTACCATCGGTACATGCCCCTTTTACTGATGGTACAGCGCACCATGGGTACGCCTTCTATAGTACCCATGGTGCACACACTGTTGTACCATTGGTACGCAACCACTTGATCTTGAATCCAATGCCTCTAGTGGACTGTATCTCTGCACGGACCTCATCCACTGTCAAACCTAACATACTAGCATAGTAGCTGTATGCCTCATCACGTGGAGCCGTGACTGCATCCAAGGTCCGGCCAACTACATGGAGACATGTAATGCAGCTGACATTGTCGAGGGTAATCATCATCTCTCCAAATGAGAAATGGAACGTGTTGGTCTCCTGATGCCAACGCTCAAGGAATACCTCATCAAGTACTGAGTGCGCGAAGTACTGAGGTAAGTGGGCTATAAGAGGATCAAAAGGAGTCCGCGCCAAATATCGCTGCACCTCTGGCTGAGCACTGAGGTCCCACATACGAAGCACATTATAATGTGCCTGTATGCCTAATGTAGTGCGACCCTGTAAATAAAAAACTAAGTAAGAAATTAATAATAGTAAAACCTTAGACTAGACGTTTAATAATTTGGTACTTACCTGTCCTATGAAGACGTGATGCGCCTCGTGCTCCTTGCAGTAAGGAAACAGAGGTATCTTGGTGCATTTCGGAAATGCAAACGTCTTCCGCTGCTCCTCTGTGTGAATCGCATCGATATGCTCCTCATCGATGATGTCCTGCTCAGGGTCCCCAGTGGCATCCACCCTGTCACTAACAGGTGGTGGATGTGTACTAGTATGCGCAGGGGATGGAGCTCTGCGAGCGGGAGGGAGAGGTGGTGGATCACTAGTAGTGGGAGGTGCTGATCAGTGTGATGAAGACGTCTCGCACCGTGAGGAGCCTCCGCCTTTACTATCATCGACTGCACTTTCTGAGGATTTTTCTTTCCTCTTCCCATGGTTGATTCGGCGCAAATACCGATCAGTCCTTATCATGTCCTCCTCTTCCCTAAGACGAATAGTCTCAGGGTCCTCAGCTGAATCTCGTCCGCGCTTGGCATCGCGGATCCGCTCATCTTCGACGGCCCGTACCGTCTTTAGACTCTTCCCCGGGTGTGGCGCCCGTGAACCAGGGGGATACGCCCTAGATCGAGGAAGACGTCGCTCCTCAACGGCGTCTGACCTACAATAATACAAATTTTTTTACAAAATTAATAACGATAATATATGATATAATCTGCAAAATTAAAAAAACAACACTCTAATGCAATCGAACTCCCTATTGAAAGTAATTTCTTAAAAATTTCAATTTTTTTTCTTAAAAAATGCAAAAGCAAAACTTTTAAAAGTATTTTTTTGCAATTATTTTTAAAAAAGGCTGTGCACCTTGTGCCGCTCGACATAGAGGGGCTGTGCCGATGGGCACAACCGCTCGCACCGATGGTGCTGCCCTAGGCGCACCACCGGTGCGAGCTGCCGACCATTTTCCAGTCGGCAACCGGGCTGGAAAATGGCCACTAAAACCTATTTTTTGGCAAATTTAAACCCTAAATCTATACTTAAACCCTAAATTCTACCCTAAATCTAACCTAAATCCTAAATTCATACCTAAAACTAACTAAATTAATTTGTAAAATTAGATTAGGGAACTTACGTAGGTGGTGGTGGTGGGTTTTTGTTCTTCACCATGTTGGAGGAGGAAGAGTGGTGGTGGTGGCTCGCCGGAAAATTTGAGAGAGAGGTGAGAGTGTTTGAGAGAAGAGAGTTTGAGAGCTAGAGAGAAGTGAGAGAAGTGAGAGAAATTGTAGGGAAAAATGTTGTGGATGGAAGTTAGTAAAAAAAATTGACTTATATACCTAGAAAATAGTATTTTTAGAAAAAATTAGGTATATTTTAATCACCTTTGGGTATACTCAAAATTGGGTATACTTAAACCAGAATTGGGTATATATAGCTTGACCCTTCTTTTAAAATAAAATTTTCAACCCAAAAATGCTTATATTTTAGCCACTACAAAAAAAAGTTAGTCGTTTAGTACCCAATCAACACTTATTTTGACAAAAAACAAGTTGTATTTTGTTTCCTTACACCATATTTATTTCACCACCAAATTACACGTAATTACGTAACCAAAAAATAAATAAAAATTCCAAAATTCATGGATCTAGTTTTGTTCGTTTAAAAAAAAAAATCAATAGTATTTCGGATATTTTTGGATCCACGGTTTGAAAAATATAACACTTATAAAAAAATAAAAAAATATAAAAAAAATACTTAAAAATATATATTAATACTAAAATAAAATCTAAATAATTATTTATAATTAAATTCTAAAAACAGGGGTTGTTGTAATTTTTTTCAAAGCTTATAGTGATCGTTGGTAAATAGTTTTGGTTAAAAAAAAAAGTCTTAGAAGGGGTAGTCTGGCCATCATAAAAGGTAAAGAGCGAATGCCAATGATTTTGTAACGAGAGATTTTGTAACGAGAGATTTTGTAAACTCATTTCTTTTCCTGCGCCTTCTCTTGACTCTCTCTTTCAAACACTAAATACTAATTTAGAACCCTAGATTTGTCATGTCCGGAGAAGAGGAAGAAAACGCCGCAGAGCTCAAAATCGGAGATGGTAAAAATTGTCCTTATCTTTTGCTTGCTTTCGCATACACGTAATTGTTGTATACTGCTGAGTTAGGAAAGTACGGTAGCTAGCTATTTGTATCTTTTATGAAAATCAAGATTATAATCAGGCGATAGCAAATTTGAGTGCAAATATATACAAATTTTAATTCTATGAAGTGGGTCTCTGGGTCTTTATCGATTCATGTTCAAATCCCGATCTCTAATTCTTTTGGGCGTACCAACAGAGTTTTTGAAGGCTAAGTGTTTAATGAACTGCGAAGTTGCTGTTATTTTGGAACACAAGTTTGAGCAGCTTCAGCAGATGTCTGATGACTCCAAGAATCAAGTTTCACAGTTAGTATCTAACGCCCTGCCCCTTTTATTATTTTTCAGATGTTGGAATTGAATTGCCAATAACACAAGTTCGACTACAGTCTTGTATTTGTTTAGGGGGATTCGTTTGTTTAGCAGTATAGATGAAATTATAAGGTTGTCTTAATTCTCATAGTTGTTTATATGGGAAATCTAAATCTTATAAATTTTAGAAATTTATATTTTAAAATTTTGGGAATACTGAGTAGTTACTATACTTCTAGGCATTATAGGATCCGATTTTGCATAGAGTTAGAACTTCTGAAGTAGCTAGTGGCTTTTATAATTCATTAATTTAGATTTTATGTAAGGGGCTGTGCTTTTACCGTGTTATACCGCACTAGGTTTTATGTATTTTCTCTTAGCTGTTGTTCCTGTGATATGCTTAGTATCACATTACTACTGTGATAGTATGACTCTAGAGTTTGACTACGAATCCTTTAATAGGAAGAAAAGGTGCTAAATTAGCTTTAGTTTGGGTCTACATTACGTGGAATATGCATTGATGAGAGTAGGTGTTTCTTGGTTTTCCTATTTTACCTCATTTTAAGATGCATCCAGTCTACTGACATCATTGCTGTTCTGTAGAAGATCAATTGAATCTATTTCTGAAAGCGGTGGTTAAATTCTGAGTAGCTATAACTAAATACACAAAGAATTGAAGTATATTAATCTTAGAGGAATTGAAATCCTCAATAGAACACACTCCTGCTTCTAATGAGTTACTTTTAAATTCTTAGTTATAGAGATTAACAGATACTGTTTTCTAATCTTTTAGGTAGAGGTTTGCGTCGATCTCCATTCTACTTTTAGTCAGAACCATTTAGACTACATTGTTAAGTTATACTTATATTAATAAATCAGTATGGGTCATAAGTCACAACTCACAAGACTATCTAATTCCTTTAGATAGGAACAAAAACCAATTACTCAAAACAAATAAGAGAATATCTTTTGCAGAAGAGCTGCTGACTATGATAACCAGACAGACCAAACTGATCACAATAACTTATTGACGGCTTTCTACCTACCAAAAGTTCATGAAGCTTCTGTCTTTGAGAAACCAGAATCGCTTATTTTCTCTCTGGTTGAAAATATTGGAAGTTTTGAATTTCTAATATTGATTTGATTTTGAATCATTGGTGATACGTAATCGGGATCTTTAAGTTTTTGTGATCCTGCAGCCTGCCACAAAACATAAGTGGATTGTCTTGTTGGTCAAAGAATTTAAAAGAATTTGCATTTTGAAGCAGAGATTCATTCACCAAGTTTAATTAAGTAACTTTTGCTGTTCATTTTCCACAGGGTATTTGAAAAGTCGTTGCAATATGTGAAGCGATTTAGCCGCTACAAAAATCCAGAAGCTGTTCGACAAGTTCGAGAGTATCCTTACTTACTCTTCACCTTTATTTATGCAAATCATTTCCCCCTTATCAAGTTTTGGGTTGTTTTGCTCG
Organism: Limnanthes douglasii subsp. nivea; assembly: GCA_036936605.1. Taxonomy (NCBI): domain Eukaryota; kingdom Viridiplantae; phylum Streptophyta; class Magnoliopsida; order Brassicales; family Limnanthaceae; genus Limnanthes; species Limnanthes douglasii. Next base: position 303,293,570 of record JAUPFV010000001.1, read on the forward strand.
AGTATAATATGTTAGTTCTTCCTTGTACGTTGAATGCATGAGATTTATATGGGCAACTGGTAAAAGTTTGACCTTTGATTTTTCGAGGACAATAGCTGAGACAGAAATTTTAGAAGTTTCTTCCATATACATTTTATAAAAGTTCATTGGATTGAATCATATTCTAAAGCTTAACTCACCTTCAGATTTCTGAGTGGATACCAGTTGGCTGAGTACGAGGTAATGTAACTATATCATCTCTTGTAGAATTGAAGTGTCTGGTGTTGACAAACAATTCAAATGTCGTCTCTCGTTTATACTTTGTGCAGCTTTGCGTTCTGGGCAACCTTTGTCCCGAGACTGTAGAGGAAGCTATTGCTATGGTACCCTCATTAAAGGTATCTTTCTTTGCTTACATGGATTATTACATCTAGACAGCAGAAGAAAGGGCACCACCAAAACCTGCAAGGGAATTGTTAAGTATTGTTCATTTCATATTTCGATGTTGTTCGCATCCAACAGCTCAGTTTGTCTTTGCAGATGAAAGGGCGGGGTCATGATGACGAGGCTATTGAGAGAATGCTTAATGACCTTATGAAGATCAAGAAATTTGAATGAGTTGTTGATTCAGGATTGTCTATATATAATATTCGAAATCCTGGTCCTGTATTTGATATTAGAACTAAAGACAAACGCCTCTCGGAGTGCAGGGCAGCCTCTGGAAGCTGCTTTTGTTAGTTGTCTTCAATGCATATTTTATAGTCTGTATACTAATGCTATTTTCAGTTTATATGTTAGTTCTTGTTTCTAGATTTGTTTGGATTTATAAAGAAGATTTTCTGTTCACTTGATGACTTGTAACTGAAATTTAGTAGATACAAGTGCATAAAAAAATGCAGCGATGATTTGGTACGGGACTGAGTAATTATCATTCAACTACTACTATAGTCGATCATCTCGGATAATTGCCTTCTTCCACAGATAGACTTTCTAAGATCTTTTGAAAATCAGCGTTGTTTGTTTCAATCCGATCTTTAGAATTAACATCCATGCCCAGTTATTTTGAGTGGTTGTGTCCTATGATATGAGTAAATGTGCAACCTCATCGGGAATGTTGTTGGCGGCATAGCATTATTAAGGTCTCTTGTTAGACCAGTTACAGTCAAACTCTGTGAATTTTGGTTGGATGTAGCGAAGTCTTCGGAACTGCTAAGAATTTTGGTTGGATGTAGCGAAGTCTTCGGAACTGCTAAGAATTTTGGTTGGATGTAGCGAAGTCTTCGGAACTGCTAAGAACAAATTGCTACTCGATCAATACTGAATGCTATTTTAATGTCTATTAAATGGTATTTTAATATGTCCACCGGTGTGCGATATGTTTATTCAGGGAGATGCACCATCTTCCGTGTAAATTAAATTTAGGTACAAACATGAACATGATTTTGGGTGAGGTTTTTTTTCTCCATAATATTTTTTTTTTCTCCATATTTCAAAATATACTCCATTTTGTTATTTCCTCCATAAAAAATATTATTAATTTACTCTTTTTTTAATTTTACTTCAAACACTCATATTTCCCTTCTTCTCAAGCAATCACCCAAACACCAAATCTACCTTAATTTTTTTACAACAACCTTCTACTCATCATATTTACTTCCACCCATAAACTTTAATCCAATATAAATAAACCGTCATCAACTCTTTTAATCGAGAAAAAAAATAAAAAAATTTAGCCACCACTTTTGATTGAAGCAATTTATCAAAGGTAAAAATCTCTCTTAAATATTTTTTAATCTATCGGTTGGCAAGAGTTCCAGGAAGTTGATTGTACTATGAATAGCGAGTTCCACAAGCTCGATACGCATAAAAATTGCAGTTCCCCGAACTCTCTTGCCATGATTTGTTTTTTAATTTTTTCCTGCATATTGAGTTCCATGAATAGATTTCTTGTTTTTTTGTTATCAAATTAATTTTATAAAACTTAAGAAATATATTTTTGATTTGTTTATTTGTTTTTAAAAAAACTTTAACTTGTTTTTTAATTTTTTTGCCATTTTTCCAAGATTAAATTATCTTGTAGGTTGATTTGGTGATATTCAGGTGTTTGAATATTTGGTTTGAGTGTCTTCTTTTTTCATGATTAATTTTTAAGAAATTTGAGTTTTGTTTGTTTTTAGAATTTAATTTTAGAAGTTAAATAATATTTGTTGGAATAAGAGTTGGATAGTGAATAGTGACATCAAAATATAAATTAGAAAATAAATTGAGGACAAAAAAGTAAAAGCAAATGTTGAGTATTTTTTAAAAATTTGAGATGGAGGAAATAATAAATCTTATGGTGGAAATAGCTTTACCCCATGATTTTCCTTTAATCTTTGTCTTTGACACTGACTTGTCCGATTTATTTTTGGATTTTAGAGGAGATACAAGTTGGTTTAATACGAAAGAACATGACTATATCCTTTTATAAAAGTCAAAGTTTTTTTAGTTAAAAATCACGAAATTAATAAAGTTTTTTTATTTACATTCGTATTGGAGTTATTTTGTTAAGATGGCGATCAATGAGATTTTTTGGAAGTGGACCAAAAACAAAATCGTGCGGTCCTTCGGACACCAAAACAGGCAATATCATACTAGTGTGGAGATCGGATTGTCTGTACTTATATACGGAGGCAGAATATGCAGTACCCGCGATGGTAACAAAGGACCACTTTAACCTCCTCTTAATGGACTTTCTTCCACTGACTCTAATCAGGCTGTGACATGATTCACCACATGAGTTATAAAGCTTTACAATATGCTCACTTTCATTAGCCCACACTACATGTTCCTTAGCGCAACTACTATCAAGTACACCGTCTTGATACACTCCAAATCAGGCCACACCGCTTGATGGGCCACATACACTCCAAACTAGGTCATACTAGTGACTTATAGAGCTGATCATTCACCTTGAGCATGATTGCTGGTTCATCATGCTTGACATCCGAACATTTTCACCCATATCGCGTCCGATCTGGACTTGGAGCTCTAATACCATTTGTTAGGAATATCAGTATCACATATTCCGCTTCCATAAATAAGTATGAACAACCCGTCTCCACACTAGTATAATATTATCCGTTTTGAGCTCGAAGGTCCGCACGAATTTTATTTTGGTCCACTTCCAAAAGGCCTCACACTAGTATGGAGATCTGGTTGTTCATATTTATATACGAAGATGGAATATGTGATGCACGTATTCCATACAAATGGTATCAGAGCTTCAGTCCTAGATGCAACGTGATGTGAGTGAAATTCTCGGATGTCAAACATTATGAACCAAAAATCGTGCTCAAGGTGAATGATTTACTCTATAATCACTAATGTGGCATAGTTTGGAGTCAAATTGTGTAAATTGATTTGACTGACACTAAGGAACATGCAGTGTGGTCTGAGAAAAGTGAGTAGATACATTTGTAATGCCTCTATGGCTCAAGTAGTGCTCAAACTGATTATAGTGAGCGGATGAAAGTCAATTGAGAGAAGTCTAAAGTGGTACTTTGTTGGAGAGAAGGATTTGTTAAGTGCGACCGAAGTGTCACATCGGTTAGACATAAGAATGATCAATGATATATAATTAAGAACATATCTTAACTAGTATTAGGCCTTTTTAAAGTGGTCCAAAAGCAAACCCATGCGGGCCTTCAAATCCAAAACAGACAATATCATACTAGCTGAAAATCGGGTTATTTTTACTTATATGAAGAAGTGGAATATGCGACATCCATATTCCTAGTATATATATATATATATGATAATATAATGAGTTTTCATATAATGTGTTTCTTGTTAAAAAATCCCCTTCTTAATTTTTTAGTATTACATAATTAAAGTATGAACAAATAGTGACTTATGATATACTATTTGAAAATACCATAACTATTTTAAAGGAATTTTTCGTCGATACTGGAGCGAAGGAATCTTTAAAATCAATTCCTTCACACTGAGTATAATATTTTTTTACAAGACGTGCTTTATGTATTTTAACATTACCCAAGGAATCGTGTTTGGTTTTGTAAAACCATTTACAACCAATTGCCTTTTTTTATTCTCGTAATAGGACAAAATCTCATATTGCATTGTCCTGCATTGATTAATACTTTACCTTCACAACGTCAATCCACTTTCGTGAATTAGAGCTTGTCATGGCCTATTTGTAAGAAAATGATCATCTGCAGTTCCAACACATAACACATTATGCTCTTGAAAATATACTATAAATTCTTGACCTATAATACTTTTCTTTTTTCTCGTGGACATTTTCAAGGGTATTATTTCCTCTTGTTGCACTTCTTGATGAGGTAGAGTTTGATCGTTATGAACGATTTCATTTTGATTTTCTTGTGTGAGGTTTCTCTTGTTCTACATGGACCATATCTGTATCTAGGTTAGAACCCTCAATTGAGGTATCAGTGTTAATTTGAGGATTACTTTGTTCTAATAGGACTGAAATGATTAGAGTTACAGCCTAATATTCTGATACCTAAGTATCCCCATTAAAACCTTCATGAATCTCTATGGATTCTTCCTCAAAATCAACATATGTTCCCTTATTCTTCCCCCAAACTCAACATCCTCTAAAAAATTGGTCGTTCCTATCTCAAATATTATACCAGAGAGAGAATCATAAAACTTAAACCTTCTAAAATGTTTGGAATAACCTATGAAGAAACAACTAACTATTTTTTATTCTGGTTTCTTTTCTTGAGGTTTGTAAGGCCTCGCCTCAGTTGGACAACCCCACATATGTAGATGCTTTAAGTTGGGTCTACGCCCATTTCAAAGCTCATATGGGAACCTAACAGTAGCCTTAGTAGGTACTCAGTTGAGTATATAAATGGTACATTTGATGGCTTCCCCCCATAGAGATAACGGTAGAGATGAGTAACTTATCATACTTCTAACCATATCTTTTAGTGTCCGGTTTTATCTTTCAGATACACCATTCATGCGAGGTGAACCCGACATAGTGTATTGAGGGACTATTCCACACTTTTCTAGGTACTGTGAAAAGGATCATGAACGTTGTTCACCCGATCCGTCATATCAACCATAGTATTCACCACCACGGTCAGATCTAACGGTCTTAATGCTTTTACCAAGTTGTTTCTCAACCTCGGTCCTAAAAGCTATGAACTTGTCCAGGGCCTAAGAATTTTTATGAAGAAGATAGAGGTAACCGAAACGAGAGTAGTTATCGATGAATAATATAAAGTATCGCTGCCCGTTCCATGATTTTTGTGGAAACGGTCCAAAAATTTCGGTATGTATCAACTCTAGGACTTCAGTCGCTCTATATGCCCCTAACTTTTTAACTTTGGTTTGTTTCCGGTGGCACATATACCGAAGTCAGAGTAATCAATGGGGGCCAATAAACCTTCAACAACAAGCTTGTCCATCCTAACTTTGGATGCATGACCTAGTTTGTGCCACAATTTAGAGGATCTTTCAGGTTTATTAATGTTTTTGGTGTACGTTGTGTATTCATAGAATGTTGTGATTATTAATAGTATTCAACAAATATAAATTATCATCTTTAATCAAATTTCCATTTCCAACAATTTAGAGAGAGTGTAAAACAATTGTTTCCCATCAAACAAGAGTAATCTTGTAAGTTTGAAACTAGAAAAGATACTAAGTTCCTCCGAAAAGTGAGAACATACATTACATACTTTATAAATAATACATGTGAAGTGGAAAGTTTAAAAAAAATCACAAATAGCTAAAACATCACATGAGCTCCCGTCTGCCGTGAAAATAGATCTTTCATCATCACTTAACATCCTACTATTTCACTTACCCTGTAAAAAAACACACACATGAGTTTTTACAACCGAATAAACCCATACATTATTTCTTTTCAGAGAAACTATATTACTTTCTGAAATAACAAAAAATGTGGGTATACATTTTCTTAACAAATAAGTCTGGCGTTTCTCATAATTCTTCTTCAGATGTCCTTTTTCTTTGCAGAAAAAATATCGACCTATAGTCGATTACTCAGGCTTTTTCTTCTTTACCGGACCTTGACCTGGTCTTTTTCCATCTGCCTTCCGCTTAGGCCCTGCCCCTTTTGCAGATATAATCACATTAACCTCATGTGTTATGCCTTTAAGTTTTTCCTCCTCCTGTATAACATGTGAAATTAACTCATTGATATTCCACTTTTCTCGCATGGAGTTATAAATAGACTCGAAATACTTAAACCAATGTGGTAGCGAATAAAATGTGAACCACACCATGTGCCCGACCTACAACAATGTTGTTGTGATTTGTAGTAGTTACTGCAGGTCACGGGTTTACACCTAGCCTGCACTAATCCTGCTGCAAGTCCTGGGCATCCGCTCAGCCTGCAGTAATCCTGCTGCAAGTCCTGAGCATCCGCCCAGCCTGCAGCAGTTGCTACTGCGAGTCCTGGGCAGTGTCCAGCCCGCAGTAACACTACTATAAAATGTTGCAAGTCCTGAGCATCCGCCCAGCCTGCAGCAGTTGCTACTGCGAGTCCTGGGCAGTGTCCAGCCCGCAGTAACACTACTATAACTGGGTTTATTTCCAGACAGTAACCTCCCACTGCTATCATCACGATAACAACGGGTTTGTGAATCCTCGCAGGTCATGGCGTTCACCACAACGTCAACATTTCGTTGGCAATTATGAACATCGTTGGACAAAAATTTCGATCATCGTTAACATCATAAGTTAAACCGTCGATGAGTCACTGTCCCAATAGTTTTAATTTTGTTCGTTATATTAGGGTTTATTTAATGCTAATTTATGGAGAAAAAATTCCAGACATCAATCAATTCCTAATTTAACCGAAAACCCCAAACTATCAAAATTACAATTTATTCATATTAAACATGAAAAAGTAAATAAATATGCTTTTCAATACGAATAAATAACATAAAATTATTTTCATAAAATCCCTAAATCCATGCCCTAACCAGCTTAATTAACACATAATCCTAATGGCATGGATTTATTACCGTGAAAAACATGTATCAATATATATCCTCATACAATTCGATTATTCTATCGAGTCCAAAAAAAGGTTTTGTTGGCTCTGATACCAATTGTTATATATTATTCGAAATCGCATCAAATAATATATAAAAAACAGGTAAAATAATTAGAAACTCTTTTATATATTCACCTAATGAATAAACAAATACAAGAATACTTACGGGTTGCTTGCTGCTTTCCATCTACTATTCTTTTGTTCCTTTTCGTTCTTTAGCCATTCTGTATATTGCCTTGAGAATCCTGCAGAACGAGTTAGTAAAAAAGAAAGGTTTCCAGACACTGAAGAAAGCGATCGTCTGTTTCTGATTAGGGTTTAGGATGATGCAATTCCTAAACCTAGCTCTTTACTTATAGTCTTTGCAATGTGAAGCCCAACATTGTAAAACACATCATTTATTACTTCCTTGTGCACCGGGACCATAACCCGATAAATTGAAAATTGAATTTATATCCTTGATTTATTAACTTGTGCTAAAGTGTTAAGATTTGGGTCATTTTAATCACAATGCCCAAATTTAACCCGGTTACCACACTTGAGCCCATAACGCCTTTTCACCCATATGTCCAATATAATTGATTAAATAATTAACTTGATTACTTTCAATTTGAACTTCCTTAAGACAATGACCGAATATGTTTATTTAGCATGTTGGCCCAAATTATTGTTGGTCCATAAATACATTCCAACTAAAATGATTACTAGAAAAAATAGAAATATAGATGTTGATAATGAAACACATAGGCAAAAATAACTTGAACGAATGCATTATCCTAATCTTTTTGTTTATAAACTAAAATTTAATTCATTATGTAGAAAATGTAGAATAAAATTGAACCATACATGACTAATTTGCTTGTATCCAAATAGAAATGCAAGACAATCCATTAGAAAATTATAATTAGTTTACCATTTAAACTCTTTTTCTCTTTGTCCAAAAGTTGTTCATACACAAACATTCAAAAGTCAAAATATTGACATTATTAAAGAAAAAGAAAAGAAAATAGAAAGTATAAGCAAAAAATGATTGAATTGAATTTCAAGCCACTTTTTTCTTGAAATAAAGAATTGTCATATACATCTAGGTGATTTTTTTTCACTATACTAATTCTAAGCATGCATTATGAATTTGTCATCAAAATAATAGATATGCACGTTGTAGAATACCAATTATATATACAATGACATATATAATGTATAACGAGATTTTTTTTGCAGGACTCTAAATTAGAGATCTAATATTTTTATAATGTTATAAGCATTAAAGATTTATAATGATATTTTTGTTTGTTTTTTGGGTTGAATAGTTTAAGAATAGATTGTAAGAGGTGTTAGGGGTATATTTGTTATTTTATGTTTTTGAAAAAAAAAACTAAAAAAGTGAAAAATACAAAAAAAAATTATGTCAAGGTAGTCAAAATTACCTTTCAACTTTCAATTTTCTCATTATCGTTTATACAACAATCTTAATAGTCTATGATAGCAGGGGCGGATCCAGGACGCAAATTAAGGGTATGCCGAAACATTATTATGCAAAAAAATCAATAAAATATAAAATATCCTAATATCGCAATTTAAAAATATGTAAATATTTCGATTACAACTCAAAATGAAAATACAGTCTAGTCCAAGCGTAAATGCATTTTCCTCTTACTCATACCTTGAAATCGTTTGATAATATCTAAATCATCAACGGTATAAAATACTTCCCTCTCCACAAATGTCACTAAACAATCATTAAGCCAATGATTCGCCATTCTATTTCTCAACTCATTTTTCACATATATCATACCAGAAAATACTCGCTCAACACTTGCGGTAGCAACCGGTAATGACAAAGCTAGCTTCAAAAGTGTGTACACAAATCCAAATATCTTGTGTTTCTTTGTACAAACAAGAGTCTTACATAGATCCGAGATACTCTTCAAATTGGAAAAATTATCATCCATTTTGACACATGCAATATAAGTCTCAAATTGGCTAGACAACTCTTTATCACTAATATCCTCAAAGTCATTTAGATAGAATCTTGCCAACCTCACAAGTGATTTAGTGTCAAAGTATTCAAATGAAGAACATGGATTCAAACATGATACACAATTCAACAACTCAACATTTTCCGGCGTAAATCGATCACCCAACTCTTTCATTACAAAGTCTATGACATGTAAAAAATAATTATTCTTGAAATAATAGAGAGTTGTAAAAAACGGAGCAAGTCTTTTGGATTTATTATCTTTTACATACCTTGAATCCATGTCGGGCACATCTATTTCAAGATTACCACAAGAATCCACAACTTTTTGATAAAAGGCTTCCCATCCATGATCTCTCATTTGTTGAAGTTTTATTTTAATTACTTTAACAAGTTACATCGCGGTCACAATATCTTGATCTCCCTTTTGTAATGCTTGAGACAAATAATTGGTCAACGACACTACCTCAACCATTAAGTGTAACATAAAAACAAAACTAAAAGTTTGCATAACAATTAATAAACTTTTTGGTTGACCTTTTGAATATACCTCACTTCTCAAATCTTCAAGCACTTCAATAATTGGAGTAAACAAATCAACCAACCTACTAAGAGTCTGAAAGTGAGATCCCCACCGTGTATCACCCGCTCTTGCAATAGACAACTCTTGGTTCAAACCGGTACCCGTTTCCACAAACTCAATCTCAATTAGATTAGTAAGATGAGCAACTTGTTTTTTCCTAAGCAAAGATTGTCATTTGTTTGAAGACTTTAAGAAGTTCACAATACGTGCCACATCAATAAAAAACGTATCAACATCTTCATGCTTCCGAGCCATTGAAACAAGAGCCAATTGAAGTTGGTGAGCAAAACAATGCACATAATATGCTTGCGGATTTTCTTTTTGAATCAAAGTCTTCAAACCACCAAATTGACCTCTCATATTACTTGATCCATCATATCCTTGTCCTCGAATTTTAGATACACACAATCCAAATCCAGAAAGAAAAGTTTTAAGAGCATCTTTAAGCGCCATTGCACTAGTATCCTCAACATGAACAATGCCAATAAAGCGTTCAACAACAAAACCTCTATCATCAACAAACTGTAAAACTACTGCCATTTGTTCTTCACCTGAGCAATCACCGGATTCATCAACAAGAACACAAAATATATCATCTCCAATTTCTCCAACAATTTTTGTAATTGTTTCAACCGCACAAGCATTTGCAAGTTCTTTTTGAATAATGGGACTAGTCATTTTACCATTTCCTCCACCACTTACACATGCTTCTGCTATTTTCTCACTATTTCTTCTCATAAGTTCAATCAATTCTAGAAAATGGCCTTTATAAAAATAATATTCTCCTTCGTTATGCCCCTTAAACGCAATTTCACCCTTAACAAGATACTTAACTTCTTCAAGTGATGCTTTTAAACGAACAAAATAATCGGCTTCTGCTTTTGTACTATGCTTTAGAAATGAAGATTCAATACTTTGATTTTTCTTCATCAGATCCTGAAAAGCTTTGACACATTTTTTGTGATGACTATTGACCGTTTCACCAACATGTTTAGCCAACTTGCTCTTTACAATCCAAAACCGAAAACCTTTCTCTTCAACTGCAAATGTTTTATTACTAGTACCATTATAGCACAAATAACAAGGCAAACAATACACAGCGTCTTTTTCTATACTATATTCCAACCAGTCATTGCCTTCATACCAACTATTATTAAAAAAACGATTATGTCCCCCGATATCTCTAAGAGGATATTCTGTCATATTAGATCTTGTCGGCCCATTTACAAGATACGCTCTTCTTACATCATCTTGGTCATTTGGATGATACTCAAGAATTGCAGTTCTTAATCCAGGATCTGACTCTAAATAAGCCCCCTTTTTGAATACCTTACTTGAAGATGGTGAATCAATTGGTGAAGAAATAGAAGAAGGTTCTTGAAATGGTAGTTCAACTGAAGAAGAAATTGGAGACACTTCAATTCTTGATTCATTTCCAATAGTAGAAATATTAGAGTCTGAAAATCTGGGAGCAGCAGTAAAGTACTTGAACAACATCCTGCTAAAAAAACCAGAGTACCAAATTAATCTAAAATATAATAAATTCAATAATACATAAATATGCTAAAGAATCAATAATTTGCTTAATTATCTCATATACAAAAATATTATTTCCATCTAAAATATTCACATCAAAATATTCATTCTGAAAAAACATCTATACAATAATTTGATTGAATAAATTTAAGAGATTAATTTACTTAAAAAGAATGAATACAAGAATTTTCTTAAATAAAAATATTTTTTTCCATATAAAAGATTACAAAATATGAAACAGTAATTTCCAAATTCATCCATTATCTATATAAAATATGTTAAAAATTTATAAATTTAGTCAAAATATTCATTGAAAAAAATAGTACAGTAATTTACTTTTAAAAAAAATTAATAATTTTTTAAAAAAATACAAAGATTGTTTCCATACAAATTATTACAAATAAATTGAAACAAAATATCCTAAAATAGCCTAATAATAGTAATTTTCTCAATCAAATCATATAAATTAGTCTAGTAAAATAATATTACGTGATTAATTTTGGAAATTTAGGAAATTTGAAGTCTTTTGTGTAAATCTTTACCTGCAATGAAATATGCAATGAAATATACAAATTTTTACCACTCTACTAAACTTATTTCATTGATTTAGGGTTGTCCCGGGGATACCCATATCCCCTCTAAATGATAGTATATTCCCACAACCTTCAAACATAACTCATACTACCAAATATATTCTCCAACCACTTTCAAAACTAATCCGACGATCATTTAAATTAAAAAATTAAACCTGATTTTAACCTTAAACTTACTCTTGAAAAATGATTAAAAAACAATCATAATTATTGAAAATGATGGAAGATAACTGAACATGATATTTTGAAAGAACAAGCATCAACCATAATCTATTTTGATTTCTATATAAATAAAATCATAATTTTTTTAACCACCACTGGAAATCCACCTTTTATAAAAATAAAGTTTTTTTTTTCGCGTAGTTCTTTTCAAGGTTTTTCTCTACTCTACAAGAACAAAGGGTGAAGCTATTTCCTCCATAATTTTTTTTATTTCCTCCGTGATTCAAAAAATACTCCATTTTGTTATTTCCTCCATAAAGGAAATAACATTTTTACCCTTACAACAAAGAGAAGGGAGTGAAAGTTTTCTCTGTTCATATACAACTACCTTCCACAAATATGAATTTCGGCATTGCAGTCTTTCTTTTCTTTTTTTTTTCTTTTTTTAATCAGTAAATCTCCATCTTTTAATGAAACAGAGGAATACATTTTACAAACCAGAATTTGATTTGAAGCTCGATATCAAAATGCTAAACAAGATCTAATCAGAAAGGCTTTGGGGTTTTTTTTGTGTATGGGAAACCATCAAATTCATTACTCAGTACAAAGTGCAACAAGAAACCCAGTTCTTATGAGTACTAATCAAGGCGGATAAAAGTCCGACATTAGAAATCAAAATCGGAGCCGATAGCAGTCCCTTTCCGTCTCTAACATCAACCAATCAGCCAGATCTTTAGCAGTCCCTTTCCGTCTCTAACATCAACCAATCAGCCAGATCTTGAACGAGGACAAATTCTTCATGAATTTCTTTTCTTTCAATTTTTTCATCTTTTCAACCTCTTCTTTGTTCACAATCCCTCTCGTAACCGAGATCCTTAAACTATCAGTCAAACAAATCTCGTCTTAGTTGATCATCTTCAAATCCCGAAACGTTAGGTTTATAGTTTCGATGTTACCGATAAAATTAGACCAAGCACTGATCATCTGCAAATTAGGCGTGTATTTCACATCGATTAATCCCGATTTCGCTAATCACACGAATTGTTCGACGAAGAGATACAATCCTTCGCCACCGTACGCGACGATCAACAACAGAAACCCCGATTTCGAACCGAAATGCAGTCTTCTGTTTAGCCACAACAGAAACCACGATTTCGCTTTTGTTTAGCCGCAACAGAATCATATTAGATTAAAGTTAGCTTTAATGTGTTTTTTACTCTAAAACTATCTATTTGATGAATGGCATCCAATGTTAAATTTGAAAATAAAATAAGGGTAATTTTGTAAAAACAAGTCACTGATATTTTAAAAAATTTAAATCATGGAGGAAATAAAAAATCATATGGAGGAAATAGCTTTACCTAAGAACAAATTTGATATATCAACTCCCAAATCAGCTATGGCCTGCATCGCTCTCTACTCACCGGAATGACAAAACCGTTTCATCTATTTATTTAATTTTATATAATAAAAAATGATCCATTGTATTCTTGGATGAAGACGGCTGTATCGATACTTTGATTAACATATTTTATTATGATCTAAGATAGGGTTGTGATATATTCTTATTCTTATTATCATAAATAATAGAAAAACAATTATATTTTATATCTCACTATAGATTTTTTTTTTCAAAATATACCGTTAATAAAATAAAATAAAAATCCGACTTTACTATTTAATTTTAAAAAAAAAGTTAAAACCAACAATAATTACAAAAAGTAATTGGAAGATAATAATAAAAATAATATATTTTTTCAACCTCACTAGAAAACCTATAGTATATCCTATTTTCTTTAAATTTGGAAATTTAGAGCTTTGATTTATTGCCCGCATATTCCCCAGACACACAATCATGTGTTCTTTCGATCCACATACCTATGTACCGGCGATATCCGGTCCAACAATCTTTTTAAAAATAAGTATTTTTACACTATTTTTCTTTTGACACTATTTTTCTCTGTAAATCTAATGTATTTATACGAAAATCTAACATAGATTTCAACCATTTATCGATAGTTAAAAAGGCCACCAGAACAATAAATTTAACGGAATGAAAAAATTCAAAAAAAATCAAAAAGTTTTGTTTATGATTTTGATTTTTAAAATAAAATTGGTTTTATATTTTAAATAAATTTTAATAAGTCAATTTTTGTTGGATATATTTTAGAGAGGGAAGATGTAACCAAACTATTCAATTATGAGGTTTAGAAGAGTAAGTCGTCTATGAACTATCAACTTTGGTGACAGACAGGCCATGGAGTTTCAAAAGTCCATTGGTAGTCTTTGGACTATCCATTTTGGTGATATATAGTCCATGGACTTTCAAAAGTCCGTTGGTAGTCCATGAACTATCCATTTTGGATGAAGTTAGTCCCCTATGCATGTTTATTTAGATGACTAACTTTAACAAAAATAGAAAATCAAAAGACTAAGTTTATCGAAAATGAATAGTTGAAGAATAATCTATCACAAAATTGATAGTCAAAACACATAGATGGCTAATTTTATCCAAACTATATAATACATGGACTAACAGCGGTCTTTTGAAAGTTCAGAGACTATCTCTTACCAAATTCGATAGTCCATGGACGAATTATTGTTCAAAGTCCAATTATGATCTTACTATTATCTCTTTAGACATTTTTTTCTTGTATATCTCATAGGACATTTATTTTAACACGTGTTGGAAAATTTTAACTAATACTCATACTCTAAAATATATGTTTTTCATGTATGTTTTAGACCATAAATTGTGTCCATCAAAATGTCATAAATATAGTTTTTTATGGGAAATGACTTCCTAAGTACATATATACTAAACATATTAGTATTTGGTACCCAAAAATGGGTTAATGCTTACTTAATACCCATCTCAATAAAACAACTCCCTTTCAAGACCTAATTTTTTTAATACCATAATTATCCTCAACTTAGTATATAAGCCTTATTTTGAGAAATAATAGGTATTTTCACCAATTCAGCCAATTTGAATTTTGAATTTATGGCCAACCGTCACTCTCTCTCTCTCTCTCTTAACCTCCCAAAAAACCCGTTTTCCAAGGAGGGCCAGTTTTTTTGAAAAATTGTGATTGTGATCAGTATCTCGCCAGTACCCACCGTTAACCTCAAGCGAGGATACCCATCACCGTCCAACACCTTAAACCACCGTCCAACACTTGTTAACCACCATCAACCACCGTTTATAAACACTCCCCGATTCCGGAACCGATTTAAGCCACCATCCACCACCCGTCGATTAAACCAAATTTCCATCGATACTTTAAGCCTAATTCACGTCGAACGACTACTTTCGTCGTCAATATTAACCACCGGTAGCCACTTCCAAGGTTTGGTACCTACTGCAATTCAGTAGTTTTTTTGTTTTTTGTTTTTCCAGCTCAACCTGAGATCGAACTTTGCGATAACATGTATGTTAATGGATTTGTTTGTTTAGAAGTTGTTTAGGTAAACTTTCTGGTCGAGATTTTTCTATTTTCATTGTTCTGTAACATTCCGGACTGATCTTACAGTTTCTGAAGATTTAGAGAACAAGATGCGATTGTCGTGAAGATGATCCGATTTTCGGGTTGTATTTATACATTGCTAGATACTACATTATATTGTTAGTCATTGTTAGTTTACTTGTTTATGTTAGTGTCGTTGCGTTTTTTATGTTAAATACAGAGACTACTAGATAGAGGAAAAATATATATAGTTGTTGCGAGTTTAATTGTGTCTGATACTGTCATTGTGTTTTTAGGGTAGAATACATACACTGCTAGATACAGGCACCATTAGCTATAGTTGTTGCGAGTTTACTTGGTACTGATATTTGTCTTTGCGTATTGTGGTTGAATAAAGACATTCCTAGATATCTTTATAATCATTGCGAGTTTACTTGATTACTGTGTGCTGATATTGTTAGCGAGATTTATGTGTTTGATGTCATTGCGATTTGTAGCCTCAACAAGTGTATACATCGCTAGAGATGAACATTCCTTATGTAACTTATAAACAGTAGTTTCTAGATTACTCATAGACACTGAGCTTTACTAGTGTTATCACACATTACAATTTACGAGATGATAGTTTTTTTATGTTGCGATTGTATATATAAAACATTGCTTTGGTAAAAGAACGAGATAAATATATTTTTTCTGTAACACATTCTTGCTTTCTACCTTGCACTATAACAAAATAACCCAATTTTCTACAATGCAGGTTAGTATATGTCGAAACCCAAAGTTTTCATTTTCAAATTTGGTCACGAAACAGCTATTGCTCCGTTGTCCGAGTTTGAAAATTTTGAAACCCTTCAAGAGTATGCTGAAAGCAGATGGCGGGATCTTGTTAGGGGTAACTACACCATTAGCTATTCGTATGGTGCTCACAAGAATTGTTTGTTTAACAACGAGACCGATTTTATTGGTTTGAAAATATATCTTGATGTCGAGTGTCTCAAGAGTGTTAATTTTTTATTGAAGAACAAGTGGTCGATAAAGGGTCTGTAATTAAACGTGAATAGCCTAGTCAAATTTATGAAGAAGCCTCCTATAACCAACGAACTAGTGGTGAAAGTAGTAATCGTTTTGTTAATTCAACTCCGAAAAAGGCATCTTGCTATAATTAGATGGGCAGAAGCTATCGTCGGTGTTGGTCACTCATTTCCTAAGGGTGCTGCAGGTCTAAGGTTATCCTTGTCTCGATATGAATTAGAGAACGGTTTTGCCTTTAAGTACATGCATAATACATTTAGGAAGATCATAGTTTATTGTGTGAACAAATATTCTGACGGGTGCAAATGGAGGCTCTATGCATAAATTGATTATAGTACTAGTTTAATGACCATAAAGAGGTTTGTTAATGATGAGTCCGGATTCTGTGACCACTACGGACAGGGACAGTTCGGACAAAGACTACCTAACCGGACAGGGTAGTTCGAACACCTCATCCATTGGACTGTTCGAACAAGGACTAAAGTACTTAAAACCTAGACACTTCTTGACTAAGCTGCTTGCTCTCCTACTAAGAGCTCATGGGTCCTTGAACATGACTCGGGTCCATTAAACATGACCCAAAAGCCCATAAAGCCCAAATGTAAGGGTATAAATACCCAACCACCAGCATTAAATGTGGGTAATGAAAATTAAATACAACCAGGCTGCTTAATTCTCCCTCCACTCTCTACTCAAACATTAAATACTTTCAAACTTCCACACAGTTCTAAATAAAATTACAAACTTACCCTCAGACGAAAATAAACAACACCAAATTGGCGACCACAGTGGGATCGCGACGGTACCTGAATCAAGCATTCGAAACCAACAGGAAAAATCAGTCCGAATGAATCCGGACGTCTCGGAAGTACCACTAGCTTTGCTTGAAGTGGTGGGTGAAAATGATGAATATACCATCGAGGAGCGTGATAGATTAAAGGGCGAGATAGAAGCTCTGAGGGAAGAGAAGGCTAAGATGGGCATGAAAGAGAAGTCAAAAGCATTAGTCGCTCATCATACCGACAACCCTAGAGAGCATGAGCCTTCGAAGACTCATGTGAGTACCAAGAAGACTCATGCTAGCTCCAAGCAGTCTCACCGGTCTAAGCCAGTGGAGAGTTCTGACTCAGATTCAGAGTATTCTGATAGCTCCTCGGACGAGGATGGAGTTGAAGAGTCCTTATCCTCCAGCAGTGATGAGGGCCGATCCAAAAAGAAGCAAAAGTTGATTAAAAAGTATTCAAGAAAAAGGGATAGACATGGGAAATTGAAGAGGAATATAAGCAAAGGATCATCTCACAGCCAGAGGCATGTAGACCGGATGCTGGTGGATCCTTTTACCTTCCACGATGAACCAGGTATCTTTGCAACTCCCAATGAGGATACTGTGTTCAGTCGTGACCAAAATTGGAGACAATCTCCATTGTCTTCCAAGATTCTATCCGGAAACCTCTCTAAGAGGTTCGATAGCACTAAAATAGAGAAATACGATGGCAGTAAAGATCTGGACAACCACTTGGAGCAATTTAAAAACTTCATGATGAATTATGATGATGACGACAAGTTACTCTGTAGAGCATTCTCCCAATCCTTTACGGGGAGTGCTCTGAAGTGGTATAACAGCCTACATCAAGGATGCATCAAGAATTTTTATACCTTTTGGGTAGCCTTTTGAAGGCAGTTTGTCGGGAGTAAAGAACTGAAGGGCAATTGGGACACAATAATCCATTGTGCCCAAGAACCAAACGAATCATTGAAAGAATACATAAGTCGTTTTGTAAACACCAAAAATGGGTTGGCTGATTGCTTCGAGCAAGTAGCAATAGCATCTTTGAGGCAGGGTTTAAACCCTGGAAATTTGGCTGACTCTGTGACCAGAAAGAAAGCCATGACTTGGGGAGGTTTACTGAATCAAGTCGGAAAGCAAATCAATGTTGATGAAACAAAGAAAACTAGGATGCACAGGCAGGTGAAGTTTTCCCCGGTTGCACCAAACCCCAATTAAAATCAGTCCGGGAACAAGGCAAGGGAGACCAGACAGGGGCATAACAGGGCTAAAGCTCAATCTCAGCCAGCTGCGCCTGCCCAGAGTCAACAATCTAGAAATAAGAGAGGGCTTTGGGTTCAACCGGAGTGGTTTGCGGAGTTAAAAGAAAATGTGGCCACCATTTTCGACAAAACAAAGGAAGAAGTGCACTATAGAAGGCCGGCCGCACTGCAATCTCCTAGGGAACATCGTAACAATTCTTTCTGCCAGTACCATAATGATACTGGCCATACCACTGACGATTTTATAGCCTTGAAACAAGAAGTTCAGAACTTGATTGAAAGAGGAAAGCTGGGGGCATATGTCAAAAGAAGAGGAGGAAATAGGCCTGATAATGCTCACCGGGTTGGTCCGAGCAATGCTGCTCCGGAGGGAGCTATGGTTATAATAGAAAGATTTGATGTGGAATCAGAATACTTGGATCCTAATCCAACTCGAAATAGAGTGGGTGCCATTGAGGAACGCTGTAAAACGGTCTCCGGGCTTATTAAGTTTTTTGAGTCACTAACAATTTTCGGAGGGGATACTATGATTGCTCCTACTGCTTCTTCAAGGAAGAGGCACGTTCATACTTTAGTCACCCAGCTAGAAGGAGGCATGACCTCCTATCAGTCACAAATTCCATTTCCCTTAATTGTTTTTTATGAAGATGACTTAAGAGATATAGCTGTCCTTCATGAAGATGCTGTTGTCATAGGAACATCCATTGGAGGCAATGACATAAGACGAATCTTGGTGGATACTGGAAGTTCAACCAATCCTCTTCTTAACCACTTACAAAAAGATGAAAAATCCAGCCGTAATTCAGCGTTTGGACAGATCAATTGTGGGTTTCACTGGAAGCTCAGCAGATGTGATCGGGGAGTTCGAAGAGGAAGTTTTGTTGGGCAAGGGCCCTTTCAAGAAGATGGTCAGGATACTTTTTATTGTGGTGGATTGTTCCACTTGTTATAATGCTATTTTAGGGAGGTTTTGGCTCTCTAGGATGCATGCAGTGGCTTCGACAGTCCACCAGTGTTTGAAATATGTTGTTCAAGGACAAGTGGGAGTTGTCTGGAGCAGTCAAAAGATTGCAATAAAGTGTTATGCTACATCACTGGCTCCACGAACGTTGGGGGCAGTTCGTATCAACGAAGAATAACAATTTGAGTGACTTTCTGGGGGTGAGGGTGAAATTGATGACCCTAGAGAGACCCCTGGAGTGTTGATACCGGTTGAAGAAGTTAAAATACATTCTTTGGAAGAAGGAAACAATGTTAAGATATGGTCCAAAATGTCATCCGAACTGAAGATTAAAGTGTTGAAGTTTCTAAAAGACCATCAGCATGTTTTTGCTTGGTGCAACGCTGATGTTACTGGGTTCCAGCAGATATTATATCACACCACCTGTCCATTCGGAGGGATATAGCACCTGTGGTACAAAAAAGAAGGGTTTTTTCCAAAGAAAAAGCTGATGTTATTGTTCAAGAAGTTGACAGGCTCACAAAAATGGGGTAGAGTCTCAGTATCCTTTGTGGACTGCCAATCCGGTCTTGGTGAAAAAGAAAAATGGCAAGTGGCATATGTGCATTGACTTCACAGATCTCAATAGGGCTTGCCCAAAATATTTATATCCAGTTCCCCGGATTGATCAGATGGTAGATTCCACCTCTGGGAATAAGCTACTATCCTTCATGGATGCTTTCTCCGCGTACAATCAGATTCAAGTAGATCCGAAAGATCAGGAGCATACTACATTTGTCACTGACAGAGGTCTTTATTGCTACAAGGTGATGCCATTTGGATTGAAAAATGCTGGGGCTACTTATCAGAGATTGGTGAACAAAGCCCTTGCCGATCAAATTGGAAGAAACATGGAAGTATACATTGATGACATGATGGTGAAAAGTGTGGATGAACAACTACACATGGCGGACCTCCAAGAAACTTTTGCTAACTTAGTAAAAGTGAATTTGAAGCTAAATCCAGAAAAATGTGTGTTCGGAGTGCAGTCAGGGAAATTCCTAGGTTATATAATAAGTGAGCAAGGGATACAGCCCGATCCGGACCAGCTTAATGCTCTATTCCAAATGGAGCCTCCTCGGAATGTTAAAGAAGTACAACGGTTAACTGGGAGGTTGGCTGCTTTAAATCGATTCATCTCAAGGTCTTCGGACAGATATGCCCCGTTTTTTTCAAACTTTAAAGGGTGCAAAGGGATTTGACTGGACTTCACAGTGTGATGAGGCCTTCAATGAGATTAAGAAACATCTGTCCTCCCCCAAGACTTTATTTAAACCTATTAATGGAGAGACACTCTTCGTATACTTGGCAGTTTCAAGTTGTGCCATTAGTGCTGTATTGGTAAGAGAGGTGGGTAATTACCCCCATCCGGTGTACTACATCAGCAAGAGCTTGATAGATGCAGAAAAGCGTTATTTGAAACTCGAAAAATTAGCAGTAGCCTTGGTAATTGCTGCAAGGAAGATGAGGCCTTATTTTCAGTCTCATCCTATTATCGTCCGGACATCTTTTCCCTTGAAGAATGTTCTCCAAAAGGCAGACATTTCAAGTAGAATGACTAAGTGGTCAGTGGAATTGGGGGAATTCGATATTGATTTTGCTCCTCGAACAGCAATCAAAGCCCAAGCTGTGGCTGATTTTTTAGTTGAATTCCACTCTAATAGGGATACGGAGCGAATTACTGAAATGAAACACAAAAAGGTCTGGATCGTCCGGACAGATGGTGGATCAAGTACTATGAGATGTGGTGCATGGGTGTGCTTGGCTTCTCCATATGGTGACAAGATGTACCAGGCTATTTGTTTTGCTTTCAGGGATTCCAACAATGAGTCCGAATATGAAGCAGCTATAGCTGGTTTAAAGTTAGCTTATATTTGTGGGGCCAAAAGGGTCAAGCTGATGAGTGATTCCAAGCTTCTTATCCACCGTGCGCAAGGTCAATCTGAGGCAAAAAAAGAGCAACTAGTGAGGTACTTACTTCTTCTTAAAAATGAGGCACTTAAGTTCAAGAGCGTTGTTTATGAACATATACCCCGAACAGAGAATGAACTAGCAGATTCCTTGGCAACCATAGCATACACTGAGTCATATCCTTAGATTCATGTGCTGGAATGCCCTTCCATTCAACTCAATGTGTGCAAAGAGGAAGAAATTTTTGATGTACAGATGAAACAACCTCAAGATTGGAGATTTCCTCTCATGCAGTATCTCTCCGATGGCATCTTGCCTCCGGATAAATCACTAGCAAGAAAAATGAAGCACAAGGCTCGTGGTTTTATCATACTGAGAGACGTTCTGTATAAAAAGTCATACAGTAAGCCTCTTCTGCGATGTTTGGGAAATGATGAGTCTCAAGTAGTCCTCTTCGAATTACATGATGGTGAGGGATCAACTCACTGTGGATTCATGGCTCTAACAAGGAGAGTTTTACTGGCTGGCTATTATTGGCCCTCTACAATGCAAGATGCTAAGGAGCTGGTGAGAAGGTGTGATCCATGCCAGAGATATATCAATGAAATTCATGTCCCAGCCATCCCTTTAGAGTCAATTTCTGAGCCTATACCTTTTGCTCGATGGGGGTTGGATTTGGTGGGACCTCTTCCTATGGCGTCCGGAGGGCGCAGAACTATAATTGTTGCTATTGATTATTTTTCGAAGTGGATTGAAGCAGCCCCGCTGACAGGAACAACATCAAAAGCTGTCATAAAATTCATTTTATCCAACATCTGTTGCAGATTTGGTGTTCCACAAAAGATAACGACAGACAATGGGCCACAGTTCGACAACAAGGAAATGGAGAGTTTCTGTGCCTCAAGGGGTATACAACATTGTTTCTCTTCACCTTTCCACCCACAAGCGAATGATTAGGTTGAAGTGGCTAACAGAACTATACTCTCCGGTTTAAAGAAGAATTTGGAAGGAGCTGCTGGGAAATGGCCTAGCTATTTACAAGAGGTTTTGTGGGCCTACCGGACTACACCTCGGGCTGCAACACAAGAATCACCATTTGCTTTGGTCTATGGGATGGATGCAATAGCTCCCATAGAAGCAACCCTCCCTTCATTTCGAGTTCATAACTTCTCCGAACACGCTAACGAAGTGGCAATCAGAGGTCAGCTTGACCTAATAGAGGAAAGAAGAGTTAAAGCTCACCTTAGAGCTGCACACTATCAGGGTTTGATGAGAAGCAGGTATGCTTCTAGAGTTAAGAGAAGAGATTTCCAGCCGGGGGACAAGGTGTTGAGGAAAGTCTTCTTACACACTAAAGAGAAGCTGCTTGGCAAGTTGGCCCCAACTTGGGAAGGACCTTATATGGTCATTGAAAGGCTTAAACCTAGAACGTATTGGCTAGAAGACAATGATGGAAGGGTTTTGAATCACCCTTGGAATATTGAGCATCTCCGGATGTACTTGGAATAGAATCTATGTAAATATTTACTTGTTTAAAAATCTATATAAATATTTGGGGGCATACTCTTTCAAACCCTGGTGGCTCGGGGAGGTTTTAATGAGGTGTCCAGGCTTTTTAATAAATTTCGATGCCTTCTTGAAAAAATCCAAAGTGTTTTTACTTTGTTTTTTGTTACACCAACCGGATTGAATTAAAGGAATGATGACTAATTAAACATTTGTCATCGGAGAATTTAAACACTCTCACTTTAAAATGCTTATGAAATAACTAAGGGCTATTTAAACACTAGCCACCAAAATTGAAACAAACTATGAAAGGATGCAAGAGTTGTGCGGAACAAAGATATTCATTGAAATAACCTAAGTGCCTTGGCCTTCCAAGGACTTTTAAATTGTCAGACGAAACAAAAGATCTATCCGGTCAAAAACCGGACACAATTACAAAAATTCCTTGGTATTCCAAGGACTTTAGTTCAGATAACATAAAAGATAAAAAGATAATTCATGTTCTAAGACTGAGCCTTTGAAGATGGCTCAGCCTCACCTATCTTCTTCTTCTTCTTGGGATCGTCCTCCCCCTCATTTGGGCTCTCCCCGATGTTCTCTTCGTCGTTAGAAGAGGATGCACTGGAGAAATCAAACATGTCACCTTCGTTCATTGTATGGAAGGGAAGGTCTGGATACTCTACAAAAGTCCATAAGTCTCCCAGATTCCTTTTCGGAAACTTCTCATGAAAAAGCAAGACCATGTCTGACTTCACCTGGGCATACATTTCTTCTTGACTGTCTATTACATTGTTGGCATAAACATCGATCTTGGCTTGAATTTTGGCCTCTTGTTCTCTTAGCAGATCTGCTTTCTCCTCTGCAGCCTTGGACACTGTGTTCTCGAGCGCAATATTGTCATTTGTCAAGTTGTGGATGACTTGATCCTTGGCCTTTGCCTCCTCTTTCGAAGAGGTGAGATCTTTCTCCAGTCCGGACAGCTTCTCCTGGAGCTCTTTGATAGTGTCTTCTGAAGTGGAAAACTTTGTGATCCACCCCACTTAGCTCTTCTTTAGCTCCTCAGTTTCTCCCTTCAGAATGTCAGCATGTTGAGTGGCAGTAAGAAGATCACCGGACAGTCTCTCTTTGTCGGATTTGAGATCTTTGATAATATATGCCTCACTTCGAACTTGTTTCTCCAAAACAAGCACTAGCTGAACATTACTTAATATAGAGTGAGCTATAATATCCCTTTCACTTGAAACAGTAAAAGTCTTACCATTAAAAGTAACGGTGTTCGAAGTACTCGGAGGGAGGTAAGGCCCAGCAAAGTCGTCTCTGGGAAGGTTTGCAAAATAGTCACCAAGTCCATCAAGCCCTGTGATGTCAACACCATCAATGCTAAGGTCTCCTCCTCCGACCTCGTCAGTTTGAAAGTCACCATGGATCTCATCTGCTCTTGTCAGATCAGTAAGGTCTACAGGGGGGAGAGGCTCCGGAGGCCGGAGAGAAAGTTCATCACCCCTGGAGGTTTTTTTCTTCTCAGCCTCCCTGTCCTTGCTTTCTGCTCCCTGTTTTTTGTCTCTCTTAGGAACCCTTGGGGGGTTTTGGGGATTGAACCTCTTCTCTAGCACTTTCATGCTCTACCACTTATAGCAGAGCAACATCAATCTGGCTTGGGGCTGGCCCCTCTGGGTTTGTTGGAGCAGCCTCCTCCACCTCGGCAGGGTTAGCCTCACCTACAACCTTCTTGCCCTTCCCCTTCTTGCCTTTCATTTTACTCGGGGTCTTGGCCCGATCTGGCAAGTATAATGACCAGTCCGGTGCATGTGTTCTCTTGAGGACAACATCCGGAGGGGGTGGAGTGGTGAGTTCTTCCCAGGTCAAGTCCCTCCGGCCAGTGGTGTTCCAGAGGTGAGACCTTGCAAAATTGCCTCCTGTAAAAGCATCATGAAACCGGTTCCCCCACTTTTCAGCAGCCCAAGTGTTGATCTTGGTACAAGTGGTCTGCCCGGACTTTAGATAGTCATTGAAGTCTTTGGGCAGCTCTGTTAAGACAAAAGACAAGACCAGTCAGATTAGGTAAATTCGATAAAAGTAAAAATAAAAATGTAAGGTAGGATACTTACGATCACTCATCCATCTGCCGGTGAGGAGACTTGGGTTGATTCCAGCTTTGATTTTCTTCCCATTCTCCCAAGCGCCGCTTACGAACAGGAATTGAGTCCTCCAATTTCTCTCCGACTCAAGCAGATCATCCACTGCTTTATAATTATCACCCATGTTGAAGTGATAGGAGGGAATGTGGTGGTTTCTGCAGAGACTGGCCACAACTACGAATTCCTCTATTGGTAAAGGAATCCCGGAGAGCCTGGAGGCCATGATGCAGGCCATAAGTGTGTACCAGGAATTGGGGCTCAGTTGACTAGGGCAGATCCTGATGAGGTGGAAATACCTAACTATTTCCGGATCTAAGGGGAACCTTAAACCCTAGTTAAAAAGCTCAGTGAAGATGACTATTTCACTGAGTCGGCAGTCCATTGGGGTTTCGGGGTCTATGGGGATTCTTATCTTTACGTTCTCCGGAATCCCCCACTTCGTACGCATCCGGCTCAACTCGGTTGTATGGATGAAAGCATAGTTGATTTTTTGTAAAGCAAGAAGGTATTTAACGTTTACCTTGTGGAAACAAGGTCCCACTTTTCCTTCAAGGATTGCTGGTAAATATGGATACCTAAGGCATAGCTTCTCTTTGCCCTTGTCCTTCTTGGCAACAGCAGCACCACTAGTCTGTCCGGAGGGTTCAGACTCAAATGGAGCCTCTTCGATAGAGTCCTCTATTATTTCCTCCATGATTGAGGAAGGGTTTTCAGTTGTCTTTGTGAGGGGGGAGTTTGGAGTTGGTTCAGTCTGACCTCTGGACTGATGAGCTTCAGTACTCTCCTGGACTCTGGCCTCCGGATGGGGCTCTGATATGGTGGTTTCTCTTCGGGGGCTTGAGCCTCCGGTCCGGATAGCCTATCCTTGGGTGCTTTTATGGGTGCTTCTGACCCTGTACTGCTATCCTTGGCACCTGATTTCGAAGGGGTTCCTTTAGAAGCATGCCCTTTGACCAGCCGGCCTTTTCTTCGATCGACCAGTTTGTTGGGAGAAGTATCTGCATCTGACCCCATGGCTATGAATGGGGAAGGATTTTTTAAACTAGTAACTGTTAAACCTGGTTCAACAGTGGGTTCTGACTTTTGAACCGATGAACCTGAGAAAATAGAACAAAGACTAGTTTGAAACAACCTCTTCGCTTTGACACTTTTGGAAGATGAGGAACCCTGATCAGGCTCTGTAGTTGAGGTTGCTGGTTTGTCGATGGGGGAAGTAGGTAAGCCTGTTGCGATGCGCCTTTCCCTTTCAACTTTTTGTGCTTTTTCTAGTTCTGATAGATTGAGCCACCCGCCTCTGATTAAAGCGTTCCTAGCCGTGAACATAAACAACCAAGGTGAAGAACTTGTGTTTGAGAGAGAAAGCTCTGAAAATTAGCAAAGTGAAAATGAAGGTGATAGTGAAACAGCGGAAAAGTGTTTTAATTTATAGTAAACCCCAAAAAGAAGTTTTGATTCCTAGGAGAATTCGAAAAGATTTGCAATAATTAAGAGACGGCGCTGATGTCACCTTCATTAATGAAGAGGTTGCTTTTCAGAGAAGGTGGGTGCGAAATTCGAGGTGAAAAAACGGCTGGAGTAACGAACCAGAGAGAGACACGTGTCCCATGAACTTTGGAAAAAAACCGTTTAGATTCAAAGAGCTTTTTTCAGTCCGGATAAAACCATACCACAATTCGAAAGACCTGTCCGGATGAAACTGTCACTAGCAACGGACTGTTTTTCAGGTTTTGACAAAGGTTTTTGAACAAACACCTAAAAAAGGGGCTACTGATGAGTCTGGATTCTGTGACCACTACGGACAGGGACAGTTCGGACAAAGACTACCTAACCGGACAGGGTAGTTCGAACACCTCATCCATTGGACTGTTCGAACAAGGACTAAAGTACTTAAAACCTAAATACTTCTTGACTAAGTTGCTTGCTCTCATACTAAGAGCTCATGGGTCCTTGAACATGACCCGGGTCCATTAAACATGACCTGAAAGCCCATAAAGCCCAAATGTAAGGGTATAAATACCCAACCACAAGCATTAAATGTGGGTAATGAAAATTAAATACAACCAGGCTGCTTAATTCTCCCTTCACTCTCTACTCAAACATTAAATACTTTCAAACTTCCACACAGTTCTAAATAAAAATTACAAACTTACCCTCGGACGAAAATAAACCACACCAGTTAATACCCATACTTGCAGTCCCGTATTCACAAAAAAGAAGAGCATGCATTTGACATCTGATTTTATTGCCGATGAGATTCATGATTATCTTAGGACCTGCCACAGTGTGACAGCTAAAACTATACAGTCCTCTATTAAGGAAAACTACGGTTTAGAGATTTTTTATCGTCTATCGTGGAATAATTTAGAAAAGGCAAGGCGTGTAGTATTTGGAGATAGCAATACTTCTTTCGGAATGCTAAAAGGATACTTCAAAAGACTAAAGATTCGTGATATTACAATGGACTGTCATTTAGATTTAGCTCCCCAGCAACGTTTTTCGACGTTGTTATATAGTGTTCGACGCGTGCCTTCAAGGTTTTCATTCATGTCGACCTTTGTTGTACGTTGACGGAACCCATCTAACCGGGAAGCATGGTGGGGTGTTGATCTCAGCAGTGGTAAAGGATGGCAACAACGGTTAGTCCCGTTGTTATTTTACATGTTGCTAGATACGTGGTTTCTAGATTTGCTTATATATCATCAACACACATTTCTAGATTAGTATTATTACAATGCGATTGCTGCCTATATTTCTTTTTTGTACATATGTCAGCCATGCTAGATATGTTGCATTGAGTTTGCTAGATAGGTTGTATTCATTTTATGAAAACTTGCGATTTATGGTCATTCAATCGATACGTTTTGCGTTGTCATACGTCTACAACTGTTCTTTTTATAACCAAACTTCAACAAACATTGTCAACAATCCAATCTTTTGTACTGGTGTAGGTTTGTTTCCTGTTGCTTTTGGTATTTTCGGTAGTGAAGACTCGGACAACTGGTTTTGGTTTTTGCAAAGTCTAAAACCGTATTTGCTAGGGCGCCAGATAACATTTATTTCAGACCGTCATGCTAGTATTATTAATGTTGTAGTTGTTCTCTATCCGAATAACTACCATGCTTACTGTATCTTCCATCTACTTTAGAATTTAAATAAAGCTCTTGAACGCACAAATATAATGTATAGAAAAAATATGTTAGTGATGTTTAAGAGCTGTGCTTATGGCCCGACGATGGACCTTTTTAACGAACGATTATCACAGTTTCAGCACCAAGGTGCTGACATAATAGCTAGATTTCTAAACAATTTTCCACCAAAAAAGTATTCTCATGCATACGTTAAAGGCAAATGGTATGGGGAAATGACGTAAAAAACTTTAGAATCATTCGACGCGTAGAAAAAAAAATTATGCAATCTACCTATAGTGGAATTAGTCGATAGGATTAGAGTTCTTCTTATGACTCAGATGTCTAGACGTTTATCGGAGGGTTTAAGCTCGAACACCAACTTATGCCCCGAGTTTGACAGGTTGTTTAAATAAAATGTACAATATGGTTGAACCTGGGTAGTACGCAAGTCTTCTGCAACTTCTTTTGAGGTTTTATCAGAACCAGTAATGGTGGTAAACATCTTGATTTCAAATGTACATGTGGTGCGTGACAGCAAGAATGTTTCCCATGCCCACACGCATTGGCTGCAATAGCATCTTTAAGCGAAGATCCGATGACTTTAATAGAACCCTTTTATATTGCTGCAAATTCCAGGTCCAATTATTCATTTAATACATCAGCTATAACAGCTTTTGGTGAATCTTCTATCACTAACGATGATGCATAACCAGTGGTGAACCCAACTATTGTTAAAAGACGAGCGGGACGGCCGAAAAAAAAAACATATTTCATCGAGAGGAGAAGTAACCACCAACCAGTCGCGGTGTGACCGCTGTTTCAAATCAAGACACGACAAGAGGTCTTGCGATGCTCCATTTTGAATTTAACAAACCCGTACTCTTAGATTTTTTTTATATGCGTGGATAAGTGCTTCTTATCTTGCGATTTATATGTTTTAAGACTGTTAACATTGCGAGATACAAAGTTTGCTTGAATTTATGATTATATACTTAACTCTTTTTTGCCATTACTAGATAGGCTATAATGACATTTCTAGATACATTTTCTGGGATTTCTAGATACACTCAGAACACATTGCTAGACACACTAATATAACATTGCTACAAACACTAACATGCAATTGCTGGGTATCCTATTGTTACATTGCAACATACATGAATATATCATTGCGATTGTAAGTCTAATACCACATTGCTAGATAGATTGATATGAATTTACTAGATACACTAAATACATTTCTAGACACACTAATATAACATTGCTTATAACACTAACATGTTATTGCTGCGTATCCTACTATAATATTGCTAGATATAAGAAAATATTACCGCGATTGTTAGTCTAATATCACATTGCTAGATACATTGATATGAGTTTTCTAGATACACTAAGAAGATATTGCTAGATATAGGAAAATATCACTGCGATTTGAAGCCTAATATCACATTATTAAATAGATTGATATGAGTTTGCTAGATACACTAAGAAGACATTGCTAGATAAAAGAAAACATCACTGCGATTTTTAGTCTAATATCACATTGCTAGATACATTGATATGAGTTTGCTAGATAAACTAAGAAAATATTGCTAGACACACTAATATAACATTGCTACAAACACTAACATGCCAGTGCTATGTATCCTATTATTACATTGCTAGATATATGAAAATATCACTGAGATTGTAAATCTAACGTCAAATTGCTAGATACAAAAATATGACATTGCTAGATACATAGGGTACTGTTATATTTCTAGAAACATTAAAAACCCATTGGCATATATGCCTGCCATGACATTGCGAGATACTAGGCAATCTGGGTTGTTACACTGCGATTGTGTTTTCTAACTTCCTTTATAACTGCTTCATTAAACTACTTCCTCTATAATCTTTAGTGAAACTATAAAAAATGCATTGCTATTGTAAACATCCATAGAACACACAAAAAAGAAAAAACTAACAACATAATTATATAATAGATTAAAACATCATCCATGGCTTTACAACTGCCCCATACAACAACCCTCCCAAAAAATAGAACATTTTAGAGGGTTGGTCCATTTTTTTCCCATAAAACAAATAAAAACATACTAAATTAGAAAACATGTTGCATGAACTCCCATAACATCAGTCTGAATCATCGTCCTCATCCTCCTCGTTAGACTCTTCTTCTTCATCATCATCATCCTCATCATCATCATCTTCTTCTTCCTCTTCTGACTTCTCATCGTCGACTTCATCTTCATTATCATCGTCTCTGTTAACGGAGGCCTAACTATTCCTTCGTCGCTTTCGTTTTGGAAGTTGGGCAGGTTTTGACTCGTACCCGCCGTCGAGTGACCACGACTCCCAAGAATCGTACTCCTCTTTGTAATCGGTCGACCAAACTGAGCAGTCATCCCCATCTTCTGACGAGTGAAGTCGTTGTATGTTTGTATGCCTTGTTGTCCAGGTAATAGTCGGAAGACCATCCGTTAGAGGAAGTGTACCAAGAGGAAACTGGGGATGAAGGGGCCATTTTCTAATGAAAGCTATGAGTTCTTGAAAAGTGGTGTAAGATGAATAACCTAAACTCTCATTCCCTACTTATATCCAAATTCAATACCCAATACTACGTCCAATCTAGCAAAATGCAATTAATTGTACACGTCTAGTTAATGCATTTGTAATGATTCAATATCTACTTTTGTCTTGTCAACTAATAAGTTAACCAATAGGATAAATAATCTTAGTTTAATTACTGACGAATATAAGTAACTGTCATTTTGACCTCATTTAATGTACTCGTCTGCCAATAAATCTATCTAACAATGCATTAATATAGTTGGCGCAATTTACCAAATATCTGGTCCAAAAAAAGTCATTGCGATTTACATTTATATGACATTGCTAGGTACGTATTATATGACATTGCTATATACAATAACATCATATTTCTAGATATTTTATTATTCCATTGCTAGATACTTTATTATGCCATTGCTAGATATTCAATTACGACATTTTCTAGATACGTAGTAATTTTTAAACTGTTGGATACACTAGTAATTGTAGGATCTAGCTAGATACATTAATAATACATTGTTGGATACACGTAATATGACATTGCTAGATGCTTGTAATATGACAATAATAATACATTGCTATTATTATGAGGTATTACTAGATACATCAATGTGAAATTACATTGCGATTGCCAACTGTAGGTGACTCTATAACTAGTTTGTTTTATATTTTTCAAGTAAGCTAATGGTTAGTAATATTATACAAAAGACATTGCTAGATATTAAACAGTTATCAATTACAGAAGCCGATACGTTGCGATTAGTACTACAGTTCAGAGTAATTCTTTAATACAGGTTATACCATTGTTAGCTATGACATAAAAACATTTCGCCCAACACTAATGTCTAAAAAAACCTTACAAACAACATGCAATTTAAAATGAGTTACACAATTAAACAATTGTCCCAAAGAAAATGATTTCAAAATCAGATAAAACTACCATCGTCGGTTTGTGTTTGAATCATTGAGGAAATGCTTAAATATTTTAGCTCTCCTTTTAGCGGGCATATTATCTCCATATTTAAGAGGAACATACCCTTTTTAAATGATGTCTTTCGCATACTCATAAACAAAAATCCCGCAGTCAATGATTTTGTCTGGCTCTTGTGGGATATCTCTCATTGTCTTGATTTTGTATCCACCCTTCACAACATGTATGTATTTTTTTGACGTAGTAGGCCAACTGTAAAAACAGGCACCCCATAAGCATTGCGATTTAGGTTACGATAACATTTCTAGATATGTGTTATAACAATGCTAGATACACTCATGAGACATTGCTAGATACATACAGGAGATATTGCTAGACATACTAATATAACATTGCTACAAATACTAATATGCCATCGCTAGACACACTAATGTATCCTACTATTACATTTATATTTCACTTTGGTTCGGGAGTTCCCTTATCTCACTCACACTTATAACAATCCTATATGAGAACTCCGACATTGGAATATAAAATAATTCTGGATCTTGTTGTTTTTATTCTCTACTTATTTTCAACACCTTGTTGTACTCACTGACATTTATGAGTTGCGTTGTCGCTGTACGGTTCGGTCAATCTTCGTACGCAACTTGTGGTTCTCTCATCTGCGTCTGACTAAGTAAGTTCCACCTTGGGAACTCATCAGTATCCACCTATAATTTATCAAATTAATTCGCTAACATTACTTTTGTCGGTGACGGTAAGACAAAAATATACTTACATCGAGATTTATTTGACCTTCCTCGATGGTTTCCAAAGTACGTCGATTCTCATTTGAATTTGCTACAGCCTTGTCACAGATTTCATAAAAAGATTACGTTCAGTCTACAAAACTTTCGTCAGTGAAGGGTATAACAGAACATACAGGGAGTACGTAAGATGTTGCTTTATCTTGTAGGGGTGTTCCATACTTAACTGCCCCTATTTGTAAGTTTTCCGATATATCTCCCTCTGTCTGTTCTACTTCTTCTGCTCTTTCAGGCTGCGTAATAACTTCAGTCTTTATTGCGGATTGCAGTTCTTTGTTATTAATTTGAATAAATTTAACGGCATACACTGTTTGCGATACTTGTTCACACTTTGCTACTTGTTCCACACCATGGTCCGTTAACGTTGGTACAGTTGATTGGCGTTTGCCTTCCAGCCCTGCTACATGTCTTTTTTGCAGTCTCTAATAATGTTATTGCAATTTGTTTTGTTCTGACTAATGTATTATGTGTTACCCATATGCATTACAATTTTAGTGCATCAGTCATTGCTAGATTACATAATTTTCAATCACATAAGCATTGCGATTTACGTGTATTAGTGATTGCTAGATTCTTTATTCTAATCGTTGCGATTTATGCGCAATTGACATTGCTAGATGTTATCAAATATGACTTTAATTTCAAAATCCACCGAGTTCAAGGTTGCGATTGCAACATAAATACTTCATGCGATTTATTTTGATTCAGTATGTTTACCGATTTTGACCAAACAAAATGGTTTTACATCATATGAATTATTTTACCAGGTTTGCTACATACCATGTCTTAGTAATTGAGATTTATGCGACATCAAAACATTATCGGCGCTGTTGTTTGCTCACCAATGATCGGAGTCGGAAACGGTCATCTTCGTCGAAAAAGTTCAAAAGACGGTTGTGTTGATGGTGAGTTTTTAGTTGAGTATCAGATCTTGTGTTTCTCTCTTTTCAAAATTAAAAATGTGAAATTGGAGGAATACTAACCTAAAAGTTAGACTTATGAACAAAAAATAGGTTCTAACCAAATTGACCTATTTTATATCCTAGAAGGTATTTTTGTCTAAATTAATATTCTACCTACTTTATGAAACTACACTAAAAGTGAATATCATTTTTGTATTAGATACTTGAATACGTATTTATGGTAATTTTTTCTTTCTTTATTGTGTTGTGTTTGTTTTTTTAACTTTTTATATAGAATAAGGTACTTTTTATATATAATAAGATACTTTTTATATAAAAAATTTTATGGTAATTTTTTCTTTCTTTCTTCAATTCCAAGGCACCAAGACTGGTTGGCCTTTCTAATAGTATTATTAATTATTATCCTATGTTTTGTAGGGATCTTTAGCAGCATACAGTTCGTGACCTCACACTTCATATTGATTTATGAAACAATTGAGGATGCTGATGCGGATGTCTAGCGGTCTGAGCTTCTCACTAGTCTACTCGTCATGGACGAGTCCTACCTTTCTGCTACGTGTCGATCGTTATTTTATGTTATTTCATATTGTATCACAAAGACTCCGTTTAGTCGTTTGTTGATGTATTTCGAAAAGATATTCCAGAACTTTGTATGAATCTTATTTCAATTATTTAATGCTTTTAAACACAATTTTTTTTGGTTAATATTAATGTATAAACATCACCTTAAAAGATATGCATTTTGGGATAGATACACGCAGGGAGGATTATTTATTGTTTTTACTAATGGAGTTTGTTGGTTTCTTCATTTTGTATACTATAATTAATTTTATTGAAATTTGTGCATAAGTCTTAAAAGTTAAAAGGGTATGTATTTTGCCATTTTGGGATGAAGGACTAGTAAGAAGATTTACATTTCGGTCGTATGACCGTTTGGGTTTCAGGGGCCGCCACAATAAATTCTGATTCTAGAGAGGACCTCCTTGTTCGCCGATCGGAAACATTCCAAACCCAAAACCCTAAAACAGTTTCTCTCTATCTGCCAAAGCATATTCATACTTACAGGTATATACAATTTAATTTCCGTGTACATGTTTCTCGTTTAATCTCTACAACACTAATCTTCCTAGCGTTT
Source organism: Limnanthes douglasii subsp. nivea (assembly GCA_036936605.1). Taxonomy (NCBI): domain Eukaryota; kingdom Viridiplantae; phylum Streptophyta; class Magnoliopsida; order Brassicales; family Limnanthaceae; genus Limnanthes; species Limnanthes douglasii. The sequence goes on from JAUPFV010000001.1 coordinate 303,328,061, forward strand.
ATCTCAGTTCCATTGAGTTTGATTTCACTCTTTTAGCTTCTTTAGTTTGATTATCACAGAGCTCGAATTTCGGGAATCTATGTTTTTCCTTTTGTTGGGTTTGATTCAGTTTGAAATTTAATATTATCTATATTTTGGGTGATAATGAGTGAAGAACTGTATATATCTTGATGGAGATTGTTAAAGCACGACTTCTGAGTTTATAGGATAATTCTTGCTCACATCCACTTTTTATTTTGAAATCAGGTTTTATTATTGTAATTGTAAATCAGATTATGTCAATGACTACAGGGAGATTAATCTTGCTGATTATGTCAATGACTACAGGGAGATTTTACCGAAATGATAGCGTCACTTCTTTCTGTATGACTCTCATTTGTTACGGTGCAGGTTTACAAGGGCGATGCATCCATCTCAAGCTGTAAAGACAGAATCTGGATCGGCTTCAACCGCGAATGTTGCCATGTTAGACCATAAGGTTTGTAATTAAATTTGTTTGTTTATTGCAAAAATTTTAAAGGGAGAAGAATATATGAATGGTTTTGATTTTTTTTTTCGTGTTTGTTGTATATAGTTCCCTACTTTAAGTTTATGGTCGTGTATTATGTTTTCTGTTGTTGTAGAGGTTGCAAGAGAATCTCCATGCTTTCGGATTGAAAGTTAAAGAGTATGACAATAACATCGAATTTCTCGAGGCTCAAAGGCTCAAATTGAAGCAGTCCTTACTTGATTTGCAAGGTTTCTTCATTACCTTGAATTTAATATGTTAAGAAATATGAGATTATTAGTAGTTTTGCATGATTCTTAAACAATTTTTATATTAGAATGAAAGAAGTAGGTTTTTATTTTTATTTATTTATTATCACATGAAGTGATATAATTGAAAAATATTGGATTAGTCTTAGTGTGAAACTATTACTCGCCTTATCACAGCTAAACGCGAAGGTGAGGATCACTCGACTTTCCAAAGAGATGATCGAATCACCAAACAGATTCTTCACCATGAGAATACTGCTGCTGGGATTTACTGTCAGATAAAAACAAATCATGTCGATACTCCTCAGGCACAGTTTATAAAAGATGTTCTTCTGGGTGTTGTCGCGGAACTCGGTACAGTCGAAGATGAAAATCTTAGCAGGTAGTAGATTATCTTATTTTCTGTCTTTATCATTGGCAGATAATAATGACGTAAATATTTACTTGTGTATTTGAGTTTGGATCATTTCACGACTGGCAATACCTAAATGTGCCTTACTGTTTTCACGAGATAGGTGAGTCCCTAGCTGCCGTGTAAAATCTCAGGCAGGGGTATTAGCTCCTAAACAGAGACATAGGCGGTTAAGTTGGCTACTCTATTAAGAAAGTTTTTTTCTAAATCGGTTTTTTTGGGTTACAGATTACAATAAAACTAATGTGTACCTTTTACACTTGAATATTATATGTATCTATGTGTATCAGGATAATGACAAGTATATTTACCGAAACTACATTATTGTAATTGTTTATTTATTTTGTATTTATGTTTTAGACTTTTAGTATGTTATAATATATATATATATATATATATATATATATTTAGAAATCTAACTACGATAGTTATCTTTGTCTCACTTTGCTCTGGCATTCGCTTAGGCTAAGTACATTTCGTCTCTCTATCTATATATATATCTTTGTTTCTTTTACAAATTGATAATACACTCGCGTTAAAATCCCACCAGTTTTGAGACCTTTAGCCCAATCTTACTCCTTAAATCTGCTCCATGTAGGAGAATCTAAAACTATGTCTATGCAATATGTGATTATTGAAGTCTAACTTCTGTAGTCTTTTGAATTATGCTTGACATGTCTTTTATGTCTCTTTTTAAATGTAGAATTTTATCTGAGTACTTGGGATTGGAAAATATGTTGGCGCTTGTCTGCAAAAATCACGAAGGAGTTCAACAGTTGGAAAAATATGGAACAGACTGTAAGATTGACCAAGACCTTGGGATTCATGGGGTAGGTTCTCTTGTTGGAAAGGCATTAACTGGTCGATTTTCGGTTATCTGTCTTGATGATTTAAGGCATGTATTTTACATCTCCCTTTGACTACATATACATGTTTTTAATTTCAGTAGTCTTAATAACTTAATTTAATTTTGTTTTCTAGACCTTATGATGGTCAATGTCTACCAGATGACCCGCAGAGAAAACTTAACTTGTTCAAACCAATATTACCTAATGGCGAATTTCCACCTGGTTTTATTGGCTTCTCTGTAAATATGATCAATATAGAGGCTGCGGATATGTTCTATGAAGCAGAAAATGGCTTTGGCCTCAGAGAGACCCTATTTTACGGTCTCTTTGGTCGTATGCAAGTATATCAAACAAGGGAAGAGATGTTCAATGCTCGCTCTGTTATATTAGAAGGTGCTGTATCTTTGGATGGAGGCATGATAAGGTGTGGGGGTGAATTTTCACTAGGAAGTCGGTAAGGATCTCCACTTATCGTATACTATTTTAAGAGTTTGTTTTGTAGATATTTTTCAAAACATGCTTTTGATATAAGCCTGTATAGTCAACAGTAGGGCCTTTATTTATATATGTTAAATGATGACACAACACACCAGTATAGTTATATATCGTGTGGGTCACCAGTTGTATATTTTGGTATAGTGTAATCATTATCTATATTTTCTGATTTATGTCGAATCACTCCGTTTAGTCCTCGACCATTAAGTTTATGTCCACAAATTCCTCTTTAGCGTTCTCATAACACTAACCCACCTACTAGAGTATAAATGTTAACTAAATAACTCCTACACTTCTCGTGAAAATTTGAGATAAATTTGGTATGATATGGATTTGTAATGTTATTCTTTGTTTGAAGGGTATTGTCTTGGTATGTATTTATCCGTCAAATAGAAATATACAAATATTATTAAATCGCACTATTAGATTTGAAAATTACGAAGAAAGTCCGGTAGTTGGTGAAAGTTTAAAATAAAACATTTTAGTGGTCATTACCAAAACTGTGACTTTAGGAAAGCTATTGTAATTAGATTTTAAGGTATATCCTGACTTTGCGCATTTGTTTGCATTAATGAAAAATTGGATTGCTGTACTAACCTTTTCATATCGAAATCCAATATACAGGAATGAGGTTGATGTAATATTTTCTAAACCTTCAGCCACGGTGAACCGACCAGACAACTACTTGGAAAGGGCAAAACAGATCAAGGTGTTGAAATATAGAGATGAAAAATTGGAGGCAGAATTGAAGAGAGTAAAATTTATGAAGGCTTGTGCAAGATCTGAGTTCGATAAAAAGAAGCAAGAATATGTGACATTCTTGTCTCAGAGCTCAGTGTATACATCATACAATTCAGGTAGATACCAACAATATCTACTTCAGTGTTTTGCAGTCATAATGCTATATTTAGCGAATGCGATTGTAAAATATAAATGTGTTTTTACTTTTTTATATGGTTTGCAGCGCCGGATGCATCCAGCAGGGCATAAGAGAATGTTTCCACCGTGAGTTAAAGTGTCTTTGTTTGTAGTTGATGTGGTCAAATGTTCTTCAACGTTGTTTAGGTTTTGTGTTCGGCTTATTTGTATGATGTCAAACTGTTAGGTACTGGCTT